>JAFIRS010000092.1:0-1299068 GCA_018342105.1 Gonioctena quinquepunctata
ATTTAATTATCTCCAGGAATCCACTATAGTACAGCCTATATTAGATTCCTTAAGTTTACGTACAAAATGTATGAGAATTGAAAATGTGTATCATTGTAGACAATGCGCCCTATCCATTCATGAATTGAAACAATAAATAATAAACCCGTTTTCAATGCTAATAAATGAGAATTGCCGGTATTATTCATAACTAATACTCACTCCAGCAATCTTCTCATCATCAGTGAAGGCCTCACGTTTCGCACACTGTGTCTATGTTCGTTGACATTGAGGCTTCAAGGCCTCTGAAAATGAAACAGTTTTGTTTTAGAAGCTTTTCCTGTTAACATAGCACAAAATAATCACTGCATACTTTTATTATGAATAAAACTTTTTTCTTAATAGGAAAAAAACTATAAAATATTAATGTTTGTATCAACAATATTCAACTATAAGTGGTCTAAATATGATAAATCAACGAACGAACATTTAACAAAAAAAAATTGAAAGCTATGAAGAAGTACTATGATTTATGTGGAATGAATATAATCAAATCTGTTCCTAATACCTATACAATAAACGCCACAGAATTTTGCAAGAGCCTATCAAGGGTTCTGTCAATGCTTTGTATGAATACAATTAGAGAATATAAACAAACCTGATAGTATAGCTATTTTAATCTCATCCTGGCACTGGTTGATCACATTTTCAATTCTTTTAGGAGCGGTTGGAGGTATATCACATTTGTTCGTTTGGTATGTCTGGAAAATGGAATAGAAAAAAATGTAAGATTAAATAATCGTGTTATATTTGGAAACATTTTCCATCGGTGTTTTTGGCATCAATAATTATAAGTCTTTAGTATTAGGCTGAAATTGGCGCGATTGTATAATCACAACTTTCTTAATTCTGAACCGCGTGACATAGAGTTACAATTTACTGTTTCTGGCAAAAATATGTTCGAATATATTCATTGGGACACTAATTTTTTTTCAATCACGTCGTGTTATTGAAAAAAGGACCCCTATGTTTCACTTGAATTTCCGTGAATTTTTGCTATTTAAGAAAACTAAAAAACTCTACCTCTAAATATATTTCATCGACATTTTTTTCTCCCTTTTCACAAACACACAGTACAGCTGAACGATAACAACAACAAAATTAATCTACTTCAAATTTCCAGCAACCTTTTTCTTACTCGACATTACTTTACCTGAAAGTTCAATGAAAGCATATTCCTCTCATGAACAAAAAAGTATAAATTAACATTTTCCAGTTCAGTCAATTTGATAGAGAAGTTCCCATAAAATTTACATTGAGTACCCATCTGAAACTTAAACACAATTTATTGATAATTTGCCATGATAGTGGGCCATAAACTTGGATATAACTCTATTTTGGAAATAATTTATCATTATACTGGCAATTTGGAAGGAAGTTTGCCTTGAAATTGTAACAAGAGCAGCAAAAATAATAATAAATTGTTCATATTTTGTCATGATTCTCATTTGTTATATATGAAAACGGCGATGACTATCCAAACAAAGCCCTCTTTTTAGTCATCTTCTGAGATGTCATGTAATAGTATATTATACAACGAGCATTTAATAATAGCTATTTCGATACTAATATGATACTTACGCCACGAGCTTTTCATAATACTTTCCCATAATTGTGAAATTTTGTGTCGCTTTTGTATCTTTAATTGTAACCAAAAGTGTTGACCCAAAATCATTTACATGTCTGAATTCCAGTTTGTGTAACGGATGCCTTCGACAAGCTCATAATACCAAAAATACAAGCCACCTATGAAAAATGCAGTATTTCATGTATAGTAATTATACTGAAAAAAATTTGCTTACATTGGACAAGAAATATTTAACATCTGGACTTCTCCAATAAATTGCTTAGTTTCATTTGTAGAAAACGTTTCTAGCTTTTTTGGGTTTATACCCTTCAGATTTTCTTTTCAATAATGCCTGCAATTTGGGATATTTGAATATGTCCACTGTATATTTAATAGATAACGTAGATTTCAAAATTGAATAATGGGTCCATAAACATGTGAACTTATTTTTTTTAGATAACTCAACAAATTTTCTGATAAGATATTTTTGTCTCTCCAAACCACACTAGCAACGACTGCCCAGGAAAAAGCCAATATCTTTGCGCACCTATTTGCTAGAAATTCCACTCTGGATTCATCGGGAAAACAACCCCCGAACATTACACCTATTGACAGTCACATGCCCGAGATCACCTTTCGCCAACGTACTATCAGAAAGATTTTGCTGGGTCTCAACACCAACAAAGCCTGTGGATCTGACGGAATCCCGCCGATTGTTCTCAAGAAATGGCCCCCGAACTAACACCTGTTCTTTGCAAGTTGTTCAACCACTCTTACAATTTGGGGGGTATTTCCGTCCAATTGGAAAATTGCAAGAGTACAGCCAGTCCTAAAAAGGCAAAAGGCCCTACCTAGAACTACAGACCTATCGCACTGCTATCTATTATTTCAAAGGTCATGGAAAAAGCCATCAACATCGAGCTCATGAAATATCTGGAAGACTCAGGAATTGTCAACGATAGGCAATATGGCTTCCGCCATCAGAGATCAACTGGTGACCTGCTCGCTTACGTCTCACATATATGGCAGCTATCTATTGAAAAGTATGGAGAAACTTTAGCTGTGGCATTAGATATCTCCAAGGCGTTCGATCGAGTTTGGCACCAGGGACTCCTCGCCAAGCTTCCGTCTTATGGCTTGCCCCCTCAGCTGTGTTCTCTGCTTGCTAGTTTTCTCTCGAACAGGTCTCTCCATGTAGTGGTCGATGGAGTTTCATCTGACACTCTACTCATAAATGCTGGTGTTCCGCAAGGATCCATTCTCGCACCAACACTATTTCTACTTCACATCAACGACCTGTTGAAAGCAACTTCATGTCCAGTACACAGCTTTGCCGATGATAGTACCCTCCATACCGCTTTCTCTTCCAGGGCCCCTATATCAGCCCGTGAAACCAGAAATGAACGAGGAAGAAATGTTAATGATATAAATATGGACTTAGCAACAATTCTCGAATGGGGATCTAATAACTTGGTAGAATTCAATGCAAACAAAACACAAGCATGTCTTTTCTCTAGAAAAGCCGATCTCACTTGTACCTAACATAACTTTGTCAGGAGTAACCATACCACTGAAGCCATCCATATCGATGCTTGGTATTACTATCAGCAATAACCTTTCCTGGAAAATCACGTGAGGTCCATTGCCAAAAGTGCATCCCAAAAACTTGGTTTTCTGTTTCGTGCCAAGAGCTATTTCACCCCCAGTCAGCTGCTTATGATCTATAAGGCACAGATCCGACCTGTCCTGGAATACTGTTCCCATATTTGGAGTGCGGCACCTAAACATATCCTGAGGCTATTGGATTCTGTCCAAAAAAGGGCAATTCGTCTCGTCGGTGATGCCTCGCTTACAAACTCGCTCACTTGTCTGGAACACCGTAGAAATGTTGGCGATTTGTCTCTATTTTATAGATATTTTCATGGGCGATGCTCTTCTGAAATATCAACAATCGTTCCTGCTTTGGCAGTCTCTTCGAGATTAACCCGTCAAGTTCAGTCATCACACCCCTTCGTGGTCACTTTGGAGACCCAGAACATCACTTTCCAAAGACTCGTTCATCCAACGAACAGCGAGGCTTTGGAACTCATTGCCTAGGGAAGTGTTCCCCGAGGCATACAACCTTCAGAAATTTAAGAAGAACACCAACTCCTACCTTCTTTCCCTAGGTTCCCACGATGTTCTCTGAACATTACAGGATATCCCTTTTCGTGGGAACCAGAACATAAAAAAAAAAACATAAACTGGAATAATTTTGCAGATTGTGCAAGTAACAATAGCATATTCCACTATTTCTGGTGGAGTTAAATTCTCATTTTCACTCTTAATTTTGCACATTTTCAAAGAAAGAACGAATTTCAATTATTCACCAGATATGAACCATTTTTTACCCTTAAAAACTCAAGTGGAAGGGGACTTCCCGACCTCAGATCGCCCGTAAATTATTTTTCCTTTCATTTTTGTTATATTTTCTTCCTTTTCCAATGGGTTTCATCCTACTATTATTTTTTTTGGTTTCAAAAATTATCAACCCTGGTCTACATTGCAAACTGCATGAAAACTATCTTTCGCCCATCTTCAATTATTAAAAAAAATACATTTTATTGTGAAAACTCACACCGTAGTGCGCTTTGAGGTGCTAGAAGGACAAAAAGTATTTAAGAATACTACCTAAATATTCGTGTTTTCATCAATGATTTTTTTAAACTTACTTCTGCACCAACTCTCACAATCAAAAACGAATGCAATCCGAAAAACACGCTGTATTGCGATGCATTTCTTATTATAATTTTTATTCGAATATTTGGAACCGCTACCGATCACAAGAAGTGTCGAACCCACAATACTCTTGATCAAATTAAATTATTGCAGACGACGCAGAAGTTGCACAACTATAAGTTTTTTATGGGTTTACCTACTCTTTCGAATATCCCACACTCCAAAAGGGTTGCATCGCTTCTCTTGGGACATGAGCGTAGAATGAAAATGGATAAGGAATTAAAAAGTAATTTAAGAAGTATGGATATATTAGCTTTTAGAATTGAGAAGCTCTCTGAGTTGAACTTTATTTTTAAAATCCGATGATACAATGTAGTTTTTAATATGTGATGCATATGTATGCTACTGACAAATAATTTCTTTCAAAAAACTTTGTTTTAATGTCTTTGGCTAAATCGATATAGGTACTTACCAGATACGGTCAATACAATTTTTGTCAAACCACTCCAGAGAATCCACCCCAAACTTTCAAATAACACGCCCTATCTTTTCTGCATCACTTTTAAAATATCTACTATTCATTCTAAATTCAATGATGTATTACACTTTATATTTTGTCACATGCTCGACTCAAAAAAGGTTGAAAAATATACAAGATTGAATTCAAAGCATTGCACACGGGCCTTAAAAGGTGGTTTGGACTAGATATAAGCACTTTCTTTCTGTGGGGCTTATTGAAGAAAATATTTTACCAAAACACCACCTCTCACTCGAATGATTTACAAATGAGAACAGCTGAAATTATTAGGAACTATTGAAATCGAGAAAGAGCATTTTGAAGTATAGCCACTAGTGTTGAACATTTTGAATAACTTTTATACAAATTCAATCCAAGAAAATTTATAAAATTAATCAAAGGAATTACATTTTTTTTAGTATAAAAGCTTGTCTTAATTTTTTTGGAACCAAGTTCCTTTACGCGGCCTGCGGTAAGTGTTGACTGGTAGAAATCGTCACGTAAGAAAAAAGGGTCATGCCCCCTCCATGCGACTTTATCTCCTTCTCTCTCTGTCTCTTTCTATTATACAGTATCGGAAACAATTCATCTGGGGTATAGACAGAAATCTACACGAGCAACAAGGAATGATATGATAATACCACATAAACAAGAGAGACGCACTTCTGTGCGCCCCTCCTATTACCCCACCCGACGCATTAACTGACCACGTGGCAATGCGACACAGCGCACAGCGACTCATTCTTGCCGAGCCGTGGTTGCGAAAACAAAAGACCGTGACAATTATTACCTTTTGAAACATGCCGCCTATTTACACAACCGCAGAGAAAGTACAGATCGTTAAGTGGTACTTTGGGGGTAATTCTGTACAAGATACTAGAAATCTATTCATAGTGGCTTTTGCAGATAGACCTGTACCTACGGAAGCGACTGTCCTTTCAATTATTAATACATTTAAGAATGTTGGGTGTGTGGCAGCACATTGCAAAAAATGTTGTCCCACAAATCCCCACCACCGCATCCTAGATAAATACCCGAGGAACGGGAAATAAGAGAAACACAAGTGTGTGCATTGGCAGAAACGACACCTTGTTCGAGTAGACAGATCGCCGACGAAGTGAATTTGAATAAAAGAACTGTTAAGAATATTTTGAAGAGAAACGGTCATCATTGTTTCAAAGTCAAGACCACACAAGAACTTTTGCCTGGAGACCATTTCAGACGTATGGAGTTTTGTGAAACGATGGTCGAAAAATGCAATAGGGCATTTCGTGTAAATGATGACTTTCTAAAAAAGGTGTTATTTACCGATGAATCGTCCTTCTCAATTCATCGAAAACACAATCCGTCCGTAGTACGTTATTGGTCCGAAAAATAAACATTTGAGTATGCTGTGAGGACACAGTACCCAAGCAAATTAAATGTGTGGACGGGACTTTTAGGCGATCACGTCATAGGCCTATTTTTTATTGAAGGGAATTTAAATGCAGCAAAATATTTGCAACTTTTGCAAAATCAAATTATTTCTGCAGTTCGCGCCCTTCAGATTTACTTTAACGACGTGTGGTTTCAACATGATGGTTGTCCTGCCCACAATGCAGGCACGGTGGTTACATTTTGTAATCAATTATTTCCCGATCGGTTTATTTGTACGCGAGGTACAATCAACTGGCCACCTCGATCACCAGATGTAGCACCTCTCGATTTTTATTTCTGGGGCATGCTAAAATCGGAGGTATATCGGCATGAGTCGAACGTGCCACCAATTTAGATGAACTGAGGGCAAAAATATTCAGTTGTGTGCTCAGGTAACACCAGTTACCCTTGCGGCTACCAGAACAGAATTGTACAATAGATTCGGCTATTGTTTGGCCCAAAATGGTGGTTTGTTCGAATAATTTATTTTTCCTTTAATTTTTTTTTTAAATTTTTTTCTCCATTCAAGAAATAATTGATTTTCTGTAGGAAATAAGTTTTTTGTTTTTATTGTACTACAGAAATATCGTTTGCTTTTGTTTATGTTTAAGAATTTTCTTTTGTTTTCGCGGCCACCACGGCACCAAAGATATTTTGATCTACCTGTCGTCCGACAGATTAAATTGAATCAATGATTCAGTTTAATTTGTTCAAATTATCTGATGTGAAATTATCGTCAATAATTCTTCTTCATTGCAGCGCACACATTCTCCCGACTGCTGCTGGTATGATACTGACGTCCTGAGCTGACCGTCACCGCCCTGACTCTCCTATCTCTGTGTCGTGACGTCGATATCCCTTCCTCGAGCGAGTCGAGGAGAAATTGTAATGGTCTCTCAACATATAGCAAGCTATTCTTTACGCTCTCACGAAACCACCATACCCAAGATAAATGCTTTCCGATACTGTGTACGAGTCTGTGTGACGAGTAGCCCTTGCTCATTCGATTCCGAAGGTGTACGAAACCATCCGAACTGCTGTTCTGCTTGCTGGAAATTTGAAATGATACATGAGCGGTAGGATATCTATGCGAATACAAGTCGGATATTATCGTTGAGTGGTAGGTAATACGTGGAAGAATAATTGTAGTATCAACTATAACAATAAATAATATGAATCTTTTTGTATTCTTGAAATTTTCTACCGAATACCATTCGTGCTTAAAAAATTAACCAAATAATTCTGAAAAAAACGTGTTTTTTTTAAACTGCACTCGCATATTTTTTTCGTTTTTTATCCCCGATAAAACTATAAGTGCTTTAAAAATTACCCATAATTCTGAAAAAACCCTGTTTTTTAAAAACTGTACGAGTTTATTTTTTTCGTTGTTTTAAAGCATAAATTGCCCTGCTCCGAAAAAGAAGGGCAATTTTTTGAAAAAACGAAAAAAATAACCGAATGCACTTGTTTCAAAAAAACACGTTTTTTCAGAATTATTTGGCACTTGGTAATACGTGGAACATATTTTTGTTTCTTTTATATTTCTATATAACGTGTGTTTAGATGATTATATCCTTTTTGTACATAATTTTTTATGTTTTTTGTATGCCGAAGTTGGATTAATGGTTTACATTGAATATGTGACACGTCAATTTGACATAATATAACGAATAGTATTATCAGGAATGAAATACCTTTTACTGTGGCGGAGGAGTTTGGAAAAAGGATATACAGATATAGTATTGCATGGTATAATGACAATTAAATGTGATGGAAAAGAAAACAACAACTTTCAAAGTGAAAAATATTGAGAAAAAAGAAACACAAAATGGTGGATACATGAGATTAATAATGGCAACATATTTTGCTACCTCGATATTAATTGATTTGATTTGGAACCATGGAGGCAGCATAACACTTTTTCCTTACGTGACGAAAATATACAGATATAAACTATCGAATTACATTCGGAGTTGGAGAAAACCTGGCCAATCGAGTAACCGAATTAAATTTGTTCAAAATGTTGTTCTCACAGCAAACATAAAATATAAATTAATATAAAAAGAAAGGTCGTGTTGAGGATTGAACCCCAGACCTCTGGCTTGGTAGTCCCTCGTTTTACGGCAGCTCCGCTTGGTCTTTGAAATTATTCGTGTGTTTGTAGCACATGAGCGTTGTGGAATTGAATTGGCATGTAAGATTTCGGAGCAAAGTAGAAAGTATATTTGTTATTTGTTTTTTTGTTTTAAATCATACGTGAGTTATATTGTCTCATTATTGCAATTTTGCAATGAAGATTCGAGAAATGGAAATGCAGCAAGTATGTGTATACAAAGTTAGAAAAGTAAGTTAATAAAATTGTATAACTTGATACAAGTATTTACTGTTTACATACGTTTAATGTACATGTGATTCGAGTATTTACTATTTACTATTTATATACGTTACAGAGAGACAATAGTGAAATCATATGCTCAGCGTCAAAAAAAGTATCGAAAGAGAAAAAAAAAGAGTAAGAAACTTCGTTCCAGACGGAGGTCCCCCGACCGCACACGGTTTTTTTAAATCATTTTCGTTCATTTCTTTTTGGTCATTCATGAAATCCGTCATCTTATTGAACTCTGGCAACAATTGATAATCACCCACCCCAAAAAAATCCACATACCAATTTTGAATGGAATCGGGCAATGATATCAAAACACGTCGCCATCTTGAATTTATGAATTTTGACAAAAACATCGTGATGTCCGACCCCAAAAACCTCCACAGACCAATTTTGAATAGAATCGAACCATAATCACAAAACTCGTCCGCCATCTTGTAGCCGCCATTTTGTTTTTTCTCTAACAAAAATTTTAATGCATTGTCACCGGAATTATGAACACCTGCCAAATTTCAGGTAAATTCATAATCTCCGACCCCGAAAACTCCCACATACCAATTTTGAATAGAATCGGACCATAAACACAAAACTCCTCCGCCATTTTGGAGCCACCATCTTGAATTTATGAATTTTGACATTCATAATCTCCGACCCCGAAAACCCCCACATACCAATTTTGAATCGAATCGTACCATAATCACAAAACTCGTCCGCCATCTTAGAGCCGGTATTCTGTTTTTTTCTCTAACAAAAATTTCATAATGAATTGTCACCGGAATTATGAACACCTACCAAATTTCAGCTCAATCGGATGTCGGCAAGTGCTCAAAAATGGATTACAAATTTTGAACCAGAAAGAATGACAAAATGGCATAATGACATACGAACGAAGTAAGTTAAATATAAAATCTCGTAAAAAGGCCTGCTTCACTATCAGATGATGGAATGGAAAACAAACACGGTTCGGTTCCTATCTCTAGAATTTTTTTCGCCATTTTTTTCAACTAACATTGATATCGTGACGTTTGATTTTTCAAAGGATTAACTTTGGAAAAAAGAATAGATACTTCTTTTGGAACATCATCATCATCATCATCATCATCATCATCATCATCATCATCATCATCATATAAATTGTGTTTACTGATAGTACATATAATACAACATTTTTTGATAAATTAATAGATTTCTATATAGTTTCCTGTAAAAAGGAATAAACGTACGTCAATGTAGTCAGATTCTACCACCAAGCAACATACTTTCACTAAAGTTGGATAATCAGTATGATATATGTATATGGGTTTGACCTGAAATAATAATGTTAAAGAAGCTACAGTTTTTTCCTTATTGTAAAGAATCTCGATTTTTTGAATGAGAGTTCTTCCAATTCGAATTATATTATTAAATATATTTCCCATAGCCTTATTTTAATGATGATTATACATAATAGAACAGAATATAATTGATAATCCATTTCTTGAAATTAAATCTAATTTCCTCATTGAAAATTAGTTTCTCAACGGATCTAAGAACGTTTATTACTGAAATTAGGATAACATTCATTTAGGGATACATATTGTCAGAACTCTTTTCACCATTCCGTATAATTTTCGAATGAGTTCCATCTGAACACAAATTCATCATAACATAACATACTTAAAATTATAGCGATCTCTCAAACAGGGGACTAGAAGTCTGGAGAAAAATATCGACCAATATCAATAGTTCCAATACTTGATAAAATCTTGGAAATAATCCTGAAAAACAGGCTCACAAATTATCTTACCTTGAATAGTATGTTTGATTTATCACAATATGGTTTTATAGACAAAAAATCCAGAATAGATGCTGTCTTGAAATTGGTCTGGGGCCTGGAAAGAGGCGAGCATGTTACTGTGTGACCTCTTGACTGTGTCTGTCACAAACTTCTACTTGGAATTCTATGAAAACTCCCTATTGAACCCTTCCAATCATACTTGAGCAACAAGTTTCAAACAGTCACTGTTGTGGCAAAATGTCACCTCTCAAGCAATTAAGACAAGGAGTTCCGCTAGGCGGTGTCCGGGACCACTAATCTTATATATACAGTGCGACTCGATAGATGGCGCACATCAACTTAAAAATTTCAAATAGCATGGGGGTCAAGTGGCACATCGTTAAAAAAATAATGCAATTCTCTTTTCAACCATTTTTTTTTCGAATTTTGTTAATACGTTTTTATACAATATGCATCTGAAATGTCAAGTATAAATGCGGATCTGAATGCACAGTGGTCCAAAATAACGAAAAAGGGAACTAATTCGAATTTTGGTAGTGTTTTCGTATACACTCCCAACTTTGTGAGAGGGTTAACTAAACTGTTCAGATAACCTTTTCTCAGAATTGCGGGTAACTATTGCGAAACATTTGCGCTCTTCGTTTACGTTTCTCGGCGTCATACGTCTCCTTTTTTTTCCGAGTTCGATTACCTCCAGAAAAAACATAATTCCTCTAAAACTCAAGTGAAAATGTCAATCAAGGTATGTAGTTTTTATATCATTTGATAAGGGAATTGGTCGATTATTTACTCATTATTAATAGTTATTTTCTGTGCTGTTATTAGAATGAACGTGCGTACATTTTCAACTTTCGTTAGACTTACAAAAAATGACCCACGACTCACCGCTCTGAAAAAATATCTAATGGATAGTATCTATTAAAACATATCAAAAATTTGCCTGCTCATACTTGCACTTGTTTTAAATATTTAATTAATTGTGAGCCTCTGCAAGAGTGTATCAAAAACGCATCAAATATATTTTGCCCACAATGAATCAACACCTCATTATTTTAAAAAAATCGACTCTTTGCTAGAAATGTCTGTCTATATTATAAACAATATTTAAAAAGATTTACGGTAGGTACTGATTTTGCTAATTAAAGTTAAAACATTTGATCTAACACCAAAGTTACCTTTTTTGAAACCAACCCCTTTGCAGACACATTTTTCCTATGGTTCTCGTGATCTTTGAAAACATTCAGCAAAAAGAAGGCTTAAATCTGATTTTATTGTTTAACCACCCCTTCTAAATAACCACCCCTTTGTGTGTTTTTTTATATTTTTTCTATGATTTTCGTCAGCCTTAGAAGCAATTTCGCGGTGAAAAAAAGGCTCGAATCTGTTTTTTTTTCGAACCACCCCTTCTAAAAACCACCCCTTTGTGACAAGATTTTTTAAATATTTTTCCCATGATTCTCGTCAGTCTTAGAAGCAATTCCGAGAAAAAGGACGCGAATCTGATTTTTTCTTCAGACCACCCCCTTTGTGACAAGTTTTTTAAAATATTTTTCCCATGATTCCGTCAGCCTTAAAAGTAATTCCGTGAAAAAAAGGCTTGAATCTGTTTTTTTTTGTCCACTTGTCCCCCTTTAAAAAACCACCCCTTTGTGACAAGTTTTATTTTTTACCATGATTCTCGTCAGCCTGCAAAGCAATTCCGAGAAAAAAAAAAGACTCAAAACTGTTTTTCAACCACCCCCTCCTAAAAACTACCCCTTTGTGACACAAATCTTTTTCCTATTTTTTACTTTCAAAGCGACGATTGAGCAAAAAAAATTAGTTCGGTTTTTTCGCCATGGGAACCACTGTGGAATGGTAGTACCCTTACCTCGATAACTTTTGAACGGTTTGATGTGAAACAATGGGACAAAAAATTTTGGATGGTATTACCGATCCTACTTTCTGAGAGAAAATACATTACAATTACTCGACAGAGGGCGCTAGGGGCACATCAAAACTTCGAAAAGCATACAGGTCGAGTTGCACATCGTTGAAAAGGTAATTCAATTTTACTTTCAACCATGGTTGTTCTACGGAATCACAAAGCTTAATTAGGAACAGATTTCGAATCTATACAATAATCCAATTTTGTTTACTAATCTATTTATATACTCATTAATATTTTTGTTTTCTTTTTTTCTACATATATGTGCCAAGTTTGAAGAGAATCGGTTCACTCGTTAAAAATCAATCGTCCCCTATTTTTTCCACCCTTAGGGGTGGATTATTCTTTTTCAAATTCAAATTTGACCAACTTCGAGGTATACCCTATACAATAAAAAAAGAATAATCCAAATCGGATCACCCATACAAAGTTATGCCTGATAGAATCGGTTAACGGGCCAAAATTCAGAGGTGAATGATCAATATCCTCCATTTTGTTACCCTTAGGGGTGGATTTTTTTTTCAAATTCAAATGGGACCAACTTTGAAGTACACCCTATCCAATGTAAAAAGAATCATCGAAATCGGACAACTCTGTGAAAAGTTATGCGTGATCATACATACAAGTGGAACTTGTTTGGCGATCTAAACCTCGATTTTTGTGTAAACAGTGTGGAAACCTATGATGGAATACAATTCGTATCTCCATAACAGAAATATATTTTAAAAAATCAGAACGATTTTTATTTTTGAAAATCTATTTTTGTTTAAATAAAATTTTTCGACCGCTTCTCAATCTCCTGCCCTACAGATCAACCCCTTCAAAATTTTGTAATGAAAACAGTGGTTGAGTTGTATCTTATTTGAAAGGTTTTTAAATTATCAATACAACCATCTATTTCTTTTTTTTATTTCTCTGATGCTTATTCGAGATGAAAGCCTTTTAAATATTGAAAATTTCAATTGAAAAAATTCAAAAGTTTCATTTTTAAAAATTTATTTTTTACCAAAAGTTTTATACCCTCTTAGTACTGTCCCCTATAGATTGGCTTCATGTAAAATTTTAATTTTCAATAAAGGGTCGCGTTTTGCTGTGCTTGGAAGAAATTTGCTTGGTATTACTATCAGCAATAACCTTTCCTGGGAAAATCACGTGAGGTCCATTGCCAAAAGTGCATCCCAAAAACTTGGTTTTTTGTTTCGTGCCAAGAGCTATTTCACCCCCACTCAGCTGCTTATGATCTATAAGGCACAGATCCGACCTGTCCTGGAATACTGTTCCCATATTTGGAGCGCGGCACCTAAACATATCCTGAGGCTATGGATTCTGTCCAAAGGGCAATTCGTCTCGTCGGTGATGCCTCGCTTACAAACTCGCTCACTTGTCTGGAACACCGTGAGAAAAGTTGGCGTTTGTCTCTATTTTATAGATATTTTCATGGGCGATGCTCTTCTGAAATATCAACAATCGTTCCTGCTTTGGCAGTCTCTTCGAGACTAACCCGTCAAGTTCAGTCATCACACCCCTTCGTGGTCACTTTGGAGACCTGCAGAACTTCACTTTCAAAGACTCGTTCATCCAACGAACAGCGAGGCTTTGGAACTCATTGCCTAGGGAGGTGTTCCCCGAGGCATACAACCTCCAGAAATTTAAGAAGAACACCAACTCCTACCTTCTTTCCCTTGGTTCCCACGATGTTCTCTGAACATTACAGGATATCCCTTTTCGTGGGAACCAGAACATAAAAAAAAAGTTAAAAATACTCAGATAAAAATAACTTAATTTGACACACTAATCAAAAGATGTTCAAAATGTAATCAATCTACTTCTTGGCAATAACCCAGCCTATTATAAAATTCATTTCTGACGTTTTCGAACATCTGTGGAGTAATCCCCGCATTTCTGCCGTTACCTTATCTTTCAAGTCTTGTATGCCTGCAGGTTTTGTTTGGTAGACCTTGTTTTTGATATGAACCCATAAAAAAAATCTAATGGGGTGAGGTCAGGTGATCTCGCCGGCCATTCTAACGCACCTCTTCGACCTATCCATCTATTCGGGAATACTAATATTTGAATTTTGTAAGGATGTAGTTTGTTAGCTTTAAACAGTTTTGTAATCATTGTATGGCTTACATTGGTATTCCGTGCAATTTGCCTTGCAGTCGTAGGATTTTCTTCTATCTCCAACAATGCATTTAGTTTAGTATCTTCGTCAACGAAAGAATGCCCTCTTCTTGACAAACACTAACGAAATTGTTTTTCGATTTTGCTAATCGTTCCTTGTGAAATAGGAGGCAATTCAGGATACTTTTCACGAAACAAATTAACAACATCTGCCTGTGTTCTAGTCATATCTCCATATCCAATCATCCTTAGGATGGTTATAAGATGAGTTTCGGTTAAATAACGCATTTAAAAAATTACTACTACAATTTTAAACTATCCCAATAAATGTTATTTTGTTAAGACCACATTTACTGTTTGCCACATTTTCTACTAGTACCTGTGAAAACATAATTTCAGAGCTGAAGGAAAAAAATATTAGGAAAACATAGGCGTAGACGCAAATTCCGTATCAAAAACTGATTTGAAATAAGTAGGTAAATTTACTTTACGAGTAATACAATCAAACAGTACCTACCATTATCAACAATTTGGACGAAAATTCCAATAAAAATTAAATCTTTCAAATGCTTCTTCGATTGGCTCAACCGAATTAAAAAAAAATTACCGTTGGATAAGATTTAAAATACCTCTCAAACAAGGTGTAACTTGACCCCTCGTACAATTTTTTTTTTTTTGAAAGGGTTGATTTGTAGAGCAGGAGGTTGAAAGGGGGTTGAAAAATTGTATGTAAAAAATAGATTTTCAAAAATAAAAATCGACCTCTCCGAGAATTTTTTTAAATTATATTTTTTTATTAGGAAACTATTACTTCTACGGGCACAACACAAGAGTCAAAAAGTTTTGCAATGAATGGTTCTTTTCAACACATATTTTGAGAAATATTGTTTCGTCAAAAAGTTCTGATAAAAAATGGAATAGGGGTTGCATGTTTCACCCCTTTAAAAAATCACAACAAAAAAAATAATGGGTAGCCTTTTTATTGGTAAAACATGCCCACAAAATGCCATTTCTTCAACTCTTCAGCAATTTCAAGAAACAAAAACTATTTTTTTTTCTCAGGAAGCGTGTAACTTTTCAAGGAAAGTGCATTTGTTTACATGAAAGACCCCCTTTAATTTTCGACAAGGAATCACCCCCTAAAAACTTTCGCACTTATTTGGTAACACCCTGTATATATATTCTTTATTTCCTCGGAATAAGAGTCTCAATAAGTCTATGTATTTTTTATTCAAAGAGACATTCAAAACTTAATAGTTATTTAATCAACTAGTGTATTAATGGTGGCGATTAATGATCGAGATATTTTAACGCGAGAGCGAAGCGATACTTGGATTTGGAAATACATAAATTTGACAGCGCGAAGGTAATATGATTGGGAATTTGAATTATATTTGAATTCGTGTATGTTTAGTTGCCTATACCACAATGATGCATTAATGGAGAAATCGACCATTAATAGGTTATAAATGTCGATTTCAGTGTATGTTTGGCTGCAAATATCACAATCATGCATTAATAGAGAAATTTTACGTTAATAGGGATCATTAACGATCGATGTCGTGTACATTAAACAGACTCGTTAATATGAGGTCGCCGGAAAATATAATTTAACAGTTATTCTTTCATTACTTCGTGTTCATGTTTCACGATTGAAATGAACGTTGTTGAATATCTGAGATTGCTGGTATCGAGTTTGTTTTATCTGTTATTGTTTTTTCAAATGTTTTTAAAATACATTGGAGTGTTCGACATATTCAGTTTGTTGACTCCGTTGATTTGTCTTTAATACCAAGTGTTGTTCATCCTTGCACTTCTTCACCGTACTGATGAGGGCCGAAAGCCTGAAACACGTTCTACGGTTACCACTTCCTTTGAGGCTATGTCCATTAATTTTTTCCTTTTGTTTTCAACAGTCCCCTCGATATTCTTTCCTTTCATTCATATATATATATATATATATATATATATATATAAATATTTATATATATATATATATATAAATATATATATATATATATATATATATGTAATAACTTGACATGATGTTGCATCAGCGAGTTGCTTATGTTTATTGAATATATAAATTTCAGATCTTGTATGATTAAAAATCCATTTTTTATGAGTTTTAAATGTCCATGATATCTACCTCAGGTACTGTTTTGTTGACTCGCTGCATAGTTATTAATTAACCCTTTTTGGAAACATTCTATTTTTACACGCTTTATATTAGCTTCACTTGTATGTTTGTTTGTAACCAACTCCTTTGGTCGCGATTTTGACCCACTTCCAGACGTCCGAATAATTTGAAATTTGGCAGGTGTACATAATTCCGGTGACAATGCATTAAGAAATTTTTGTGTTGAAAAAAAAAACCAAATGGCGGCTCCAATATGGCGTACGAGTTTTGTGATTATGGTCCGATTCGCTTCAAAATTGGTATCTGAGGGTTTTTGGTGGTCGGAGATTATGATTCTTTTGTCAAAATTTGAAAATTAAAATGGCGTCTCCAAAATGGTGGACGAGTTTTGTGATTATGATCTGATTCTATTCAAAATTGGTATGTGGGGGTTTTTGGGGTCGAATATTATGATTCTTTTGTAAAAATTTAAAAATTCAAAATGGCGGCTTCAAAATGGTGGCCGAGATTTGTGATTATGGTCTGATTCTATTCAAAATTGGTATGTGGGGGTTTTTGGTGTCGGAGATTATGATTAAGTTCATTCCATTTTTTTATTTGCAAAATAATAATTAAAATAATAGTTTAAAAAAAACTAAAAAAACACGCTTTTATAAATAAACCACACTAAAATGTAGGAAAAAATAATAGTTTAAAAAACCAAAAAACATGCTTTTATAGAAAACCAGACTAAAAAAATAGAAAATAAGAAAAAAAATTATTTTATTTAAAAAAAAGCGTGGGGTGCATGGTATCAATAATTATATAGTACATTAAACACCTAGGGCAGTAAAGTAAGAAATGTCTCAGATCACAGGTAATTGTTGGCCGAGGCGATACCATGCACCCCACGCTTTTTTTTAAATAAAATAATTTATTATTCTAATTTTCTATTTTTTCAGTCTGATTTTCTATAAAAGCGTGTTTTTTGTTTTTTTTAAACTATTATTTTTCTCTAAGTAATTATTGGTTAGTCCCTGCACATGCGATTATCCCATATGAGATTGAATCAAACCATAATACATAATGATAGAACATTAGATTCATTCATGTTGTGTTGAGTTTTGCTAATCTGTAGTGAGTTTGTAACAAAAAAAGGCACTTATAATCCCTAAAGCTTTAAGCCAGTTCAGTTGAAGAAATAGGCGGCGAAGTTCAATCAACTAGCTAATTTTCCGCATGTTGCTGTAAATCACCATGTATTCAGTGTGTCTGCAAAAGTTTGCGTCATATTGTATTATTGATATCTATAATACACAAATATCACTGTTCATGACCGTTGGTATTTTCCTTAAAAATGAAAATGCAATTATTGTTTGAAGCTTATTTTTTGTAGAGGAATACTCATTCATGACACTTTTTGGGATTATAACCTTCCACAATCTGAAAACAAAATAAAATGGATCAGGGAACCTATACAAGTGTAGAAGGGCAAAGAAATGACTTTGCCCCGTTAAGTTACGGCGTACACCAAATTATTTTTCACGAATGGAAAATTTTTCAATTAGTCAGTAACTTGTATTCTAAATTTTGCCTACAAGAATAAATTATTGAATTAACACATCCACTCCCTACCGTAAAATAGTGCATTACGCTTGGTGCTACCTTGGTTTTATCTATGAAAACTGTAAAATGAGCAGAATTGGGGTTGAGAATGGATCTTAGATGGGGCTTCTACTTTTTTTTTAATGGTAGGCACTGACCACATGTTTACCGTCCTCTGTGTCCAAGAACGCGCTAAGCGCGTCGTTTCATTAAGGTGATTGAAATATGATAAAAACAAAAAATATAATTCATGAATGTAAATAAAAAACATGTAAAATATAAATAAAACTCTGCGATAGACAAAGCGTTACTGAAATTTTAGGTGCGTCATAGGATGAAAACAAAGAATATAATTAATATCAATAAATGAAACGAATCATTTTTGCATGATATATCCTGAAACTTGGCGTGAGACAAAGTCCAGGACCACCAGAGCACGCACTGGAGGCAATAATAAACGAAATCGTTTCGATGTGTGTTATTGTTCCAGCAAATCTGGCATCGTCTCCTTTTCGCCTTTTCGTTTTCTCCTTTTGGGCAGTTCTCTGGAAGATTTAGAAGTTTTAATTTCGGTACTGGATCTGGTGGTAGTTGTCCAAGAAGTTTTCCAATTACATCCAGTCGGAACTCATAGTAACTCTTCCGGGATCTAGTTCCTTTTTTATACGGATTTTAAGAATCCAAGAGCATCATTTGGAATATGTAAATGGCCAGTTTTTGTACCATATGAGAGTCTTTTACTCGCAAGAATAATATGATAGCATTTGGTCATTGTGATCCACTCCTCCCATATATTTATTATACTCATCAGCTTTGGTTTCATCACCACTTGATCACGCTGGGTAGTAACTTCTTCCATCTGACCATTGAATTCGCTGGAAATCGTTAGAATTTCTTTTCAATCCTTCCATTTTAAGACACAAATTCCATTCTCATTGAATTGCATAACCAGTTCACCCTTCTTCAGTATTTTATCAACCACCTCGGGGGGAATATCTTTCCTCTTTTTTCTCAAAGTCCCCGTGACAGATGTTCTCTTATCCAACAATCTATTGGCATACTTCACACTATTGTAATAATTGTTCATAAATATGAAATGCCCAATACCCAATTTTTCTTGCAGGAGGGATATAACTACCTTCTCTGTATGTCCTGTGCCAAATAACTGAGGGTCAGCACTTCCTGAGTATACGATTATCTTCAATGATACTCCGTTAGGTTCACATAGAATGTATAACTTAATACTAGTTTTTCCCTTGGTATATTGGCAGAATTCAACCTGCCACGCCATAATACCATGGATTCGTCTATTGATAGTTCCACATTTGGATAATAAATATCATGCATCCTATTGTTGAAAAAATCGACCAGTGGGTACAAATTTCATTTCCTGTGTCTTCAAAATGTAAAGATCTCAAAATCAGTAGAAAACGATTTCGGCTCATAAATGTTGCAAAAGTTCGCGAATCGAACAAATAATGTTTGTTCCAATAGTCATTCATCCTATTCAAACGAATAGCTCCCATGTGAAATAACAACCCAAGAAAAATTTCATCTTTCCATCGACTATAATACTCGACTGATCTCCTTCACTTTCAGAGAGTAAAAAAACTGCATGTGAATTAGCTTGGTGCAGAGAAAATCGTAGAACTCCTGTGTTGCCAGCAAGGCCGTACCTTGAGAAAAATTTCGGGAGGGGGTTTGGTTATATGGGATGTACATAAAACTACATGATTTTCACCTTATTCCAGATGGGGGTTAACCCCCCCCCCCCCCGGGTACGGCCTTGGTTGCCAGAATAATTTAACATAGTATGAAACATTCACTAAACATCATCTATTGAAATATAAAATCCAGATGTTGAAGATAGTGTGTTGTTTTGTTGTAATTTTTGTTCACTTTGTATATAGGAAAAATAATGTTAATCAGTAATTGTCAATTTTGATAGAAGTCAAATTTGTATTGAACGTTTTTCAATATATCTGCAAGTTATTAGTACTATTCCCGTTTAATTCCATATTATATCCTTCATAAGACGTATTCAGACACCGGGTAGGTGATTCTCGAATATCTAACATTTGGCGACCGTGACAGGACCCCGACTATGGAAAAGGTGAAGAAGATACTTGCAGTGCAAAGAAGTTCATTTGACCGTACTTTTGACGATGTTTTAAAATTGTTCAACGAAACAGTCTTGGATAAGATTAAAATATTCAGTAGAATCAGTCTTCTAGAACAGAAAATCGAGATTTTGATGGATTTACACAAACAGGTTTTAGATTTTCTGTTGGAAGATGATGATGCTTTGCAAAAGGAGATCTCAAAAGCCGACGATTATTCTGCAAAGTATTATAAGGTGAAACTTATGGCTGATAATATCTCAAACAAAGATTTCATCGCAGATAATCTATCTCAGTGTTCTAGTACTTAACTCCAAAAGAAAACTAAAGTTACCGAAGATAGAATTCAAAATGTTTGGTGGTGAAATGAGAGACTGGCTTTCTTTTTGGAGCCAATTTGAGAGAGTTGACAGTGATGAACTCATTGCTCCAGAAAATAAGTTCCAATATTTGATTCAAGCTACAATACCTAATTCGAGAGCTCGTCAGCTTGTTGATAGCTACCCTCCCAGTGCAGGAAATTACCCTAAGGTAATTGAAAGCTTCAAAAACAGATTTGGGAGAAAAGATCTTCTGGTAGAATTCTATGTGCGTGAATTGCTGAAGCTAGTACTTAATAATCTTTCAAACAAAAATAAACTAAGTTTTCTTTACGACAAAATGGAATGCCAGTTACGTGCTTTAGAGACTCTCGGTGTGAACTCAGAAACTTGTGCGGCAATGTTATATCCTCTAGAGGAGTCTTGTCTTCCTGAAGATCTCATACGAGTGTGGCAGAGAAGCAGCTTTTACGATACTGGATCTACTCTCAAGGATCGCCTAGACAAATTAATGAATTAAAAACGTTCAATACAAATTTGACTTCTATCAAAATTGACAATTACTGATTAACATTATTTTTCCTATATACAAAGTGAACAAAAATTACAACAAAACAACACACTATCTTCAACACCAGACGACGTTTTTCCTGAGCAAGTCTTTCAATAATTTTTTCGGGATTTAAATTTTTTTGCAAATGGGATGTGCTGGGGGTCTCAAAAATTGCTTCTTGCGATGTAATTGTAGTTAGAGTTTGATTGTCATTTAGGTACTTTATATTTTTTAGGTTCCAAATGTCCCAGTAAAGAGGCCTGTCTCTCACTCATGTTTTTCTGAAAAATATGAAATATGTTTATTATTTACAACTACAAATTATATTCAGGTTATATAATATATATTAACTTTCAGTAGTTAGTAGTTTCACTTACTCTCTAGTTTACTCTTACATCTTACACAAATTCACACACAATTATTTGCTGATATTCTGGTATTTCAACAAAAATATTTTGGCCGTAGAAAAACACTATTTTTATATAGTAAAATGTCCGAATCTGTGATAGGATTTATTCCATATTCGTAACAATATATTTATTCTGATTCTGATGAACTGGAAGTGCTGCTGTTATCACCAACAGTTATAACAGTTAGCTGTTTTTTTTTTCTGTAAGATTATGACTTCTTCATTATCTTCTCCACTGCGCTTAAACATGAGGAATGCATTTTTCTTCGCGCTTTGGGTATTTTCTCAAGTTTTCTTGACTGGTAAGTGTAAGGGCGTTATCTAAGGCGATGAAACAATTTTCTTATTTCCTTCCAGTTTTGCAGAATTTCCGAAAACCAGTTTAAGAATGATTCGCCATTCTTCCTGATGGAATTTGCCATTTTATTCTATTGAAACACCCATAAAAGATTCGGCACGAATCCATCTTCTCTACTAATATGGCAAATAATGAGCCTATAAGCAAAAAAATATTCAAAAGCAACTTTTGGATGAATGCACTGAAAATAAAAACCTTTTTAGATGTTCAATTCTTGATGAAGAATCGACCTTCTTCATCAAGAATTGAACCCATTCATAAATGTAGATTGCAGTAACAGTTAAGAAACTTGTGAGATCTGAAAATACCCCTGCAGGGGTCAGTTTGTTTCATATTGAGCATTACTCTAATTGGCTCGTTTTTGACACACAAATAATGTGTTTAGTTCATTGGTGTTGCCCCATATGTGGCTATACCAAATTTGATGATTGAATAGAAGTTGGAATAGTAAACCGTTTTGAGAACTTCATAGTCGACCTGTTTCTTCAATACTCATTAAAGCATATGTTATGGATGATAACTTATTTACTAAATGTCCAACATGAGTTTTCCAATTTAAGTTCTCCATCAATGAATTTAACCGCTGTTGATAAGTTTATTGTTTGATCGCTCAGTTTGAGCTTTTAAGGTGCATCAGGTGAACAGTTATTTTTTAAGTTTATTATAATCAGTTCTGTCCTCGTTCAAAATAAGCTTATTCTCTGGGAACCACTATTTGGCAGATTCCATAGCATCTCAAAAAGCCATCGGTAAATTAGGAGAGTCGGAATATCCTGGGCATGTTCTGAAAAATATATAGTACGTACAATACCGATTGCAATATGTCTTGGAAACTTTTTTCAGTAACCATAGCATGAATAAACATCTCAATTATCGTAAATTCTGCCTAAAAACGCTCTCATAAGCGTATGCAGGAGAAGAGCAAACCTCGACAATTTTTTCAAAATACCTACCTATTCTGGCATATAGGTATGTAACTGAGAGAAATAGACTTTGGGACCATTTCTTTGTTTTAAATAGAAAAAAAAATTATAATACCTTTAACTTTACCTGACTAGGAAAAATTTATCTTTTCATAACTTTCTCGACGCTGTCACCCCTGTAATACTAGCCACTTTGACAGTATTTTTATTTCTTCAGTAAAAATGAATAACAATGACCTTCATAAAAAAAAATGTCCCGCTGATGTCACCATTTATAACGGAGAGCCTGTCTATCGACAGTTCTCTGTTTTACTATTTTTTCAATACCTTGGGAAAGAAATATTCATACTTACTGACCATATCTTTCTCTGATGTCCACCTTGGAATATATATATATATATATATATATATATATAAATAAAATATATATATATATATATATATATATATATATATATATATATATATATATATATATATATATGTTTGCCCTAAACAAAATGAGCTCTTTCTTTTGCTCTATTGAATAAAATAAATTTAATAAAGGGCTCCAACACTGTCACCAATAAGTTGTTTTTCAATTCTACATATCAAATTTTTTTACACTGGTTTTATCACCATTCTAGTCCAAAAGTGCTAGAATTCGGCTCAAAGCCATTGATAAGTCCTAGGTGATTTTTTTCATAAAAGTTCTTAAGGAAGTTGTATACTCTACTGCAATAATAAGACCGAATTAATTATTAACCACCATATAATGAGAAAAGGGAAAAGAAATAGGTACAATTTTTTTTACATCTTTAAAATGGATTACACTTTTTTTTGCATTAAAACAGAGCTCGAAATAAGGTCAACTCAAATATTCAACTTTATAGAACTTATCAAATCCTATTTATAAGAATTTTCAAACATTATATTTTATGTTCATGGGCCCAACACCCAGAATATGTGAAATATATCCCCATATAGCTTTACTAGAGGCTATAAAAAATTTCTCATACCAAATAATCCCCCTCATGTTTTTTAACCTACACATGAAAAAAATAAAACAAGCAAAAAGGAAGAATCCAAACCACCAGTCTTCAAACCATTTAATGTTAGGTTAGCAACCAAATACCCAAAATGTATTCTTACGAAGCATTTCATCCAACGATGAATATCTTGTGCCCTCTCCAAAAAGGTCACTATTGGATTTTAACTCGCTCTATAGTTCTTATTATTTTTCAACGGGGAAACTTTCTATTTTTCCCTTGGAAAATTACGCGAAACAAAATTATATTATTTCGCGACAACACTCGCCCGAAATCAACCTGTTATTTCAAAGATCAACCAGTCGTCACAAAAGCCAGACGAGGAGTCCCTCTCGTTTTCATAACATTTTTGCTAATTACGCGTAGTCGCGTTTCTAATCCTTGATTTGTCTTTTCATTTAAGTGTTACTTTGGCATATTCAAATCCTATATTGGCTACTAATTATGGTGTGATTTTTCCAGATGAATCTTTACCACGAATAATTCTTATATCTCCATAGAAACAAAACTTTTATGAATATTATTTCAAATAATCCATATTAAAGTCATTTTCTTCAAGAATCCACAAACACATACAAGGTGTTATTATTTATACAAATACCCCATAAAATTCAGATTATTATTTCCCTTAAACCATAAAATTTCTCAATAGCATTATAAAATTAACAATTATTATTTCAAATCAAACTATTCTAAAAACCATCTTATTTTTCTATATACATAACACTTTGCCAAGTGTTACAAGTACCTACCTAGCGGCGGAATCCCCTTCGCTCCCGCATTATTACACTATGCCTTTTTCGTGCCTATTTGTCTGCCTTACTGCCGGTGGCTGAAGTTTTAAACAAATACGCATGCGCGCGAGACTATTTTGTTGATTGTTTCAGACGTGAAAAATAAATAGGACTGGTTCTATTTTTTCCCCATGAATCGAGGGGATTTGTGGAAATGTCAGGTTTGCCAACACAGTATAATTATCTATTGGACTTGACATAACCAACAAATAAATTAAATTAATCACCAGGGTTCTTATTATTCGTCCTAATAATAAGAACCCTGATTAATGACTTAGTTTTCGTTTTGTTCAGTATGACAGAAAAGAAAAAAAAATTGTACCAGGTAAGGAAAAAGTCCAAATAGTCCAGGTACTAAATTACTTAATCATTTAAGGTAAATGTCAATTTTCCTTATATGTTTGCAGCTCTGAAATTAGTACCTGAAACAATCATCAAAAAGGCACGGTGTAATAGTGCCAGTTATTTGGAGAAATTCAGCCAACAAATAGCCATGAAAATAAGCACAAAAATAGGCACGAAAAAGGCATAGTGTAATAAGGGTTTTTTAGGACCACAAGCTGGATGCCGGACAAGCCTATCGAGCAATATCTTTCTACATATATAAGTTGTATATATCAGGATAAGATAATTTTATACAGAATAGGAAATAAAGATTTTGAATTGAATTGCTGAGAAGAATATAAGATTCGTTCAGCGGGACGTTAGGAAATAAATACAATTTACGAGAGCTTCATATCAAATATACAGGATAGACGTGCTGAAGATAAGTTTCTCGCGAAAACGGATATGTAAAAATTATTTTCAAAGATGCAAGATTACACAAAAACAGCTTTCTTCTTGGCCATGTATGCAGCAGCGGAGCTGCACCGTGGCACGAAACACTGACCCGTTCTTTTTAGGTTGTGCTTCAAGCACCTCGTAATTCGTAATACACAATACCAAAGATTATTGTTCTACGAATCTACTCTTTGACAATACACTCCTTAAAATGCGTTTTATTTGGGAGTAGCTCAGGTGCAACAAACACGGTACAGCTCCGGTGCACAAAGAAAGCTTCTAAACAAGTCACAATGGCTTGTTCGTTTATCACAGGTTCAGCTGATGATATTGAAAAGTACAAACGAACAAAATTCAAGGTGTTCTGTCAACCATCATATGTCTTACAAAAAATACAAACATTTCTGTCAATTGGTGACGTAATGATATGATTTCGTTTTATCCACAAATGATAAATATTAAAAGTCAATTACTTGAATACTGCATAAAAATGTATTCATAAATACTGGAACGTATCGTTGATCGTCGATTTCGCAGTGTGTTGCATTCGCTATTGTTGTCAACTATAGTAAGAAAGTGATATATCAAGGTTAGTTTTTATTTACATAGATAAATAATAATATATTTTCACTTGTAATGGAGAGGAATGTGTATATTTATCTGATATTATAACGCTTATTTTATCTTACCTTATCTCGTCAATTAATTTGCTACTTTATCACCAATAAGGTGATATAACAGGTGCGATTTTTGTGTTTTAGTTGTACATTATTAATCGATGATGGATCTCTCAAATATGCACTATTTGAAGCAGTCGAGGCTCATTCACCTGTGCATATCAATAACATTCTTCACTTCAGGTGTCATTGTGAATCTAGTACAATGTCTACTCTATTTAACTTTACGGCCATTTAACAAAATAATTTATAGAAAAATAAATTGGTATCTCTGTTGGACAATTTATTCACGTAAGTTTTATCTTTGCCTTTTTTATTATCTCATGCAACACACTGTTATTCCAACTTAAGTCCTAGTTTCGTTCTCAAAATGATTTCCCAGTTAGATATTACATTATGAATTCATATAATTTGATAAAGGTAGTTTTTGTAGAACTGTCAGTGTAAATTACTTCACACTGTGTTGCATGAATCCGGTATTACGTGGTCTTAATAATATTGATGAACTATGGACTTTGTTTCTAGAATTGGTATTTCTTGGAGATTGGTGGTCAGAGACAAGAATAATATTTTATATAGACAAGGATGAATTTGATAAATACTATGGAAAAGAACATGCTTATTGTATCATGAATCATAGCTATGAGGTAGATTGGCTAATAGGCTGGATGATAGCAGAAAGGATTCGACTTCTTGGTGTAAGTTTTTCTCTCTTTCATTTCCACCCTTGTTTTTAGAATAAAATAAAATTTGACGGGTTTGGTAAACAATTTCACATACACACTGTATACTTTGATATTTTTAGAAACTTCTGGAAATTCTTGTTAAAGTGATTTTTTACCTTTTAGTCACTTGAATATTTTTTGGGCTCTTAATCATCCATTACAAGAATAATAATAAAAACAAGCAACCACGATAATTTAATTTATAGCTCTGTTAGAAGCTTACGAATTTTTTTGAATTTTATCATTAATAAGTCATTTTTCCAAATGAAGCCCCTAGCGACACATTACTACCTAAAATAAGAGGAATCTAACAGTGATTGGTTTGAAAATATGAACAGGGTGTTCATAAAATCAGAAGTGGAATCATCTTCAACTCAAAGATAAACTTTAGTCACTGTGTTCCATCGTTCAAGACAACTTGGGAGGTATTCGTGTTGAAAGGGGAAACATTCTCAACGATATATTGAATAGAGAATGTTTCCCTATTCAATCTATCAGTATTCTCGAATCCCAAATCCGATCAGTTTTACGAAGCTTATAAAACTGAAAAGATCAAATAGTTCATTATTGTATAAAATAAATAAACTAATTCCCAACTTCAGTTTTATCCAATATAAACAAACCTTTTAATTTGAGCTCATTGAACTCTCTCTAGATACAATGAAATGAAATTGAAAATATAGGTAGCATTAGAATTTCATGAAGATTCCAAAAATATCAAAATATACAGGGTGTTCCATTTGAAAATTGAAGTTCTGTT
Source organism: Gonioctena quinquepunctata (assembly GCA_018342105.1). Lineage (NCBI taxonomy): Eukaryota > Metazoa > Arthropoda > Insecta > Coleoptera > Chrysomelidae > Gonioctena > Gonioctena quinquepunctata. The sequence goes on from JAFIRS010000092.1 coordinate 27,640, forward strand.
CACCAACCCACTAAATTATGTTTTGAAAAGAAGGAACGCGGGTATTAGGGAATCTGTGGACACCCACTACAGGTATATTCTCAAATATATTCACAGAAATATACATATTCAACAGATATATTATCTCAGTGCCTAATTTAATTAAGGATATACAGGTATTTTCTCAAATATATTCACAGAAATATACATATTCAACAGATATGTTATCTCAGTGCCTAATTTAATTAAGTATGTATAGACAAATCACTCTGTCGTGGTGAACAAGAAATAATTCTCAATCTAAAGATGGTGATTCTGATCAAAAACTCAAGCTTTATCTTAATAATCTCATCAATATTCATATAGATCCCCTTTTTTTTAATCAGTACAGGGTGACCTAGGGATGCGTGCAAGCTCCATAACTTTTTTCTATCCAAGCTATCGGTTTTTTTTAAACGATAGTCCGTCAATGAGGCACATTCTAAAAATATTTCTATTTATATATCTGATGTTCCAAAATAAGATACACTACTTAGTTATGTTTTTTAAATGGCAATCCCCCATTTTTGTTACATTTTGTGAATTGCCACTAAATTGTCGATATAAAGCACCCGGGTTTCCTAGACTTATGACAATTTATGTGTTGAAATAGCGTCGTGCATAGACCCACAGAAAAGTTCATAACTTCAGAAACATTCAAGATACCTGAACCAACTTTTTTCCAGTTGATTTCTTGGGCTTTAGTGCATGTTTTGAGATGCAAACGAACTCGGAGTCGATGTTCCATCGCCTACTATAATGTTTGGAAAATGACAAATTACAAATGGCAATAACTCGATTTTTCAAATGCAACACCCTATATTTTATTGCATCGTTGCATGGCATTTTTCAAGAGCTTTTTGTCCATACAGGGTTTGTGGTGTCTACTTTGTAAAGTTTGCGAGATTTGTTAAAAAATAAGAAATATTGATGTTTTCATTTTTTCTTTTAATAGAATCGAGTAGGCCGCAGAATTATGATTTTGCAGATAGAGTTGCGTTTTGTATTCAAAGGAATCGCATGATTGACGAGGATTATAATACTTTAAACAAAATTATTTTTTCTGCAATTATTAGAAATCATGTTATGAGACCCTACTTTGCTGAATGGTGACAGGTATTTACGTTTTCTTCGCAAACATCTTCCCAGAATGTTAGAAGAAGTGGATTTGAACACAAGAAGGACCATGTGGTTGCAACACGATGGTGCTGCAGTGCATATCCATAAGATAGTGCAAGAATTTTTAGGCCAATCCTATCCTAATCATTTAATAGAGAAGGAGGTACTATTCCTTTGCCAGCACAATCCCCAGACCTTAGTCCTATAGATTTCTTCCTTAGGGGGTAAGTAAAGGAAAGGGTTTTCAGAAATCGTCCAACTACTGCAGATGATATGAAATACAGGATCACGGAAGCCTTCCGTTCAACTGATGGAGCGATGCTTGCTAGAGTTTGGGCTCATTTACTAGAAGACTAGCAGCTTATGTGGAACATGATGATGACCTACTTGAGCATCTATAAGTAGCCTTCGCTCAAAATGTTTACATTTTTGTAAAGATTACTAGAATTGTTTCCTTTATAATGTACTCCTGTTTCTATTACAATTTCCTTTTGTTGAAACATTTCTTTTCAGAATTGTATGGATATATAAAATTTGACGTCAACTGCCTACTCGTTTTTTTTTTCAAAAAAATCAATAACATTTCTTATTTTGCAACAAACCTCACAAATTTTAAAAAGTATACACCACAAACCCTATTTTGGCAAAAAGCTCCTGAAAAATATAGGGTAAGCATTTGAAAAAGTCGAGTTATTGTCATTAGTAATTTTTCATTTTCAAAAAACCATAGTAGGCGATGGAACATTGACTCCCAGATCACCTGATCTCAAAAGATGCGCTAAAGCCTAAGGAATCGACTGGAAAAAAGTTGGTTGACTTATCTTGAATGGTTCTGTATTATGAATTTTTCTGTGGGTCTATGCAAGACGCTATATTGACACATAAGATAAGTCTAAGAATCCCAGGAGCTTTATTTCGATAATGTAGTGGCGAACCAAAAATATAACAAAATGGGGGGTTGCCATGTAGAAAAACAGAACTTAGTTGTGTATCTTATTTTGGGACATCCTGAATATAAATAGAAATATTTTAAGAATGTGCCTCATTGTCGGACCTATCGTTTAAACAAAAATCAAGTCGATAGTTGGGATAGAAAAAAAGTTATGGAACTTGCAGGCACTCTGGATACTTAGAAAAAATGTAATACTTCAACAAAAAACTGTGTGAATCAAAATTCAACGAGACAAAGTTTACCAAATTATTTTTTCAGAATTGTAAAGCTTATGCCAAAAAAATTGTTCAGTACATTCCAGTACTGGGGTGGGGTTGGAAATGTTCAGAATTTGTGTTTCTGGAAAGGAATTTTGATAAGGATAAAGATGTCATAAATAAACAAATCACAGAATTGGCTGAACATCCTGACCCAATGTGGGTGAGTATAATTTTTATCTGTACTTTTCCCTATAAATTGTATTTTTTGTGTACTTATTTCCAACTTGTGCTGTAATATAGGATAGATTGAAGTTATTATATAGGACCTTTCTTACTAATCATTGGATATAAGTGTTTGAAGAAATGAAAATTATAAATTTTGTGGAATTGTGATTACAGGTATGGTCATTTTGATCAAAATATATATCAAAACTTTCCCTTTCCTTTTTGCTATATAAGTAGATCTGAATGTCTTCTTTATTTCAAATGGAACACCATTATCAAATTACAGTATTACTTTGTCATTTTTTACAAAAATATTGACGGTTAAGTATCAGCTTTTAAATTAAAAACATTGGCTGAAGACTATACCAAAGCAAGAAAGCTTTGTAAATAATTATGAAATTATTGAATATTGATTTATTTTATCTATTTAGGCATCTATTTCACTTTACAGATTGAAATTACATTAATTTCAATCTGTAAAGTAAAATACTAACTGTGCTAGAAATGTATTTTCAGTATAATTATACTGCATAAGTACACTCGGCTATGAATTTATATATGTTCACAATGGGCTTTCTGTTTGTGACTTCAAGTAGATTTGGGTTCAATTCAGTTTTTAGGGTTGCCTCAGAGGAAAAAACGGAATGGGTTTTCTCAGAAACCACGTGATGTAGAAAATTGTGATTTGGCATTACTTATTAACCCGCATATTTTGCACTAGTTAATACTTTGAAATATTCATATATGAATTAAAAAGGGGGCAAATTGGGTACTGTTTTTTATTTTTTATGTGTCTTGTCATAAAAATATATTGTGAAAAATATGCCAAAATAGACTATTTCCCCCATTTTCCTGAAACTACTGGAACTAAAAAACCTACCAGACCACGTTCTCAGATGTATATTTATGCTAGCGTGATATTTGATCTGAGCAGTCTAAACCAATTTAATAATTTGATGCGAGTTAACTCATCTGGAGCACTTAATAATGCCTCAGAAAGTATACTCGTTTGGAGCCGCAAAAGGGTTAGGAATGCAATCCAAGCATTGGAGATTTGAAAATCTTCCTGCAAAAGTACAATCATTATTTTATTGAATTCTCGATAAATGATAATGAGGTTCGGAATAGAATATCCCAAATACAAACAGAAAAATGTTTATTAGAACACGTCAATTAGTTTGTATCAAATTCAGGCACATTAAATGATTTTTCATTCGGTTCTAAAGCTTTCTCAAAATTAGTTATATCTTGCATGGAGTGCTTTCAACTCATAGTTTTCCTCTAGAACCCCAAATATCATCAAACAATAAAAAATAACTTTTTCATTTGAAAAAAAAAATTGTTTCAACTGTTTCCTTAATGAATTTTTACCTTAAATTTTGATCACATTGCATATATTCTCAAAAGTTAAGTAAATTAGTAGAATTCAGCAGTTCCAAATGTTAGCATAAATAACATATTTTTTTGTGTCACTTGAACTAGTCACCAGAAAATATGATATGAGAGACATGAACCATTTGTTTCTGTTCTCAGTACTAACGGTTGGAGTTTTGACCTATACTTCTCATGTGTTACACGCAAACCCAAAAAGAACAAGATTCCTACCCTACAACTGTATCATATATAGCAACGCAATATTTTACAAATCAGTGCAGTGCAGATAAGAGGATGTTTTGCAAAACTCCATTCCAAGAAAAAACCCTATCAAAAATAAATTGATTTGCTATTTAAAAAATTTGGGGAAAATGTTGAACACTTTTTTTTTCATTTTTAAATATATAACCTTGTACAACAACGTATCTGTATGTATATGGAGGAGAAAATGATTCCCATTGAATTTTGAACAAATTTGTCTGCCCGTCTGTATTCTGAGTAGATCTAAAAATTAAAGATGTCCGGGACCCTTCGATATATTGACTAGAAATTTGGCTATTGGAATTTTCAATACTACCCCGAAGGATATCAGTATCATTTATATGTAAAATTCTATTTCGATTTATATATTGTAACTTTCCCAGAAGTTAAGTATCAGTATGGGGAAAATACCATGCCTTATTTCCCAAATCAATGAATCTGGGAATCTGATGTTTCAGGGTCTGAAGAGAGATGAGATGTGCTATTGTAATTTCCACGGATGTGATGTTCTATTACACAAAATTAATTCAATTTTATTTATATAAGCTTTGTTATTTATCTTCATATAGTCTACTTGGTTTTATAATTTCATGTAGCCTACTGTAGGTGAAAACTCCCTTGTCTGTGAATGTTGAAGCAGGAGATGAAGTTCCATATTTGAATATACAGCCCCAGAAGGGTGAAGCATTTTAACTCTGCATTTATTGAATTATTTTTCTAATGAACCACTAGCAAACACTTTTGCTTCTTTTTTATCCATAATCCCTTTCCAAATAACTCCTAAGGATATTACCACATAGATAATAAAATTGTAACAAATCATGAAACATCAAATGCCCCCCGGAATTGGCCTAATTTTGAATATCTAAGATAAAGTTTTTAGGGGCTAATTTGAATTGGAAATAACACGTCAAATAATTTTTAGGTTTTTGATAAGTCAAATGTCTGTAATTTATTTTCAAAAGAATGTCCTCAAACTTCATCTGAGCATGAATATTATGATTATATTCAGTTTATTGTTTGTTGCATTTCAAATGACCTTATTTCAAATTGTTTACTACATAGATATTCTAATCACAATAAATGTTGAAATAGGAAAGGAAAACACTTTTTTGTCCTTCATTTTGTTTCAACAGTTTAACATGATTATGCCATAGACTAAAGAATACATTTTCGAGAAATTGCCTAATGAAATAATATAGTATGTTTCCTGTTCATGGTGGTTCTAAAGTATATTTTAGGCATGATATAAGTCATTCAATTGAAACAGAATTCAACTTTTCAATTGAGAAAGAAAATAAGTACAGAAAATTTGGGATTGTATTCTATTAAAATGTAAAAAATATTTTCAAGACTATATAGAATGCATATTAAATTTGAAAAAACAGGAGATAGCTGGAACTTTTTTTATTTTGAAATCTTTTATATAATAAACGGAAGTCTTAGTTTACAGGTAAACAAAATGAAAAACAAAGCCGTCCTCAAAAACTCCAAACTATATAAATATTTTTAGGAATTTGAAAAAAAAAGTTTAGACCACTTTATACTGCAAAATACTCGAAAAAGTGTCAACGCTTAGAACTTTAGTACTGTATTTAGTCCATTTCTAAACTCCCCAATAGTTTTTGTAGAATTATTTTTGAAATTATACTTCTTTTGGTGCGTTTAGTTGAGAGTAAAATTCGGAGCTGCGCGAGCACCCTATTACGAAAATTTTACAGTAGGCTAGAATAATAATTCAGTACAAGTATTCACAGAAATATAAGTAGTGGCAATCTGGTCTAGTGGATAGTGCATCTGCATACCATGCAAGCGGTTTGGGTTCGAAACTCGTTATTGTTTCTTTTTCATAATCGATTCCTGGAACAAAAATATTTTATTTCATAGTGAAAATTTTATTTTAACAACAGTGGGGGCGGGGGTAGGTAAACTAGCGCTTTTCCACTCTTAAGATTTTTTCTTGATCTATGATAATACATACATTCATTATAGACATAACAATAAGTCACCAAAAGAAGCTATATAATTTGTAGTAATTTTTCAGCTATTACTTTTCCCTGAAGGCACAAGATTCACCAAGAAAAAACACGAAGCCGCAATTGAATTTGCCCAGAAACACAACCTTCCTCAGTTGAAATGTCATCTCCTACCACGAACCAAGGGTTTCATTGCTAGTTTACCATCTATGAAAGGTAAATTATTTTTAGTTTATTCCATTGTGTCCAAAGACAGGGTACTTAATTTAAAACTTTCCACTCTGAAATTTTTCGGAAGCCTTTTGGGATATAAGAGTTTATTCAGGGGGGATTCTAACATACATAACGTAAATATGTACTCACTCCTAGCTCTCGTATTTAAAATCCCAAGTGATATTACCCTAGATAAATAAAATTGAAATGTCATGGAGATGAGACATGCCATGAATCAAAGGTTTCATTGCTAGTTTACCATCTATGAAAGGAACATTATTTTTAGTTTATTCCATTGTGTCCATACACGTACTCAATTTAAAACTTTCCACTCTTAAAATTTTCAGAAGACATTTGGGATTCAAGAGTTTATTCAGGGGGTATTCTAACATATATAACATAAATATGTACTCACACCTAGTTCTCGTATTTAAAATCTCAAATGGTATTACCCTAGCCCTTTCAGCATGTTTTTTTTTATTAATTTATTTAATATCATTGAAAGATTGACCCATGGGCACGGGTATCTGGGAAAAACCACCCCCGCACTTTCGTGCATTGCCAGATTAAGTTGTAAAGCGTACGATCGTGCATAAGTAAGGAATGGAAAATTAACACTTAAGGACCTATCAGTCAGCAGTTTGTAACTAACAAAACTATAAACTACCCATAAAGGAATATACATTCTTAAAAATATTAATTTTAATCAGTCAAAAACAACATAAAATAATCATAACCAATATAAACAGATTATTTAGTGTGGTAAGCTAAGAAACAATTCTGATTTCTTAAGATGCACAAGTATGCATCACATTTGGTACAGCGAAATTTTGTGGTAGAGGAACAGCTTTCTAGCCTGCATTTTCTACCTCCGGTTAGGTCATCATAGGCTGGTAGGTGATTGTGTTTGTCAAAAGATGGTGGAATTGCTGGTCTGTATCTTTTAAATGGCCTATCTCCCGAATATGAGGGGTCCTAGTCTTCCAAAACAAATTGAGGAATACTTACACAGTTCATCAGAGTGTCAGCTAGATCTACTATGAACCACATCAAATCTTTGGGTTTCATTTTTTTTTTAGAGGTACAATCATTCTTGTATTGCCTCCATGCATTGAGCACAGCAAGATCAATAAAATGTATAAAAACATTTACAGTCCATTTCCTTATTTTCTGGAATGTTCTATAGTACTCTAAATGTTGATCAAGGACATCTACGCCGCCCATATTTTTATTATAGTTCAAAACTATCTCCGGAGCAGTAACCTGGAGGAACGTCTTGCTTTTCTTGTCCCACCTAGATATAGTGGATGTTTGATCCACACCAGTGCAATTAGAGGCCATCACAACAGCTCTATTATCCTTCCATTTCACTAAATCCACGTCTTCAGAGGTGAACTCACAATGTCGCCACGTTTCATTGACGAATCCTTTTTAAGGTCCAACTTTTTGTGATTATGAACTCGGTTCGGGACAATTGTTCCAGTGTCGTGCAACTGCATCTCTCCAAGTCGATCTAATAGTGTTATTGTATTAAAATATTAATCAAAGTGAAGGCAGCTATTTGGGGAAACGTTTTTTGCTAAACCCAGAATGGCAGCAGGTCCTTTGCCTAACGACTTATCAGGAAAAGCTGGATTCTCCAGAAAATAGATTTCGAAGTCTAGCATTAAACCATCACTTGTAAATACGTAATTTTTAAGTCCAATTGGTTTGGGTTTATTTTTCACAAGAACTCGCAGCTTACATCTTCCAGTAAAGGGGATCCACTGTTCATCTATTGAATATGATCCAGGAACTCTTTCAATTGCCCTACAGGCCCTCTTAGCAGCCTCAAGGATGGGCTGTACTTTCCACAAAGGGTTGGTGTTTCTGACTGGCGGTTCGTCTGAATCGACAACATGCATGTTATTTCTAAGCTGGAAAAAACGATCTCTTGGCATTTTATTAGGGATTATTTGCAGTCTCATTCCAGCGCTCCAATACATGTGGATTCATGGATATGAAATGGAATATGGATCCAGTTTTACGTAGGTGATATAAGTTCGTGCACCTAGCCAGATTTTCGAAGAAGCCTTCATTAAAATATGCCACAAAATATTGTAACGGAGTCTTCACTTCATGTGAGTCTGGACGACAAGGGTAGTCATGACTTTTATTTGTGAACTCAGTTTGTTTCCAGATCCCTGGGTCTGTGGTTTTGTTCTCTAGAGCTGCTGCTCCCAGCTTATTCCGTGGGTGGCAAGTTCTCTTTACTCCCACTGATAGTGGAACATTCATTCCTAGATCAGACTCACCATCATCACTTATAGATAGATTTTCCTGTTGTACCTCTTCTTCCAACAGTCCAAAAACATTAATTTCTGGCTCTACTTCGTCGTCACATAATTCAAGATCTGACAGACATCCCTCACCCAGCAATTCGTTTACCAAATCTTCATCCTATCTGAGAAAAAGTAACATATTATTATCTGAACAGATAGTCTCCGTGGTACAATAGAGAACGAAACCGCATGATGATGAGTTCAAATTTTAGCACCATTTTGCAGTGGCAAATAACATGAGTTGGTATGAAATTTTATTACGTTACTGTAGAAAAACATTTAACATAGTAAATTACATGCATAAAAACAAAAAACTATTAATTTAAATAAAAAAACAAATACTTACGTCTGCCCTTGTCATCGATATAAAACCCGTCCATCTTGAATGCTCTCTGATAGAAGACTGTCACGTGGTTTGACTGCACAGTAATTTTTGACACGTTATATGACAAATGCATGAATGATCTATACCGTCACGGGTACATAAAATACAATAACACGTCAGCTAGAAATATTTTTATGGGCAAGCTTGTTCAGATGCTACCGTTCTGAAAGGGCTAGATAAATAAAAATAAATTTTTTTGAACAAAGATAATACCTATGGTTGATTTGTGAGCTACACCAGTTAAAATATTTTAAATTCTCCAAACGAGCTGGGCACTATTTTTTTTTGATAAAATGATATATTGTCAAAAGGCAGAGTTCAAACCACCTGAAGATGCAAGTGTTTGCTCTTCCACTCAACCAAATTACCTAGTCTAGTGCTCTAATCACTGCACCACTCTGTACAAACTTGAAATATCCTTTATATATTATATTCTCTTAAGGATGAAGAATATACAATGAATGCCCATGTAAAGTGTAACAGAATACTTGACAATAATTTCCTAAATATATCATTGAATATCCAGGGTAACTTTAGAATTCTATTATGCCTGTTACCTCATAAATATTAATTCAGTGTTCACTAATACCTCGACACAAAACTGATGATAATTAGTAACTCTGAATATTTACGCAACATACTTATCACCATTTAATATAATTCTTTTGTGTTCCAATTATAAATATCCATAATATGCTTTGGGTGAATATCTTATGGATAGATTAGGAAATTGTGTACAATATCCATTATATTTATGTGACTGTTTATCCTAAGAATCTACATTTATGGATGGATACCCCGTTTTAAATTGGACCTGAAACATGAACCCATAAAATATCCATAGGATATCCCGTACTAAATGGGTACATTGTAAACTAACTGTTAACTTTTTTCCTATCAGGAAAGGTTCCTGCCCTTTATAATATAGAGTTAGCTTATAGAGAAGATGCTCCTCATGAGCCAACAATGACAAGTATTTTGTTTGGCAAGCCTTTAGAGGCACATATCTACATGAAACGAATACCTTTGGAAAATATACCTGAAGGATATGCCGAGCAGGAGAAGTTTTTGAGAGATATGTTTGTAGAGAAGGTGAGTCTGAAGATAGGAAACTTCTCAAAGATTCCAGTGATTTTGGATAGATCTCATAATGGTTTTTAAAAAAACCACAAGTTTGTTTCAATTGCTTACTGCATTTACCAAATGATAATAAATTTCAAAACTAATAGTCTAATCAACAAGTTCAAAAACGTGTTAAATAGATATAAAGCTCCTAAAAATATGAGCGATAGCTCATTCGATTCGGAATGACGTCTAGAAAAATGTTTTTTAAGGGTTTATTAGCACATAAAAAATTGCGATTGTTATTAACAAAATAAGATAAAAAAAAGAAGGTATTTCGTTTTTCGTTAATAATTTCTAAAATAATGATATTTAAGGAATCCTGAAAGAGGAGGAAATTTCCAATAAAAAAGTCACACCGCCCGGAACTCTATCTCTATTATTTATAAAAAAAATTTAAAGCTGAAAATAGGGCTCCGCGAGGTTGTTATGGCATAGGCGCACCGTCTAAAAAGCCGTTATATCACCTAAAATAATTTTTTTATAGTATTAAATAACAATTTAAAAATTTGAATTGAATAAATTATGGTGTAATCTAGACACATGTCGATTTTTCAAAAAGTTACACCATTGTTAATTAACTAATTTTTTTCCAATCTCTGTTTTTATAAATTACGACATAAAATTTTAAATAATTGGTCTATAAAATTTTCGCTTCGTGGAGCTCTTTTCATTTAGGTACTTAATAAAGCAACGCAAAATTTTTATTAAAGTTTATTATTTTGTTAATTATCTTTTTTTAAATTAACAAAAAAAAATTTAAAAAATGTTATTAAAAACATTTTTTTTTTATAATATTTTATTGTTGCTGTTTTTGCATCTAATATAGGTATTAATTAACATTGGAAAAAAAAATGTTACGTCATTTGTTAAGAAATTGTTTATAAACAGACTATTTTGAGATTTAAAAAAAAAAAATTTACCATCTTATTGCATAGGTAAAATTATGATTTAAAAAAAAAATCTTAAATAATTTTTTTATTGTTTATAATCGTTTTTTTTATATTTCAATTGTTTAAATAATTAGTTAAAAATTATTTTATTCTTAAAAATCATCATTGACCTTTTCCAATGAATTAACAGAGAAATATTTTTTTTTATAAATAATTTCATTGTTTATTAACTTAACAGTTTGTTATAAACAAATAATATTAACCGTTATATTTTTTTTCGAAAACTTCAAAAAATAACAAAAACAATATGTATAACAAAGTATAGAAAAAATAAAAAATAATAATAAAAATAATAAAAATACAAAAAAAAATTTTCTATACTTTGTTATAAAGTTTTTTGTTATTTTTGAAGTTTAAAAAAATAAGGTTAATATTATTTGTTATAACAAATTGTTAAGTTAATAAACAATGAAATTATTTAAAAAAAAAATTATTTCTCTGTTAATTCATTGAAAAAGGTCAATGATGATTTTTAAGAATAAAATAATTTCTTAACTAATTATTTAAACAATTGAAATTTATTTAAGATTTTTTTTTAATCATGATTTTACCTATGCAATAAGATGGTAAAAAAAACTTAAAAATCCCAAAATAGCCTGTTTGTTTATAAACAATTTCTTAAAAAATGACGTAAAAAATGTTTTTCCAATGTTAATTGATACCTATATTAGATGCAAAAACAGCAATAATAAGATATTATTGAAAAAAAAATTTTTTGATAACATTTTTTAGAAATTTAATTTTTTGTTAATTTAAAAAAATTATAATTAACAAAATAATAACTTTAATAAAAAAATTTGCATTGCTTTATTAAGTACCTAAATGAAAAGAGCTCCACGAAGCGAAAATTTTATAGACCAATTATTTAAACTTTTATGTTGTAATTTATAAAAACAGATATTGGAAAAAAATTTGTTAATTAACAATAGTGTAACTTTTTGAAAAATCGACATGAAATTTTTTTTTACCGAGGTTTTTTTCGTTCAAGTGTCTAGATTACACCATAATTTATTCAAATTTTTAAATTGTTATTTAATACTATAAAAAAATTATTTTAGGTGATTAAACGGCTTTTTAGACGGTGCGCCTATGCCGTAACGACCTCGCGGAGCCCTATTTTCAGCGTTGAAAAAAATTATAAATAATAGAGATAGAGTTTATTGGAAATTTCCTCCTCTTTAAGGATCTTTTTTCATAATTCCTTAAATATCATTATTTTAGAAATTATTAACGAAAAACGAAATACCTTCTTTTTTTAATCTTATTTTGTTACTAACAATCGCAATTTTTTACGTGCTAATAAACCCTTAAAAAATATTTTTCTAGACGTCATTCCGAATCGAATGAGCTATCGCTCATATTTTTAGGAGCTTTATATCTATTTAACACGTTTTTGAACTTGTTGATTAGACTATAAGTTAAACATCACATTTGACTTTTAAAGTTACGTTAGGTATCAAATGTTTTACTTCTCACACCAGTTACAAAAAGTAAAATTTTTCGCAACTGGCGATGAAAAGTTGCAAAAAATAAAGGAATAAAATTTATTATAATTTTGAGGCTGAACTACTTTGAAGTACTTCTTCATTGTTATTATATTCTCTGTACATATAATGAAGATTAAATTTTATTCGAATTCAATACATAATATGTATGGTAAAAACGAATTATAAATATTAATATCATCATTTGAACAATTGGTGATATTGACCCCAGCTGACAACTTAGTTATCTATGTAGCATTAATTTCCGCACTAAAATGTAAAAAAGTATATAAAAAACTTTCTCACTTACGTTGAAGTATAGTAATGCGTTTGACAATTATTATCGTCCAGTTCTAAGCTCTGATATCAAAAATTGGCGAGGGTTCAAATCCCCACGCCTGGCGACTTTTTTTTTTTAATTTTTCCTATTAAAATCGAGAATTTTTTATTTAAATATTCATCCCAAAACTAAATCATTTTTCAATTTCAAAGTGAAAAAAAAAATCGTTAGGCGTGGAGATTCAAACCCCCCCAAACTTTGGAGATCCATAGCTTAGATCTTGCGCCTTAGACCACTCGGCTAACTGGACGATATTAATTGCCAAACGCATTACCATACTTTAACGTAAGAAAGAAAGTTTTTTATGTACTTTTGTACCCGATATCTGCACCCCATGCTTTTCGGCATAGTCGTTGAATATTAAAATTATGTTTTAATTTTTAGTGCGTAAAAATCGTGTTCTTCGTTTTTTTTAAATATATATTTTGTATATTTTTAACTTGAATTAAAAAGGATCAGATATCAAAATTAAATATTGTGTGAAACACGTTAGAAAACACTATTTTTTGTAACTCGCTCATTACGAAAAATAGTGCTTTTCCCAACTGGTTGCACAAATAACTATTGTTCATGAACTAAAAGTTTTATAGGACATCAAACTAAGATTGACAATCGAAACGTTAACCAACCAAGTGAATTTTTTTGTGATGCAATTCCATTCAAACGTATGGTTATTACCCAAAAAATGATTCTGCACTGCTGGCCTATATATCCAACAAACATTTTTAATTTCTGTTGGCTGAATATCAGTTCAAATGAGAATCGAATTCGTTTATTATTATTTAGTTACTGCACAAAAAAAAATATTTGTTTTTCTTTATAAAAAACAGAAACAATAAGTATTGGCATACTTGCATATTTTTCAGAAATCTCTCTTTATAGCCTGATCAACAAGTTCGAAATGGTGTTAATTGGATTCGGAATGACTTGTAGAAAAATGTATTTCGATGATTTTACAGCACATAAAAATTTGCAATTGTTATTAACAAATTAAGAGGGAAATAAAAAGGCATTCCGTTTCTCGCTAATAATTCAAAAACTATTGATAATTAAGAAATTTGAAAAAAAAAAGATTCTTAAAGAGGAGGAAATTTCCAATAAAAAAGTCCCAACTTGGAACTCTATCTCTAATATAATTTTAATTTAACGCCGAAAATTGGGCCCAGCGCAGCAGTTACGGCATAGGCGCACCGCCGCTGAAAACAGTATAGCACATGAAATAATTTTTTTATAATATTAAATATCAATTTAAACATTTGAAAAAATTATGCTGTCATCTCAACACTTGAAAGAATAAAGTCCCGTTGGAAAACATTTTTATGTTTAGTTTTCAAAAAGTTATACAATTGTTAACTAACAAGTTTTTTTCTGACCTCAGTTTTCACAAATGGCGACATAAAAGTTTAAATAATTGACTTATAAATTTCTTGCTTCTGGGAGCCTTTATATATATATACTTAAGATCACGTGATAAAAGTTAATAAAAGTTTTTCACTTTTTTTATTATAATTGTTTAAATTTAAAAATTAATGAAATATTCAAAAAATTATGTTAATTTTTTTTTTTCAACAAATATTATGTTATTGCCGTTTTCGCATCTAACAATGGCGTTAAGAAATGCTGGCTAATTTTTTTTTCGACATTTGTTAATAAATTATAAACAAATAGACAAGTTTACTATATAAAAAAAAATGTTTTTTTACCATTTTGTTGTCAAGATAACGATTTAAAAAAAATCTTAAAAACATTTTTTTATTGTTTATAATCGTTTTTTATATTTCTATTGTTTAAATAATTAGTTAAGAAATTATTTTTTCTTGAAAAATCATAATTGGGATTTCTCAATAGTGTAACAAAAAAAAATTATCAATTATTTTATTGTTTATTGATTTTAACAATTTGTTATAAACAAATTCTGAATAACATTATTTTTTTTTTCAAAAAGTACTTGAAATTACAGAAACAGCCATATGTAACAAACTTCGGTATCGTGTAATATTGGAAAGTATTGAAGATTAAAAAAAAAATGTATTTTGTTACATATGACTGTTTTGTAATTTTAATTACTTTTAAAAAAAAATGATAGTCAAATTTTTAATAAAAATTAAATCAATAAACAATGAAATTATTGATAAAAAAAATATTTTTTGTTACTTTATTGAGAAATGCCAATTATGATTTCTAAAGAAAAAATAATTTCTTAAATAATTATTTAAACAATGGAAATATAAAGAATAAAAAAATGTTTTAAGATTTTTTTTAAATCATTATTTTGTCATGACACAAAATGGTAAAAAAATTTTTTTTATATAGCAAACTTGTCTATTTGTTTATAAATAATTTACTAACAAATGACTTTTCTAGTTTTTTAATAAACATGTATGATAAATTTTCACATTGATATAAATAATGTTTTTTTATACTAATTATTGTAGTAATCTGAAAAAGAATAAATAAAAACAAATGAAAAAATGTATTAATGTAATACACATTCAAAATAATTTGTTTAGTAAAATTCTGACAGTAAACGAACAATATGAAAAAAAATGTGAAAATGTATGTATGTAGAAAACAATATTTTCAATGTATTTATTTATATTTCTTTCATAGTTATTGATATTTTTTTAATATTTTTTTATTCGTGTGATGTACTTCAACATTAGACATTTAAGTTTTTATTAAATGTTATCCATTGTTTGTCAAAATATTTATTCACCTCTAATTCGACAGAGTAATGATTTGTTGTAGCTGCTATTTGGTTAATCATTTTCGCATGTATGCTGGAATAATCAATTTTTTTTTACTTCCCGCACCTGACACAAGAACCCACTAATGTCAAGTCAAAGGGTGCTTTATTGTCGAAGATGTACAATCTCATGGACATAGCGTTTAAAATATGCATACACAGTTAAAAAATAAGAATGGGTGCAGTACAAAATAGATCTTGAAATAAAGACAAACTATATCATACGCTTGACTGGTTACCAGTAGAAAAAATGTTACTATATCAAACACTGATCTTCATCTTTAAAATAAGAGAATGTTAGTGCTCTACCATATCTGAGGGAAAAAATATCTTTCGTATCAGAACACCACAATTACAACACCCGAAATAAACATAATTTATTCGTTCCAAATGATTCTCTAAAAAACAATGTTGCTTGTAATGGATAAAAACCTAGTTGAAGCACTTGCTCCATCACGAATATAAGACACTTTTCAACATGACAATAAATTACATGTAAATCACATGTTCGCAGTGCTCGTGTTCAGCCCTTTAATGCATCCTTATGCGGACTCGTCTCAATCTGCTTTTTATTCAATTTTCGAAACCGGGACTTTATACAAGTTTATACACGCCGAATCACAACGCAACCACAGTTCTCGCGTTTATAACAAAAAATTTAAACTGTCGAACTTTAAAAAGGCTCTATTCATCAAATGCTGATAAATTTCACTATACGAACGAAATCGCACGATTCCGCCACTGCGGCGCCACTTACAAAGGTACTCCAAGTCTCTAGTGTCAATAGTTTTCAATAGTGAATTTATGTAGGTGATAAATAAAATTGACCTAAAAACTGGTTCATAGTGATTTATAATTTTCATTTTTCAACTCAGTGTGGTACCAAAACATATTCAGTATTTTCTGGTCAGGTACTTTGTGGAAGGCTTTCATCTAGGCTGTATAGGTTTTTTTGGGTTTTTTATGTTATTATTTAAATCTAGCATAGCTTTATTAGAACTAATTCATTGTTCTCATTGATACTCATATAACCAACTTTCAACACATTTCTCAAAAATTTTAGAAACAGTACCGATTAAGCTAATTGATGTATTAGGTTAATCAGCAACACCAAAAAATGTTATGTCGGGACCTATAATTTATAACTCTTGATTCCATTATAAGACCATCGGGGACCTATAAAACTTTTTCAGCAAAAGCATTCAGAGCCTTTTGACTTTCATCCTCGAAAAAAGAGTTATCACCTCCGGATGAACCTGAAGTAAAAAATTCTAGGTTATGTTTGAATAAACTTTTTTATGCAATATTGGGTTGAGATTCAATTTCATATATTGCTACTAAAATTTCAGGTGCAATATTATTTTTAACAATTGATCGATTTTAGGACAAACTTCAAGAAAGTTTTATGAAAACTGGAGACTTCTTTACAACCTCTGGTGTGAAACGAATAGAACCATTTGAAGTAGAGCGGACACTTCACCCAGTATTCAATGTCATTTGTTGGCTACTTCTGACTTTGGTACCTATTTTGTATTATCTCATAAAAATGCTGTTTAGCGGAGAGTTGGTGTATTTTTCCTTTGGTGCAGGTATCATAGGATTGTGTGAGTATTTTTGTCTTATCTTCATAAAAGACAATTTTGAAAGTTGAAATAAACCTTTTTTTTATACACAAATTGACATTGGGTGTTGAATAGTAATACATTGTGGAAAATTTTTATTTAAAATAAAATTTAAATTTTCATCTATTCTTCATAATACAGTGTGGTCATTTAGGTGTGAAACATATGGGATTTTTTTTAAATTAATTGCACAACCAAAATACAAATCTTGCCAAAAGTTGGTGCATGTGCGATAATCATATTAGGTGCACTTAGAATCGTTGCAAGTCAAACAGCTTACAGGGTAGGTCAAAAGATTTAAAAATTGTACAGGAGTAAAGTATCCTTATTTCAGAAAATTTAGCAAAATTATTGATAAAAGTTGTTTAGAATTAAAAGTTATGCCTAAATACCAAAACCTCTCAAGAATTTTTTTTTGCTTTTTTAAACAACTTCCCAATTTTTTTTTATGTTTATTCTAAACACTTTCATAATTAATAAAAATCAAATCAATCGCATAACTCTGTTCAAATTCAAGCATATTTGTTAAATTAACTTAGATTTTTAATTTTTCAGGGAATCACTAACTTCTAATTTAAAGTGCAATTTTTTTATTTTAACTGTTTATTAAAAAACTACAAATTAATTGACAAACATGAAATCCAAATAAAATAATCGCGGATACCAATGAAAAAAAAATTAGGGTTAAAAGAAAACATTATTACGTATTTGAATGTGGTGCCGATGGTTTTGTCAATTTTTAACGGCTTATTTTTATTATAACTTAACAAATCCAAATAAATTAAAACAGAAAATTATTGAACTTTAATTTTACTTGTATTTGAACTGTATGTTAATTCTCTAAAATGCATATTTACATCCCATTTTTCTGACTAGTCCGATAAAGATGCATCTGTCTTTGATATTTGTTGATTGAATATTTATGTATTTTTTTGTGATGAATAAATTGATTCTGATTCTATGTCCCCCTTCTCGTTCAATGCATATAAATTTCCGATCATAAAATTCACTAAAACACATTTGCTGAAATATTTCTGTAGTGAAATCGTATTGAATTTTCAAGTTCCTCAACATTATTAAATGGTCGATCCTTGTATACTTTTTGCTTTAAATATCCCCATAAAAAAATCTATTGGGGGGAGATCTGGCGAACGAGGAGGCCACTGTGGATCGGTATTTCGTCATAACCATTTATCACCAAATTGCCCATTTAACCATTCATACAAATCATAATTTATTTCGTTCTTGTAAACTCATATTATGCAAAAAATCCATCAGTTTGTTTTCCAAAAACTGTAAATAAGTATATTTTGGCGAAAAAAAAAACGGCCTTATTAATTTGTCGTTAACCCATTTCCAGCCAAGGGTTCGAATTTAAAGAAAATTACAGTGAAACACAATATATACCAATCATTACTGTTTATTGGGAGCATGGAATATAATATTTTATACAAAAATGTTTACACAAAAAAATACAGGCTGGTTCGATAACGAACCACTGGCTAGATCCATGAAATTAATATATTATCAAAGTACTAAAAAAATCATATTTTTATTACTAATACAGCTCAGAGTAACAAAAACTTCAATAACAGTATTGAAAATGAAATATTCGAATGAAATCAAGTCAAGAACATATCGATTAATTGATTTCAGAAGCGGTTCGTAATCGAACCACTAACAACATAAGTATACAAATATAGCTACTGCTGGTGATATTTTTCGAAGCAAGTTACATGTAAATGAACTTTACATTTATTACACATATGTACAGTATGATTCTTTCATATTTTACACCTCCGGGCTTTATCTACATGTGAAATCATTGTGTGGCCGAGACCATCGTAACGTATTTCGACTATAGAATGTACACCACTCCTCTCTACATAAAGTCTTTCTGTTTTCAAAAGACTCATGGCAATATATGACTTGAAATTCAATTGAGACATTTCCTTGTTCACTTTGTTATTAATTTTCCAAGCATTTACTAATGTACTGTCTAGAGAATTACAGAAAATTGGCCACCACCATTTTTGCCCAAAACCCTACACCTATAGTGGGCAATACCATTATCATGAAAATCAACTCCTCCCATGAACTTGTATTGAAAAATGACATTTGGTTGATTTACTTGAATATCTTTTCGTTCTTTCCTATTGTATCTCCTCACACGATGTATTGGTTGAACTCCGAAAACATTGCTGCCTATCGTCACTACTGAATTGTCATTCCAACGTACAAACGATGTTTTAGTTTTTCTATCATAGGCAAAATCATATGCACCCCTTTCTTTTTTATACAGTAGTTTCGAATTTTGTAAAGGACATTTATTAGTCCTGTTGTCTCGTACAGTTCCAACTGCAAAAAAGCCGTTCTTTTTCAAATGACGGAATAATTTAAAGGAGGAGAAAAAATTGTCAAAAAAAATTGTATGAGCAAATGGTTGCTCCACAACCGAAAGCAAGCTCATCACTACATCACCTCCAAGCCCCAAATCTGATTTCTTATTATCAGAAGCACCACCATAAGGTAGGGAATAAAATAAATATCCATTTGACGAACATAAACACCAAAGCTTGAAGCCGAATCTAACTGGCTTACCTCTCAAAAACATTTTACAAGAATGTCTGCCAAAATATGGTACCATTTCTTCATCAATGGATAAATTATGTTCAAAAACTCCCCATTGCAAATTTCTCTTGTTCATTATATCTAAATATGGTCTGACTTTCGAAAATTTATCATTTACATTCAAATTATCATTATCAAATAAATGTAAATTCCTTTTTATTTCTAAGAACCGATTTCTACTCATGCATTGTTTCACTATGGATAAACCTTTGTCTTCATCATTTGACCAATAAAGATGGATCTGCGGCAATGTATGGTAACCAGATAAAAGCATAATTCCCATGAAATTCAATAGATCTGATTTTGATAATCGAAAATCAGGACGGTTATTATCACAGGCATATTTCAGCGAGAAATCGACTATCAATTCAAGTATCTCATCATCAAAGAACAAGCGAAAAATTTCCAGAGGAGTTTTGCCAGATAATTCTCCTTATAAATGTTCCTTATTCTTCTCATTATCCATTGGGCTGTGCGTGTACTCAATTTCTCCTCCTGCCCATTGTGGCACGTTATCAGCATGATTGGGAATAGATTGGTTTCTTCGTCTGATGAGTCACTTTGCTCTCCTTCTCTATCAGGGACATCAGAAATATCAGAATCCTGCTTCGTTGTCGGTGGACCCTGTCGCTTTGATGCTAATGTTTCTTCGTCTGATGAATCAAAATAGGTAAATGCATTTCAAAAGTCCCAGCAATATCAATTCCACGAAAATGATCTTTATTCAATGGAGATTCGTCATTGATCGTTTCTTCATCAGTAAGTGAATCTACATCAGGTGGATTATAAACTGCATCAATTTGTTTATCTGGAAACAATTCGTTATCTGAGCAATATCTTCACGAAGATGATTCACATTTTACATACCTCTCTCCAGGTCATCCAGAGCATCTTCTAAGGCAGCTTCCAATTCTTTCACAGTCAAATATTTCTTGCACGACATTATTTACACCTTTCAAGTGATTTACGAACCGACCGTACCCTTTGATGATCAAACATACACTAACTTCCATTCTGGATTTGTCCCGTCGAGTGCCGGAATTTTATCACACAATAAACCAGTGGTGCGCGAACGAACCAAACATTTTTTATCAATTCCAATTATTTTTGTATTGAACTTAGAACACATTTATTCATCTAGTAATTTACCCCAACTATTGAATGGTAGATTTCATGATATATTATTGACAAAAAAAAATCCGTAAACTTTCGATATTGGAACAAAGAACGTAGTCAGCGTTTTTTTAACAATTTTCAGAAAGACATAACTTTTCGAAATCTGTATGTATTACCTTATCATTTTCAAAAGATATAGAGTAGATTGATATTAACACATTAACTTTAGAAAATTGCTTGCAGAACTGTTTGCTATAAAATGAAAAAATGTATAATTTTTGGGTGCGTGAACGCACCACTGGCTGAAAATGGGTTAATAATACCTCCCAACACGTTTGTTTTTTGGTATTACTGGTTTTTATTGGCAATGACAAAATTTGGATTTTCGTCCAACCATCATCTACAATTTTGGAAAGAGACGCCATTTGATGTGAACCTGGATTCATCCCCAAAAAGAAAGGGTCTATGGAAATCACATCGATCTTCTACTTGTCCTTGAATCCACAAGCAGAAGTCATACCGCATGCATAGTCTGGTTCTTGAAACGTGCAAATGAACTATGATAGGCATGATATTTATTTTTCTTAAGAATCTTCAACAAAGCCTTTTTTTACACCCGATAAGCAGAAATTTCTTGGGTGGATCTTTTAGGGTTTTCAATAACTGCCTGAAGGACTTCTAATTGATTTTCTTCAGTACATACAATTTTGGTGCGTTCATTTTCATATTTACAGTCTAAAGACTGTCTGTTTGAAATTTAATTAAAATTCTGCTTACACTTGAATACTGAACTGTTTATCTGGATGTCGTTCATTGAAAATATCTGCTGCTCCATGCACTGGTTTATAGTTATCTCCATATTAAAACTAATTCTGCTTTCTCGGCTAATGTTAACAGTCCTGGAGGAGGCATTTGAAATCAAATAAATAATCGAAGAATGAAAAATTAATGACATCAAACTTTCATAATGTTTACTTTTAACCCTCATTTGTTTTTTCTGTGGGTATCTGCGATTATTTTAGTAGGATTTCATGTTTGTCAATTCATTTCTTCAGTTTTTTAATAAATATTTAATATAAAAATTTTGCACTTTAAATTAGAGTTTTTTAATATCCATATTATGATTACCACTGTTTTACCTTGTTAAAAAGGATTTTTGCGAAATTTTCAAGTTGTGTTTAATATCGGTGTAACAAACATGAGGTTTGTGATTCCCTAAAAAATTAAAAATCTAAAGTAACATGTCTAAAAACCCTAGTGCTTGCACTTATTTATACCTGTAGAAGTTTGGTATTGACTTGGCGACACTTGGCCTACTTGATAATAGAGATTACTAGCGTGTCAGATGGCGCCAATTTCGTTTTAGTTTCAATTCAGTAACAGGGTATATGTTTCTTGACATGTTTTTTGGGTAACCTTCCACAGTCTGAAAATGAAAATATAATCAGGAAAATCTATACATCCGTCAGTTAAAAAAGCGAAAAAGACTCTGCGAGAAAAAATCCAAATTATAAAACAAAGAAGATTTAGAAGATTTTGAGAACGGGGGCAGATATAGTCCCCGAAACGTCAAGCAAAAACTATAAAGAGAAGTATCTTTTGAATTAAAAAAAAAAATTGATAGGCAAATTCAGAAAACGGCAAGTTATTGACAAATTGAATCATTTTTCTATAGGAAATATAATTTGGTGAACGCAATAACTTATCGGGGTGAACTAATCAGTTTGCCCTTTCTACACTTGTATAGATTTTCCTGATTATATTTTCATTTTCAGACTGTGGAAGGTTACCCAAAAAACATGTCAAGAAACGTTGTTCCTCCACAAAAAACCACATTCATTCAATAGGGTATATGTATTTCCTTAGCTTTCTTTTTGAGACGAACCGTTCACGGGTTCTAATTCTAGCTTTGCTATTGGTTGAAAAGAGACATCTGTCAAACTTCACCAATAGCAAAGCTAGAATTATAAGCCCCCGAACATTGCACAAAGAAAGCACTGTCGTGTTGTTTTTCGTATTTTGTACCATTTGAATTTGAGGTTAACTGCATTTTGACAGACGGAGAATTGGGAATGAAATTGTCATTAAATTGCAGAAACTATAAAATTCAATGCATACAATATGATGAATTATGAAAATATCATCATTATTAGTCAATTTGTACTTGCTTTTGGTACTGAATACAGGTGAATATTCGAATCTGCGGCTTTATACTGTCCACACAAAATACAAATGTGGCCTATTCTACAAAAAGTATCCTAACACACTACACTGCCTGAAAATAAACAATTCCTCACGCACTGATGAACGAGTGATTTTTTTAAAGAACAAACTCAGTAATAAGCTAAGCAAGATTTCAAATCAAAGAGATGGAAAACGCATAGATACTGACAAAACCCTGAAAATAATTTCATATAAGATGCTGCAGATGTCAGAAATTAAGTTCTGACATCAAGCCAGAATATAGACTAACATTTTTGGACGGCGCCATCTACCACAAAGGGAGAAGCTCTGTTGAAGTAACAGGTGGTGTCCCCTCGAAAATCTAAACAATATCGAATCAGTTCATTCACCAGGGTTTTTAGACATCTTATTGTTGGAGAACAAATTTTGCTACCTGTCAGACTTGAACTTGACTCAAAATACAGAAAAAATTTGAAATTCCTGACGCAATTGCAGAAAAAGTGGAAAAAGTAACACACATTAAATCGAGAGACGCCTACTGCAGAGAAATATGACAAATTACTAAACTGGATGGCAGAAAAGTGTGTAGAACATATTGATGAAACTGTGCTGCTTGGATATTTTGGCGATCTCGCTGAAACATATTGTCCGAGTTCCTGTTGATCCAAATATTCAATAGTATAGGAGACACTAGTAAATAATAATATGAACATGACTAATTACCATAAGTTAAGGGTATACTTGAGGCAAGTGTCAAATGAATTCTAGCCAAAAAAGTCTAAAGTTCTATCTAGAACTAGAACTTTCTATCTTCTGTCATAACATTTATTAATGAGGCAACGAATGAGATGTTTTTAATGAACAAAGTTTCATTAATATTAGGTGTGTTTGGTGGATGTCGAAGAACATGTGAATATTCTTGTTACTCTCGTAGGAGATGGAAAAACAGTTTTCGTGTTGAAAGTACCAAAAGAAAACCATTTTTACGTTTTTACCATTGTTGATAAAGACAAAATGAACAGTTTGGAGCTGATGAGAAACTACATGTCTGTACGGCCAGATAAAATATTTTTTCTGACGTGAAGACAAGGTCGCTGTACTGTGCACCCAGTTGAGAAGAATACATTTGGAAAAATCCCATTCACATTCCCATCATTGTGAAATATCTAGGTTCGAGCGATCCTGAGAAGTATACAGAACACTGCGTTGAACATCAACAACTCGTCTGGCAGAGACTGGAGCTAGTATGACCACGTGGAACCCCATGGTGAATGGAAGAGTACAGCGGTTGCTGAGGGATGTCTAGTGGACAATATGTCTTCTGACATTAACCGAAAATATAAACAAACATTTTTGGACGGCGCCATCTACCACAGAGAGAAGCTCTGTTGAAGTAACAGGTGGTGTCCCCTCGAAAATCTAAACAATATCGAATCAGTTCATTTACCAGGGTTTTTTGGCATCTTAGTTATGGGAAATTGATTTGATTTTGATTAATTTATGAAAGTGTTTTTGACCTATCCTGTATGCTGATTGACATGCAACGATTCGAAGTGCACCTATTATGATCATTGCACATGCACCAACTTTTGGTAATATTTGTATTTTGGTTGTGCAATTAATTTTAAAAATTCCCATGTGTTGCACACTTTAATGAATACACTGTATATAAGCAACAAGTTGATAAAAGTTCTAGGCCTATCAGTTTGTATATCAAAATGTAGAAAACAAAATATTCATTGATTTCATATGATCCTGGTTAAGACTGTTTAAATGGAGAGAATTATCTTTTGATAATATAATTTTCCCTCAAATTCATTAACAATTATAGTTCCTAAATAAGGAATTGGAAACTAGATTTGTAATTACTAGCCCCTCAAAATGAAGTGTTTAAGAAGTTGGAATTTGAGAATCACTGATATATATTTTCTTCGGTCGTATTTCAAAGAAAAAATAAGTTTTCAACTAATATAAAAATAATATTTTTAAATTTTGTTTTCAGTCTTCCTCTTATTGAAAAAAACAGTTGGTATGTCTGAAATAAAAAAAGGTTCATCGTATGGGACAGACACAACTCCCAAAAAGACCCAGTAAAATGTCATCGATGTCCTTCCATGGCTGTTGCTGCTTTCCTGTCTGTTTTAATCATCAATATTTGTGCCAATCGGCGTGACAGTTCCTGTTTTTTGGAATGGGATATGTAGATAATCTATTCTAGGACTGTATTCTAGACAGGGTCAGTCATAGAGATCAATCATGACAGCAAGTAATATAATTTTTGATATTATTCAGTATCAACATAGTTTTTTATTTGAGAGCCGGGAGTAAGAAAAATGAGGATTTAGATATTTCATTAAATTTTTTTTGATATTTTGGAATTCTCAAATAACAAAAAATCCACATACAGTTTGCAATATTAAATCATTTGGCGAAGAGTATATCATGTCTGGCAGTATTAATAGCTTTAGAAAAGTTTATACAGCGTCGACCTGTAATATTTTTATCAAACATTCAATTTATTGGTAACAAATCCTAGGATTATTATTTTTGTCGAAGCCCATCATTGAAAATGTGTGATTATTACAATGAAAATATGCCAAAGCTTTTTAAAAAAGTATCAATGAAATTGTAAGTTAATCTTGTTTCATTATTTTCAATTACACATTTATTTAGATGAAAAAAAAATGTTTTGTGTAAGCTCTGAAATAAGTAACATTCCATAATTCAAACAGAATTAGATGATATATTATTTGTGTAATTTCCTCCCCAAGTTTTCACTGGAGTTTGCGCACTCAATTTTCTAGTTTCAAATAAACCTGAAGAAAAAACTTCAACATAACAAATAGAGGGGCTATAGCTTAACACTTTCGCTGCTGATCTGGATAACATATATCATCCCAGGAGCTGATTAAGTTTTTTTCCAAAAAGTAATTTTATATGCCGAAAAATTAAACCCCGTCAACACAAAAGTTGTATGAGAGGGGCAAAATATTTGGTATCCATTGCTGACCGACACGTATCAGTGACACAACCGTTTTATCAAATAATGCACAAAATACGAAAACAAAACTGTGTTTGATAACTAATTTTCACAGAAGAGTAATTTATTCCGTAAAATAACACAAATGAAAGTTTATTCAGCTTTCAAATAACAAAAAATAAATGATTTAAAATAAAAGCAAAATAATTCTAGTATTTAGTCATTCTCCGGCGCAAAGTCCAGGTTCCCCTTCGCATGACACAGAATGAAAGACTGTTGCCTTTCGCTGCTTCTGCTTGGAACACCCTTGGCAGCGTTTTCTTTTAGTGTCGCCTTTATCATTGTTCTCCAAAATTTTGGATATGACATGAACAGGCTGTGATAATGATCGTTTTGGGGTGGAATTAGGATTGCATTGATTTTCGGAAAAGGGGGATTTTCCTAAATCCCGTCGTGGCAGCTGCGCACAACCACGAACCGCACATATTTTTGAATATTATTATGCTTTACTTTACCTACATGCTAAAACGATATCAGACAGACACGGATCTGGGTCGACAGCACTGGGCTTGCATCGTGGATCTGTGACATCAGCAGTGAATGTGTTAAGAAAGAAGTATCTGAAATCAAAAAGTTGAGATACCAAATTAATAAATACTTGTTTATTAAATAGATTATTTAGACATTGCAATTTATTTGGTGGAGCCCTTGATTTCAAAGATTCATATGCCCAAATAAATATGCTTGTTCTCTTGGAAAATTGCAGTTTTCCCTAGAATAACAAAATAAATTGTAATTTAGTTTACAAAATATGTTGCATTCTCATGAAGCACTGATATCCTGACAAAAAAATAATAAAATTGGGTCTTATGTAGAATAACAAAGTTATTTTGGTTTTCTAGCATATATGTTGTTAATTTTTTTGGGTTGTAAAATGTTATGGGGAATATAATTCAAGTACATTGGGTTTCTGTTGATACAAATGAATTTACTAACCAATCAAACATAGGTGAAAATATCAAGAATTGTTTGATGATTATAGTGTATTTGTTTATATTGTGAAACCTGAGTTTTTAGCTAATTAATTATTGAATAAGATTTGATTGACAATTTTGGGCTTTCTACTTCTGCATTTTGTGTAAAAAATTAAATTTAAAAAATTCTTTTAGATTATCATAATTATATAAAATAACAGTCGATTTTGAAAAGGGAAATATTCTCAATTGAATATTGATAGAACTATTTTTCTGTGAATTGAAAAATCCACGATAAAAATAAAGTTATTGTTTGTGAATGTCTAACAGAAAACAACTACTTCCCCGGCTAAAGCCACGCTGGACATTGAACTACATCTGATAGATATTCTGAAAAGGCCCTAACTCAAAAGAAAAAATCTAAAATTGAAAATTTGCATTTTCATTCAGGTAATTATTTGATTTTCTATTCCAGTCTTAATTAAGAACTCATGAAGATGAATGAGGCAAAGAAGAATGTTTTCCAAAAAAGAGTACTCACCAGAAATCATTCGTAACATTGACGACCTAGTCAATTCACAGAAAAATATTTCTTATCAATATTCAATTGAGAATGTTTCTCTTTTCAACATGAATACCCCACAAGAGGTTATCTTGACAATGGAAGATAGTGACTAAAGTTTATCTTTCAGTCGCAGATGATTCCACATCTGATTTTTATGAACATCCTGTTCATATTTTCAACAAATCAACAGTCGATTTATTCCATGAACAAAAGCATTTTGTGTTTAGTTGAATATTTTGAACAAATCGATTAAAAACTTTAATGAAAGACATAAAATATATGTTTGTACCTGGATGGATACATTGATTTCCAATAGAAAAGTTTTTTAAAATTTCAAATACTTTTTTTTTCAAAAAACGAACTGGAAAGTCAAAAATTTCATCAAGTCAAACATACTATCTATAAAAATACAAATATACTGAATAGGATATTTGAAAAGCTCTGATTACATGATTTGTTCTGTTGGAAATTTATGTTTTTCCACAAACACAAACAGCCTTGAAAATAATTCATAATTTAATGGGGTTTTACTTGATTTTATCTTTGCTGCTCACATAAACTTCATATGATATCTGTAGGTTCTTATTTTTCATGAAAAATGATTTCATAAATATGAAAAGCAAATATCTTTTCTCATTTTCAATGAGTCATCTTGCAGGGAAGTACCTTTTCCTGTGACAAATACCAATCATTATAAACAAAATTTGCCTACATTTTCATTGCCCGGCAGCCTTTTATGTTTATGAAACTGACACAGTTTCATTCGAATCATCAACTTTGATTTATTTCAGACAAAGCTGTTCTAATTAAATGATCTCATGAAGTTTTTGTTTGAACTTAATGTGAGGGTTGCTTCTCGAAGTGATCAAGGACCACCCCGAGAAGGTACTTTATTATCTTATGTAAATGATTTGCATGCCAAAATATGAAGGTACTTTATTGCGTTTTTTTTTTGTTATACATGTTACTTTACTAATAATGACGTTGTTTGTTGATGAAAATATAATATAGCAAATTATGAGTTTTATTGTTTAACACATTGAAGGACACAAGGAAATCCGAAATCGTTCTCATTGTGACTCGGACAGATTTGTATCTTTGTCTTAGCATTCAAAACTAAAAAAAAATATCCTACAAAAAAAAAATCGCAACTCCAAAAAATAAAATATTGTTCTAATCTTTGAAAAAAAAATTACTCAAAAAATTGTACATTGCGTGGCACAGCAAATACAAATAAAATGAAATTGGGAAGGTCAAATTCTGGCTGATGGAGATTTAAACCGATATTTTATGCAAGAAAACGACACTACACGAACCTATTGCACACAATCCGTGACAGTAATCACGTGTCTCCTATATTAACTATGCAAAATTGAATGCCGTTCCGCGTTCTGACCAATTTAATCAGGATGTGTGAGGACGCAGTGCGGCGTTGTGTTGCAATTGTCACCGATCTCTATGACATTAGTGTCCATCAACGTGTTAATAATGGGCGAGATCACGAATTTCTGGATAAAATACCACAATGTCCAGAACAATAAGAAAAGTAGTTGGATTTTTTTTCAATTGTTTTTTTCGAAGTAGGTTATTTTGTGAGTAGCAGCTTCAAAATATTATATTTTTTTTATTATTTTTATTCAATTCTTATCAGTCATAATAATAATAATGAAAGTTTTATTTGTCCAATAGTAGAAACCATTTACAGGACAACTTAATTTATACATATACCGGGTGACACAGGATATCGGGCCACCCCTGTAACTTCTGCATTTGTGAACGGATTTTTCTGAAATTCGGTAGTTATATAAGCAACCATTTCGGATTTGATCACATTACAATCCAATATGGCGGACTTCCGGTTTTTCTGCAAATGCCAGCAACTTTGGTTTTTCAAATGGAACACCCTGTATATTTTTACATATTCAAGTTCAACAGGTCAAAACAAGTCCAATGTAATTTTTTTGAAACAATTGAAATTAAAATTATTTTTTTATTTTACCTCGTGGATAAATGAGATTTGGTCAAGTCTATTCACAATGAGTCGCACATAACAGAGAAACATAATATTTTCTGAAAAATTACTTTTTGTCATTTATTGATGAATTAATTCAGTCGCATCACATTTTGATCAAAAATTATTTTTTTTCAAATGAAACAACCCCTATGGGCCACCTACCTGTTTGTTTCTCTAGAACATTCATTAAGGAAAAAATGACATCATTTTTGTATTTCGGAGCAGTAACAAATTGTATACATTCAAAAATCTACAACTAGTTCATGAGTTTCCTTGCAGTTCGAATAATTTTTCAACTTAGTAAGCTGTGGAAAACAACATTTCTGAATCTTGTCAACTAATTGTGTTTCGCTGTCATCTCTCATCTCAACTCTCGAAAATTAGTTAACTTCCGGGAATTAGTTTAGTAGAAATGTAAAATCAAAATTATAGGTTCACAAGAAGTGAACAGGTTGATATGTTATTAATTTACGGAGAATGTCTTGAAAAACATTGTCGCCGCTTGTCAGTTATACGCTGAACGATACCCACACAGAAGACACCCACAAAGAACCTTTTTCAAAAATGTGGAGAGAAGATTCCGAAAAGAATCCAACAATGGAGAAGATGATCGTTAGTGAGGAGGCAGAAATGAATGTTTTGCTTATGTCAATTTTTATCCAACCGCTTTGACGCGGGAATTGGAATACCAATGCAATGTAAGTCTTGAAAACGCTATAAGAATTGAAAAAAAACACCATTATCGTGCTTATAAGTATAACTTACACAATTAGTTGACAAGATTCAGAAATGTTGTTTTCCACAGCTTACTAAGTTGAAAAATTATTCGAACTGCCAGAAAACTCATGAACTAGTTGTAGATTTTTTTATTTATACAATTTGTTACTGCACCGAAATACAAAAATGATATGTCATTTTTTTCCTTAATGAATGTTCTAGAGACAG
The DNA here is from genome assembly GCA_018342105.1 of Gonioctena quinquepunctata. Lineage (NCBI taxonomy): Eukaryota > Metazoa > Arthropoda > Insecta > Coleoptera > Chrysomelidae > Gonioctena > Gonioctena quinquepunctata. The sequence goes on from JAFIRS010000092.1 coordinate 58,360, forward strand.
GTAGGTGGCCCATAGGGGTTTCATTTGAAAAAAATTAATTTTTGATCAAAATGTGATGACTGAATTGATTAACCAGTAAGTGACACAAAAAATAATTTTTCAGAAAAAAATTAGTTTTTCTGTTATTTGCGACTCATTGTGAATAGCTTCGACCAAATCTCATTTATCCGCGAGGTAAAATAAAAAAATGAGATTTGGCATAAGGTTTAGACTTGTTTTGACCTGTTGAACTTGAATATGTAAACATATACAGGGTGTTCCATTTGAAAGAACAAAGTTACTGGCATTTCCAGAAAAACCGGAAGTAATGTGATAAAATCCGAAATGGTTGCTTTTATAACTGTACCAAATTCCAGAAAAATCCGTTCACGAATGCAGAAGTTACAGGGTAGGCCCGATATCCTGTGTCACCCGGTATAGTGTCAGTAGATATGAATGAAATAGTGACATTATAGAGAATGCAAAAATAAAATATAAGTAAAAAGTAGGGGAAAGCAAAAACGAAATTACGGGGGGAGTACAGAGTATACTAGTTACATAAGTAAATCTTAGCTACCCTAATAAGTTCACTAATCTTACAGATATTTTTGTTGTAGTTGCTACAAATAACATAAATGGGGGATTTAAATAAAATATTAGTTCTAGGTTTCTGATTTCTGAATACATTTTGTGATCTAGTTTGAAAACTTGGTACATTGAACTTTATTTACGCTCATAGAATCGATGAAATTATTCAGTAATTTATAAAGAAAAATCCGCCATTTTATTGAATTCTAATAAAAATTAATAATCTCCAACCCCAAAAAACCCACACATCAATTGTGAATGGAATCGGGCCATAATCACCAAACACGTCACCATCTTGAATTCATGAATTTTGACAAAAACATCATGATGTTAGACCCCAAAAACCCCCACACACCAATTTTGATTGGAATAAGGCTATAATCAGAAAACTCATCGCCATAATAAAATTCGTGAATTTTAACAAACAAAATCATAATCTCCGACCCCAAAAACACTCACATACTAATTTTTATTCGGGCTATATATAACTCGTCTCCATATTCGTGTTGCCACCTTGAATTTATTAATTTTGACAAAAAATTCGTGTTGGTCCCCGAAAAGCCCCACACACCAATTATGAATGGAATTGAACCATAATCCCAAAACTCGTCCGCCATATTGGAGCCGCCATTTCGTTTTTTTTTTTCAACAAAAATTTCATAAAGCATTGTCACCGGAATTATGAACACCTGCCAAATTTCACGTTAATCGGACAACTAGGAGGGGTCAAAATTCATTGCAAATTTGAACTAAACATACATATATACATGCAAATGTGAAGTTAAATAAAAGCTTGTAATAAAAACATGGTCAACTATTGAAAACATTTAGAATTAGATGCTTGGGGGGTAATAGATACGGCAATGGGGACATCAGGGGACGAGTGTGAACAAAAGATAATAAATGTATTATCATCTTGGAGAAGGGAGAAAGCAAAAGAGAAGGCGTTGGAACTGGGAAAGATAATTTAATTATAACGCTAAGAGAAAAGCAACTGAATGTTTCAATAGTTGTTAATTCATTGTTAAAAAAACTTGAAATATACCTAGGAACTAATAAATTGAAATTAAATGTTACAAAAACTAAAGCCATGATTCTGTGTAATAAACACAAACTAAAAAACATTAATTATGACAATCTACAGTTGGAAATTGAAAATGATAATATTGAATGGATGAGTGAGTTTAAATATCTGGGATTCATAGTTGATGACACTTTATCATTGAAGGGCCACTGCGAATATATTTGTAAGAAAATTTCTAAGAAACTATTTTTTTTTGACAGAGTTGCCACCTTTCTATCTCTTCAGAGTAGAATAATGGTTTATAAAACACTAATCCAACCACATTTTGACTACTGTCCAACATTACTTTATGTAATGAATAAGAACGAGTTGCAGAAATTGCAAAAACTCCAAAACAGAGGTATGAGAATCATATTGAGATCCAATAGATACACACCAATAAAATCTATGTTGGAAATGCTAGATTGGAACTGTGTTGAAAAAAGACTACTTCATGGCCATGGTCTTTATTTTCAAACTCACTAAAAATCTACTACCTGATTATCTGGACCCTTTCGTAACTTATAACAACGAGATACATAAAATATAACACCAGAAGCACAAATAACTTTTATATTCCTAAAACACGATTGGGAAGTAGTACTAAATCTTTGTTTATCAAAGGATTGGATGACTTCAACAAACTACCCACTGAAGTAAAAATAGTGTGTCCTTACAAATTTTCAAAAACCAACTGAGAAAGCTAATTCATCCATTAAACCAGTAAATATATATAATATCAACTAACAACTAGTCAGTATCCATACCCATCTGTAAATGTTGTTGTTTTCTTGGGATGGTTATTTTATATTATTTCATTTTTTATCTTATTCTATTTTATTTTATCTTATTTTAATTTTATTGTTACAATAATTTTAACTTTTGTATGTCTGAATTATATATATATATATATATATATAATGTGTGTGAGTGCGTACGTTTGTATGTGTGTTATGTATATGTATGTATATATGTATGTTTATATATGTATATATATGTGTAGATATTCGTAAACTTGATTTATGTGTTTACTATCATGCACTGTGTATATTTCTTTACTATCAATTTTGTATATTAGGACTTCCTACTTCAAATAAAGATTTCATTTCATTTCATAGTTCGCGAAAAAAGGCCGTATATCCAATTCAGAACGAGAAATTGTGGAAATGACAGTAAGTCACTATGGAGAGAACTCGACAAAATGAATATTCACTCTAAAAACAGAAACCTAACGATCCCAGCAAATTTGAAAAATGCTCCAGTTATAAATGATTATTTTACCAGCTCTTCACAGAGCGACTTACAACTAGAAGCTGATACTATCAACCACTACTCCAACAACAATCTGCCCGGTGCATGACTATTTAGATTCACACCTATCAGTGAAACTGATATCTATAAGCACCTTCTTTCTATCAAATTACAAGCTATTGGTGCAGACTCTATTATATGCTACTTCATGCTTGTCCATCTGTCTTAGAGCATCTCTGTCACATTTTTAACTACTGTATAGAAAAAAATACCTACCCATCTATTTGGAAACATGCTGTTGTCGTCCCTTTACCAAAAATCAGTAATCCCACTGAACTCAAATTTCTTAGACCTATTAGTATTCTATGTGTTTTGTCCAAAGTCTTTGAGAAGACCATACACGCACAAATGAAAATCTACTTAGAAGATTATAATCTCCTACCTCTGCACCAATCAGGATTCAGGACTCATCACAGTTGTAACACAGCACTTTTGAAGGTGACAGACGATATTCTCAAATATTTAAACGATAAAAAGTTGGTGTTACTTGTATTTCTAGACTATACTAAAGCATTCGATAGAATTAAACATGACCTATTACTAGCCATACTACACTATATTGGTTTCAGTGATTCTTCTGTTATGTTTTTCAAAAATTATCTATACTATCGTTTTCAAACAGTCAAACTCGATAACCAACAGTCTGATTTTGTACGCATAAAAAATGGGGTACCACAAGGATCAATTTTAGGCCCGTTGCTCTTCATTTTGTACACTATTGATTTACACAGAACTTTACATTATTCCAGTAGTCATTTTTATGCAGATGATGTTCAACTATATCTTCCCTCAACCAAAAGTAGCTTAGCCCTATCGGTTCAGCATATGAATGATGATCTGACTGCTATAGTCGACATGTCGGGCAAACTGTGTCTTTCTATCAATCCTTCAAAATCAAATGTCATACTGATTAGCAGAAACAAAGACATCCGAATTAGGTGTTTACCACATATCAACCTCAGAGTCAATAACGAACTCATCCCATTCATAGATACCGTTAAAAATCTAGGCTTATTTATGGACTATACTCTGAGGTATACGAAACATGTGAATACTGTCATCAGAAGAGCATTTTGCAATCTGAAACTTATCTACTCTAACAGATCCTTTCTAGACAAAAAAGTAAAATAATCTTATGCGAAGCCCTAGTCTTGTCTCACTTAAATCACGCAGATGTTGTCTTCGGCCCAGCCTTCCTCAAATCGGATATAAACAGACTACAATTGGTACAAAATTCATGTGTCTGTCTTATCTTTGGTTTAAGGAAACGAAATAATATATCAACCCTTTTGAGAGAGCTGGGTTGGCTAAGTGTTCAAAAACGCATCTTTCTGCATCCATCTGTGCTGTATCATAAAATCATCCTTGAGAAGAAGCCACCATACTTATTTGGAAAAGTATCGTTCCGAACAGACGTCCACAACATTAATATCAGATTTAAGTCCAAATTGACACCACCTTTGCATAAAACCTCTCTCTATCAGTCTTCATTTTCCTACATGATATCACGGCTATACAATAAGGTACCAGATGATCTAAAAAATACTTCCATTGGACTCTTCAAGAAAAAAATTAAAAAACTTCTGTTGATGGATGATATACATTTATAAGTATTCCCGCTGTATATTTACACTTTTAAATAAAATAATTATCCATGTACAGTTTATCCCCATTCTACGTGTTCTGACATACTAATATATAATTACTTACATTGTTCTTTTTTGTGTCTTACACATTATTATTATATAGGTATATTGCTAGATATTGTAACTCAGCTTTCTTTTTTCATTTCTATTCTCCATTAGCATATTAGAATAAAGGTTGAGTGTAAGAAAGTACTTACCCATCTAACACATGGGTAAACGCTAACTCTGCCCTTTGATAGAACTAGGAATCACATTTCATGTATGAATTATGTCTCACTTACTATCAATAAAAACGATTATTATTATTATATTACATTCATATTTTTTGTATTGTACTGAAATTGGTTATCTGCAGTTGGTATTAGTGTTTTGAATTTTTTTGGGTCCAATCAAATTAATACAATATTCAAAATCTATTGGACTCATTCGGGTACAATTTTTGTAATGGCCACTGATACTTTGAAATTATCAAGTAATGCAGATCCATTTCTTTCTTCATACATTTCGTAGACGTTTTCCATCTTCAAATACATTTTCTATTGAAATTAATGCAGCTCTGGCAATCATTTCACTTGGAACCGACATGCTATTCGAACGAACTGTACGCAGGCACTATGGATTCAACGTGGCGTGCGATGAAAAACGCCCAACATACTCACCAAAATGTGTTGCTGCAACCGTTGCAGTTACAGCTCGCCAGTGAGTACCCACCTTAACAAGTTTAGATCTATCGCCGAGAACGCAAGATAATTACATAGTTGCCAAGCGTTATTCATAATATTTCTTTACAAGTGAGGAGGCTGAAAAAATAATGACAGCACTCGTTATACATACATATTATTCAAGAATAACTAAATCAAGAACAGCTATCAAATACGAAGTCTTCATTTTAATATAACACATGCTGACACAAGTTCTGTTTTATTCATAGGATGAAACAGAATAACATTTCTCAGAAAAATGTCAAATGAATGGACTTATGACGTCAAAAGAAGCGGCAATAACGCTGTGTTTGAATGTCTCACTGAATTTGAAGGTTTTTGAGCGGCATTTATTCGAATATTACACAATATCTTCTAGGAAAAACTATGCATACATAATATTTTATCACAATATTTCAACTTCAACCACATATGAAGCAAATTTGTGAGTTTGTGATCTTGCCCATTAAGCCTTTCGCTGCGGCTGCCGTTTCTATTAGGAATACCGTTACTAGGACTGCGGGAAGTGCTATAAACTATATTTGATTTCCTTAGTTACGTGTTTGCGATTATATTCGCTTCCTGGAGCTAACTGCAGAACGACGCACACAGTGTTGCCAATTGCTATAAAATTGAATTTGGAGTTATTAGTGGAAGATGCTGTGGGTTCGCAAATATTTTGGAATTTTGTGGAATTGGCTCCTCAATAGATGTTTCAAATTCTATGAAGTATGTACACATTTCCATGAGGCATGGAGTTCTTCTGTTTGTCCTCTTTTACTTCCAAAGGCCATTTGAAGTATAAAATTTCCGAAAATCTCAGTACTTCACCTAACGTATAACATGACAAAGTTGTCAATCATAGAAACACAAAACAGAAACTGAAGGGAAGAGCGCCGCCAACAACGCAAAAATATAGTTGATTCCCGCACGGTAGGCACCTGGAATTAATTTGCTTTCAATATACTTGATTCCCTCAGATAAACCCACAAACGCTTTCAAATACAGAGCTTTTCTTTAATGTCTGTCCCCCCTCCCCCTTTTATTTTTTGAACGGGTCAACTAAAAAAATTGAAACTTGGGATAATGAAATTGATGCATGAATACTATATTTTGGAGTAAAATTGACAGATAAAACTTTAAAGATGGCGACTGGGCGCCATCTGGGAAAAAAAATTAAATTGGGTCTTGTGACACATCCTTTTAAAGTGCCTGACGAATACTTCACAACCCTAGAATATAAAGTCAATATCTTCACCTACTACAAAATGGCGGAACATTTAATAAGTACCTGCATACAAACACATTAATATCGATACATCTAGAAATATTTGTTTTTCTCTGCCATATGGCAAACCCAACAACCCGATAAGGTTTGATAGGTTATTTTTTGTTTAAACAAAATTGATAAGAAATGTCAGTACGATAACGAACATCATTGTTCAGTTAAAATATTCTCAATTAGTTTTCGGTTTTACTAGTAAATAGGTACCACGTGAACTATCTCTGAAATGGTCAATTCTCGTCCATTGGAAGAAAAAATCTTAGCGATTTTTAGTTACGGTGCAACACGTAACTTTAACGAAACCGAAATAATTTTTAATTGAAACCACTATGGATCTGTTGCCTACGTTTCAACTTTTATAAAGTCATCCTCAGGGCACTACAATAGGGATTGTTAATATTACAAGGGTGAATAGTGGAGTAGCTTAGTACATGATAAAAACCTCAATAGGGGTATAAAGTACAAACAACTTAGCTGTAAATAGGTCAAATCTTATGAAAATATTTATATATAAAATTGACATGAATAAAAATTATTGTAAAGTTGTAAAACAAATCATGTAGTAAAACAACAGGATACTTACAAGAAAAATAGGTTCCTTGTCGTAATAAAATGTATATTAAAAAGGACATTTACATATACTTGGATTCCTCTTGTTATAATATAAATGGAAAATTGTTAACATATGTGTGATTATTTTGGTGTTTTCAATTTACTTATTAGGTATGAATAGGAGTTGGGTAGAAATTGAGTATCTGTTTTCTTATTAACATTGTTTTTGTATTTTTTTATTTTTATCATTTCTTGTATACCTCTTTTTCTATAGTTTTTTTGCTTTCCATCAATTTCTGTATTTACAAAATCGAATTTGTGAAGATTTTTTTCTGAGTGTTCGGCAAGACCTGTTTTATTTGTTGTTCTTATGAGGTTTTCAGGTCTTATGCTCCGTTCATGTTCAGATATTCTAGTTTTGAGATATCGTCCTGTCTGCCCAATATATACTTTGTCACATTCTGCACAAGGAATTTTGTAGATTATGCCACTTTCGAGTTCTTTTGGTGTTGTAGATTTCAACTTGGTGAAGTATTTTTTAACAGTGTTTTCATTTTTGAATGCAATATTGAAAGGCACATCAGTAAATACTTTCTTTATATTCTCTGAAAAACCCGAAAGTATGGGATTTTGTAGGAGAAATTTTTCCGTTTGCTCTTTGAAAAGGAGTTTGTTTATTAATTTTGCTGGATAACTGTTTGATATTTCACAACCTTAAAAAAAATTAAATATATAAAACAGTTCTAACAATCAGATCAATTTATTCTAATGTTAAAACTCCATTACTTTCAATGTCAAATGTAATTTATAGTATTCCTTGTCATGGTTGTAATAAACAATATATTTGTTCAAACGCAAAGTTCATTATCGAACAGAATAATTTATCATAAGAGAGACTGCAGATTGCATTCTGAAAGATGTACTCTGGCAGAACATGTAAATAAATTTGACCACCAGATGAATTATGATTCAGTGAAAGTGCTAGCGATAGTCACATACATCAAAGATAACATTCTTAGAAATGGCTTTCATTTTCCAAGAAAACAATTGCATCAATAAAAAAAACAGATATTAACCATGTGAGTGAGATCTACTCTTATTTATTGTCTTTAGATATTAATCAAAATTGACAACAATGCAATATCAAATAATAGTTCTTTTTAACTTACCGGTAACATCAGTTGGCACCAATGTAATAATTTCCAAGTGACACCCGTCAGGTGTCGTTGGCTAAAATATAATTGCGGGAATTATTCCTAACCTGTCAGTTTCACTTGTCACACCACATGGAGTACACCTTTAAATTTATATAATTTTAAACAATGTTATTGTGTTTGTATAAACTTTGAACTTCGTGTTATTCCTTGATCTATGTTTTTTCTTTTGTATCTGTTCAGTATTCTTAGATATTTTAGATTATATTAGATATAATTATTTTTTATTTACTCTAGGAAGTTGGTTTCATTCATTTATTTTATGGTAATTTTCCCCTTAATAATTGGCTTAACGCCGACCATGGGATCGTGTTTATTCAAATTCCTTTCTTCAAGTGAAACTAAATTTGTTGTTAACCCTCGCGATAAGTTTCATACACGCTTTTCTCCGGTTTCCTCGATATCGCGACTCAAAACTCTAGTTTTATTATTGATACTTTCGGCTCCGTCGAACTGTGTTTGTGTTATTCTACAAGGCATTGGACGTAACTGCAGTCTGAGGGCGCCCTCTCATCATTACGGGAAGACAACTTCAACAATAAGGAAACATGGTAAGTCCTAGATCATTTCTTCACTCTCTCGCTCCTTTTTCACCTTAAAATACAGTCCACTCAGTTCTCCACAAATTAATTTATAATTGCGCTATCAATACAATACCACTATGTTAGATGAATATGTTTAACATCATTAAAACCAACCTCAACAAAGTAGCATAATGTTTCACCCTTGAATATGTATTACTACTGGTTTTTTCATCTAGTCAGCAAATACTACCCACCGACAACAAACTTTATATAAGAGTCGGGAAACGATGTTCTTACGAGAAAAGTTTCACATTTGTCAAATTCCGATCTGATATCATGAAGGAAGCAGGCAATAGCTATTTGTATAACAAGGGAGGAAAGTGCTACTTTTCCTCCCAAGGATGTTTACTGCCCGACGCGTAGCGGAGGGCAGTAATCATTCAAGGGAGGAAAAGGCACTTTACCCCCATCTTATACATATGATTTTTCCGCCTCCCTCAAATAACAAGTCATTTTTAAATAATTTATTTATGAAACTAACAAAATTTATTAATGAACTAAAACTAAGAAGTAGGTACAGTATAACTTATAGGCACGTTATTTTCATTCTTGCATCCTACATATTTTTAATTTGTGGTAGAGTAATTATTTATACTAATGTTAAACGTGCAGTTTTGAGCAGTATTTATTTGAATACCACTAGAAGTGAGAGCTGGAGCCAACGCAGTTTTCGTGATATTTTCATTAACATTTTTATACAGTTGGTATCCACCGGAAGTACTCGTACCTGGCTGATTACAATCAATTTCATTAACTTCAGTGACTCCCATAATTTGGTTCGAAATTTTTCGCTTTTTTGCAAGAGATTGCTCCACATACCCTTCAGCGATATTCGTAGACTTCCAACCTCCGTGTTGCTTTGAAGCAAGAATGTCTCCTCCAGAATTTGCAAGTAAACTTGCCGAGGTTCTTCTGAAACTATGCCCGGTATAATTTATGGCATTAGGTAGTTTTAAAAATTCTGCAATTTTTTTAGGAATTTTAGCAATAGTATTTTTTCCAACCATTTGGTTGATACATTTTCCTGCTCTATAGCAGACAAATAAACGTGTCTGATCTGTTTTAGGGCGTAGCGATATATATTTTCTATAAATGTCAATATAATTAGGGCCATTTCCCGGTGAAGCATTGATTACAAGCGTTCTCTGTATATTTGTTTTAGAATTTGGTATATTTACTATTAAAATTGTACCTTTATCTTCAATATCTGTAGTGGCCATTTTAAGGAGCTCGTCACACCTGCATGCTCCTGAAATTCCGAAAATGAGGAGAACCTCAAAACAAAGAAAAAAGAATAAAAAAAAAAAGCTGTCGACGCCGGAATTCGAACCAACACCTACATGCTTATCATGAACAGTGAGCGGTGCACCAACTCTTTGCGCTACCGGGACTCACAGGCAACTTCTGCGGAATCATGAACATAGCGTATTGTTGTAGCTCTATTATAATATTTGCCGTTTAACTTTTATTTTCTTAATATATTTACTTGAAAATATCTTACCTTCATTAATAAATAATTATCATCGGGGGCTTCTAGTAAAAATTAATTTACTTCCTCTCTTGAGAAGGTTTTTGCCTTATTAGGTTTATATCCCTGGTTTTGTCTTTTCAAGAAAGCAATGTGGGGTATTTAATATCCACATTTTCTTTTATTTGAAGCATGGTACGTAGCATCGAATACTTGGACCACAATGTAGAGGCTTTTAATGTATTTGCTAATCGCAAAAAATATCCCAAAATAACATTTTTTGAGTAAGTACGAATATGCTTTTCTTCGGCCCATTGCTTGAAATGTAAATACTGTTTTTTGTATTTTTCTTTAGATTTTTGGGGTAATAGAGATTGTACTGTTACATTAACTTGTTCCAAAATATCCGGTGGTGTATTATTTATATCTTCAAATTTGCTTGAATCACTCATTTTTTAAATATGATTTTATATTTTGTAGATATATTATAGCGTAACACACTTTGAAACTGTTAATCTGTCAATCGACCATAGCATGCCATAATATTTCTGTACTAAATTCGAAAACCGGATGAATCTATGAATTGAAGTCAAATTATTAATGTAAAAATCGTTAAATTAAAATAACAATTTACTGATTTCTACCATTTTGCAAACTCCCTCCCTAGGGAGGAAAAGTACTTTTGACTTTGCTCCCTACAATGAGGCCAGGAAATGTATACTTTGGATAGAGGTAGGCGGAAAAATGATTTTCTACATGGCCATCTGCTTGGGTAATAATCTTCATTGAAATGTCTATTTCCACATCTAATAGAGTATTTTGAACTTTTTCTTTAGTACTTCTCAGAATGTCTTTGATAAATACCTCTCAAAATATTTTAATGTTGGAGGATTTAGGAATTAAATTCACATTTGAAGAGTGCTTTATACTCTGGGTTCAAATTTTCTCATGAGATTTATCCTTATATTTATTACCTACGAATATTAATAAGGATAGGATAGCCTATGTGAAGCCAAAACAAATGAATTTCAACATTTACTTCCAGAAATGATGTGCACGCGTCAAGATGGTAGTATATTATAGTTATACTAATCCTAATTGGAACGGCAATAAAAATAAGAGCACTACGAGGAGTGTTCATATGCACTGCCCGGCAAATGGGAAATTTATACACTACCAGTGTTTATACTTTCAAAGCGTTCCTGGTACAATCATAAAAAAGTTCTGTCGTGTGGAAGAGAATTCCTTCTCGAAACTTTTTATGTCGGTCCAATTGGGATTAGAAATACTATACCAGTGTTTTTACTTTCAAAGCATACCAAAAAGTTCTGTCGTGTGGAAGAGAATTCCTTCTCGAAACTTTTTATGTCGGTCCAATTGGGATTAGAAATACTATACATATCAAGTTCAGAATAGTGGAAGTCAAGTAAAATCACTTTTCTGACGAGGTGTGTATACTATTATTTCGCATTTTGTCAATAATTACGTATTTTGCATTTCATATTAAAATCTCTTGGTAATAATAGTTACTGAGAAAATAAAAAAAAACTAGTAGTCTGACTTCTCGTTAACTTAGTAATCTAAATAGGATGTTTTTTGTAATTGACAACGGTTGACAGCATCCAAATATATTTCAAAAAAAAAAAGTTTTTGACAAACTCCCTTTTTTTCCTGCACCCTTCAAATAATACTGACGTTTTTATGCAGTAATGGTTGCTATGATGTAAAATGGACCATTACTAGAGGATTTTGAGGTCGTTAATGTAGTGCATTATTATACAAAATGTGAAAAAAACATATTTTTGATCAATTACGGGAGTAGTAGTCATTGTTTCACATGCAAAATCAATGAAGTATGACAGGCTCATTTCATATGATGCCAATTCCCACTATGGTAACAGAACCACAACATTGTGAATTGGCTATTGACTGGTTGGAGTTGAACAAATTAAAAAGTATAAAAATTTACTGTCTTTCAATTGTTAGTTAAAATCGAATCATTCGCCGATTAAAAAGAAGAATTTGATCGATTGATGGGTTTTAAAATACAAAAGTTGCGGATGTGCAGTGGTTTTCGAACACCCGTATGAAAAAGGACGGACTGACTTTCTTCACTTTGTTTACATTGGGTCTTATAGAGTACTATCAATATTAGTAGTTAATAAATACAGGGTGTCCCTGGACTTCCTCTTTTCCTCTCGGGAATGTATAGATGGGGTCAAAATATCACCAGTACTTCATATAACTTTTGTTCTTAAAAGCCTTCCTTACCAAGTTACGGGACCTCAAAGTTACAAAATGAAAAATGTTTTTCTTTGATAACTTTCAAGGGAATATTCAAAATCATCTAAATTTTGGTGATTGACTAAACAAATGAATTCCTTCAATGAGCTTTCATGCAGGAGTCAGTTGTTTTGCTACAAAGTCAGCAACGGACTACCCCGATGGTCCACACCCCAAAACTTTGAAATGACTGGGATTTGTCAATATGTTTTATCAAAACAAGGTTACCTGGACAATTTCTGAATAAAAGTACTCGTGTGGAAAATCGATCGGAGCAACGATTTTTGAACTGAACCTACAATAATATCGAAATAAAACAACAGGCTCCAATTAATTATCCATTAGACATTCCTATCTCCCTCAAGCTGCGATCGACACGCTCGAACGTTTCTCTTGCCGGTAACATTCGATTGGGAAAATGCTCGGCATACAGACGACGGGCTTCCGCAGCATTACCAAATGCTCGTCCATACAATGCATGCATATCTGCATATTCGTTGAATGTAAACTGTTCGGCCATATCAAAACACTTCAAATTGTCCTATTAGAATATTGACAATACAATGACAACGCACCACTCAACAAAACAAAATCGCATTCCAGTTGTCATTTTTTATCCACACTAATTTTATTTCTTTCTACAAGATAGTTTGGTCAACATCTGTGGAAGAAATGGAACATCAATTTATTCACCGGATATTTTTCACCTATTCATGTGCAGCCGTTCTTGTACTTTATTCGTTTGATTTTTTAATGATGTCTTCCGATGTGCGTTTTTTCAGCTAAATTTATCTTCGGGTAAAAGATTTTCTCCCATGAAATTATACTTATCAGTGAAACTCCTCAACATTTAAGCTGTGAATACGAATTTGCAATATCCAAATGTTGAGTTTCATGAGATTCAGATAACACAACTCGAAACGTGCTTATTCCACGCGTACATACAAATTATGGACTGAATTCGATATTTCACAGTGGAGTAGCTTGTTAGTCCAAAAACACCATGAATCTACATAACTTGAAATTTCATTTGAAAAAATATCTACATTGTAAATGAAACTTTCAACTAGGTACTGTACTTTTTGTTTACGACTTTATTTTAGCATATTTTGTATTATCCCTGTTATAAATGTTGTTGAATTAACGTTAGCATAAGTATTTCTACTGTGAAAATTTTTCATTTCAAATAATGGTTTACGATCGGGTTTGATGTCGTCGAGTAAAACTGCATTTTTATTGAGAATCGTTGCTCTGATCGATTTTCCACAAGAGTACTTTTATTCAAGAAATTGTCCAGGTAACCTTGTTTTATTGAAACATATTGACAAATCCCATTCATTTCAAAGTTTTGGGGTGTGGACCATCGGGGGTAGTCCGTTCCTGACTTTGTAGAAAAACAACTGACTCCTGCATGAAAGCTCATCGAAGGAATTCATTTGTTTAGTCAATCACCAAAATTTAGATGATTTTGAATATTCACTTTGAAAGTTATCAAAGAAAAACATTTTTCATTTTGTAACTTTGAGGGCCCGTAACTTGGTAACGAAGGCTTTTAGTATCAAAAGTTATATGAAATACTGGTGATATTTTGACCCCATCTATACATTCCCGGGAGGAAAAGAGGAAGTCCAGGGACACCCTGTATATGGATTTATAATACAGTGTTAAAAAAGAATGTTTTGAAAAATGTAGGTGGCACATGTGCAGCAAACAAAAAATCTCATCAGTCATTTTAACTTCACAATATTCAATAGTGCCAATTCAAATATTAATATAAATTTCAGTACAGCCACCAGTAATAAACATTATACAATAAAATAACATATTCTTTGTGACATTTGAAATTTCTTTTTTTTATTGCTATTTCATGTAATTTACCACTATAGTTCTAGACTAGAGTGTACTCGTGCTACTATTGAGAAATTTCTTTCTTTTGCAACAGATTTATGTTGATCAAGTATATGAAATAATTTTAAACTATATTTTTATTATTTTATATATTAATAAAACAATAGGTAGCACTTTAGGTTCATAATGAAAGTATGCTCAAGATCAATTTTTAAAACTCTCCAAATATTTCTGCTGACTGTGTGTAACCTTGCAGGAAATTTCCACGGCAAAAAAAAACTAGATTTGTATTCATCACCATGTTTTTTGTTGTAATTCATTAAACAGGAATTTGCATTCTACTGAGCCTCAAAAGGAAGTCAAGAAGATGCATTTGCACCTTGATTTCCAATGGATTTTTCGTCATGTAGAACCCTGGAACTCCTGCTTGCTCAAGAATTTGTTGTTGATCAGCTACTTTTTGGTCTAATTGTAGAACAAGATTCATGTCGAATGCCTTCAACTCTTCTTTCTGTTGTAACATCAACTTCTGAAGTTCCTCAATTTTTCTAACTGCGTCATGTTCATAATGCTTGAGAATTTCTTGTTCTTGGACTGGAAAAATAATTCATGATTAAAATAATAGTTTTATTCATCCCAAGAAATAATACAATTATTTATGTTAGGGATACATAATAAATAACATATTTTTAAACAAGTGTATGTATTATATTATTAAAAAAAATATGGGATTATTGGTTACATGTTACTGTGAATAAAATAAAATGTGTTACATTCAAGACTTGAAGTTTTGAAAGCGGTAATTATTATCAAAAAAGCAATAAATATAACAAATGATTAATGATACAAAAAATTAAAACTTAAAAAATATATGAGAAGAAATATAACAAGAATACATAATTTAATATAGCTAGATAAACCTCAACTATTGGATTTTTTCCCCTTTTAAATTTTGCTATAGGTGTTGAGAATAAGTCAACTTTATCACACTTCTGATTAAATCTTCTGCGCATGGAATGGATTGGAGATTTTAGGTTCTTGGCGTAGTTACATGAAAACAAATGGCATTCCTGCTTGTTAAACGAGGCGTATGGCAATTCTGTTGGCATAATAGCTGTGGACAATTAATCAGGTACTTTGTGATTAAAGGAATATGCAGGAATGGTTTGTGCGGCGGTCCCCCAAAAATAATAACAAAAATCCGTTCATTATTGAATTGTTATCTACACCTTGTTCAGGATAGATTTCATTGCCCGTATATAAAATATACTTGATAAATTGATGTTGAATGGATTCTAGCAGATGAATGTAATTCAAATATATTGAAGACCATATTAGTGACCCATATTCCAAGCGTGATCTCACATATGAAGTGAAGAGAACAATAAAGCTTTCTTAATCTTTGACATTTTCATAATTTCTGAAAATTATGCCAAGCATTCTTTTAGCTGCTTATGGAGTTCTGCTAATGTGTGTTGGGAAGCTTAATTTTGAGTCAAAATGTTACATCTCACCGATTCAAAATATCTTGATTTATTGAGTAATTGTAATTCACAACTTGAATGTGTAACTAGATTTATGACATTTTTGCACATTGAAGGTTAATTTGTTCATTACACACCAGTTTGCTAGATGGTCGATATCTTTTTGGAGTAGTTGACAGTCGTTTAGAGATTCAATGACCCTAAATAATTTTAAAATCATCAACAGATAAAAGAATGTTCCTTGTTATGTTTTCACCTATATCATTTATAAATAAGGAAAAGAGAAGAGGGTCCAAATTACTACCCTGGGATGCGCAGCTGGTGGCAATAAAAATTGTGATTTATGACCACAGTACTCAACATATTGTGAAAGATTATTCAGGTATGATTAAAAAAGTTAATAGGTTAGTACTGAATCCAAGATGTTGGAGTTTATATATATATATATATATATATATATATATATAAGTATTTCATGATCCAGCTTGTCAAAAGCCTTTGAGAAATGTGTTTATATGGCATCAACTTGAGATTGTTGATAGCATTGCTGATAGTTTTTGTAAAGCATGCCAAATTTGATATATGAAGCTGCGTTGTTCAAGTGATTCCTTACAAATGGAAAACCTATTATAGATAGAGATCTTAAAGGCCTTTGCAAAGTTTGATTATATGGGCGATAGTTTTTTATTTGGTTGATGACTCCAAATTGGAATATTGTGCAAGTTTTCCATATATCAGGAAAAGTACAGGTTTTCATGCTATATGCTTGAAGAGGTTTTGCAAACACATAAGCACAATTCCTCAAAAAGAAGCTAGGAATGTTATCACACATGGTTTTGTCACAAGAGAGAATTGAAGGTTTATTTATTGTTACTAACGATTGTAGAAAATTTCATCATGGGCAAGACCAGCAATATTGTTGATTGATTTACAAAATATATATCAAAGACTGTCTTTGAATAGAGTTGAAAGCTAGGATTGTTATTAACAGGTTTTATTGTTACGTGAACAACAGATGTAACAGATCTCAAAAAAGATAAACTTTCAAAATTATATAATTACTTGATTCTTGACATGGTTAAATCATATTGATGGGCTAAATTTTGATCTGGTCCTTTAATTTAAAAGCCCTGCATTCTCAATGTATTCATATCATTCTCTTGCAGTTACTTTATAAAATCCAAATTTTACTGCAACTTCGGAATTCATAAAAAAAGTTTCACTTTTATACCTTGTGTGATGACAAGTTTTGGTTTATCAATTAGGCTATGTTTTCTTTGAGTTTTTGTTTTTTTTACACGCTTTATATTAGCTTCACTTGTATGTTTGTAACCGTATGTTTGTTTGTAACAGACTCCTTTGGGCGCGATTTTGACCCACTTCCAGACGTACGAATGATTTGAAATTTGGCAGGTGTACATAATTCCGGTGACAATCCATTAAGAAATTTTGGTTTGAAAAAAAACAAAATGGCGGCTCCAATATGGCGTACGAGTTTTGTGATTATGGTCCGATTCGCTTCAAAATTGGTATCTGAGGGTTTTCGTGGTCGAAGATTATGATTCTTTCGTCAAAATTGAAAAATTCAAGATGACGGCTCCAAAATGGTGGACGAGTTTTGTGATTATGGTCTGATTCTATTCAAAATTGGTATGTGGGGGTTTTTGGGGTCAAATATTATGATTCTTTTGTAAAAATTGAAAAATTCAAGATGGCGGCTTCAAAATGGCGGCCGAGTTTTGTAATTATGGTCCAATTCTATTCAAAATTGGTATGTGGGGGTTTTTGGGGTCGGAGATTATGATTATTTTTGTCAAGGATTCAAAGATGGTGGCTCTAAAATGCCGGACGAGTTTTGTGATTATAATAATAATAATAATAATTTTAATAATAATAATAATTTTATTTGTAAATAGATAACAGTATAATGTAACATTTCAACACAATGTAATATTAAACTAATTTTAACAACACAATTATAAAGATATTACAACAAGTGATGGACTTCATGAATATATTTACAAATAAACCAGGAACCACAAAGTCAAAGACTGTCCGTGGTGTGAGTTAAATTGAAATAGTCATTCCGACCATATTCATAAAAAGTAAATTCAAAATTGAAAATCATTCTAACAATCAAAAAACTTGTTTCTATAAGAGACGTTAGAACTATATAGAGATTATAAGATTATGAGATTATGAATACTGAAAATATAGTGATAGACAATAAAAAAGTCAAAAAAGTCATATTTGATCAATAATACAGCATGGATTTAGTGTCTAGTGGTAATAATTATGTTTCATTGGAGCGAACTCTTCAATTACCCTTTGAGTCAATCAAATTGCTCACCCACATTCTATCTTCCGATAATAAGAATTTCTTCACACCATTATGGTCCGATTCTATTCAAAATTGGAGAATAATAGTTAAAAAAATTAAATAATAATAATAATAGTTTGAAAAACTAAAAAACACGCTTTAATAGAAAACAAAACAAAGTTGAAAATAAATAATAGTTTAAAAACTAAAGAACACGCTTTAATAGAAAACTAAACTAAAAAGTAGAAAATAATTTTAAATGAGTTTGAAATAAGAATACAGTGATTAACAACAAATTCATTTCATCGTAATGTAACGAACCTAGGCCGGACCTGTCGCCTCACACGTTGCCATCGACAGCGATGAGATCATCCCCGGAGATATTCGAGAACCATCCAGTCGCTCTTCCGCGGAAAACAACGGTCAATATTGGAAACAATTGGAACATGCCGTCGCCAACCGTCCGAATTCGAAACATCGAGAATGCTGTATCGGAGATAAATAGACAACCCTCAAGAGGGAGTACACAGTCTGAACGAGCCCATACCATCGAGCTATACAGTGGCGTAGTAATATAAACTAAATTGTAGATTAAGTGTGAAATAAATTAGTAGAACCAAGTTAAGTTTATTTACGTTGCAATTGGTGTCGGAAGTGAGATTTTGAAAATAAACAAGTGATCGTGGAGTGGATAGTCAGAAAAATAAATTGATAGACCTTTCTGTACGCCCAAAATAGACAGTGGCCCGGTTTTCGCGAAGTGGACAATTGTGCGTGGGAATATAAACTGATACGCTGTTCGCGTGAAACAGAAAATAGACAGTGGCCCGGTTTTCGAAGTGGACAATTGTGCGTGGAATATAAACTGATACACTCTTGCTGAAACAGACAATAGACTGGTGGCCCGTGGAAAAGAATTCGCGAAGTGAATTTTTAACAAACTGATAACTTTTCGTGTAAAACAGACTGATGCCTCGTCAAAGACAAAATGTGTTCAAGAAAAGTGCTTATGGATTTGAAGGTAGCGGAATTGAAACAGGAATTGGAGGAAAGGAACTGGAAACAACAGGTAAAAAGCAAGTACTCCAGGAAAGACTTGCAGAAGGACTTATACAAGAAGGTGAGGACCCGAAACATTTTTATTCGAAGTTCCCGGAGGTGATTTAAGTTTGGTAATGAATAAACTCGAAGAAACTACTAAATCCGTGAAAGAAGAACTGCAACAAAATTCTAGAAATCTGGAAGAGAAGCTTTCTAGAAATCTGGAAGAGAAGCTTCAAGAAAATTCTAGAAATCTGGAAGAGAAGCTTCTAGAAAATTCAAGAAGCCTGGAAGAAAATGCTAGAAATCTGGAAGAGAAGCTTCAAGAAAATTCTAGAAATCTGGAAGAGAAGCTTCTAGAAAATTCAAGAAGCCTGGAAGAGAAGTTCCTGGAAAACACAGAAGGCCTAAAAAAAGAATTGTGTGGTGTGGCTAATTTCCTAGAAGAAAGAATGGGAACCGTTGAGACAGAGATAGATAAAATTAGGGAGCAAATGAACACGGAGGTAGATAAAATCAAAGATGGGGTCGAGGCAGAGATGGACAAGATGAAGGAAATAATCAGCGATGGAATCAAAGACGGAATCGAGGCAGAAATGGACAAAATAAAGGAAACGATCAGTAAGCTGGAAAAACAAATTAATAGTGCGTCCTCCACAGAGATGGTTAACGAAAATGCAATGCTGGACTTGAGTTTGAACGTGGATAAAGTTCAAGAGGGTATAAAAGATGTCAAGGTCATTTCAGAAATAGGGAAGCTTTCCATGAAGCCGCCTCAGTTCGACGGAAAAACTCCATGGGCAAATTACCGCCGGCAGTTTGAAGCAGCGGCCAAAGCAAACGGATGGAATGCAGGGGAAAGAGCTGTAGCACTGACACTTGCATTACGTGGAGAAGCGACAAATATTCTACAAACTCTCACCGCCCAAGAACAGGAGGACTATGATCAGCTGATTAAACATCTAGAATTACGATATGGCCACGCCCATTTGGAACACGTATACCACTCCCAGCTGAAAAATCGCTGCCAAAAATCGGGCGAATCCTTACAAGAATTCGAAACTGACATTGCACGCTTGGTTCGTCTCGCATATCCAGCCACACCAGAAAATGTAATGGAGCGACTAGCGGTTCAAGCATTCCTGGATGGACTCCGTGACCAAGAAACCAGACAAGCGTTGACACTAGCTCGTCCAACACATCTCGTAGACGACTGGCACGCGCTTTGGAATTCGAGGCAGCGAAAACAATCTTGCAAAAGCCAGAGTAAAGTCCGAATGATTGAGGAAGACTCACAGGAGCCTGCGAACTTGGAAGCTGACATAAGGAAAGTGATTAAGGAAATGTTCCCTGAGAAAAGACAGATAAGATGCTGGAATTGTGGCAAAATTGGACATGTGCGTAGCAAATGTCCAACATTCCAAAACACGACTCCGATGCAGGAAAACTAAAGAAGGTCGACGAGAAGGGGCAATCGTCGGCCTGTGTCCAGCAAGCCCTGGTTAACAACGCATATGTCGCTATCCTGCAACGACAGAACAGAGGTGTTTTCGTAGACGGTCTCATCAATAACGAGCCTTGCACCATGCTGCTAGATACAGGTGCGACTAGGACAATTCTCGGACCTTCCTTTGCCAGAACACCGGAACGAATTGAACCGACAACTTGGAAGCTACGCACAGCAACAGGGAGCCAGCTACTTATATGGCGAGCTACCGATTGAAATAATTTTGGGCAGCACTAAAGTGAAACATCAGGCACTTGTAGCGGACATCGAAGACGATGCAATCATCGGAATGGACATCATGAATTCCAGAGGGTTTGAATTGGATTTCAAAGACGGCGTCCTACGTGTCAACGGAGAAGAGCTGGTACTTCATGGGAGAAGTGAAGAGTTGATCCGTGTGCTGTTGGCTGAAGATGTAAGCGTACCTGAGAGGGCTGAAACCATTCTGGAGGCTCGCCTGGACGGGAGTGCGAGCAGTGGAGACGTGGTGATGTTCGAGCCCAAACTTCATGATGAGAAAATTGGACGAGGGATTGCCCTAGGGAAAACCCTGTTACGTGCTGACAAATTTGTGCCGGTAAGGGTCATGAATGTCAATTATTTTCCAGTGACCTTGAAGAAAGGAACAATATTGGGGCACTGCTCGTCAGTTTCCTCAGTGATCCGCAGAGTACGTGAGTACGATTAGCCAATCCAACAACTTACCAAAAGAACTAGAAAAATTAGTTGCCATCACTTCAAAAGATATAAAACCAGCTCAACAGCCCAAACTAAGAGATTTAGTTAAGAAGTACCAAGACATCTTCGATACCGGACAAGGAAAAGGAGGTCGAACTAATGTGGTCCGGCACAAGATTGATACTGGGGGTGCCCGACCGATCCGGCAATCAGCAAGAAGACTCCCTCTTGCCAAGAAGGAAGAGGCCGACAAAATAGTCAGCGATATGGGAAAAGAAGGAGTTATCGAACCATCTGACAGTCCCTGGTCCTCTCCAGTCGTACTGGTGAAGAAAAAGGATGGATCGACACGCTTTTGTGTAGACTATCGCCAACTTAATAATGTCACGAAGAAGGACAGTTACCCTCTCCCGAGAATAGATGACACCCTAGACACGTTGGATGGTTCCACGATTTTCTCGACCCTTGATCTGAAGAGTGGATACTGGCAAGTAGAACTAGCTCAGGAAGATCGAGAAAAGACTGCTTTTACCATCGGCTCAGGATTGTGGCAGTTCACCGTTATGCCATTCGGGCTCTGTAATGCTCCCGCCACATTCGAAAGATTGATGGAAACAGTACTCAAGGGACTCTCATGGAACACGTGTCTAGTGTATCTCGACGACATAATTGTGGTCGGCAGATCGTTTGAGGACCACGTGAAAAACTTGGAGGAAGTATTCTTGCGACTGAGGAACTCCGGATTGAAGCTGAGCCCTAAGAAATGCCATCTGTTCCAAAAAGAAGTACGATACCTTGGCCACGTTGTCTCTGGGGAAGGAGTAGCAGTGGATGACCAGAAGATCAAAGCTGTTAAGGATTGGCCCATCCCAAAAGACATTCACCAACTTCGAAGTTTCCTTGGTTTATGCACATACTATCGCCGATATGTGCTGGGATTCGCCAACATCGCTAAACCACTGACCAGGCTCACGGAGGGCCAAACAAAGTTCCAGTGGTCCGAAGAATGTCAAGACTCATTCAGGAAGCTGAAAGGAGCTTTGATCAACGCACCTGTACTGAGCTATCCCTACCCGAAGGAAATTCATTTTGGATACGGACGCCAGCAACGTGGGACTTGGAGCTGTCCTATCTCAGATCCAGGAGGGACAGGAGAAGGTCATTGGTTATTTCAGCAAGACGCTTAGCAAACCAGAGCGCAATTACTGTGTCACCAGGCGAGAGCTGTTAGCTGTTGTAAAGGGAGTGGAGCACTTCTACAAGTACGTGTATGGAAGAAGATTCCTGTTGAGAACTGACCATGCAGCTCTCAAATGGCTCTTACAGTTAAAAAAATCCTGAGGGTCAAGTAGCACGTTGGATCGAGAGACTCCAAGAATTCGATTTCGAGATCGAACATCGAGCCGGAACTAGCCATAAGAATGCAGATGCCTTGTCGTGAAGACCATGTCCAGATGATTGCTCACATTGCCACGAGCAGAAGAGAAAGAAGCAACACTTTGTAGAACCGCGGCAATGGATGACAACGGAATGACAGCAAGATCCAGAAAGACCAAGAGAGACCCCGACCTTGGCTTAGTCGTCAGCTGGAAGAAGGGCAATCGAAGACCATCATGGCAGGAAGTCGCAGGTTACTCGCCGGCTGTTAAGTCCTATTGGGCACAATGGAACTCTCTTATTCTGGACAATGGGATCCTGAAACGTGTGTTGGAGGCCGATATTGGTGGGGAAGACAGACGCCAAATCATTGTTCCCAGGAACAGAAGAGAGGAAGTGCTGCGGGAAATCCATGATGGAGTCGCCGGAGGACATCTGGGAGTGACGAAGACCCTGCAGAAAGTGAGGCAGCGGTTTTACTGGGCCAATTGTCAAGCTGACGTCCAGGACTGGTGCAGAAAGTGCGCTGTATGTGCTGCTAGCAATGGACCTCGAATACGACCCAAGGCCCCGATGCGTCAGTACAACGTAGGCAGCTCGTTCGAGAGAATCGCCATTGACATCGCCGGCCCGTTTCCCGTATCCGACCACGGGAATAAATACATCCTTGTGGCAATGGACTACTTCAGTAAGTGGGCGGAAGCCTATGCCCTGCCCAACCAGGAAGCCATCACCGTCGCCGACGTCTTGGTGAAAGAATGGATATGTCGATTCGGTATTCCAATGGAGCTGCACTCGGATCAAGGCAGAAATTTCGAATCCAACCTTTTCCAAGAAATATGTCTACTGCTGAACATCCGCAAGACAAGAACCACGGCCCTACATCCGCAGTCCGATGGAATGGTGGAACGGATGAACAGGACGATCAACCGCCACTTGTCCAAGGTTGTCTCTGACCATCAAAGAGACTGGGACCAGTATCTTCATTTGTTCCTGATGGCCTATCGATCCGCAGTACACGAGTCAACCGGTCAAACTCCCGCAAGTATTATAATGGGCCGAGAACTGCGACTGCCTTGTGACCTGAAGTTTGGGATACCGCCAGGACAAGACACTGCGGGAGAGGACTACGTCAGCAAACTTCGGCAGAGAATGGACGACATCCACGAACGAGTCCGGTTGAACATCCAGAGTGCCAGCGATAAAATGAAGAAGACCTATGACATCAAGGCCGACGCAGGAGGATTTAAGGTTGATGACCTGGTTTGGCTGTACAACCCCAAACGTCGTCGTGGACTATCACCAAAGTTGCGGAACTCGTGGGAAGGCCCGTATAAAATCGTGAAAAGGATAAACGACCTTGTGTACCGAATCCATAAGCCACCCGAGGAAACCAAGGGTCGTCCATTTCAACAGGTTGGCCCCTACGCTGGAAACCATGACCAAGTTCGCACCCTCAAGCCACCGGAGGATGATATGACGTTCGAGAAGTTTATGTCCTTGTATTCAAACGGGCAGAAAGTTCTACATGGGGTTACTAGAGGAAGTCACGAGAACTTTCGAGGTGCCTGCTGACTACGCACTAGCGCACTGTGTGGCAGAAGATCTTCGAATGTCCAGGGGCATCGCCGTAGTGTTCTCCAAGAAATTTGGTCAACTCCAAACACTGCGGAGCAGAATCCAGAAGTTGGTGGGTGCTACAGTTGAAGAAAGGCCAGAGAAACATCTACTACCTAGTTACCAAGAGGCATTCCCAAGATAAACCGTCCTATGAAGATGTCTGGAAGAGTCTCACCAAACTAAGAGATACTATGGTGGACCAGAATCTGGCGGATCTAGCAATTCCAAAACTATCCTGTGGTATTGATGGGTTGGACTGGAGAGTCATAAGAAGTATGCTGGAGGCGATATTCAGATCCAGCGGCGTCAGGATTTTGGTTTGCTGTAACCCTCTTCCACGACCGATCATGAAGACCGTGGAGTGTTACTTCCATCGAACTTCACGGTGCAGATATGGGGAGTCATGCAGATATCGTCACACTCCAAGGATGAAATTTCGGGACGAAATGTCTTTAAGAAGGGGGCAATGTAACGAACCTAGGCCGGACCTGTCGCCTCACACGTTGCCATCGACAGCGATGAGATCATCCCCGGAGATATTCGAGAACCATCCAGTCGCTCTTCCGCGGAAAACAACGGTCAATATTGGAAACAATTGGAACATGCCGTCGCCAACCGTCCGAATTCGAAACATCGAGAATGCTGTATCGGAGATAAATAGACAGCCCTCAAGAGGGAGTACACAGTCTGAACGAGCCCATACCATCGAGCTATACAGTGGCGTAGTAATATAAACTAAATTGTAGATTAAGTGTGAAATAAATTAGTAGAACCAAGTTAAGTTTATTTACGTTGCAGTAAAAAAGCGTGGGGTGCTTTTTAAGATATTTTCATAATGATTCTACTTTTACCAATATCTGTCCATGAAATATTAACAACAATTGACATCAAGCACCCCACGCTTTTTTACGATGAAATAAATTTGTTGTTAATCACTGTATTCTTATTTCAAACTCATTTATTTTCTACTTTTTAGTTTAGTTTTCTATTAAAGCGTGTTCATTAGTTTTTAAACTATCATTTATTTAATGTGATATAGGAATCCTGACAGTGAATTTTAAATGTGGAGTTTGTGATTAATTCTCATAATTTGTTTTGATTGATTAATAATAATAATAATTTATTGGCCATTCGGGGTACATATAGTACATGTGGCAGGTCAATCTAAGGATTATTAGGATTATAGAATAAAAAATATATATTTGTAAAAGCTGTAAAAAACATAGATGCTTAGGTGTATAATGAACTAAAATTAAACTAAAGTTAAAATTAGATGCAGAGTCAGAGACTTATAGGTAGGCTGTCACATAGATATTCTTGAACGGCATAGTAGCAATTTTCCGTTAGTAGACATTTGACTTTATGTTTGAAAGTTTTTGCGTCGGAGATTACTTGTATATCATTTGGAAATTTGTTGTAAAGTGTGATGGCATTGTATAGGGCTGAGTGCTCGAAATGAGAGGTATTATGTTCATGATAATTGTGGCATTACTGTTTTCAGCTGACAGTATTTCAATTCCATTAGCTGATACTTATTGCACCGTTTTCATTCATTTTAAATAGCTTTGTTCAAATCAAATACTTACTTTTTTTCTGGTTAATGAACTGTAGCCTTTGTTGATAGAGATGTTGTTCGGTAACGTGTTGTATTTCTAAAAGACCCTTTACTATTTCAAATACAGTTTCATTCAGTAGACAATTGGCAAGGCTGGATAAGAGTTCAGAAGGTAACCTCATCTGATATTTCCTATAAAATTAAATGATATAATTATCCATTATTCAAGAAATAGATGGATATATATACTTTATTGCACAACTTATAAACACATATATACATATATATATATATATATATATATATATATATATATATATATATATATATATATATATATATATATATATACACCTTACTATCATTGAAGCGTCCATATAAAAATGAAGCTTGGAGCTCCATGACTGAAAATTATATATATTATGTCTCACTTTACTGACGTTAGGGCGTCCGTTCATCAGTATATCTTCTGGGTGTCCTCAATACGGCCCACTTTCATTCCATAATCTGTTGAGCGTCCTTGGTGTATACCGTCATTTATTCATTAATCATTAGAGCGTCGTGCGGGGTTGCCGATGCAAGTGAACATCAATAGAGTGAGTTTATTATTTCATGAGCTCCGACGTTATCATTTCCCATTTAAATTTGTTTTATGTTAATTTGTTTTATTTAATTTATGTTATTAAATTCTTTAAATATTTTCATAACAAGCTTTTATTTAACTTGCTTCGTTCGTATGTCATTCTGTCATTCTTTCCGGTTCAAAATTTGTAATTCATTTTTGAAGCACTTGCCGACATCCAATTGAGCTAAAATTATTCCAGTGAAAATGCGTTATGAAATTTTGGTTAGAGAAAAAAACAAAATGGCGGCTCTAAGGAGGGTGGACGTGTTTTGTGATTATGGTACGATTGATTCAAAATTGGTATTTGGGGGCTTTCGGAGACGGAGATTGTAAATTTTTTGTCAAAATCCTAAAATTCAAGATGGCGGACAAGTTTTGTGATACGGTCCGATTCGATTCAAAATTGGTATGTGGAGGTTTTCAGGGTCGGAGATCATAAACTTTCGTCAAAATTCATAAATCCAGAATGACGGCTTCAAAATGGCCGAGGAGTTTTGTGATTATGGTCCGATTCTATTGTATAAAAATTTGTATGTGGGAGTTTTCGGAGTAGGAGATTATGAATTTTTGTTGACATTTATGAAATTGAAATGGCGGCTCATGGAATTTTTATTAGAGAAAAAAAAACAGAATGGCGCTCAAAGATGGCAGACGAGATTAAGGTGTATGGTCCCATTCGATTCAAAATTGGTATGTGGGGGTTTTTGGGGTCGAAGATTATGAGTTTTTCTTTAAAATACATAAAATCAAAATGGCGGCTCCAAGATGGCCGATGATCTCTGTGTTTATAGTCCGATTCTATTCAAAATGGGCATGTGGAGGTTTTCGGGGTCGAAGATTATGAATTTTTTATCAAAATTCACAAATTCGAGATGGTGAAAGAGTCGATTCGATTCAAAATTGGTATGTCGGGGTTTTTGGGATCGGAGATAATGAATGTAGTCGAAGATTATTGATTTTTAATCAAAATTGATTAATTGAAGATGGCAACTCGAAGATGGCGAATGATTTGATCTTTAGATGGTCTCCTCATTGGAGGACTAGGTAGCTGAGAACATACAGGAAAAAAGGCCTCATAATAACGATGCTTCAACATAAATGCATAGATTAAAGCGTACTTAAGTACTAAAAAGCACAAAATAAAATCATTAATAAAAAACCTTTTTAAAGACAAGCTTTTTAGCTTTTAACCAGCGTCGCATATCCTAAGCAATTCATTTTAATTTTTTAGTGCATTTGAATAAAAGCTTATCTTCAAAAAGGTTTTTATTAATGGAACCAGAAATGAAATCCCTCCTAAGAGACCGCTGTGATATCTCCAACCTTATAAACTTTTTGAACGACCTGCACAAAACTGACACAATTTAATTCCAGACTAATAAGATGAACTAAATGTAAATACGAGTTATCATGATAAAGTAACTGTACCATACGTTGCTTATGACCCACCATGGTCGATGCAACTCACTTCTTTCTCAGAATTAATTTTATTTTTTATTTTTACAAGCTTTTATTTAGTTTTACCTGTCCCGATGTGGGTAATCAAATCTTACAAGTTACATTTTACCCCCTTCTAGTTGTCCGATTAACGTGAAATTTGACAGGTGTTAATAATTTCCGTGACAATGCATTATGGCATTTTTGTTAGAGAAAAAAACAATATGCAGACGAAATTTGTGTTGATGGTCCGATTTGATTTAAAATGGGTATGTGGGTCAAAGAAAATGAAATTTTTGACAGAATCCACGAAATCAAGATGGCGACTCCAAGATGAAGATGGATGAAGGTATTTGCAGTCGGAGATTATGATTTTTATGTCAAAATTCATAAATATTCATGGAATACTATACATTAGGTACACATGAATCTCATTCATTTCAGTCAGTGAACATCGTTTCAAAATGGATTATTCATTTGATTATTCATTTGAAGAATATACAGATATGCATTTCGTTTATGGTGAAACAGGGGGAAATGCCAGAGCCGCTGCTGAATTATATCAACATAGATATCCAAACAGACATCATCCACATTTCACTACTTTTATAGCTGTGCATCGACGATTGAAGGAAACGGGGTCCTTTAAATTCAGTAAACACCATTGTGGTGCGAATAGAACAAGAAGAGATCCTTCTACCATAACTCAGGCTATTTCGTATAGGTTACAAGTGTCACAATCAACAGTAAGTCGGGTAGCACGTGAACAACTATTGTATCCATTTCGCCTACAGAAGGTGATGGCCCTAGATGCTGGTGATTATGGCCCTCCTAGATTTTTTTGTGAATGGTTTTTGAGGATGCATGAAGGAGCAAACGACTTTCCTAGATATGTTATATTCCCGGATCAGGCATGTTTCACAGGAGATGGATATTTCAATAGTAGGAACAGCCATTTATGGGATGAACAAAATCTGCATGGAATGTTTCGAGAAGGCTACCAACAAAAGTTTTCAGTTAATATTTGGGTAGGAATTATTAAAAATCGTATCGTTTGACCATATCTTCTTCCTCCCCGTTTGAATGGGCAGAACTACCGAATGTTTCTTGAACACGTTTTACCTGGGCTACTTGAAGACATACCTCTATTGGTTCGTCAAAGAATGTGGTATCAATATGACAGAGCACCGGCCCATTTCCAACGAATCGTTCGTCAATTTCTTGATCAAACATTCCATGATGAGTGGATAGGTAGACATGGGCCCATACATTGGCCTGCACATTCTCCGGATTTAACTTCACTAGACTTTTTTTTGTGGGAAATCCCTAGTGTATGAAACACTTGTAGAATCTGTGGAAGATTTAACGGCAAGAATTTTAGCAGCATGTACGTTAATACAGGATACACCAGGAATGCGGAAGATTAGCATCGGGTTGCTTTGCCGTACGTAGTGTTTCTCACGAACTGGATATTGCTAATGCTAGGAAGGTTTATTTTTCATTAGTAGAGTCACATCTACGCTGTGGCATATGCTTTTGGGGTATATGTTCGCATCAACTGTTTGAAAGAGTCTTTACCCTTCAAAAAAGGGCCATTAGATGTTTATGTAAAGCCAAATGCCGCGATTCATGTAGACCATTGTTTTTAGAGCAAAGGATTTTAACACTGGCAGATCTTTTTATTTTAGAGACAGTATGACTAATTCACAAGAAATACAGAAATGAAATAAACAACTCTTCAGTATATAATACATGTTTAAGACACCATATTGCTCTACCCGTCCCTACGTCAGCTCTTACTCAAAATTGCCTTATTTACAAGAGCAAAAAATTATTTAATCACCTACCCAGCAATTGAAAAGAAATACAAAGTGTATTTAGATTCCGAAAAGAAGTGAAAGAGTTCTTGGTTGTGAGGGCCTATTATACTACAGAGGAATTTTACGAAGATCAATTTAACTTAGACTGTAATTAATGTGATCAAGTAAGATGCAACCTTTTAGATTTTCCATTTTATTTTAAATCATTAGTTAATGTCGACCCCAATCTTTTATTTGTATTATTTATTTACTATCTTGTGTATTGTCAAAAAACTGTTGTTAACATTTGTGTGTATATTGGCACTATTAACTTTTTGCCTTTTTACCTTTGTACCTTTTACCTTTTAAATTTAGGATTCCAGACTTTGTCAATGAGATGTATCTATCTTCGGACAACAAAGTATATTTGATTGATTGAATATTCCAAAGCGTGGGACAGTCGATGATACGGATATGCCAATTGTGTATTGAACAAAATGGTGATCCATTCGAACATTTGCTTTAATGCCTTGTTTGTTTCTATGTAGTGTACCCACTAAACCTTTTCTATCATTTAAGTAGATATTAATTAATACACAATAATTGTTTTTCTTCATCAAAAACATGTTGATTGAATAATATTTTCGTAGATAATTCGGAAATGGCTTTGATAATGATACTCCAACATAAACTTCAACAAATTAAGACTACTTATCTTCAGTTTTTCGCAAACATTATTTCAGACCTTAACTCTTTATCTAAGTGGAGTATTATGAATTTGAGATTGGGTTTGTTTGTCAGTTGATCTGTCAAAACAATCATATGCAAGAAAGTATGGTAACATATCAGTGAATCCGCGACATCGATTCGATCAAATAATATGATGAATGAAAAAATGGAGTTATCGGTCTCATTCTGACTCACCCGTACTGTTTCCGATTCTCCCAACTTAAAAAATGTTCAGGAAGTTTACACATATTCCGATATGTTGTAAGAAATTAGCATTATGCAATTATTGCACATAGGAAATGATGTCTCAATTATCTCAGAAACCTCCACTTTTAGGCAGCACATGGAATGTTATGACTTATAGGTTGAGTATCGATCGATGAGTCGAACTGATGTCAAACGCTCATTTGTCCATTCACTTGTCCCAAGAAAATATGAAGGAACATATGACCACATACCATCGTAACTACTCCACTGGTTTAAGAAAATAAAAAATTATAACTTCAAATTAGCACCTTGATAAACTTTGATTAGTGTAACAAGTTTCAAATTATTTCCTTCGGGAATTTTGGAGAAAACAAATTAAATCTTTTTTCGTACTTTTGACATATATATATATATATATATATATATATATCTAAATTTATAATCTGTTCTTTTTCTATCGAGCGTGTGAGAATTTGAATCGGACTGCTTCATGATGAGATAGGAATAACTGTCGTAATTGACTTATCTTTAGCAAAGTTTGAATAAACGTAGTCAATTATAGTGGAAGGTAAGTGTGTGATGCGAGTGGGCTCGTCAATATGCAATATGGAATTTAAAAACCAATTCTGATTCAAGAACATATGTAGATTCGAAGACCTTTTTTGGAATGGTTCAAGTGTTCCTTCAACTTAACAACCCTTCTTTCAATTTCTCATAAATTAAAAAGCAAAATGTGAAACTTACGGTGGCAACTCTCTAGCCATACTTTGTAGCTGCTCCAGTAGAAAATATAACTTTTTTTGTAGAACCATGGGGTCTTCTGCTTTTGAAGTCATATTTCATTATAAATGAACTCCTGTTTGTTAACAAATGATCAGTAATTATTTTTATACTTCAAAAAAATTCGGGGGCATTGTCAGTGTCTGTACCGGGGCACAAATTTTAAATTACCCGCAAAATTGCAGGATTTCTCGCACTCAGTTATATATTAATGACGCAAACTGCCTGAAAACGACAAGTAGGAATGATGAGTTTGCACATCGCATTCACAACGTTTTCTCCTCAGCTTAACGAATCCATAATCTAAAGTTTTATCATTTGATATTTGTTGCTAAGTCTGAATAACTGAATGCACTTTTATTTACCAGTGTCACGTGTCTGTCACCAATCAACAGTGTTGCCAACAGAATTTGCATCAAACCCCTGTAATTTTACTGGCAACTTCACCGACATAACCTTAATCTAGACCAAAGAGAGTAAACGTTATCTGAGTAGGAGAGTCTATTCCCCATAAGACAATGGTGACACTAATAGAAAGAGATGAAAGATCATTTGTGAGTATGTGGACATGTCATGGCCACCATTCTCTATGAACAGTGGCGGACTAGCAGACTCCGCACTCTGGTATCTGACAGTTACAGGCTTTCGATTGTATATTGGACTACTCCGTATGTTACGCGGGTCACCTGTACTCATGTCCATGAACGTCACTATGACACGTTAATGCTACAAGATTCTGATTGGTTAGAGCTTATTAGTACCTCCTATTCAGATAACGTTTACTATCTTTGAATCTGGACTGCTGATCCCGTATGATGCATTGACGTATAAATATATAAACGTCCATGGTATGATGGGAATTCATCCAATTACAAGATATCAAAGAGCTTTTAGCATGCGCATTTTGTGTCTGACGATTCAAAATCACATAATGGCTCCTGGTTAGATGTAAATGTCTGAAATGACATTATTTGTGCCTTCTGCGCTTTGCGCAGACACGTTCACGTAAATTCTATTTGGATGAATTTTTCGACTGGTGGGGATATGACCTCTAGCGGTCTAGATTAAGGTTTTGTCGGTGGGCAACTTACTGAAAATCAGAAAATTCTTACAAATACAGACTATAGCAACACTAGGTCAGTGCGCATGCGTCTTTAAAAAAAAAGATATTGAAAATTTATAAAAGTTTTTTGATAGATTCTGTTTTCTGATTGGTTGGTGAGTGAGTGTTTCTACTCAGCAACCAATCAGAAAATGATGGAATAAAAATAAATGATATTTCTGTAAACAACAAATGAAAATATATCTGTGTTCGATGCAATCGCACACTAACAAGAATTTTCTGCAAAGTAAACATTATTAACGAGGGAGCAAAGATTCATTTTTACTGGGCAACTTGTGAATTGCTCAATTTCAAAGTTGGTAGTGCAAAGCAAAGAGAGTGAACGGAATAGGAGGCACTAATAAGCTCTAGCCAATCAGAATCTTGTAGCATTAACGCATCATAGTGACGTACATGGACATGAGTACAGGTGGCCTACGTAACATACAGAGTGGTCCAATATACATTGAAGAGCATGTAACTCTCAGATACCAGAGTGCGGAGTGCGCTAGTCCGCCACTGTTCAGAGAGAATGGTGGCCATGACATTACCATATACGTCACTATGACTCACAAATGATCTTTCATCTCTTTCTATTAGTTCACCATTGTCTTATGGGGAATAGACTCTCCTACTCAGATAACGTTTACTCTCTTTGAGTGCAAAGCACTTTCAGTCTGATAAAACGTAACTTTTATATCGTATTTTTCACAAAATGTCAATATTGAATGTCATACCAAGAGCCTTCTGACTAGATTTTTTTCCATATTCCACATGAGAGCTTTGCTTTACTAGGGGTAAATTCAACACAAATCACACTTTTTTATATTACTCCACCGGTCATAATGAGTGCATCAGCTATTGTTTCAGTTTCATAATGAATTTATCTGAAATACTTGCAAAATGCTTAAAAAAATATTGAAATCCGTACCCTTTTACTGCAAAATGATGAAATTACTTGCAAATGCAGTAACTACAAAGAGTAGAACAATAATCTTTGGTAACTACTCAAAAATCGCCAATCTGCCAATCAATCAGAAAACTACTCAAATCTGTCAAACGTTGTGTCGTTCGTAAGCAGAGTTTAAAAAATCACCGCTAGGGTCGTGTATAAGAATCCTTGTGTCGCTAGTAGGGTATATAAATGTGCGCCATTCTTTATTGAAAAGTTAGAGCAAAAAATTCTTCCTGAGAAGGACATACAAACAGAATATTAGCTTTTTCTGAAACGCCCTAGATAACTACATCACTCATAGGGAACACGCATGTATTCCTTTTCCAAAATATTTTGATAACATAAAGATTACCCCCTAGGAAGTGCAGCAACAAACTTAGAAATCGAAAAATCATAATTCGTAATAGGCCTTTTCATTCTAGAATCTTTTTCGTGCGCATGCCTCAACTTTTCGGACACTTTATACGTGTGTGTGTGTGTGTGTGTGTGTCATTGTTATCCTAACCTTTCTACAAGTTCTGAATTTCAACCATAGTCTTAGTTAGATACAATTATGTACTTCAACTGCTGTATGTACTAAAGAAGCACTATCAATTGATTTTTCTTTTAATTGCACTGATAAGGGTAATAGCCCGGGTATTTACTAAGTGTCCGAAATTTCCATATTACCCGCTTTTTCAACATGGCGGATGTGCTTGCGTGCGACGTGTCTTGAAAAGGCCTATTGAAAACTCCAATATTTTCATCACATTCAAAAACGTACTCCTAGCGCCTCTGGTGGACGTAGACATCGTTACTTCACACAGTTCAAACTTTTACCTCTAGTTGCTTCGAACTGTCAATTATAATTTCATCTGTCTTCGTTCATATGTCGCACTTATATTTTTATTATCATCGTATTTCCAATTGTTACTGAGAAATCACATCAAAAGTGATGTATTTATGTTTGGATTGTTAGAAATAGTCTTGTCCATCAATATTCTTGAAACACCCACAATTGGCGCAAGTGTTTGGGGGAAGTTATTCAAGTTAAGGTCAAATCGAGTTTAAAAAAATATTTTCACAAAACATAATTTTTGAGGACCGAACCAAAGACTTCTAATCTTTGACCAAACTGATGCAAAGCAAAAATCAAATGGAATCGTGCGTGTTTCCTAATAGCAAAATACAAAAGTTGTTCCTCAGTTGTCACAGAACATGAAAATCTTTCTTGAGTTTTGCGTAAAAAAATTATGGAATTATAAAATTGTGCTGGTGTAAGCCAGTGAAAAAATACCCGAAGAAAAAACAATTTATTGAAAATAACCGAAATTACCCGCCAATGTTCACACCATTTATAATACTGGGTGATCTCTCTTTGTTTTTTATGGCTTTTGCTTTCTTTCCGGCACATTAAGCCAATTGGTAGTCTTGAAGACACACCTAACTACACAGAAATGACGGCACTTTGATCTTTTGGGGTCAAATTTTCGAAACAAATTTTATGCTTGGTGTGTGTAATGTCATTTCGGAGCATTAAATTCAAACTGCCTATAAAAATAAATTTCAAATTTCCGAATCACCAGTTATTAAAAACAAACATATTTTGAATGGTTTAAACAATGAAAGGTGAAAAATCAATAGAAGTCGATAAGATAACGCACATTATTTACACATACCAAAACTTACCACACCAAGCAAAACTTTGAAGGTTGATTAATAACCACAGAATACTAACCTCCACAGAAACGTCATTCACCCTTCCCTCCAAAAATGTTATGCTCATGCGCGAAATCGGTATTACTGTTGTCAACCTCATTACTTTCTAGGATGGTGTTTGTAAACAAACATCAGCTTTGTTTTTATCGTTTCCTGTGAATTATAGAGTCTCAAACAAAGAAACAACAACATTTAAACGATGATGAAGTATGTAAGGGGAATATAATATTGTAACGAATCCACTGCTGCACTGTTAAATTTATCCGGTTGTTTATCGCAGCACCAGACGATGTAACCGTCGGGGATTCCTGAAGCAAACATGGAATTCCAGGAATGTGATGACTGGCCGGTCGATGTGACGCTGGGCTTTTCCATCGAATGATCTCGTTGTTTCCATGAACCGACAACTAGGTGCTCGAAGCTTCTGGACGCCAGCACGATATAAATAAAGTCTTGCGTACCGCGAGACAACAAATAGTAATTCATATTGGCGAGTTCAAGGAGGGTTTTTATTTAATGCAGTGCGGTACGCGGTACTTTCTAGTAGTAAACTGTGATTGAGTATTTTATTTTCAGAGTGCATTATTGTGTTAATTGTGTTTTTGAAGTGTAATAACCGAACAATAGTTAAACGAGTATTTCTTTAATAAAGACGGACCCAGTTTCCTAACAATATCCTACAACTACTTTGAAAAAATAAGGAATGTTGAATTCCAACATGAATGTCCAGAGAGTTCTCAAAAGAATATGG
Source organism: Gonioctena quinquepunctata (assembly GCA_018342105.1). Classification (NCBI taxonomy): domain Eukaryota; kingdom Metazoa; phylum Arthropoda; class Insecta; order Coleoptera; family Chrysomelidae; genus Gonioctena; species Gonioctena quinquepunctata. The sequence continues at coordinate 94,547 of JAFIRS010000092.1, forward strand.
CATTACCTTATTTATTAGGATGAGGATATTCTATTCCTTGACATTTTCGTATATATAATTCAAAAAGGGATCTTCTACCGGTTCAAGAAACAATTTCCCCTCTCACCCCTAACCCTAACAGGGCTGAAACTGAATTTGTATACAGGGTGTTTCAAAATTCAGTATCAAGATTTCAGGGGCGTATATTTCAGGTCAAAATAAGATTATTTTTTCCATAAACATGTGTCCGCAAACGCTTCGTTACCGATCTACAGAGCGTTAAAGTTTCAAGATTTTTTTTCTGTTCTTATATATAGCTCTTTCAGTTTTTGCGATATTAAGATCAAATTTGAAACATACGTTACGTTTTAGGGTTTACATCATCCAGTATGCCGAGTGATTGTAAGAATCTACAAGGAGATATATTTTCGCCCCATAAACTTTTTTGTAGTGCGCCGCTGGTGGATTCTAACCTATGCAATGAATTCTTCGTTTTGTTTAAAAAAAAAATTGTCTCTTGTAATTTTTACGCATCTGCGACCGTTATCGAGAAAAAAGTAAAATAATGTTTTGTAATTCGCCACATTTGATTAAATTTTTCAACAAAAGGTGGGAACCTATTATCACAATGAAAACAAAAAACGTTGCTTATTTGGTTTGTGATCTAAAGTACAAGTTTCCTTAAACATCACCTAAAAAATAAGAAACCTAACGAACGTTGACTTTTTATAAAAGGTGCTGTAAATGCCCTTCTGCTTCTGTGATACAACCTTCCACTCTTTTTCTCGTAGACTGCCGTACGCGTTCTAAAATTCCGGGAGTTTTTCTAACGGTATGGAAGGTATCCATAATTCGTTGGAAGGCACTGGTTTGCACCATAAACTAGGCCCTTTACATGTCACCATAAAAAGAAGTCCACCGGGTTGCAATCTGGGGACCATGGGGGGCAAGCAATTGGACCTGATCTGCCAATCCACCGATTGGGAAACACTGTATCTGAATATTCGCGGACGATGACTCGAAAATGAGGGGGGGGGAGCATCGTGCATAAACCATAATTGTTGACGAACTTGTAAAGGCAAGTTTGCCTTCACTAATTCAGGCAATTTAAAATTAGCGGTAAAATAAAAGGACCAACTAAAGTATCTCCTACTATTCCTGCCCATATGTTTACGCTGAACTGTTCCTGGTGTCGAGATTGTCTGATCATGTGTGAATGTTCTAGTGCCCAAATATGAACGTTGTGGTAATTCACTACTCCGTCGCGTCTAAAGTGAGCTTCGTCGGTAAAAAGGATACAAGATGATAATGCAGGATCCCTAGTACAGTTGCGCAGTATCCATCGGGAGAACTGCAAGCGCCGTGGAAAATCTCGCGGAAGCAAACCTTGGACGCGCTGGATACGATATGGGTATATCATATTTTCGTGTAAAACTCTCCTGACAGTTGAATGAGAAACATCCAAATCCCGTGCCATTTGTCGAGTACTCATAGCAGGATTTTCGTCGATAACATTTAAAATCTCTTCATCTCTTACTGGGTTGCGTGCTTGTCGCGGTCTGCCAGCATCGTGCCTTGGAGTCTGAAATCTGCCGTATCCCGAAGGTGGCGAGGGAATTTATGAAAGTTCTATAGTTGGGAAGCCGGCGATTAGGAAATCTTAGCGCGAACAACCTCTGATCTTCAAGACCGCTACCATTAGCCAGACCATAAACAAAATGGATGTCAGCCAGATGTTCAAATGAATATGGTTCATTTTCCATTTTAATGTTAACCAAATACATGTAGAGACATCCACCAACGTTCAAATAATGTCACATGCTTCAAAACAAACCTAAACGTCAAAATAAAAATAGCAGTCAAAGCCCACTAATTCTCTTTTTCGTTGTTTCGTTGAAAAATATAATTAACTCTAGCGAATTACAAAAAAATCTTTTACTTTTTTTCTCGATAACGGTCGCAGATGCGTAAAAATTATAGGAGACAAAAAAATGTATAAACAAAACAAATAATTCATTTCATATGTTAGAATCTACCAGCGGCGCACTACAAAAAAGTTTATGGGGCTAAAAAGAGCTTGACCCCAGAAAAAATATCTCCCTGTGGATTCTTATAATCACTCGGCATACTGGATGATGTAAACCCTAAAACGTAACCTATGTTCCAAATTTGATCTTAACATCGCAAAAACTGAAAGAGCTATGAAGAAAAAAATAAAAAATCTTGAAACTTAATGGAAAAAAGTCTTATTTCGACCTGAAAATACGCTCCTGAAATCTTGTTTCTGAATTTTGAAACACCCTGTAAATTTATAGTTGTATATAGTAGGTTAAGTTGACATGTATTTACAGAAAAATCAATAAATATATTTGGATTTGGTTCAAGAAAAAAAGAATAGAAAAATAATCATATTGAGTCATTTGTGAATATTTTTATTATAAAGTTCATTATTGTTTTGACAATCTCGTTGATTCCTCAAATATTGATACATTGAATTATTTATTCCAATTTGAAATTTGTATTTAACTCTTACTGATTCCGTGACCCAGAACTCGATTCTTGCACTTCAGCTCTTCAAAATTGCTCACTTCTTTATTTCATTGGACATGAGCTAATTATCAGATAATAATAATAATAATCATGTTTATTAGGCCAACCAATAGAGATTCTCGGCTCTATTGATTCTGTGACAAAAATACTACCAGGAAACCGACTGTGCCATCATACGAAAGAGGGTTATATCTTGTTATGTTTCCTTCTCGCAAGTGTCACTGCTAAATTTGTTATGGACATTTAAATGCAAAAAATTTTTTTTTTTTAGTTTTTTTTTCTTTTAACATGAAAACTAATGAAGCAATCTAGATGCCCTTATTAGTAAAAGATAAAAACTGGAAAAACCAGAAAAAATCAGCGTTAAATCGGACCATTTATGGAGCATCCAGGTCTACTGCAATAAAGTGCGTTAGAAAATTCAGATTGCATTCTGCCAGAGCTGGTATGGAAGGTCGCCAAGCTGAAAACACGAATATTCTGCAAAACTAAAAGCGGAAAGAATAATAATAATAATAGTATAGAACGAAATAGCAGATAATAGTTCATATTTGAGTTGAAGTTTCGATTGTTTGCTCAATTCTATAAATTTACCAAATTAAAATTCAGTCTGTGTCATATCGAATCATAATAATTTGCTTTTGTTCATAAAAAACAGTTTTTAATGGGGAGGAATAGAACCAAGAAAAACAAGGTATTTCTAAAGAATTGTCTACGTACGACTCGCCTTCAACAAGTGGCATGATTGTATTTTAATTTTTCTTTGCATTAGTGCGATTCCTCACATTTTGTGAAACTAATTTATCAAATCCCAAAATGTTATCGAAAATTTCAAATTCAAAGGTGCTCTTCAATAAGCGAGGTCACAAACTCACAAATATGCTTCATATGTGCTTGAAGTTGAAATATAATGATAAAATATTATATATGCATAGTTTTTTCGAGGAGATATTGTGTAATATTCGAATAAACGCTGCTCTAAAACTCTCAAATTCAGTGAGACATTCAAACACAGCGTTCTCTCAATATATTAATGGCTTTTACTTCCTATATAGGCGTAGTCAGCCAATTGATAATCAAGGGGGTGAAACGGGTCTTGCTCTTGGCAATATTCCACTTCTTCTTCCGACAAATCCGTTGCCATCCGGCCTGGGTACCGGCGTAGAGAAGAAGGGATCTATTTTATACACAGAACTTTCATTAAACATCACTAAATTTTTCTTATCGGATCTATTTTATACACAGAACTTTCATTAAACATCACTAAATTTTTCTTATTTTTGCGATTTACGTTTTAAACGGCAGGACATTCACATTCAATATTTACTTGACTTCCAACCTGAGAACGCCACATGTTCTCCGCTCCATGGTCGGAAGTCGAACCCAGCGTTATTGCCGCTTCTTTTGACTTCATAAGACCGCATTGATTTGGCATTTTCCTGAGTTGCCAGTGTCACTATTTTGCAGAACTTGTGTCAGCATGTGCTATATTGGAATGAAGACTTCTTTCTCATTTGATAGCTGTTCTTGATTTAGTTATTCTTGAATAATATGTATGTATACCAATTGCCTATGTCATTATTTTTTTGGCCTGCCCACATTGTAAAGAAATATTAGGAATAACGCTTGGCAACGCTGTAATTCCTGGCCTTCTCCGCGAGTTGCCAATGTCACTATTTTGCGAAACTTCTGTGGAAATGTTATTCTGTTTCATCCTATGAATGAAACAGCACATGTTATATCGGCATGAAGACTTCTCATTTGGTAGATGTTCTTGATTTAGTTATTCTTGAATAATATGTATGTATATAGAATGCTGTCATTATTTTTTCGGCCCGCTCACATTGTAAAGAAATATTATGAATAACGCTTGAGAACTCTGTTGCGATCGACGATAGATCTGAACTTGTTACGTCACATCCTGGCGCGGTTTCTGCAGTGTTCAAACAGGAACATTTCTGTTTTTTTTTTGAAAAACTACTTCGAAAAAAAATCCAACCACTTTTCTCATCGTTCTGGACATTGCGGTATTTTTTTCAGAAATTAGTGATCTCGCCTATTCAAATTCGATTTGACCTTCACTTGAATAACTTCCTCCAAACACTAGCGCCAATTGTGGTTGTTTCAGAAATATTGATAGATAATACTATTTCCCACAACCCAAACATAGATTCAACCATACTATCAATGTGTTGTTTCAGGAACAATTGAAAATACTATGATAATAATATTTGTACAACATATAAACGAAGACATGAAATTATAGTTGACAGTTCGAAGCACCTAGCGGTAAAAGTTCAAACTGTGTGGAATAACGATGCATACGTCCATCAGAGGTGCTAGGAGTAAATTTTTATATGTAATTTTCTCTCATTTTTTTTAGTCTTACACACAGTACAGCAGACCTGATCATATCATTGTAGTGGGTAGTGCCCAAAGAGAGTAAACGTTATAGGAGAGTCTATTCCCCATAAGACAATGGTGACACTAATAGAAAGAGATGAAAGATCATTTGTGAGTTATAGTGACGTATATGGTAATGTCATGGCCACCATTCACTCTGGACAGTGGCGGACCAGCGCATTCTGCACTCTGGTATTTGAGAGTTACAGGCTCTTGAATGTATATTGGACCACTCTGTATGTTACGTGGGCCACCTGTACTCATGTCCAAGTACGTCACTATGATGCGTTAATGCTACAAGATTCTGATTGGCTAGAGCTTATTAGTGCCTCCTATTCAGTTTACTCTCTTTGGGTAGTGCCAGTTTCTTGAAATACCTTTTTGTGAAGATAATCAATGCTTTGGGAGTAAAATAAGTGGATTGTCATATGGTCCATTGATCATTTTTAACACTTTCAGGTGGCAGCACTGGACATTTGATATTTGTTTATAAATAAAGGAAATATGAACTATGAGTGAATTTGTTATCACTACTATTACTCATTACATTCTGCATAAAAGGTAGATGTGGAAAATGATCCAAAAATTAATGAAAAATCTTTTTTATACTTTTATCCTCATGTATCAGGAATTTTTGTAAGTCCTCTGAATTCTATATTTTGTATTCTCCAAAGATGATTTTCAAATTCCAGAAGCTGTTCAGCTATTCACAACAACACATGTACCATTCTGAGAGATAACTTTGCAAATGCATCTGCCCAGTTTACTTTGTGTGCAGTTTATAATTCAAGACCAATAACTTTTTGTGAAAATTGTGTGAATCCCTATAGAGATGTTCTAGCAGCTTACAAGAATATGTCCTTGGTAAATTACTGCATATGACCTGTTTTGTTTTAAACTTATTGCTTATATTCTATTTTGGACCCTGACTGGCCGGATCAGCTGATTAGAGCAATAGCCAAAATAAAACCAAGTGGTATTGGTAATTTAACTCTGAGGATCAGAGTGCTTACAAGAAACTACTCCATTCTATATGGTGACTATAAGAATTTTGTATGCAAATGACAAATGGAAAACTTTTTTATATATTCAAGAGGAGTTTCTGCATATATTCAAACTCAAAACTCACTTTATGAAAGAATATGAGATAATGGTTCCACATCAAAATACCCTGAAACGTAGTTTAACACGTTGATCGCCCAAGAATATATGGCTGTCATAGTTTACTTGATATTGGGCTCTGAAAGCCGATATGTGGGCCTCAGTGCACGCTTTTACTTCAGGACCTGTGAACTGGCTTACTGTTCACGGATCGTATTGTAACTTACGGCCCTTAAAAAGCAGGGCCTTGAAATCCGAAAAAAATTTGAGCCCACTATATTTCAGTACTTTTCCAAAACTAAATGGAATTAAAAAAAATAATTCTAAAAACGTTTATTACTTTAAAGAAAAAACAAAAATGTATTCGAAAATACTAACATTTATGGCAATTATTGAAACAAGACAAACAATTAAAATTCTTGTATGATGTGCAATGAAATCTTGATTTTAGAGTATTTTTCTGAGCATTAGCTCTATCCTCAGTGTTACTTATTCTTTCATAGCAAGTAACACATCTATGTCAATCCTTAGATTGCACTTCCCCTAGAATATGCTGTTCATGCACATTCGAGATTGGCAAATTTTCCTCATGTTTCAACAGATTTTAATTGATTTGTTATTTGAAAGAAATTATGGATTTTTTCTGACACTTTTGTAGAGATGATATGCATTAACTACTCTAGTTCCCAATAATAGCTAAAATGTGAGTTTTCGGTACCATTTGATCCCCTTTCTTAGGGGTGAAGAGTATACTTGAGCTGGTCTGATAAATCTATTAACACTTTATTATTATTGTAGTCGCAAATAAGCTTATCAATTTCTTCGTCTTTTCGTTGAATTTTGGTTGTCTCTACTGTGTGTTTTGAACTAAGACAGAGTACATCACATTTATCTTGCCATTCCAAAACAACTATGGCCGTGTTGCTTTCCATTGCAGCAATGTCATCTTTCGTAAGCTTTTTATTTGTTACTTCTTCAGAAATCAGCTTTCGGTTCTTGTCAAGAGTACCTACTAAATGAGTTTTTGTTTTGTGCGAGGGCAACACGCTGTAGAGAATTCTACAGTTATCTAATTATCCAAAACAACTGTTGCAGCACTCATTGTTTAATTTTTATCTCGTCCACAGTATACCCTCAGATCGTAGGTATATCCATCCACCTTTGCAACAAAGTTCACACTACTTAATTCCAAATTTAAATATCTTATTTTTTATGAATTTTTTGAACGCCAAGCGTCCCCGAAATGGAACCAATGTCTTGTCAATGCCTTATTGTTCTGGAATGTATGCTTCTTTGTATTTACTTGTTAGGAGATCTAGCAATGAGCTCAATTTTGCCAATCGATTATTAGCATTTGCATCTTCATTGTTATTGAAATGACGTATGCTTAGCATTAATTCAAAACGATTTCTAGAAATTTTGTCAAAGTTGATTTGAATATAAATTACTTTTTCTCCAGTGATCTATTTGTTTGGAGATCTAGCAATGGGCTCAATTTTGCCAATCGATGATTAGCATTTGCATCTCATTGAGCATGCGTAGCATTAATTCAAAACGATTTCTAGACATATTTTGTCATAGTTGATTTGAATATGAATTACTTTTTCTCCAGTAATCTATCATCTTTGGAAATCGTGCCAGACCCATCCACAAGCAAAGACCATAAAAGTTTTTATTTCTTCTGCATTAGTTTCTTTCCATCTATGAAGGCGTGATTATTGAGAAAGCCCTTGGTTTATTGTAGGTAGATTTCAATAGAAATACTACCTATTGGTCCCGACATCACAACAAGACTTTTGGATATATCTTCGTCCATCATGGTCCCCATCAGTGCGAAAGTTTATATATCTATGTATATATGGTATATAACGAAATTTGTCAACAAAATGAAGACCATATTTTTCAACCGAATGGAACAAAATTTAGCAAAAAAAATGTTTTCATCAATGCCTCGGATAAGTTCGAAGATGGGCCAAATAGGTCCATTAGCTTCAAAATGGCGGCTGTTGAAAGATTGAAAAAAACGTCAATCTCTCATTTTCATACCAATATTGCCAACATGTAGGTCTTTCGAGAGTGCTTCATGAGCTCCACAACTTTTATCCAAAAAGTTTTTCTCTAAGATGTACATACAAAAAAAACGCTGTAAATTACAATTCATGAGAATTAATAATTTTCGTTTACCCTGTATGCTCCTTTCATTTGAGGTTCATTCGTTCGTGTCAATCAGATACTATTTGAGATAACATTTCTCGATTTCAAAGTTAAGCTATATAAATAAATATTAGTTATATTCGTTGTTATTGATGGCGATTTCAGAATCAATAAATAAATTTAGAAATCTACCTTTCCAACTGGCCGCCCTTTTTTGTTTGTTGTGCATACCTATTTGTTTCAGTCACAATGAGATTTATGACGGTGTCATCAAAGAAAATTCTAAAGAAATCATAATGTAAATAAGTTTCATTGATAGTATCTGTAGGCCCAACGGAATCATCAAAAAGAACTTCGTTCCAAAATTTTTATAATCGGGCTTGTTCTTTCTCAAAATTACCACTCATTTTGCATGTAACTAACTTTTACAAACACTCAAACTGCACTGACGAACAATGAACACCTTACTGTACACACAAGATGCATGCATAACAAGCTGAGACTTGCAAAATGCTATGACCAGTATTTTGACTCACATGACACCAACCGTTTAATGGCTCTGAGAGCCAAAAGTCAGGTCTCGCATGAAACAAGTTTTTTCTTGTACGAAAATTTGCCAAAACTCATTTATACATTAGTATATTGCACAACTATAGTCGGCGTGAACGTGTTAATGAAGTTTCTTATAGAAAGGGATGTTGCCACATCGTTAATTTATTATGTTTACAAACAGCCCTGAATGATGAAAACAAATATTTTTTGAATTCATTATAAAAAATATTACTTTTCAAGGACAAAAACAGGTATATAGTTTTTCTAGTAAGTTCTGATCCATTTGTAATCATTTTTGATCTCCATTTCTCAGGTCTTGATTTGTTCTTCATTAATACAACACTTACAAAAATTATAATTTATTTGATAGTCCTTGCATTTTTTTGGCCGAGGACTCATGAATCATGATGTTAATTTTGCTGTTTTTACAATATGATGTAGAAATAGTTTTTCTCCATTGAAAGTTTGCACAGAGCCTACTCTGCTAATGTCACGATTTGGGTTACAGGAATTTTAGGTATAACATTTAGTTTAGGAATATAAAATTAATTTCTATTGGCTGAAAAACAAATGATTATCGCAATGAAAATGCCAATTTTTTCCTTCCTGACAGTTTTTTTTTGTAATAGTCCTTTTAACAAAATCTATTAGATGTAGTTCAATGTCTAGCATTAGCAAAGTGCTAGGAAAGTAGTTATTTTCTCTTATATATTACAAAAGTCTCATAAAAATATTTGTCCATCCCTCTCAATCGTGATTAGTGCCCCAGTATCAGAGTGAATAGTTTGAAGGAATAACCCTTTTTTTTCTAGGAAATGTTTGACAATGATACCAAATGTATAGATATTTTTGTTAACTTAGATAGACTAGAAATATTGGAAACACTTTATGGAGATAATGTAGCACTTTGGAATCGAGCAAAATGTTATGGTAGTATACAATGAAATGAGTCTTCTGTTTATATATTTCTTCTTATACTGTTTTTTGCAGAATGTTACCTAGTTGAAAATGGAACCCAAAGTAAAGTGACATCAAATGAAACTGTACAATTTCAAGATTATTATAAACATTTCAAGGAATGTGTTAATAGAACACAGGAGATGGACCTTTTATGCAAAAACTGTATGAAACAGTATGAAGTTCTCAACAACTATTACAGCTCTATCAGTAAATTTAATGAGAAAATTGGTTTATGCATGGATTTAGTAGATATAGTAAGTGCAGGTCTTTTATTGGACACATTTCACAATAAAATTAACAAAATTGAATCAGTAAAGTTTTGTTAGAAGAAGCCTGCCACTTGAAACTCACAGATCACATTGAATACCACCCAAATGACCTGTATCTCAAGCGTCACCTATTTACAAAAGGGATAAAGGGTAAAAATCAGCCCCTGAAAAAAATAATTTTTGCATAAGTTCTGTCAGAAAAAATTCACAGAGCACCCAACTGACCTGTTATCTATTTACAAGCGGATTAAATGTTAAAAATCAACCTCCAAAAATTTTTAAATTGACCTAAGGATTGTTAGAAAAATACATCCAGCAAATGAAAATATTTACAACATATTTGGGATCATCCGATTAAACTTCTGTTTCTGTCATCCATTTGCACCCAATTCACCTTCGGTAACGATGCTGTCCATTAGGGGGGAAATTAATCACCTTAAAAATTAAAATGCACATAAGTTCTGTTATAAAAAATAAATTTATAATGCTATGTGAATGTTTACTTGGAAACAAATTTCTGAGGGTAATTTTTTTTGTAGTTGGTTTAAGTTTATTCTCATCCCCTTCGCCAATGCACAGCATCGATACAGGAGCTCTATGAATTTCTAGTTCAGATCTTGAGTTCTATGAATTTCTAGTTGGCAAATTTTTCTTACAAGACTAATGTCAATTTTGATTTTTTCAGGGGTTGAATTTCCCTCTCCATCCTCTTTGGAAATAGATAAATTGATAGCTATGGTCACTTATGTAGTCCCATATTTGCTCTGCAGATTTCAAGTTGGTAGGATATTTCCAACAGAACTTATGTAAATTTTATTCTCTTTGGGGGTTGATTTTTCCCATCTCATCCACTTTTAACACAGCATTGATAAATAATTGTAATTTGTTGAAGTTTGATTTTCCTTTTATCCCCCTTATTGATACAAGATGTCAATTCGGTGCTCTCTACGTCAAATTGGCAGGAGTTCTCTGATGGGACTCGTCGATTTTGATTTTTTTTCTCCATCCCCATGCATGGCATTCATATTTATGGAAGATCACTTGAGTGGTACTAATTGTGTAATTTTCAGAGGGTTGATTTTCAAATGGATGACATTGATACAGATGGTGAATTTTGTGATAGTTGAGTGATGGATTTCAAGTTGGCAGGATTTTTCTTTAGAAATATATGTTGATTCAATGTTTTGCATGTTAATTTCCATCTTTTGTCCCTTTCTCTTCATGTTCTTGAGCTCAGAATATGGCATTCAGTAAAAATAATGCCTAACCCTGGTTACTTTACTTATAAGTAGGGCTCGTTAAAATTTCATCTTGGAAATGCTTTGTCGAGTCTGTGGTGGCACTCTACACTTAGCCCTGACAAAACTGATGTTTTTGTTTTGAAGTAGGTAACCACCGAATAACTCTGTTACTTGCATAACAAAAAGGAAATCGAGTTGAAGTTTTGGAAGCAGTCCATTTTCAGATGCAGTTATAACTGACAAGGATGAAATTTGTAACTTATCCAAATGTGTAATATGCAACAAGTCAAATACTCATATTAAATTAAACTTTAAGGATTAACAATATATTTTGGAACCAATATATCCATTACCACCAGCACCCAATGAATAATATTTCAATCAATAATGCACGTATAAGAATAATGGCATTCTTTAATGAGATCTGTGGTTTGAACATCATTTTGATTTCTTCACAAATATTGTCTTTTTCCACAAAAATATCAACTTTCTTCAAGTTCAAGTCTTCTTAACCCTTTTGGGATGGTTCCGTACCAGGACAACTTTGGCAAACACTGAGAAGTGAGTCAACCCAGCTTGTCGGACGGGCTTGGGAAAAATCGTCGAATATTTCTCAATGCCTACAGAATATTTTCGCAGGCTTATTGCTAGTTTATTCTGTTGTGATAGTTAATCGGGAGTGAAATTATTCGACTCAGATTTATCAGGAGTTACTGCAGTGTTTTCCTTTCAAGGTAATGCTTGTAAATCAGAATATTTTTTTCAGTGAAATAAGTAATTTTAATTACCGGAACAAATAGATATACTAATCCTGATGTATGATGGAATAGTACAGATAAAGCAAAAATGTACTTTTTTTATGTTTTCCGTCCAAGCCGTACAAGTACATCAGTCAATAATTCAATAGGTTAAAACGTTTAAGAACGGTAATCAATACACTGATTTATTAAGCTTGTCTTACTTTTACGGCAATCAACTGAGTTAAATATAAATTATTTTATATGTCAGGCTGAAGGACTCCGGTCGGTAGCCTATTGGGTAACCAATAAAGTACTTTTATTATTATTATTTTATATGTACGGTGCTCGTATGCAATTGTAAAAAAAAACTACCCATACGTCATCAGGACCTCAGTATCGCTATTGTGGGAACGGACTTGTAGGGCTATCTGTAACCACGAGGTTGCACCACCTTGTAGGGCTATCTGTAACCACGAGGTTGCACCACCCCAAAGCCGTCCTAAATGGGTTAAGTTTTTCCAAAAATTAATTCAGTCACGAACTTGGTTACATTTATTAATTGACATTTTAATAGTTTTATTTATTTGTTATTGCTGAAAAGGGAAACATTCTCAATTGAATATTGATGGGAAGATTTTTTTGTGAATGGAAAAATCCACGATTAAAATGATGTTATTTTTTGTGAATGTCTAACAGAAAACAACTACTTTTCAGAATATCTATCAGATGTAGTTCAATGTCCAGCGTGGCTTTAGCCGGGGAAGTAGTTGTTTTCTGTTAGACATTCACAAAAAATAACTTCATTTTAATCGTGGATTTTTCAATTCACAGAAAAATTTTTATCAATTAATTAATTTCCCTTTTAACATGAATACCCCACAAGAAATTATCTTGAACGATGGAAGATAGTGACTAAAGTTCATCTTTCAGTCGCAGATGATTCCACATCTGATTTTATGAACATCCTGTTTATATTTTCAACAAATCAATTGTTATTGCTGTTGTTAATTTTATGGTTTTTACTAAATAATCCCAATATATCCTAAGATGGCTTTTTTTTAAATTATATATGCCTGAACCTAGCGAGGTAGCTTCTGAAATGAATATCATGTTTCTATACTTTTGTGTTCTATCTATTATTTGTTTAGTACGTAGGTGCCAATTTTTGAAGTTTAAGAAGCCAGTATTGTTGTGAGAAGACAAGTTCTTAGGTACCCCTAATCCAAGTTGATGTTACTTCTCCAGATTCTCAATATATCAAATTGTCAATGTTTCTCCTTAGTTCTTTTGAAATCATTAACGAAATTTTCAGTGCCAAAAAGATCAAATTTATTTCCTTCAGGGTTATTTTCATCCTCTGAGGTCTCTAGTATATATAATTCTCCCTTGTCCAAAGAATCAATATCTGAAAGATTTTGCGGTAGCATTGACAACAAATGCTATTTTACGGGTTTGTAAAAGTTCCAAATTGCAGAATGTGGTAGAAAAGGTTTTTGAATTTTTAGTGAATTCCTGCGTCTTTTGTTTTCTGGCTTAGCCCTTTTAGTTTAGTCGTGAATCTTATCATGTTTTGCGTATTCATCATTATGATTAATTTTCCTATAAACCAAGACGTTTCAATGCATTTACTGGATACTGGAATTATATAATAACCTTCATATTTCAACAGATGGTCCAAATAGTTCACATTCAAGAAGACCCATGTTGATTCTATAGCCTTCTTCGGAATCAAGTTTCACTGTTCCATTGCAAATTATGACCATGTAATTTATTTCAAAACGATCAAAATTGATAAAAAATAACTTTTTTGTTAAATCGTAAAAATGAACATGTCAACTCAGTAACTTAAAAATGAATAATATTCAAGTAAATGTGTATAGAGTTTATTTGTGTCACAGTCAACATGGACGCAAGCTATATGTTTTCAATGCAACAATAAATAGTTTTTGGGTACCACCATTTGATGGCTTGCCAAATATATATATATTTCACTTATCTAATAAATGTTTTTTTTACCTGAAGCATAATTATTGAAATACTAATTTCAGATGAATACAACTTGGACATTTTGGGGTACAAACTGTTGTAAATATCGCAAGCACAATGAATCTATTTTTATAGCATTCAGTGTAATGATTCTACTACTGACAGTTTCATTTTATTATATATCACGGTTTTATGTGGAGAAGATAACTCCAACAATTATACAACGTGAGTCTTAAATAATTTTACTCTTTTACTGCCTTATTACTGATATTTATGATAATTTCAGAATCCAGATTTGTTGGGTCACTCAGTGCATTTGGGATTGAAAGGTGATTATTTGAATCCAGCTTTAGAATATAGGCTGGATTAAGGCTGATTTCCATACAATGTTAATGATTTGTTTTTTTTGCTGATGTAAGATTCTTTAAGTATTTGAAATACAGGAAGTTACATGGATTCAAGAATTGAAAATGAAAGGATAAAAAACATCAATTGTTTTGTTTTTTAAATTTTATTTACAATTTATATTTGTTTTAGATAAATATTGTTCCTGATATTAGTTGGATTAGCATTGATTTTCCAGTTATTTTATGGTAGGAATAAAGATATTACTGATCAGAAATTTTATAGTTGTTTTTTTATTATAAAACAGAAACGATAATATATTTTCCGGTAAGTACCACCGTACAACGTTTGCAAATAATCAAGTCTCAAAACAGTTTTTTATTATTTATTGGTCAGTATCCAATATAATAATATACTTGGTAAAAATACAAAGGAATGTGTCTACTTTTAGTTCACATCAGAACTCCAATGAGTAAAAAATATATAATATGATGTATCTAGGTTGTTCTATACAATAAGAAGCAGAAGTTGCCATGTTGATTATTATTAATTTTTCATCCTAAAGGGAATTTTTACAACAATTAAATTAATTTTTGTTAGTAGTATAATTGAAAACATACTTGTTCTTTTCCAAATCCATACAATAAAATATGTTTTAATGATTTTGCAGAATATTTAAAAAAAGAACATCATAATTATATTAAAAAAATACTGATAATTTTTGAGAAAATTGGTTTCTCAGACAATAAATAAAGATTTGGTACCAATATTTGAACCAGTGACAGAATGCTCATGGTTGTCACCTGGGCTCAACTTTCTACTTCAGAAATCTTTATACATCAGAATCAGATGAATAAATATCTCATCCTTATTCATTCAGGTACGAAAATACTGCTCAAATGAAAAAAATATATACAAATTAAAATATTCAGTCAGATTTGTTTTTCAAAATTAACATAATAAACACATTGTTAAAGTCCAGAAATTCAGTTGTTATCTATGTTTGGCTTTCTTATTGTTATTCTTTTTGGCACTGGAAGGAAAATTCTTCTGTTTTGCAGCAACATCAAGAATGGGACTTCCTCTGTCCAAACCATTTTGGGCGCCATTCATTGAATTCATGTGTGAATTGGTGGATTGTTTCCCAGCAGTTTTGATACCTGAATCAATGTGGTTGGTCACTGTCCCAATGTTTGTGTCACTGGAGTCTTCATTTGTTAGCGATTCAGTCTCACTTTGTCTATCCACTGCAGAAATAATAAAAAAGTGGAATGTACATCGCAGGTGACTCTGATATCATTAGCTAAACCGCTGTTCCCTCGTGCTTTCAGGTGCATGTTGAATGTATTATGAATAATTGATTACATGCGATTACACATATTCTATAGGGTTAAAAATATATTTTCAAACGTTAGTGAGAAATATTGAAATATTTTAAACATTAAAAATCAATACCAGCAAGCAAGCATGTATATTTCATGTTGACCGACATTATATCATAATGACAGAAAAAGGTGTTATCATGACAACTCTTTTACTGTTTTTAATTGATATTTTTATTGCAAAAGAAGAGGTACGCTTCTGAAAAGAGATAGGCATAAATGATGTGAACTGAAAAATGAAATGTTTCTCTATGAAAAATATGATGCCTTCGTTTTCCAAGTAAAATAATCCAATCATTATCTAATTTGATTCAGGAGTACAATTCATAACTTGGTTCACCTATGTAATGCAGATTTTTTTTAACAGGGACTACCTCCAAACAACATCTGTTTAGGTAGTGGGCCCAACTAACACATTAAGCCCCTGTATACAAACAAAAAATGGTTTCCCCGGACCGGAAGCATTTTTTGAGTTAATATGAAAGATATTATAGCTATCACCCCAAATATATATTTTTCCGTGAATTGCGCTCTTTTTTTTCTAATTTCTCACACAGAACAACGTGACTCACGGTTGAGTCTCGTTGTCTGAGAGTGTATATAATACTCTGTGGACCGTGTGGTGCATGTTTTGTCTCAACTCATCTAAGTAACAAAATATGAAAGTATTGATTTTTTGGTTACATTTTTGTTTTTTTTTCAGAACTCTTTCTATAAGAAAGAGATTTTTTTTATAAAATTATATTTTGATTATATGTATGTTCTCATCAAAATATCCTCCATAAATTGACAAGCAGATTTGCTGAACCCAGTCAGCAAACTCCTACGTTCCCCACAGACATCACATATTCACTTCCCATAAGAATAGCGTTGTATTGTGCCTATATGCTGCGTTACGCTGTCCGAAACGAGTTCATGTACCGTGATGAAAATATGTTACACGCTGTCTGGATATTTAAAAGTGACGCAAGTGTGAGTCACCCGGGGCTGAACGAGTTAATGAACATTTTCTGTAGTTTTATATATTTTTTTTCATGGGTATTATTTACTTTGTATTGAAGTGTTATAGAGTAAGAGCCCGTGAATGCCAGACCTTCCTTATTTTATAAAAGCTGAAAATTTGTCAGCGCATGCTCCCAACATAGGTAGGAACGATGGGTTACTATGAAGTTTGGATAATCGTGGCTTTGGCAGGTAGCAAAGGTGTATAAAATAGCAACTTAAATTCGACAAAGACTAAAGCCTAATTTTCTTATATTTTCTTCGGAATAATATTAGAAATCACGTCATCTATTGCCATACACTTAGTATCGTGGCAACCCCTTGCCAGACACCCTTAAACTTCAATGACTCTACACTTACGTTATAGTATTAAAGCTGAATTTTATATACTTGAGTAACTATTAGAAGATGTTTCTTCAGTAGCCAGACAGTTTCGACAGTTAACTATAGATAATATAACTGATGGACTGGCCATCACATGATTTTAATACACAGTTCCTTACGGATTATATAAGAGCGAGATATGTTGTGGAGGATAGAAATAAGTGAAGATAAAATAATTCCATTGAGCCTCCATCGGAATGAAAATGTTTTTTATTTCTCTTTCAAAGTTTTCAGAAAGTTCAGGACTGAAAAAAATTATTGTTAATTAAATTTATATTTGATATCATGAAGTGCAATTGAACTAAATTGGAAACTCCGGCGATTTTAAAATTTGTGATCAACAATGCCTACATAAAAAACGTGTAGGTAATCTATAAAATTTCATGTATGTAGAAAATATTTTTGGGAAATACTGAGGAAAATAGTACGTGCTATTGGGAATAAAAGTGATATTTTTGCTATCGAGCGTGACGGAGATTGACGGACGATCCGTAGGTAAGTCTGTCTCATTTCAGCCTGGCGCTGTAAAAGTATATCTTTACTCCGGCGGAGTAAAAGTAACCGTTACTCCACCAGAGTAATAATGCCTGATATATTTACAACTTTTGAAGAAAACATTCCTCAATTTGAAAACATATTTTTCTGCGTTTGTTATAAATCACATTATATTTTCATAAATATTACTAAGCAACACTAGTTTAAGCCACCCACCTATAATAATAATAAATCTATTGACTTCAGCAACAATATAAATAGAGGCACAAAAGTAAAACTAAGTTAATAAACAAGAGAAGTCACGTAAACTGTTACCAGTTTATGCCTGACTGAGAAATTAAATTAAAATGTTCTCATAAGTTTATTCTTTGGAAACCTGTGAAAATGTGTTAAAAAAATCCACATATCACTAACAACACTCCATGCTTACTCACCTATGAAATTTCACATCCAGCTCTTTCTTGTATCTAACTACAAAATTGTTGGCTGCACACGATGAAAGCATATTTAAGAATATTTATAACTTGTTCAACAGTTCAGAAACACTGGATGAATTAATAGAAAACTTGCAAAACACCACACGAAAACACATGAACAATATACAAATTCAATGTTTTGCCTGGACTCATTCTGTCCTTTTTCACAGGTATTCTGATATCGCTGGTCTTTTTCTCACAACCAGTCCATATTATTATTATGTCTATGGTTCTAACACCTGACCAGGCAAACATATAGAGTAGCTGTAGGTGCGAGTCAATATATATCCGAGTTTATTTTTCACTCTTTTATCAACATGAAAATTATAGTCAATAACTTTTTAAACATTGATTTTTTAGTCATAAATAACTACATAATAAAATTATCCAATCAGTCCAAATAACTATCCCCTGAACCACTCGTATATGTTTGTCTGGCCAGGTGGTAAAACTGTCTGGCTACTGAGGACACATCTTTTAATAGTTACCCAAGTAACATATATAAAATTCAGCTTCTATACTATAACATAAGTGTAGTGTAATTAAAGTTTAAGGGTGTCTGGCAAGGGGTTGCCCGATACTAAGTGTCTGGAATGGATGACGTGATTTCTAATATTATTCCGAAGAAAATATAAGAAAATTACGCTTTATACTTTGACGAAATTAACTCGCTATTTTATACATACACCTTTGCTACCTGTTACCTGCCAAAGCCACGATGATGCAAACTTCATAGTAACCCATCGTTCCTACCTAGGTTGGGAGCATGCGCTGAAAAACTTTCAGCTTTTATAAAATAAGGAAGGTCTGGCATTCACGGGCTCTTAGACTATTAGTTGAATAGGCGAAAAAAACTTTGTAGTTATATGAAATTCTAATTTGTCACTGATTTGATAATAAAAGAAAAAATTGAGTTACTTTTTACAGTTTTGTGGTAGAATTCTTGTTATATAAACGACATTTTTTGATACTATTAATATTTCAATAAATGGTTGCCTTTTTCTCAAAGCAAGGAATACATGCTTTGAAATTATGACTAGGCTGGCAGAGTTGTTGGTGCTGTCTCTACCCATTAATTAATTCTAAGATATTATCCTTGAAATGAAAACCATAGAAATACCATCGAACTTGTGATGGGAATATGGCATAATTCTATGGTTAATAACTGTTCGAATTATATGATAGTTTTGAAAGGAAAAAATTAATCCAATTCCTATTTTTTATTGAGTGGGTGAATATTAATTTTTTAAATATAATCATGAAATTGGGCAGCGGTCCTGCAAAATTTGAATTGCTTGTTCTATCCTTACAATAGCATTTTAGAATTCAAAAGAAATTATCCTTTTATTTTAAATTTATGGAAAAACTAGAAACAGTATATATGAAAAAAAAAAGGTTTGATTTTTATATGGCACTGGCATTTGATTTTATGTCAAGGATCTGAGACTAAGAAAGTCTCAAATAATCACCAGTGTTAGCAAGTGTACCCAGTCTTGATAAGGTTCTTAGAAAAATTTAGAAAAATAGTTGTTTATACAAGAATATAAAGCGACTCTTTTTTGCACGAGCAAGAAGTTTTGAAACCTTGAAAGTGCAAAAAAGATGCTTTACATTCGAGTTGTACACATGATTGTTTCCAATACTTGGTTTTTTAATATAAAAATGAAAAGACCCTTTATTATTAACGTTTTGAAAGCAAATGTCCAATTTTTATTGTTTTCGCAGTGACACTGATATTGAGCAAAATTATTTCAATCAATCGCAATACATACCTACCAGGAAAAATTAGAACAAATATTAGGTTGTCAGGATGCAAAGTAACAATTTCCATTATTGAAGTCGCCATTACTGTAAAAACGTAATCAGATAATTTTCGTAAATTTATAAAATATTGCTTTAATTATGGATGAAGATAGTGATCTGATGTTCCTGCCGATTTGATGGAGTCAGCGGAAACAGCTTAGAACTTCTACCAGTAAAGTTCAGACAACTATATGAAAAAAAAATATGATGCATTTGATAGTTGGTGTTCTCAGAAAAAAATATTTAAGGTATCAGAACCCTTCATTCTTGTGTATTTGGGAGAAAACTAAAACTATGAAGTCGTCAACACTGTGGTCGAAGTTTTCTATGTTAAAATCAATTTTAGCTGTTAACAAGAACATGCATGGTTGATTATCCCAAAGTAAAGGCATTTCTAAAAGAAAAAGTGCCGGCTATAGCCGAAAAAGGCAAACGTTTTCACGAGAGAAGAGGTAACTTTTTGCTTGATGCTGCTGATGAAATTTTTTTATTGATGAAAGTAGTTATGATTATGGAATTGTCAGGCGCCTGTCACCTGGACGAACTTTCTAAAATGACAATACATGATATTGAGGACAATTGTTAAAATTCCTGATTCAAAAACGAAAATACAAAGAACATTTGTAGGTACAAATAACAATGAACACAAATTTAATCCAGCTGAAATTTTCCTAAGTACGTCACTGTGTCCTAAGATAGCAGAAAACCCTAGATTTTTTCTTCAATATAGGAATGAAAAATGTACAGTTCAAGTAGTCGGAATAAATCCTTTTGTAAAAATTCCGAGTCTAATTGCATCATTTCTTGGATTACCTAATACTGCAAAATATACTGGCCATAGTTTTAGAAGCTCCTCTGCGTCGCTTTGAGTTGGCTCAGGGGCTGATATTTTGAGACTTAAACATCATGGTGGATGGCGATTGTCGACCGTTGCTAAAGGCTATGTGGAGCAGTCCGTGGAAGAAAAAGTGAAAATTGGAAACGGTATTTTTAGTGGTGATATCAAGAAAAGTGGAAATGTCGAAGTCAAGAACAATAATACTTGAAAAGCCATTTGATTTAGTATTACCAAAATCATTGTTTGGAATTAACATACAGAATAACAGCAATTGTACTATTAATATAAATGTATGGATGGAATATAATTTTAATGTTTAATAAAAAACGATTGAAATGAGAATGATGGGTATTGTGTATTATCTGTATTTAAACAACGTAGGTCTGTACTTTTTTGCATGCCGGGCCGATTTTTTTTGCACTCTGTTAAAAAATAGCATACTTTTGACATTTGAAAGTCATAAAAAATGACACATTTGTGACGTAAATATTGGAAAAAATTTGTTACATGTTGAAAAACATGCAAAAAACAGTTAAAAACGTTTTTTATGACGGAAAGATTGAGAAAAAAATATATGGAAATACAATTTATGGAGTTGCCTCTTTTATATTGGAACAGCGCTTCCAACTGAAACTCTTTGAATCAAATTTTATATATATATACATATATTTATTTTATTTTTTTTATTTATTTATTTAGCCGTTTTGCTATACATTCCAACAATACAAATCAATTATAATACTACTGATAATAATAAGAAAAAAAAAAAAGTTCAAATGTTTTTTCCCCCCACACTCTAAGTGAGTACACACTTGTATTGTGTAGTGAGAAAAAACAAAACAGCATAACATGAAAACATAGACAATTTAAAGTCAGAAATAGGAAGAAGGAACGGAACAGTATAAAGAATATAAAAATGGAGGGTTACTAGGAACAGAGTAAAAACATATTACAATAGGCAGTAATTGTGTGAATCAAAATTCAACAGTGCAGTTAACATGGCTGTAAGTTGGTGAATAATAATTAATATACACATTTTTTATGTTTCAATAATTCTCAAGAAGTCCCTATAATTACTATAGGTAGATATAAAGTTTAATGGCTGAAGTGAGCTTAAATGGATGCACGAATGACAAAATAAGGTCATAATTCATGTTGTAGGGTCTTGCATACTTCATGTGGTAAATCTCAGCTCTAACTGCCGAGAAACACTGAAGTGGAGATAGGTATCCCGCAAAGCTATTCATGTGTAGATTTAGTGCATGTGTCTCCATATTCTTAACCGTGCATTCTTTTCGCAATCTTAGACCTTCTCATTGAACATATAAGTTCTCTATTTCTCGGCACAAATCAAGCTGCAGAAAGTGCTGCGGTTAGACTGTCTGGAAATCACAGGGGCAATATTCATGTGCCTCACTGCAGTATTAGAGGTAATGCCGAACCTTCCGACACTGTATCTGTGTGTAATGAAAGAAGCGGCAATGAGTGCCTTCAGACTGCACCAGACATCAACCTTGAACAAAAGAAATCTGATTGCACATCTGAAGCTTCTGGAAAATATTCCTCTAGAATCTAGGTACAAGCACGACTTTGAAGTGAATTATGAAGTGGTTATAAACAACAATATTCACAACGAATGGAATTCATCAGTATGGTATACTGATGATTCCAAGATGGACGAAAGGGCTGGAGTGGGAGTAACGGGTCCTAGTTTTAGGCTCTCAAAACCCCTAGGCAAAGCCCCAAAATATTCCGAGCAGAAATCCATGCTATAGAAATTTGCGACCAAGAATGCCTTGCAAGAGCTCTAGACGGGCAAAGATCTATATCCTATCAGACAGCCAAGCAGCACTAAGAGCTCGTTAAGTCACAATCTTGTGAGTCTAGACAGACTTGAGACTGCAAACTCTCTCTAAGACAACAATCAGGTTACCCTGATGTGGGTGCCAGGTCACAAGGGAATCAAAGGCAATGAGAAAGCAGGGAGCCTTGCCAAGAAAGGGGCAAACACTCAATTTTCTGGTCCAGAACCCTTCTGTGGTATTTCCAAAACCCACATCAAGAAAGTTTCGGCGCTGGGAAGCTGACCAAATTGAAACCCGCTGGAATAAGGTTCCCGGGCAAAAACAAGCATAAAGGCTTCTGAGCCCATCACCAAAGAAAGCTAAACAGTTTCTTGAGTTGGACAAGAAAGACTTGAAACTGGTAACGGGACTGCTCACCAGACATTGTCCTCTACGGTATCACCTCAAAAATAAATGGATAGATCTGAAAGTGAACCGTGCCGTAACTGCGAGAACTTCGCTGAAACTGCAGTACACTTGCTTTGCGACTGCTAAGCGCTGTTTTGCAAAGGGCTCAAGATCCTAGAAGAGGTTTTATTAACACCCTCAGACATCAGGAACTTAGCTCCCAGGAAACTGATACGCTTTGCAAGTAGTCTTGGAATCCCGGGTAGATGAAGGGTAATGTACAAAAGACCTTATAGGTTGAGGTACGGAGAGGCTGAAGAGTCACATAGACACCCCTACAATCTATGTGACACAGTCATTAAAAACAAAATACAGAAATCATATAACCTACAAAATTGAATAGGAATGTTTAATTGAAAAGTAATATTTTATAATGTAGACAAATTATGAAATGCAGTTGAATGCTATTAAAATTACTGGATGGGTCTCAAGTGCTGCAGACAAGTTTCATGATACTGAGAAAATCAACAACATACACAGTTTCACATGTACAATGAACGGAACATGCCTTAAAATTAACGGAAAACAACGCCTAAAAATAAAAAGGCTTTTATGCTGGGTGCAAGTGCGAAACTAAAAACCATGGGTTTAAAACAATTTAATATAAACTGTATCAAAAATATAATTGAATGAACAACATAGAACAGAAAAGCTAACTACCTACCAGATACTAAATATCAACAACTACTATTATAGGCATAAGGATTGTTACTTTCATTTTCATAGGAATTCTTACTTTTATCATTATTCTGATCCACGATCCCACTTACTGCCTGAAATGAAACCATTTATGAAAAATCGACTATTGATAAGCCATGTCTACATACAGTACATACCGCCATAGATGTAATCGATGATTTTGAAAAGAGGCGCTCAGCTTCTTTGAATTTTCTATTACGTTTATCCGCTTTAGAGTTGGTAGTTTTGTTACTTGAAAGGTATCTGTCCCATCCTCTTATTATATTGCCATAAAGTTGGGTGTCCTCCAGGTAAGACCCTTCAAAAGCATAAATTTGTTTTTCCAAATTGGCAAGAGTTTCCTGAAAATTAAATGTGAATTACATTGTTGATCCCTCTAAAATTTAACAAAACAATACAAACACATGACAAGCAATTGTTTACATATATCACTGTCTGATGGGATTCGAGTTTAAGTACATTAATTTCTCTGTCTTACCCCGATCTCTGCTTTCCTCTTTACCAGTTCTGCTAATTCTTGACGAGCGTCAATAGAATTATTTTTGCTAGACATCTTAACTTTTTGGTAATGTTCTGGACTTATTTTACAAGAATACAATCTACAAAGCAATAACCAATAACTTGATTCCCTTTTTGGTAGTCTCGTCTCGACTCCGAGAAAGTGTTGCCAACCAACAACAGTGGATGGGGGAAGAATATCCCTAGAGTAAATTCACTGTTAGAACTATAAAGGCGGCCTTACATACCAGCTTTTTGACGCTGGCTTCTTGCCTCCAGCCAATCAGAGTACTTCAAAACTAGCCGCCGCTTTTTCAAGGTCATGCCGCTATTTGTTGGTTCAAGTTTTCCTTTCAGCGTCAAGTTGTTGACCTCTTTGTTTATAAACATGTTGCTCTCCTTTTCTATAGACACATATAACCAAAAAATTATAAATTATGGAAGTGCCGTTTGGGTTGACGAGTTTGTGGCAACTGGCAAGTAAAACACAATGAGAAAAATGAAATTTTCTCGTAATGGTCATCATGTAACTTTAACCCTGAACACTGAGCATCAATTTACAGTTGACGTAAAAACGCCGCGTTTGTTCTACTCTATGGAAATAGTCATTTTCAGAAAAAGTTGACGCTAAAAGCTGGTATGGAAGGCCGCCTTAATCTTTGTCACTGTAGAGATCGGAAAAATACGAGTGGACACCTTTTGCCACTAGGCGATACGGCCAGTGTCATGACATGCAGTGGTTGAAAGGTTACGTTTGTTAGGTTAATAAGTGGGTAGTGTAGTCAGTCCATTTTAGATTTTGATCATTCTTATTTATACATTTTATCTAGATCCCTATGACAGATTTGACAAGAAGAAATATTTCCATTCAGAAGTAATAGAAGTGTAATTTCCCTACGTATTGTGTATAGCCTTCACTAAATCGTTTGGTACATCTATGGCATTTCTCGTAATAGCTTCGTCTCGGGCACCTTCGAGAAGAACTGTTCATCAAGAGGGGGAAGGCGAAGGCCAAACATTCTGTCTTAATAGTGAATGCACTATGCCCTCTACATTTGGAAGGCTTTTTCTTCATAAACATAATAATGTACACAACAATGACACATGTTCTGAGTAGAATGAAGCTTATTGCTTCATTAGTAGATGTCACAGTTTAATGAATTATACTGAATCACAGTAAGGCCAAAGAGAATGAACAAAGGCAGGATACCTCGATCAGCTCTAGCCAATCACAAATAGTTTAGCTCAAACCATTGTCTAAAGCCCTAATCGTCTTGTAAAATTGGAGTTGTGAATTGTTATTACCATTCAACATTAATGAATGTGTTGTACTCCATTTTGGGAAAAATAATCCGAGACAGAATTATACATTTATGACAAGTCACAGATTACTATAAGGTGTATATATGAAAAAATAAGAATTATTACATAAAAATGGAAATATCACATAAATCTAGTTATTATAAACTAAAATATAAATAAGAGCACATGTAATTTTTATAATATCAGACATTAATAAAACTCATTTTATTATGATTCAGAGAGTATGGCATTCCTTTCTTTACACGTTCCACGTATTCTTCTACTGCTGTGGGAGTTTAACACGCTTCTGGTGGAAACAGTGGGTGCTCATATCACTGGTCCAATACTATCTAAATTAATCATACAGTGTTTTTTGATAGGCAATATCAGTGGCGTAGCAACAATTTTGGTCTGGGAAGGACTGCACAGGATTATACCCAAATGTAATTTTTTTAAAGAGTTACACACATTGTGGGATTAGTTGATATCTCATTTAAAAAATTATTCTTTCGAAATTTAATGATCCCAAATAACACAACACATTTCATACGCCTATCTTTCATTCGTTAGGGAAAAAAATCTATTTTTGGGGCACTGACACTCACATTTTCTTGACGTCAAGACCAGGAAGAACCTGCCGTTCAGGAAACTAAAAAAATTCTTGATAACTCAATACTACAAATATTGTTTTGAAGCATTCTAGCCATTATGGATGACTTTATTCCTATCCCTTTTCCAAAGGCAAATAACACTTAATTTCATTTCAATCGAGTAATATTTTTATTACTTTCGTGCATTGTTTTTGAAGAAAGTGGACCTCTTTCTTAATCAGAGCATGAAAGTCTTAATGATGGACCAGCTAACATCGAAAGCTAAACAATGGACAATTATTAATTCGTCAACTTTGCGCTCTTATCAATATTTACTGAGAAGAGATACTCGAGCAAGGACAGAAGTTAGAATGTTAGCAGCCATGTTTTTTGTATTTAGTACACACTTCAAACATCAAGTGGAAGATTAGGGGGGCTACATCTAGTTCGAATTTAACACCCTGTATAATTTGAACAATATTTTGGAATTTATCAATGCATTTATAAAAAAATGTAGAAACAAATTCTAAGATTTTTCAGGAAATAACGAAGGCTACCAATTATTAAACTTTTATTTGGGCCTTTTGTAAATTTCGTCATACAGTAAATTTTTCTCAATTAGTATGCCATTTTTTTTCATTGATTTTATTATTGATTCAAATTTTTGTTCTCACCAATAAATATTTTCGGTACACATTTCATATATAGGGAATCGTGTAGGTGAAGCTCCATAAATTTGCTAGAATGAATTATGAATAATTTATTTTGAATGAACAAAATTGAGAAGGAATTAAATTTACAATATGAAATGAAGTCCCGTTCAGTATTATTATATTTTATTTATATCATTAAATTTTTCAAAAAGTTCTACTTTAACTATAAAAATGTAATATTGTTCAAGGAAAATTGATATCTGCTTTAGACATTCCCCAGATATAGACAATGATCAAACGCTTCATAGTGATATCTGACGGCATGAGATGAAAGAGGAAGACGGCTATGACATACACGCTTACGTCACATGACGTCACAATATGTCTTTTCATCTCTTTCTTTCGGTGCCACCATGGGCCATTTCATTCTACAAGTTCTGAATTTCAACCATAGTCTTAGCTGGATACAATTATGTGCTTCATCTATTGGATGTATGTTGCACTAATGAAACACCATCAATAGGCATTTTCATTTAGATGACAAATGACTAACTTTGTTTAACTGTCAGACCCAACGGCATTGACGGCGATTTTTTTTTTTGAGGAAATAAAATATTTCCGAGTTTTCCTATGGATAGTTGACTTGAATTTACATGGAGAAGAAAACTCACCATTAGAAAATATTCGTGTACATACATTATTTTATCTACGAATCAATGGTTTTTGGCGGTATAAAATAGGTAATAAGTACTTAACCTTCAAAGAAAGTTACGAACGCCAATGTATGCAGGTGCATTTGTCATGAAGTTGTGACTGTTGACATAATGTGAAAATACCGCTAATTTTGAACTAAGCCAATCTCAAAATGTTATTTCAAAACTAACCAATGGCTATTCACTTCCCCAATAGCCAATCAGACTTTGGGTCTCAAAACGAGCGCATGCGCCTTAAAAAATCATCTAAATGAAAAGGCCTATTAAAATTTTTTTTTGATTGCGCTGATAATTGAGGAACTAATTGATGAAATTATCCTCTTTGTTCTAGATCGGTAAACATTTCTCGCTCCAACATTTGTCGTAAATTTTTTATGCGAGTCCTCCAATGAAAATATAATATTAAAAGTTCATCCGAGTCGAAAATTTAATTTAAATTTATGATACAAAATAATAGCACGAAATAAAAATAATTTTAATTTGCTCGATTTTGTTTTGCAATTTGCGGCACGACACATATTGTAAAAAGTAAAAAGTTTGTTTACAAAGTGACAAAACTCATGTCGAAAAAAAAATTGATGGCGGTGGGTGATTGCTGTAAGACTGCAGCCGTTATTTTCGTAGATTGTACTAGTTGGAGGCGGGTGGTCGTGGATGATAGTGGTTTCTGTGGGACTGCCGCCTTATGGATGTCCAATTTGTGATACGAAAAAAGTATTTTATTATGAGGTTGTATGATTTTTATGTCGTAAGATAATTTTGAAATTTACTATTTTTGCTACTCTAAAAACAATGACGTAGCTGATGAAATGTAGTTTGATATGATTTCAAAACCTAACGATCTTTATATCTTTATACACGATAGCCCAACAGATGGCCCAGCGATGGTTGTACCGCATCTACACGTTGGTACCATTCAGTTCTCACGATGGCCCATCAGATGGCTAGTTGAGATTCCATATTATATCTTTGGATCAAATTAATTCGAAGAATTTCATTGTTTCGTCAGTGGTCCAAGTAACAGCCAATGCTGGTACATTTCAATTTCAAAACAAAAACGTCTACTCTCATCGACCACGTTAAAACTGAGCGATGGACCACGTGTAGATGTGAAACGCGCCAACGTGTAGATGCGGTACAACCATGGCTGGGCCATCTGATGGGTCATCGTGTTTACACGATTCGTCTGATCATTGTGGAAGACAGTCGGCGTCCTCGTGGGTTGGAAGTCAAGTTGATGTTTGTGACAGTCTAGCCGTTAAAATACGGGCGTTTCAAAAATATATAAAAGTTAGTGAAGTTAAACAAAATGTATCAAAAATCTGTTCCGTTCTTTTCTACGCCGGTAACCAGGCTTGATGACAACGGATTTGTCGGAAGAAGGGAGCGACTTTATGTTAGAATAAAGAAAACTGTATTAGTTATGTTGCCGGATACGTGCATTGGAAAAAAATCAGTTGGGTACTCGTGGTATCACTTCTTTCTAGTGCCCCATACGACGAAGTCTCGATTAGATAAGAGATTACAAGAGAGAGAAAGAGAGAGAGCGCTGACGAATTGTACCTGATTGGTGAAACGTCATAAAGATGGAAGAAGAAAATTATACATCAAGAAATTATGACTTCGATATTTTTAGGTTATGTTTATATTTTTCTTTTTTGTAAATGAAATAACTGTATTTATAAAATTAAAAACTAAAAAATATATCTTGTTGAGTGAAAAAAATACGATGAAGAGAAATAATTTGCTGCGAGTTACCCAGATGAATGCCATTTACTTGGACAAAGAAATATATAAAGTGCTCTACCAATTATTCCTGGACTCCTCCCGGAATTTACCTGTGAGTTTTCGAATTCTGGGACTCATATATCCTTAGGAATAAGAAATTTTTTTCAGCCTGGATTTATAGCTCCATATGAGCCAGAATTGAATTTGATTCTCCGTCTCCTGATTTTGAACAACTCAGTTCTGAAAACAGGCAGTACTTTCGGACAACAATTGTTGTCAATAAAATACCAAAATGTATCCACTACTCAACATGTCTTATACCTTATGACAAATTGCTTGGAATATATTAAAACAAAGCTGGAAATTTGGAAGCCTTCTCATGACATAAACAACACTATTTTTAAAATATATACAGTATTGAAATTGGCAGACTTTATTAATTTGTCAATTTTTCTACGTTCTGGAGTCAAGCCTCTACTTATCGAAAGAGTTTTAGGGTTGACACATGTTTATGCAACTGAGAATGCTCAGAGACAGTTCGAGTCGAAATATTTGGCACGAGAATTATTGTGGAATGGTTTTATAGTGAGTAGAGATCATTAAAAACCATTTTTGGAAATACTGACTTACTTCTATTCCTAGGAACTTCTGGTTCATATATTACCACTAGTAAATTATCATAAAATCAAGAGAGGTATTAGAAACCTGAATCCGTATCATATGAAACCTACAAATACTGGTGTTTCCAAAAGTAGTATGACAATGCACACCAAATGTGCATATTGTGGAGAAAATCCAATATTACCTCATCATATGGGTTGTTCACACATCTTCTGTTATGTTTGCTTGAAAGTAAGTACATGAGTTTTCACCCTATAAAGATAGCAAATCAACTGCCAAAAAATCGATCACACCCAGGACCGGCTCTAGGTATTTCGCCACCATAGGCCAGAAATATTTTGGCACTTCCTGTCGCCCCCTCATAATTATTTTCACCCTTTGATTCCCGCTATTTCATTTGTTTAAAATAAACATGACATAATAAAACATAGGTTCCAATTTCTTGTCATGGTTCAGAGAATTAGTCATAAAACCAATAGGTTTTTACAAGTTAAATACTTTTTATTGCTGTGACCTTTGGAATGGAGTTGGAATAAAAAACAGGAAAATAGATTTTTTAATACAAAACCATAAAAAACAAAGAATATCAATATTGCTTGCTGAAATGAGTTTTCAACAAGCCGCCGTGTCGCATAGTGATCTGGCTTGGCCAAAAACGGACAAAAGTGGTCAAATCTGACATTTCATATCGTCCTCAAGAGATGCTAATTAAATCTTTAAATGACCCCAAGGATATGCCGCATTGAAAGTTAGTTCCTAAGTTTATTTTTCTAAAAGTTACAGAGGGTTGAATTTGCATAATTTTGGAGCCTAAAGAAAAAAACTAGAAACAGTTGATAGGCTATAACTAAGACAAAAATCGTTTATGGAAGGAACCAAAAACATCCTCGTATATGGTAAGGACTGTGCTTTTACTTAGTATAAAAAAAATGTTAAGGCCATTTTGGCCTTTGCACAAAAAAATCGAAAAAAAAAAAATTAAGGGAAGTTCTGAAAAAAATATGCAAGTTTCATAGGCTAGATCTTTTGAGGACCACCTTGGTCCAGCAAGCTGGTATTTCTCAAGGCTTACCCACTAAGTCTCACTTGGAAATTTACCCGCCCCTGACAACGACAGGGGTATCAATAATAATTGATGTTTTTCTCACTGAAAATTAAGGAATATTTCTAAAAATAATACTGTAACATTGTAACAAAACTTCTTATGTATAGTATTCATGATGAAAATGGAATAGCTTTTCATTAGAAGTGGTTTGACGTATCAGTTGTAAAAATCTGTCGAGAAACAAAGAAATTAAAAAAAAAAACATATTTGTATATATATTTTTACATAAATTCGTTTTGTTTTGAAAATTAATTTTTCCATTGACTATAATTTCTTGCATTTATATATAAGCCACCATATCAAAATTAAAAAACAAATGTTTTTCTCGCCTTATTTTACTCCTTTCCTAAAAAATCTACTAAGTATTGAAAATTATTAAAACCCGAGAGCAACAAAATTACTATATGTAAGGAAATATTTATTAGTATCGTTGTTATCGTTTTTCTCACTGAAAATTAAGGAATATTTCTAAAAATAATACTGTAACATTGTAACAAAACTTCTTATGTATAGTATTCATGATGAAAATGGAATAGCTTTTCATTAGAAGTGGTTTGACGTATCAGTTGTAAAAATCTGTCGAGAAACAAAGAAATTACAAAAAAAAAACATATTTGTATATATATTTTTACATAAATTCGTTTTGTTTTGAAAATTAATTTTTCCATTGACTATAATTTCTTGCATTTATATATAAGCCACCATATCAAAATTAAAAAACAATGTTTTTCTCGCCTTATTTTATTCCTTTCCTAAAAAATCTACTAAGTATTGAAAATTATTAAAACCCGAGAGCAACAAAATTACTACAGTAAAAACCGGATATAACGACATTGAAGGGACGGTATACTTCAGACGTTATGTCCGATAGTTGTTATAAGCAATATACACAAGTATGTATGTATATCTTATGTCTGTTTGTAGTATGGGGATAGGTTATGCATATGAACTTGTTTTCAAATAACTTTATGTTCAGATGTCCTCGATCGGTTCATTTTCAAAGAGTTGTTCTCGAAAAGAGCTTTTATTTTATCTCTATCCTTCCAAATCGTTGATATCGTAGAGTGTGAGACTCCACATTCCTTTGCAATTTCACTATTTGACTCGCCATTTTCTAATCACCATATAATATGTGATTTTTCTTCAATATTAAACACTTTCCTATTTCTTTTTTGCGACATAGTAACGCGTAATCACACGATCTAAACAAATTCACACTTATATATAAGAATGATAGCAACTATAATTCATCATTCGAGAATGAACTAAAAAAATTTCTTATTGAAAACGAATTCTATAGAAATGAACAATTTCTCCAATTTTGAAAAATTCTCATTTTAAGTGGTTCACATTCAAATTTTAATCTGTATTTCTATGGTCAAGTTTTATGAGTATGTACCTGTATTTAGGCATTCACTTATTTTAATTGTATCGAATATTTTAATTCTATGTGTTTCTTTGACTAGTCCTATAAATGTACATCTGTATTTGGTATTGATTGAATTCAAATGTATATTTCTGTGATGAATAAAGTAAAAGTATTAAAATCAACCTGTAATTCACGCGGTCAACTATCGCACTGAATAAGTCGTAAAACATGCAAGGTCAAATGGCAAAGAGCGGGAAAGAGGTTCTATAGCAAAATATTCCTTCATATTATTAGTATAAAGGTGAAAATTGTTCGTAATGTTTTGTTTTGCTGGAATAGGTAAACGGTTGGTCGTTATAGCCGATGAATAGCCGATGAATATCGATAAAGTTTCGTCGTTTTAAGCGATATGTCGCTGTATCCGATGTCTTTATAGCGGTGGTATATTATTGGTGTTTTTACTGTATATGTAAGGAAATATTTATTAGTATCGTTGTTATATCCATGTGTATTTTGGTTATAGAATCTGGCTAAGTCTATGATAAATATAAAAATGAAAAAACCCGATGGCGCGGCGAGTCGAAAAATTAGATTTCAGAATGTATTTATTGATTTTGAAATTGCTATCAATCAAGCTAACGAACATAACTTTGAAATCAAGAAATGTTAAAATACGTTCTGTTTGTCGGCGGAAGAAAAATTCGAATAGTATCTGAGATTGACACGAGGGAATGAACCTCAAATAAAAGGAACATACGGGGCAAATAAAAATTATTAATTCTCATGAATTGTGATTTACGCGATTTTTTTTCCTATGTACCAGGTTATTCACTATAAATTACCCACCCCTTATCATTGTTATTAGTACCTATAGAAAAAAAGTTCAATGTAAAAGTTGTGTGGTTACAACTGAATTTTTATAAAATGCAATCAAAAATACAGTAGCGTGCAGATTTCAGGGGATAACAAAAAACATATTTTTTTTAAATGGGATACCCTGTATTTTGAATTTTTTGAATGATCTTTTTTCCTGATTTCAAAAATATACCATATGTTCATTATTGACATTCAGATTCTCTATTTCAACTCGAATCGTGTCTTTAATGAGGTGAATATTATTAGTATCAATAATGTCTTTTAGAAATCTCCAGAAAAATGAATACATAGGGGTCAAGTCCGGACTGTTAGGTGGCCATTTAATACTTCCATTATTTCCTATCCATATTGGGAATATATTACTTATTCAAATGTTCTTGAAAGGGTAGGGGTTGCCCCATCTTGCATCCAAATCATACCTTGCCTTCCGAAAAATTCTGTAGAAGAATATTTTCTACTTCTAGCATGAGTATTTCTTGATAACTAACTTTTGTTAATATATAATCATAAAATATAGGGTCAACAATTTTATTTTTAAAAATTCCGCACCAAACGCTAACAGTTTTTCTTCCTGTTTTCTTTATTTGTTTTACCAATCGTTTTCTGTTGTCCTTTTTTCCCCACGACCTTCGATTTTTCCTATTGAAAACTCCTGCCGTAGAAAAGGATGACTCATCAGTCCATAAATGATCGGGATCTTCAATCAAATTTTGAATCAACTGTTCGCAAAATTCCAACCTTTTCCTCTTATGAGTCTCTGTTAAAACTTGTACGGGTAAAATTTTATATGGTTTGTAGTTGTTCTTTTTCAAAGTACGTTGGATTTTGGAAAAACTTTTACCTAATTGATCGGCTACATTTTTTAAACTACTTTTTAGATCACTTCCACATATCCATGAACTTACTCCTAAATTAATAAATGTATTGAAGAATGAAAACTTCAAAATTGCTAAAAATAATATAAAAACTATTTCAAAATTACACACTAAAGTGAAAAGTCCCATAAAAAATAACCAAAAGTCTAATGTTGTATATGAAATCCCTTGTAAGGATTGTTCTAAAAAATATATTTGCCAAACCTCCAGAAGTCTCAATAGTCGAATGTATCCCATAGAAGTGACTGTAAACGAAAGACCATCGAATGGACTATAACAACACACAAACTTTAGATGCTGAGAATAATGTAACCAAAATAATTTTCTTGGAAATGGTTCATATTAATTCTAATAGTCAATCAATGAATAAAAGAACTGATTTGAACAATCTTAGTCAAATTTATACATACCTATTTACTGAAATTGAACAAAAATAATGATATATCACTGAGTATTCAAAATTTTCCAACTTGATTTATAATATTATACAATTGTCACTGTCATAAGAAAAATATTTTATGTTCCTCATATGTAGTAATTTTATTGATTCTCATGTTAGTAAGTACCTGAATACTATACCATTTCATATTGTTTATTCATTATAATTTTAGTCGTCCTGAGGAAGGCAATAAACATAGCCTAAAGCTTGACGAATTTCAAAGAGTTTACTTGAAACAAAGCCCTTTAACTTTGTTTCAAGTAAACTCTGCAATTTCAAGAAAAAAATGTTTTTTCTCCTATTTGGAAGCGTGTAACTTTTCAAGGAAAGGCCTAATAGCTTTTGTTTACATGAAAGCCCCCCTTTAATTTTCGACAAGGAATCAACCTCTAAAAACTTTCGCACTTATTTGGTAACACACCGTATATGGGATATAATGAAACTTGTTAAGTGGAGGCCACATTCATCCGAATGAAACAAAAATACTTCCCATCAATACTTCGGGTAATTTCTAAAATGGTCCAGTAGTTTCAAAATGGCGGCTGTCGAAGATTTAAATAAATTCGCAATAATTTCCATACCCAATATCGACGAACTATAGGTCGTTCGATAGAGCTTCATTAGCTCCACAACTTTTACTCTAAAAGTTTTTCTCCGAGATGTACACATAATTAAAAAATAGCTGTAAATTATCATTCATGAAATCTACCCTTACTACTGGCCACGCCATCGTTTTTCAATAACATATTCTTGTTCAGCGACCTCGAAAACCCCTATTGCATCAATTTGGTTAAAATTACTTCCAAATTTCAAATTGGTCTAACAAAATTGTTTTTCATTGTTTAAACAATTAATAAACAATCAGCGCACAAATATAAGTTTTAGGAAAATCATTGGA
Source organism: Gonioctena quinquepunctata (assembly GCA_018342105.1). Taxonomy (NCBI): domain Eukaryota; kingdom Metazoa; phylum Arthropoda; class Insecta; order Coleoptera; family Chrysomelidae; genus Gonioctena; species Gonioctena quinquepunctata. Next base: position 129,825 of record JAFIRS010000092.1, read on the forward strand.
GTCCTCCAGGATTTCAAAATAATGCATAATTTTAAGCTATTTTTACTACACTAAGGATGCATTTAAAAAAATCCTGGAGCAATTATTTTATTATATTATCTATTATGCTTGGAAAAATCCGTAATTTGCAAGACAATGATTTTTCCATTTGATAATCGTTCATTAAATAGAACCAAGATTCATTATTCACAAATAGAATATCCAAAAGTTACATTACAAATATATTTTGTCATTCGAAATTTTTCAAAATCAATTGAACTTTCTGAAAAATAATAAATTTTCCAATAATTTTTTTGCTTTTGAAAGACTTTTTCAATCAACGATTATGTATTAAATCTTCCGATGAAAAAAGAAACCCTATTCAAGCTCAACACAGAAGTGCACTATTGAAAAAATCGTATTTCAGCATTCTGCAAATGCATACATTGTGTATTATTAAATCGAAAGTAGCAAGTGATCTTTTTAAACATTCATATTCGAGTTAATGCGTTTTATTGATAATGTATTTGAGATGTCTCTCATATCAGAAAAAAAATGCAATTTTTTCCAAAACGGTTTATTCTTGTACACATATGGGATGATAAAATTAAATCAAAATCATGAGAGGAATTCGAAAATGGCGAGAAATACGAGTATTCTGTTGAAAATAACAATGGTGAATCACATCCGGTAAAACCGAAAATGCTACAAAAATGATAAAATACAAGCTTCTTTATACAAATCCACTAAAAAAGAAAAAATAATTTCTTCAATTGTTTGACCTAGGTTATTCTGTGAGTAGCAGATTCAAAATCTTGCCGTGCAAGAATACCTATTGTATATTCGCGGCAAGCTTTTGAATCTGCTACTCACAGAATAACCTAGGTCAAACAATTAAAGAAATTGTTTTTTCCTTTTCAGTGCATTTGTATAAAGCTTGTGCTGATTATTTTTTTATTAATTTTCATTCAATTCTTCTAAGTCATTCATGAAATCTGTCATTTTATTGAATTCAGACCCTAAAAAACACACATACCTACCAATTTTGAATGGAATCGGGTCATAATAACAGAACACGTCACCATCTTGGAGCCCCCATCTTGAATTCATGAATTTTGACAACAATATCCTACCCCAAAAACCCCTACAGACCAATTTTGAATGGAATCGGGCTATAATCACAAAACTCGTCGGCATCTTGAATCCCGATTTTGACAAAAAAATCATGATCTCCGACCCCAAAAACTCCCACATATCAATTTTTATTGGAATCGGGCTATAACCACCACAAAACTCGTCACCATATTGGTGCCGCCATCTTGAATTTATGAATTTTGACAAAAATTATCTGTCCCCCACATACCAATTTTGAATAGATTCGAACCATAATCACCAAACTCTTCCGCCATATTGGAGCCGCAATTTTGTTTTTTCTCTAACAAAAAATCCACAATGCATTGTCACCGGAAATTATGAACACCTGTCAAATTTCACGTTACTCGGACAACTAGAAATGGTTCAAAATTCACTTACATACATATAAACATACATACATGCATACATACAAATGTGAAGTTAAATAAAAGCTTGTAATGAAAATATTTTCGCCGGTACAAATTTTCAGAAGGCATATTCGCATTAAATCGACCTGTAGAGAAGTACACAAATATTGAATATGCTTAAAGTTGCGATCGATCTGCTCTTTGCTTTTGAATATCTCTAGATGCTAGGAAGTGCAGGGTCCAGTTCAAGTTTCCAGTAGAGACTGAATTTTATTTCACAAAATCTGTCAAAGCCCAAGTTTCATAACTTTCTGACAATGACAAATGAAAGCACATGTTCTTAAAAAAATACAAATATTGAAACCATACCAAAATCAATATGATCTATCTCAGAGTGTAAATAAATAGAAACTGGTGACTGGTTCCAGCAATGAAGAATACACACAGTGCATACAATTTCTGAGCTTTTGACTTTGCTTTGAAATATTTTTTTCATTTGTTAACATATCTTGCAGAGCTACTGTTATAGAAAGTAATCGATTTATCTATAGATGACAATTAGAGGCGCTAATGTCTTACCAATTGAAAACCGCAAAATTTCGATGGAGTCAATTGTGTTTTAACTGATTTTGATTATAATATATATTTTACTTGAAATAATCACACACTATAATTATCAACATGCTGCAGAGTATTGAAAAGTGAAATAATCTAATTTTTTTTTACCAGGGTAATCAAGTGGCAGATTCCAAGTTTGAATGTCCAGCTTGTGAATACACAAATTATTCAATTCTGTGCGATAGGGTGACAGTCATATGATATATTTTCAATACCTTTACCCATGTTATATGTTGTTAATTTGTTTTATTATGAAATATATTGAATAAAAATATAATATTTTATTTTCAATAGTTTTTACGGGTTTTTGATTGAGTCTGAATTAATCGAAGAAGAATAAACTATATTCTTGGAATCCATCTTTTCCATATACAGTGAGAAGGTATTCTCCTTTTCCTCATCTGATAATTTCAACTTTGAAACAAACGACACCGCACCATCCTTATGGAAAATGGCTTTCGGTTAAATTTCCTGAATTTTTGGTATGTTGTAGATTTTGACTTTTTCGGCAAAAGTGTCTATGGGCACTAAAAAATCCACTGACTAGTTTTCGATACAGGATGTGAAAGATGAATGCTCAGAATTTTTTACAATTCCGTTAATTGACAGAACGCCTATTTATTCTGGGAATACCATGCCTCAATGATGTACAATGTCGACGTTGATCTCGTTTCCATTATACTTTTTCGTTTTGTGCTCTATAACAGGGTGAACAAAAAAAATCCAATTTTATTAATTTTAAACCAACCAGTGTGAGTTCTCTGATGAAAATTGAAGATTCAATTTAGCCTGGATAAACTCCCTCAATCTGGATCGAAGTTAATTGACATAATTTTTTTTATACAGGATGGTTCGAAAATAGGGGTACGTTAACCCCTCGTTTTTTAGTTCGGATAGGGGAGAGCATGTCATATATATATATATATATATATATATATATATATATATGAATTATATATATATATATATATATATATATATATATATGACATGCTCTCCCCTATCCGAACTAAAATATATATATATATATATATCAAACATCCTTCAATGTTAAGAACGTCGTATAGTAATTCCATATATATAAGGTGAGTAAAAAGATACAGTCCAAGTTTCTTAGAAAAATGCGTTTTTTTTTTTTCAGTTAATACCCTGTATTTCGAGAAAAAGTCGGTTAATTTTCTTGAATTTTTGATATAATGTACGGTTTGAGGAGTCCGATATATTGTCATCAATATCGGCATAGGTTTCCGGACTCGTTTGTCGGCTACAAACTTTCGAATGTTCGGATTTTATTGATACCCATATACTCCAGGAGAGACCAAAGTGGGCTATTTTCAAGCAATTCTTCTTGTTGAAAAATATTCGGTGTAGATTAGTGCGGTATCTATTCCAAAAATGCAATACCTTTTTCCAAAGAAACTAGAGAAAATTGAACTGTATCGGAAGTAATAACCCTCTCAAGGTTGGAATTAATTTCCCCTTGTTTGAAAGCTAATTCAATTCGAATGGTTGGGGTATTATTGATAATTATTGAAAATATATAGAAAGCTTCTGTGCGAATGGAGAATATATATCACTTCGGAAAAGATTAATTTTGGAAGATTGGTCAGTGAATGACAATCTTGCATTCTCCTAATTCAGTGTACTGTTTTTTTTTTGGAAAAATGGGCTCGAGAAACTTACGATAGAAAAAATTATCACTTCAGCAGTGGTTTCCTTCGTTCGAATGATTTTGATTGGGTGTTAAATGTCTAGAGTACACTTTTCGCAAGGAGTACTTCTTTCGTCTTATATCGAAGGAGGCTCTGGGAACAAAATAATTTTCCAAAGTCTGAATATTTCTAGTCGGGCTATCAGTTCTTCATTTTTTCATTATGCCGATTCCTAATAGAACCATTTGTTACGTGTGTGACAGACAATTTCCCCGCAGACAAATGTGTCGAATTCTTGGAGACAATAATATTCCTGTTCAGGAGTTGGCTGTTGCTAGGCGAGATGCAGCAAGAAGACCTCAAGAAGACATCACTGCCCACACTAGGTTGTGTTTCAACTGTAATTTGTCAATTCAAAATGAAATTCAAGCCTTAGAAAATGACCCAGGTTGTCTCCGATTGAATGTATTAACTCAAACTTCGAGCAATTCTTGTTTCATATGTAATTCTCGACATAACATACAGCGGGTATCTACAGAGTGTAGAGTGAATATTTATGTATCGATCGATATTTTTGTGCCTGATAATGTGAGGGTATGCCCTCATTACCTGAATGAAAATGGATACCTTTTTGATGTTCTACATGCAGGCTTGAGGTACGTCAACAGACCATATATTCTGAAAGGACTGCAGCTCCAACAATTTATGGAAGGTCTGAGAAAGCGGCAAAAAATACACATCCAGAGATTTGGAGGACACCAATTCTTTTTCCAATGAAGAATTCATATCTCTTACTTCATTGAGTAAAGTGCAGTTCAACGAATTATATTAATTTTCTGATCCTATTGTGCGAGGACATGTGTTAACGTTTCTCGTAAAATTGCGTCAGGGTATTTCTGATGATTTTCTCAAAGTGATATTTCAATATCCCACCCGCCAGTACACCAGTCTCATTATTTCTAACGTCAGGATTTCATTGACACAAAGATTTGTACCAAACAATTTGGGCTTTAATGCTATAACCAGAGCAAACTATATCACAAGACACGTCACATAATTTGTCAATGAACTTGTCAAATAGCTTATATTGATTGTACTTATAGTAAAATCGAAAAAAATAGTCATTTCAGAATTCTCAGGCAATCCTATTGTTTTCATAAAAAAGACCATATGGTGAAACCGGAAGTGATTGTTGCTCCAGACGGATATATCCTGGCCATTCAAGGACCCTATTTCTCAGACGTTAAAAATAATGATGCCACTATATTGAACCAAGAGTTCGAGAGGGACATCGAAGGTATCAGGACCTGGTTTCAGAATGGGGATATTCTTATAGTGGACAGGGGTTATCACGACTCGACACCATTATTTCAACAACTTGGTATTAATTACCACATGCCCCCATTTCTGGCACGAGGTCAAAGAAATTCACTACCGAGGAAGCGAATAGTTACCAAAACAAGGTGGATAGTGGATAGTGGAATCCAGAAATGGACATTTCAAATCAATTTTTGAATTATTTAAAGGGACAATATCCACAACACATGTTGTGAACTTGGGTGCTTTGATAAATCGATTTCATCGACTGATAACAATGCCAGGAACCGATATTCAGTTTGCTAGACGAATATTAGAGTACTTTGTTGAAGTTAATGTTATTCAAGCCAAAATCGAAGCTGAAAACTTACAAAATAGGATTGGTCGATGGGTGCAATTGGACCACACCCATGTTCGAAACTTTCCGCGCCTGACGATGGAGTATTTGAAGGAACTGACTATTGTATTGTATCAGATACAGTTATCTCCACCTTATATTCAGGACAAACTACAGAGGCAAGAAGAAGATATATTGGAATTGGATGTTTTGGAACAAGAAAGCCTCATGAGATTCCGGACATTTTCTAGGTTTCGAAATGCAACAAAATATATGTTATGGATTGCCTACAACTTAGAATTAAATGACGACGTTCCTCCCATTACGGGTTATTACTGTACCTGCAAATCTGGTTCAAGAACATTAGGAACTTGTGCACATGTTGCGAGTGTTTTGTGGTTCTTGGGATATGCAAGATTCTAGCGTGATGTTCATTTTCTTTCGACGTGTCTTTTTGGTTTCATTACCGACGCTGCTCATAGAAGAATTCCAGATGATGTTGGTATTCAAATCATAGAACAATGAAAATTTTCATATCAACAATTTTCTAACGTTCAGAAAAATTATATTTTTTTTCAAAGACATTTCATCTAGTTTCCTCTGAAAATGATAGACACTCCGATAACCCGTTTCTGTGATTTTTTTGGGAATGAGACTAATATTTTCTTCAGTATATATGACCATTTACGAAATACTACCAAATTAGAGACATACTTCCGAAACTCTACTTTTTTATCGTAATACCGAGTTAATGGGCAGCAGAAAATCAATGTTATGTTCTTTTCAATAACAGCTAATTATCGGAGAATACATTTGGAATATTAGGGAAACTTGTTTACCGTATTTTCTTCATACATAGTAGAATGGGCCTACAGGGGATACCACTAAAAAAAGGCACCGTCAACTCTACCTCTGGGGTGGGTTGGAAATGGGTTAATTCATATCGTATACTTTGAAAATCCAAAAATTGCATGAGATTCATTGATTTCTAATACATTCGTTCAAACTACCCCTTTATATTGCATTTTTTATTAAGTAGAGTTGTTCGAAAAAAAAACATTTCTGTCTCCGATGGAATATATGGGTATCAATAAAATCCGAACATTCAAAAGTATGTAGCCGACAAACGAGTCCGGAGACCTATGCTGATACTGATGACAATATATCGGACTCCTCAAACCTTACATTATATAAAAAATTCAAGAAAATTAACCCATTTTTCTCGAAAAAAAAAAACGCAATTACTATACGACGTTCTTAACTGGAATTAAACTACTAAAATCATATATATATATATATATATATATATATATATATATATATATATATATGACATGCTCTCCCCTATCCGAACTAAAAAACAAGGGTTAACGTACCCCTATTTTCGAACCACCCTGTATAAAAAAAAAGTAAATTAACTTCGATCCAGATTGAGGCAGTTTATCCAGGCTAAATTGAATCTTCAATTTTTGTCAGAGAACTCACACTGGTATCTCGAAAACTAGTCGGTGGATTTTTTAGTGCCCATGGACACTTTTGCCGAAAAAGTCAAAATCTACAACATACCAAAAATTCAGGAAATTTAACCGAAAGCCATTTTCCATAAGGATGGTGCGGGGTCGTTTCAGGAAAACCATGAAAAATTAATGATACAGGTTAATTGAGGAAATGATTTCACGATGGTGCCTAAATTTCAATATTCTTCAGGTGTAGTCGCTTGGGAAAAGAAGTGAAGCCTCAATCTGCATACTCCTTAATGTTCACTTAGGTACGAGGTAGGTCTTATTTTATGATTAAATATAGAGGACACTGTATTATTCAGAGTTTGTCAAGTGGTATTAGTGATTTTGTGATGTACGAATAGTTTGTAGCACAACTGGAAATTAAAGATTGATTTCGTACAGATTCTATTTCAATAATTTGAATATACAAACATGGTGTCAGAAGTATGAAGATGTAACACTGAACAACACTGTAACACTGTCGCGAACACATTGCATTACTAGTGCATGGAAGGCAACAGGCTCGCAACTCGAAAATGTGTAAACGTTCTTGACATACATTGATGCAAATAAGAAAATGCCTTGGACAAATAGAAAGTTGCTATTCCACATCATACTGGCCCGGAATCTCTTGGGTCATTTCAACTCTCTACCAAGTTTGATATTTGAATATAATGTTTGTACTGCACCGTAACTGAGCATTACGTTTTCTTCGCAAGACGGCAACAGGATGGTGAACTTTTCGAACAATTCATGACAGCATTGAAAATGTCCACATTTTGGGAACTTGTCATACCCCTTATTGTATGTAATATCTACCTTTGAGTACACACACGCACAAATATCGCACTAACAGAGCAACGCCCTGATGAGTAATTTTTACCTTTCTGAACCCACTAAGATTAAGCGACTTCGAAAGAATCCACTGATTAAAATCATTGCGCGATTGGCGGGCCTTCCATCTCAAACGCACCGCCAACAAAACATTATGAATCAGAAAGAGATTATGATTAATTATCCGAAAAGCAAACATACAAATATCGTAATCAATAACCTGTAACCTCGCGGCATGCAACAAAAGATTTCGTTTGAATATAAAAACATTATTCAATTCACTTCAATTCGACTTCAATTCAGTCTACAACTCGGTTCTAGTCGCTATTCAAGATGTGATTCACTTCACTCCAGTCCAGAATTCAGCTTCAAGAGTCAGTCAGTTCATTAGTTTAGTGCTTCGAAACAAGTATGGTGTTTTTAAGATGTGACTCGATAACACCAATTATTCAGCCTCGGTAATCAGTTTCGCGAAGTAGTGAAAAGTCTCGCGAATATAAGTTAATAAGTGCTCCTAAATCCATAATACACAAACAGATAAACCTAGCAAATTCCTGATACGTACAATATTCGATTCCCAACCATACGCTATGGGTTCGATTATTTTACCCCATATACTTAGCTAGACGACCGAAACTAAAATAAGCTTCTGTGAAAGTGGGTCATTCATAACGCCTTTGAGAGATATTTTTGCGATGTTAGTTCTTAAGTTCTTAGGTATGAATTAATTGTATATTTACTTGCACGTTTACAAATAACGTGTTATGAGGGTAGGACTCGGCTAGTTTTGATATATTGCTGTGTTGACACAAGGTTTTGATTTCGAGTTATCGTGTGCCTCTTGTGATTTTTATTGATGATAACTTTGAAATGATTATGTCTAGTGAATAAGTACGGCCGTACTACCATAATTGTTTATGAACGATTAATATTGTGGCCGACTTTTGGTATTTGTAATTATGCCGGGTCACTCATAAGTTGCTAATAATTGTTAATTTACATATATCCTTATAATAAATGTTTATTAATAGTCTAGTGTTCAAATGTTCGGCCTCTCGATACAGTAAAGTGCATGCTCAGAAACTGAGCAGACCTCACGTACCCCCGTTCTGATCTCACCTAGTCTATATCCAATCCATCAAAGGTAGGTGAAAGGTGTGGGTTGCTCCCTTCGAACGAAGTTTTGGCGATCTCTTGGTGAAAACTGAGAAGGGTGTTAGAACGGAAAGAGGGGTTCCGACAAATTCGACACCCTTGGAAATAGTCTGGTTATGGAAAATGTACCTTACCACATCCTTAATAACAATGGCGTCTAAATATTGTTCAAAAGATTTAATTTTTTGACAGATGTCTGGTTTAGTCAAGTTCATTGGATATTGCACTTGTTTTACAAATGGCTGGTATGAATAAAAATGAGCATTTAGTTTATACTCATAATTTGGAGCAAATATGAATAAAACCCAGAAGCAGATGCTCCGCTCGAGTAAGTACTCTTATGAACAATTTTTGTGAGTAAATTCTCACTTCTGCTATGAATTAAAAATTGTTCATGCTCTTCAGGGTGAGAATCTACTCCATAATTTTGGACAACAGACTTCAGTTTGACCGTGGTAGACCTATGGCTGAGTTCATCCTTAATTTGCGGTCCAAAAAATATTACAAACCTAGAAGAAATACTTCGTGACTTTAAAGCATTGTATCAATTTAATAAAGAAAATGTAGAGTGGGTGTAGAATCTGGAGAAAGAAGATGTGGTGCTTTATGTAACGTTGATAAATTGAAAATATTTTTGAGAGATGTAGGTGACCCGGATTTTCAAACAGGAGTAGAAGATGATATTGGTGTTCACCAAACTTCTGTGACAAAAGTTGTGATGGAAGTTACTGATAAGTTAATAGAAAAATGTAGACGGTGGATACAATTTTCTCGCAATCCTGCCGATATAATAGAAGCAAAAGAAAGGTGGCAAACAAAATACAGTTTTCCATGTACATTGGTTGTGATCGATGGCACTCACATAAAAATAAGACACCTATCCATGGTGATGTGGTAATTAATATATTAATTGCAAGGGATCATAGCATTAATGTACAAGCCACGTGCAATTCAGATGAGTGGTTTACAAGCGTACACACCTCATGGTCAGGATCAGTCCTCGATTCACGGATTTGGAGCAACTTGAAAATTTATAACATTGCAACCCAGCGAGCACAAAAACATCTTAGAGATGTTAAAAGTACGAGATTTTGAGACATTGAACATATTCTGTTTATACATGAATATAACTTTTATAGAACAGCCAATGTCCGCCGCAGGTGGCGATTTTCAGGATGTCCCTAGGATGTCGCAGAATAACTTTTTCTAAGTTTTTTTGATAGACTTTTCATATACACAAAATAACATTCCCGAAACGTTTTGCGCACATTGAATCGCTGTAAATAAAACTTTCTGACGCCTTTTGTTATTTATATGGACATTTGACGGTGTCACATTCTATTTGAGAAGGAGTTTTTGGAACGAAGTTCCTTTACGCGACTTGCGGTAGCTATTGACTGGTAGAAAATGTAACGTAAGAAAAAAGCGTTATGCCCCCTCCATGCGACTTTCTCTCTCTGCCTCTTTCTATTATATACGAGTATGTGTGACAACTACACTTGATCCACTCAGAATTTAATGTCAACGCATTCAATTGCTATATAGGAAAATATGAAATGCAAAATTGATGGAATAAGGAATTTTGAACTCACTACATACAGTGGTGTGATATTTGAATTCAAATATACCTTTTTAAGCATGTTAGAAAGCCTCAGTCTTTCAAGTAAGGCAATGAATAATTTAATTGTCATTTTGTAGTTGGTAGAGCTTCGTGAATTTCGTGAAATTCAGTAGTTTAAAGTGCCGTATAAACTCCAAAAAAGTGAATTATAAACTCCTTCGTTAACTTAAAACAATAAACAGTGTGCTGAAAGTAATCTAAATGCCTAAAAAGGGTAAAAATAGTGTTTCAAACACGATATCTGGCCATTGAAAAACTGCAGACCCTTAATAACCGCCGAGTACGGGAATTTCGACTGTATTGGTTCGCCAGAGTGAAAAAGTGAGGTTAGGATTTCAAAACACGAAAGTGAAAACAATTTCGCTTATAAAAAGTGAAAGGTCACAAACAACCACAGCTGAATTGTTGGAAAAGTTCAATAAATGAAAGAATCCAGCGATGGAGGTGCAGATCGCAACAAAAGCGTAGATAAATTGAAAAAAAGCCACAATGGTTCTACCAGTGACAAAAACCGTGAAAAAGACATTATTTCACCAAACCAAATCACCGAAACTGATAAAAACAGTGTGTTGTCAAAACTCACATCGGAGAACATTAAGTGAAACGGAAAACGAAAAGAAAGTGGTGAGTATAACCCATCAGAATGTGGGGAATGGAAAGGGGGTGAGGAAAAGTCGCTAAAAAACCTCTGCCCAGAAGACAAATTTTGTTCACCACACTTTCCGAACAACAGAAAAATCCAAACATTTTCAAAGTGTGAAAATAATGCAGAAAAAATGGTGAGTTCAACACATCAGAATATAGGCAGTGATATGGAGGATGATAAAGGAGTAAAGGAACTTCGTTTCTGACGGGGATCCCACGACCGCACACGTTTTTTTTTTCAATTTTTATATCACCATAAATGCATCCCTATTTTAGGATCTCTATCATGAATTCTAAATGGGGATTCTTCTTGAAAAAACGAATTTGACACATTCTGAGTGAAACTTTTCCATTACTTTATTCTGTTAGGATGATAGTGTTGATGTTGAAAAATCAAAATAAAGTTTTTTATAACTTTCAAGGCTTTTATATTTCTTAGGGCACTGAAAATAAGATTTCATCTCATGAAATAGATTCTTTGTGAAAGATAATAACCACCAATTTTGAAGATATTTGCAATATGATTAGATATTTTCTTGTACCTATATAATTTCAATTGTATCTCTAGGCAGGAAGATTTAGTTGAAATTATATTCAGAAAAATATTCATTTTCACAGAGATTCTTAAGTTTAATCACAAAACGAATTCTTCTATTTGAAAAGTCAATAAGTATATTTTAGGTCGCATGAGTCTGTTGGAAAACTAGAGAAGTTGTTTTCTATTTTTCAACTACCCATAATCTGAAAACTAACACAAAGTTCCTAATGGAAAAATGATAAAGAAAACAGGTCGTTTTTTTCAAGAATCTTCAATGATACAGTTTGACCATGTCATTACAGATTCGAAAACGCTATAAAAAAATACACATTGTATGCTTTTGTGGTTATATTATGTTTCCGGATTATGCCAATACATTTAATTAATATAGTTATTATTCAGTGATATAAAAAATGCCTATTATAAAATTGGTAATGTTCACTACACTCAACACTCTCCAGGTTTTTCTCAGTTAAAAATAAAAAAAAAATTCAACCAACGCCGTCAACTCCATAACAACGCAGGAAGAGAAAGGATAGAACCGGAATTCAGAATGCAGTGTTCCAGGTGCCAGTTTTGTTCTGCGAGTATTAGGTGTACCACACCGAATGGCCAAATTGTAACAATGTAACATGGCAGGAATTTTAAAATGAAAGCAGAAAATGAGTGGATAGGTCATTTGGACATTGGTGTTTATTAAAATGAATAATATTGGTTTCATTTGCTTAGGAAACTATAAGAATGTCCTGTAAAATAGGAGGTATTGGTATTAAAATGAAGGAATCCAAAATGAAATAAATAGTTGAAAGTGAGGGTCCGAAAAAATATAAATACCTATAAAGATTTAATTCATATGGATTTTTTTACTTTTTGTTGTGATCAATAAAATTGTCGGGAATCCTCACGAAACTGGACAATAAATGTATATTCAATATCTGGGATGGACCTCTCACAAGCGAACTATGTTAAGTCTAGAAAGAATATCCACACGTTAACATTTTTTGACTTCCCCAATACCTCTCAGTAGGCATACGAAGAAATGCCACAGAAGAATAAATACAATACTTCCAACATTTTTTAAAATCCTCTTTGGGAAATGCATATTGTGTCTCAAAAAAACATCCTCAAACTAAATGATATAAATCGAAAACAATTTATTTCACGCAGTACTGCGTATAATATTTTTTGTAGGCACTAATGCGTAAAAAGTAATAGTTTAGGTTTCGTTTTTTACTTTACCGTCTAGTGCATAAAAATTCACTTTACGCACTATGAAGCGTGCGTAAAGTGATACTCCACGACGGTAGTAGAAAAAATTTAAAATAATATTTTTGTTACTCACGTTTTTCTTTAAAAGTAAAATATAAGACATTCTTTTTATTTTGTGGTACCTTGCCTATAAAGTTCGTAAAAGTTTTTTGTATAGGGTAAGTAAAAAATGCTTTCACATAAAAATTCTTGATATTTAATTTTTCATTAGTTTAATATTTAATTTTTCATTTCAGGAGTATTATCTGTCGGCATACAACAAACAGATATGAAGATAAAATCCCTAGGCAATCAACTTCTGCTTCTGAAACGTGAACAGAAAATGATGATGCTGCCAGTAAAGTGCATGCACCTAGAAAAAAGAAACTTAATAATCAGCCTTTGAAAATATGAAACAAACGTTACCAAATAACTTTCGAATAACGAATTACAGAGGCTAGTTTTGCTGAAACATTTTAGATATAAACAGGAAAAACTCAATAACAGCTAAATCCAGATATTAATGTACAATCTAATTTAAACAATGATAGTAATAAGCAGTTACAAAATGAAAATTTAATGTTTGACAGAAAAACAGTTTCTCGAAAATGTTAATCATAAAAATTATAAATACTTTCTTTTGTATTCCGACTTTTACTCACCCTAAGGTAGAGCAAGAATTATTTCTGCTAACGCAGATCGCATCCGTTGCCCGCTTCGTCTAATATTATTGTCAACCTCCTCTTGTGCCGAATACGGAAGTGGAATATCTTGTAATGAAGGTTCCATGATGATAAGTTTTTCTATGGATACTCGAACTTTATATTGAAACATCGGAAATCGTTATTTTAGTTGACTAAAACATATTTCAATTGTTAAGCCGCGTACTGACTCGAATGTGCATGCGTTTAGTCGAGGCTCATACATATGCACATTCAAATCTGGACGTGTCAGCGCATGTTTAACTTCTCGCGAGTCACCGCGAATGCACATGATCCGAGCCGCTGGCTGTCGGTTTTTTGGTTCCGCTCAAAGGAAATATATTATGCGTGTGAGCTCGTGTGGACCGGTTTTAGTCTGCAACAAATTTCGGGAACAATAGTCCAAATTGATTGCTTCGATACTCTAAATACATACTGTAAGCTAGTGTACGAGACTTCAGTAGCTAAAAAGCAAAGTGTTATTGCTAGACGTTCTTGAACCGGAACAGCATGTCTGAGTCTGGTGTCTTTTTTTTAAATTCTAGACCAATGCTATTAATTGAATATTGAAAATCCTCTGACGATATCCTAACAAAGTTTTGATTCAGAATGCAACTGCCGTAAAAGTTTAAGCCCTCAAACATATTCGGGTTCTAAATCGCTTTGGTTTTTTCATTTGATCTTTTTTTAATAAGTTAGAAATCACTATATAAGCAGCACCAGAAGTAATAACTTCTGCCATTATTTGAACACACGAATGACCGGAAAGGACAGAAACAACACATATGCGGGGAAATACATTTGAACAAATGTACCGAGTCGATACAGACGCATATGCATGCGCCTCGACTCAACGCATGCATATTCAAGTAAGTACGCGGCTTTACACGTTCCTTTGTAAATACATTATTATAAGCATGCTCTTCTGGTGTATAAGGATTTCTAAAAGGCACCATTAGCAACGGTGCTATGCCATATCCTTCGTCTCTCAGAAGTAATACTTGCGACCTCTGAAAGTCATTCCTTGCAATGTTATAAATTTCTGAGTTCCTCCAAATCCGTGAATCGTGGATTGATCCTGGCCATGAGGCGTCTACACTTGTAAACCACTCATCTGAATTGCACATGGCATGTACATTAATGCTATGATATCCCTTGCGATTAATATATCCATCACCATGGATAGATGTTTTTCTAATTTTTATGTGAGTGCAATCGATCACACCCAATGCATATGGAAAAGTGTATTTTGTTTGCCGCCTTTCTTTCACTTCTATTACATCGGAAGGATTGCGAAAAAAATTTATCCACCGTCCACATTTTTCTATTAATTTATCAGTAACTTCCGTCGCAACTTTTGACATGTCCATTTTCAGTTTATCAACGTTACATATAGCACCACCTCTTCTTTCTCCAGATTCTACAACCAAAAAGTGATTTGATACCCACTCTACATTTTCTTTATTAAATTATTACAATGCTTTCAAGTCATTGTGATGGTGTTTTTATTTTATTTATTTATTATTCAATACTACTACTAAGTTCAGCTAGCAATTTGGATAGAATTCAGATCTTATGTGGGCGCCACTGGAAGTTAAATTACTTGAGTTCCAAATTGAATTGAAACTATCCTCTTCCAGTAGGATATGTTTCTCAAAAAAAGAATTGCTGATTTTATGTGAATATAATGACCCAATAGAACAATACTTGGAAGATTTGTATAGAAATTTAATTCATAAAAATTCAATCAACGTTCACAAATTCGAATGTCACAGGGCTTTGAGATTGTTTGTTATTTTAAAAAGAAATTAACAAAGGATGAAAAGCTTCCAAAGCCTATTTATGCTGATATTTTAGGGAGATAAATTCAAAATACTGTTAGGACAATGCTTTGTTCGAATATTACAGATTATTATGAGTTAACTAACTCAATAAGTAACCATATAAAAATCTGACGGTGATTTCAAATTAGATAGCCTTTTTCGAATGTTGCCAAAATGAATATATGCATCAATTTTTCATCGTACGTTACCAATTCGAAGGTTTTTCAATAACTGTTATTTCTCACATTCTCGGAATCTACTACATCTTTGTTCTTGGATATGTGTCCTCCTGGAGGTATACCTGTTGGAAGTGGTATAGCGTGCTGATCAATAACGGTAGGAGAATCCAAATACGATATACTCCGAAGCAGAAAGTCTTATTTTCCTGTCTTTATTTATCTCTAATAACTTCTTCAATGCGTTGTGTCTGAACGTCAATGATACGAAATTTGATTTACTGCAAGGTGAATCGTTTTCTAACAACGGGGTTCCATAAAAAAACCCAGCAGGCTATATACGCAAAGAGAGAACACATTATAGCAAACTCAATAAAATATCGTGCTCGTAGAAAAGCTTTTGATTCTATTTGTCAATGAATCTGTCTTTGATTAGTAGTTTGATCTGACTTTTATCAATTAGTGTAATACAAAACATATATATGCACCGTGTGAATGTTGGATTTTTGCTCTGAATGTTCATATCCTCTATTAAAGCATAAATTCAGATTATGTACCTCTGATTTCGGCTGATTATATAGATTTTCTTGATAAAATCATCTCAATGAATAATTTTCGTTGTTGTTATCAACTAATTATCAACAAATCCCATCAGTTTTTTATTATTTCCGAGGTTTTCCATTGGCTAAAAATTATGTCTGTCTACATATCGCACACACGATTCAATAGATGACCGTGTCATATGCTAAATAAACCTAATCAACCTTGAAAATACGAAAGTAATTTCTATTAGATGTAAAAGAATCGGAAATTATCTTTTTTTATTATTTTATATGGCTTGTTATTTTAACCCTCTAACCCAAATTTTTTTTGACCAAAAAAATTTTTTTTTGATTGTCTATTGGTACAAAATAATGCTAAATAATGTAAAAAATACACTTTTTTTTAGTTTCGATTAAAAAAAAATGTCCATTTTAATGGACATATGGACTCAAATGAGAAAATCAATTACAATTACAGATTTTTTCCTCATCACTGTCATTCTCTCTTTCAGAAAATTCATTCAGGCGTTCCAGAACCCTTTCACATTCTTGTTCTAGCTCATCATCATCCAAAAATGACAAAAGTTTCCGCGTCAATTGGATTTTGTGGATCGTAGAAAAATAATTAATAATTTCAGACCAGATGTCCATTTTAAGGGACATATAAACAAAAAGAGGTTCTAACAAACTAATGTTTATTGTTAGACTATCTAATAGCCTCAGTACGTTTTCTGAACGTTTTTAAATGTAATAAAAGTGCTTTATTGTTGAAAATATTTATAACGAACACGTAAAAAGCATATTATTTTACTTACGTTAATCAGCACGCGTTGACTGCACTTATTTTATAAACGCATATTTACAAAAAAATTCCACGGATGGCGCCACATGAACAAATATGAACTTTTATAGATTTTCCTGATTATATTTTCATTTTAAGACTGTGGAAGGTTATAGTTTTCTCAATATCAATTGCAGAAGCATAAACAAGTGTTGCGGCGAAATCCTGTGAGCAGCAGTGGCGGAGATAACTAATCTTATTTAGATATTTTAAGATTTTAAAAATACTTCATAAATAATGAAAAATGAAAAAAAATTAAAGACAAGCTTTTATTTATACAAATACATTGAGAAAGAAAAATAATTTATTTCATTGTTTGATGTAGGTTATTCTGTGAGTAACAGATTCAAAATCTTGCCGCGCAAGATTACCTATTTTGTATCCGCGGCAAGCTTTTGAATCTGTTACTCACATAATAAGCTAGATCAAACAATAAAAGAAAATATGTTTTCCTTTTTAGTGCATTTGAATAAATAAAAGCTTGTCTTTAAATCTTTTTTTATAATTTTTTTCATTATATAAGGTCGTTAAGTTAGTACAAGTAAATATTAAATAAGAAAACGCATAGAAAAATATTACCTACCTACAAGGGCATTCGGTTTAAAAAGGGTACCAGTCGTGAACTGAGCCTTTGTTGTACCCCATTCGATTTTTTTCTGGAAAACGAAATTTCAAAGCAAAAACCATAAACGAAAATAAATTATTTGCAATGAAAGAAAATATTCTATATACTTATAAAAAACGGAAACAAATACAATTCTAAACCTTTTAATTTCAAAGATTGTTTTTAGGCAATCATCACGACCGTCAGACTCGTCTGAACTAGAACCATTATTTGGATGTATTATTATGGGTTGGACAGAGGGTAAAACCACATACTCGTCTTCCTTTTTAATAACATGTTCAACACATTTTTTCCAAATCTGTTGGTGGTCTCCTGTCATAACTTTTATCACGTCTACAAGTTCTTTACTCAGTTTTGGAGTTTGATTACATTTTCGTAATTCTGATTTTACGTTCGCACATATTAACTCTATAGGGTTAAATATGCAATAGTATGGAGGTAGTCTTAGAAGGGTGTGGCCTCGTTCTTTGCACAGCTCGTCAATATAATATATTTTTTCTAACTTTACACCTCTTAAAACAGTGAGCAAACCTATTTTTGTTGAGCCTTTCCCACGATTGGTCGCAGGAAGAGGTATATTGTTTTCAGACATAAATGCAATTATTTCAGCTTTTCTACTGCTACTATTTGGTATCTTACGGAGTTGCCGCGAGTGATACGATGCGTTGTCCATAACGATTACTGACTGTGGTGGAATATTAGGTAAAGCTGTTCGCTAAACCACTTTTCAAATAAGTCTGCTGTCATGTCTTCATGATAATCAGCAGCACAGTCTTTATTTTTTTTAGCAGATAATAATAACGCATTTGGTACAAAACCGTCTTTGGTTCCAGCGTGTACTATTATAATGCGTTTCCCTTTAGAACATGGCCCACTTAAACAGCAATTTTTACTATTGTCTACCCAACCGTACATCATGACTGTCGAACCATGTTTCACAAGAAAAATTATGGGTCTGTTAGATCGTCTGTAGTCTTTTATTTAACGCAAATAATCTTGCCGCCATTGCACTATCCTTGATGATTCGGTAATTGCCATGCGCTTATCAAGCTTTTTATGTTTGAAACCACAACTTATTAAAACTTGACGCAATGTCTCCACGCTGGTATAAGTGTAATCTGGATAATCTGCTAGTTTTTGCTGTATAACTTCCAATGTCGCAACCCTGTTCTCCTTATATAAATCATAAATAGTTCTACGTATAAAGTCTTGCGTGGTTCTGTCAATTTTTTTAAATTTTTCCTTACACGTTTTTCTATTTTCAGTATGATCCACAACAACTCCTTTCGTTATTACTCGATAAATGGAAATTTTATTTATTTTCGTTATTTCTACAATTCTTACTATGATTGCATTATCAGATTGCTGAATATTTTCTTTTTTAATAATAATAATAATAATCTTTATTTGAAAAAACAACCAAGTACAAGAAGTTACACCTGTAAAAGGTGGTAGAAACAAACGGGCGTCAAAAAACACATTGAAGGTCACTAAGACCATCACAAAACATATATAAACAGTATGTAGGTACACAAAAACAAACAGACTACAAAATCTATTCTAGGTGTGCTTCTAAGTAATCCCTTATGGAGTAAGGCTCCAGGTTTATTAGGAGTTTCCAAATTTCTTTTTTAAAACCATTTGGAGAAAAAAGTGATTTTATTCTTTCTGGTAGCTTATTGAAAAATTTGATGGAATTATACAAAGAATTTTTTTCGGTTACGGTCAACCTATGTACAGGATAATTATAATTTATATTTCTGGTCTTATAGCTAATATGGGATTTATAACCAGAAAAAAGGTGCCTATTCTTAGTGAGAAACAAGAGACATTCTTGAATATACACAGCAACAATTGTTAATATATTAGCTGAACGAAACTTAGTCCTACATGATTCTCTATAATTTAGTTTGAACATAATTCTGACAACCCTTTTCTGAATAATAAATAGGTGCTGTAATGAAGTCATAGAACAATAATATACCATACCTAAAAATAGCTTCAAAGTTTGCATGATACACAACTTTAAGTATATAAAAACTCAAATGCTTTGATAGTATTCTTAATGCATAACATGTTTTACATAATTTACCGACTAGCTCATTTATATGTACACTCCAATTTAGATATCGGTCGATATGGATTCCTAAGAATTTGGTACTAGGTGCTATTTCTAAGTTTTTGTTGTTTAACTGAAAGTTACTAGGCACTGCCTGATTTGCATGTCCAGTTGTAAACATAACTACATTAGTCTTTTCTTCATTTACAACCTGTTTATTTTCGGAGAACCAGTTGTTTATCTTATTAAACATCAAGTTGGAGTTGTCTAATATACGTTCAACCGTTCGTCCTTCAATCAGAATATTCGTATCATCAGCATAGTTTACCATTTTACAGTCAGAGTATGGTGTCAGTACATCGCACACATCATTTAGATATACTATGAAAAGTATTGGGCCAGTAATGCTGCCCTGAGGCACACCTATATCTATGTCAGTTACTTGTGATAACGCATTTATATTATCTTTCTGTACTCCTACTTTTTGCTTTCTATTGCTAAGGTATGATTTGAACCAGTCTAAAGGCTTACCTCGAACCCCGTAAGTCTCAAGTTTATCCAGTAATATCTTGTGATCTAAGCAGTCATACACTTTTGATAAGTCTAATGAAAGTCCTAGAGCTACATTCTTGTTTTCTAAGGCATTCAGTATATGCTGGACAAACTTGAACACAGCCGTTGTTGTAGATCTGCCCTTTCGATACCCATGTTGGGCATCACTCAGTAATTCGTTCGTAACTAAGAAATTAATTAGCCGATTGCACATTGCTGTTTCGAAAAGTTTTGAAAAGGAAGCTAACAGGCTTATTGGTCTGTAATTGCATATTTCATTTGGATCACCCTTCTTTTTGTAAATAGGTTTTACTATTGCAATTTTCAGCTTTTCAGGAAAAATGCCATATTGCAAAGAATTATTCAAAATGTACGTTAAAACTTTCGATATATGTGTAACACTTAATTTTATTATTCGAGTTGGAATTTGATCGTCACCACTACTCATCTTATTTTTACAATTCTTCACAATCTCTACTACTTCTTGTTCCATGATTGGTTCTACAAACATAGATTTACTGTTCCATCTAACTTTATTTACAAAATGTATGTTTTGTGCATCTATTTTTTCTTTTAGATTTTTAATTGTATCCGTTAGAAAGCAACTATACTCTTCAGCAATATATCAAATATATTTAAAATAATTTGTTGGGTTTGTATGTGCAAGTCTTTGTTCTCAAATTCATAACTGATATTATTCTCACTCACCTGTGATTACTATTTTGTGCAATTGCATTTTCCCATGGTCGAAAAAAAGCCATATTTTCCAAATAAACAAGAATATTCTAAAACGTATTTAGATCGGCACACACCAAGACCACAGACGCTGCTGGTTTTTATTCTTTCAGAGCTATCAAAACACAAATATAACGCGTGATTTATGACCTCCCATCGTATGGACACACCTGCAAGCATTTATGTCCAACTTGATTGGCCCAGACGAATCGCGGTTGTAGAACAGACAGCAGTCACTCAAGTCCACGTTGACCAGCGGGCTCTTTGTGCCGACGGAGACTGTATACAAGTAGTACAGATTATTTTTCGTTCCGTTTCTTCGCATATACGCTCGTGTTAGCGAAGTGAGTTTTTATTTGCTCCCTATAGAAACAGCTTCTGCAATTGATATTGGATGGACTATACCCAAAAAACATGTCAAGAAATATGAACTCGTTCATTAGTTAGGTTGAGAAATAAAACACTAGATGGCACAATTTAATATTATATTTTTGTCGAAATAGAAAAGGAATGTATGTCCATTGTAATGGACGTGAGGTCGGAAAGGGTTAATTTTGACATTATTCTGAATAATGTCAGTATCTTTCTGACTTCACACCTAATTCCTTACTTTTTTGAAAAGTTAAGTACAAATAAACTAGGTGGACTCTAAGATATTCATGTCACAGTGACATTCGAAAGTTCTTAATTGTGAAAACATGCCACCTAGGCTTGCACCAAATCCAAAACCTCACATGAATTGAATACAGAAATGTAGCGGGACGAACGGAACGCTACATCATGATCACAAGTACTTCTTCTAAGTTTCTAATAATTTTTGGAACACAAATTAAGGATGAACTCAGCCATAGCCCTACCGTGGTCAAACGGAAGTCTGCTGTCTATCAGACTCCAAAGTTATGGAGTAGATTCTCACCCCGAAAAGCAAGAACAATTTTTTATTCATAGTAGAAATGAGAATTTACTCAAAACAAATTATACTTAAGAGTACTTACTCAAGCGGAGCATCTACTTCTGGTTTATATTCATATCACGTGGAGTATTTGCTCCAAATTATTGAGTATAAACTGAATGCTCATTTTTATTCATACCAGCCAATATTTCTAAAATGTACACAAAATGAGTAAACAATGTGTTTTGTTTTTATATTTTTTGGCCTAGTTTTTGAAGATTAAAGTGCGGCCTCTTACTGAAAAGTTTTTTATATACTAGTTTTTTTTTGTAGGAATATTGTTGCTATGCTATTGTGATTGTTTGTATTCCGTTGAATTTTTCATCTCGATTTTGACCTATTTCCATGTGTCCAATTCCAATCAATGTCACAAACATGGCGACGCCAATATTTCTGACGGATGTGCATGACAGAAATCTGTGACGCATAATAGAGAGATATTACTACGATAGAAGTATGTTAAATCGAATATCTATCAAAAAACAACTAGGTACTTTCCAGGCTAATGCCTCGACGAAAATGGGCTGTAACTGTCGAGGCCGAAACTTTAATAATAACACATGTATTTAAATGAAACGAAAAACTAATGCAAGTTGGTTAACTCATTATATACTAGGATCACTGCGGTTTGAAATGAAATATGAGAAAATTATTAGAATTATTAACTTAGTGCTGTAGGTACAGTTTGCTGTGTTTTTGAAAAATTGCAGGGTCCCAGAAGAAGAGGAGAGGATGCTGTACCATTCTGAATATCTCGTAGAGTCCTCAGTAGGTCATAATTTATCTTTTCTGATACCACAGAGTCTTGCCTAAAAAAAAATTTCAATAAAATATATGACACCATATGGTGGCATAATTTTTTTATAAAAAATACCAGTTTTTTTAAATATCTACCAATCACCTTAGTTTTGAAGGTACTCTCATACGAACCCAACCGTTTTCTAGCTAATAATTGTGATTTTATGAACACAAACATATGATTAATCAAGAAATGTTCTACTGAAGCGAATTCTGTTTTTGTAATTGGAAATCAAAATTGAAACGTTACATTTTCTCGAAAAGTGTGTCTTTAAGTACAAAGTGGTGGATCATCCGTTAAATCGAAAATGCCATATTTAGGTGCATATCACGAATATACTGAAGTAGAAGCCAGTTCCTCACATCGAAGGTTGAGTGAAAATGTATATCAAGACCCCTCAATGAGCTTTCGAAGAATTGGTTTGGCAGAAAATTTATCCAAATCATGTGTTCACAGGATATGTAAGGAAAAGCAACTTCCTCCATTTCATTTGGTCAAAGTGCAAGAACTTCGTGCTGGTGATCTCCGAAAAAGAGTTCTGTAATTGGGTTATCGAGATTCATTAAGAAAATGTTTTTCACGGATGAAACAACATTTACCAGAAAAGGTATTTTCAATCAGCGAAATGCACATGTATATGAAGAAGAGAATCGAAACTATAGAACACCATTTCCAATATTCATTTTAAAAATATTTGGTGTGGAGTAGTCGCCGATACCCTATTGGGATTTTTTGATATCGAAGGAGCACTAAATGGACATAAATATCTCGAATTCCTGAACGATAATCGTCCAGAATTTTTGGAAGATATAAATTTACAAGATCGACAACAATTATGGTTATGCATGATGGTGCACCTCCACATTACACACTGCCAGTGAGGGAATGGCTGCATCTTCATTTCAATAGCCTTCCCGAAGTCCAAACGTAAATCCACTAGATTTTTATGTTTGGGGAGAATTAAAACAGAAACTTCATTCAAGATGGAAAGGATGCAGCTAAATGAAAATGTTCTAAGAAAACTTGAATTTATTTTCCTCAAAAGGATTAGAGCTTCCCAGATAACACAGGATATCCTATAGATATCCATTTCATGTCCAATTCTGGTCGGGATATCCCTGGATTTGAAATGGACATCCATAAGATATCCGTCGACGGATTTGAAATGGATATCCTTCAGAAGATATCATATGGATGGCCATAAGATATCCGGAGCAAATATGGATAAGTTTAAATTGCAAGATTGATTTTTATTGTGTCAATTTCTGAGTTTCTTTCATGCTCGTACATATGGATTAATTTTTTTGAAAAAATCTAATGTTTCGTTTTTCTACTTGATTTGAAATGGATATCCATCGACGGATTTGAAATAGATATCCTTCAGAAGATATCCTAGGCCATGAGATATCCAAAGCAATCATAAATGAATTTAAACATTCTCGTAGATACACAAATTGTACCTTTGTCGCGGGGACCCTCTGCGACCACAGAACAGATATACATGTGTCTGCGACAGGCCATACTATACACATAACGCATAATTACTGGCGACGTCTGTCATTTTATTTTGTTGAGGAAGGTCATATTAGTCATAGCACTGAATCCAAACAAAAGTCGTGTTTTTTTTTCTATTTTCCTCCGTTTTTGATACCTTGTTAGTATGGACATTATGGTTTTCATCTGTAGCAATTGATTGTTTCCAAAGGGAATTATATATTGGTCGAATACAGGTAAATATCAATTGAAAAGGACATAACCTATAAACATCCATTATTTCCAATGCATTTATGTGTTTGCTGTTTGAGTTTCGATATTTTCAGGAATGCTAAAAGAGCACGTCGTTACATTTGCCACAATACACGAGTTTTTCAAATGTCACAGTGTCCAGATTAAAAATGGTGTGAATGCCTACAACAGTGGACATGTGATGAAGATGATTCATCAGTAGATTCGAACATTTTCCTATTGATTGCACTGAAAAAATGAATCTTTCGGAAGAATATTTGGGAACTGGATCGAAATTCAAAGCTGCTGTAGGTAAGTTGCATGTTTTTCTAGAACTCTTTTTTTAGGTACCTAAATGAAATATCAAAAATACGACTTTGTGGAACGATGCCTCTCTTCCATGCTCACTAATATGTTTGCCTCCAAATATTGCTGGTATGGAGCAAAAAAAATAAACTGGACAACTATAAAACTGGCAGAATTATCACTAGGTGAAAAGCCCATTCAGTTGTTCTGTTTATTTGATAATATTTGTATTGCCTCAAAACAGACTGCTAGTTCAGTGAGAATGCAAAATTTCCAAGAAAAATTTATGTCAATAATGCTTATTATATATATATATATATATATATATATATATATATATATATATATATATATCATAGTATACCAATAAAGAGAGAGAAAAACTATGGCAGTGGTATATATTATCAACATCAGTATTCGAATTCAAAAGAAAGCATAATATTTCTCAGTATTTTTTTGTAGATTTCAACATCAATTATACCCGTGAATATATACATATCATTTCAGAAGCGGCTGACCTCAGTGATTCGACGGAAAATAAAAAAGCTACTGAAGAAGCCATCTAAGCTTGGCTGAGAAGGGCCAAAGAAAGGCATCTGTCATCTTCTAGAATAAAGGAAACACCTGATGGACGAAGAAAATAGCATTCTATTTTTTCTGTAACTTTATTTTTATGATTATTCTGCATATAATATTCTGTTTTTATTTTAGAGTTTACATATACATTTTATTTGTTGATTACCCCGAAGTTTATGAGAATTTTTTTTGATACCAGAGTTTATTAATACATTTTTTTTTTGTTCAATACCTTTATTTTATTTCCCTCCAGATCGCTATTACTATATTTTATCTTCGATGGATATCCCCGAAGGATATCTTTAGAATATCTCTCAAGGAATCTTTCAGATAGCTTTTGAATATCCCTGAAGGATGCACTATATCTTATGGATATCTTTGAAAGATATCTTATGGACATCTCTGGAAGATATCTTATATATATCCTTGAAGGATATTCTATGGATGTACAGGTTGTTCCACTTTGGACATCCATCGGATGTCCATAAGATGTCTGTCGGATATAATTGGATGTCCATAGTATATCCATGAAATTCATGAAGGATGTCCAATGGATATCCATTGGATGTCCATGTGTTATCTGGGTTGTATCCAAAACAATGGTGGACACTTCGAACAGTTTACGAGATAAAAGGTTTTTGAAGAAATTGTTCAATAAATAGATTCTATAGTCTTCTATTTTAATTTTTAAGAAACTGCCATGATACTCTTCTTGTACGCCACTGTGGCAACGGTTTTTTTCCAAAATAGGGCACCCATTTAAGGAAAACATCTCTGCAAATTTGATTGCATTTTTTTGATATCCATGATAGTTATGAGAAAACATGCCTTTTAATTTTCCAGTTTCAACACCCTGTACCTCTGCAAGAAACCAGCTTTGTGAAAAAATGCACGTGAAACTGTCATTCATTTTTTTGGTAGAATATCTAGTTGAACCAGTAAATAGGATTGTAGAATTCACTTCAGCCGAACGAACAATTTTTTCATTACTAGTATGTTTGTATTCATAAATGAATGCACAATTATCTTAAAAACGGTTGGTTTTTCCAGATTCAAACAAGCATACATTTTTTACTCAAAATTGAAAGAGGTATGCGAAAAATTAATATTTTTTCAGATTTCACCAGTGGCGTAAAAGGGAGAAAAGGGGCCATGATACCCTTCTTGTACGCCACTGGTAGCAACTGAAAATATTTAAAAAAAATAAAAAATAAAGCACTTATTGAACAAACACATTCCTTCAAATGAAATAAATTTTTTTTTCAAAACTGTCAAATTTATGAATAAAAAATACTTTGAATTTTTCATATTCAACACCGAACGACATTTGAGAAAACAGATATCAGGAAAGTCCTATTTATTTTAGGGAATCTTCCGTTTCAATTTGGCAACACAGTTTCGGGACACCCTGTATATATATATATATGTGTGTTTTTTTTCTTTAATTTAAAAACTTTCCTGAAATGCCACAATCTATATATACAGGGTGTAACTGAATAAGTGTAAAACATTTAAGGAGGTGATTCCTCATCGAAAAAAAGATAGGATCTTTCATATAAAGAAACTTCATTGGAGCATCCCTTGTTAAGATACAGCCCCTTAAAGGGGGTACATAAAATTTGTATAACAATTTTTTTCACAAGCACTGAAAAAGTTACAATATGAAATTAACCTGACGTTTTGTACTACCAAAAGACACTTAGCCAGTAATTTATTTGGTTTACCCCATGGTTGTAAGGTGAAAACGCAACCCCTAAAATTTATTTCCAATGTAACTTTTGTCTTATTATTTGTTTACCATTTAAAAATTTATTTCCGATAGCCTGTTTCATTCTAAACAAAAAATGTCTCTTGGGTTTTTGCCCAAAATAAACCAGTAAGCAGCAAAACATTATTTTACTAACAACTACAGAGATACATCGCCATAAATGCAACTGGATTTATTGTTATTTTGTAGTTATTACCTGCATTAAACGATTAAAGGGTAATAAACAAAACTAAGTTATTAATAACAAAACACACAACATGTAGAAATCATAGTGAATGTTCAATATGTCTACCTTCAAACATTACGCGATGCCTAGACGCCGGCGATTGAGCCAATGATTCGCCAAATATTCCTGGAGTCTCTCTGATACCCCTGCACGCATCGATGATGCGGTTTCTAAGTCCTCTACATCGCGAACAGGAGTACGATATACCAAATGCTGTGAATGGCCCCAAATAGAGAAATCGAGAGGATTGAGATCCGGGGATCAAAGCGGCCATTTATGTGGTCCTCCTCGACCTATCCACTGATTTGCATATGTTTCAGTTAAATGCTGACGTGCTACTTGACTAAAATGGCGGAGCCCCATCATGCAAAAAAAACATATCCCTTCTGACGCCCAAAGGAACTTCCTCCAGCAGTACTGGATGCACTTCTT
Source organism: Gonioctena quinquepunctata (assembly GCA_018342105.1). Classification (NCBI taxonomy): domain Eukaryota; kingdom Metazoa; phylum Arthropoda; class Insecta; order Coleoptera; family Chrysomelidae; genus Gonioctena; species Gonioctena quinquepunctata. Next base: position 157,611 of record JAFIRS010000092.1, read on the forward strand.
AAAATTGAACGTATGCCTCACCATTTAATCGAGGAGGTAGAAAATGAGGCCCAATTAAATCATCCCAATAACTCGAGCCACACGTTAAGAGAAAACTGTTCTTGATGGCTAGTTTCGACAATAGCTGAGGGTTTTCATCAGCCCATATGTGGTAATTATGAAAATTAATAATTTGTCCCGAGAAAAACTACATTCGTCTGTGAATTCTATCGTCTTCAGAAAGTCACAATTTCTTCTAATCATTTCCAGCATCCAATTGCAAAATTCAAGACGGTTCGAAAGTCTCAGGTAACAGTGCCTGTACTCGCTGCAGATGGTAAGGGTATAAGAGTTGTTCCTTTAAAATTGAAATACCGTCATATGATCAACATTTAGCTGGAAAGCAATCTTTCTAGTACTGGTAGTAGGTTGTTCTTCAATCAAATTAAGTACTGCTTCCTCAAGCTGTGGTGTTCGGATTCTGATGCTACCACAATCCTGCTCTTTTGTCGAATGAACCATATTCTCGTAATCGTTGATGAAGTCGAGCAAATATTCTATGTGAAGGATGCTGCCGTTGAGGATACATTTCAGCATATCTTCTAGAAGCTTCTAACCCATTCCCCGACAGACCAAACGTAATGCATATCAGCCATTTCCTCATTTGTGTATGCCATTTTATTAACAAGTGAATTATTAAAGTAACAAATTAAGAACAGAACAACAACACACAATTAGTATTAATTCAATTTCGAAAATTCCCAAACTGACAGCGTCATACCAATTTAATTGTCACTATCGCTAATAGCGACCTACTAGATAGATTAGTTTCGTATTTTCGCATTTATGACGATGTATCACTGTAGTTGTTCGTAAAATAATGTTTTGCTGCTTACTGGTTTATTTTGGGCAAAACCCAAGAGACATTTTTTTTGTTTAGAATGAAACAGGCTATCGGAAATAAATTTTAAATGGTAAACAAATAATAAGACAAAAGTTACATTGGAAATAAATTTTAGGGGTTGCGTTTTCACCCTTACAACCATGGGGTAAACCAAATAAATTACTGGCTAAGTGTCTTTTGGTAGTACAAAACGTCAGGTTAATTTCAATATTGTAACTTTTCAGTGCTTGTGAAAAAATTGTTATACAAATTTTATGTACCCCTTTAAGGGCTGTATCTTAACAAGGATGCTCCAATGAAGTTTCTTTATATGAAAGATCCTATCTTTTTTTCGATGAGGAATCACCTCCTTAAATGTTTTACACTTATTCAGTTACACCCTGTATATATATATATATATATATATATATATATATATATATATATATATATATATAAATATATGTATATAATATATATATATATACATATATTTATATATATGTGGATATATATACATATATACCGGGTGATTCTCTAAGGTGGCTCACCCCTATAACTTTTTTATTATTGAAGATTGAAAAACGAAATTTGGAGGCTGTGTATTATAGTTAAATTTTTTTTTTACATATTTACTTGTTTTGCCGTACTTCCGGTTTGACCAAAAATGAACCTATCTTTCGATTTTTAAATGGGACATACTATATATTTTTACTTATTCCGATCGGGAATGACATTCAATCCAACAACACCTTACTTATCAATATTTGACAAATAAAGTCATTTTTATTTCAATTTTTATTTTTCGATCTAGAATCCCATGAATCGTGTGAATCGCTTCATTCTTGATCAAGTAACATGGAAAAAATACGACTATGAGGCTTATGACTTCACAGTCGTTTTAAGCATTATTTAAAAGTCGCAAATATGAATTTTTCCAGTTTACTTGATTTTTTTAAATGGCAAGGGGGTGGCTCGTTGGCTTTTTGTGAAAGATCATTTTCTTACGATTTATTCGATAACACACACTTTCACTTTATCTTCACTATTTTTCTTAATAATTGCAAGAAGCCATCATACCTAATAAAAAATAATAGTATTCGGTATACTTATGCACTAAGTCCTGTTATTCTAGATATCCGTGACAAACAATTGAAGCTGTTGCTATGACTACCTAAATAAATAGGCTAATGAATATGCTGTCCCTTTTAAAAATGTATTTGTTGCGTAGTTTATAATTTGATATGGAAAATTATACTAGAAACGGAAAAATTGACATGTTGCTGATTTACGGAGAAGCAAAAAATAATGCAACTGATGCAGCTCGAATTTATGCTGAGAGATTCCCTAATCGTGGCCATCCCACTCGACCTTACTTTCCAAAACTGGAAGGGAAAATGTGGAATGAACCAGAAGAAAATGCCAATAACTTCATCGTCAGTGAAGAAAAAGAAGTAGACGTGTTGGCCTATGTTGAACTGAATTGTACGGCGTCAATTCGCCAAATTGTTTCTGAGTTTGATATAAGTTATTCGTCCGTTTGGAGAATTCTTCACAAATATAATTATCGATCATTCAAGTACCAACTAAATCAACATCTTTACGGTAACGACCACAACCGAAGATTAACTTATTACAACTGGTTTTTGACTAAATACAGAGAAGATGTACGTTTTTCATTTAACATTATTTATTCAGATGAAACTCAATTCACCAACTTGGGTCTGTTCAATCGGAATAATAAAAGGTACTGGTCTCAAACAAATTTGCATCTGATGCAAGAAGGAAATTTTCAAGAGCGATTTGGTTTCAATTGCTGGCTGGGTATTATCGGAGAAAACTTTTGGGGCCAATAATTTTCGACGGACAACTTACTATTGATATCTATTTTCAATAGGATGGAGCACCACCTTACAATTCTCAAGTCGTGAGAGACACCTTCCCAGAAAAGTGGATTGGCACTTATGGACCTATTCAGTGGCCTGCGAGGTATATTCTTAAGTTGTCATATTTTTTCATAATGTATTATTTCTTTTTCATATTCTAGATCACCAGATCTTACTATACTAGATTTTTTTCTCTGGAGAACAATTAAACATCAAGTGTATAACACAGCATCAGCTTCTCGTGAAGAACTGGAGTATAAAGTGAGGGTGGCATTCCAGAACATCACTGCGGAACATCTAATCAATGTGGTGCGCGCAACAATTGAAAAAGTTGAACTTCGCCGTCATCAAGGAGGTCATTTTGAAAAATTAAGAACCTTAATGGACCAATTTGCAACTTTTAAATAATTCTTAAAACGACTGTAAATTCATAAGCCTCAAAGTCGTATTTTTCCCATGTTACTTGATCAAGAATGAAGCGATTACACTATCCATTTCTAGATCGAAAAATAAAAATTGGATTAAAAATTACTTTATTTGTCAAATTCCGACAACCGAGGTGTTTTTGGATTCAGAACGTCATTTTCGATCGAAATAAGTAAAAATATATAGTATCTCCTATTTGAAAATCGAAAGTTGGGGACATTTCCGGTTAAATCCGAAGTATAAAAAAGCAAGTAAATATGTCAAAAAATTTAAATTGAACTATAATACAGAAATCCCAAATTTAATTTTTTTATCTTCAATAATAAAAAAGTTATAGGGGTGAGCCACCCTGGAGAATCACCCGGTATATATATATATATATATATATATATATATATATATATATATATATCTATATATACAGGGTGTAACTGAATAAGTGTAAAACATTTAAGGAGGTGATTCCTCATCGAAAAAAAGATAGGATCTTTCATATAAAGAAACTTCATTGGAGCATCCCTTGTCAAGATACAGCCCCTTAAAGGGGGTACATAAAATTTGTATAACAATTTTTTTCACAAGCACTGAAAAAGTTACAATATTGAAATTAACCTGACGTTTTGAACTACCAAAAAGACACTTAGCCAGTAATTTATTTGGTTTACCCCATGGTTGTAAGGGGTGAAAAACGCAACCCCTGAAATTTATTTCCAATGTAACTTTTTGTCTTATTATTTGTTTACCATTTAAAAATTTATTTCCGATAGCCTGTTTCATTCTAAACAAAAAATGTCTCTTGGGTTTTTTGTCCAAAATAAACCAGTAAGCAGCAAAACATTATTTTACGAACAACTACAGAGATACATCGCATAAATGCGAAAATACTAAACTAATCTATCTAGTAGGTCGCTATTAGCTTATAGTGACAATTAAATTGGTATGACGCTGTCAGTTTGGGAATTTTCGAAATTGAATCAATACTAATTGTGTGTTGTTGTTCTGTTCTTAATTTGTTACTTTAATAATTCACTTGTTAATAAAATGGCATACACAAATGAGGAAATGGCTGATATGCATTACGCTTACGGTCTGTCGAGGGAATGGGTTAGAAGCTTCTAGAAGATATGCTGAAATGTATCCTCAACGGCAGCATCCTTCACATAGAATATTTGCTCGACTTCATCAACGATTACGAGAATATGGTTCATTCGACAAAAGAACGCAGGATTGTGGTCGCCATCGAGAAATACAACACCACAGCTTGAGGAAGCAGTACTTAATTTGATTGAAGAACAACCTACTACCAGTACTAGAAAGATTGCTTTCCAGCTAAATGTTGATCATATGGACGGTATTTCGAATTTTAAAGGAACAACTCTTATACCCTTACCATCTGCAACGAGTACAGGCACTGTTACATGAGACTTTCCGAACCGCCTTGAATTTTGCAATTGGATGCTGGAAATGATTAGAAGAAATTGTGACTTTCTGAAGACGATAGAATTCACAGACGAATGTAGTTTTCTCGACAAGATTATTAATTTTCATAATTACCACATATGGGCTGATGAAAACCCTCACGCTATTGTCGAAACTAGCCATCAAAACAGTTTTCTTTAACGGTGGCTCGGAGTTATTGGGGATGATTTAATTGGGCCTCATTTTCTACCTCCTCGATTAAATGGTGAGGCATACGCTCAATTTTTAAGAGAAGTGCATCCAGTACTGCTGGAGGAAGTTCCTTTGGGCTCAGAAGGGATATGTTTTTATGCATGATGGGGCTCCCGCCCATTTTAGTCAAGTAGCACGTCAGCATTTAACTGAAACATATGCAAATCAGTGGATAGGTCGAGGAGGACCACATAAATGGCCCGCCGATCCCGGATCTCAATCCTCTCGATTTCTATTTGGGGCCATTCACAGCATTTGGTATATCGTACTCCTGTTCGCGATGTAGAGGACTTAAGAAACCGCATAATCGATGCGGCAGGGTAATCAGAGAGACTCCAGGAATATTTGAGCGAATACGTGGCTCAATGCGCCGACGCTAGACGCATGCGTATGTTTGAAGGTAGACATATTGAACATTCACTATGATTTCTACATGTTGTGTGTTTTGTTATTAATAACTTAGTTTTGTTTATTACCCTTTAATCGTTTAATGCAGGTACTAACTACAAAATAACAATAAATCCAGTTCGCATTTATGACGATGTATCTCTGTAGTTGTTCGTAAAATAATGTTTTGCTGCTTACTGGTTCATTTTGGGCAAAAAACCCAAGAGACATTTTTTGTTAAGAATGAAACAGGCTATCGGAAATAAATTTTTAAATGGTAAACAAATAATAAGACAAAAAGTTACATTGGAAATAAATTTTAGGGGTTGCGTTTTTCACCCCTTACAACCATGGGGTAAACCAAATAAATTACTGGCTAAGTGTCTTTTTGGTAGTACAAAACGTCAGGTTAATTTCAATATTGTAACTTTTTCAGTGCTTGTGAAAAAATTGTTATACAAATTTTATGTACCCCTTTAAGGGGCTGTATCTTAACAAGGGATGCTCCAATGAAGTTTCTTTATATGAAAGATCCTATCTTTTTTCGATGAGGAATCACCTCCTTAAATGTTTTACAATTATTCAGTTACACCTTATATATAAGATCCTTTTAAATTGTATGCAGTCAAGGTATGGAAATTAGTGAACTTTTTTCTATTCAACTTTCGAGTATTTATTGTCTTTCATCAGAACTTACAATGAATTAAAATTGATATTAGATTTGAAATTAATAGGCATGTTTTTGAAATGAGTTAAACCTTTCACTTGAGCAATTTATAAATAACATAGTCATTATAGATAACATCTGGTATAGTCTATATAGTTAAAACTTTGATCAAACTATATATGACTATACCAAGAGTGTTGTCTGTTGTGACATGTTATTTTATAAATTGCTGCAAGTGAAAGGGTTTAACCTCACTTTCGTAAGAAAACACATGCCTATTTAGTTTTCAAATCTAATAATGTTCAATTTTAATTCATTGTAGAGTTCCTGATGAAGAGACAATAAATGACTCGAAAGCTTGAATAGAAAAAAGAGTTCACTTTAATTTCCATGCCCTTGTTGACTGCATACCCGAATTTAAAAAGGATTCTTCTTTAATTAGTCGCTAACCTTCACACCTTCTTTATATATATATATATATATATATATATATATATATATATAATATATCCACAACTCATTCGAATTTGTTTACAAAATCCATCAAATAGTAATACATATTTCTGCGTTTATTCTATCTTTCGGAAACAGAGACAATATCGACTTATTAACAGTTTCAAATATTTCCAAAATACTTCGTTAAAGGTAATTTCAAATGTATAAGTTACGAAGACTGGTATTACATCGCAATACCCGTATCGTTGGTTGGTGGTTTTTTTAATAAGCAAAAAGGCATATATTTTTTTCAATTTGATAATGAGTTTATTTTCCACCAACTTCAAGTTTTGCTAAAACAAATCTACGAAACCTACTCACTACTGAATATGCATTGACTGAATGTTTTATCATGTCACATTTGAAAGTAGAGAAAGAAGTGTGTATTTTTTGTCGACCCAGTCTATTTTGAAGATGTCAGTTGATTCTTACCTATAATCTGGATGTTCGGTAACAAATTTTCTCATCCAGGAAGCAGTTGTGAGTAATTCTCCCGAAGCTTTTTGTTGTATGAATTTGAGGTACTGTTGGATGGTACAATGCGTATCTGCATCAACCTCCATATCGTTAAGGTAACTATTCATCAATGGAATCAATCCTGGAAACGTACCTTCCTGAAAAATGTTTTAAGTAAATCTGTTGACTTTGATCAGATCAGAATCAGATGTGGAATCATCTGCGACTCAAAGATAAACTTTAGTAACTATCTTCCATCGTTCAATTTTTCAATTCACAGAAAAATCTTTCTTTTCAATATTCAATTGAGAATGTTTACCTTTTACACATGAATACCCCCAAGATGTTATATTGAACGATGGAAGATAGTGACTAAAGTTTGAGTCGCAGATGATTCCACATATAATTTTATGAACGCCCTGTTCCTATTTTCAAACAAATGAATTGTTATTGAATTATTTAATGACCTTGGGAACGGTAATTTTATTATTTTGATTTTTGAATAACAAGTTTTAACTAAAAATTTTTTTTTTTTCTCCTAGCGCTTCAAATAGCTCGACAATGGTGTGACGTCATGTTTAGAAAGTACCCACGCTGTAAAATCACATTCGGGAATATTATTGAAATGTCTGCTCTAAGTAGAGTTTATAAATACTGTATTGTGCCTCGGTATACGAATACCACCATTAGTACAACAAATAAAATATTTTTTGTGTTCAAGAGGCTAAAATTAGAAAAAATTGGTGTAATGCGATGAAAAGGGACCTCAAAAGGAATAAAACGATATCCATCATAAGTATGCGTCATTGCTGTGAATAACATTTTGATATATACGTTAATTTGAAAATAATGTATCCTTTATTTCTGCTAATTTTTTTTATGCCAAGAATCCATTTGAGTCAATAGGTAGCAGCAGTAAAGGTACCTACATAGGTATTTTTAGGATGATCTTGATTCCAGTTTAATAAGTATATTTTACATGTAGGTTTGTAGGTAATTCTGATATATGGAAGTATTACTCACTTTTCCATTGATGATTTCATCCATATTCATTAGAACGAATTCATCACATTGTTTCGTGTTACAATTATCTGAGATATAATAACCAGATACGTTTTTTCTGAACCAGAATGTTTGCTCTCTAATCGCATTCCTTTTTTGGGCATTTTTCATATTTTCTTCCACCTATGAAATAGAATTTGAAAAAATCCCCCATTAAATCAATGTTGTGATATTTTTATCTTACCTTACTGATGGGTATCAAAAAATTGATTTTGTATGAAAGTATCACCCTTGTCAAAAGTGCAACAAAACAACAAATTGCAGCATTTTCGAAATCTGTCACTTGAATTTCACATGGTCGAAACTCTACCCTCCAACCTGTTGTTGAAGCGGGTGGAGGGGGTTTGAATCTCATTGTCTGCCAGTTGGTCGAGTTGATATTCTACAAAAGAAAAAAGAGCTTTTTATGAAGACCTTAAACCGGTAGATTGAAGCATAAAAAATGTTTGCGTTGGTTCACAGCCTATATTTTTTCGACAGTATCCAGTGTTAAAAAGCCAGGGGTTGACTGTTAATTAAAAAAAATGCAATCAGCAAATTAACAGATTCAAAAACATTTCTCGCAAAAATAGTTTGTGTTCAAACTGGATACATCGTGCGACAAGCTTTAAATCTGTTACATATCTAACAAAACATATTTTTAATCTTTTTGGTGCATTCAAATAATAGCGTGTTTTCAAAAAGGGCGCGGGCTCGGCAGTTCATCTGCAGAAGATTCATAACCATCGACCTCAGAACCACGCATTTTGTTAATAATCTACCTGACTCCCACAAATAGCTACAAATTGGTGAATCAAATAAAATTTATTTGTATCAAACAAATAAAAGTGTCGTATATGCACGACAAAATATAATCTCGAAATGAATAACATTATTTTTTGGTTTTGGATCAAATTTAATGTTTTAATCAACTGAAACTAGTTTGCACGAACCAAATATCTTATTCGACCAACTCTATTCATAACTCGTTTTGGCAGAAATGTTGTTTCAAATATGTAATTATTTTGTTGAATCGAATAATCGGATCTACAAAATTTGCTGATTGCTTTAACAAAAATATTAATTGGAACAAGTATTTATGTCAAGTTGATGAATTCAATAAAATGTCAATTCAACACAGTGTTGCCAACCCTTGAGTTTTGACTGTAGATTTACAGTTTTTTGGAAAACTTCCCAGTTTTCAGTTTAGGCCTCCAAATCTACAGTTTTTTATTTAAGATGCTAGCACCATCTATTTTAATTGCTGCGTAGTCCGTACACTTACTCAGATTCAGCAAAACCTACAACTACCGGACCGAACTACGTAATTGTCAATCGATTTAATCTCATCTAGCCAGGGTACATATACGAAAATATGCTTGGCAGTACTATGTACCTTTTGTAATAATGCATGCTAACCACCTGTATTTGAAGCAATAAACGTTATTATTATTTGAAATTTAAATTAAAGAAAGAAAGCATCCTCAAGTGGGAGTCGAACCCACGACCTTATGATTTCTAGCCATACGTTCTACCATCTGAGCCATTCGAGAACATAGGAATCGACACACACTCGTGAATCCTTTCCTTCCATAATTTAATTTTATGTTAGAAATGAATCGAAGATCAAACGAACTTATCAATGGCCTCCCACTTGAGGATGCTTTTTTCCTTTAATTTAATAATTTGTCCACTATGCCACAAAATTCCCTTTCATGTATTTCTTTCGGTCGCAATATTTCCACTTTTACATTATATATTTGACTAAATCTTATCAGTGGTTAGAGATCATCTTCCTGAACCTGCTACTGAAATCGTCGAATAACGATGACGTTAGAGTGACAGGTAATGGATCTCGACGGCCATTGATGAGTACGTTTGATATTCGATTCATTACTAACATGAACATTAAATTATGGAAGGAAATGATTCAAGAGTGTGTGTCGATTCCTATGTCCTCGAATGGCTCAGACGGTAGAGCGTATGACTAGAAATCATAAGGTCGTGGGTTCGACTCCCACTTAGGATGCTTTTTTTCTTTAATTAAATAATTTGTCCACTATGCCACAAACTTCCCTTTCATGTATTTCTTTCGGACGCAATATTTCCACTTTTACGTTATTATTATTATTTTTATTATTAATAGATGGCGTTAGCGGATAGAGTAAGTAGATAGTTCCATCGTTCGGTTGAAGGCCGAAGTCTGTTTTACCACCGACCATATTTTATTTCTCAAGTTTATTTCGTTAATCTGATTAGAAGTTTGAAGATCACGTGATTTTTTGTTTAAAATACCATTCCCATATGTGTTTTATTTATTACTACCATTAAATAATATAAAATAAGAAAAAGCTGTAGATTTATCATTTTTAAATAATATTTACAGTTTTCTACAGTTTTTAAAGCATCACAGGGGGAGGTACCTACTCTTTATTTCAGGTTTGAAGGAAAACTGATTTATAATATATTATAAATTGACGACTTTGCCAATTACGGTCCCAGAACGGTTCCTATATATATATATATAATATATATATATATATATATATATATATATATATAATATATATATATATATATATATATATATATATATATATATATATTTTCATAAATACAGTAGGAGTATAAAATTATCTATGGTTTTAGCCTCTCTGGAGAAGAGAGATAACACCCTAAGCATATGGGATGCTTGTATTGGGATATATCCCTGTTCTTCCTGAAGGCTTGGTAATATTAACTTTTGTATTTTATCAAAGCTATGGCTAATGAGTAATGAGTACATTGAAATGAAAATATTGAATCTGTAGAATGGAAAAAAACAAAACAAAACTTTTTTTGTTGTTGATATTTAGTTATTGTAACGAACCTAGGCCGGACCGTCGCCTCACGCGTTGCCACTGACAGCGATGATATCATCCCCGGAGATATTCGAGAACAATCCAGTCACGCCGCGGCAGATGACAACGGTCGATATTGGAAATAACTGGAACATGCTGGGCACCAACCGCCAGAATTGGAAACATCAGAATGCTGTATCGGAGATAAATAGACAGCCCTCAAGAGGGAGTGGACAGTCTGAACGAGCCCATACGATCGAGCTATACAGTGGCGTAGTAATATAAATTAAGTTGTAGATTAAGTGTGAAATAAATTAGTATAAACCAAGTTAAGTTTATTTACGTTACAATTGGTGTCGGAAGTGAGATTTTGAAAATAAACAAGTGATCGTGGAGTGGATAGTCAGAAAAATAAATTGATAGACCTTTTTGTACGCCCAAAATAGACAGTGGCCCGGTTTTCGCGAAGTGGACAATTGTGCGTGGGAATATAAACTGATACACTGTTCGCGTGAAACAGGAAATAGACAGTGGCCCGGTTTTCGCGAAGTGGACAATTGTGCGTGGGAATATAAACTGATACACTCTTCGCGTGAAACAGACAATAGACTGGTGGCCCGTGGAAAAGAATTCGCGAAGTGAATTTTTAACAAACTGATAAACTTTTCGTGTGAAACAGACTGATACCTCGTCAAAGACAAAATGTGTTCAAGAAAAGTGCGCCTTGCGGACTTGAAGGTAGCGGAATTGAAACAGGAATTGGAGGAAAGGGAACTGGAAACAACGGGTAAAAAGCAAGTACTCCAGGAAAGACTTCCAGAAGGACTTATACAAGAAGGTGAGGACCCCGAAACATTTTTATTCGAAGTTCCCGGAGGTGATTTGAGTCCGATAATAGAAAAACTTGAAGAAAATTCTAGAAATCTGGAAGAGAAGCTTCAAGAAAATTCTAGAAATCTGGAAGAGAAGCTTCTAGAAAATTCAAGAAGCCTGGAAGAAAATGCTAGAAATCTGGAAGAGAAGCTTGAAGAAAATTCTAGAAATCTGGAAGAGAAGCTTCAAGGAAATTCTAGAAATCTGGAAGAGAAGCTTCTAGAAAATTCAAGAAGCCTGGAAGAGAAGTTCCTGGAAAACACAGAAGGCCTAAAAAAAGAATTGTGTAGTGTGGCTAATTTTCTAGAAGAAAGAATGGGAACCGTTGAGACAGAGATAGATAAAATTAGGGAGCAAATGAACACGGAGGTAGATAAAATAAAGGAAACGATCAGTAAGCTGGAAAAACGAATTAATAGTGCGCCCTCCACAGAGATGGTTAACGAAAATGCAATGCTGGACTTGAGTTTGAACTTGGATAAAGTTCAAGAGGGTATAAAAGATGTCAAGGTCATTTCAGAAATAGGGAAGCTTTCCATGAAGCCGCCTCAGTTCGACGGAAAAACTCCATGGGCAAATTACCGCCGGCAGTTTGAAGCAGCGGCCAAAGCAAACGGATGGAATGCAGGGAAAGAGCTGTAGCACTGACACTTGCATTACGGGAGAAGCGAAAATATTTCAAACTCTCACCGCCCAAGAACAGGAGGACTATGATCAGCTGATTAAACATCTAGAATTACGATATGGCCACGCCCATTTGGAACACGTATACCACTCCCAGCTGAAAAATCGCTGCCAAAAATCGGGCGAATCCTTACAAGAATTCGAAACTGACATTGCACGCTTGGTTCGTCTCGCATATCCAGCCACACCAGAAAATGTAATGGAGCGACTAGCGGTTCAAGCATTCCTGGATGGACTCCGTGACCAAGAAACCAGACAAGCGTTGACACTAGCCCGTCCAACACATCTCGTAGACGCACTGGCACGCGCTTTGGAATTCGAGGCAGCGAAACAATCTTGCAAAAGCCAGAGTAAAGTCCGAATGATTGAGGAAGACTCACAGGAGCCTGCTAACTTGGAAGCTGCCATAAGGAAAGTGATTAAGGAAGTTTTGCCTGAGAAAAGACAGATAAGATGCTGGAATTGTGGCAAAATTGGACATGTGCGTAGCAAATGTCCAACATTCGAAAACACGACTCCGATGCAGGAAAACTAAAGAAGGTCGACGATAAGGGGCAATCGTCGGCCTGCGTCCAGCAAGCCCCGGTTAACAACGCATATGTCGCTATCCTGCAACGACAGAACAGAGGTGTTTTTGTAGACGGTCTCATCAATAACGAGCCTTGCACCATGCTGTTCCAAACGGTGCGACTAGGACAATTTCGGGCCTTCCTTTGCCGAACACCGGAACGAATTGAACCGACAACTTGGAAGCTACGCACAGCAACAGGGGAGCCAGCTACTGTATATGGCGAGCTACCGATTGAAATAATTTTGGGCAGCACTAAAGTGAAACATCAGGCACTTGTAGCGGACATCGAAGACGATGCAATCATCGGAATGGACATCATGAATTCCAGAGGGTTTGAATTGGATTTCGAAGACGGCGTCCTACGTGTCAACGGAGAAGAGCTGGTACTTCATGGGAGAAGTGAAGAGTTGATCCGTGTGCTGTTGGCTGAGGATGTAAGCGTACCTGAGAGGGCTGAAACCATCCTGGAGGCTCGCCTGGACGGGAGTGCGAGCAGTGGAGACGTGGTGATGTTCGAGCCCAAACTTCATGATGAGAAAATTGGACGAGGGATTGCCCTAGAGAAAACCCTGTTACGTGCTGAAAAATTTGTACCGGTAAGGGTCATGAATGTCAATTACTTTCCAGTGACCTTAAAGAAAGGAACAATTTTAGGGCACTGCTCGTCAGTTTCATATGTGATCCGGGGCGTACGAGGTACGATTAGCCAACCCAACAACTTGCCCACAGAACTAGAAAAATTAGTTGCCATCTGTTCCAAAGATATAAAACCAGCTCAACAGCCCAAACTAAGAGATTTAGTCAAAAAGTACCAAGACATCTTCGATACCGGACAAGGAAAAGGAGGTCGAACTAATGTGGTCCAGCACAAGATTGATACTGGGGGTGCCCGACCGATCCGGCAATCAGCAAGAAGACTTCCTCTTGCCAAGAAGGAAGAGGCTGACAAAATAGTCAGCGATATGGGAAAAGAAGGAGTTATCGAACCATCTGACAGTCCCTGGTCCTCTCCAGTCGTACTGGTGAAGAAAAAGGATGGATCGACACGTTTTTGTGTAGACTATCGCCAACTTAATAATGTCACGAAGAAGGACAGTTACCCTCTCCCGAGAATAGATGACACCCTAGACACGTTGGCTGGTTCCACGATTTTCTCGACCCTTGATCTGAAGAGTGGATATTGGCAAGTAGAACTGGCTCAGGAAGATCGAGAAAAGACTGCTTTACCATCGGCTCAGGATTGTGGCAGTTCACCGTTATGCCATTCGGGCTCTGTAATGCTCCCGCCACATTCGAAAGATTGATGGAGACAGTGCTGAAGGGACTCTCATGGAACACGTGTCTAGTGTATCTCGACGACATAATTGTGGTCGGCAGATCGTTCGAGGACCACGTGAAAAACTTGGAGGAAGTATTCCTGCGACTGAGGAACTCCGGATTGAAGCTGAGCCCTAAGAAATGCCATCTGTTCCAAAAAGAAGTACGATACCCCGGCCACGTTGTCTCTGGGGAAGGAGTAGCAGTGGATGACCAGAAGATCAAAGCTGTTAAGGATTGGCCCATCCCAAAAGACATTCACCAACTTCGAAGTTTCCTTGGTTTATGCACATACTATCGCCGATATGTGCTGGGATTCGCCAACATCGCTAAACCACTGACCAGGCTCACGGAGGGCCAAACAAAGTTCCAGTGGTCCGAAGAATGTCAAGACTCATTCAGGAAGCTGAAAGGAGCTTTGATCAACGCACCTGTACGCTATCCCCTACCCAAAGGGAAATTCATTTTGGATACGGACGCCAGCAACGTGGGACTTGGAGCTGTCCTATCTCAGATCCAGGAGGGACAGGAGAAGGTCATTGGTTATTTCAGCAAGACGCTTAGCAAACCAGAGCGCAATTACTGTGTCACCAGGCGAGAGCTGTTAGCTGTTGTAAAGGGAGTGGAGCACTTCTACAAGTACGTGTATGGAAGAAGATTCCTGTTGAGAACTGACCATGCAGCTCTCAAATGGCTCTTACAGTTCAAAAATCCTGAGGGTCAAGTAGCACGTTGGATCGAGAGACTCCAAGAATTCGATTTCGAGATCGAACATCGAGCCGGAACTAGCCATAAGAATGCAGATGCCTTGTCGCGAAGACCATGTCCAGATGATTGCTCACATTGCCGACGAGCAGAAGAGAAAGAAGCAACACTTTGTAGAACCGCGGCAATAGATGACAACTGGAATGACAGCAAGATCCAGAAAGACCAAGAGAAA
This sequence comes from Gonioctena quinquepunctata, assembly GCA_018342105.1. Taxonomy (NCBI): domain Eukaryota; kingdom Metazoa; phylum Arthropoda; class Insecta; order Coleoptera; family Chrysomelidae; genus Gonioctena; species Gonioctena quinquepunctata. The sequence goes on from JAFIRS010000092.1 coordinate 172,727, forward strand.
GACCCCGACCTTGGCTTAGTTGTCAGCTGGAAGAAGGGCAATCGAAGACCATCATGGCAGGAAGTCGCAGGTTACTCGCCGGCTGTTAAGTCCTATTGGGCACAATGGAACTCTCTTATTCTGGACAATGGGATCCTGAAACGTGTGTTGGAGGCTGATATTGGTGGGGAAGACAGACGCCAAATAATTGTTCCCAGGAACAGAAGAGAGGAAGTGCTGCGGGAAATCCATGATGGAGTCGTTGGAGGACATCTGGGAGTGACGAAGACCCTGCAGAAAGTGAGGCAACGGTTTTACTGGACCAATTGTCAAGCTGACGTCCAGGACTGGTGCAGAAAGTGCGCTGTATGCGCTGCTAGCAATGGACCTCGAAAACGACCCAAGGCCCCGATGCGTCAGTACAACGTAGGCAGCCCGTTCGAGAGAATCGCCATTGACATCGCCGGCCCGTTTCCCGTATCCGACCACGGGAATAAATACATCCTTGTGGCAATGGACTACTTCAGTAAGTGGGCGGAAGCCTATGCCCTGCCCAACCAGGAAGCCATCACCGTCGCCGACGTCTTGGTGAAAGAGTGGATATGTCGATTCGGTATTCCAATGGAGCTGCACTCGGATCAAGGCAGAAATTTCGAATCCAACCTTTTCCAAGAAATATGTCTACTGCTGAACATCCGCAAGACAAGAACCACGGCCCTACATCCGCAGTCCGATGGAATGGTGGAACGGATGAACAGGACGATCAACCGCCACTTGTCCAAGGTTGTCTCTGACCATCAAAGAGACTGGGACCAGTATCTTCATTTGTTCCTGATGGCCTATCGATCCGCAGTACACGAGTCAACCGGTCAAACTCCTGCTAGTATTATAATGGGCCGAGAACTGCGACTGCCTTGTGACCTGAAGTTTGGGATACCGCCAGGACGAGACACTGCGGGAGAGGACTACGTCAGCAAACTTCGGCAGAGAATGGACGACATCCACGAACGAGTCCGGTTGAACATCCAGAGTGCCAGCGATAAAATGAAGAAGACCTATGACATCAAGGCCGACGCTGGAGGATTTAAGGTTGATGACCTGGTTTGGCTGTACAACTCCAAACGTCGTCGTGGACTATCACCAAAGTTGCGGAACTCGTGGGAAGGCCCGTATAAAATCGTGAAAAGGATAAACGACCTTGTGTACCGAATCCATAAGCCACCCCGAGGAAAACCAAGGGTCGTCCATTTCAACAGGTTGGCCCCTTACGCTGGAAACCATGACCAAGTTCGCACCCTCAAGCCACCGGAGGATGATATGACGTTTGAGAAGTTTATGTCCTTGTATTCAAACGGGCAGAAAGTTCTACATGGGGTTACTAGAGAGGAGTCACGAGACCTTTTCGAGGTGCCTGCTGACTACGCACTAGCGCACTGTGTGGCAGAAGATCTTCGAATGTCCAGGGGCATCGCCGTAGTGTTTTCCAAGAAATTTGGTCAACTCCAAACACTGCGGGAGCAGAATCCAGAAGTTGGTGGGGTGTTACAGTTGAAGAAAGGCCAGAGAAACATCTACTACCTAGTTACCAAGAGGCATTCCCAAGATAAACCGTCCTATGAAGATGTCTGGAAGAGTCTCACCAAACTAAGAGATACTATGGTGGACCAGAATCTGGTGGATCTAGCAATTCCAAAATTGTCCTGTGGTATTGATGGGTTGGACTGGAGAGTCATAAGAAGTATGCTGGAGGTGATATTCAGATCCAGCGGCGTCAAGATTTTGGGTTGCTGTAACCCTCTTCCACGACCAGTCATGAAGACCGTGGAGTGTTACTTCCATCGAACTTCACGGTGCAACTATGGGGAGTCATGCAGATATCGTCACACTCCAAGGATGACATTTCGGGACAAAATGTCTTTAAGAAGGGGGCAATGTAACGAACCTAGGCCGGACCTGTCGCCTCACGCGTTGCCACTGACAGCGATGATATCATCCCCGGAGATATTCGAGAACAATCCAGTCACGCCGCGGCAGATGACAACGGTCGATATTGGAAATAACTGGAACATGCTGGGCACCAACCGCCAGAATTGGAAACATCGAGAATGCTGTATCGGAGATAAATAGACAGCCCTCAAGAGGGAGTGGACAGTCTGAACGAGCCCATACGATCGAGCTATACAGTGGCGTAGTAATATAAATTAAGTTGTAGATTAAGTGTGAAATAAATTAGTATAAACCAAGTTAAGTTTATTTACGTTACATTATAGTTTATAATTTATGGTACCTATTTCAAAATATATTCAAAATAGAGTTTTGGTTTTGACTGATGAAAAGTTTTATATTTGATTTGTAATGGTTTTTGTTTAAACCAGTTCTGAGGCGAGCTGGCCTATATTGAACAGCTTAGGACCGAAAAAGAATATACATCTTTGTGTATGATGTTTCTTAAAACTTGGTAAGTTTAGACAAAGGTTTTTTGCAAATCTACTATGTATAGTTTAATCTGTTTCGTATAAATGTTTCTTATGGGATATCCATATAAGGCGGTGAAATGCATACAGACTTCTCACATTAAGTAAGTTTGTTTCTTTATATAATTGTTCACTCGAGAATAATCTTTGTTTTGTATAGCTTGAAGACTACGCAAAGTATTATTAAACATCTGCATTTCGTAGATTTCCATATTTTCCGTTAGTTTGCGAGATTTTTAAATTTAAGTCGGACCATGTATTTCGGGAAATCCCCCTGGAAAATCCATTTGGTTTTCCGATCAATAGGCTTCCTGTACGGTTGTCAAGCTATTCTGGTACAGAATACGAAATCGAAAGGATCACCTATGCGACCTGTAGTTGAACCACAAGGAATTTTCAGAAAAATCCCGGAAGAACCATCTTGGAATTTTTCGATTCCCTTCATATTTCAATGACATAATATTGTTTTTTGTGGAACATAATGGCAAAGTTTCAAGACGATACGTCAAAGGGTTCTGGAGATATTTCAATTTATGATTGATACAGAGATACAAAACTAAAGTTGCTCAAAATTCGATGGACATCATTTTCTCAACAGCAACTCTATTTTGCTTAGTTTCCGAGATAGCTTTTCCGTGGAGACCATAGTATACTCCTCTATAGTATATCGTCGTATAACAAACAGAACTGGGCGAAATCACAGAACGGATCAGACACAGAGAAATACACCCTGTGTGATCTGTAATTGCAGTTTACTGAATTATGACAAGAAACGACGTCGGCGCCATCTGAAACTCTATATAACTCTCTTTATCAAGTGGGCTGGTGTCCCCCAGTTTGTCCCAATCTTTTACAGGTGAATACACCATGGTTTTTAGACATCTTACTGACAGTAAACAACTTCACTTCATTTGTTGGTAGATATGCACAGCTTACTAGAAAAATCAAAATTTCAGGCAGTTAATATGCAGAATGTGCCCCCGAACTAACACCTGTTCTTTGCAAGTTGTTCAACCACTCTTACAATTTGGGGGTATTTCCGTCCAATTGGAAAATTGCAAGAGTACAGCCAGTCCCTAAAAAAGGCAAAAAGGCCCTACCTAGCAACTACAGACCTATCGCACTGCTATCTATTATTTCAAAGGTCATGGAAAAAGCCATCAACATCGAGCTCATGAAATATCTGGAAGACTCAGGAATTGTCAACCATCAGAGATCAACTGGTGACCTGCTCGCTTACGTCTCACATATATGGCAGCTATCTATTGAAAAGTATGGAGAAACTTTAGCTGTGGCATTAGATATCTCCAAGGCGTTCGATCGAGTTTGGCACCAGGGACTCCTCGCCAAGCTTCCGTCTTATGGCTTGCCCCCTCAGCTGTGTTCTCTGCTTGCTAGTTTTCTCTCAAACAGGTCTCTCCATGTAGTGGTCGATGGAGTTTCATCTGACACTCTACTCATAAATGCTGGTGTTCCGCAAGGATCTATTCTCGCACCAACACTATTTCTACTTCACATCAACGACCTGTTGAAAGCAACTTCATGTCCAGTACACAGCTTTGCCGATGATAGTACCCTCCATACCGCTTTCTCTTCCAGGGCCCCTATATCAGCCCGTGAAACCAGAAATGAACGAGGAAGAAATGTTAATAATATAAATATGGACTTAGCAACAATTCTCGAGTGGGGATCTAATAACTTGGTAGAATTCAATGCAAACAAAACACAAGCATGTCTTTTCTCTAAAAAAGCCGATCTCACTGTGCCTAACATAACTTTGTCAGGAGTAACCATACCACTGAAGTCATCCATATCGATGCTTGGTATTACTATCAGCAATAACCTTTCCTGGGAAAATCACGTGAGGTCCATTGCCAAAAGTGCATCCCAAAAACTTGGTTTTTGTTTCGTGCCAAGAGCTATTTCACCCCACTCAGCTGCTTATGATCTATAAGGCACAGATCCGACCTGTCCTGGAATACTGTTCCCATATTTGGAGCGCGGCACCTAAACATATCCTGGGGCTATTGGATTCTGTCCAAAAAAGGGCAATTCGTCTCGTCGGTGATGCCTCGCTACAAACTCGCTCACTTGTCTGGAACACCGTAGAAAAGTTGGCGATTTGTCTCTATTTTATAGATATTTTCATGGGCGATGCTCTTCTGAAATATCAACAATCGTTCCTGCTTTGGCAGTCTCTTCGAGACTAACCCGTCAAGTTCAGTCATCACACCCTTCGTGGTCACTTTGGAGACCTGCAGAACATCACTTTCCAAAGACTCGTTCATCCAACGAACAGCGAGGCTTTGGAACTCATTGCCTAGGGAGGTGTTCCCCGAGGCATACAACCTCCAGAAATTTAAGAAGAACACCAACTCCTACCTTCTTTCCCTTGGTTCCCACGATGTTCTCTGAACATTACAGGATATCCTTTTTCGTGGGAACCAGAACATAAAAAAAAAATTAAACTATTATGGAATATCTCCGAAATTATGGGTTTTGGCTATAGGGAAGTGAATCAGAACTGGGGCTCATTTTCATAATAGAATTGAATCGCGAGGCTGCATTTGTCACTTTTTCTAGAAAAACTCGGATAACTCAAAAACGGTTCATTTTGATTCAGAATCATGAGAGGAATGCAATTTTTTTTAAATGCAAGTAGTCCTATTGAAAATAACAAAGATGACGTCACTCCCGGAGAAACCGGAAGTGACACATTACGCGTTAACTCATGAAGATATACCTTGTATACAATTTTACACAAATAATACGATAGATTGGTGCAGGTTTATGTAAGAAGAGTTTAATGGAGGATTTTCCAAGCAAGTGAGTGGAAATATCGTAGTTGTTTGCAACATTTTTTTAGAACAGTCATCGTATTCTTTACAAACTCTGTCATTGATTTTTTTGGGCCTCCATTGAGTTGTTGATGAAAATCAATGAATAGTTTGAAATACCGATGATTCCAGAATATTAAGTGATACAGAATATTAAGTGAAAATATGAATTCATTAATATTTCAGAAAACGTGAATTAGTTGAGACAGAAGGAATTACTATATCCTCAATACCAAAGAAAGTTTTGAAGATCACTAACGAATAAGTTGTAAAGAATATTATGTTGAAGATGGTAACCCTTCTCTGTAAGCATCTTTGGTAAAAATTGGAAAGTGTCTGATGAGGAAACCACAGACACATCCAATTCGAAATATCGAGAAGTGAGACCGAAACAGAAATATATCGCAATCCCCGCAGAACCAACTGAGATGACTACATGTTAGACCTAGAGAACGGGCTGAAAAGGATAGAAACAACGATATCAGACAGATAGACAGACAGACATTTATATCCCAGAAGATACACGTTAAATGTATATTAATATTGAGTATGGCAAAAATTAATTTGTACCTACTTACTGCCAGAGGAGTAGAGAAGGTGACTAGTTTACAGAGTATATTAAAATAATGACCTGTTGTGGATAGCAATATTAGATAATAGTTGTCATCAGTTCAACATATTGTAACATAAGTAAAGAGGTATGTATCAAATATTTAATTCGAGGTGATCATCAAAGTTATAAAAAACATGAATATGCAATGATTTTTTGAGTTCTTGTTTTGAATTTTCGCACGGTTAGCAGTTTCAGTGCTCTAGGAAGGTGATTGTAAACTTTGATTCCCATGTACAAGGGTCCCTTGCAAGTTTTATTATATTTGTAATTTGGTAAGATTTCTGACTGATTCCGGCTAGGGTATGAATGTCTATCGGCCGGACGTAAGAGAGAACCGCGTTTTTTGTGTTTAAGAAGTGAAACTTTGTAGATGAATATGTTAGTGAGTATTAATATTTTGTGATTTGCGAAATAATCTCTACATGATTCTCTATAGCTCAAGCCAAAAACCGTTCTGATTGCTTTTTTTTGTATTACAAATGTGGATGGTGACTCAACTGCAGGGCCTTAAAATTCAATACGATACTGTAGTAGACTGTGGAAGTGTGCGTAGTAGACTGTTTTGGCTACTTTTATATTGGTTTTTTAACCGACGAACCCAAAAAGGAGGAGGTTCTCTATTCGACGCAAATATTTTTTTTTTTATGTATGATCACGCATTATTTTTTACTGAGACGTCACATTCCGATAATTCTTTTTTCAGTGGATAGGGTGTACTTCGAAGTTGGTCCCATTTGAATTTAAAAGATGAAATCCACCCCTAAGGGTAGCAAAATGAAGGATATTGATCACTCACCCCCTGAATTCTGGTCCGTTAACCGATTCTATCAGGCATAAAAAATGATTCATAAATATGATACCAGAGAGAATAATATATACCAACTCTGTAAATTCTTTGAAGATGAAGATTTCAACGCCGTATATGAATGTATGTCAGATGTAAATCTTGCGTATAATAGTTTCTACCAAATAATTGTTCATGCTCTAGATTTAAACTGCCCTATGAAAAAAATGAAACCAGGTGGATATAAAAACGATAGAAAAACATACAAAAGATTCTGATTTGGCACATGAATTTCAAGAAAAAATCAAAAAACACAAAAAAGATATTAATCTTTCAAAAAGAATTAACTATCAGAATAGAGTTAACAACGTAAAGAACTCTCAGGAAAAACAAAGACAAGTTTGGAAAATAGTTAGAGAAAAGGCGGGAAAAAATGCACAAAATTCCTATCCGGAAAAAATAAGAATTGGTAATGAAACAATAGAAGATTCTCTAGAAATTGCAAACTACTTTGCAGAATATTTCTCAGCCACTGTGGCTAAAAATATAAAACTACATTTCGACTCTGAAACTGGCACAACCGGAAACCATACAGTAAATTCATTTTATTTTTACCCTGTTAGTCCTGAGGAAGTGCTGGAATCAATCAACTGTAGGCATTGACTCCTCCCTATAAAAAAAAATTTAAAAACCAAAAACCTAGAGTCTCATGTTTACCCTGATAATTTAAAGATAGGAAAGGTAATTCCAATCCTGAAAACTGGAGACCACCTATCTATATTAAACTATAGACCAATAACTATCCCGTGTGCAATAAGCAAAGTAATAGAAAAATGCATTTATAATAAATTATTTCCATTCTTATGAAATATAAAATCATAACTGATTGTCAAAACGGCTTTTATCCTGGCAGATCAACGGAGAACGCAGCAACGGACTTCATGGAGTATGTATACAAACACATGGACTCTGGTAAATACGTTGCAGCGCTTTTCTTTGATCTGTCAAAAGCATATTTGACTCGATTGATCTCACTATTGTGTATGATAAACTCTATGCGATAGTCATCAGAGGGAATATTCTCTCATGGATAATATCATATCTCACTTTCCGGAAAATAAATGTTAGTATATCGGAGGCAAATTCAGAGTTGTATGACGTTGACCTTGGAGTTCCACAAGGCTCGGTCCTGGGCCCACTAATATTTTTACTATTTGTAAATGACCTACCCTTTCACGTAAGATCAGAATGTATGGTACTCTATGCAGATGATACCTCTATTGCGGAACAATCTGATAGCATTGAGGAACTACAAGTCAAACTAAACGCAGTCTCTGATAGGTTTATTGCATGGTGTAAACAAAATAAATTAATTGTAAATGCTGATAAAACAGTACTGATTACGTTCTTTGGGAAAAAAATAGTAAACAGTTTGATAGAAGTTAATGTAAACGATGAAACCATTAAACCATCTGAAGATACGAAGTTTCTAGGTATATATATTGATTCAGCGTTGAAATGGGATAAGCAAATTAGTCATGTTTGTAAAAGACTAAATAGTAGTTTTTATGCTATTCTCCAACTCAAGAATATCTTAGACGAGAAATCACTGTTAAATGTCTATTATGCAATGGTACACTCAATACTTATGTATAATATCATTCTATGGGGAGGTAGTAGAGATGCCACAAGAGTATTTACTGCTCAGAAAAGGATCATTCGGTTACAATACAATTTGAAAGCAACAGACTCCTGTAAACCATATTTCAAGAAATTTAAAATTCAAACTGTTCCAAGTATATACATTAACAGTCTGATTATCTACATAAAGAAACATGAAATGAATCTGGAAACTAATGCCCAATGGCATAGATATCCAACGAGAAATGGAAATATGTTAAGAACAAAAACACATAAAACTAAACTCTACGAAATTGCGCCAATCTATAGTGGATCTAAATTCTTCAATTGCCTGCCTGTTGAGCTGAAGTCAATTAATAACATGAGTACATTCAAACGTAAATTAAAAATTTTTATATCCACTGAAGGATTTTATTCGGGAGATGAATTCCTAAATTATAATGAAGAACTCAACAAAAAAACAAAAAAAAATTACAACATAAACTATGAAACCCTACAAACCAATACTGCTAGATTTATTGATTGGTACATAAATTTTATCAGAATCAGAATCAGAATATCTTTATTAAGCAAAAAAGAATACAATTTAATTTAAGGAAATTGAAATTGTCTCTTGGATGCAATAGTGTCAATAATACTTAAAATTAATGAAAATGAAAAAGAGCAATAGGCAACAAAATCAACCAAATATACTAGCTACTTAAATTTAAGTTTAAACAATTTTAAAGTAATTGCTGATAAAATGAATACAAGTACAAACACTAATTGTATATATAAAATGTTTGGTTTTAAAAGATAAAAAAAATTAAAAAAAAGTTAATTTCACATTTATACAGAGAGATTTAATTTGTTATACTCCAAAATTCCTTTATCGTGTATGGTTCAATCAATACCAAGTATTGGAATACACTTTTTGTGAACATTTTTTGTGTCCTTTGTTCTTATAGATTGTTAGGCAAACTATTAAAGAATTTTAAACACGCATAGGTGGGGCTCGCTTCTGTAAGGCTAAGCCTGTGTATTGGGAAATTTAGATCTTGTAAGTTAGTATTTTGGAAGTAATAAAAAAACAAGTAGGTAGTAATTAGTAGATTTCAGCCACAAAAAATTGAAAAATAAAAACTTTTTAACAAAAAATTAAACCGACGAAATACGGAACTGAAAAGTAAAAAATAAAATAAACCTTCTTAGTCTCAATAACTAAGCTCCTAAACTAATGTGAGTAACTAATTTTGAGTCGGCGCCAAACGAACAATCAACGAAGATCATTAAATTACTTCAAAAAAATTATCAGAATGTCACCGCGCAACTCGATACCATCATTTTACACCTTACCTAATTAATTTGCTTGTTTGGCGCCGACTCAAAATTAGTTAATCACATTGGTTTAGGGGCTTAGTTATTGAGACTATAAGAAGGTTTATTTAATTTTTTACTTTTCAGTTCCGTATTTCGTCGGTTTAATTTTTTGTTAAAAAGTTTTTATGTTATGACTGTTCTTATGGCAAATATGGCTCTACTAAGTTTCACATTCAGTTCTTTTATGTGTTCAGACCAGTTCAGATTATTATCTATGGTGAAGCCTAAGAATTTCGAAGAGTTGGAAGTATTTATCAAGCTATCTTCTACATCAACCTCCAGGTTCTGAAGGTTTCTGTATGGGTTGAATAAGACACTCTGGGTTTTCTTTACGTTCAAAGATAGTTTGTTAGCAGCAAACTAGTTCATGATACCATTTATAGTTTCTTGTGTTGGGCTAACAGCGATTGGATTTCCGAGTGATGAACGATTAAGCTCGTATCATCAGTAAATAGTGAAAATGTTACGCGTGGGAAGTTACAGACAATGTCATTGACATAAATAAGAAATTATATGGGCCCGAGTATGGAACTTTGGGGAACACCTTTTTTATATCTGCCGTTCCTGAGTAGAAGTTGGTGAGGTTGTTATTTCTATTGGCTTCCACTTTCACTAGCATTTGTCTATGACAGTTGTACGTTTCGAACCATTTCTTAGCGATACCGCGGATGCCATGATACTCGAGCTTATCCAAGAGAATGTCGTGGTCGCCAAAATCGAAGGCCTTGGATAGGTCGCAGAAAATACCCAATGGGTGTTGGTTATTTTCGATTGTTTCATTTACGTGTTCAAGTAAAGCAAAGGTTGCATCGGCTGTATTCATATTTGGTCGGAAACCAAATTGGGAATTGGTCAAAATATTCTGTTCACTGAGATAAGACATAAGTTGTTGGTTAACGTGCAACTCTAAGAGTTTTGAAGAAGTCGACTTGGTATGAGTGAGATACCCCTGTAATTGTTTAGGTCTGATTTACTTCTTTTTTTCAAAACAGGAATGCCAATTGCGGTTTTGTATGATTCAGGAAGAGTCATTACCAGTAGATTTTTTTGGTTTCTGCGAAAGAATAGAGTGTCTCACATCAACCTCCGTTATTGGTGTGAAGAAAAACGAATTAAACAAATTTTGATTGATAGTTTCCAAGAAGTCCATACTAATAAGCGTATTATCAGTATTCAGATTTATGGGAACTGAAATATTTGAAAAAAAATATTTAAATTCTTCTGAGATCTTTTGAGGCTCCTCAATCAATCTATCGTTCTTGTTGATGCTCAAACTTTCCACTTTTTTTCCTTTTTCTTTGTAAAGTAATTGACCAGATCCCATGTTGATTTACTTTTATTATTTGAATTTGTTATTATACTGTTATAGTAAGCGAGTTTAGCTGAGCTGATGACATTTTTCAAGATTTTCCAATATTTTTCTATATGCCAGTATATGAGGATTGTTAGTGCGTTTTTTTAATTCAACGAGGAAACGTTTATTTTTGAACGAAATTTTTATGCCAGTAGTAATCCAACCTTTGAAATTATTTTCATGTATGAGAGGAACTTTTTTCGGGGTGAATGCTTTTTGGAAACAGGAGTTGAAAATAGTATAAAATAATTCGAAAGATTCGTTGGCTTCCGCAGTCTCATGCAGCTGGTTCCAGTCTACGTTTTTCAGAATAAACAAGAATTGGGCACAGTGATCTGAGAGCTTCAACGGATGTTGAAAATGGGACGTCAAGTTTAACTAGATCATTATCAATAGTTGATGTTATCCTAGTTGGTTTTGTTATAGTGATAGACAGTTCAAGCATATTTAAAATGTTTTGGAAATCACACAGTTTCTTGATGGGTAAGTTGAAGTTTCAACATAAACTTCAACTCACCCATCAAAAAACTGTCCGCAAATCACAAAATTAATTTTTTTGAATTAAAATACAATTAACTCATAACATCCAGGAAGACATCCAGAAAAAGATCAAACTTACCCAGGGGACTTCTATAGATGCAAAGAAGAATTACCTTCCTCTCGAAGCAGCAAGCTATCGTAAATTCAATATCGTTTTCTAGGGGTATGCAATCGATATCAACTATTTTTTCAAAATTGAGATTATTTCGTGTGAATATTACGACACCTCCATGTGAGAAAATTTTGCGAGAAAAGTGCGAAATTGCCTTGTAACCGTCCGGATAGTAGAAAGATCATCTAACCACTGGAAAAACACATAATGTCTACAGTTTTTTGTTGATCTCTGCATTGGTCTATAAAGATATTAATTTCATCTAATTTGTTACGTAGAGAGGGACTTGGACTGCATTTTGATGAGAATGCGAGTTCTTATGGATTACTCACGGTTTTGCGCAACTGATATGATCTATGTTGGGTGTTGGTGGGTCCTTCCGCAACCAGAGTTTCGCTTCGTTGATTCTCATGTGGGTTCATCATGTATTCTGGACATTTTGCAATTTCTTCGAGAGTTATTAAGCTTTGCCTCAGAAAAGCTTTTTTCCCTAGTTTCCTTGCATTCTCAAGAAAAGGTACTAGGCTTCTTCTGCCCTTCATAACTTCTTGAGTAAAGCTTTCGGTAACCGCGTAGGGTGTTCCTTTAAATTGTTTAGCTTTTGTCAGGATTCCGTTTTTTTTCCTAACGAATTGAGTTTTATTTTCATTTCTGGTGGACGTCCTGAACATGGTAAGCTTCGAGGGTAATATTTAATTTTGCATCGATAACTGATGTAATCTGTTCCTGAAGTGATTCATTAGATTGAGAGTCCGTTTCGGAAAAGCCATATAAAATTATATTATTAATTTTTTGTTGCTTTCCCACTTGTATTAGTTTAGCCTCAAGTTTATCGACCCGTGATTTCAGACGCTCGTTATCTTGTACCAGATTGCTCAAGTACCTTTTTATAGTGTTTATATCGGTTTTTATCTCGTCCATTGTTCTCAGGAGAAGGTCAAGTTTTTTGTCCATATTCATATTGAATTCAATGTGACAATTATATTTTCTACTGGAAACGAAGTGATTTCATTTCAGCACTGGTAATTACCACTTGAAAATTGACTTTTACAAAACAGACACTCGAAAACACGTCCGTTCGATGCTAGTCACTTCAACAATCTCGGACACAAATGATCTTGAGCTGGTTGCGGGACAACTGCCAGACGCAATCACCTCAACATTCAACGACGAATGTCCACCTGTAAGCACGGAATCCTCCAGGAACGTGCCCTGGTGGATTAGAGAACTTTCGAAGAAAAGGAAACTGGTCAGGAAACTCTTCAACAAAGCCAAAGTCTCAGGTAAATGGAGGGAATACCCTCACCAAGTACAACAAAAAACTAAGACGATCGTGGAGGAGGTACTGTGAGAACGTGGAAGGCACTCATGAGAGAGCAAGACTCCACAAAAACCATTAGGACAGAGTCAGGGGCATATACGCAGAATGGGAAAGATACCCTGGAAGAACTGTACAGGATACACTTCCCAGGATCAATAAACACTAACATATCACCTGAGGCCTGGAGACACCTAGAACTGTAACATCCCTCAAGGGCCTCCAGGGAAAAATGGCAGAACTCGTTTCAACCATATAAATCGCCAGGACCGGATTGCATTTATCCTATTATGCTACAGGAAGGAATGGACCTACTAGTACACAAAATATGCATGGTATTAAGCCTTGTACTGGAATACATACCACATGCATGGAGAGCAACTACAGTGGTCTTCACCAATAAACCTGGAAGAACTGGACAGGATGATGGGGCGAAGGCACTGATACCAGTGAATCTTATGTCATTCATGCTTAAGACGCAAGAAAAACTGTTGGATAGGCACATCAGGGAAACAGTGTTGGTAAACCAACTTCTACACAATAACCTATATGCCTACACAACAGCCAAATCTACGGAAACATCATTATACCAACTCGTAGAGAAGGTGAAAACTGCTCTGAGAAACAAAGAGGTCTTGCTGGGTGCATTCCTAGGCATCGAAGGAGCATTCCACAATACATCTCCAAACTCAATCTCAAGGGCATTGAGAAGAGAAGGCATCAATACAGGTGCAGGTGGATAGACTGCATGCTAAGAGAAAGAATAATCTACTCCTATCTAATGGGAGAAACACTGGCAGCCAAGGTCACTGGGGGCTGTCCGCAAGGAGGTGTACTGTCCCCACTGCTTTGGAATCTGGTGGTGGAGATCTGCTAATCACACTAAAAAGGGATGGACAAAAAACACTTGGGTACGCAGACGACATAGTCATCATAGTCAAGGAAAATTCAACATCATAGTTAGGGAAATAATGCAAACGGCCCTAAATCTGGTCCGTACATGGATACACGAAGAGGGTTTGAATATCAGCCGTTTCAAATCAACCATTGTAGCTTTTACCCGAAGAAGGAAGCTAGAGAGCCTAGGCCCTCTAACCCTCCAAGGGATACAACTTCCAGTTATCGGGAGGTGTTAAATATCTCGGGGTAATCCTAGATTCGAAACTAACCTGGAACCAACAACTGGCAAAAGTGAAAAAGAAAGCCGAGGTGACATTAATGGTAGCCAAACGGGCACACGGAAAAACATGGGAGCTACGTCCAAATATGGCGTATTGGACATACAATACTGTAGTGAAACCCATGATCTCTTACGCATTTTGGTATGGTGGGCAAAGATAACCCAAAAAATATCCGCGGCTGAGCTGAGCAAGGTACAAAGACTTGCATGCCTCAGCATAACGGGGGCTATGAAAACAACACCAACACCAGCTCTACAGGATCTTTCCCCGATTGATCATAGAGGAGGCAAGAATGGGATTTCTAAGGCTAAAAAATACGAGCAACAGATCGGATCACAATTTTATGTAAACACGAGATCTATTATCAATGGTTTTAACGAATTCAAGCAGAAGGTATTCAATGTTTTCGATATTATTACGGTGTCAGAGATCTGCTTGTCAATTATGTCTACAACTGAGTAATATTGTTGACTCTTACGGTCTGAAACAAATTATCGAAGAATCCACTCGTTACAGTGCGACAACTTGTAAACTTAGAGATTTGATTTTCTGTACTGAAAATTTACCTATAAGCTCCTGTGCTATCGTTGTTTGTAGTAGTTTTTCTCATCACTGCTCAGTATCTTGCACGATAAGCTGTGTGAGCCCATCCCGCATTGACCTTCAACACACTTCTAGAATTTCAATCTCTACTCAGATGCTCTACCAACTGAGCTATCGAAGACACAGGTTACGTCCGCATATTTGTGAATCGCTTTTTCCCATAATTTAATGTTAGTCTTAGGAAGGTAAAAAATATCTCGAGTACTCATCAGTGGCCATCAAGACCAATAAACCTTTCACCCTAACATCACCATCGACGAGACGGTTTCAATCGAGGTTCAGGAAGGTGATTTCCAACCCCTGACATAATTTTGCCAAATATATCATTCTAAGTGGAAAATTGCGTCTGTGAAAAATACATAAAAGGAAAAATTGTGGCATATCACACAAATTATTAAATTAAAGAAAAAACCATCCTCAAGCGGGATTCGAACCCTCGACCTCTAAATTTCTAGTCAGATGCTCTACCAACTGAGCTATCGAAGACATAGGTTACGTCCGCATATTTGTGAATCGCTTTTCCCCATAATTTAATGTTAGTCTTAGGAAGGTAGAAAAGATCTCGAGTACTCATCAGTGGCCTTCAAGACCAATTAACCTTTTTCTCTAATTTAATTTAATAATTTGTCTGATATGCCACAATTTCTCCTTTTAGAATTATATATATATATATATATATATATATATAAAATGGAAGGTTTTATATAAAATCGTAGAGTGATTTTCGGACGTAGCGTAAAGAAGTGCGATAACACGTAGAACGTCGTAAATAGCAGATAGCCAGCCCATTGTGGTTTCGGTTGAGACTCAGATTAGACAACACTGTCGAAACACGAGGCAGCTATAGCTACCTGCGTGACATCCGAGTCCAGGTAGCTATAGCTGCCTCCGTGGTGACGTTGGTTGTTGTCCTGGAATGCAGGGTCTGCTAACCGAAACCACAAATGTGCGGCTGGCTTCTGTTTGTTGACTCCGTTGATTTGTCGTTTTCTACCAAGTGTTGTTCATCCTTGCACTTCTGCACCGTACTGATGAGGGCCGAGAGCCCGAAACACGTGTCTACGGTTAGCACTTTTCTCTGAGGGCTATGTCCATTAAATTCCTTCCATTTTGTTTTCAACAGTCTCCTCGATATTCCTCTATTTTATATTATATATATATATATATATATATATATATATATATATATATATATATATTATATAGTAGTAGTGTTCTCCAGAGAGTGTGGACGTGTTCGCAAGTGCTCCGTATGAAACTCTCAATTATTATAATTATTATAAACAGTTAATCCTACAACAATTGCACAAAATAATACATAAAAGAAAGCATAGTTCCAAGTTGAGCAAAAAAAACTAGAGTACGTAAATAAACAATAACTAAATAGTGTTAGTGTCCCTGGCCACCAACGGCCCATAGTCTGAAATATACTGTGCCGTAGTCACTTCACCGATAATACACGGAATGGATGAACACAATGCCTCAACAAACTGGCATCAGAACACCAACAGTTTTTTATGTTACTTATAGAAGCAAACAAATCATTCTACATCGATATTTTATTGGAACGTAGTTCCTTATCGCGCGTTGCGAAAGAGGGCTAGACGGAATAAATTAAGACCAAAAGTTGTAACGAGACTTTTCGCTATAGTTGTAAGCCGTGCATCGTGCGCGTGTTTCTCTGTCTGTCTCTCTCTCTCTCTCCCTCTCTCTCATAGAAAGCAAGCCAGTTATTTTCGTTTCGTCTTTCTATTTCGCTTGAACAGTGTGGTGTCGCGACGATTATTTTTGTTGAGTGTATACAGGTTTTTTGTACATAATAAATAATAAAAAATAATAACAATAATGAATCCTGACAGTGTTTCTTCACAAGTTCTGGATATTGCTGATGGAGTTAGGTAAGTAGAGATTTTATACAGACAATAATAAATGCTTATGTATTTTTAGCAAG
Organism: Gonioctena quinquepunctata; assembly: GCA_018342105.1. Lineage (NCBI taxonomy): Eukaryota > Metazoa > Arthropoda > Insecta > Coleoptera > Chrysomelidae > Gonioctena > Gonioctena quinquepunctata. Next base: position 189,473 of record JAFIRS010000092.1, read on the forward strand.
TACGCATTATAACCTCTCTTTACTATTGTGCTAACCAAGTCATACGCGTTATAATCTCTCCATTATTGTGTGTTCAGCAAGTGTACGCGTCATAACTTTAATAAATTTAAAAGCAAATAAGTATTTTAATATTACAATATCAATGCGTATGTACTAAAATTGAGCCTACTGATTAAGTTTATATTACATTATATTTGTTAATAATAAAAAGATATTATTATAACTTAAAAAAAATATTTTTATTACGATTCTTTCACTAATTAATCGAAAGGAACTACGTTCCATCCGGGTGTCCCTTGACACCTCTCAACTTTTTTTATATTATTTTTTTTTTCTTTACAAACATTAACATTTGATATGAATGCATACATAAGAGATTTTGAGCTATTTGAAATAACCACATTAGAGTCTGAGATCATTGAAGTGGCAATCTCTCAATTGAATAAGGGTAGTACAAACTTTTCAATTTTCCATACAAACATAATGAAGCGTCCAAAAAAATTTTTTAGAACTTTAATGCTAGAACAATTTGAAGACTTATTTCATGTCATAGTTTTAAGCGAAACATGGAGAATACAAAACTCTCACATGTTCAATCTGAAGAATTACTTCAAAATTTATAATGAAGGCAATATCAACCAAAACGATGGTTTTCTACTTTATGTCAAACAAGAATATAACTACACGACTAAATTGGTAGATATTGCCGGAATCAGGTGTATACGAATAGAAATAAAACAAAATAATAATAGAACAACTTCTATCATATCCAGTAACAAGATTTGCAGACAAGCTTAATGCTTTGCGGATCTGTTTCTATTATTATTGATATAATTCGTATATATATATATATATATATAATATATATATATATATATATATATATATATATTTTATAACTAAGTTTTTTCACAATTCCATAATAAGTCATTTATTTTTTTGAAATCGATGCTATATTTTATAACTTTATAATTATGTATTGATACTATATATATCACGGAGTATATCACGTGACAACAACTTCACCAAACTTCCAGTTTATACAATTCTTCGTTCTTTGTTTTATATATTTTATATATATTATATTAGATAGGCTGAATTGAATTGAATAAACTTATATTATTATTATATTATATATATATATATATATATATATATATATATATATATCGGCTGTCAACGAATCTATTAGACAAGTCATAACTTCTAGACTATTAGGTGTATCAAAATGAGATTTGGTATAGGTAAATGGTATGTGAAGAGGAGCGTTTTCGCTCACTTCTCATTTTCCGGTTTCACCGGAAATGGATCCGGTTTTGAATTTTTTATTGGAACACCCTGTATATTGTAACATTTCTGGATTTCTGAGACAATTCTGAATAAAAATATAAAATGTTTTTACGCCTACTTAATTTTTTTAGAGTAACTTTTAATATTGCATCTAGGTGGCCATGATCGGACGTAAACTAATCTGAGGACCTCAAGTGGTGTCAGAAAATAACAATCGCAAAGTTTTAGTGACTAGTATGATAGATAGGAATAAGACAAGTAGGCAAAATTACATTTTCGTGTTTAACTATTATTTTTCAAATGGCGACCATTTTCTGAGAGGCACTTTCCGAAAAAAGGTTTTTTTGGCGAATCTAACAATACTAATTTATTTGCGATTGGATTAAGAATAATAATATAAATTGAATATTACCAAGGAAAATACTGGATAATAATAATTTATTTACTTTTGTCAAGTGTAATAATAATATTTATTTTCCATTAGACACACAAATAATATGTATTGGAATCGTCAAAGTACATACAAAGCCACTCCAGCACAATTCACAGTGTAAATAACACCATTGATAATAAAACAACACAACAAAATACAACACAGATACTGTGTGTGTCATGGATAATAATTTATTTACTTTCACTGTAGCAAATCTTCAAAGTGCATTCCTCCTTGTTCAAGACACATTTCAGCTCGTTCAATTGTTTCTCTCAACACGTTTCGTAACATCTGAGGCGTTATACTTCTAAATGCCTGTAGAATTATTTCTTCTAAGATTTCAAGATTGGCTGGGGCTGTTGCATAGTAAACCTTTCCTTAAACATATCCCCAAATAAAGAAATCGAGCACAGTGAGATCCGGTGAGCGGGCAGGCCACCGTACTGGACCATTGCTTGCAATAACTTGATTGTTAAAATGCTCTATTAAGTGATCAAAAACTTCTCTGGTATTATGAGGAAGTGCACCATCTTGTTGGCAGTAAATTTGCCGTAAAACTGCGAAATGTAGATTATTAAGATGATCCTCGATTTCATTTTGAAGAAAACCTAAGTATCTAACCCCTGTTAACTGACCTTGAAACAATATTCTGTTTCCAACGATACAAGCCCAGACATTGACACCAAACCTTTCTTGAAAATTGCTCCCTCTCATTGCATGTTGATTTTGTTGGGCCAAGTACCGGGTATTTTGCTTATTGAACATACCATTATTTGTAAATCGAAAATAGAATCAAGTTGAAAAAATTTGGGTTAACTCTATGATTTCGAAGCAGCCAATCACAAAACACTACCCGTCTATCACCATCGTCAGCGTACAAATGTTGATGTAACTGATATTTAAATGCTCGATATCCGTGCTTTTTTTGCATTTCTTGACTAATTTATCTTAAAGAAACCGTTTTATCAACCTCAACCATAGCAAGAAAATTAATTTCAGTCTCATTTATGGTAAACCTCTGTTCCGCCTCTCGATTTCCTTCTTGCCCAAAACGATTCTCAACATATGGAAAATACTGATGGGCTGGATGTTGCCGATTGAGCATCCAACTCAGCAGCATTCCTTGAATTTCTATAACATTTTCCAAATATTAATAACATATCCACTTTTTCACGTTTGAAGAAAAATTAAACTGAAAGCTTATGTCACTGTCATTACCTAAGTGAGTGTTTTGTTTTCCAAAGAAGACTTGATAAAAATAACTGCAAAATATTATGCATCATGGCTATCCAAGGCACACTTGACAAAAGTAAATGAATTATTATTATCCAGTATTTTCCTCAGTAATATTGAATTTATGTTCTTATTCTAAATCAAATCGCAAATAAATTAATATCGTTAGATTCGTCAAAAAAATCCTTTTTTCGAAAGTGCTTGTCAAAAAATGCCATTTGAAAAATAATAGTTAGACACGAAAATATAATTTTGCCAACTTGTCTCATTCCTATCTCTCATACTAGTCACTAAAACTTTGCGATTGTAATTTTCTGACATCACCTGAGGTCCTCAGATTAGTTTACGTCCTATCATGGCCACCTAGATGCAATATTAAAAGTTACTCTAAAAAAATGAAGTAGGAGTTTTCCTTCCTCCGACAAACAGAACATCATTGTATTCTGAAATTTCTCGATTTCAAAGATAAATATTAGATATTATTTTTCAAAGTGATATTAGGATTGAAACCCAAGTAAGTACTGTTTATCCTTGTGTGCTGGTTATTCTTCTTTCTTTATTTGAGTCAGACTACATAGAAATATTAGGAAGAATTTAGGGAGTTTTGGATCCTTCGCCAACTTTTGATGGAAACGTTTAAGATTTATACAAAAATGGAATTTCTGTTATTTTGATTTGGGCTAGATTACATAAAATTATTAAAAACGTTCAGACAGATTTAAACCCATCTCCAATTTTTTATTGTATAGATTGAAGTTTATGAAACAATAGTAATGCTGTTTGTGTTTTCCAGTGAATAAATGTCCTATATTTTCTGACACATGATTCGTTAGCTTGGCCTTTTTCAGAATCAATAATTAAATTCTGAAATCTACCTTTTCGATGGGCCGCGCCATCGTTTTTTTGTTATCATATCGACATACGCACCATAACGCCACCAACATTTGAAAACCATAAAAATGTTGAGGGTGTACAATTCACCTTGATCATGTCAGAAGATTAATCACAGTGATCAAACCATCCCCTTCTTCGGACAACATTTTTCCAAGCAAAAAGAGTTTAATCCTGTTCGTTTGAAATGCTCAGCCTGCTCAAAAAATCATGGAGATCACCTAATTGTGACGTGATTGATTTGATTTTTATGATCCAGTAGCAAAAATATCATATTGGTCAAACTCAAACGAACACTAAACAAATCATAACCTAATTATTTGTAAACATTTGTGTGTACCTATGAACGTTTTTATATTATTTATTTTTTCACTGGTAATTCAAATTACCACCTGTTTGAACTGAATAATATTCTGAATTCGCATCTATAACTCCATTTGGTATTTATTATTTCTTATAACTTCCTCCATTTTCTTATTGCCGCCTTCTGATCACTTTGATTTGATTCTTCTGCTCCCTGAAAATTGATGGAGCAGATGCTTTATCTGATCTGTAGAAATTTGCTCCTGTCAAACGAACACTCTTTGATCAGTTGCTCGGAACAAATGAACAACCAAATATTGCAATCAGATTAGAGCAATGTGAGCCAAGCGCGTATTTAAGGGTTGATGGAATGGCCACCACACTCCACATCTCTACTCAAATCTTTTTAGATTTTTTCCGCCGACAAGAATTTGCTATTTAAAAAAAACTAACTTAGTTTTTTGGCAATAGCTCAAAAACTATTGATGATAGAGAAAATAAAAAAACAGGTTCATGAAAACCTATCTCAAGTATTTATAATATTAATTCAACGTTGAAAATAGGGCTCCGCGTGGGCGTTAATGCAGGAGTACAGCACCTCTCGAGAGAGCAATGCACATAATTTTTTCATACTATTAAATATAAATTTAAAAAAGAATTCTAGTATCACCTGAATACTTGAAAGAATGTAACTCCGTTAGAAAAAAAAAAATCATTGAGTTTTGATAATATGAGGCCATTGTTAATTAAGCAGTGTTTTTGGAACCGCTGATTTTATTAGAAATCGAATTGTTCGCAGAATGACGCCATAATTTTTTTGCTTCTTGGAGCACATTTTGCAATGTGTACTGAATAATATCACGCTATAAAATTGTTTAAAAGTTGATCATTTTGTTAATTAGGTATGTCTAAAATTAACAAAATAAGAGAAATCGAGTAGATATTGTATTTTTTTTTATTGATATTCCACATTATTATCAGTTTTGTTTGACAAAGGCATTTTACAACATTTTGAAAAAAATACGCTGTTTGTTTATGAAATCTTTAATAACAAATTTTTCAAAAATGTTTTTTTTGCATTAGGTTGTTAAGAGTTTATTATGATTGAAAAAAAAATTAAAAAAAATATTTTTTCATTGTTTAAAATAGTTTCTTTAATTTTTTTATTATTTAAATAATAGATGAATATTTTATTATTTTTAATTAATAATTGGTTCTTATCTACCTAATAAAATATTTTTTAATATTTATCAAAAATAAAAAATTTTGAATTGTTTTTAAAAAATAAAAAAATAAAACTTTAATTTTAATTTTTAAAATTAAATAAAAATTTTAAAAAATATAATAATGCCAATCAAAGTTTGTTTATAACATATTGTTAAGTGAATAAACAATTACATAATGATTAAAAACATTTTTTTGTTATTAGGTGGAGAATAACCAATTATTATTTTTAAAGAAAAAATTCTTAGTATATTATTTAAATCATAACAAAACAAAAAAAAACTGTTATAAACAATTTTAAAAAATTAGGATTTTTTTTTAATCATAATAACTCTCAGCAACCTAATGCAAGAAAAAATTTCAGAAAAATATTCAACTTATTCATTTGTTTATGAATATTTTTTAAATCGTCGTAAAACGCCTTTGTCAGTCATAAAACTTATAATAATGTGAAATATCACACACAAAATAATCACCTTTTATACAATTTTATAGCGTGATATTATCGAGTACACATGTAAAATGTGCTCCAGGAAGCAAAACAGAATATGGAGTCATTCTGTGAACAATTATTAGGTTTTTAATAAAATCAGTGGTTCTAAAAAAATTACTTAATAAACAATAGCCTCACATTATCAAAATTCGATAAAAACATTATTCTCCATTGAAATTACATTCTTTCAAGTGTTCAGCTGATAGTATTATTTTTCTGAAATTTCTTTTTTTTTTCTTTCTAAATCTTGTGACGCTAACATATATCCCTTGATAAAAAAGTGTCTTCGTATTTTAAATACAATGCCAGTTAGTGTGGTTGGTTGGATTAGCTCTACTTCATGTTCATAGAGATGTGCAAATAGATGTTTCAAATGTTATTGAAAGGTTTACAAATAAGAAATAAAGGAGACTGGATTTCATTTTGTGATTATTTATTTTAACGAAAGAAATCTTTGTTTTTTTACCTACTTATAAGTATATCCATATATATCTTTTATTTTATTACATTTTGTATTTTTGTTTGAATTTGATCGAAAAAAAATATACCTAAGTTTTTTGTACCTATAAGTAGAGGTATTTAACTTTTTTATATCAGTGGCACCAGCGTCGGTCTTGTGTCAACTGTTTCCACCTGGCGCGGGTTCGATTCCCGCAGCTGGTGAAAAATTTTTTCAAGGTCCCAAGAGTGGTTTCGGATCCCACTATAAAAGGTAAGGTTCCCGTGATCTTAACTCGTACAAGTTTTTATTAACTTCTGAGGGCCAGATTAAAGTGTTTAAAATATCGACACTAGAGAATATCTCTTGTATCGTGAAGGATTTTCAGCCAGATAGTCAATGGCTTCTCTAACTAACGGATTTTCGTGGGTGTTTGCATTTTCAAATACCACACGATTTCTGGCAATAATTTCATCCCTAATTTTATTAAAATTAAGGTCAGCTAAAAACAAACGAACAGGCATGTTATGTTGAATAATGGCCAGTGGGGAATCACGTTCAGGAGCGTAGTGGTTATAGGGCCCGGCAGAACGAGTTCAAGTGGGGACTACGTTTCAGTGTTGCGCATTGTATTTGTTATTATAGTCCATCCAATATCAATTGCAGAAGCTGTTTCTATAGGGAGCAAATGAAAACTCACTTCGCTAACTCGAGCGTATATGCGAAGAAACGGAACGAAAAATAATCTGTACTACTCGTAAACATTTTCCGTCGGCCAACGGTAGATCAAAAGAGCCGATAGTCAACGTGGACTCGAGTGAGGGCTGTCAGTTGTACAACCGATTCGTCTGGACCAATGAAGTCGGACATAATGCTGGCAGGTGTGGCTCTACGATGGGAGGTCATAAATCACGCGTTATATTTGTGTTTTAATAGCTCTGAAAGATTAAAAACCAGTAGCGTCTATGGTCTTGGTGTGTGCCGATCGAAATACGTTTTAGGTTATAATAATAACCTACATCAAACAATGAAAGACATTATTTTTCTTTCTTAATGTATTTGTATAAATAAAAGCTTGTCTTCAATTTTTTTTTCATTTTTCATTATTTATGAAGTATTTTTAAAATCTTAAAATATCTAAATAAAATTAGTTATCTCCGCCACTGCTGCTCACAGGATTTCGCCGCAAGACTTTTTTATGCTTCTGCAATTGATATTGGGCAAACTATAATATTATGAATATTGTTGTTTTTGAGTGTGCTACTTATTTTGAAATCCAATAACAATATATCAATATCGAACAATAAATTACCTCAAAATGATCGCGTTCCTCTTCATCATTCTGATGCAGTTTTTCTGCATATAGTACCACAACATCTCTGATGAACAAATGAGCCACGTGTCTAGCTATCAAATGATCGACTCCACCATCGACCAGTTTTTGGTAATATTCTTCGTGGTACACGAGTGGAATATCGTTGTACTTTTCTCCTTCCGGTGAAATATAAGTATCCACAGAATCGTACCTAGATTTGTTAATCAGGAATTTGTTTTCTTGTAATGGTTTGAGGCCCCTTTCTTCTTCAGTACGGCAGTCTACAGATCCTGCGATTACGTTCCAGCGGCAATCGACATCTGTTAGAAATCCACGATGGATTGGGGAGGCTGCAGTTAACGCTAGCTGAAAAAAAAATAGTACAAGTGCTCATGTCATTCTAAAGAGGGTGTACTGTTTTCAAGGTTGATATAAGTGATAGTTTGTTTATTTCTTAGGGCGGGTTCATTGAATGATTTTTAATTTTAGTCATAGTTACAATTGCAGTTTCAAACGCCGTTTTATTAAGGCTATTTATTACTTTGATCTATTAGGCAAAATGCCTTGATATTTCAGTTCACGACTCCCAAATTACTCCCGAATTCTAGAAAATCCTTCAGTACGAACCTAACCCTGGAATATAACCCTGGTAGAACATTTCATTCTCCTGTTACCGATACTCTTTGAGATATAAACTGTTTCATAAAAAATGGGGTGTTTTGGGTTTTTATTTTAAATTAACAGTTTTATAAACACAAATTATTCAAATATTCAGGGGGTAGATTCAACCACTTGGGATTCCAATTTTGGAAAAACCTCCTTCAAAATGTAATTCTCCTGTTCGCCTTACTTTTTGAGATATAACCTATTTCATAATAGACGGCTAGAGTGGAAAATTCAGACACGAAAAAAAAAAATAATCTTCAGCAAAAAATTAAATAATATAGTCGTGTTTCGCCGTTTTTTGTAAAATTAACAGTTTTATAGATTAAATTTCATCAAATATTTGAGGGGTAGTTATAACACCGTGGGATTCGAATTTTGAAAAATCCCTTGTTAGTGGCTCCTATAAAAACTTTCTAACAAAAAATTAAACCGACGAAGAAATCAACTGAAAAGCAAAAAATAAAATAAACCTCCTTAGTCTTAATGATAATTGAGTTCCTAAACTAATGTGAGTAACTAATTTTGAGTCGGCGCCAAACAAACAATTATCGAAGACATTATATTACTTTGAAGAAGTAATCAAAACGCCGCTGTGCATCTCGCTGCCATCATTTTACGCTTTACCTAATTCAATTGCTAGTTTGTTTGGCGCCGACTTAAAATTAGTTACTCACATTAGTTTAGGAGCTCAATTATCACTAAGACTAAGGTTTAATTTATTTTTTGCTTTTCAGTTGATTTTTTCGTCGGTTTAGTTTTTTTTAAAATTTTATTTTCCAATTTTTTGTGGCTGAAATCTACTAATTACTACCTACTTAATTTTTGATTACTTCCAAAATACTTACTTACCTAGCTTACTTCAACTATTAACTGTTAAATATGATTATCTACTTTAACTATTTATTGTTATATAATATAAATTATTTTTGAAAGTTCTGGTTAGTTGATTTTATCACTTTGTATATAATTCCATCCTTTTATAGAATGTAATTATTGTGACGGATGTAGGAGGATCTGTCAATGTCAACTACATATGTGTGCCAATGTTTACAAGGGAAAAATCAATCATCCCCTATTTTTCTACCCATAGGGGTGGACCATTTCATTCCAAATTGAAATATGATCAACTATGAGGTATACCCTATCTAATAAAAAAAGAATCATCCAAATCGAAAAACCCACGACAAAGTTATGACTGATAGAATCGGTTAATGGACAAAAATTCAGAGGGTGAACGATCAATATCCTCCATTTTGCTACCCTTAGGGATGGATTTTTTTGTTCAAATTCAAATGGGACCAACTTTGAAGTACACCCTATCCAATGAAATTAAGAACCATCGGAATCGAACTGCTCTGTGAAAAGTTATGCGTGGTCATACATAAAAAAAAATATACGCGTCGACTAGAGAACCTCCTCCTTTTTTATTTCGTCGGTTGAAAATGAAACTACTGACCGAAGTTTCGGGTCGGTCAGAACATGTTATTTTATTAACCAACGAAAACAAAGGAGGAGTTTCTCTAGTCGACGCTTTTATTTTTTTTATGTATCACCACGCAAAACCTATTACACATTGGTCCGATTTTCATGATTTTTTTTAGTGGATATGGTATATCTCGAAATTGGTCCCATTTGGATTCGAAGAAAAATTACATCCGTAAGGGTAGAAAAATAGGGGATGATTTATTGATTTGACACCTGTGAACCGATTCTATTGAAACTTGGCACACATATATATAGTTCTGATGACACTACAACATAATGGAAGCCCGGAATTGATCTGATGATGGAGACGGAAGACAGTCGAGGGATCTTCTCAACGGTTCACAGCAGCTACCTCTGTTTGGGATAATATGTACATACATAATTACATGTTCTGACTAACTGACTCACTGATTGACTGATATACGATCAATGCCCAGATCACACCGCTGGACCTAGGAGCTTAAATTTTTACACCATATTTTTTTGATATTCCATCCCGAAAGGGGTGGAAAAGTGGGTGAGAAGGAGGGTGAAAGTGAAATTACAGTTGGTTTTGAAATTATAGTCATGGAAATTAGTATTTGGGCTCTTTTTCACAAATGAAGAATAATGTGTCCCAGGGTTTTTGAAAATTTCACCCTAAAGGGGTAAAATGGGGGTTGAAAGTATGTATGGTTAGTTTTAAAGTTGGGATCATTAAAATTGGTATTTGGGGGTCTTATTACGAATAAAAAATATATGTTTCGGTGTTTTTGAAAATTCAAACCCTGAAGGGGTGAAATAGGGGTAAAATTTGGATTGGAAATTTGTATAGAAAATCGTTAGTTTTCAAGTTGGGGTCATAAAAACTGATATTTGAAGTCTTTGTTACAAATAGGAAAAATATGTATTTCAGTGTTTTTAGAAATTCAACCCCTAAAGGGGGAAACGGGGAAAGTTTGTATGGGGGTTCCGTTAGTTTTCAAGTTGGGGTTATAAAATTTCTATTTGGAGGTATTTGTGAGGAATAAAGAACTACATGTTTCAGTGTTTTTATAAATGCAACCCCTAAGGGGCGAAAGTTTGTGTGAGGGTTCCGTTAGTTTTGAAGTAAGGGGCATAAAAATGGGTATTTGAGGTCTTTGTTACAAATAAAGGAATACGTGTTTCAGTATTTTTAGAAATTCCGTCCAGAGGAGTGAGTGAATTTGTAATAGTCGTCACAAAAAAAACAAAGTTAAAGTTAGGTAGTAATAGTATTTAAAAACATTTAATAGTTAAAGTTAGGTGAGTAAGTAAGTATTTAAAAAGCATTCCAAATTAAGTAGGTAGCAATTAGTAGATTTTAGCCACAAAAAAGAAAAAATAAAAACTTAAAAAAAAATTAAACCACGAAAAAAGAAACTGAAAAGCAAAAAATAAAATGAACCTTCTAAGTCTTACTAACTAAGCTCCTAAACGCATGAGTAACTAATTTTGAGTCGGCGCCAAACAAACAATCAACGAAGATCATTGAATTATTTTAAAGAAATGATCAAAACAAAATAACATAAAAATGCAACGTAAAATCTCCAGCGATAAACAACAACATTCCAAAAATGCGCTCTCCGCACGACCACTCGCAACGACGTGTGCCCTCACGTGTGAGCCCATTCGGGTAGCTGTCTCGTTCATATTGACTTCGAGAACGATCGCCGATTTCCGGCAGAGCGACGCTCCGCCGCCGCACACCCTGCTGCCATAATTTTACGCTTTACGTAATTAATTTGCTTGTTTGTTTGGCGGCGACTCAAAATTTAGTTACTTACATTAGTTTATGAGCTTAGTTATTAAGACTAAAAAGGTTTATTTTATTTTTTTGCTTATCAGTTCGTTTTTTTGTTGAAACGTTTTTTATTTCCCACCCACAAACCCCAACTAGTAGGCAGTAGGAGGAATCAGTGGAGAGACCTGGAGAGTAGGCAGATTGAGACCCCGGCGTTCAAGTCACAAAATCCTCACGTGACAATACCTGAAGAAAAGGTAGATTGAAGCCTTAGGAAAAATGGGACTAGGGCCATGCCTATATCTCCTTCACTTATAATTTTTAACGAAAAAATATTTTTTTTTTCAAATGGTACCTACCGAGAGCCATCTTGCCATTCGATAGAGAATTCAATTACCAAATCAACGATATACATTATGTACCACTTTCTTTTTGTTCAAAACTAAAAATGATCAATTATTGAATTTGTACAATATTTTATTCGATGCCTACAAATTCCAATGAGTTATCCGTTTAGGTTTGATGAAATGAAAGGTAGCCGTGGAATCATGGAAAACATTAGGTGATTAATATCATGTCAAAAGTGAAATACCAATTTTACTTGTCATCTCGTTTCGTTTGTAAAAAGTGTTTTTGAAGCGGAAAATAATAATCGTTTTTCTCGAAACGATCAAATCGATATGATATTGATATACGGAGAATGTCAAAAGAACGCTATCACTGCTAGTATGCTATACGCTGTTCGTTATCCGTTAAGACGGCACCCATCGAGGACCTATTTCAGGAAATTGGAAATGATGCTAAGGAAAGAACCAGCTGATCAAAACCACATCCACTTCATCGTCAGTGAAGAAGCGGAAACTAATATTTCAGCATATGTTCATTTTTCTACATCTGCCTCAGTGCGAGAATTGGAAATTGAATGTGGGATCGGCAGGGAAAGTGCCAGAAAAGTATTGAAAAAACATAAATATCGCTCCTATAAATACAGTTTGCATCAGCATCTATATGAAAATGACCCAGAACGGAAACTAACTTATTGTAATCGGCTTTTGCGTCATTATGATTTGAATAATGGTTTTATCTCGAAGATACTGTTTACAGATGAATCTAGGTTTACGAATGATGGTATGTTCAATAGAAATAATACAGGTATTGGGCTCAAGAAAATCCTAGGTTGCTGAGAGTTAATTTTCAAGAATGATTTGGTTTCAACGTCTGGGTAGGAATCATAGGGACAAAAATCATTGGACTAATTCTTTTCGACGGGCCTTTGACGGGCCAAAGATATCTACAATTCTTAGAGAACGATATTCAAAATAATATCAACGATTTACCTGAGAACATCAGGGAAAATATTTTTTTCAGCAGGACCACATAATGCTAATATTGTTCGACAATATATTAGTGATACCTATGGGACGAGATGGATTGGAAAATATGGTCCAATCAGATGGCTAGCCAGATCGCCCGATTTAATCCCTATTGATTTTTATTTATGTGGTCACATAAAATTCAAAGTATACTCGAGGAGACCAACTTCTTTGGGGGACTTGAGAGATAGAGTTGAGCGCGCATTTCAGGAAATTCCTCCTCACGAACTGATAAATGTGATGAGGTGTACAATAAATAGAACTTGTCTATGTGTTAGGGAAAACGGGCAACACTTCGAACATATCATTGGTCATTAATGAATAAAATGACTTTCCGATGGTTGTGAAACTCTTCTATTGAAAACAGGATAATGGTATTGTGAGTAATAATTTGTACGTTGAATGTTTCCCTGTTTCAGTCTTTAGATTTATTCAAACAGTTTGATTATATTAAAGTTATCTTTTCTGTAATGGGATTATGATCATTACATATTATCAAGTCGATTATTTTTGGTAATTCATTGTTACCATTCTGAAGTAAAGTTTGAAAGAATGAATAGATGTCATGTTACCTACCAATTTTTTCAGATTGATTTCATTTTGTTAGTAGGCTCTCTACGTTTTGAACAAAAAGAAAGTGGTTCATAATATATATCGTTGAATTGGTAATTACATTCTCCATCGAATGGCAAGATGGCCCTCGGTAGGTAGATTTTAACCTGATCAAGGCCTCCTGGGCTAAAAAAAAAAAAATGGGAAATTATAATTTTTTAATTGTTAAATTAAAATTTGGCAACACTGTCATATGTAGTTTGAGCCGTGGAATCCGAAAAACATCAAACATACAGGGTGTTCCACTTGAAAAATTGAATTTGTGGCTATTCTGGCGAAGCCGGAAGTCGGCCATTTTGTTTTCATATGTTTGTCAATCCAAAATTGTATCTCATATCCATGTACAAAATTTCATTCAAATCGGTTCATAATTGAAGGAGATATAAGCATGGCCCTAGTCCCATTGTCCCCGGTATATAATTTGTTGTTTTATATGAAGAAACGGAAACTATCTTTAAATACATCAGAAGTGTGGTGAAATCAACGGATGTGATAGGAAAATCAACCAATGATCAAATCTCTTGAAAGGGCATTCTGTTATTAAGCCAGAAATGAACTAAAATTGAAGAGGTTAAGATAAATTGAAAATATATCAATCTATCTTTAATGTTTGTCAACACCAGTGTTAAAGAGGCGGATGAGGATATTCGTTTTGTGTTTATTTTTTCATTTTAGGATATAAATCATGTTTCAAAAATAAATTTGGTAATAAATTAAGTAAACAAAAGACACTCACTTCACAAATGATTTTCACTAAACTGGGTTTACAAATCTACGACACGTGTTTCGCTATATAATAGCTTTTTCAAGTGGAGATAATACTAAATAATAAAGGCAGGTAGCAGTAGGTATATAAAACTAATTAAGAATATCAACGATATTAAGGATTATTAGGTAATTATTAGGACTGAGACTAAGTGAACGGAGATTAAATCCATTACCTATTTAATCTTCAGTAAAACAAATTCAACGAAGGAGACTTATTTTAGTTGATCTGGTAATTGTTCAGAGATTGCGATTTCTAAAGGTCGGGTTTATAACCTTTCTTTTATATATGTAATACTTCGAAATCGTACTTCGAAAAGTAGAATTTGTTTTTCTATTGACGAAACAGTTCCTATGTTCTGATAATCAATCGTTTTTTGAATGTTCTGCCTGTTTGGCCTATGTAAAAACTTGGACAAGAGCCACAAGTTAATCAGATTTTTCCGTTTTATTTTTATTTCTCTTAATAAATTTACTTAATAGATTATCTCTTTTATAAAATATCAGACTGGGTGGTGAGCGGTACCCATTTTAGAAAATGCAAATTTTCCTCCCAATAATTCAATAGTAGGGCGAATTATTAGAAAATCGTGTTGTCGTGATATGAGCTTAAGATTTATGATGCATTTACATGAGAACGCGTGTGGTAGATGTCGTTACAAGCCGTAGTCAGTAAGCGAATGTAGAATGACAAGGGGCCAAGTATTCAAGGCACAAAACACGTAGGGTCTTACAAAGCTGATCTATTCAATGTAAAATACAAAATGCTGCACTATGTGAGCATAAATGTCTGTAATAATCTTCAGTCAGCTAAAGCCTCAATTTCCTCGAGACTGCCCAAACTCGACTGACTGATAACTTGACATTTCCTTATTCTCGTGTACAGAGTGATTATATTACATAACTCCCCCACGAAGAAAGAATATTGGATTTTTATTTATTTATTCCGTGAACCGACTGAGAGGCTTTCTGACGACTCGGGAGGGATTTCTGCTTGGATGATAGACTCTTTGGAAAGTGAATGGTCTACATTGTTCAGCTCGCCTTCTTCTGCTTCCAATTCATTCAATGAGCTTTCATTCTCGTTGCAATTCGCTGCTTGGTGAAGTTGGGGAGACTGGTAATCTTCGATTTCATCTGACATATCCTGGTGGGAAGGATCGTTGCCATTTATCATTAATTTTTAACCGACGAAACCAAAAAGGAGGAGGTTCTCTAGTCGACCCGTATATTTTTTTTTTCCATCTTTTTTTTTTATGTATGATCACGCATAATGATACGTCCGATTCCGATAATTCTTTTTTCAGTGGATAGGGTGTACTTCGAATTTGGTCCCATTTAATTTAAAAATCACCCAAGGAAAAACTGGGTTCTTCGATTTGGATGATTCTTTTTTTAATAGATAGGGTATACCTTATATTTGGATTTCGAAAGGAATAAGCCACCCTTACGGGTAGAAAAATAGGGGATAATTGATTTTTCACCAGTGAACATTGGCACACACATACGTAGTTGACAATAACAGATCGCTACTGACATTATTCTTGTTCCACATCCGTCAAAATCAGTATATTCTATGAGAGGATGGAATGATATACAAAGTAATGAAATAAACTAACCAGAACAACGAAAATAATTTATATTACAACAAATAGTAAAAGTAGATAATCATATTATTTAACTGGTAATAGTTGAAGTAAGGTGGAGAAGTAAGTATTTTGGAAGTAATCAAAAAACAAGTAGGTAGTAATTGGTAGATTTTAGCCACAAAAAATTGAAAAATAAAAACTTTTTAACAAAAAATTAAACCGACGAAATACGGAACTGAAAAGTAAAAAATAAAATAAACCTTCTTAGTCTCAGTAACTAAGCTCCTAAACTAATGTAAGTGACTAATTTTGAGTCGGCGCCAAACGAACAATCAACGAAGATCATTAAATTACTTCAAAAAAATTATCAGAATGTCACCGCGCAACTCGATGCCATCATTTTACGCATTACCTAATTCATTTGCTTGTTTGTTTGGCGCCGACTCAAAATTAGTTACTTACATTAGTTTAGAGCTTAGTTACTGAGACTAAGAAGGTTTATTTTATTTTTTACTTTTCAGTTCCGTATTTCGCCGGTTTAAGTTTTTATCGTTTACGCATTTGGTTGCAGTGTTTACGACACAAAATTCCATCGATTTCTACAAGATTTGATAAAGGTCCTGTACGTTTAACAATTTTTCCAGGAAGTGAGCCTTTACTCAAGGTGTTGTTCACCCACACTTTTTCTCCCTCTGTTGCAGTTGCAGCCCATTATATTGTTTTTGGTTTTTGTATTTTTCATATTCTAGTTGTTTCTGTTAATGAAAAAATGAAGATAAATATATATGTTGTAGTAACGTCATTAATATAGTTGACTTTGACACGTTTTCTTTTCTGAGTTTATTTCATATCTCCAAATTGTCCTTAATTGATATCGAATAGGAACCGGGTAGGTAATGTTCGTACACCCTCTATGAAATTCTGATCTGGTGCAGCAGCAGAATCATGATGTTGTTTTTGGACGAATTGCTCATACTCTATATTCTTCATCACATCTGGTTTCAAAAGATCAAAACGAGATCTGAGATGGCGTCCAAACATCAGCTGACTGGGTGTTCTTTTTGTAGATCTTCTCACTGTATTTCTATAAGAAAACAAGAATTGCTGGAGTTGCTGCGACTGGTTCAATGTTCGATCACTAGCACGCATTCTCTCTTTAAAAGTAAACACAGCACATTCGGCAAGACCATTTGGTTTAGGGTGGTATGGTGTTACTTTTACATGAGTTATTCCATTGTAGGTAACCAAAAATTTGGGTAATCCAAAACGAGCGAATAAAGCACGAAGAGCCTTCGATTGTAATTCCTGAAGTGACCAATATGACTTCCAACCATTGGGTATACGAATCAATTCATCCACATTTTACTTCCAAAAGGCCAAGCGAAGTCTTGACCATGGATGAAAGGGTGAATTTCGGTCATTCTGCCTCGACTGCTGACAGGTAAAACATTTTTATATTTGTTGAGCAATATCGGAATTTTTGTTTGGCCAAAAAACATGAAGTTTTTCTAGTGATTGCATAGCAGTTATTCCTGGATGTCCGTCGTGTAACATACCCAGTACTTCTGGTTGGAGGGCAAGAGGAACATAGTCACGCCCTTTCCATAGCAATTAGTCTTCTTCAAAGGACAACTCAGTTCGTTTTTCATAGAAGGGAACAAGATCCCTATGTACATTCTTTTTTTCGGGCCAGTAGTGTTGATTCATTCATGGTTTTTCTCTTTAGATGAACTTTTTTTCATAGGTAAAAGTTACGAACCCTCATATGAAGTAGTTTTGTATGATTTGGCAATTCCGATTGTTCAGAGGTTACTTGTAGTGGTAGCCTCGAAAGAGAATCCGCTGGATAATTTCCTCTTTCAGGTTGATATAATATGAGTTGAAGTTGAAGCCCATCGTAATAGCCGATTACTTGCAATTTTCGGAGTCTGACGATTTTCTCCAAATATATGCTCCAAAGGCTTATGGTCTATGATCAAGGTGAATCTTCTACCATATAAGTATTGGTGGAACTTTGTAACTTCATATACTAGTCCTGATGCTTCTTTGTTGATAGTAGACTAACGCTTTCTTACCTCGCTGAATGAGCGTGATTCGAAAGCAATAGGTTTCAATGTTCCATTGGAACATTTATGTGACAGTTTACCTTCTGCACCAACATTGCTAGCGTCACTAGTGACAACTAATGGTAATTTGGGATCGTAATGAATCAATGTGTCATTTGAAGTCAAGTTTGGCTTAAGCAGATTCATTATTTCGTCGTCTTCGGCCGTCCAATCCCATTTTACATTTTTCACAAGTGGCGATGTGGAGGAACGCATTTTCCATGAAGGTTTTCAATAAGTCTATCATAGTACGTAATAGCTCCTAAAAATGAACGTAACTGAGTAGTATTCTGTGAATTGGCATTAGTTTGATCTCTTCAATTCTTTTTTCTGTAGGATTCAAACCAGTTTCATCGATTTCATGCTTCAAATAAGTGACACTTTTCGTGAACATTTGGATTTCTTTGTTTTCATCCCAGAAGCTTGAAGTCTGCGTAAAACTTCCCTCCATCTTTCTGCATGAAGAACTAAGTTGGGAGCTGTTTTCAGTATGTCATCAAGATAACAAACAACTCCATCTATACCAGCTAAAATTTGATCAATGGTACGTTGAAGAGGAGAAGGTGCAAATCATATACCGAATGGTAATCGCCTATAAGTGAAACAGCCTTTATGAGTGGAAATAACCAAATATTTACGAGATTCACTATGAATTTCCATCAGTAAATATGCATCTTTGACGTCGATTTTGGTGAAATATTTGCCTCCAGAAAGCTTAGCTGTGATGTCTTCGAATCTGGGTAATGGATAGTTGTCTATCTGAACATATTTATTGATGGTTACTTTGAAATCGGCGCAAATCCTCAATCTTCCATTTGACTTTATGGCTACAATAATGGGGGATGCCCATGAAATTTGAGTATTCGTAGTGTCCATGGGCTCTAATACACCTTCCTGAACTGGTCGATCCAGTTCCGCAGATACTTGATCTTGTAAAGCAAGCGGTACTCTTCTTGGACGAAAATTCTTCGGTGTGACGTCATCATTTATATGGATTTTTGCTTGATGTCCTTTGATGTGGCCAAGACGTAATCTTCGAGAAGTTCTGGAAATTCTTTCAGGATTCCGTCGATTCGATTTTTCTTAATAGTTTAATCCCCCTTATTGATTTTACTAGAATTCGATGTCATTCCTTGGGAAATCAAATCTTCTGTCACATGCAATACACTTGCACCAGGTGGGAGGTGTAGATTGAAAGCCAAACACCAGTCTAAACCAGAAAGTGGTATGTCCTCTTCTTGAGTGACATATATGGGTAATGTCATTTCATTTCCAAAGGCTTTAACGTCAACTATGGATTTTCCTAAAGTTTTGATCGGTTTATAGCCATACGCCACCAAGTCTGCTAATTTTGAAAGAGGCGGTTTACCAATTTTTTTCCACATTGATTTTCCTAGGACAGCATGAACTGAGTGAACTGAGCCTGGGTCGTACATCATATCAATGTCATTCTCATCAATGCGAACAGATAAATACTTTACTTAAACTGACAATTTTTCTTATATTCAGTAAATGTGATATTTCATGTCCTGAAATATTGCTAGAGTCCGAGGAATCACTTTCGTTATCGCTTGTTTCTTTGACACGACGTGTGGGACGTTTCATTTTACTATCATATTTCGCTTTCGAAGTTTGTTTGATGCCAGCTTTTCCTGAAATCACACATACCCGAGAAAAATGGTTTTCTTCGCCACAACTACTACACTTTCTTCCAAAAGCTGGCCAGTTCTTTTGTCTATGTTTCGAATCTCCGCAGAAGAGGCAATCGAAATCAGGATGTAGTTCGTGCAATTTATTTTTTGAAGTCTGATTGTTATGCAAAACACTAGGTTTGGTCTGTGGTTTATTCACGCGATTTACATAACTATTTTCGATTTTAACACTACTTGTTTGAAGAAATATCATTTCTTTCGTTTGAATAAATGCTTGTTCAAGAATGCAAGCCGTTGATTCGACATTTTCTAGTGTTGTTGCAACAGATGGATATTCTTGTATTAATTTTTCTTGCTATTCTCGATTATTTATCCCGAAAAGTAACGCAAAAGTTCATCTAAACGATTTCCGAAACTACAGTCTCCTGCTAATGCACCTAATCGTTTCACATACTCAAGTCACAGTCTCATTATCTTTACGCAAACTACTTGCAAATTTTATCCTTTCTGCAAAGATATACACCTTTTTGCCGTAGAAACGGTTTAATACTTCCACCAGTTCCTTGTAAGTCTTTGTGGATGATTTGTCTGGTTTGAAATGATCAGCCAAAATGTTGACAACATGTATGTGATCCAACTTTGGAAAGTAGCAAATTCCGTCTCGTGGATGCATTTTCGTCTGCCATTAATCCACGAATTTCCAATTCCAGTTCTTTGTAAATAGTAATCCCACTGTTCTGCTTCCGGCACAAAATTATCGAAACGAAAATGTTTATACACATCGTCAACCATTTCTGCACGATAGTCTTTCGTCGCCAAAATGTAGTATGACAAGGGGCCAAGTATTCAAGGCACAAAACACGTAGGTACTTACAAAGCTAATCTATTCAATGTAGAACTGGTACAAAATGCTACACTATGTAAGCATAAATGTCTGTAATAATCTTCAGCCAGCTAGCGCCTCGATTTCCTCGAGACTGCCCCTACTCGACTGACTGACAACTTGACATTTCCTTCTTTTCGTGTAAATGAAATACAAAACTTAAAACAAATATTGTGATCACGATTATCATATTCGCTCCCTAGTCCACGAGTAGCAAACATTATTTTTTGCAACACCTGCTTTCAAAAGTTCAATTCGATAGCAATATAAAAATACATTCACGCACTTAGTTATGGAGAGCAAAATTGAATGGAGTCAGTCCAAAAAAAAATCCAGGGGCGTAAGATCTGGAGATCTTAGGGGCCACTCTATCGGTCCACGTCTACCAATCCACCTCCTAGGGAAACAGTTATTCAAAAACTCGCGAACATCACGTGCATAGTGCGGGGGTGCACCATCTTGTTGCAATCAAATACATTTGGTGAGTTAGGATTTTTGGCGTTTGGAATTTTTTTTTTTTATTATTATTACATTATGATTATGAAATTCTTGTATTGTCATCGGTCCTTGATATGTGTGACAAATTTCAGATTATTCGGAAGATTGAAAGTGGGTGAATATTCACTTTCGAGATTTCATTACATTATGAGTTATTTAGTTACAAGTAAAGATAATAAAAACGTGTTAAAAAATGCAAAATTTTACTTTTTTGAGCCAAGGCTCTAATCCCTTAGACTGCCCTGGCAGACTAGTGAGTCAGTGCTCTACTACACCAATGGATCCTTTCCAAATATTAATAGTTAGCTATTTCCTAATCTAAAATGGAAACAAAGACAATCACAAATCAATGCCATAATAGGCAAGTTAGTGTCAAATCAATGTCAGTTGAAATATCAACAAATATTCTTCACAAATTTCAAGTGAAAAGGTTCCAAAAGTGAACTATGGCTACTTTAAGTGAAACCCAACGCATAGAAATTTTAATTTTTATTGGATGCGGAGATAGAACCAGTACTCAGCAAGAGGTATGCGACTTGTTCAATGCGAAGTATCCAAATAGACCTATCAGTCGTTCAACAGTCAGTAAAATTGAGAAAAAATTTAGGGAAACTGGTCATGTCAAACATATTCCGAATGCTGGACGTCCTAAAATAGAAGAAAACGTGAAACTTGATGTTCTATTGGGTGTAGAGAATAATCCTCACAATACTTCACGACAAATTGCAGCAGACCTAGACATATCCCAAAGTTCTGTATTACGTATCCTAAAAGCAGAAAAGTACCATCCATACAAAGTACAGCTACATCAACAACTCAATGATGATGATCCCGATCGCCGTGTGGAGTTCTGTGAAATATTGCAGGATTTGTGTTACCGCAATCCACATTTTATAAAACAAATTCTGTTTTCCGATGAGGCTACGTTTTGCCTAAATGGTTCAGTAAATCGTCAGAATTGCAGATATTGAGTAGGGATAACTCACTGATGATGGACGGGCATACTCAATACCCTCAGAAAGTCAATGTTTGGGCAGGATAATAAACGACAGGATTATTGGCCGCTATTTTTCGAAGGAAATCTCACAGAGGAGCGTTACTTGGAATTTTGAGAAGAAATGAACTCATACCAGCCTTGCCGATATTTTTCCAAACGCCAACAATCCTAACTCACCAAATGAAAGTATTTGGTTGCAACAAGATGGTGCACCCCGCACTATGCACGTGATGTTCGAGTTTTGAATAACTGTTTTCCTAGGAGGTCGATTGGTAGACGCGGACGATAGATGGCCCAAGATCTTCAGATCTTACGCCCTGATTTTTTCTTGTGGGGTTATTGAAATCGAAGGTCTATGTAGATAGACCGCAAAATCTACAAGAGTTGAAAATCGAATTGGGGTCGAAATTAACAAATTACTCGGAAGTTATTCGCAATGTGCAAGAGGAATGTGTCCGTAGATTTGCTTATTGTCAAGAGACTGGTGGATGGCATCTCGAACATCTTATTCAACTGTTCTATTTTGTTGGATATAAAGTTATTCTCTTATTGAAATAAAATATTAATTTTTGTTCACCCTGTACAAAAAAAAAATCTAATTAATTATCATCATTGAATGCAGTATTGAAAGGCCTTCCAGATGAGGTATCACAGGACATCTATTTAGTCCTGTAATTTAAAAAAATTACCGATTACGTCACCATGTCCAAACCAGTGGCATAACCTCTTTAGAATATACATAAGAAAATCGGCATTTTAAAATAAAAATCGACTTATTTCAGGATTTTTGTCAAAAGTACATGGCTTGCGAAATATCGAATTTGTTCCATAATTTTGACGCGCACTGTATAATATACATTATTTTTGAAAGTTCTGGTTAGTTGATTTCGTCACTTTGTATATGATTCCATCCTTTCATAGAATGTAATTATTTTGACGGATGTAGGAGGATCTGTCAATGTCAACTCATATGTGTGCTAATGTTCACAAGTAAAAAATCAATCATCCCCTATTTTTCTACCCATAGGGGTGGATCATTCCATTCCAAATTGGAATATGATCAACTATGGGGTATATCCTATCTAATAAAAAAAGAATCATATAAATCGGAAAACCTACTACAAAGTTATGCATGATAGAATCGGCTAACGGACCAAAATTCAGAGGGTGAACGATCAATATCCTCCATTTTGCTACCCTTAGGGATGGATTTTTTTGTTCAAATTCAAACTTTGAAGTACACCCTATCCAATGAAAAAAGAATCATCGGAATTGAACTGCTCTGTGAAGAGTTATGGTGATCACACATAAAAAAAAATATACGCGTCGACTAGAGAACCTCCTCCTTTTTGATTTCGTCGGTTAAAAAAACGAATCACTGTAAAGTGTAATTTTTCTGTTAGTCGTTAGATACTTACCATAATTGGAGTCAAGGGTGTCAACTGATCATAAATCGTCCTAGCTTCTTGCAGGTTACAAGCTTGAAACGTTACTTGCAGGCAACTTAATCCCATCCCGAAACCCATGGCGTCCAAATAAATATGATCGGGTAACGCAGCCTTTCTATATTTGCTGGAATCATCTACAGGAATTTTAGTGCGTATATCTTTGAATACTGGAAAAGAAAAAATGTGTGAAGAATAGAATAAAAAATATTAAACCAGTCGTTCTAGCTATTGGAGAGTGTGAAATGACCTCTCTATTTATGTAGAAATTGCGTCTGAGTACGCGATCCAAGGGACGGAACATAGACCAGGGCTGAAGGCTTTGAAAATGGAAAAAAGTGAAAAAAAATAATAGTAGGATGAAACCCATTGGAAAAGGAAGAGAATATAACAAAAATGAAAGGAAAAATAATTTACGGGCGATCTGAGGTCGGGAAGTGGAAGGGGGTGAGTTTTTAAGGGTAAAAAACGGTTTATCTCGATTTCCGGCAAAACTACAAGTCCTATGGAAAAAACTTCAATAGCAAAGTTGTAGGTAATAAAAAGCTCTACAACTTTTGTATCCACACTTTTTTCACATAGCCCCAAAATTTATGTTAAAAATTCAAATAACCAAGTTTTTGGTTTTTTATTTTTTACAAAAAAAATTTTTTTCTCACGAAATTTGGTGAAGATTTACCTTTTCATGTCCCAAACACACTGTGATTTTTTTTATTTGAAATAATAATTTTTCCACCTTATTTTGACTTAATATCGAAAAAGCACCCTAATTTTCAATCGAAAATTCTCCTGTCAAAATATCAGCTTTTTTAAAAAAGTCGGTGGGTTTTTTGTTCGTTGAAATCTCTACTTTCTGATGGTATAAAAAAAATACATTACTATAGCAGAAAATGCCGTGGAAACGTAAAAATACTCGAATCCGAATTTAATAAGACATCTACAATATTTTAAGAGTGTTGTAGAATCTTTTTGAAATTATATGCGTAGATGCCTATTTATCGCTATTTTAAGATAACTTATATACCTGAGTGACCTACGGAAAATTTTAGCCCATCAAAAGGTATTTCATAGAGAAGTGGGGAAGAGGCTAGGAAGGTCTGGGCCTTACTACCTGTTATTTCTTTGCATTTTCTGAGAACATTTACCATAGTATGTATATTTTTTTTACACCATCAGAAAGTAGAGATTTCAACGAACAAAAAGCCCACCGAATTTTTTAAAAAACCTGATATTTTGACGAGATAATTTCTGATTGAAAATTAGGGTATTAGGGATATTAAGTCAAATAAGGTGGAAAAATTAATATTTTAAATCAAAAAAATTACAGTGTGTTTGGGACATGAAAAGGTACGTTTTCACCAAATTTCGTGAAAAAAAAATTTTTTTTTGTAAAAGATAAAAATAAAAAACCAAATACTTGGTTATTTGAATTTTTCACATACATTTTGAGATTATGTGAAAAAAATATGGATACCAAAGATAGATCTTTTTATTACCTACAACTTTGCCATTTAACTTTTTTCCATAGGACTCGTAGTTTTTCCGGAAATCGAGATAAACCGTTTTTTACCCTTAAAAACTCACCCCCTCCCACTTCCCGACCTCAGATCGCCTGTAAATTATGTGGCCTTTCATTTTTGTTATATTCTCTTCCTTTCCCAATGGGTTTCATCCTACTATTATTTTTTCTGGTTTAAAAAATTATCAACCCTGGTCTAACAGGTTTGAACCATATATTGATAACAGGCCATAAGAGAAATGTAATGAAAGTGAATTTGGGTAATATATTGCCAAGCCCTGCTTGGCCCCTGGCCCCCTAACTGTATGGGGTGCCCACTAATTATCTTGCTTGGCTTGCGAGAGGTTGAAACATTTTACTTCCTTTGATTTTCACCACCCTGGTATAGTGAAAGGAAAAAGTGAAGTGAAAACTATTGTGTTTATTGAAAATATAAGGAGACAAAAAATAACATAATGGTGGACACAAAAATACTAGTGAAATGAAAACTATTGTGGTTTATTCAAATTATAAGAGAACAAAAAATAACATAATGGTGAATACAAAAATACTAAGTGAAGTGAACATTGACCATGGGGGTATGTACCAAAAGGTGAATAAAAGTATATAACACTTACATTATTATAAAACCAAGGGAAAGAGATGTGTCATTCGAAGCATTGTTTCAGACTAATTTTCGTTTGCATGTATACCCAAGGTATACATCCCCGTCATGTCATGAAATGCATATTAGACTTCTTTTTGTTTTCCAAAAATATTTTTGGAATGAAAGCAGACACATCATCAGGAAATGTAATCAAAGTTACTCTACGGGCCTTTGCTGTCATTATGCAAATTCTTTAGGTGATTATATCATTTTCCATTACATGGAAGGAACAAGCACGTACCCAGAGTATTTTGTCATGGGAGGTGCAGGTAAATGATTAAAGTATCGCGTAAACGGATACGTAAAAAAAGAGAAGTGAATTCATTGGGGGGGGGGCGCCATGTCAATCTCCACTAAACAATATATATGTAGTTTATTTTATGTCCAAATTGTATGCATTATGGAAGTTTATATTTCCATCATCAGTACGACTACAAAGAGTTTATCAAATGGTCACCATAAATCAAATAACAAACAAATGGACTAAGGACAAATTTTGCCATCTAAACTTTACATATATGTTATTATTATATTATGTCTTAATTTGAGTATAATAATAAAAAGGTGAGAACAAAAGCCATCGTATTCATACGAGTCTGTTACTAGGTATGAATACGATGGCTTTTGTTTTCACGTTTTTATTTTCATCGTTATACATAAATTAAGGGATAATATACCTAATAATAAAATATATATGTGAAGTGTAGACGACGAAATTTGTCCTTTGTCCATTTGTTTGTTATTTTATTTAAGATGGCCATTTGTTAAACTCTTTGTGCAAATGATGGAAGTATAAACTTCCGAAATGCATACACTTTGGAAATACATAGATATTGTTTTCGTAGAGATTGACTTGGAGTCCCCCCCCATTTGGATACGCAAAAGTTTCTCGGGAATAAAAAGCAAATCAATTTTCTTAAGTTATTCAATAATTCACAAATTCGGAAACATACGCCGCACAGTGGAGTATTTAAGGCAAAAACCTGGGCAAAAGTGTAAAAGTTAAAAATTGCTCAACAATTGTAAAAAGTGCATCATTACTGATTAACTGGTGTGTGGATCATATCATTTCCAGGGGCATAAGTAATATCCAGGAACTCCTAGCCTTAGTTAAAGACAGGGCCGGATTAAAAGGTGTGGAGGCTCTGGGGCAACAAAGGAGTGGAGGCCCCTAAGTATTTTTCAAACAAGTTTTTTTTTTATTCATTGCGGAACAAATCAAATTATTTCGACACGAGTATATGTAGGTATAATAAAATACAAGAAATAAAATTAAATTACAGCGTAAACAAAGGGATTCTTGCGAGCTTTTTTCGACGAAAAATCATTGATGATTTCGGTCAAATCCAGCATCCGGAGAAAATCATTCTCAATGCTAAGAAGCGATAACTTTGATAGGCTTTGTCTCATCGCTTTCCAGTGCAATTCGACACCATCAAAACCAAGTACATTCTCAGTTGTAATATCACAAGAGAGTGAAAATAATTCGACAGATTTTGGAAAACATGTTGCCAGGCAATAGACAAGAGAGACCAACTGGCTCGAGTGGCTATTGCAAAATGCCAACAAGTTTGAGAAATAAATCTAGATAATTATTTTCTACCATATCGAACTCTCGTGTGGTATTCTTTAGATTATTTTTTGATGTTACGATCATAAACACATTTACTCGCAAAATTATATAATGTACTAAACCGGTTTTGATTCATTTCTCACTTTCATGAAAATTGATGACAGACGTCAAATTGAAAATATAGGTTATCCGACAATAAAAACAAAATACCTCAAATTATTCCCGCGACAATTTTCTAGGTAGAATATTCCCACTATTGATTGGCCAAAACGTATATGAATTATTTCAATTGAACGTTTCCATTGGTTTCTAGCAATGTCAAAAAATAATCACCGTAATTTCAATGTTTGGGAATGTAGCTCTGAAATTTTGGTTTTCAAGAATTTGATAGTAGAACAGTTTTGATTGGTCTTTTTGATAGTCCTTTTTCAGAAGGATTTACATTTGTTGCGGAATGTCATCCTTTCAGATTTCGGGGATTTCTCTGTTACAAGCGCGCCACTCAGCGGACACTTGTCAACGCCAATAAATAGGAAAAACAGGTATGGACGGGCAAAGTGTTTGTAGAATCGGCAGAAAAATAGTTAACAGAATCTGCAACTTTTATTCTATTATGGAATGCGCACAGGGCTCTTATAAATAATTTGATGCAATCATATTCATAAATTGAAATATTATTTTCTTTTGCTTATGATTATTGAATTTCATTGTGAATCTAGATCGCTTGTGTCATTCGAAGAATACATTAGACAAAAAATCCTCCATTTAATGAAAAAAAAAAATTTTTTTAAATTCAATTGTTCTTGTTTTTACAGCTAATTTTGATACGATATAATATTTTGTATAATAGTATGATGTTTTACTTGGTGATTGTTTCTCGCATATACACATGATTCATCAGATCGAAGATTAATATTAACCATGGATTTTGACAAGAATACGAAACACGCTTTTGAATGTTTAAAACGAAAAATTAGAGGACAAAGTGGGGTGCTCTTTCGTTGTCAGATTTTTTATATATAATTTTGCATATCCTTCGGTATTTGTTGGGAAATTTTACCTAAAAATTTCTATTGTGGGGGCCCCTCTCTTGTGGTGGCCCCGGGGCTGCAGCCCCGTTTGCCCCCCTCCTAATCCGGCTCTGGTTAAAGAACAGGTTTCTTTATGACTGGACGTGCTATTTGATTACGTTCCAGCACCATATTTTTACTGAAACATTACAGGTTTTTCGTTTTCCAACTTCTGAAGATGGAAAAGGGATTAAGTAGCTTTGTACGAATTGGTTAGGGAGTACCCTGAAAAATTGAATGATGGAAAGCTCTTTGAAGAAGATGACGGAGATCAGAGTTCAGGAAAATCAGATTGAAGTTAATCTTCCGCAGTCACTCAATAACTAAGATCCCTGTAATGATTGAACTTTGGTAAATATTAATTGTAATATATATATATATATATATATATATATATATATATATATATATAAAGGAATTTGTGGCATAATGGACAGATCATTAAATTGAAGAAAAAAAAGCATCCTCAAGCGAGACTCGAACTCGCAACCTTAAGCTTTCCGGACCTACGCTCTTTCTATTGAGCTATCGAGGCTATAAGAATCGACACACACTCGCGAACACTTCACTTCCTTTAATTTAATGTGAATGTTGGAATGAAATCGAAAAATCGAACGTACTTATCAGTGGCCGTCGAGACCCGGTACCCATTCACCCAAACAAATTTAATGATCTGTCCATTATGCCACAAATTCCTTTTTCATAATTTCTCACGGACAATAATTTCCCACTTTCATATATATATATATATATATATATATATATATATATATATATATATATACAGTGTCCGGCATAAAGTTCGCAGCATACGGAAAACTTTTTTATTATTGATTTCTCAAAAAAAATCTCTTGTGATAAAAACCTCTGTTTCATCCCAAACCTGAAATGCAAATACCAAAATTGAATTTTATACGACCCTATACGAGGGAGATAGAAAAGCATGCTTTGTTTTCGAAATAATATGATCCCATCACTTTATTTATCACGGTAGAATTCAAATTCATGGGGAAATATTGTTCAAAATCGAATGTTGATCCAGAAATTCGAATCAGCCACCTATGACCAATTTCATATTTCAACTTTTTTTCCCATTTTTTCCTCATCGCCCTGTACAACATAAGGAATAATATGCTATACGAATGGTATATTGTTAGATATGATGATATTTCTCTCTGGGTGTTTTCTCATTCCTCCCTCCCGTCGGAAAATCACATTAATTGAATTATGTGACAGAATTTCACAAAATCTTGCTGCAAATAGTAAATAAAACTGAATTGACTCCAAGGTATGATGCCAGAATGAAAATGAATTTATTTTCACACTACGAATAACATTTTTTAAGACAATCAAGATTTGTAAAATATGACAAGTTTTGTATAGTTTTTTTTTCACGCAAGATATCAGAATGCATCTACAATATTTTATTGAATTTTTTGCAGCATTCAACGTACAAAATTAGGGTTTCAATCCTCTCGAAGTTGTTACATTCGATTTCGATAGCAATGCCCAGCTTTCATAGTTTTGTTCTTTGAATTTTACTGTAAATGATTGAGATACAGAACATTTGCCGACCACAGTTGGCTTTGAAAACAAATTCATTTCCAATTGTAAACAAACCATTTTTGACGCATCAAGAATAACTCACAAATCTGTAGAGTAATTTCAGTAGTTTTTCAATTCAATCATGGCTGCTCGACTAAGTATATAGGAGAGAGTGGAGATTGTAATGATACATGGTGACAATTATCATACTTGTAGAGATTCTGCCAATATTTGTAATTAAAGACATCCAGGTAAAAATGTTCATAATTCTACAATTACAAGAATCTGGATCGGTTTCGAAAAAATACTTATTGACACATAAACGACCGATTACTGAAAATGAGGAAACTTATGAATATTATGCTGTCTACGATTGAGAATCCAAGAATGTCATTATCGCAAAGAGTAGAAAATCTTGGTATATCCGATCGATCAATGAGAAGAGTTCTAGTCAATAATCAATTCAAACCGTATAAACCAGAATTCAAACACACTTTGAAACCGAGATATCCGGATAATCGCTTGGATTTCTGTTTCTGGTTCCAGTCTATGATGGAAGATAATAGACAGTTTTCGAAAAAAATTCTTTTTAGTGACGAGTCAACCTTCACATCAAATGGGGTAGTCAGCTCCCAGAATTGCATGTGGTGGGCAGATACTAATCCCCATTTAAGGATACAATATAGAGACCAATATAACTTCAAAGTCAACGTCTGGTGCGGAATCCTTAATGACATTATTGTTGGACCAGTATTTTTCAGACAACCACTGAATTCTTCAAGATACTTAAGAATACTGCAGTTTCTGTTTCTCTCTGATTATTTAGATGATATTCCTCTGGACATGAGAGCAGGAATGTATTTTCAACAAGACGGTGCATCTGTTCATTCTACGCTAGAAGTGAGAAGGTGGTGTAACGGAACATTTCCAAATCGAAGGATTGGAAGATATTCCAATAACACTTGGCCCACCCGGTCACCGGACCTCACTCCTTTGGATTTTTTCTCAAGAGGATATCTCAAACAGAAGGTATATTCAAGAAGACCATTTCAAAATATCTGTCATTTGGAGAATACTATCAGGGATTGTATTCGGGGAATAGCTCCCCAGAGACTAAGAAATGTTCATGATGCAATGCACCGCCGTACTATGCAGTGTTTTGAGAATGGAGGACTCCACGTAGAATAAAGCATAGGACATATTTGTTCCAAAAAATGTTATTTGAATTGTGAAAATAAATTAATTGGCATTCTGGCATCATACCTTGGAGACAATTCAGTTTTATTTACTATGTGCAGCAAGATTTTGTGAAATTCCGTCACATAATTCAATTAATGTGATTTTCCGATGGGAGGGAGAGATGAGAAAATATTCAGAGGGTGATATCATCATATCTAATAATATACCATTCGTCTAGCATAATATTCCTTATGTTGTACAGGGCGATGAGGAAAAAAGGGAAAAAAAAGTTGAAATATGAAATTGGTCATAGGTGGCTATGATTCGAATTTCTAGATCAACATTCGATTCTGAACAATATTTCCCTATGAATTTGAATTCTACCGTGAGAAATAAAGTGATGGGATCATATTATTTTGAAAACAAAGCATGCTTTTCTATCTCTCTTGTATAGGGTCGTATAAAATTCAATTTTAGTGTTTGCCATTCAGGTTTGGAATGAAGCAGAGTTTTTATTACGGATGATTTTTTTTGAGAAATCAATTATAAAAAAGTTTTCCATATGCTGCGAACTTTATGCCGGACACTGTATATATATATATATACAAACATGAAATCCACAAAATTATAGAGGTGACACCTATAATTTGTGGGGTAAAGCTGAGACCTAATGACGTGGAATTTAATGACACGAAATTTCGTGCACATTGATAGGTCACCAACAGATGTCAGTATAGGCCAATCCACGACACCAAAAGTCGTACTCCTAGTGCGTTCAGAGTAACGCAAAACAAATAACAAAAGAACGAGAGATTTGTTACGATTCCAAGAAGGCGGATGGTAGCTTTCTTGGAATCATAATAAATCTCGTTGGCCAGAGTTTTGCCACAAATATTCCACTGTGCGCCGCAGCGATGACCGTCGAGATGCCCCGCCACTCGCCGCCCAGCTGATCGGAAATGTCTCAGGCAGAAAGGCATTTTTGGCGCTGTATTTAGGGATTTTGTGTGTTGTATCTCTATAACATTTTAGGGGGGTGGGGGGGTCTCGACCCTGGGTACGTCCTTGGAAAAGAAGGTTGCTTCGTTATTATTATATGAATTTCCGGATTATGATTCATATGAAGTAATACTATCTTTCACTCTGGGATGAAACAAAAGTGGTAAATGAGAAACAATATTGATGGATTAGTTCTTGACTAGCACATCGTCCCTTCATTTATGTACATACTCATAAATTCAAAGGTGCCATCTAGGGGGGAATGATATTCGTATTTGTTTTTGCTTCACATTTGTTGTCCTTGTTATCAATATTCAAAGTAAATACATAAGGTATATGGAAAGAATGAGCTGAATTACAGATTGTACTTAGGCGATGTAAACACCACGAACGCACCGCTTAAACTGAGCTCTCGAGCGTTATGCTATTGTGCATCCAAACCCTAGAGGCCAAGCTAGAATTGTCGACCTGTACTTATATGTTTTCACGTTAGATGGCTCACAAGGTTGGCGAACTCCCTTCAAACACAAAAGGTCAATATTACTCCTAATAACACTATTCTGTTGAGAACTATTTTGAAGGACTCACTTGGTATATTTATAGCTACGTGTTCTCCTCTTCTTTCTTTAATATTCCTTGCCGCTATTCTATACCTTGGATGTCCAATACATATTGCATCATCTGGATAGAATAAAGATTTCAAAGGTCCTTCGTTTGGAGTTGGTTTTGTGTGAGGATGAGTGAAATCTTCGCAACCTAATCTAATGAAAATTCAGATAAGATTATTGCAGATATTTATACCACTGTGAACTGTCAGATATTTCTGTTCAACTATAATTACCGCATGGGTATAAAAAATATTTTAAGTAACATTCATAGATTCGGTTGATGATCTGTCGATTTTTATTTTCAATGGAGTACGTTTTATTTCATGTGGTTATGGTTTATTCTAACTTGTTGCACTATCGCTAACAGTTGATAGTCCATAAAAAAACTGTCATGGAAAAAATACAAAAAATTGATTAAAAATGATTAAAAAATAATGTAAAATGCTGCTAGGTGCTAGCTAAGTTATTGCATAAGTAAACTATACCATTAAATATTTCTTTTCTTGATTCAGCTGTGATATCCCTGCAATGAAATATTATATTACTTTTCATTGTTGTGTTGTTCCCTCAAACTAATTAGATCTACCTAGCTTAGCTAATAACCTATAGGATAGATAGATAGATAAGCTTTATTGTCTAAATGAAAACATTTGTCGGCAAAGTCAAAATTATCACAATGTGTTCTAATGATAATGAATATAAAATGTACATAGATGGCTTTAATACATTAAGAGAAAACTTGTAGATAAAAACACGAATTCCAATAGTAAATTGTGAAACTACAAAAAGCACATAAACAAAGTAAAATGTAAGTGTAAGTGACTGAATATAGAACGACTAGAATGCGTATGCAAGATATTCCTCCAAACTGTAGAAGCATTTTCCCATGAGCAAGCAAACCTTTCATATCGTTAATTTCTCGGATTTGATTCGGTAAATGATTGGAAGAACAGACATTCTGGACCCAATCTGGAATCCAGAATGAATTGAATCTCGCCCGACATTCAAAATTATTATGTCACTCTCTGTTATTTTCATGATTAATAAACACACTTTTCGTAAGAGTTGAAGTGGGAAGTGATAGAGAAAGTTTTTTTCCGTATATACCGGTTAGTTAATTTTTCCCTGTATTTGTGTATCAAGCAAGCTGTCTCTAAAATGAAAATTTCATATAACGTCAGTAATTTGTCATTTGAGGAAATCGGCCTGCATGATTCACGGGTCTTTGCTTTGAAAGTTAATTTCAAAGCTCGTTTCTGTAGAACAAATATACTTTGGAATAGAACCTGACCGCAAGAACCCCAGAATGGACTTCCATACCGTAAGTGAGAATGAATGAGTAGTATGCCGTTAAAGAAGCCGACATTCCAAGTTCGCGGGATATTATATTGACAACGTAGCAATCAGAGGACAGCTTTCTTTTAGGGCCATAATATGAGACTCGAACTGCAGAATGTTATCAATAAGTACGCCAAAAAATTTTGTTCTAGGCTTGCTTTTAATCAGTTTAGGACCTTCAAAATCCATCTCGAACGTGACCAACTTTGTTTTTGTGATATTCAATGTCAGCATATTAGCTTTACACCACATTTTGGTTTTTACTACATCTGCAGGAATTGTTTGAGCCAAAGCAGTAAGATCTTCATTTTGCCACAGGATTGTGGTATCGTCAGCAAACATTGTGAGGTGTCCAGAGATATCTAGCTTCGATTTATCGTTAATGTATAGGAGAAAGAGAATGGGACCTAGGACTGAGTCTTGTGGGACTACTCGAACTATTTGCAGTAGTATTTTTGCCTAGTGTTGTATATAGAATAAGTCTGGCAATGCTGGATAAAAATATCAGATGTTCCTTATTGCTACCGGCAACCCACAGGGCAGTATGTATGTTCTCAACGGTATGCAGTGTTTTTATTTCATATCCAGATTTATATGATTAGTAAATTCTTCGGTTATTCAAATACATAACAGTGGCGACGAGGATTTTTTTCGACTCTACGGGCAAGTGGAATTAGTATTCACAAGTAGTGCAATTAACTTTTTTTAGCCTATAAAAACTTTCAAAATGTCGGAATTGGTTGGACTCTTGGGAACCTTGAACGTGTTCGACCCGAAAATATCCGATTTTACGGTTTTTAAGGAAAGACTGAAGCAGTTTTTCATTGTCAACAAAATATCCGAGGAGGAACGAAAAAAGGCAATTCTTCTGAACACATTATCAGAAAACTGTTATATCCCAGTGCGGAATTTGTGCGTACCAGTTTTGCCTGAAAATAAAAAATATGAGGAATTAATCAAATTATT
Source organism: Gonioctena quinquepunctata (assembly GCA_018342105.1). Lineage (NCBI taxonomy): Eukaryota > Metazoa > Arthropoda > Insecta > Coleoptera > Chrysomelidae > Gonioctena > Gonioctena quinquepunctata. The sequence goes on from JAFIRS010000092.1 coordinate 224,351, forward strand.
AACCGAACATTTTTCCCCAGTGAAGTCACACTTCACGGAACGGTTGAAATGTTATACTGCGAAGCGGGAACTAAAGCGTTTCCGAGTGGGAGGATAGAGTAAAATGTCTCGCCTCAAACTGCAATTTCAACGATGAACTGGGTGTGTTGATGAGTGATATATTCGTTATTGGAATCAATTACGAGAGGCTTATGGATAAATTGTTTGAAGAGGATGTAAGCTATAGAAACCCTCTGCAATCACCATCACGATCAAGTAAGTGTTTTGTTTGTGGTCGTAACAATCACTCAGCGAGCGAGTGTGCATTCAAAAACTGCACTTGCCATAGCTGTGGAGTGGAAGGTCATCTAGCCCACAGTGTAAAAAGGTTTCTCAAAATTTTTTGAGCGCGGATTTGGAAAGTAATGATGACATTTCTGACTATTCGATTTTTTGTCTGCACGATTCAAATGATAAGTATAATTTAATTTCAAATGATTTAGGTGATAAGGTGGCTCAACATTATGTGGGGTTTTCAAGGTCACCCTCAACCCACGATTGCAAGCGCAGCACTTTCCATTATTGAATACTTATTCACAAAGTTACAGGGTGGTCGGAAATTTTCCAAAATAGATTGGTCCGACGCCTATCAGCAGGTGGTATTAAAAGTATCGTAAAAATTAGTTACGATTACTAACCACAGGGGTCTGTTTTCGTACACAAGGTTACCGTAGGGGATTACAAGCGCACCAAGTATTTTTCAAAAAAGAACGGATTGTCATTGATATAGATAGTGTCGCGTGGAAAACGATTTTCTGGGCCAAAACCCTGTCATCAACTACCCTGTGTACATTTAATCTCAGAGCGCATATGTATATGAGGAATGAACACGGTATTAAAACCGTACTAAAAAAAACATTGTTTCCTACGAATGTAAATAAATCGACAATTCACTCCGTAAACGTTCGTACCTACCAGAAATCCAATTATGGGATCTCCATTGATATCTAAATATATTGACAAGTAATGAGAGTGATTAGATTTTCACACCTCCGGATTAGTGTGGCACACCCCTTTTCGACCGACAAAGTGATGTGGTAAATATTAATGACCTCGGTGCAAAAACCGACGGTAACTTAAAATGGCAATTTTAACTCGATTGCAATTAATAACGATTCGAATTTGTGTTGAATGCAAAAATATTCGAATCAGTTTTTCATGTTTCAAACTGAAATTGACCAGGGTGATGTAATTGGGGCCTAAAACTACAAGTGCTTACATCAAGGGCGCTCAATGGGTGGCCCATAAACCTTAACCATTGTCAATGGCACTTGAGATTTTGGCAAGACGATTTCACCGAATAGTCGTAAATTAACAGATTGGGATATCGGAAACAAGTGTACGAAATATTGTTTTCTTTGTTTGGCATCCGATATGTTTTTTCTCAAGATGTCGAGTTAAAAACAGACTTTCTCTGAGAACGATGAAAAACATACAACGATCGAACGACATTTGGCCGGCTATGGGTGGGGGAGTAATGATTTTCTAGGGCTAGAAAGCATTTCTCAAATCAGGAATTGTGACTTTTTGTTTGGGCCGTGAGCTCGACAATACGCTCTGCGATCTGCGGGTGAGTTTATTTTATTCGTCGAAGACGCTCTGCGTGCGTACGATTTTCTGCGACTATAGGCAGTCCATTGGGTATTATACGAGTGCTTCATGGGCTATTCCCAGCTGCTATGCTCATTCTTTCACAGTTATTTGGAGTTCTACCTGTAATCTCGAAGCCTCACGATAATTTTTTTTGTTGTTGGAATTCTTACAGACGCTTCGCATCCTACACCGTCCTGAGGACTAGATACGAGGGTTGATAGCCGACGGCAGCAGATTGAAGGGTTTTGGAACGCCAACTTCAAGAATTCGCGCCTCCAGTCTCTTGACCTTTTCGTTTCAGCTACTGATCCAGGTTTTTTCAGCGCCCAGCTGATTTCTACGTTATACATTGATTTGTATACTAATTAACCCTTCTCTTACAGAATCCTGCACTCGTGTGCTTTGGTGTGTGGGGTTGTCTAAGCCTAATTTGGTTTCTTCTGAGGCTGGAAGAAAGCCCCCTCGGAAGCTCACTAACGTGATATCCCTCACAAACCGCGATTTGTGACAGATACACTGAAGCGAGACGTCAACCAGATTGAACCCAGAGATCACACACGTGTGCGAACCTTAGTGCACGGGTCTTTCTGCGACTAAAAACGCATCAGTTACACTGCGGTGATAGGTGTAAACACGGGTTATTAATAATAAATTCTGTCAATAAAACTAAAGGTTTTACTTCATGTGTGTCGAATATGTGTAGGGATCGTAGGTGCCTCTTCATGACCAAGCATGAGCTCAATGTCGTGTCTGCAGTTGTACGCGTTATATAGTTGTCTTAGGGAAATTTTATTAAGATAGGCCACGGTACGCGCTTAATTTTTAGGGAGTAAATTCTCTTTTGACATCCCTCCATGTCCTACAATTTACGCTCGAGGACTCGCCCCAAAACACAAATTTAACAAACTTCATGTGTACTTCACCCCGTTGAAAGTATCACGCGAGTTTCATCCAACCAAGCTCTTGTTTATTCTCCGTATGAGAATCGTCCGGTTTTCAGCCCATCCTAACTACGCCAACCCGTGGTTCATTTTCTGTTGAAAATAATTTTTCTTTTGGCTCTAGCTTGGGGAGCCCTGAAATCGATAGAGATAATAGGCCCGAAGAGCTGTTTGTTAAATCGCGACGCGTCGAAAATTGCGCTACAGAATCTAGCGACCCTCTAGATCCGCAAAAAGCGGTGCATTTGAATTCACTTACATCTCCTAGGTTGAACCTTATGAGAGGGAGTATGGATTGTATGAATGTGAACAAAAGTCTCGTTGGGAACTTTCCTGATGAAGACATTGACGACACACCGAATAATTTTTGTGTTGAACAGAATACAATGCGTGATCTGAGTCAGAGGGGAACTTCCACTAATTTTTGTTTCAATATGCCGTTGAGAATTTCAGTAATATTTTGAATCTTGGCGATAGACCCGCCAGGGTAACTCATACTACGATAAATAACGGCTCAACACGCCTAGTTGTGGAAGCTTTTCAAAATTTAGAACGTAATACGTTAAGCTCATTGACCTCCAGCCCACTGAATTTTTGTAACCAATTTTCAATAGATTCAGGAATGAATGAAATTAGATGTTTGAGTCAAACCGCCCCCGTACTCCTGACAATAATTAAATTATATCAGAGCTCAACCTCTCCATAGCAACGGGCCCCCGATCGAAGAGGTCCCGCCTGCACGCGAGGCCGTTCATCAAATGGCCCGCCCGAATAGTGAAATCCCTGCTATTCGGCAGGTGGTATCGCCGGAGGAACAGGAAGAATGGAATTTATTCTTAAGGTTTGAGAGATTCCGTGAAATGAAACGGAAGACACCGGTAATGAATGCCGATGAGGAAATCTCACCGCCCCCTTCCCCTGAGGATAATCGACCTGTTTCGAGACATGACGCCCAACGTGGGGCACAGCGGCAACGCCTCTCGAGACATGGCGCCCTTGAACGTGTGGAACAGCGGCAAAGCCTTTCGAGACATGACGCCTTTGAGCGTGGTGCACAGCGGATATTCTCTGACCTAATAGACAGGGACAGTCAGAAAACACCGTTGTAGATCGAAACCGTGTTTAATTTGATTTGTTGAGTCAAAGTCAACACGCAGATCTTTTGCCCAGGTATTCAGAACGGAATACCCGAACTCACGGTAATAACAGCGCTCAGATTGTGCAAAATGATATAATCAATCTGAACGAAACGTATACTAGAGAGTCAGGACTACAGGGTGTGTCAAACTCAGTCAACAAGTATTTCTCGGCATCAGACAAATTCTGAAAATTTACATTTCAGTACTGCGGCCCGTTACTCCCCGCAGCATCCGCTGATTCGAGAAAGTTCAGCTCCCGCTCTGGGAACTGAGAGAAATATGCCAAATAATTACCTTGAAGGTAGTATAGGACAAACCTTCTGGCGCCCTGAGGCATCTCAGATATTATCTGAGAGACCTAATTTTAATACACAGAACAGGTCAAATGCTCCGCAACGTAACTTAGAAAATGAAGTGTGTGATATTTCCCCCCAATCCAATTGAAGGTAGTACAGGACAAACCTTCTGGCGCCCTGAGGCATCTGAGATATTATCTGAGAGACCTAATTTTAATACACAGAACAGGTCAAATGCTCCGCAACGTAACTTAGAAAATGAAGTGTGTGATATTTCCCCCCAATCCACGCAAACGTCAGACACAAGCAATGTTATGCAAGGGCTGACTACGATTTTTGAAGATTTTGTAGATCACATTACACTTTCTACTTTGGCCGCTACCGGTCAAAGACAAGGGACTCGCTATAGTGCCGCCCCTAAATTTGCAGGGTCAACACAAGAGTGCTCGCAAAAATTCTTGAAGGACGTCGAAAATACTCGGTCAAAATTACCGAATACGGAATGGACGGATATTGCCGGCAGCTGGTTAAAAGGCGAAGCTTCTGAATGGTTCAGGGGCTATGCCAATACCAACAAAGATTGGTATTTCTTCAAAAATCGCTTGCTAGAAAGGTTCGACAACGAAATTCTCCTCGCAAATTTAATGAGCCAATTATTCGGCCAGGAACAATCTGCGGAGGAGAATGTGAGCACGTTCATAGCTCACCGGTGGGGATTGGCCACTAGACTAGTGCCATCCATGCCCGAACCCGAAATCGCACGTTTGATCGTAAACAAAATAACCCCCGCTTTGCGGGTATATCTACAGGATTTGCGCTTCGATACAATCGAACATCTGACCCAATTAGCGATAAGAAATGAAACTACGCTGAAAGAAGCGGGTCAGCAGAAAATCGCGTTGGCGGAAAAACGTAAGGCGGAAAAGAAACCTCACAGGATTTTTCCCAAGCCCAACGTTTCGGAAATAACGTAGGACACTCCTCAGTGCAGGAAAGTGCTCCTCAAGAGCGTTATATTCCCCGCACTAATTTCGCAAATCGCAACAATTTCCCACAAAACGGAAATTTGTACAGGTTGGAACCGCCTAGCCAGGGCCCGCCCGAATTATTCAGCGAAAATCGTCGAGTTCCCTATAACGAGAAAATTAGGGAAAAAAATCAGCGATACACCACTCCCCAGAGGCGAAATCCTCAGCGCGGGGTGGAGCCCTACCAAGCGCCCCTCGGGACGTCGCGGCGCTTAGAAGTGGACCGCCACCGAGCGCGGCGAGAGGGCCCCAGCGCGACAAGCCCTCCGGAAGTGGAGGCAATGGGAATCGAAATTTCCAACGGAACGACACGAATGGCCAGGGAGTCAATAACGTGTCGGCCAGGAAAGAAGCGCTCCGACGCCATGAGGAATCACGTAAGATGGCGGGAAACGCAAACGGGAGTTTGCCAAGCAACTTCCGCGACAACAATTAACCGTCTCAAATACTGAGTTCGTTTTCAGCCGTCGCCGTGCTTATAGTGAAAGTGTACCCGCGCGGCTGAATTGTACGTATACTTATAAGACAGAACGATTATTTAGAGTCCTTGATAAAATTTACGAATTCAGGAATTAAGGAATTAATGTTGTGGAAGTAGAGAAGAAAATTCCTCGCCATAAAGATGTTACCCTTGCAGAGGAGGGGAAAGAATCGCTCTGCCAGGCCGGTGCACTTCCTGGGGGGTAAGAGTCCCGACAAATAGTGCCAATTTTGGGGATGGTTAAATTTACCCTTGCAGAGGAGGGAAAATAATCTTTCTGCCAGGCCGGTGCGCTACCTGGGGGGTAAGAGTCCCGCCAAATGGTGTCACTTTGGGGGTGTGGTTAACTAAGCCATGGTATAGGTCCAGGAGTGAGGCAATGGCCCTCCTGACCGTTGGAAGAACGCTGAGACCCTGCAAAAGCAGCACAGATTCATTTTTTTATGTTGAATAGGTCCAGGAGCGAGGCAATGACCCTCCTGACCATTGTTTGGAGAACGCTGAGACCCTGCAAAACCATCTCAGATTCATTTTTTCATGTTAAATAAGCCCAGGAGCGAGGCAATGGTCTTCCTGACCGTTGTTGGAAGAACACTGAGACCCTGCGAGGTTATTTTATTTTGGATGAGTCCAGGAGCGACGCAATGGTCCTCCTGACCGTTGTGAGAAAAACATGGAGACTCTGCAAAAGCAGCTCATGTTAAGTTTCGGAATTTTTGGACCACTAAGTCGTGAAACTGGAATCGCTCGACCACTAAGTCATGAAACTAGAATTTTTCGACCACTAAGTCGTGAAACTGGAATTTTTCGATCACAAAGTCGTGAAACTGGAATTGATACAACACTTCCAGAAAACCAAACTGACCTGTTCCTCCAGTCGGAAACAGCAGTAAGGCCTGAAGTGGAATTACCCGCCAACCTGCGTGAACGGAGGCGAAGATGCTGCATGTCGGCATTAGACAATATCGAAGTTGTCCCCGAAAACGCATGTACTAGTTTACGACATGACGTTAATCCGGATATTACTTCGGTAAACCCTTCCGTCGCGCAAGACATCGTCGATTCTTCACACGACGAAGAGCCCCGGAGATGGCGGCGGAAAGTCGTTTGGTAAGGGTAAAATCACCTCCGGTACGCGCCGCTTCAAGCGCCCTAACGGAAGAAGAGGTGCATGTCATGGTGCATCGCGACGCCGATAGCTAGGCCACCGTAGCGGCCCATGAATGTAGGCGTACAGCCAGTTCGCTAATATTCATGCAAACTAAATAAATGACGTATTTTGCTGTGAATATTGTACAGAGTGTAACAAAAATTCACATCATGCGACAAATTAAAATATTAATATTTTAATTTTCGACTGCTCGTTCGAATAAGTAGAAAACGTTCTTAGAATTTTTCCATCACCCAATTTCAGCGATTTTTCAGATCTTTGTTTTGATAGGTACCCCATAGATATAAATCGGGGGCAGCCTAATACACGGATTCTATTATTATGCAACTAGATTAGTACTTACGAGTATACCGCAGATTTACTGCAGCGGAATTTTATTCATACGCCGGACGTACGTGTCTGGATTAGTTTACCGAACCCGTATGCAAAATACCGGGAATAGATATGCTTTATTGTCTAAACTCGTAATATTTTGTCGACAAGTCCAAATCAAAATCACCACAATAGGTACGCCACACACATACTCATTGTTTGTAAGTGTTGTGAAAAGTTGATATTCAAAATGAAATCAATTAATGCTATAAAAGACGAAACACACTTATTTAATGATATGATGACCAACAAAATCTTAGACAATGGAAAGACTAGAATGTATATGCAAAGTATTCCTCTAAGGTATAAAAACATTTCCCTTTGAGAAGTTTCTTAACATTCTTTTTGAAATGCTTCGTCTCATTTACGCTTGTAATTTCCTCGGGTAAATGATTGTATACTTTCTCACTTCTGTAAATCAGAGATTCTCTCGTCAGGGAAGGAGTAGGAATTGGGATAGCGAGTTTTTTCTCCTGACCTCTCTACATCGGAGAAAGTGAACCTTTCTCTGTATTTATGAGACAGGTAGTCTCTAGAATAAAGTTTTCAATTAGCGTTAGTATTTTGTGTTCGGAAAAAATCGGGGGCACGATTCTCGCATGTTAACTCTGAGTATAAGTCTCAGAGCTCCTGCCTGTAACACGAATATACTTTTCAACAGAACTTGACTGCAATTTCCCCAGAATGGAATTCTGGTAAACGAGTCTCGATACACTGTGACGAGCACACTACATCAAGTATTCCAATTGTAGCCATATGCGATACACTTAACTGAAGAATGCCATTAAATAAATCAATTTTCGTTCGAAATCAAAGGCGGCCGCATTAATAGTGAAATAATGTAACAACTCATAAAGACGACACTTCCCCTATCACTTGCATCGGCACATCAAACGAATCTCCAACCATATTTTCAGACATTCATAACTAATCTTATAGTGCGTCGCGACAGATGAATGACCCGCGGTCTTTTGGAAGCGATAATAGGCGTGGTGATATCGGGAAGGAACTGAGGGCTTACGTAAACTATAAAAAGTATCGGCCCATTATGGTGATATATCATAGCGGTGTGTCAACTCAAAGCCGAGACGGGGTACTCGCCGACACATAAAGTATATTTTATTGTTTTCTTCCGGTATCGTTTGAATACCGAAAGCTATATATATATATATATATATATATATATAAGATTCTCCCTAACAGAGAGGAAAATTCATTCAGAATCCAGTCGTCGATCGAGATTCAGTCAGTACAGAGCAAGTTCTGCTTCATCATGAAGCGAATAAAAGTAAAGTTTAATTTCAATTAGAGAAGATGCAGTCTCATCTTCCTACGCGAAATAAGCGTAGAGTTCGTAAAGTTTATCTAAAGTAGCCAATAAATCAAACATATGCAGAATCATAGTGAAAGTGTTACCATCAGAAAGCATCTCAGTAATAACCCAATGAATGGAATTAATATTTATCAAGAAGCTAAATAATCATATTACAACAAGTGAACGCGTAATATAATTCGGTAATAAAACGGAATAATTAAGTCTTAATTAAAACATTGTGTATTTCTTCAGTGAGGGTAAGCGAATAAAACTGTTTATTTGGCAAGGTATATATGTATAGTGTGATAAAAATATATTTCAGTATTGATTTCATAGTAGAAGAAATTATTGATTTAACAAAAGTAAAATTATTATCAATTGTTTAAAATAACTGAAGAACAGTTATTTTAATTGTCAACCCATATTTGTTTCTCATTTTGAAGTTATTGTTTATTCAATCTCATTGTGACTTTCTATACATTTCCTCAGTAAATTATACCAGGGGTATCAATAGTTGTTTTTATATTTTAGAAAAATACATATACATTATTACAAGTCCTAACTGTATTATTATTTCGAAACAATCTGAGATTGGTCATTGTACTGTCGAATTAAGTCCCCCGCTTCATTACATACTGGGTGAAACAAGATCTCAAGCCGCTCTGGGATCTTGTTCTGTTATTGGTCAATAGACTGATAACACTCAGTATGGTTAAGGCTTAGCTATTAAAAGAACTAATGAGCAGCCTATAACATTGGGTGGACAGGTGTGTGGTTTTTCAATAAGACACACCCTGTACGCCTATAACAACACGAGTAGTAGGCAGTTAGTGAAGCTGACAGATCAAGTTCACGGGAGATAATATTGACGACATAACAACCTGATGATAGTTTTTTTTGAGAGCTGTTATATGAGACTCAAATTTCAAAGTACTCTCAATGTGTATGCCTAGTAATTCTGTAACAGGTTTACACGTAATCAGTTGAGATTGTAAAGTTACCCGATCTAAGTCCCATTTGAATGTTATCAAGTAAGGCAGCACGATCTTTATTGTGCCAAGAAACAGTAGTGTTATCCGCAAACAGTGTATATCCAGTATAGCCATATCGTTTACATAGAACAAAAAGTGTATAGGACCCAAACCCGACCCTTGGGAGACTCCACGTACAATTGTTTTCTTCTCGGAGCTTTTAGGACCTAATTATATTTTTTGGTTTCGGTCTGTGAGGTATGATCTGAACCATTCCAGTGCGGTGCCCCGGAAGCCATAATGAAAAAGCTTCTGCAGCAGAATTCCATGACACACACAATCGAAAGCTTTGGATAGGTCAAGAAATACTGCTGCAGCCGCCTCCTTTTCATTTATGTTCATGTATATTTTTTCAAGAAAGTCGAAAATAGGATCGGTAGTGCTTTTTTTATTTCGGAATCCATATTGTTCAGTAACCAATATATTGTGTCTCAAAAAAAACCATCACTCTACGTTTAACTAGCTTTTCAATGATTTTAGATAACGAAATTGCTTGGGTCATCAATAGCTCTTCCTTTGAAAAGAGGTATTACTATTGCAGACTTTAGACTGGAAGGGAAGACACCTGTAACAAAAGAAATGTTTATAGCCGCTACCAGAGCGCTTATGTTCGTCAGGTAGTTCCGACATTAATTTTGCTGACAAATATTTTACACCAGAGGTTTTTTTTTCTTTATTTCAATAATTACCGACTTTAGCTCACTTAAATCTGTATCGTATTTATTGGAGAAACTATATTTTGTAAGTTATCAATCGGGTCAACTATCGAGATGGTGTTTTGTGTTAGTTGATTGGCTATTGAAAAGTGATATTCATTCAAGAGATTGAGATCTATGTACAATTCTGGTTTGTCTTACCATGTTTACCTCGTAGGTCGTTGGTTATTGTCCACATCTCTTTCTGTTTATTTTCTGCCTGCTTAACTATTTCACCAAAGTAGAGATCTTTAGCTATTTTTATGGTCTGTTTGTAGATACTACGATATTCACTGAAATATGTCATGAAAAAAATGTTATCACTATGGAGTTTTCTGATAGTGTGCAGACATCATAAATTACTGGATGATTTTCTTATGCCTTTCGTGATCCAAAGTTGTGATTTTTTTCTTTCTCAACCGTAGTGGAAACGCTTCACTGAATTTTCCGACAACAATTTTATGGAATGCATTTACTGGGTCTTCTGTTACAAGTATGGAGTTCTAATCTATATTTTGACATGCCTGGACCATTTCCTGTGACCGCTGATGGTAACAAATACATCCTTGTTGCGATGGACTATTTCAATAAATGGGTAGAAGCCTATGCCATTCCAGACCAGGAGCAATAGCAAGGTCATTGGTGGACAACATGTTCTTAAGAATCGGAGTACCAATGTAGTTACATTCCGGCCAAGGAAGGAATTTCTAGTCGAAGTTCAAGAAAGTTTGTGAGCTGATGGGTATCAACAATACCAGAACCACTGCGCAGATGGTATGGTTGAAAGATTCAACCGAACTATGGAAAATCATCTTTTCAAGGTAGTGGGTAAATATCAAAAGGACTGGGGCAGACACGTCTCACTATTTCTGATGGCATACAGAGCTACCGTCTATGACTCAACCAAGCTTACCCCGGCTAGCATTATTTTCGGAAGGGAACTTCGATTGCCCTGTGACTTGGTGTTCGGATCACCAAGCAACCAAGAAATTGAGGTGCAGGACTATGCGAACAAACTGAGACAGCATTAGAAAATTCTCGAAACAGGCTCGAAAGAGGTTGATACTGGCATAGTGACAGGATGAACGCTCGTTATGATTTGAAAGCTATTTTAGGAGAATTCAAAGAAGGCGACTATTCAATTCATTCATAGGAAGAAAGGCGTATCTCCGAAACTAACACAGTTTTGGAAACGAGGTGAAGAAGAGGATCAACGACATGGTTTATAGAATCCACCGTAGTCCTCGAACTAAGATGAAGGTTGTTCATCTGAAAAGACTGAAACTCTCTCTTCTTCTTCTTCGCACAAGGTGGGCTGGTTCCGAAGAACCCCGTACACGTAGGCCTCTCTATTTGGGCCCATTGTGCGCCCACTTGTTCTGAGGAAAATCAGCTGGGCATGCCGATTTCTTTGACAAAATTCAGCAACTTCCTCAGCTGAATCTCCTTGACGTCCTCTGGGTTCAGAATTATGCTCCCAAGGTTGATCTCCCTCTGGTGCACCAAGGCTGGGCACTCAGTGAGGATGTGCGACGATGTCTCGTCATCTTCCAGGCACCATCTACATAAGGGATCATCTGTGATCCCGATGAGCTCTATGTGCCTGTTCAGGTGATTATGTCCCGTTAGGAGCCCAGTCACAGTCTTGATGTCCCGTCTGTTAAGTGACAGGATCTCTTTAGACATTTTTTTCCTTGGCTCCTTTATGTGGAGCTTTGATTGCCTCATGCCTGGCGCCTCTTGCCATGTTTTAAGGAACTGCTTTTGTAGCAGTTCCTCCATGTTTGAGATTGCCAGGCTGCTGGGTATTCGCAGGATGGGTTCAGGTCCAACTGGGGTCTTTCCCGATCCCATCTTGGCTAATCTGTCTGCATCCTCGTTCCCAGGGACACCTGAGTGTCCCGGGACCCATATGAGGCTGACTTTGCTTGTTTTCGATAAACTTTCTATGGCGTTTCTACACTCGGACAACAGTTTGGATACAATCCTATTTCCGCCTAACGCCATAATAGCAGCTTTGCTGTCCGAGTAGATGGTAGTAGGCCATCGACTTTTATTGTCGAGATTTTCCTGGACACAGGTGAGTATAGCATATACTTCAGCCTGGAACACTGAGGCATATTTGCCTAAAGGAACTGAGATTTCTCTCTTTGTTCCTTCTTCGTAGACCCCTGCGCCGGACATTCCCCCAAATCTTGATCCATCTGTGTACCAGGTTGATCCTTGGTTTGGGGGTCTGTCAGGCGCATTGTCTTCCCATTCCTCCCTTGTGGGGATGGTTATATTGGGTCCTTTTCTAAAATCCAGAACAGGCGGGGTGCTGTCTCTTTCCATTATAGGACTGGACATCCTTCTTTTGCCCTGTTCCAGATAGCTGAGTGGTCTGCCTCAGTACTGATCCATTGGCTTGCGCCTTTGAGTCTGTATGCAGCACGCATGGCGTCATGCTCAATGACAAGGTGCAGAGGTGGTAGTCCTAGTAGAACTTCTAGAGCTCTAGTAGGCGTGGTCCTCATGGCACCTGTTATGCCTAGACAAGCCGATCGTTGTACTTTATCAAGTTCATTTCTGGACTTGCCCTTTGTAGTACTGGTCCACCAAATGATGGATCCATACGTTAGTATCGGGCGAATGATCGCCGTGTATATCCAGTGTAGGGTTTTGGGTGTCAAGCCCCACGTGTTGCCGAAGGCTCTTCTGCATGCCCAGTAGGAGCAGGTAGCCTTCTTGGTTCGATTTTCAATCTATTCGTTCCAGGTCAGCTTGGAGTCTATGATGACTCCTAGGTGTTTGGTCGACGCTTTATACGGAAGCTGTCTCTCTGAGATTAGTATCTCTGGAAGAGTTCCTATTTTGCGTTTCTTGGTAAAGAGTACCAAGTCCGCTTTTTCGGGGTTGACTCTAAGCCCCCCGGCAGAACACCACTGTTCTACTCTGCCAAGAGCTTTCATAATGTTTTCTCCTAGCAGGTTTACCGGTTGGTCTTGAGCCAACATGACTAAGTCATCTGCATACGCTTGTGTATACAGTCCTGACTCATTCAGTTCTGTAAGAAGCTCGTTTACTACTAGGCACCATAAAAGGGGTGATAGAACTCCTCCTTGTGGACACCTCCTTGTGGACACCCCCTTGATACCTGGGCAGCTACGGTTCTCCCGTTCAATTCTGCTGTTACCACTCGTTGTAATAGCATAGCTTTGACCCACCTAATAAGGGTGGGATCGATTCCGTGCCGCGCCGCAGCGTGGCAGATAGATTCAAATGACGTATTGTCAAAAGCTCCTTCAATGTCGATGAAGACCCCCATTGCGGACTGTCCACTGGCCAGTACTCTCTCTATCCTATATACAAGGTGGTGGAGAGCTGTGTCCGTGGACTTTCCTGCTTGGTAGGCATATTGTTGCTTGTGCAGTGGGTTGCACTCTCTCATGGTGAACCGATGGCTTTTGATTGGGACGATCAAAATTAGAGAGAGAAGTGTTACGAATACATTATGCTACTGCCCTTATCACACGTACAAAAATATTGGAATGACCTAAGTAAATATCTCGTTGTAGGTAGCAGTGACGCAAATAAAATAATCCAGGCCTTTCCCGAATTTCAGTAGTTAAAAAATATATTACTAAAAATTAATTTGTACTAATTTTGGGATTTTTACATATTTTTATCTGGCTTATTAAGGACAAAAATTTCAAAAGAAAAATCTAATTTTTTTATGGAGTATCAACTGTTAGCGATATATGTATGTATACAGTGTCCGTCATAAAGTTGGCTACATATGGGAAAAAAATTTGTTATGGAAATTTCTGAAAAACTCTTATGGCGGTTCGTTTCTGCATATCTGACAACTGAACAATCCGTTACGACTCATATCATGTGACCTCAGATTTGGCGGGAATTTAAAAAAAAGTTGTCTGTAGTGCCCAAAAGGGGGTTGAATTGACAAGATATCGGAAAAATTTAATGAGAAAATGTGTTTGGAATCCAACGAGGACCCGATTTACTAATTTTAAACCAGATTGAAAAAAAAAAACAAAAATACCATTTTATTTCTTTACCCTTACTAAGAAACATTATACATTCTTGTTTTATCTGGAAACAGCTTCAATAACCTAAATCATATAAGTTTGGGTCAAAACTAATCAAATATTTGTGGAATAGACATTTTGCGGGAGATTAATTATGGAAACACGATTTAGTCTTGTCACTAGGTGTAGTCATGCCCTGTACATTGATGCACATGAGCTTCAATATCCTCAACCGGTAAATAGAATTTAAACCAACTAATATTTGTAATTAAAACCTAATAATACATTATTTATCCTAATTGAATTTAGATTTGTTTAGGTGAATGTGGAAAAATAAAAGAAACTCAATAAACAAACAATGTACACATTTTCAATATTCTACGTGACCACCTTCGCGCTCCACATCTCTGTTGTAAATGCCGTAAGAACGTGTGAGTGAGAGTAAGTAATAAATTTATTCAGTGTTTTCTTTACAAATCCTTAATTCTATTTTAAACGTTTGCCTTAGTCCCCGCTGTAGAGTTCTTCGCTCTTTTCAGGGACGTAGGAACGTAATTCGTTTGGGTATACCTAAGTATATGTTATTCTATTATACTTGTTATTTGGATAAGCTGCTTGATTCGAGGTGGCAGTCGTTTATTAAAGCTACTCAGCCATTTTGCTACCGCTCTACCGTGAAATACCCCAGAATATATAACTTATTGATACTGCTAGAATTTCAGTGCTGAAGCACAGCCGTTTTATAACTACTCAATGTTAAATATCTCAAAAAGAACTCCATATGTTATTATGTTAATGATTAACATATCAAATGATGAAAAAAGGGTGAGCCAATAATCCATTTTGCGGGCTATCTAACTCAAAGGTGATACCTACCAACATCGTTTAAAATTTATTGACACATTAGAATGTTTCTTTGTTTATGAAATCAAGAAAGAGGCCATAAGCCCCCCTCATATCCTCATTGACTTTTCGACAGAGCACTGTTTCTCAATGAACTATTAACACGGATATTAGAAAAGAGTTTATAGGTCAACTACCATCTTTGATAAATAGATTAAAATTCGGTACAAAGTCTACTTACTTCACTACTTAGATATTCAATAATTTTAAATACAATGGAATTATGTCACTTAAGATAGTAGATAGATAAAAAAATGAGTTATGTAAATATACTTTGATTCCAAGAAAAATATATTTTTTTGTCTGTGCCGCATTATCGTCGAGGAAGTGAGGTTTGAAATTGAAAAAATAATAAATGACAAGATATGATCCTGAGTTGATTTAAACTCAAACTGATAAAGTTTTTTTTCCTAGATATATAAAAATTCCACTTTCGTGTTGTGATGATTTCGACTTCGAGAGTACTCTCACTTATAGAAAAGTGTTACATTATGTTTACAATATCTGTATAAAGAAAAAACCTCTTTTCTTCTTTGAACCCATTGTCTGTCCGTCTGAGTTTCTGACCGAATTCACGGAAATTGCAATATTTGGCGGCATTGCGGCAGAATTTACCACATTTGTGATAGCACTGTCCATGCTGAATATAAAAGTTAAAACTTTTACAGTGCCAAACATGCAGTTTTTGGAGAAATTTTCGAAAAATTGAGGATAACCTATTCAGCTTTAATGAATAAGGGTAATTATAATTACGTCTATTCTGTCAAACTTTGTTACTTCCCGATCATTCTCAACTTCGTCAACATATATGTCTTAAAATCCTTCTCACTTTCGTGAATATAATGCACTTTTGCAAAAGTTTTAGTTTCATGGAATCTTTAAATCGAAATTATTTTTAGATGGTCTTTAAATTTCACTTTACAGGCCCACAAAACTCAGAATCCTTGAAAAAGTTCCGGTCAAATCCCTTCTTCATTACATTGTAATGCACTATTGCCTTGGAAAAATTTCGTAGGATAATAAATCTACTTGCATCAATATTGAACAATTTTCATAGACGCGTAGGTACGCATTTAGATTTCTCTAACTTAATTTGTTTTCACTGAATGAATAATACAATTCGCTCTTTCCAATTACTATCACTAACTAGATGACCCGATAGACGTTGTCCTGTCCAAATTTTTATATTCCCTAAAATGTTTTTCCTCAAAACTCTCGCCGCATAGAATTTATTTTTACAAGCTTTTATTTAACTTCACATTTGTATGTTTGGTATTTCAAATCTTGACCCACTTATAGTTGTCCGATTAACGTGAAATTTAGCAGGTGTTCATAATTCCGGTAAAAATGCATTATATCATTTTTGCTAGAGAAAAAAGAAAGTGGCGGCTCCAATATGGCGGACGAGTTTTGTGGTTATTGATTCATAAAATTGGTATGTGGGGGTTTTGGGGACAGAGATTGAATTTTCTGTAAAAATTCATAAATTCAAGATGGCGGCCCAATAGGCGACGAGTTTGTGGTTATACCGATTCCAATGAAAATTGGTATGTGGGGTTTTTGGGGTCGAAGATCATGAATTTTTTGTCAAAATTCATAAAATCAAAATGGCGGCTCCAAGATGGCGACGAGTTTTGTGGGTATAACCCGATTCCAATGAAAATTGGTATGTGGGGATTTTTGGGGTCGAAGATCATGAATTTTTTGTCAAAATTCATAAAATCAAAATGGCGGCTCCAAGATGGCGGACAAGTTTTGTAATTATGCCCGATTCAATGTAAAATTGGTATGTGGGGATTTTTGGGGTCGGAAGATCATGAATTTTTTGTCAAAATTCATAAAATCAAAATGGCGGCTCCAAGATGGCGGACGAACTTTGTGATTATGGCCCGATTCTATTCAAAATTGGTATGTGGGGGTTTTCGAGGTCGGAAATTATGAATTTTTTGTCAAAATTTATAAATTCAAGATGACGGCTCCAAGATGGCGGACAAGTTTTGTAATTATAGTCCTATTCTATTTGAAATTGGGGGGTGGGGGTTGTTGGGGTCGGAAGTTATGAATTTATTCATAAATTCGAAATGGTCGACGAATTTTGTGATTATGGACCGTTTCTATTCAAAATTGGTAAGTATGTCGGGGTTTTTGGGATCGGAGATTATGAATTTAGTCGAAGATTATTTGATTTTTTGTCAACATTCATAAATTGAGGATGGCGAACAAGTTAATCTTCGGATGGTCTCCTCACTGAAGAACTAGATAGCTCAAAACTGCCAGAAAAAAGGCCTTATAATAACGATGCTTCAACAAAAATGCATAGATTGAGGCGTACTAAATTTGTATGTGAGTTTTTTAATGTGGAAGATTATCAATTTTTGTGAGAATTCAATTCATGGAGGATTTCATGAATGACTAAAAAGAATTGAATAAAAATAATGTTATTTTATTCATCAAATGATATTTCTTTGAATATGGATCTGTGGCATGAGAGGGGCCAAAACTCCGACTCCGTTGAACCTCAGAGCTCAAGAAATTGCCGATCCAGAAAGCCTCCGTTGTGGTTGGAAGATTTCACATGCCTCGCCATGTGTGCACAATCTTTCGTTGATGACATTCCTGTTGACATAAATGAAATTGAAAATTTTCCAGACAAAGCTGAATGGTGAAATGCTGCTTCAGAAGAAATTAATGCTCTGTCCAAAAATAAAACATGGACATTAGTAGAACCACCTGAAAATGCTACTATAATAAGTTCTAAATGGGTTGTCAAACGGAAACCAAGTGAGAATACGGAGCCCAGATATAAAGCCCGGTTAGTAGCGAGAGGATACGAAACAAGATAGCCCCGCCATGTTTGGGCTCGTTGGATTTGCCTTGACGAGTACTATATCTCTAGGTGGTGTCCAGAGTATGATGACGAAATCGGAAGGTGGCCATAGGAACTCCTCAACGAAACAAGATAGCCCCGCCATGTTTGGGCTCATTGGATTTGTCTTGACGAGTACTATATCTCTCGGTGGTGTCCAAGAAATGAAAGACGGAAGGTGGCCATAGGAACTCCTCAACGAAACAGGATAACTTAATAGATGCAACGCGAAAGAGTAATAATATAGATATCACTACTGTTATACCATTCGATATCAACAAAACAGGAGGGTTACCAAAAAAATTAAAAATATTTATTGGAGGCAAGGTCATGTTGTGTTCGAATATAGATGTCTCGGAAGGTCTGGAGAATGGTGCTATCGGATATATTACAGAAATTAAATTGCCCTGCTTCCTGAAAACTTTTCACGACCAAATAATTACGCATATCCATTGCTCGAATTGTGTTATGGTTTTCAAAAATCCCATAGAAAAAAGCACTTTCAATTTTTTCCGAATCCAATAACTTTTTTAAAAACCTCTCTTTCCCTAAAAACCTTATTCGGACTATAACAAGCAACAACAAATTTTTTGTGTTTGATTTTTGTGTTAAAATAAAATAATAAACTATTTTTGTGTGGACACGTCCGGGATTGAACCCGAGCCCTTGGAGTTACACAGCACACGCTCTAACCACTAAGCTACTCGGACCTTTACTAAGAGCTTAGCCGAAATTCCTTTTGCATGTCGAATTTATCTTATATTTCCGAATTTTCCAATTTCCGGGTAACTTTTCTAATTTTTTTCCGTAAAAAACCATCCTCGGGCTATTACCAACATTAAAAAAAAACAAATCGGTCCAGCCGTTCTCACGTATTGAGACATTTTCATTATGTACTCTATGCATATTATGAACGTACCTCTTCAAAATTACGAAATTTTATTATACCAAACTGAATTATTTCAACTACTTATTCTTTTTTCCTGAGTATCAAATACTTCAGAAGTCAATTGAATTGAATTAGTTCGTAGGCTTGGAATCTTTGGTACATAAATCACTAATGAAAAACAGCAAACTAACCGAAGCTTGATTCTTTACAAAATTTAATACAACCCCTGATTACTTGCTTGCTTGCTTTTTCTTCATGGTCCTATCTATTACAGATAATCAACCTGCTATCGGAAATCCACATCACCTAAGAACGTATTCTGTCGGCTTCGATTTCCCTTCGGGGGGCATTGGGATTGTCTCACTCAAAGTGATACCACGAATGCCCAATACTTTCACAACCTAAAATTTATAACTTTTCGATGCACGTGGAACGGCTGTACAAAAACTATCATTCACCCCTGATTATATATATTTCACACTACTTTCTGAAATATCCCTTTCCGTTGCTATTTCCCTAGTGCTTAAGTGATTATTTTCCTCATTGATCCGACAACCAACAATTTTCTTTTTGGTATAAGACACACTATCATTGAGTTCAAACCGATCTCTTAACTTTTGGAATGAAGACACCTGTGAAGTTTTTGCTTCTGGATATTTTTGAAGGTTCTGCTTATTAATAAAGGATTTCTGTCAGCTTTGCCAATACAGTAGACCAATTCTTCACCAGTAAAATTGAACGTGAACAATTATTGAAAGTACACGGATGTGTCAAATTTTACGACAGCGGCCTACTCGATTCCCTTTTTTTCGAAAAAAACATCAAAATTTCTTATTTTTCAACCACTTTTCACCCACTTTTCACCCACAAACCCTATATCGACAAAATCCTCTTGAAAAATACCATGCAATGATGTAATAAAATATAGGGTGTTGCATTTCAAAAAGTCGAGTTATTGCCATTTGTAATTTGTTATTTCCAAAAAATCGTAGTAGGTGATGGAACATCGACTCAAAACATGCGCTAAAGCTTTAGAAATCGACTGGAAAAAAGTTGGTTCAGTTATCTTGAAGGAGTCTGAAGTTATGTATTTTTCTGTGGGTCTATGCATGACGCTATTTTAATACATACATTGACATAAGTCAAAAATTATTTAGGCGAAACCAAAAATGTAACAAAAATGGGGGTTTTAAAAAAACAGAACTCAGTTGTGTATATTATTTTGGAACATTCTGTATAAAAAAAGTATTTCAGAATATGCCTCATTGTCGGACCTATCGTTTAAAAAAAAACAAGTTGATAGCTTGGATAAAAAAAGTTATGGAGCTTGCACGCACCCTGTATTTGTTTTTTTTTATTGTTTTTATTGGTGACGAATTATATTCGTGAACTATTGATTATTCGAATTTGATATATTGGATCACTCGATTTCCTTGATATGCTTTATAAAAAATAGATAATATATTGCGGAACTAACCGTGGTATACAAGTTATGGTCATTGCAGCTTCATCTCTCTCTAAAAGCTGGCTGAGTTCTTCTCTTCGGCACTTCATATTAGCCTCTACTGTATTGAAATGGGCCATGAGCCCCTCATAGGGCTGAGCTGGAGTTCCCTCGATCATGTATTCTCCATACTCTGGTGTCCAGAGAGATTTCAACCCATTGGGATTAGCCAATTCCTTCTCCTTCAATATCGAAAGAAGTCCAGTACCTCGCAGACTGGCCTTCGCTTCTTTCTTGTCATCAAAAAATTTCACTATGTTATATTCCACTTCATCCCCCCATTTAAATACATCACCTTCCCTGTCCTTAAACTTTTTGTAACAGTTTATAAATTGCTCTATACCGTGTTCCTTGACGTGTTCCGTATATTTCTTGGTATCTTCATACGAGAAAGGTTTTCCCAAACTCAAAAGACCCATTTCCGGCAAAAATATTCAGAGGTCGGACTACACTCTGCTCTCTTCACTATGTCACTACTTCTACTTGGCAGAATGAATATGTTGAATCAAAATTTCGGCGGACAGATAAGCTAATCATAGTGATCATTCAATTTGATAAGAAAGAATTATTAACAATCCGCTGAAGTAATTAATACTACTTCCAGGATTTGTTGATGTTGATTTGATTTTAATTGGCGAGCGCAGTGTCGGAGTATGTTAAAACAGGAATAATTATACATTTTTTTTTGAATAATAACTATAAGTCAGAGTTAGAGCTAACGCACCAATGAAAAATTATTTTTATTCTTCAGTGTCTTTCAAATATCCTACTAAATGTGGATTCAAGTCACAATGTCGGTAAAAAAGGCTCAAAGGTGGTTTCAAATCCCACAATAATAGGTATGTACCCTATTATACTAACAGATTGCCAGCAAAACTTCTGAAGGTTAGGTAGATAGATATATTTATTTCAACAGAGTATTTATAGTCATTCACAAGTGGCAGAATATTTTGTCTGAGAAATACTTCAAAAAATTTGTAGTAAAAAATCAATGGGTTTATAGTTTTCCCAATATCAATTGCAGAAGCATAAAAAAGTCTTGCGGCGAAATCCTGTGAGCAGCAGTGGCGGAGATAACTAATTTCATTTAGATATTTTAAGATTTTAAAAATACTTCATAAATAATGAAAAATGGAAAAAAATTAAAGACAAGCTTTTATTTATACAAATATATTAAGAAAGAAAAATAATTTATTTCATTGTTTGATGTAGGTTATTAATATAAAACGTATTTCGATTGGCACACACCAAGACCATAGACGCTACTGGTTTTTAATCTTTCAGAGCTATTAAAACACAAATATAACGCGTGATTTATGACCTCCCATCGTAAAGACACACCTGCCAGCATTGATGTCCGACTTGATTGGCCCAGACGAATCGGTTGTACAACAGACAGCCGTCACTCAAGTCCACGTTGACTATCGGCTCTTTTGATCTACCATTTGCCGACGGCGAATGTTTACGAGTAGTACAGATTATTTTTCGTTCCGTTTCTTCGCATATACGCTCGTGTTAGCGAAGTGAGTTTTCATTTGTTCCCTATAGAAACAGCTTTTGCAATTGATATTGGATGGACTATACATATAAATTTAAAAGAGTTATGTAACATTCAAATTAATAGATTCCGGTTTCAAATCGATTGAGACAATTTAAAATATGGAACATTCACATCTTATAAAAAAATATTGTTCGATAAATACGTATATACATAGCACGATTTTGTATAAAATTTGATTCATAAATTTCTACAGGGCAGAAAATATTCCTCGGTATTATAGGGCTCTAGGCTACATAAAAATTATCTGACAGATTTCAGAAATCTGCTAGCCACCACAATATCTTTTATATCTTGTGGGAGGTTATTATAAAATTTCATTGCGCTATAGATGGTGCTCCGTTCATATACGGATTTTGCATGAATGGGATATGATAAGTCTTTTTTTTTGTTTTGTCTCGTAAATATGTGTTTTGCGATGTGTGTCAAATAGTCCTGTATTATTGATAATTAATTTTATTAATTCGAAGATATAGATTGCTGACACAGTCAGTAATTTGTTTAACTTAAAAATTCCTCTGCAAGAATCTCTTGTATTTATATTGAGAAGTATCCTGATTTTTTTTTACAGGAAAACTCTGTTAATTTTTAGTCCCTTATGCAGAGTAAAAATTCGCATAATATACTGCTGTTAGTGCTTCAGGGTCAACATTTTTTTTAAGAACTCTCATGGCGTATGTTACCGAGGATAGTCTATTGCAAAGATAGTCTATCTGACTAGTCCAACTCAAAGTGTCATCAATGTGAATACCTAGAAACTTCACTGAAGTATTACAGATAATTCTTTGACTGTCCATAGTTATATTTTGTGGTGTTTCTATAGTGTTGTTGATTTAAAACATGATACAATCAGTTTTTTCACTATTCAAAACCAACTTATTCTCTAGAAAAAAATCTTTGGATTGTTGCACCTGTTATTAACAGGTTGGTATCATCAGCATAGTTATTCATGTGAGCAGTGTTTATGTCTGCTATAACCTTATTGATAAATATAATAAACGAAATTGGACCAAGTATACTACCCTGTGGGACTCCCAAAGACACGCTCAAAGCCTCTGATCTAGCCGTATTATCTTCGTCGAAATGTTCATAGTTCGAGAGCTTTCACCCAAGAATTCAGAAGCATTATTCATCTCAACCCTCCTCTTGAACTTGAATATTGCCGAGCTGTTTCTGTTGGATTTCGTCCTCAAGTGAGCGCCCCAGCAGGAATTATTATTTCATTGTTTTATGTTTTTGAAGAGTTATATCGTTCTTTCTGTATATTGTGAGTGAACCAGCAAGTTCACAAATCATTATTTCTAATATGTTATTTATTTAATATGTTATGAGTAAAAAAAGAATCGATGCCACTTTAGATTCATTTTTCAAGCGTCCTAAAACTGTTGAACAACAATTTGACGAATCCGTTGCAACAGTAACACTTCATATAATGATAATAATGGTGGTGGTGCAAGGGGGATAACCCCCTACGCAATCTTCAACTCCCCAAGGTAGGACTGTGAACCCGTCGTTGAACTATCACAGTCCCCCGCCCTTAAGGAAAATCAAAAATTGGGATACGTCCAATCAGCGCGCTGAGTGATCCTAGCTACCGAATCATTTCAGACACGGTTGGGGCCGCCTGATAAGACAGGCTACTGGGTCTGGGATGTCGGTGCGGGTTAATGCGCCGCTCCCCGCCGAGTCAGACAGGGAATACAATCATCTTTGCCCATAGATGAAGGACTACCATTGGTCCACTATCTAGCACCTAGCACCCTGCCCCCCAGAGTGGTAACACCACCATGTTTGGTACCGAAGAATTGTAACTGAGGATTGTAAAAATTGTTTTTGTTTTTAACCGCTTTTTTAGTTGTTTTACCAACCCTCAGAAGTAAATGAAAACTTGTACGTGTTAAGATCACGGATTGCCTTACCTTTTATAATGGGATTCGACACAACTCTTGGGGCCTTGATGTAGTTCAATGTCCAGCGTGGCTTCAGCCGAGGAAGTAGTTGTTTTCTGTTAGATAATACAAATAATTCCATTATTGTCGAAGATTTTTAAATTTTCAGAAAAATATTTCTATTCAATAGATAATATTTCCTTTCTCAACATAAGTAATTTGTATATTTTATTAAAAAAACATTACTAGACATATGGAAAATATAAAATTATTCAACGAAGCATGTAATTTGTGTTTTATGTTTATAGTGACGAATTATGAGGGTTTATTTGATTTATGCAGCTTTTCTGCCACGCTGTCCCACACTCGATCAGTTTTTGAGCTATTTTGGTAAAGTTCAACCATTTTCAATTGCAGAAGCTGTTTCTATGGGGAAAAAAAATCAAAAACTCACTTGGCTAACACGAGCGTATATGCGAAGAATCGGAACGAAAAATAATGTGTACTACTCGTAAACATTCTCCGTCGGCGGAGGGAAGATCAAAAGAGCCGATAGTCAACGTGGGTTTGAGTGACAGCTGTTCAATTCTTCAGCAGCCAATTAAAACGGACCGGAAGCCAATGATAATACTCGTAGGTGTGTCTATACGTTGAGACTAATAAATCACCAGGTGACTGATTTTTGACCACTCGTTTCGTTATAAATCATTCGTGTTGTAGCAAAAATACTTTAACAGTATTTTTGACCAATCGTTAAAACTCGCCTTCGCTATATAACTAATAATTTCATTCGTATTGTAGCGAGCGCACTTTCTGTATTCGTTTCACAAGGCTTTGGTTATTTTCATCAAGAGAGGTTAGAGTTTTATCGTGTTATATTTATCCTGAGATTTCTAGATTGCGTATTGTAATATTCAGAATGGTCAACGACAGCTCTGAGTGATACACAATTCATTAAAAAATTTCGATTAACTAAAAACCTTACCAGATACCTTATAGATATTCTGACACCGTACATAAGAGCACCTAGAAGAAGGACAGATTTGGACGTGTCTACTAAAGTAACTCGAGAAATTGACAATATACAGCAAGTTGATTTTTATTCCAAATTTCAGGTATTGATCGCCTTACATTTTTATGCCTATGGTATTTATCAAAAAAGTGTTGGACTCAATCGCTTCTTGGACATGAGTCAGTCAACTGTGAGTGTCTGTTTGAAAGAGGTTACAACTGCTTTAAATCATCCTGATATATTTAATACCTCTGGGTTTCATTTCCAAACAATTTAGAATCCCTGAATAATATTCAACGAAGGTGAGTATTTGGAATTTTCATCTTGAAATTATTGATGAAGTTTTTTTTTCTGCTTCTATATGAAACACCATTTTCCAGGTATGATAGGTTGTATTGATTGTACACACGTTGCCATTCATTCTCCCTTAATAGATGATCCTGAATTCCCTGAGCACCTATATGTGAATAAAAAAACTACCATTCAATTAATATTCAGTTGGTAAGTAAAATGATTTAATTTTCATATTGATAGATTGATGTTCTTCTTTCAGATTTGTGATTCCGACTTGAAAATTCTCAATGTCGATCAAATGTGCAAGAATTACTAAGAGATTTACATCGAAGAGGGCACAATGATTATTTTTTATTGGGCGATTTAGGATATCCCCTAAGACCATGGTTGCTCACCCCGTTGGAATACAATCCCCCAGTGAATTCTCCTGAGAAGGGATATAATGACACACATAAAAGTACTCGTGTCAAAATTGAATGTTGCAATGGTATGTGCTTAAATCACGATTCAGATGTTTATTGAAGCATAGGGTTTTGCATTATGTCCCTCTATTCTCCTGCAAAATAATAATTGCTTGTGTGGTTCTGCATATGTGCATTGAACATAATTTGCCTAGAACCAGAAGGCGATCAAAATGATTTTGGCATGCTTCGTGGAAACAACCCCGATGAAAATGAAGTCACTGGCGTTTATGCTAGAGTGAACCCAGAACTTGCTGAAGGTAGAAGAGTAAGGGCAAATATAATAAGAAATTTTCAGAGATAAATTGGGTTCAGATTTTTTTTTTTATTAAACTATTTTCTTCTTTTTGCAGGGAGTATGAGTAAGAAAATGTAAAACCTGTTTCAGTCAAAATATAATTGGTTCTGTCAAAAACAAACAATAATAAAACGAAAAACACATAAATACTTAACAGAAACTGAATTGTTTGAAAGAAAAAACTAAGGAAATAAAATTCAAATAACATAACAAAATTCAAATACATAACAAAAACAATTATTCAAATAAATAAAAACAAAATCTTAAAGCAACTGTTCAGCAACCTCTGTACATTTGTTTAGTAGCTGTTGGAGAATATAATTTTTTTCCTCTTTGAGAATTAGACTTTTTTTCATTATTTGTAACTTTTGCTCATAATATGCTTCAAGGAATTTCTTTTATCCAAATATTCTTTATAAGCAGCGGAGGAATTCAAAAAATTCTCCATTTTCTTAGGAATCCTCTTTCTTCGAGGCGTTTTAGATACAGAAGTAGAAACATTAATTTCTATATTGGAGTATCATCGAAAAAATCAATGTCTCCTATCTTGTTCGACTCAGCACTTGTACTCGCTTCAAATCCTTGATTCGAAGAAAGTATTTTATCTGCACACTCATTGAAATCGAACTTAACTGTTGATTCTTCAACTGCATGTCCTTCAATGGATATAGGTTTGATTAAATTGAGAACATCTCCTTCTAATGATGTTAATATGTCTTCAGAGGGTAAAGGAGGACCTCCACCAGTTTTGTTGATATATTTTTTTGAATTTCCTATTTTTATCTTTGTTCTCGAATGAATGTCCTGCCAGCACTATAAATCAAATAATTTGTATACAAAATTACCTATATTTTGTTATAAATTCACCTTCTCCAACTCTGTCATGATTTAATTGCACCACCCATACTATTTAAATTATTTGCAATTTTTTGCCATAGTGTTTCAGCGTCTTTTTGAGTAGAAATTTGTGAAAATCTCCCGCTACTTAACTGAGACTTCGATTTAATGAATTCTATTAAAACTTTCCTTGGTTTTTCTACAATTTTCGATGATCTTTTTTTCGGATGATCATTCATAATCGGTAAATTTGTAAATTTTCAGTTATATTATATATATATATATATATAAATATATATATATATATATATATATATATATATAAATATATATATATATATATATATATATATATATATATATATATATATTTAAAATGGAAGAAATTTAATGGACATAGCCCTCAGAGAGAAGTGTTAACCGTAGACACGTGTTTCGGGCTCTCGGTCCTCATCAGTACGGTGAAAAAGTGCAAGGATGAACAACACTTGATAGAAAACAACAAATCAACGGAGTCAACAACAGAAGCCAGCCACACATTTGTGGTTTCGGTTAGCAGACCCTGCATTCCAGGGCAACAACCAACGTCACCACGGAGGCAGCTATAGCTACCTGCGTGACATCCGAGTCCAGGATTATAGATATGAATGGAAAGAATATCGAGGGGACTGGTAAACAAAATGGAAGAAATTTAATGGACATAGCCCTCAGAGAGAAGTGTTAACCGTAGACACGTGTTTCGGGCTCTCGGCCCTCATCAGTACGGTGAAGAAGTGCAAGGATGAACAACACTTGATAGAAAACAACAAATCAACGGAGTCAACAACAGAAGCCAGCCGCACATTTGTGGTTTCGGTTAGCAGACCCTGCATTCCAGGGCAACAACCAACGTCACCACGGAGGCAGCTACCTGCGTGACATCCGAGTCCAGGATTATAGATATGAATGGAAAGAATATCGAGGGGACTGGTAAACAAAATGGAAGAAATTTAATGGACATAGCCCTCAGAGAGAAGTGTTAACCGTAGACACGTGTTTCGGGCTCTCGGCCCTCATCAGTACGGTGAAAAAGTACAAGGATGAACAAATGTGCGGCTGGCTTCTGTTGTTGACTCCGTTGATTTGTTGTTTTCTATCAAGTGTTGTTCATCCTTGCACTTTTTCACCGTACTGATGAGGGCCGAGAGCCCGAAACACGTGTCTACGGTTAACACTTCTCTCTGAGGGCTATGTCCATTAAATTTCTTCCATTTTGTTTACCAGTCCCCTCGATATTATTTCCATTCATATATATATTTATATATATATATATATATATATAAATATATATATATAATATATATATATATATATATATATATATATATATATATATATATATATATATATATATATATATATATATATATATATATATATATATATATATATATATATATATATATATATATATATATATATATATATATATATATATATATATATATATATATATATATATATATATAATACACAAATAAGTTTTTGCACCGCAGAACACGAATTTAACGAATACCTACATCGACGTTGCAAATTACTCATTCTCTATTAAAAACCAATCGCTAACAGCACAACGAAGGCCGTCAAAAATACAGAAATAATGAAGCATTCGTTATCGAACTGTCGATAGATAGCGAATTCGTTAAATAGCGAGTAACGTAAAAATCGGGCTCCAGTTATATACGTGTTTATGGAGGTCTGAATCATGGACGTATCTTTATTTATACGTCCATGGTCTGAATACATGAAAGTCAGTAGCGTCTCTGGTCTGGGATCGAAATAGGTTTTGAAATATTCTATAGTTGTGATGTGTTTTATTGGAAAATATGGTGTTTTTTTTTACCATGGGAAAACGAAATTATGATGATCCGATTGCCTGTAAATACATACTTCCTCGTTCATGGCATATTTTTTTTAACAATTTTTAAAATATTTAAATATTTAAATAAAATAAGTTATCTCCGCCTCTGCAAAGGATTCCGCCTCAAGACTGGGAAACTTGTTTTTTATGCTTCTGCAATTGATAACGGATGACCTTTAACTATCACTTCGTTCATCCCATAAAATTGTGTTAATTCTTCAAAATCCATATTAACAGTCGGATAGTGCGATGCGCGATCAAAAACAAATCAGGAGTATACAGTACAGTACAGTATACAGTATCCGAAATAATATATATTGGGTATTGTGGTTTAATAAGAGCGTAAAGAATAGCTTGGTAATTATTGAGAGAGCATTACAATTATAATGTTTGAAGTGACGAATTATGAGGGATAATGAATTTGATTTATTCAGCTTTTCAGCCACGCTGTCCTCCACTTGATCGAGCCGTGACCTAATTGGACATCCAACGCGTGGGTTTGTTTTTGTTCGCGCTATCCGACAGTTGTTAATATGGATTTTGAAGAATTAACACAGTTTTATGGGATGAATGTAGTGATAGTTACAAAAATAGATCTAAAACTGATCAAGTATGGGGCCTTATTATGGCAGAAAAGCTGTATAAATCAAATTAATTAACCCCCATAATTTATATTTTCCATATGTCTAGTATTGTTTTTATTAATAATATATACAAATTATTTATGTTGAAAAGGAAAACATTCTCAATTGAATATTGAATGAACTATTTTTCCAAAAATTCAAAAATCTTCGATAATAATTAAGTTATTTGTAATATCTAATAGAAAACAACTACATCTTCGGCTGGAGACACGCTGGACAATAAACTACATCTGATAGATATTGATAGAAATTTGACCCACTTCTAATCGTCCGATTGATTCGAAATTTGGCAAGTGTATATAATTCCGGTGACAATGCATTATACAAATTTTTGTCGAAAAAAAAACAAAAAAGGCGGCTCCAATATGGTGGACAATTTTTGTGATTATGGTCCGATTCTATTCAAAATTGGTATCTAGGGGTTTTCGGGGTCGGAGATTATGTTTTTTTATCAAAATCCAAAAATTCAATATGGCGGACGAGTTTTGTGATTATGGTCCGATTCTATTCTAAATTGGTATCTAGGGGTTTTCGGGGTCGGAGATTATAATTTTTCAAAAATAAATTGAATTACTAAACTAGTTATTTAACATGAATATTAAAAAATAAATAAACGAAAAAAAATTAAAAACAAGCTTTCATTAGTTGGTAATAAAAACAGAACTAAAAAGTTAAAAATAAAAATTATAAAAAACCTTTTATTTATACAAATGCACTGAAAATGAAAAAATAATTTATTACATTGTTCGATCTAGGTTATTCTGTGAGTAACAGATTCAAAACCTTGCCGCGGATACAAAATAGGTAATCTTGCGCGGCAATCTGTTACTCACAGAATAACAGATCAAACAATGAAAGAAATTATTTTTTCCTTCTTGGTGCATTTGTATAAATAAAAGCTTGTTTGAAAAAAAAATATATTTTTTTTATTGTTAAAAGCCACATGAATTTTTTTACTACAATTTTTTTAACATTGTTATAAACAAATACATTGTTTATGATATAGTTCATTTTGGTTGAATTGTAATCAATAATGAAAATAATGATTTTTAAGAAAAAAATTGTTTCCTAAAAAAAAGTATTGCTTAAAATCGCCGCACTTGTTAGTTAATAATTTTTTTTGCAAGTAAATATTAATATTAAGAAACATTTTTTATCATCATCATTTCTATTGTTCTTTCTTATTCTGAAAAAAATATCCTTTTTCTTTTAATTTTTTATTTGTTTATTAAATAAATAATTTGTTATAAACAAATACATTTTCGCGCTATATATTTTTTTAAATACTCAAAAATAAACAAAAATGAGCATGTGTCGTTTTTTAAGCAAAAAATTTTATTTCTATTTTTTATTTAATTTTAAAAATTCTTATGCTTTTAACTCTATTTTTTTTTCTTGTTTCTTATTATTATAATTCAGCTTAATTTTGAAGTTATTCAAAAACATTTTTCTGAACATCATTTATAGTAAACATTATCTTTTTATTATTACAAGCTTTTACTTAGTTTCATTTGTTAGTTCGGTCCTTTTTGTTAGTTTGGGTCAAATCTTGCAAGTGAATTTTAACAAACTTCTAGTCATCCGATTAATTTGAAATTTGGCAGGTGTTCATAATTCCGATGACAATGCTTTATGGAATTATTTTTAGAGGAAAAAACATAATGGCGGCTCCAATATGGCGGACGAGATTTGTAATTATGGTCCAATTTGATTCTAAATTGCAGGGCCGATCCTAGCAGGTGTGCAGCGCGTGCACCGCACGCGGGCGGCCAAACTAAGGGGCGGCCGCAGGCCGCATTTAGTTATAACAATCAGCTATTTTTTGAAAGAAGAAAAATGAAACGTTAGTGCTCAGTTGTGTTGTGTGTTGGTAATTCATGGCAGAGCCGGCAATGTAGCATAAAAAATTGAAATTTCTATAAAAAAAAAACCAAGGGCCATATTTTTGACACGACTAAGTATGTTTGGTTCCTGTGTGCGGCGCGGCGGCTTATTTATGTACGTATAGTCTTTACGATGTCAGTTGGAACGGCGAAAAAAAATTTAAAGGAGGTATCAGCGGCGAAACCTTTATTTTAGCGGTTTTCTTTATAGTTAAGAAATGGATTGTTTCGACAAAGTTAAAGGGATGCGGCATCGGAATTTTTTTTGCTACTTCACCACTATATATAAACCATTTTCATTTCAAAATGTTCATTTAATTTTGAATCAACATACAATAAGAAATAAGACTGGTCATAAACACAATCAAGTGCAAGTGTAAGTTAATATTGGAAATTAGTGACAAGGTGTTGCTGTTGAGTATCGTTTAAATATTTAAATCAGAACTGTGGTAAGTACCAAAGCTCTTAACTAGATTTATGAACGAATGAAATGTTGTACAGGGTGTTTTCTAATTAGATAAAAAAAGTGGGCATATTTTCAAACTAATTTTGTCGCGATGATTCGTTTTGAAAATAAGTACAGAATGTTTGAAAATTCAAAATTTATTTTCAATTCTTTCAAAATTCGTTAGCACAAAATATAATTTTCTTACAGAATTATAGGTTACCAAACGGGGGAGTTTATGAAAATTTTAATTTTTACCCAGATTTTGAAAGAGCGCTATGAATCATTATTTATTTTAAATAATTTGCTCTAACTTTTTCAACAGGAATGGGGATTTCTTATGACTCTTCACTTTAAGTAAAAAAAAGTATTAACAATGGTAGGTACTTTTTAGAGGTCATTTCGATGAATTTCAAAATTTCTGAAGAATTCCTATTCATTTTATCTGCATCTGTGAGCCATGATATACTTATCGTTCTTCTTACCTTTTACCTTTAGATGTCGTCCTCGTCCAAAAACAGAAAAACTAAAAGAGAGTCAGGTGCCTTCTATAGAAAAGAGAAGAATAGAAGAAATCTCGAAACAAGCGGGAGCATTGAAAAAGTATTTTGGAAAACCGGATAAAAGTGAGTCCGAACAAAAAGGTTTGAATCAAATCGCGGAGTTTGATTATTCTCAACCATCAACATCCACCAGTACTAGTGAAACAAACAATAAATCAATAGATTCCACACCCGATGAAAGTGATAAAGCTGCAAGATCATCATCAAGCAGTCCCATTCCCAGTGAAGCCGAATGTGAAGTTGAGAGCAAAGAGGAAGAGGGCTCTGCTCAAGTAGCACTAGATGATCCAGGTACTTGGCCTAACATTTTGACATAAAAATATATAGATTTATTGGTAGAACACGGTCCCAAACAAGTTGCAGATTTCAAATTTCCGATTGATGAGAGTGGCAGAAAATGTAGCTGTTCATATTATAACAAAACTTTAGTGAACGGGGAGAAAATAAATCGCGCGTGGCTCTGCTATTCCATAAAACTAAATTGTATTTTTTGTTTTGCATGTAAATAGTTTAGTGGAGATAGTTCAACACAACTTGTAAGTACTGGCTTTTCTGATTAGCGTCATTGTTCGGATTACCTCAATAAGCATGAAAATACTCTAAAACACGTTAACTCTATAAGATCGTGGTGCGAAATAAAAACGAGGATGGAAAAAAATTGTACTATTGACGCGGAACAACAAAATGTTTACAATAGAGAGAAAAAGCGATGGCGCGCTATCATTGAAAGAATGATTGCTGTAGTACAATTTTTAGCCAGTCAAAATTTAGCATTCAGAGGAACTATAGTACGGAGTTGTATCATAGAGATAATGGTAATTTTTTAAAGGCAGTAGAGATGTTGGCCAAATTTGTTCCAGTTATTTCAGAACACCTTAATAATATCAAATACAAAGATAAAAAACACGTATTCCACACTACTTAGGGCAGCATTTTCAAAATGAAGTAATTCATATTTTAGCCGAATCTATTCGTAATGAGATAACACGCATTGTCAAAAAAGCCAAATATTACACTATAATTCTCGACTCTACGCCCGATATTAGTCAAACAGAACAAATAACGTTTGTAATTAGATGTGTGAACACTACTGATGGTAAAAGTAAAGTAGATATTTTAGAATTTCTTCTAGGATTTTTTTCAGTAACTAATACCACTGGAGAAGGTCTGTGCAATTTTCTATTAGAGAAGCCATTACCTAGTCTGCAGCTCGAAGTTAAAGATATACGTGGTCAGGGTAACGACAATGGTTCGAACATGAAGGGAAAAAATATAGGGCTTCAGAAACGGATTCTCGATATCAATCCTAGAGCCTTATACGTGCCGTGTGCGGCTCATACCTTAAACTTCGTCGTTAATGACGCTGCCAGCTCCAGTGGTGAAATTTCTGGATTTTTTGATATGGTACAAGAGGTATATAATTTTTTTCTGCGTCCCCATATCGATGGGATTTACTAAAAAAATACGTGAAAAGTCTAACTTTGAAACCATTAAGTGAAACAAGGTGGGAAAGTCGTATCAATGCTATCAGACCTCTAAAGCAAGACCTCAAAAACATTATTACCGCATTAAATGCCTCAATTGAAGATTCCACCAGAGACGCGAAAACAAAAAATGGTGCAAAATCAATAATTAAAAATCTTGAATCATTCAAATTTTTGTGTTCAATTTTGATTTGGCATGATTTATTATCAAGAATTAATGTTCCGAGTAAAATGCTTCAAAATCCTAAATTAAACATCGCGGAATGCATTGAAGGCTTAGATAATTTAAAAAAATATTTTTTTTCACAAAGATCAGACGATAATTTCAAAATATTTGTCGAATCAGCCACAACACTTGCTAGAGATTTAGGTATTGATCCCGAATTTCCAAGTTCGAGGCTCAGGAAAAAGGTCCGTTTATTTGACTACGAGGGCAGTGATGAACCCCTTTTGAATCCCTTCCAGCAATTCAACACTTCTTTCTGATCACGCGATCTCTTCGGTAAATGAAAGATTTACATTATTATCAGAGTGCTTTCCAATATTCTGCTTTCTGTATGAGTTTCACAACATTTCTAGTCATGATCTCATGAAAGCCTGCATGGACTTAGATATTAAGTTACAGGTACAGGAGGAAGTATCGTGAAAGATATAGACGGTATACAACTGTTTAATGAAATAACTTCATTCAAAGATATTTTTCCAGGTAAGAAACGGCCAATTGAGGTATTAGAAATCATAGTCAAAAATGATCCCATTTCCTGTTTTCCTAATTTTGCTCTAACAATAAGAATTTTTTTAACCTTACCTGTTTCTGTGGCTTCAGGAGAAAGAAGTTTCAGCAAATTGAAAATTATTAAAAATTACTTGAGAAATAATATGACACAAGAAAGGCTTTCAGATTTGGCCATCATCTCTATTGAATCCGAAATCTATGAAAAAATTGATTTTACGGAAATTATTGATAAATTTTCCACTCAGAAAGCCAGAAAGGTTATTTTATAATTAGGTAATTATAATGATTAGGTACCTAGTCTGTAGACTGTAGAACAACTGATTTATATACTTTTCGTTGGTATACGCACTGAGTATGTCCAAAATCGTTGTGTGTGAAATAGACGTTATACAGGTAGATGAGTTTAAGAGTTTATAACGTCAACGTTAAATATTGGTCAAAATAAAAAAAAAATCTCTGGAGGGGCGGCACATCTGGTATTTGCACGCGGGCGGCCAATACCCTAGGATCGGCCCTGCTAAATTGGTATGTGGGGGTTTTCGGAGTCGGAGATAATGAATTTTTTGTCAAAATTCATAAATTCGAAATGGCGGCTCCAAGATGGTGGACGATTTTT
Source organism: Gonioctena quinquepunctata (assembly GCA_018342105.1). Classification (NCBI taxonomy): domain Eukaryota; kingdom Metazoa; phylum Arthropoda; class Insecta; order Coleoptera; family Chrysomelidae; genus Gonioctena; species Gonioctena quinquepunctata. The sequence continues at coordinate 259,262 of JAFIRS010000092.1, forward strand.
GTGATTATGGTCCGATTCGATTCAAAATGGATATATGTGGGGGTTTTTGGGGTCGGAGATTATGAATTTTTTATCAAAATTCATAAATTCAAAATGGCGGCTCCAAGATGGCGGACGAGTTTTGTGATTATGGCCCGATTCGATTCAAAATTGATTGTGGGGGTTTTCGGGGTCGAAGTTTATTAATTTTTTGTCGAAATTCAGAAATTAAAGATGTCGACCCCAAGATGGAGGGAGGACGAGTTTTCTGATTATGGTCATATGTTATTCAAAATTGGTATGTGGGAGTTTTCAGGTTCGGAGATTATGAATTTTTTGTCAAAATCTATAAATTCAAGATGACGACTTCAGGATGGTGGACTAGTTTTGTGATTATGGTCAGATTCCATTCAAAATTGGTGTGTGGGAGATTTTGGGGTCGGAGATCATGATTTTTCTTTTACCTCAAAACTTACAGGGAAGATACCTTGTAATAATAACGATGCTCTATTAGGAATGAATAGATTAAGAAGAACTAACTAAAAGCAAAAAATTAAATAACTAATAAAAAACCGGCTTTTATTTAAGTCGTTTACTAAAATGTATAAAATAAGTTTAAGTAATCTCTGACTTGATTAGGTTCCAAAAAGCTTGTCGGGCGACTTGTAATAAAATTAATTACTTACCAACCAATCATTGTCCAATGAAATTAATTGATACCTACTTTTATGAATACTTTGTGAAAATTAAATACTTTGACATGTTCTTACTTATCAATCAATCACTGCCCAATCAAATTGATTAGTACCTACTTTTATGAACACTTCGCGTGACAAGCTTTTTAAAACCAAATAATTCCACACAAAATAATTAAATCATTGTCAATGATCTTAAACTTATTTTATACATTTTAGTACAGGCTTAAATACAGCTTGTCTTTAAAAAGATTTTTTATTAGTTATTTTCTAGTGAACTTCTATATAGTGAACAAAAAATGGATTTACATCAATTGTTTGTATATGAAATATCAAAATGCCAGAGAATTCATGAATACCTAGTTCCATATATTCATGAAAAATTACCTGAAGATGAATTTCTTTCAAGAAAAAATTAAAAATGGGCTACTCAGAAGGCCTAGGATTTTTTACTCTTCAACTTAATAAATATATCACAAAATTCTTCATCAATTACCTGCGTTCCTAACATTCTCTATGAAAATTCATATTATCATTATTAAATAAGTAACTCATATATTACTTTTATTGTTGATTACGTAATTACAATCTATTTACATACTCCACAAGTTATCAGAGGTTATTCCAGTTTATATTTTTACATACATATTGAAACATTGTTTTTTGAATAACTTTAATATTATTTGAATACGTTTGATTATTGAAAATATATGATTTTTTTCAAGATGCGGAAAATTACTCAGTAGATTGCACCCACCAAAAGATATAAAAAAATAGAAAAATAAATAAAATATGACCAAAATACCTAATTATTTTTTTATTATCATCGTAATATCATTGTATACTTTTTACAATGGTAATATATTGAGACGGTTTGGCCCGGGGTCTTGTTAGATTACATAAATTCCTGGATTCTAGTGGGTAGGGGGAGTGCCCAGCTAAATTTTATGAAGTCACTTGTTTTATAATTTTTTCTATGGGAAGGAGATCAAATAGTTGACTATGGAAAATATCAGAACATAGTTTGATGATGGGAAGACCACTCAGAAGAAGAGCATTACGGTGTAGATAATAAGAAACATAATCTACCCCCACAAGAAAAGATTTCCTATGACAAGTACCTAGCGGAAAGTAAGTAAGATCCTATCGATGATTTCTTTTCTTCTCCTGCACCTGAGATTATGGAACAGCACAACAACGGGTAGGGCCGTAGGAAGAAAAAAAAAGTTTCAGATGGCAAATCCAGTAGGAAATTTCTAAAATTGGCAAGTTTCCGTCGAGGAATTTGGAAGTCTAGGAAACGAATTCCGCCTCCTTAGATGCGGCCTTTTTTCTATATAAGCAAGCCCAGGAAGGATTAACTCCTTGGTACTAGGAGAAAAGTTGGGACCCGAAATGGAATTTACAAACTCAACACAGCTACCTTTAGGAAGCCCAGATAACCCGAAGTCAGTAAACCACCGGTCTGTAAGAGGTGGGGTCGCTAAGAGGAGACAGGAGACGATGGAAAATCAACAGACAAATTTAGGAGAGGTTTGGGCAAAGTCCAGGAACAAATGCAAGATAGTGGCCAACGAGTAGAAGCCCTAACTAGTGCATTGTTATCGATCCAGGAGGGAAATTAAAAATTAATGAGTCACTTGTTATATGGAAACAACGAAACTCCCCGCCCTAGTATAGAAAGAGGCAACTGGGTCTAACCCAGAGCATTAGCGATAAGGGGAGTGCGATTTCTGGAGGAAATAGAACGATATTTCGACTGTTTAAAATCTACGGGCAGGTCCAAGTTACAGACAGTCAAGCAATGTCTCGAAGGATCAGCCCAATGCTGGATGGGGCTTTACAATTGGGATTGGCGAACCTACGAGGAGTTCAGGGACGCCTTCTTGAAGAAATATTGGTCGGATGAGGAACAGGAAAAACTCCGGGAAGCCATCAGTTACACTTGTTGGCGTGTCCAGAAACGCACTATGTATAATCATATTGCTCATTTTGTAAATTTATCTTGACTACTGACGAAACCAATCGAAGAAAGTCGTCTGGTAGCTAAGTTAATGACGCACTTTCCCAAAGAGGTACGGGGGTTATATGCATTGGTAGCTGACAAAACCATACTTTCTGCAGCCGAATTTAGTAAAAAAACAAGAAGATATCCTAGTGAGAGGGATAACACCACTCCGGTAAGGGAAGCCAAGGTCGCACTTATGAGAACCGAGGAAAACAAGTCAACGTCATTAGACAAAGATTTCATCCTTATAGAAATCCAACCTGGGTGAGAGGTTCGGAATACAGGAGACAGTCGACTTAAAGAGATCGTCGAGTTCGATTGCAGCCAATTCAGGGCGATCTTATCAGGGAGTTAAGGCTAGAACCGAGAGGAATAAAGGATATTTGATTATGGAAAATATGGGATGGAAGAAAGGAGATGGATTGGGAGCAAGGAAACAAGGAATAAAAGAACCAGTTAATAATGATAATAATAATTGCCTTTATTGCCCAACAGGTAACACCCAATTACAGGACATAATTGAATACATCAGTACTGGGTAATACATAATTGTCAAATAATCTTAATAATCAGTTAAGGCGATAGGGAAGTCTATGGGAGAAGGAAGGGGTTGTCATATATACAAGAGGAGTCAATCCACAGAAAGAACCCTTACCAGAAGTTAATGTACTGATAGGATGTAGATAAATTTCGGTACTTATCGATACTGGAAGTGAAGTAACATGTATTTCAGAACAACTACAACAGGAGTTACAGTCACAAATTACATTACACACTCTTTCCATGAAGGCCCTACAGATTAATGGAGCATTTCACCAAAAAAGTAAAAGGCTAAATAAACAAATTTGGTTACATGTAGTCGTATCCAATCAGACTTTTCACACCTGTTGTATAGTTATACCCAACTACCGGACTTTAATATTTGGCATAGGTTGGATGTATCGATATGATTGTAAAATATGTTTGCTTCCAGACTAAATCATTAACATTACGACATCAAGATATAGTTCTAAAAATTACTTTTACAACCTTTTACAACCACCTGAATGCAATTTCGAACCAGAGAAGTTTGAGGTTTTTCACACCAATATCAATAATACAAAGGAGAAATATAGCGTCTGTGAATATATAAGTAAATGAAAAATTGTGGCATTGCGGACAAATTTTTTAATTAAAGAAAAAACCATCCTCGAGCAGGAATCGAACCTGCGACCTTTGGATCTCTAGTCCATACTCTAACCATCTGAGCTATCCAGAACACAGATTCCATTGCATTTCGAGCATATCACTTTTTTCAAGAATTTAATGTTAGTTGTTGTGGGAATGGATTATGAAGGTAAGGGATCTCATGTACTATCAGTGGCCATCAATATCATTACTTTTTCCGACGTTAGGATTTGGAATCATTGTAATACTACCAAAGAACTAATCCTCTATTGGGAAAATTTACAGTCAACGAATTAGAGAAGTAAGAAACAGCTAAGTAAAAATTATTTCATTTATAATAAGGTTTTGTTATAAGTACCAAAACCCAGTTAACTCGAAAATTACCATTGCTTTACCAGAACATTTGAGGAAGAAACTGGTATAGCATTATCATTACGAGCTAGGGCACTTTAGTGCATCCAAAATTTCCAGTATAATAGCAAACCGCTTTTATGGTCAGAAATGCATAAAAATATCATTTGAATCTTGCGTACTTGTGACCTGGGTCAGAAATCTAAATGGAAAAATTCTAACCCCGAAGGCCCTTGGACTACGGTTTTAGCTAGAAACCCTGGTGAATTGGTTGCAGTCGATTTTTATGGTCCTCTGCCCAAAGGAACAGGTGGCGATCTCCAGTAGTCAAATTTGTTGCACAATAAATAATATCAAAATATCCATCCATATCTACAGAGCACTATCCAGATCTTTTTGTAGATGAACTTGAAAATTAGAATCAGAAATGCTTTATTGTCATAAAATATAAAATTTTGTTGACAAAGCTACTAAGAACTAAGATACAAATTGATACATCACATTTTTAAAACCAGCCCACTGTATAAGTTAAAATAAGATAACAAAAATTTAAAATTTTTAAAAAGTTTAGAAATTCAACCATTTTACAAAAATAGACAATGAAGAACAATATAAAATTATACATACATATTGAAAACTCTAAGTATAGTAGAGGGATACACAATGAATCTAAACTCTCAGGAATTTACGTCATAAGTTGTGAAGGTGTCGAGCAGGAATTCATCTGAATTGTAATAGACTCCCCGAAGAAGGAGTTTTTTGGCCTCTTTACGAAATTTTTCATTGCTTCTTTATTTCCTGATGGGAAGATGGTTGAATAATTTTTTTCCATTGTAAAGTATGGAGGATTTGATTTGTGAAGTTGTGGGGATAGGAAGACTGATATTATATATGAGACGGGTTTCATAATTCGACTGATTGATCATAATGTTGTCTTTGTAGTATTTTCTAGAATAGAGAGGCAAGCTAGGGGTAAAATTGTTTGTGATGAAAAAAGAGGTCTACAAGAATCACGTATTCCTGCTCGACATATGTACCTAAGAGCCCTTTTCTGTAGTATAAAAACCGCATTTGTTAAAGTTTGAGAACTTGTACCCCAGAAGAATATCCCGTAGCGCAAGTGAGATTCACAGAGTGCAAAGTATGCATTTCTAGCTGATAGAGAATCCATGGTGGAGGAGATAGTCCTTATGGCATAGCAACTTGAGGAGAGTTTCCTACACAGTTTGCTGATATGGTCTTCGAATTCCAAGTTATTATCAATATGTAGCCCTAAGAATTTTTTTGCTACTTTGGAATTGATGATTTGTTCATCGAGCGAAACAGAATCAATAGTGCATTTGAATGTTAAAATATTGGTTTTTGAAATATTGAACGTTAATAGGTTAGCGTTGCACCACTGCTTGACTTTTTTCAGATCGCTTTCAATATTGTTATGTAAAGCCACCACGTTGCTATTGTGCCAAAGTTAATATGTATCATCTGCAAAAATAGTAAATTCATCATCAATGGGTAAATCTGCTATAGCATTGATATACAGTAAAAATAACAAGGGACCGAGCACATACCCTTGTGGTATCCCGTATTTAATTTCCTGTTCGGCAGATGTCACCTCATTAAAAGTCACCTTTTGCACACGGTCTGATAAGTATGATTTGAACCATAATAGAATGTTTCCTCTAAAACCATAAATTTCAAGTTTATGCAACAATTATTTGGAAAACATTCCACAAAGCCAAATAGATATATTTCTTGGAGACATTAATATTGATATACTTGATAAAAAAGACCTTGTTTCGAATAATTACTTTGCTATGATGTCATCGTTGGGTTTAAAATCATATATTAACACTTATACGAGGGTAACATCTACAACAGCAACTTGTATTGACGACAGCTTTATGAAAGAAAATCTACAATATGCCAATCTAAAATACAAGTCATTCACCATCAATGCAGATGTTACGGATCACTATCCTGTATTTCTAGGATTGCACTATGACAATTTATCTGCTCCAAACAAAAAAAAAACTAAAGTTATTTAGATTATGGATGCTAATAAATTTTTTAATCTAATAAAACTGCAAGACTGGAGTTAAATAAATAAATATAACCCAAATATAGATTATTCAACATTTTCTGATATATTTAATGAAATATATAATCAGACCCTAAATTAAAAAAAAAGTACCTATCAAATGCTCTTAATAAATAAAACTTTGGATATCACAGGCCATTATCAATTCTATAAAACAGGGACTAAATGAAGCATAAAGCACTCAAGAGAAAAAATGAATTACTATTGAATGAATATAAATCATACCGAAATCAACTCAACAAAATAATACACGCAGCAAAAAATAACTATTACAAACAATGAGTTAACGAAAATAAAAATGATATCAGAAAACTGTTTGAAGTAGTCTCGGAATCAAGCAATATCGACAGCTGCAAAAAAAAAATAAAAAAATTCATAATGGGAATGATGTGAGATTTAATAATGATGTTGACAGGTTAACTATTGCAACAAATATTTCAACGAAATTGGTTTAAAATGGCTAGTCAGATCAAAAGATCTACTAATGACTACAAAAATAGATACCCAACTATTTCTGAATCTATGTTCCTATATCCAGCTACTGAAAACTAAATAATCCAATACATTAAAACTCCCTAAAAAATAACTCTTATCCAGGAATAGATGGGATTACTACTAAAACATTAAACTTATACATTCATATATTATATATATATCCCCACTCTTATAAATAAGCACCTTAATATTTGAAACGGGCATAGTCCCAGACAAATTTAAAACTCCAATAATAACCCCAATCTATAAAAATGGCAATGAGTCAAATAACTCTAATTTAATTAGCCTAAGTAATTTTTCCAAAATTTTTGAAAAATGCTGAAAAATTAGACCCTATGATCATTTAAATAAGCATCAAATATTACATAAAAATCAATTTGGATTTAGGAAACGTAAAAGTACCTCTGATGCAATGTATGAAGTTGTTAACTCAATAAAAGACAGCTTGGAATAAAATAAAAATGTATTGTGGTCTTCTTAGATTTAGCAAAGGCTTTTGACACTGTCCCACATAATATACTCCTCGAGGTTTTGGTAAATTACGGGATCCGTGTCAGAAATCTTCAAGAACTACCTCAATAATAGAAAACTTACTGTAAAAATTAAAGACTCAGAAGTGAACCTTTAAATACGTAACTAGGCGTCCCTCAGGGCACTGTATTGGGGCTGTTACTCTTTATCACCAACATACATTCACTACTAAGTGAATCTACAATCTCATATGCAGATGATAGTGTATTGATTTTCGAAGGCAACTCTTGGGATGGTGTAAAAGTAAAAGCAGCAGAAGGTGTCCAAAATGTTGAAGAGTGGCTGAATTTTAATCAACTCTCACTTGATACAAAAAAAATATATAGCATTTTCAATCACAAATTCTAATAAAATAATTACAATAACCTTAAAATTAAGGGTCTCGAAACAGGTCGATTATCAACAGGGGAAGGGGGCGGTAAAATTTCCTCACCGGCATTAATTACCGGTGTCTTCCGTTTCATTTCGCGGAATCTCTCAAACCTTAAGAATAAATTCCATTCTTCCTGTTCCTCCTGCGATACCACCTGCCGAATAGCAGGAATTTCACTATTCGGGCGGGCCGTTTGATGAACGGCCTCGCGTGCAGGCGGACCCCTTCGATCGGGGGCTCGTCACTAGCTCGGGAGCGATTGAGCTCTGATATAAGAGAATTATTGTCCGGAGTGCGGTTTGACTCAAACATTCTCATTTCATTCATTCCTGAATTTCTTGAAAATTGTTCCAAAAAATTGAGTGTTGTTTTCCTTTTTCAGTACTAGGTGCACTTCGGTGTGTTTTGTTGGAATAACTAGTCTGTCACATACATACTGTTCTTTATTTTGATACATAATTGTTCTACTCTTATTGATATATATAAAATTGTAAATATGGATAGGTGACATCTGAGCTCTACGCATGGTATAGTTACCGCTTTGGTTTTGGATTTACATCTAGTTCAATTTTTTTTCCGTGATGGAGTTCTCTTGTCGTCGTTCCATGGCTAGGTGTGACAAATTCAGCCCCTGACAGATGGTTGGCCTCTTTGGGTGCTGTCAATCACCGCATTGCATCTATTGTTTCCTCATGTCGTCAATTCATTTTGCATCGGCTAAAAGTTTTAGCCCTCCCAAATTAAATATGGGACACACCCCTTGAAAGGAAATCCCAATTGCCCATATGGTCTACGTGATGAACATAGGGAATTAAATAATTTTATAACATTAACCTACAAAAATAATTTTTTCATCTCCATGTAAGTAGCTTTTATTGTACCCACATTACCCATGTAACTAAGTCTTTGTTCTTCTTTATTGGAATACTTTTTTATATATGCTGATGATGAACCTATAGAGGTTCGAAACTATTCACCTAATCGATGGTTTGATCTAATCGATTGTTAATATTATATTGTGGAGACGACTTCGTGTTTTCTTCTTCAAAAAAATAAAGAGTTGTGCCTACGGGAAAGCGTGTGGTTTCCCTTCTTATCTTAACTGAATAGTATACTTTCGCCCTAGGGCCTGATAATATCTTGGTTCATGAACACAAATTTTTTTTGTAGCTTTTGGTTTTTGGTTTTTAACGCTATACTCTCCCTTTGGTATTTGCTTTAAAATAGTATATTTTTGCGGTGGCAACATTTAAATATATTGCTTTAAAATACTATATTTTTTTTGGCTTTAAGTTTTTTTTGCTTTAAAATACTATATTTTTTCTTTTAAAGTAAAATCTCGAAATTTTTAGATTTTTTTTTGAATACATTTCTCAAATTTTTTTTTTTGGTACTTTAAATCCCTTATCAGAGCTTCTTTGTTTCAAAATTTCCCAACTGAATTTGAACAAACGTTTGGTGGGGGGTTTTTGTTTAGTTCTGTTTTGAATTTTTCTCATTTTTATTTTTTTTTAAATGATTTTTTTGGGAAAATTTTAAAACCAGAATAGCATATTTTATTGCTACTTAATTTTTCTTTCCCTGTTATCTTCCAGTCTTATAAATGGACTGAGGATTTTTTTTGTATGCTATCTTTTTGCATCTATCTTTTGACTCTAGATTAAAATTTGAATCATAAAACCTTGAGGTTCAAAGGATATCCTTTGTTCTCCCCACTTTTTAAAAATTTTTTGATTCCTATCATTTCTTATATACCACGGGTAAACCCCACTGGACAGAAGGACTGGTACCCTGGAGGTCATACGCCGTCAAAAGCCTGGTCCGTGAAGATCAAACCAATTCCGCCAAAAAAGGGGCCCAAAAATAAATAGATAACCACCCGACCACATTCGCCCATTGCCGCTGAGACCGGTTTCATCGTCGTACCCGCTGAGACCATTTTTGTATAAACCAGCCTTCTTCATCTCCCTCCATTGAAGACTTCCGCAGGTATATCCGTATCACCAACATCTAGAGGAATCTTGACTATTTGTAAATGTTCAAATTTTATTGGAGTCAAAAATTTTTCTATACATATAATTTTTCAATTTTTCTAAATCTTTTTTTTTACTCTTCCAATTTAAAATTGTTAAAAGTTTTATAATTTTCTATCCAGTCAATGTTTATGATTTGTCTGGAATAAATTTGTTAAGTTGATTTCCTGCATATTTATTTGCCTTTCCATACAAGCTAGGTGACATTTATTCAGTAAATTTTGTTTTATCTTTGGCTTTTGTCTTTGAAGCCTGGCGCCCAACTCTTGAACTAGTAAGTTAATTAATGTATAATTTTTTAGTGGCCCAATTTGATAAACTAGGAAAAGTCATCAATTGAACTCACGGCCTAACCGTATCCATCTGAGCAGCCTATCGGCAAAGTGATTTCACCTTCTTAAATTTAGTCAGATACTTCAAATTTGGGGTTCAAAAACAAAGGGGTTTTTACAACTGGCGCAGTTAGGATGGGCTAAAGAGACTGACGATTCTCATATGGAGGGGAAAAAACAAGGGCTGGTTGTATGAAACTCGCGTGATACTTTCAACGGGGGAAGTACAGAAGTTTGTTGAATTTGTGTTTTGGGGCGAGTCCCCGGGCGTAAATTGTAGGACATGGGGAAAGTGAATTAACTCCTTAAAATTAAGTTTTACACCTATCATCGCAGTGTAACTGATACGTTTTTTTGTCGCAGAAAGACCTGTGCACTGAGGTTCATACGTGTATGATCTCTAAGTTCAATCTGGTTGACGTGTCGCTTCATTGCATCTGTCACAAATCGCGGTTTTGTGGGGATATCCGTCAGTGAGCTTCCGACGATAAGGGGCTTCCTCAGCCTAAAGGGGAAATCAAATTAGCTGAACAACCCCACATCCCAAAGCACATGAGTGCAGGATCCTTTAAAAAAAAGGGGGCATTCTTATACAAAACAACGTAGTTTTAGCCCCCAAAATTTTATCCTTCTTTTGTTTGAAAACCAAAAAAAAAAATTAATTTTTTTACAACAAAATTCAACCGTTATAAATTGCAATTGAGAAAATTGCCATTTAAGATGCAAATCGGCTTTTAAAGGTCATTAATACACCCACCCCCTTTAAAAGGGTTTCCTCGCTAACCGAAGGTGTGAAAACTATTCACCTATTTCTTTTCCAAATGTATTTACCGATTTTTTTCAGGTGCAACGTTTAGGTAATTGTCGATTTATTTTTATTCGGAAACATTTTTTTTTAGGTTTTTTTTCCCCCTGTTCACCCCATGCCTTTTCGCCCCGAGATTAAATGACACAGGGTAGCTGGTGATAGGGTTTGGCCCCGAATATCTTTTTCCCAAGAAAGAACTCTACGATCGATAGCAAATTTTGGAAAAGTATTTAGGGGTTACCATCGATAAACATCTTAAATGGGACTACGTGTCGTTAAAATTTGTGAAAAAAATCCGTAAACTTTTAAAAAAATGTACCATATCCGAAAATCTAAATAAAGAAAACTATGATTGTATAACACCTAGTAGAACGCTTATAAAATATGGATATTAGTAGGGGTGGATTATGAGAACACCCTTCACCAATAATTGTATTAAAATTACATACAAAAAATTATGTTAAACAGTTTATTATATAATGAAAACATGTTAAATGTCAGAATCTTTATTTCATAAAAATTTCAACATTCTACTACAAAAATAGTCAACATCCCAAAAATATCTCATTCTTAAAAACAAAGAGCAAAACAAAATGAACAAGTAGTTTTTAATTTTAAAAAAGAACCCTAAAATTTTTTTAATTAGTTGGCACCAAAGTTTTAATATCTGCCTCTAAAAAAAAGAACATCTAAGGAAACATTAAAAAAAAATTATATTTGTACAAACACAAGTTTAAAATTTGTTATGGAACCCTTTGTACACAAAAAGGTACCAAAAAATTTTTTTGTTAATTTTTATTTACCTATTCCCCATTTTTTTGTATCATAATAGGCAAGGACATAATTTCGGGAAAAAAATACCACAATGTCAGAACGATGAGAAAAGTGGTTATTTTTTTTCTTTTTTTTTTTGGGTTTTTTTAAAAAAAAAATGCCCAGATATTTCCATTTAAAGGGGAAACCGCGCCAGGTTGGCGTTTTTAAAAGAACTACCCCCGAAAATTACAGCTTTCCAAGCCTTATTTAATTTTTTTAAATGTGCAAGAAAAAATAATGATATAATCACCCATACATATTTTAAAAAAAATAATAAACAAAATTTCACAAATTTAAAAGTCTTCAGTTCAATAAACCCCACAAGTAATGTTCATTCATGGATAAACGAAGAAATTTCCCCAAATTCCAAAAAATAGTAAACCCCGGCAACTCGCCGATATAAAAAGCTTGCCGAGCGTTTTAATAATTTTTGACAATAAGCGGGCCAAAAAAAAATGACATAGACCGGTATACATACATATTCAAGAATAACTAAAAAAAGAACGGCTATAAAAGGGAAGTTTCATTTCAATAAAACAAAAGTTCTGTTTTTTCATAGGATGAAAGATAATAACATTTCCCAAAGTTAAAAAAAAAGGGGACTTTTAAACCAGTAAAATGAAAACGGGGATTTAGCGCAAAGAAGTTTAAAACGCGTGTCTAATGTCCCAGTAAATTGGAGGTTTTAGGCGGGGTCTATTCGAATATTACCAAAATTCCCGGAAAAATATGCATACAAAACTATTTTATCACTATATTGAACTTCAAGCACATATAAAAAATTTTCACTTTGTATCTCCCTATTATAATACCAAAAAACACTTAAACCAGATATGACCTATATTTAAATTACAATAATCTAGTTAAAAGGGAAACATTCTAATTGGGGTAAAAGTTTTTTTTGTGAATTAAAAAAAAAACCCGATAAAAATTTTTAAATTTTTTTTTTGTGAATGTCTAAGAAAACAACTAATTTCCCCCCAAAAGGCTGGACTTGAACCCTTTTATAGATTTAAAGGCCTAATCAAAAAAAAAATCGGGGAAACGGAAAAAACTTAGGACTTTATATCTTGAACTTTTTTTTTTTATTCCAATTTTTTTTTTATAATAAAAAAGATTGCCCAGTTTAACTAGTAAAAAAATCAAAAGCTTAAATTTTTCCAACCCCAAAATAAAAAAATGGCTCCGAAAATAAAAAAAATTAAAAAACAAAATTTTTAAAAGTGAAATGAGGATGAACCCTAAATTTGTATATAGTCTTTAGTGTAATTTTTTTGGAAAGAGTAATTCCAAGTATTTTTTTGTAGGAATTTGGTTATTAACCTTTATAGTTCACTTGTATTTTGTTTGTTTGTAACCGACTCCTTTGGGCGTTTTTTCCCCCCTTCCAGCGTGAATGATTTAAATTTGGGGGTACAATAAAAGAAATTTTTTTGTGAAAAAAAAAAAAAAAAAGGGGGGTCCAAAGTGGCGTACGATTTTTGGGGGTTTTTTGTTTGTTAAAAAAATTGGGGGGTTTTGTCGTCGGAGATTATGATTTTTTTGTCAAAAAAAAATTCAAGATGGCGGCCCAAAATGGTGGACAGTATTGTGATTATGGTCTGATTCTAAAAAAAAGGGTGGTAGGGGGGGGGTTTTGGGGGGGGGGAATATTATGATTCTTTTGAAAAAATTGAACAATTCAAGAGGGGGGCCCCTTTTAAAATGGCGGCCGAGTTTTTGATTATGGTCTGATTCTATTCAAAATTGGTAGGGGGGGGTTTTTGGGGGGGGGAAAAATTTATTATTCTGTCATAAAAAAAGGGGATTAAGATGGCGGCCCCAAAAGGGGGCCCCAGGGTTTTTGGGGAATTTGGGGGTTTAAATTCTATTCAATATTGGAGAAAAATTTTTTTAAAAAAAAAATTAATAATAATAGTTTAAAAAAAGTTGAAAAATAAAAAATTTTTTTTAAAAAAAAAAAAAAAAAACCCCCCTTTTTTTAGGGAAAATTTTTTAAAAAAAAAGAAAATAAGAAAAAAAAAATTTTATTTCAAAAAAAAAATTGGGGGGGCATGGTATCAATAATTATATAGTACATTACAAACCTAGGGGGTAAGTCAAATTAATTTTTAAAAACATGCTTTATTATCAAAAGAATAGAAATCTTATTGAAAAAAACTTCTAAATATAATACATAAATCGTAACTGCTTAAAATGAGCAGGTGGTAATGGTAATTAAATAAAATTAAAATTATGAAAACCCAAAATGGGGGTTCCCCCAATTTTAAAAAATAGATGAACTTCTAAATGTATGTATATACTTTTGGGTACTATAAAAAAAATTTTAAAAGAAAATACAGTAAAATAGATAAAAAAAAACTTTTTTAATTTATTTTTTGGGTTTTAAAAAAAAAAAACGGGGAGAGTTGTCAGATGAAAAAAAAATTAACATAATATACCATAAAATCTTTAAAAAAAAGTTTTGATTTTTTTAAAAAAATCGTACATATATATCCAAAAACACACATATACCTTCCATTAGTTGGTGTAAGACGTGGATACTTCATATTTTGTACTGTTTTCACAGCTATTCGAATTTTTTTCCAAAAAAATTTATAAAACGGTCTTGGGGAAAAAAATTTTTTTTCACCCCTTTTTCCTAATTTCCCCGGGGGGCTAAGGATTTTTTTTTTTGCCGGTAAATGGTTGAACTTTTTTTATTACCATTGTAAACAATTGAATTTTGGCCGGGGGGGGTTTTAGGGATTAAAAAAAGGGATATTTTGGCCATTTGCCCTAGTGTTATGTCGTGTCTGTTTTTTTAAAAAATGTAGTTTTTTGCTTATAAATTTTAAAATAGTTGATTCTAACACGAAGATTGATGTTAAGCGTAAGTATTTTCCCAAAAATGAATGGGGGTTTTTTCATGAGGTTTGATGGTTAACATGACATATGTATCTGGGGGCTCTTTTTTTTGTAAGTAAAGATCATTGAAAAAACGCTTTTTGGCAGGCCCCCCAAAAAAGCTATACCATATCTGATGTGGGGATTCCATAAAATTTTTAAAAAAATGTCTCAGATCACAGGTAATTTTTGGGGAAAAAGGGATACCATCCCCCACGTTTTTTTTTAAAAAAAATACATTTTTTTTTTTTTTTTTAATTTTTTTTTTGCCTGGTTTTTTTTATAAAAGCGTGTTTTTTTTTTTTTTTAAAATATTATTTTTTTTTTTCATATTTTAAAATTTGTTTAAATTTGGGGAAAAATTTTTTTTTATATGTTCTTGAAATATTTCAGGGTTTGAAAATAAATTCTAAGAAATTTTTTTTTGACCCCTAACCTCAATTATTGCCCGAAAAAAAATTGTTTGGATCCCCCCAAAAAAATTTTTTTGAAATTTATTTTTCTTATTTCCCCCAAAATTTTTAATCCCCCAATTTTCCACGTATATGGTATTTGATCAGTCGAGATTATAGTCGCCCCCAGATAATGGACAATTTGCAAAAAAAAAATTTTTTTTCCCCAAAAAAAAGAAATCATTATGAATAGAAAAAAAAACAAAGGGGGGCTTCAATACAAGAATAAGTTTCATATAATTCAAAATATTGTAAAAACCCCCCTTTAAAAATTTTGGGCCAATTTGTCCCATGTCATCACGTGATAGCAAAAAACCCCCCTTTTATTGGTGTGATCGAATGGTTGTAACTCTCTGGGGTTTTTTGGCTGTTTAGTCGCAATGGAGGGAAAAATTTTTTTCCCAACGTTTGAAGTTTCCCAAATATCATAGCCGCGATTTTTTTTTTTTTTTTGTGCAAAAATTTTCCCCCAAAAAAGAATGATTGTTGATGATTTTTTTACCATGATTTAAAAGATTAATTCTTGAAGTCGGGGTTCCCCGGGGGTATTTTTGTAGTTATGTGTTATGGTGATGGTGAAAACATTAAATATAATAACATCATTTTGGCATATTTTTCCCAAAAAGGGGGTGGCCAACGATGGTAATTTTTAAACCCAAAAAAATTTTTCCCAAAAAAAATACACCTGTAGTCTCTATTAAATTGGGGCACCGCCTCGAAAGGGGGGAAAAAATAATGAAAACTGTAATTTTTGAAAATTTTTTTGCTTTTATCTTTTTGGTTTTAAAAATGGACGGGGGCCCCTATTTTCACCAAAACGATTTAGTATTTTAAAAGGGGAAAAACCCTTTTTTTTCAAATCAATTTTTTGGGGCCTGGAAGGCGGAAAATAGAAGCTGCCATTTTTTACGCAAATTTTTTTTCGTCCCCAAAAATTTTTTTTTTTACATATTCCCGGTTTTTAAAAAAGTGGACAAAACTTTGGGGGCCCCCAAAAAAATTTGGGGTATAGGTGCATTCTATTCTATTTTTTTGAAAATATTTTTTTAACCCCCCGTCCAGGGATTATTTCCGGGGGTGGCCTTAGGATCTGGCCTTTAGCTTTCAAGGACACAATTGTTATTCCCCAAAAAACAAGATAGGTGAAAATGCCTTGGATTTTAAAAAAAAGGCCAATATCATGATAACAAACTTTGCAAAAAAATTCCCGGGGGAAAAACCCAAAAGGGGAAAAAATTTTTTTTTCATCCTCAATAAAAAAAAAAATTTATCCGACCCCAAAAAAAATTTGGTTTCGGGGAAAAAATTTTCCCCCAAGATGCGATAGTTTCCCCAACAAATAATGTATTTTCTGCCCCAAAATAAAAGTATGCCTTGCCTATGTATGTTTTTTAGATCCCCAAAAAAAAACATTTTGCCCCCCTTATGGAATCTCTAGAAAATATCGGAATAAAAAAGGGAAACCCCCACTCTTCAAAACTATATTTCAGACAAATCCCCAAAAATTTTAAAAGTCCCCGGGGGGGGGTACAGTGATAAGCCCGTGGGTTTGGGGGGGGCCCCAAAAAGGGGGGGTTCTGGGACCGATCTTATTTTCGAAAAAATAACAATAATTTGGTTTTAAAAATTTTTAGCTCTGGAGGGGAAAAAAAAAGGCCCCGAGATATGGCCATGTTTTCAAAACGGGGGAAAAGGGGGGGGTTAAAAATGACAGTACAAACCGATATTTCTTGTATCAAAAAAATTTTGGTTTTTATCAAGTTGTTGACAATAAATTTGGGGAAAAACCCGGGGGATACCATTCCCTGCTACAATCAAGACACCTTTTTTAAATATATAGAAATATATGAAAAGGATCGATTTCTCATATACTACCATCAAAAGTTTCAAGCCTTGGGTGTACTCATTGATGACCATTCGAGGGTGGGATGTCCATATTAAATACGTAATAAAAAAACTTCAATTTATTTTACAGTGCTAGTAAAAAGTCCCTCCCCCCGTATTTTTTTGAACGGGTATACTTATAATAATGAAAATTTGGAGGGTGGAAAATAAACGGATGTAGGCTTCTCAACTGGTCATAACAGGGGGCGCAATAGTCATAAATGACGTCCAAGGCCACTGTGACCAATAATTTTAAATGGGACCCTATGGCAAGTGACAGCTCGTTTGAAGGTATTGAAAATACCTATTCAGTCATACCAATTTTGTTTGGGTTTCGGCTGATTTTGATTATAAATTGAAGAAATCGAAAATTATAGTTTCGCTTTTAAATTTGAAGATTTAAGAACCAGTTCTTATAATAAGTGTTCAAAATGTGCTCCATCTACTTCCTGGCAGTAATGCACCCCTATTGCTAAATCTTGTGGCTCGTCCCAGTGTGTCAGCGGAAATTGCCCTACATTCTTCAACAATTCTTTTGTTTCAGAAGGGAATACTTCAGGGCTGGCGTAAACCTTAGATTTCAAGTCCCCCTAGAAAAAATCTAATGGTGTAGGTCCGGTGACCGAGCTGGCCATTCCCGAACCTCGTCGTCCAATCCATCTACCACGATTTCTTCATCTAGGTAACGTCTTACTGCCCGTAATAATGTGCAGGGCACCATCTTGTTGAAACGTTATTTCCAAGTTGTCGAATTCATCTGGATTTTTCCTTAAATAATTTTTGTAACATCTCAGATACAATTCACCGGTTAAGTTAGCATTGAAAAAAGGCCCAACTATGTGGTTTCCCAAAATACCTGCCCAAACATTTTTTTTTTCTGGAAATTGGTATTTTTTCACGAAAGATGTGGGTTTGTGTCCTCCAATACCTCACATTTTGAGGTGTTAACATTTCATTGAGGGGAAAAAAATTTCTTTCGTCCCCTAAAACAAATTGTCTGTATGTAACGGTTTGTTTTGGGTTTATTTTTTGGACATAGTTTCACAGAATTCTAGTCTTCGGTCGGGTCATCATCGAAAGGTTGGTGCACCATTTTTAATTTTATGGATGAAATTTGTTTTAGCCAACACCCCATGTACTGTCCTTTTGACTGACTTCACAGATAGACGCAACTTGGGCTGTGGAAAGTAGGGTTTTTCTACCATTTTCCAATTATGCTTTTTGTATCCACTTAATTGTTGGGCCGAAACGTTTTGGCATCTTGAACACTTACCTGAATGCTTCAAACTTCCGAAAAGCTCCCTCAAATAAACCCTCGATATAGGGGGGATCGGGGACCTCTCATTAAACAGTCATTCCCCATGGAAATTGTTTCTACATTCACCAATTATTAAGATAGCTGCTACTTTGTGAGCTAATGCTTACCATTTTGCCTATGTAAACACTTAAACGTCTTGTTAAACAATGGGTTAAAATTTTTTAAGGTATAAACACTTTTGACAAGTAGAAATTCAAAACGTCAACCTTTGACAATTAAACCAGAGGCGTACTTAAAATCTTTATTAATTAAATGCGAAACTATAATTCTCGTATTTCTTCAATTTATCTCAAAATCAGCCGAAACCCAAACAAAATTGGGTATGACTGCATAGGTATTTCAATACCTTTCAAACGAGCTGTCGCCCCATAGGGTCCCATTTAAAATTTTGGTCACAGTGGCCTTGTGACGTCATTTATAAAATATTGCGTCACCTGTTATGACCAGTTGAGGGAACCTACATCCGTTTATTTCCACCCTCAAATTTCAATTATAAGTATACCCGTTCAAAAATACGAGGGAGGGACTTTTACTAGCACTTTATATAAATTCAGACATCTTTGTGACACATTACCTCGGAAAGAACTAAAATTGTGTATTTTGCCTTGGAGATAGTCATCGAAATACGCATCTTGGCAGGGTTTCAGCACTCAGAAAACACATAACACCTTTAGAAAATTTTACAACGAAGATTCTTGAAACTAATGTTACAAAAAATGGGACTACTCAACAGAACTGACTTACACTGGAGTCAGGGTGTTTGACCTCAGGCAAGGAATTCATTATAAATGTATGATCAATTAGAAATTAAAAAAACAATCATAAATATGAACTTGGGAGAAAAAACATTTAAATTCCCTTCATGACAAAATCTATGGGGCAAAGATCAAATGAGTTCTTAGCGCCCAAACTCTACAACAGCATCCCCCATGAACTTAAAAACATGTCAAATAAAACATTTAAAAAGTATAAACAAATTTGTGCTGACCTGCCTAGGGCATGCGTTCATGGTTTGATAGAAACGAAAATATAATTGAATAAAGTTACATTTCATAAGGTATCGGATAGGTAAGTATTTTGTTTCCATATCGCATCTCCCTTCAACCAATCTCCCAAAAAAATTGATCCAAATTCAAATATTCTAAGAGTCAATGTTGAATGAATCTACTGTTTCTTGCTTTAATTTCAAAAATCTTATTGTGTTCTGTTATAAATTATTCAGTTATTACAGTATATATTTTTATATTTTTTTTATTTTTATATTTTTTAATTGCTACACTGTCTCGGAACAAGTATTATACTTACCGAGTATATTTACTCATCATATCATTTATTTTAGTATTTGTTATCCATTATCCATTTCATTAATGCCTGTCGTGTGATATTCAATAGGACGTTCTAGTGGAGTGTTCATTATTATTATCTTATACTACTTCTATTATAACGTATTGTATTGCTTATATTATTATTGAGTGTTCATTATTATTATCTTATACTACTCCTATTATAACGTGTTGTATTGCTTATATTATTTTGTGAGTGAATAAATTTATTATTATATTATTATTATTATTATAAGCGAAAATATGTTAAAAATGATAGCTTCTATTTTCTGCTGTCTTCCGGACGGTGCTCCAAATTGATTTGAGACTATGGGTATATTCTATGGCTTACTCAGATCGATTTGGTGAAATAATTGTCAACGTTCGTCCAGTATTAACCGAGATGAAAGCGAAAATATGTCAAAAATGACAGTTTTATCCATTTCCTGACGGTGTCCCAAGTTGTTTTGAGACTATAGGTGCGTTCTGTTGGTTATTTCAAATGTTTTGATGAAAAAAAAAATTCAGTTCGTCTAATATTAACTTTGACATATTCAAATTGATTTGAGAGTATAGGTGCATTCTATAGGTTATTTTGATTGTTTTGGTGAAAATATTTGTAACGTTTCTCCAGTATTAACCGAGATAAAAGCGAAAATGTGTCAAAATTACAGTTTTTATTCTTTTCTGCCTTTGAGGCGGCGCCCCAATTTATTTGAGACTACAGGTGTATTCTATGGGTAACTGATATCATTTTGGTCAAGAATTACTCATCGTTCGGCCATTATTTTGGAAAAATCAGTAAAATTATGCCAAAAATGATGTTATTATATTTAATTTTTTCACTCATAACCTAACTTGTAGCAACTTGCATATCTTCCGAAAAATATATTTATTCACATCGTACATCATTCATTTCTGTACAATTGTTGAAATCCTTACTAATATTTCATAGTAAAAAATTAAAATAATGAACTGGGTTCAAATTTACATGTAAACGCGCGCTTCTTTGCGGCCATCTTGTGCGTCAGATGGCTCGTAGGTTTGTTTATTTAGAATATTAAATATATTAGTATCGCTCTTCGTTTGCAAACGTTCGATATTTTTTTGCTTGTTTTGTTCTTGCGGATCAGTGATATCATGGAAGGGGGCAAAATCAAAAGGTTTTAATATTGCATTGTTCCAATGGCCTTCACCTCTCTATACCCAAAATTGTTTTTCTGTGCCCGAACGCAAAACGGCGTAAGTGGTGCCAAATAATGAAAGGGACCTCTTTCCAGTGGAACAAATCATTACTATTGGGGTCATTTTGATGAGGTTTATAGTTGTATTTAAGTTAAATTTCCATATTCATATTTTCGTTTTTGTTTCGTTGAACAAATTTTATGTTATTGAAACTTATTCTTTTATTAAAGACTCTTTGCTTTTTGGCTATTCATAATATGGTTTGATTTGGAAATTAATTTTTTGCAAATTTCTAAGGGTTAATCAAAATCATGGTCGAAAATCATCAACAATATTCATTATTGGGAAAAAAATATCACAAATAAGCATAAATTCCGGCAATATTTGGGAAACTTGGCAACCTTGGGGTAAAATTTCGTCCATCCCAACTGCCTCTCACAAGCCAAATGTGGCCGGAAAACCGTAATCCCCTTAATGACTACTAGGGCATTTCCCCTTTCAAAAAAAAACCAAAAAAGAAAAAACGAAAAAGCCTATAATTTCAAGAAAAGGGGTTACCTCGTTTTTCAAGGCCTTGCAGGAATGCCTGGTCATTTTTAAAAAGCTACGGACGTCCGAGTTATTTTATATGAAAAGGGTATTGTAACGTAAAAAAACAACTTGGTTCAATTTTTTTCACACTTAGTTACAACAATTTAGGGCCCCCCATTTACCCCCTTTACTTTTTCCCGAGGGTTTGGTTTTTGGTTGGGGGGGTTTTTTTTTTTTTGGTGGGGTGGAGGGTTTTTGGGAATCCCCGGGGATCCCCAGTTCTCCCCGGGGGGCGGGGCCCGCCTGGGTTTTTTTTAAAAGGGGGTTTTCCCCAAAAACCCGGGGTGGCGATCCCATTTTCCGGTTTCGTGGGGAAGGCCGGGGTCGGGGAAGGGGAAAAAAAAAATCTTGGGCGGGGATGGGTTTCCCCCGCCCGGGGCCCCTTTCCCCCCATTCCACAAGGTTTTTTGGGGAAAATTCCGGGTTAAATTTTGGCCACCGTATTCTTTTTGGGGTTTTTTCCCTCTTTGGGGGTTTACTTGGGAAGCCCGGTCCCGGGAAAATTTTCCGGGCTTTCCAAAACCGGGGGGGCCCCCAAGGATTCCCCTTGGGAGGGGGGGCCAAAAAATTTTTAAAAACAAGGGGGACTTTTTTCCGGTCTTGGGGCCACCGGCGGGGGGTTTTTGGGGCCCCAAAAAACCCCCCGTCCCCGTCCCAGGGGCTTTTTTTTAAAAATGGGACTCTTGGGAACCCCCTTTATCTTCCGGGGCTTGAGGGAAAAATTTTGGGGCATTCGGGTTTTAACCCCCAACCGGAAGGGATTTTGGGTTTCTTCGGGGGCTTTTTTGGAAAAAGGCGTTTTTTTTTCCCGTTTTGGGGGCCCCAAAAAACGATTCCCCGCAACTTTTTTTAATCCCACGGGGGGTTTGGGGTTGTCCCCCCAAAAGGGGGGCACCCAAAACCCCCCAAGGGTGGCCTTTTTCCTTTACCCCCTTTTCATTTTACCCTCCCGTTTTCCCCCCGGGGCTCTTCCTTTTCCCCGGCCTTCCCCCAAATTTCCGGGAAACTTTTTTGGGCGTTTTTTTTCCTTCGGCCCCAAACTTCAGGTCCAACAGTGGGTTCCTTGGCCCAATAATTAACGGGGGGGAAATTTCCCTTTTGGATTTCCTCCCTGGGATTCGGGGGCCCCCCCGGGAAACAAAAGAAGGGTCTTCCCCGGTTTTTTGGGTTTTGGTAAAGGGAAACCTTGGACGGGGGGGTTGTTCCCTTTCCCCCTTCCCCCTTGGGGGCCGGTGGAGAATCATCGGGGCATGGCTTCCCCGACAAGGCATCCCATTCTTATGGCTGTTCCGGCTCGATTTTCCCCGATCCGAAATAAAATTTTTTGGGAAATCTCTCGATCCAACGTGCTTTTTCCCCTCAGGTTTTTTTTAACTTGGGTTTTTAAAGGGAGCCATGGCCCGTTCTCAACAGGAATCTTCTTCCATACACGTACTTGTAAAGTGTTCCACTTTTACAAAAGCAACAAGCCCCGCCTGGTGACCCCCAGTAATTGGCTCGGGTTTTTCTAAAGCGTCCTTGCGGGGAAAAAAAGACCTTCTCCTGTCCCCCCTGGATCTGAGATAGGACAGCTCCAAGCCCCCTTTTTGGGCGTCCGTATCCAAAAAAAATTTTCCCCCTTTGGGGGGGGAAGGGCCCCAAGTAGGGGTGCGTTGATCAAAGCTCCTTTCAAGCTTCCTGAATGAATCTTGGCATTCTTGGGGCCACTGGAACTTTGTTTGGCCCCCGTCCCCCGGCCCAGTGGTTTGCGATGGGGAATCCCCCACATATCGGCAAAGGGAGGGGTTTTTAAAAACCAAAAGGAAACTTAAATTGGTGAATGTTTTTTGGGAGGGGCCCCTAAAAGGGTTTGATCTTCTGGTCACCCCTGCTACCCCTTTCCCCCGGGAAAAAGGTGGGGGGAAATCGTATTTCCCTTTTTGGAACGGGAAAAATTTTGGGGCTCGTTCAATGGGTTCCCCCAGCCCCGGAATCCCTTTTCCTTTTTTTTCCGTGGCCCCCAACGATTTTGCCGACCACAATTATGTGCGAGATACATTTAGACACGTGTTCCATGAAGTCCCTTCAGCACTTTTCCCCCCCCAAATTTTTCAAAGGGCGGGGGGTTTTAAAAGCCAAAGGCATAACGGTGAACTGCCACAAAACCGGCCGATGGTAAAAAAATCTTTTTTCGATCTTCCTGAGGGGAGTTCACTTGCCCCCCATCCACTCTTCCCGATCAAGGGTCAGAAAATCCCTGGGAAAACCCCCCCCCGTGTCTAGGGTGTCATCTATTTCTCGGGAGAGGGTTTAAATGTCCTTCTTCGGCTTTTTGTTGGCGATAGTCTACACAAAAAAATGTCGATCCATCCTTTTTTTTTCACCAGTACGACTGGAGGACCAGGGACTGCGACGGTTCGATAACTCCCCTTTTTTTCCCCCTACGCTGACTTTTTTCAGCCCCTGCCCTTTTTTGGGGAAAAGGAAAAATTCTTGCTGATTGCCGGATCCCGGGCGGGGGAATTTTAATCTTGTGCTGGACCACATTAAATTCGACCCCTTTTCCCCCTTTTCCCCGGGGGCAAAATGTCGGTACTTTTCAAAATTTTTAGTTTGGGGGTTGGGGTGGTTTTAGTTTTTAAGGGGAAAAAGGGAAAAAAATTTTAGTTCTGTGGGGAAGTTTTTTGGGGGGAACACCCGTAGCCCGGAAATTTGGGGGGAACACGAGCAGTGCCCCCAAAAAATTTTTCCCCTTTTTTTAAGGTCACTAAATAATTAATTCCCCGGGCCTACCGGCAAAATTTGTCAGCCGGGGGGTCTTCCTGGGGCAATTTCCCCCTCCAATTTTTTTTTTATGAAGTTTGGGCTCGAAACCCATCCCCCCCGCTCGCACTCCCGTCCAGGGGGGCCGGGAAAGGTTTCAAAACCTTCAGGTCGCTTACCTTCGCCAACAGCAAAACCCCCGGGTTTAACCTTTTCTTCCCCCTGAAACCAGCTTTTTCCCGGACACCCCTGGGCGCCGCTTTTAAATCCCAAACCCCCCTCTGGAATTCGATTCCCTTTTCCCTTTTATTTTATTCGTCTTGGGTCCGCTCAAAATGCCTGATGTTTTAAAAAAAGCGAAAATATTTTCCCAACGGGGCCGCCTTTTAAAAAAAAGCGGGCCCCGGGCGTCGTGGGTTCCAAAATTGTCGGGGTTTTTTTCGTTCCGGTGTTCTGGCAAAAAGGAAAAGGGGGGAGAATTGCCTAGCGCACCCGTATCAGGGGATGGTGGGGTTTTTTATTTTGGGGGCCCCCTGAAAAACCCTTTTGTTCTGTCGGGGGGATAGCGACTATGCGGGTTAACCCCCCTTTTCTGGAACAGGGACGGTTCCCCCTTTTCGTCGACCTTCTTTAGTTTTCCTGCATGGAATTTGTGTTTTTAAAGTTGGGCATTTGCTCGCCCCCTGTCCCTTTTTACAATTCCCCCCCTCTTATCTGTTTTTCTTCTCGGGAACACTTCCAATCCTTTTTTTCCCTTTTTGGGGGCTTCCAAATTAGCAGGCTCCTGTGGTCTTCCCCAAAAATTCCCGGGCTTTTACGGGTTTTTTTAAAATTGTTTGTGTCAATTCTAAAGCGGGCCCGTCGTCTAAAGGGGGGGGGTTGAAGGGGGAGTGCAAATTTTTTGGGTTTTTTGTCACGGGGGTCCATCCAAGGGGAAAGTTTAAAAAGGGGCCCCTTACTTTTTTTTTGGTTTTGGGTTTCGGGCGGGAAAAGGCGAAATTCCCCGTTTCAAATTTTAAGGGGGTTCGCCCCTTTTTTTTGTTTTTCCCCGGGGTTTTTTATGGCCCCAAAAAAGGGGTGGGATATCGTAATTTAGATGTTTAATCAGCTGATATTTGTCCCCCTGTTCTTGGTGGGTTTTGAATATTTGTTAATGAAAATTAAAGGGTGCTGCCTTTTCCCCTGCTTCCATCCTTTTGGTTTTTGGGGCTGCTTCAAACTGCCGGGGTTTTATGGGTTTTTTTCCCTCCGGGGGGGGGTTTTAAACCCCATTTCTGAAATCCCTTTTAAATTTTTTTCCCCTTTGGGGTTTTTTCCCTTTCCCCAAGCCCAAATTTTTTCCTTTCCATTTGTGGGGGCCCATATTAATTTTTTTTTCCGGGTTTTTTGATCAATTTTTTTTTCCATTTCGTCCCCCGGGGGTTTTCCCATTTTTTTTTTCTGAAAATTAGCCACACCACACAATTCTTTTTTTTGGGCCCTTTCCCTTTTTTTTCCAGAACTTATCTTCCAGGCTTTTTGAATTTTTGAAGTTTTTTTAGTTTTTTAAATTTTCTTGAAGCTTTTTTCCCCAGTTTTCCCTAAAAAATTTTTCCCAAATTTATAGAATTTTCCTAAATTTTTTTTAGATTTCAAAAATTTTTCCAAATTTCTCTTCCAGATTTTAAATTTTTTTGGGTTTTTTTTTTGGGTTTGGGGTTTTTTTGGGGGTTTTTTTTTCCCCAAACCCCTGGGGAAAATTGGGAAAAAAAGTTTGTTCCCCCCTTCTTGTATAATCCTTCTAAAATCTTTCCTGGGTCCGTTTTTTCCTTTTTTTCCCGGGGTTTTTCTAATTCCCCGTTTCAATTCCTTACCAAAAACCCCGGCCCTTTTTTTTTAAAAAATTTTGGTTTTTGGGCCGGGGTTTTAGTCTGTTTTACACAAAAAAGGTTTTTCAGTTTTTTAAAAAAATTCCCCCCAATTTTTTCCACGGGCCACCAGTCTTTTTTGTCTGTTTCGCAAGAGTGTATCATTTTATTTTCCCCCCATTTTGGTTAAATTTTGCAAAAAACCGCCACTCTATTTTCTTTTCACCCCCGAACAGTGTATCAGTTTATATTCCCACGCACAATTGCCCCCTTCGCAAAAACCCGGGGGACTGTCATTTTGGGGAAAAAAAGGGGCTATAATTTTTTTTTTTTCTGACTATCCACTCCACGATACTTTTTTTATTTTAAAAATTTTCCCTTTTCCCACACCAATTGTAACGAAAAATTTTTTGGGTTTCTACAAAATTTTATTTCCTTAGTCAACAACAATTTTTATTACTAGGGCTATTTGAAAAAGCTCACGTAGGGGTCTTTTAGCCCCTTCCCCCTTTAAGGGCTGCTATTTATCCCGACAGCATTTCGATGTTTCAAATTTTCCAGTTGGGGACGCGGGGTTTAATTTTTTCCCAAATTTTACCGTTTGCATTACGGGGAAAGGGAAGGGCGGGGTGGTTCTCAAAATCCCCGGGGGTGTTTTATCGCTGTCGTTTGGCGACGGGGAGGCGACAGGTCCCAGGTTTGTTCAAATATACAATTTTCGATGACAATATCCCCCATATAAAACAAAGGGGGAAATCCCGGGGGTACTCCCCCGAAATTATTCAAAAAATACGCAAAAAAAAGTTACCTTAAAAATATAAAAAAATAAGTCTGAGTTTTTTCTAAAAAAACCCCATAAAATCTACGAAAAAACGTTAAAATCCTAATTGATCAGGCCTACCAATCCTACCTGCTAAACGTGGGCATCCATTCAAAAAACCCCCCCAAAAATTTTTTTGGGGTTACATCCACTCAAAAAACGGAAATCAAGAATTTTTGGCCCAAAAGTATTTTGAAGGTAAAAAAAAAACTAACCTATAAATATAGTGAATTCATTCTCCACTTTTTTTTAGTAGTGTTTATCTCCCACCAAATAAAAACCCGGAGGGGTCAATCGTTTTAATTACAGAAAATTATTAACATTCCTGAAATAAGAGAAGATGAAGTGGAGGAAGCAATGAAAAAATAAAAATAAAAGACCTCGGTTTGGGGCCCATACCATCATTTTCCCAGAAAAAAAATTTTGATTTTTTGGCCATACTATGCCTATATAATCTCCCAAAAAATGCAACGTTTCCCCGATGCCTGGAAACTTGAAAAATCCCCTATACTAAAAAAAAGGGGGATGCCACAGTAGCAAACTATAGAAAAAATATCCAAAACCCCCAATTTTTTCAAAGGCATACGGGAAAAAATTCTTTTATAAACATATCTATCTTGCTCCCCAAAAAAAAAATATGTGAATACCAAATGGATTTATGAGCAATAGATCTGTAACTAATTTAGAATTTTTTTCCCCCAATAAAAAGTTTTCACTGTTCTGTACAAACAAGGTCAGGTAAAATGTTTATTTATACGATTTTTTGTTTTGATCGAATCATCATAATATAATTGGAAAAAGGGGGAAACGGGTTTTGCGAACTTACGGGGGTTTTTCCCCTTCCTCCCCCCTCAAACCCCTAAAAATAGTTCAAATCTAATAGAGTAATTGTCATTTTTTTGTCCCAAAGGAAAACCCCCGGCCCCCTTGATTTTAATTTTTCAAATGATCTTATTTTAAAATTACGTATGAAGCTACTTTTTCGGGGTTTTTTGAAGATTTTTCTTCCACGAAAACCCCCCAAACCCCTATTTTAAAAAAACCTAGATAACTTGAAATGTGGTGTTCAGTTAAAAACCTACCCCTTTTTAAAATTGAAAATGAAAAACCCAACCATCCCCCGAAAAAAAAACCCTGTTGAATATCCATATAGCGTTCATGGCATTAATCTAACTTCGATGTAAAGAATCTAAAGATTTAGGTGTATTCTTCGATCCAAAGATGTCTTTTGTAGATCATATCAACAAAAAAGCCTCTGAAGCCAACAAAATGCTTGGTTTTATCATAAGAAATTGTCAGCAATTCACAAATATAAATGCAATTAAAATTCTGTATTATTCATATGTGAGATCAAAATTAGAATACTGCTCAATAATTTGGAGTCCTCACTATTTCTGCCATAAATATACCCTAGAAAGGGTTCAAAGAAAATTCTTAAAATTTACATTTTTCAAATGTCATGGAACATATCCATCAAGAGGTTCAGATCACAATGCACTTCTTGTACAGTTTCAAATTGTCTCACTGGAAACAAGAAGACAGTGTGCCTCAGTTATATTTCTGTATAAATTACTGCACAACCAGGTTGACTGCAGCATGCTCTTATCTGAGTTGAACTTCAGGGTTCCAAGACTTGGGTCACGCAAAAATATCACATTTTATTGTGGCACGGCAAAAACAAATATAATATCACTATCACCTATTAAGATGATGTGTGAAAACTTCAACTCTATCTGTAACTTTTGTGACATCAATACCTGTTCGCTCAGATACATAAAAGAGATAACATTAAAAAAAACTGATATAAATCGAACTTGAATAAAATGTTTGCATTTTTGAATTCCTGCAATACTGCATCTTGTTCTTAACTGAATGTTCTATATAAATAATTATTAGTTAGTAGTTAGTTAGTTATTAGTATTAGGTAAAACAAATTTGAAATATTAAATATGTAAATTTAATTATGTCCTGTAATTGGGTGTAACCTGTTGGGCAATAAATGATTATTATTATTATTATAATACAATATTTGTGAAATCCTTTGGTTTTGCCTTCCATTATATCACAAACACAAGCAAATTGATTATCCAAAATGTTTAGGGCGATGCCGAAGAGCCTGATACTAATATACAATAATATTCTTATTGACAACAATAAAATAACAGGAACCATCTGACGTCACAAGATAGGCACAGAGAAGCGACGCGTTTACATGTAAATTTAAATCCCAGTTCAGGTTTTAATTTATTACTGAGTGAAATAATCGTAATGGATTTCCCCAATTGCACAGAAATGAATGATGTACGATGTAGAATAACATATATTTTTTTCGGAAGATATGCAAATTGCTAATTGTAAGTACGGCTCTGGATAAATATATCGTTTCACACTGCGGGAACTTTATAAGTAGCGAGATTATTCCTTCGCCGAACTGCGGGAACCGTGTTGATCAGCCCCAGCTCCCAACAGCCGTATTGGAGACAAAGTTGCATAAAAAGTTATCCGCAGTGTAAAGGTTAATGCCAACTCCCTGGAATCCCACTGATGTCATAAATATCAAATTCCTGATGATTCTGTTATACTTGAACTTTGTATATATTTTTTCTATTCACAAAAATAACGCGTTTCATTAAATTATATCGTTAAATAAAAAGAAAATGAATGAATAATAATAATAATAAAAGTACTTTATTGGTTACCCAATAGGCTACCGACCGGAGTCCTTCAGCCTGTTATACATTCGTAATTCAGTGATAGTTACATTATTTTGTATATGCAAATATATATATAAATATTTTAATTTGCAAAAAAAAAAAAATGAGATTTGTTAATTTCCTGGCCTTTCTGCTAAAGTGTTGAGGCATTCCATCAAGGTGTTTGCTGGAAACTTGAATCATGGGTTCACTGTCGGGGCTCTACTAATGGATTGGGTTTGGATAATTTGAATATTGTTTTGATTGTTGGCAAACTTCTGGGATAATTTTTTCAGTCTCTCGACGATTGGTTGTACATTAGTGCGTTGGTAAAGGAGATTGTTTGGAGGATAATGTAGGGGGTTTTCGGTGTCGCATTTTGGTGATTGTTCAGGCTGGATCTTTCCAGAACTTCCAAGTTCTTTAGAGGTGGATTTCTGACGTTGAGATATATTGGGTGAGCATATTCCAGGATTGGACGGCATATGGTTTTATAGATGTGTGCAGCTGTTTTTTTTTTTTTTTTTTTTTTTATGTTCTGGTTCCCACGAAAAGGGATATCCTGTAATGTTCAGAGAACATCGTGGGAACCTAGGGAAAGAAGGTAGGAGTGGGTGTTCTTAAATTTCTGAAGGTTGTATGCCTCGGGAACACCTCCCTAGGCAATGAGTTCCAAAGCCTGCTGTTAGTTGGATGAACGAGTCTTTGGAAAGTGATGTTCTGCAGGTCTCCAAAGTGACCACAAGGGTGTGATGACTGAACTTGACGGGTTAATCTCAAGAGACTGCCAAAGCAGGACGATTGTTGATATTTCAGAAGAGCATCGCCATGAAAATATCTATAAAATAGAGACAAATCGCCAACTTTTCTACGGTGTTCCAGACAAGTGAGCGAGTTTGTGCTGAGCATCACCGACGAGCGTATTGCCCTTTTGGACAGAATCCAATAGCCTCAGGATATGTTTAGGTGCCGCACTCCAAATATGGGAACAGTATTCAGGACAGGTCGGATCTGTGCCTTATAGATCATAAGCAGCTGACTGGGGTGAAATAGCTCTTGTGCACGAAACAGAAAACCAAGTTTTGGGATGCACTTTTGGCAATGGACCTCACGTGATTTTCCCAGGAAAGGTTATTGCTGATAGTAATACCAAGCATCGATATGGATGGCTTCAGTGGTATGGTTACTCCTGACAAAGTTATGTTAGGCACAGTGAGATCGGCTTTTCTAGAGAAAAGACATGCTTGTGTTTTGTTTGCATTGAATTCTACCAAGTTATTAGATCCCCATTCGAGAATTGTTGCTAAGTCCATATTTATATTATTAACATTTCTTCCTCGTTCATTTCTGGTTTCACGGGCTGATATAGGGGCCCTGGAAGAGAAAGCGGTATGGAGGGTACTATGGAGGGTACTATCCTCTGTTTTTATAGGTAAGGGTCCGGAAATGTTTAGCTCTTGTAATGCACTTTTTTTTCATCAGCTGAGTATGATGATTAAAATTCATTTTTGGGTCTATGTGAACTCCTAAGTACTTAACTACAGTGCTACTTCTTACTGTATGATTGTTTACAGTTACCGTAGGCGAATCATCTGTTATTTTGTGGTTGAAGATTATCAGTTGAGATTTTTCGGGGTTTGGCTTCAGCCTCCATTTGTCACACCATGTCATAGTGTCATCAATCGAGTCTTGTAACTTACTTACTGCTTTCTCCCGCGTTTTGTTGTGGCTAATTATGGCCGTATCGTCAGCGAATTGCATTCCGTAGGATGAGGTGAGATGTTCTGGGGGGTCTGGATTGTTCTGGATGAATAGGTCGCAACAGTAGATGTTATACAAAAATGGGGACAGGGGTGAGCCCTGGGGAGACCTTGTTTTGGGTGAAAGAAGGCAGATGTCTGGTGATTTACTTTCACTTGGAGGGACCGTCTTAGTAGGTAATCTTTTACTAGATGTATCATATATTTGGGGCAGTCTAAGGTATACAGTTTGTACAGAATTCCTTTGTGCCAAACACTGTCAAAGGCCTTATTGATATCCAAAAAAATTGCAGCACTGTGATATCCTGAGAGTTTGCTAGTCTGTATGTTTGAGATTAGAACTGATATAGGGTGAGTTGTTCCGCACTTGTGGCGAAATCCATATTGGTGAAAGTGATTTCATTAGTTTTTCGAGGTTTTTGCCCAACCCTGGAAGTAGAGTGATTGGTCTATAGTTTTTCGGTTGACTCAGGTCTGTATGTGGTTTTGGAATTGTTATTATTCTTCCTTGTTTCCATTCTGGTGGAAAATATTGTGTATTTATACAATACTCGTACATTTTAATAATGTATAGGTGTATATCATATTCCAATTTCCTTATTATTTCTTTTGTGATATTATCAATTCCCGGTGCACTGTTTTTGCCTTGGCTTACTATTTCAAAATATTCTTCTTCGTTGATATTAATTTCGTCCATCTGTGGTTCGTTTTCAAAATATCGAATATACCACTCCTCAACTGTCTGGTAGAAATTTTCATCGAATTGGGGGTCTTCATCTTCTTAATGCTCTTGAGAAGTGGTCCACAAAATGTCTGCTATTTCTGAGTCAGTAGTGTATGTTTCTCCCTTTTTCACAAGATGAGGGGTTTTAGCTTTTGTTTTATATTTGCTGATTTTCTTGATCTGGTGCCAATAGTTTTTTCCATGCATATGGTTGATTTCATCACATGTCTGAATCCACTTACTCTCTCTGAACTGGTATATTAGTCTTTGAATGTTTTTATTGTAACTATTTAGATGCGTTTTGAAATCTTGGTTGGGATTATGTCTATATTCGCGGTACATTTTTCTCTTGTTTTTAATTAAAGCAATGATGAATGGTGGTAGTTCATGAAGATATGGTTTTACTTTGGTTGTTGGAGAGTTTTCCAGAACAGAGTCGCTTAACACCTGGTTGAAATTTTTTATTGTATCCTTGTTGATTGTTGGATTGAGATTTGTGAAGTTTGCTAAGGAATAATTGACTTTTTCCATATTGCATTTATTGATGTTTACCCTTAAGTTTATTTCATCTTCAGTTACTGTTCTTTCCAAGTCTATCGAAATGTCTATAGCAAGATGGTCGGATCCCAGATCAGGATGAGTGGTTATTTGTGTTATGTTGTTCTTTATGTTACTGGTGTAGAGGATTAGGTCTGGAGTAGAATCCGGGTTATTAGGCATGATGAAGGTTGGCGGGGTATCTGCTTTCTCGAATGTGGAGTTGTCCAGGAAATCTTTAATTTGTTTGTTCTTCCCTCTATTAATATTGAAATCTCCAATAATAATTGCATACTTATATGTGGCAGCTTTTGTAAACAGAGTGTTTTCTATTATTGAGGTGGGAGGAAAATGAATGAATAAACATAAGTTTGGTAAAATTTATTTTTGTATAAAACATGAACAAAATAACATTAAATTATAGCACTATGAAATAGTCAATAGCAAGAATAAAATCTATTCAACAAATACTTCTTAAAAGATAAGTAGTATCTAAATGCCATCTTATGTCGAAATACTGAGTTTTCTTTGAATCACATCGATAAACAGTGCCAGTTTTTGGGAAAAATCATTGGCAATATTTGAAACTAAAGACAATTGCCTATGAATTGTGATAAAATCGGACCGACAGTAAATACAAAATTACAGTTATAAAATAATAAGTCTTTTTCATCTGGCAAAGAATAGATGGTACATTTTTCATTGAATTGAAAATTATTTCAAAAAATTTACAATATTGCACTGAACCTCACTTTAGAAACAACCTATTTTCTAATCATCATCAAAACTTGTTTATTCAACTTTCCCATTCACCCTGTAAGTCATTTATGTATGTATTGCCGAATAAATAGAAATCACATTGTATCCAAACCCGAAAGTACAAAATTTCAAGTAGTACATTCCAAGTGCATCTTCATTTAGGAATAAACTAGAACATCAACACCCCTCATTTAATGCTGTGGGTACAGTTTCTTTTGTTTTGGACATAGTGCTCTGTCCAAGAAGTAACGGGCAATATTTCACACCACTTTGAATGTCCTCCAGAGTTTTCAAAAGGTCATAGTTGATTTTGTCAGACACTACAGAGTCTTGCCTGAGGAAAACAAAATGAAAAGTTAGAGTGTAACATAATTCATTCTAAAAATTAATGTTTACATGAATCAATACGAGCAGGAATACTTGAAGTAAAAAAGCATTTCAAAATTTGATTGAACTAAAAACCATATCACAATTTGCTGCTTACAATATGATATAATATTGTTCAGATCTCTAGGTATGTCATTGTAATTTGTTTAATTCATTGATGAAATCCCAAGCAGCATTATAGTAACGGAAACTGATACTGCAACTTTTACTCGGTGGTTATCACGTAATTACCACTAAATCTACCACTATACAGTAAGAATAACAAATTTTTTATATGTGTATGGTTGTAGTCACGTAATTCCCATCTATGGTAGCCACTCCACAGTTCTATAACTTATTAGTGTCATTTGAGGTGTCTGAAACATTATGGCCACTCGAAAGTGGAAAATAACCGTTGCAGTAACCATCCTGTACCACTTAAATATCACTTAGAAGTCACAGTCACTTTCAAGAGTATCGGTGACGTTTTGGTAACTTCCATAAAACCTTCAATGTGGCAGGCATTTGATAGTGATAGGTGGTAATGGTTGCCACGTTCTTGCTCTCTCCATAAGTGATAACCACAGTTCGAATTTAATAAAAGTCACTACAAATTACAATAACCTTCAAAATTCACCATTCCACGCGATAATGAAAGCTAACCTAAGTTTTCTCAAATTATTTTATTGTGGCTTACAAAAAGTTCGTTTTACCTATTACGTGAAACGTGAATGATATTCATTCAAAATAAAATGGGTTATGCGTTTTAAATAGACAATTTTTCTTGATTTTTCATAAAAAGGTTGATTTAAATAGATTGGATCTCTGACTTGTGCTCCTGCTTAATATTTACACTTCAATTGTTGATTCTGTTTGCATAAATGCCATCATTTTCATTACTTGTTAATTGATAATTGTTACTTGATGAATGTTGATTGGAGCTTCATAAATCCACTATATTTGCTACATGTCCTTTTAATGAACTTGTACCCGCCATTTCAAGGTTATAACTTTGGGGTGGCAGGTTATAATAGCCCGACGTGTTCACCCCTTTCAAGGGTATAAGACCTATTGTAATTTTTAGAGGACGAAAGTGAATGTGAAAATCTCATCTAATAGGGATATAAACACGGGTGTTCCTCAAGGCAGTGTTTTAGGACCTTTTTTGTTCATACTCTACTTGAATGATATAAAGACTATTGGTGATATTGGTGTAATTGTAGACAACACACTTGATTTCAAATCACATTTTAACTATATTTACAAAAAAATTGTTAAAAAACTATATTTTTTCTCGAGAGTCAGAACACATTTATCGTTCCAATCTTCTACCACGGTTTACAGAACAATCATACAGCCACATTTCGATTATTGTTCTAGCTTGCTTTCCTTACTAGATAATAATAGTGTATCCGCATTGCAAAAACTGCAAAATCGTGGAATGAGGATCATACTTCAATACATTAATTACCCCCTTAATCTTGTTATCTGTTCTTGATTGGATGGCAATAAAACAGAGGATATTATATTTTTCCCTGATATTCATTTACAAGGTGGTTAATTGTGAACTTCCAACTTATCTCAATGAATTCATAACATTTAATAACCAAATTCACAACTATGAGACTAGGGGTAGGTTTGATTTTCATATTAATCGTACTAGAATGAAAAGAACTATGAATTCATTATTTCACCAAGGTTTAGTTGAGTACAATAAACTTCCCATGGAAATCAAGACGAGTTCATCTATTCAAATATAAAATAAAAAAATTAATTATTGATTAGTTATTTATTTATATTAACACTTACATTGTATATCTATTGTAGTTACGTATTGTGTAATGTTAAATACCATGTTCACATTTTTAGATTGGTTAGTTATATATATATTTATTTTGTTTTTATTAATGATTTTACATCATATATTTTTTTGTAAACTAGGATTTCCTATTTAATAAAGATTATTATTATATTATATAACTTTGAATTGGTGAATCATGGGCCTGCGACGTGAATGCCACTTTCCAGTGGTGGAAAAGTTAATAATTTAGTTCCACTGGGCACTTTATGATGGGAGGAGCTTTAGAGTGGTATATTTACACTTTCTGCCACTTTAAAGTAATATTCTCCAAAAGCCGCTATATTTACAGGAAATGCTGGGTCGCCATTATTAGAGAAATGATCGAAATGTCCAATAAAGATTTATTTGTCATCAGCACTGCATCAAACGTAGTAATTTGTTACGTAATTATTTGTTTCAACTAACCAAGATTGGTAAAACAATGTTTGAGGGTTTTAAGTACATAATTTCAAAGGCGAGTTATTTCCAAAATTATAATGTTTTCTTTAAATAAAGTGTATTAAGATCGCGCGTGCTCACAATCGAGCTACAACACCCATATTTCACATAAAACTTTCAATCGTTATAATTTTATCCCGATCAGAAGTATCCAAATTCAATATACTTACTTACTTACGCGTTTGTATGTTTATATGTTATATATTTTTATATTTGATCGAGTGTGTATATATGAATCAAGCAAAATGGAAGAATGAGGAACATTCATCACAGAAATATGTTGCTGAATAGAGATCGAGCTACATATTATTTACACAAAAGCAGTCAGTTGTTTAACGTGCCTAGTGTCGGCCACTACATATCCACGTTTTTGCCAGGTGACCACAACGTGGTTGGAATGTGGCTATCTGAGATCCAGGAACGTAGATCGGAACGTTGCGGCACCACAAAAGTGTTCCCCATTTTGGTAGCCGCCACGTGATAGAACCGTGTATATTACGTGGCAGTGGTCAAACACAAAGTTTTCCAGAATCGTGGCTGCTACGTTCCGTCCACTTAAAATGCTACTTGGGATTTCCCTGGGTTGCCTAGTTAATAATTTGTGAAAAAAGTTCATTGTATCTCAAAGTGGATCTTAGTCGTACTTTACTTTCGTTAAAAACATGGATTGAAGATTTATTTATAGAGCCCAAAAAGTGAAAATAAAAAATATTTACATTAGTAAATTTTTTGTAATTGGTCGAGGGGTTTTTGAATAATATGATCAGTTGTTGATGTTTGAAGGACTAAATAGACTCTTGAAGTTTAAATTCGATAGATAGTAATGATGAATGATATGAGTGAGAACTGATCCTGAACAACTCTTAAAATGTAAATCTTAAAAATATTATGTACAAAACCATCAACTCAGAATAATTACAAAAAAAGTGAGCGTGTTCGAATGTCCTGATTTTCTGATTATTTTGTGTAAAAACAAGTTACTCCTTGTGA
Source organism: Gonioctena quinquepunctata (assembly GCA_018342105.1). Classification (NCBI taxonomy): domain Eukaryota; kingdom Metazoa; phylum Arthropoda; class Insecta; order Coleoptera; family Chrysomelidae; genus Gonioctena; species Gonioctena quinquepunctata. The sequence goes on from JAFIRS010000092.1 coordinate 296,123, forward strand.
TCTGACAGGAAATATTAGTTTTATCCTTAATATCAATAAACAGTCATCAATTTCTCACCTATAATCTGGATGTTCAGTGACAAACTTTCTGATCCAAGAGGCTGTAGTGAGTATTTCACCTGATGCTCTTCGTTGAATGAATTTGAGGTACTGCTGAATTGTACAGTGTGTATCTGCATCAACGTCCATATTACTTAAGTAACTGTTTATGAGAGGAATGAGTCCTGGAAATTCACCTTCCTGAAAAGTTAATGGAATTTTGTTCATTTCCAAACCGAAAATCGTTCACAATCTTCTCATCAGCTTTTGAAGCAATGAAATCTTAGTTTCACAACCAACATTGGATGTACGGAGCAGCAATGCGATAAACAATGAAGTTTAAACTCAACTCAATTGTTTTTCATTGATTTTCTGAATAACCTATGAAATTAATAACTGCATTTGACTTTGTTCAATAACACAAAATATATTTTTTTCCTGCATAAAAAAACACATTTCCCCTTCATTTCATAATAACACTCTCGTTCAACTTTTACAGTTCTACATTTATCCACCAATACTTTTTGCAAGACTGATTAAATTTAATTTAATGTGAATATTTGAAATATATCAGCAGATTGGAAAGCTAATGGAATATTATTTTTCAAAAATGTATTCATTTTTAGTTTATTACTATAAAAATTTCAGAATATATTTTACCTTTCCATTAATAATCTCGTTGATAGTCATCTGAACAAACATATCACATTTCGTGGGCTCACAATTTGCATTTCTTCTCTTACAACACTCGTTAGCTTCAGGGGGGCTAATCTGGGTTGTTATGTCCTTTCTGAACCAAAATTTTTGTTCTCGGGAGGCATTTCTTATTTGAGCTTTTTGCATATTTTCATCTACCTAGAATATACGGGGCTCATCTTATTTTTGAAAATGCATAATTTCACTTGGTTTTCAATAAAATGACTGATTTAACTAGTCTATCTTGAAAATTGAACACATCTTATGGAATTCAATTATTGAAATTAATTTCTCACTGATTTGTTCATTGCCATTCATCCAAAGAAATAACTATCTTATATATATATATATATATATATATATATATATATATATACAGGGTATAATCTGACGTCTTGCACACCAGTGAATGACGAGTGTATAATGTCATTTTATAACAAATTACAGTGGTTAAAAGTCTGAAAAAAATGTAAAAGATGTTTTGTTCTTTGTAAAATTCGACAAAATTTTGGGTAGCGCTACCTGCCTAATTTCAGGTGACCTACTCAGAGGAAAACTTTGGCAATTGCCGAATGCAATAAACATTTAACTCGACATTTGAAAAATGTAGAATGTTGAACTGACTGTGTGGTAAATGTATACTGTAACGAATTTTTCGTTACTTCCTTATACATAATCAATTTCTAATAATTTTTCCGGTTATCTTTACGGTGGTATGAGTCAGTAGTCACTGCTCAGATCGGGAACTGCAATACAGCGCTCTTTATTATCGATCCTTGAAAATGTGACCATGAGTTCGTATTCATGTCAAGTTGATGAGTTTGTTTTCATGTCAAGTGATCCCTTGTTTTTTCCATAAGTGTTTTTCAATAGAGAAAAAAACGAGAATGGTTTGTGGAAAAAACAGGTGAAGAGGTGATTTGCTCGAACCGAAAGGATGATCGTTCCCTTTCCTCGATTGAACCTCGACATAGGCAGGTGTGCTGAGTGAATTGATTCTGGTACGTTAATATTTTTAAATTGAATGGCTATCGCTGTTGATATTGGTGGAGTATAATTATTTTCCTTATTTTGCAATCAATGTTGTAGTTGATTAACATTACTTTTCCGCTTTTTATATGCTTGTAATATTCGAATTCTTAGATGGTAATTGCCATGGTAATTGTTGAAGGTCAAGTATAGATTCTATACTGTCAGATTTTTGTCACCTTTGGAATTATCAGTGAATTTCCGATCAAATTATCTTCATATTATTTTATATCTCACATATCGTATATGATACTTCCTTTGGCTAATCAAGGTTGATTTGTGTTTTGGATTTAAGTAAAGAAAAAACAAAAAACAAAAAATCTATTTCGGCCATTTTGGCAAAGCATTTTAACGCACATGTCTATGTGGCTGACGTAGTATCCGTTCAGACCATTGTGAACAAATTTTTTTTTTTGGAAATCAGTTCTACGCTTTTCCCGTTTTTGGGTACCAGATAATTGGTAATTTCGAGTGGACTAGCGCTTATTTCACATTTACAGTACCAGGGAATTATTCCAAGGATTCCGATTGCAAAGGGTGTATTCGACTTTTCTGGGGCAGTTATGCAGTTACCTTATAGGACAGCTTTCTGGTGAGCAATTCTTTATTTAATTTCATAACTATACGTTTATGAGATTATTTTTGTTTTCTCTTGAGAAAAAAATGCTTCTGGAGAGGATTGTACCTCTGGATTAACTTGTCTCAGAACACTCGATTGCTAATGTGTTCCTCAAACATAAATTTTGATCACATTTTTAACAAGTTCCTTTATCGTTTTACTTCATTCAATTCACAGTGAGGGTTATTTGGTTTTTGATCGTTGTAGAATCAATTCATTTCAGTTAGTATCTTGTCGCCAAGAGCAGGGAAATTCATTAAATTTTTTTTGAGAATTACCTGGCCTATCGATTTGAAAAGGGAATTTGCCACCCTATTTCGAAATTATCTTTATCTAAGAGAGTTGTGCCTACTCGAAGACGTGTGGTCTCCCTCCTCTGTTTATCTATGAAAATTCTTCGATAGAAAGAATTATTTACCTTTATCTAAGAGAGTTGTGCCCACTGGAAGACGTGTGGTCTCTCTCTTCTTATCTTAACTGAATAGTATACTTTTGTTTTAGGGCCTGATTAATATCATGATTCATGAACACTAATTTTTTTGTAGCTTACTGAAGTATTTTGGTTTATAACGCTATATTCTCCTTTGGTACTTGCTTTAAAATAGTATATTTTTGCACGGCAACATTTAAGTTTTTAAAACAACCTTTAGAGTATTTTTTTCTTTGAATATATTATATTTTTCCTCTGGCAACTTTAGAGTATTTTGCTTCAAAATACTATATTTTTTCTCTGGCAACTTTAGAGTATTTTGCTTTAAAATACTATATTTTTTTCTCTGGTAAAGTCTTAAGGAAATTTTTATATTTCTTTTGAAATACCTTTACTTATTCAATTTTTTTTTAACCCTTCTGGTACATATCACCTTATCAAAGCTTACTTTATTTCAAAATTTAACTGAATTTTAAAAAAACGTTTTGGGTGAGGTTTGTGTTGTTTGGTTTTGAATTTTGCTCATTGTTAATATTTTTTTAAAATTATTAAAATTAACTGGAAATTTAAATCCAGAATAGCAGATTTGATTGCTATTATCTTTGTTCTTTCACTGTAATCTTTCAGTCTTATAAATGGACTGAGGTATTTTCATTGTATGCTATCATTTGCATCTATCTTTTGACCCTAGATTAAAATTTGAATCTTAAAAACTTGAGGTTCAAAGGATATCCTTCGTTCTCCCCCATTTTGTACAAATTTTGATTCCTATCATCTTCTTCGCATAATATATACCCTGGAGTGAAGCCACCTACTGAGACAGAAGGACTGGTACCCTAGGAGGTCATACAGCACATCGAATAATTCAGCCTGGTCCGTGAAGATCAAACCAATTCACGCCAACAAGGGGGTCTAAAAACTAATAGCTAACCACCCACACCAAATTCGTCGTCGTACCACGACCAGATTCGTCGTCGTACCGCTGAGACCATCGTCGTATAAACCAGCCTTTTTCATCTCCCTCCAGTGAAGACCTTCTCCGCAGGTATATACGTAGCACCAGAGGAATCGTAGATATTTGTAAATGTTCTAATTTTATCTAGGTCAAAATTCTCAATGTAAATGTAACTTTCAAAATTTTTCATTAAATTTTTTCTGCTCTTCAAGCAATAGTGTTAAAGTTTTTTTTATAATATATCTAACCAGTCACTCTAAAAATTCTTCATCTGGAATAAATTGTTAAGTTGATTTCCTGCATATTTATTTGCCTTCCCATACAAGCTAGGTGATATTTATTCAGTAAATTTTTGTTTATCTTTGACTTGACTTTTGTCTTTAGCAAGCCTGGCGCCCAACTCTTGAACTAGTCAAGTTAATTGATGTGAAATTTTTTTAGTGGCCCAATTTGACAAACTTGGAAAAGTCATTAATTGAACCTTACTCACGGCCTAACCGTATCAATCTGAGCAGCCTATCGGCAAAGTGATTTCACCTTCTCAAATTTTAATCAGATATTTCAAATTTGGGGTTCAAAAATAAAGGGTGTTACAATACATTGCAGGCTGCCTGGATAAAGTCAGAACTAGTTTCCGTCATACTCTGCTTTGAGGCATTTACCATAATTATCACAGTCACTTGTAAGAAACAAATATTATTGAAAAGGGAAACATTCGCAATTTAATATTGTTTTGAAAAATAATATCACGACCATTGTAGTGATTCAGACATTCAGAACACTCGAACTGAACTCTGTTGCCAAGCAAGATTCTTTCATGCACGGTTTACAAAGCTGTCTACGAACGAAAGTTTGTTAGATTCTACCAGTGTTTTCTGATTGGCTGGTGAATGGAAGATCCTAATTAGCAACCAATCAGAAAACAGTATGCGATGTGCACGAGAATTAATTTGAACATTATTGTCTGTCTTTTGCTGGCTCTTAAAACTAAACTCCGAGCTGTTCCTTGTGTATTTTGAAGAGTAGAAGACAAGATGAATCACTCGTCGCATTTATGAATGAAGTAGTAAATTTCAATTCTGGTTAGATTCTGGAGTCACCAATCACTGTGTGGGCGTTTTCGTACTAGATATATTAAAATAATATAAATTATTTTTGATAGAATGGCAAATTGTTTAAAAGACAAAAACAATAATAAAAAAATTGCAATTTTTTTATTGTGACACCACAGCATCTAGCCAGTCTTCAAAGACAATAATGTTCAAATTAATTCTTGTGCACATCGCATACTGTTTTCTGATTGGTTGTTAATCAAGATCTTTCATTCACCAGCCAATCAGACAACATTTCCAGCCAATCTAACAAACTTTTGTTCGTAGACAGCTTTGTAAACCGTGTTTGCAAGAATCTTGCTTGGCAACAGTGTTCAGCTCAGGTGTTCTGAATCACTACAATAGTCATGATGTTATTTTTAAAAACAATATTCAATTGCGAATGTTTCTTACTAGTGACTGATAATTATGATAAGTGACGCAAAGCAGAGTATGAAGTCCACTAGTTCTGACTTTATCACCTGTTTGGATATAACAAGGTTGGTTGTTTTCTTCACTTTGAAAGTGAATATCATCTCAGGCAGCAATATGTACATTTACCACACAATCAGGTCAACATTCTACCTTATTCAATGTTTATTGCATTCGGCAATTGCCGAAGTTTTCCTCTGAGCAGTTCATCTGAAATTAGGCAAGAGGCGGTACCCAAAATTATGTGGAATTTTACGAAGAACAAAACATGTTTTCAATTTTTTTTTCTTCAGATTTTTAACCACTGGAATTTGTTATAAAATGGCGTTATACAATCGTCATTCACGGGTGTGCAAGAGGTTAGATTACACCCTGTATATGTTTATATATATATATATATATATATATATATATATATATATGTGTGTGTTTGGGACAAAACTGCATACAATCTGAGGAGAGTGTAATGTTTGTAAAGAGTGTAACGAATATTATTCTTCTTGAATGAAATAATCTATTATGCCACTTCACTAAACAGCCTATAATACCTTAAAATATCTTCAATATTCAAATATGTATCAAATAACACTCCAACAATGAAATCAATTTCGCAAATGCAGATATAATTAATTTTACCTTACTAATGGGTATCAAAAGGTTGAGTTGGTATGAAAGTATCACTCGGGTCAAAAGTACGATGAAACAAACAATTGCAGCATTCTCAAAATCGGTTATTTGGACTTCACATGGTCTAAACTCGACTCTCCAACCAATCGTTGACTTGGGCGGAGGTGGTTTGAATCTCATTGTCTGCCAGTTAGTCGATTGAATGTTCTACGGTAAAATAAAAATTGACAAATAAAATGAATACATGATTTTCTACAACAAACCTCAAAATGATCAGTATCTTCCTTATCATTCTGATGAATTCTCTCTGAGAACAGAGAAGAAACTGTATCTCTTATAAACAAATGAGCAATATGTCCAGCCAATAAATGATCAATACCATTTTCCACCAATTTGTCGTAATCTTCTTTATTGTACAGGAGGGGTATATCATTGTACTTTTCTCCTTGTGGTGAAAGATAGGAATCTATTGAGTCATACCGAGATTTATTTATCACAAATTTGTTTTCTTTCAATGGCTTTAAGCCCCTTTCTTCTTCAGTACGACAGTCTACTGAGCCTGAAATTACGTTCCAGCGGCAATCAACGTCAGTTAGAAATCCACGATAAATGGGAGAGGCTGCAGTAAAAGCTAGCTAGAAAAACCAATAGTACAAATAGAATAAAAAATCATTAGGATGCGGGTAAGTTGATTTTCAACAAAACATTTTCTCTTTTTTTAAGAATCAAAGATGATAAAATTTCAACATCTAGCTAACAAAAACATGGTTCAAAGTACAGATTATCAGTAATAATAACAATGAAATCAATGTCAGCGAATCAAACGCATAATGACTTGAAATAATACTTTGCCAACAAAGTTAAATAAAGTAAAATAAATATCTAAGAAAACCTGGCAAAAATTATTAATTCAAATCCTATAATATTATTTGATATTTTGAAGGGTTCTCTTATTGAAGGAAATTATCCAAAGAGCTGGCTTACTTTCTAGAAAACTTCAAATATATCAGCTCGCTGCTTTTTATGTTTTTTGTATCATACCTGAGTTTTTGAATAAAATTGCTTCTGACATTTTCACGATTTAATAAAAGCCTTTGATAGCCTAAGGGTACATACTGTAATGATATATCTGTTACATTTCTTATTTATATGCTCAGAGATTCATTCATTCACTCCAACTGACGAATCCCTATTGAAAATCTTAGCCCAATCTAAACGTGGGCAATGGAATAGTCATTAGAGCTGAGAAGAATATGAGCGAACGCATTCATTCTGACAGCACGATTATATTAAAAAGGAATGAACATGCCATTCTTGTCTACCATGATGCATGATGATAAACTTATTCATTCCATGATGCATGATGATGTAGAATTGGTTCATGTTAAACTAACAAATGAATTAGAGCATTTTCCTTCCTTCTGCGACAGTAATTTAAAATCAGTGAGTTATTGTGTAACATCAAGTAAGGTAGAAAAAATCGAATTAAACGGTTTTCTTCACATAAAGGATTCAATATAAAATTGAACCAGAGAAAGGTAGATCTCAGGTGAAAAACAACTACTTTCCTGGCAAATACCACGCAGAACGTTGAATGATATTCACCTGAAAATCCATGCATACTTCCATATAATATCAATGGACATTGAATGCAAATGTTTCTTTCTGATAAGCTCGATTATGTTTAATTTATGTCGTGGTTCACCTAACAATCCGCATACCGGTTTCAGGCTTCTTGGCCCTCATCAGTACGGAGTAGTCAACCAGCCAAAATTCCAAAGAACTCTGGCTGAAGTGAGACACAACGTAAACAAACCATCATCGATCTTGTAACACCTATAGGTACGCCGGAAAAGATAAACTTTAACTGGCGGTACCTAGTGACAGAAAGAAACACTCCGAAAATCTCCCACCTCAATAGGTTTCTAAATAAAAGATTCCTTCTCAGTAGGAGTGGCAAGCCCGTCTAGCATATAGTGAGAAATAAGTGCCATGTGAAGTGGAATGAATAGAAAAATCGAATCAAACGGTCTTCTTCACATAAAGGATTCAATATAAAATTGAACCAGAGAAAGGTAGATCTCAGGTGAAAAACAACTACTTTCCTGGCAAATACCACGCAGAACGTTGAATGATATTCACCTGAAAATCCATGCATACTTCCATATAATATCAATGGACATTGAATGCAAATGTTTTTCTGATAAGCTCGATTATGTTTAATTTATGTCGTGTTCACCTAACAATCCGATACCGGTTTCAGGCTTCTTGGCCCTCATCAGTAACGAGTAGTCAACCAGCCAAAATTCCAAAGAACTCTGGCTGAAGTGAGACACAACGTAAACAAACCATCATCGATCTTGTAACACCTATAGGTACCGAAAAGATAAACTTTAACTGGCGGTACCTAGTGACAGAAAGAAACACCGAAAATCTCCCACCTCGATAGTTTCTAAATAAAAGATTCCTTCTCAGTAGGAGTGGCAAGCCCGTCCTAGCATATAGTGAGAGATAAGTGCATGAAGTGGAATGAATAGAAAATCGAATCAAACGGTTTTCTTACATAAAGGATTCAATATAAAATTGAACCAGAGAAAGGTAGATCTCAGGTGAAAACAACTACTTTCCTGGCAAATACCACGCAGAACGTTGAATGATATTCACCTGAAAATCCATATAATATCAATGGACATTGAATGCAAATGTTTCTTTCTGATAAGCTCGATTATGTTTAATTTATGTCGTGTTCACCTAACAATCTGCATACCGGTTTCAGGCTTCTTGGCCCTCATCAGTACGGAGTAGTCAACCAGCCAAAATTCCAAAGAACTCTGGCTGAAGTGAGACACAACGTAAACAAACCATCATCGATCTTGAAACACCTATAGGTACGCCGGAAAAGATAAACTTTAACTGGCGGTACCTAGTGACAGAAAGAAGGAAGGAATCTTTTATTTAGAAACCTATCGAGGTGGGAGATTTTTGGAGTGTTTCTTTCTGTCACTAGGTACCGCCAGTTAAAGTTTATCTTTTCCGGCGTACCTATAGGTGTTACAAGATCGATGATGGTTTGTTTACGCTAGGTCTCACTTCAGCCAGAGTTCTTTGGAATTTTGGCTGGTTGACTACTCCGTACTGATGAGGGCCAAGAAGCCTGAAACCGGTATGCGGATAGTTAGGTGAACCCGACATAAATTAAACATAATCGAGCTTATCAGAAAGAAACATTTGCATTCAATGTCCATTGATATTATATGGAAGTATGCATGGATTTTCAGGTGAATATCATTCAACGTTCTGCGTGGTATTTGCCAGGAAAGTAGTTGTTTTTCACCTGAGATCTACCTTTCTCTGGTTCAATTTTATATTGAATCCTTTATGTGAAGAAAACCGTTTAATTCGATTTTTCTATTCATTCCACTTCACATGGCACTTATCTCTCATCAAGTAAGGTATCTGGAAATATTTTTGATCAAATAAGATATAAGCCATCTTGGAATACATTTTTTTACGAGAGCGTCAGATAACTTTTCACAAATAATAACTGATATCTAGACTCATCTATCGACGTTGTTCAGTAAACAGTGATTAGATTTATTTAGGTCAATCTGATAATCGATTACAGTGCCGTACACTATTTTTTTTTAATGAGTTACGTTAGAATCATGGATGTCACATGTGATATATCAGATTGAATTAAGATATCAGTGTCTGACAAGGCTTCATTGGGATTTAATGAGGGTTTCTCAAAAATACGATATCACTTACACTGTATTTGGACATATTTTTTTGATGTCGATCTAAAATATATGATATAGTTGAATAATATATATTTTTCATGATTCTTTGAATATATCTATGGTATGGTTCCTTATTTGGTGATAATTATCATCAAGCTGTGATTTTGGTTTTGATTTAGGTAAAGCGATCACATATATATATATATATATATATATACACATAATTAATAAATATATACACACATCTACACACACAGACACATATACACATTCAATTGTAATTAAATATATACACAAACACACACAGACACATATACACATTCATATCTTTAAATAAAAATTTAAATAAACATAAATATACATACATGTATTGTTGAACATCCATATAACAGCATACTTTGTTTAAGTTTTTTTAAGAATATTTTCATTGATTTCAATTTTTTCAGATCATTTGAAAGTTTGTTATAAGTTTCCATTGAACTAGATATTGGATTATTTTTCCCTTTATTTGAATGAATATTATGTAAGTGGATATTATCTGCATTTCTAATATTATAATCGTGTAGTTTTGAATTTTTTCAACTGGAGTATTACTTTTTTGAAAATTGTTTTTTAGTTTGAATGCAAATTTTGCTTTCTCAAATTTTATTAGATTTTCTAATGTCAAATTATTAGTATTTTTGTATAATTCTAACAAGGTGTTTCCCAGGGTTTTTTTAAATAATTTTAATTGCTTTATTCATAAGACGATAAATTATACCTTTTTGTTTTTTACTACAGGATGACCATATTGTTATTAGATATCTGATATGAGAACGAATATGGGCATTGTATATTAGTGTTTGAATATGAGTATTCAGAAATTCAACTCTTCTAATTGCTCCAATCAGAGGGATAATTGATTTTTTGATTTTATTTACATGACTTTCAAAATTTAGATTTTTATCTATAATCAGACCTAAATATTTGTGTTTTTCAACTTCTGTTATAATTTTATTCTTTATTGTCACTTTTAATTTTATTGGCTTTATATTTTTTTGTTTGAAAAGCATGAGAACAGTTTTTTCTAAATTGATTGTTAGGTTTATGTCATCCAACCATTTTTCAATTAATTTCATATCTTTTTCTATATTTTTCTCGAGTATTTTTGTGTCTTTGGCCGAATAGTAGAGTACAGTATCATCTGCGAAAGAAAAATGTTTTCCTACAAAATTTATTTCAGTTATGCTATTCACATAAATCAAATAAAATATTGGGGCCAATACTGAACCTTGTGGGACTCCAATTGTGCATTGTTTTTCAATTGAACTTTTATTTTCATTTATAATTACATATTGGATACGATTTTCAAAATAATTTTGGAAAAGTTTATAAGAGTGACCTCTTATTCCCAAATTATTCAGAATATTTAATAAAAATGTATGATTGACTGTATCAAAAGCTTTTTTGATATCCAAAAAAATTGCAGCGCCATAATTGCTCTTATCTAAAGTTTCATATATATCATGTATGAGATCAGTTACTGCAGATTGTGTATTAGAATTTGGTATGAAAGCATACTGAAATTTATCAAAGCCAGTATTATCACTAATGAATTTGATCAGTTGTATTTTCAATAATTTCTCGAAAATTTTAGAAAAAATATATAAGAGTGCAATTGGACGGTAGTTAGAAATTTCATTTCTTTCACCTCCCTTATAAATTGGTTTCAATATTGTTCTTTTGAGGTAATTTGGAAAGACGCCATTTTCAATACATTTATTAATAACAAGTGATAGTGGAAGACTAATTAAATCTACTATATCTCCCAAGTTTCTTGAAGTTATTTGATCTTCACCAGGAGCAATGTTGGAATTGAGAGTCATTATTATTTCATGGATGTCTTTTTCCGACACTGGTTTTAAAAATATAGATGTATTGCAAGGTGATGACAATATTGGTTTAGTTTGGATTTTTTTTGATAAAATTAATCCAATTTCCGAGAAATAATTGATGAATTCATTACATATTTCTTTTTCAGATGTTATTAGTGTTCCAGATTTATTTTTAATTTGGTTAATGGAATGATTCTTTTTTTTATTTTTATTTCCTATGTTGCTATTGATAACATCCCAAATTTTTTTTTGGTTTGCTTTTTGAAATTGTTTAGGTTTTTCTTTTTTAAATTTCTACAAATTGTATTTGTAATTTTTTATTTTTTTATAGGAATTTTTGATAGTTTGATTATTTGGATCTTTTTTGAATTGTTTATATAATTTATCTCGAATTTTTATTTTATCAATCACAGTTTTAGTTATCCAGTTATTGTTGTCTCGTATTTTGAGTTTTTTTATTTTGCTGGATTTTTCTTTAGATTTTTTAATACATTCAGCAAGTTCTTCAAATGTTGGTATATTCGTAAAAGAGTTCATTTCTTCAGAAATGTAATTTCGGAATTTATCTTTATCTATAATTTTTATAATTTTTTAATCATTTTTGATTTTTTTTTGGTTATTATTTCTGTTTTTATATTTATTATTTTATGATCAGAAAAATGGAAATCTTCATATTCAACGTGATAGTTGACATTGTTTAATTGAAAGTTAGTCACAGCATGATCTATGATTGTTTTTGTATTGTTGTGGTTTTGTCTTGTATAATGATGTTCATCAATTACATTTAATAGTTTGTAACCATTTGTCATGTAGATACTTTTGTATTCATCTACCAAATATTTTTTTTCTAATAAATTCCCATTAAATTCTGAAAAAAATTGTTATTTGTTTTTGTGAGGGATGAATTTCAATAAGATATTTTTATAAAATCATTTTCATTCATATGATGTCAACTACAAAGGCTAAACTAAAAGACCCCTTTTTTAAAGCGTTTTAAGGTCATAGGATTTTTTTAAATTATGAAATTTATATCAAAAGTTTGGGAATGTCCTCTTTAAGAAGCTGTATGTTTGGTAAGGAAAACGTTTTTTGTGGACTATGAATCCCCGTTGGGAAACCCTCTGTATTGCAAGAAAAAAAAATTTTTCATTATCAGAGCCAAAAAGTGAAGAACTCTTGGAAAACTAATCATCCTTTTTAATTTTTTGCTGGTGATAAACAAAGTGGGCAGGACCGGCTTCAACAATATTTTTAAATAGAATAACAATTAATTTTGGTAAACCCTTTTGGGGAGGTAAAAAGTAATTAAATGGAAAATTTAAAAAAGGTCAAAAAAACCTGCACCATCATATTATGTTTTATAAATGATTTCTATTTTCCACAAAGCAGCGGCTGAGAAATAGTGGAAAAAAAATAATTAATAGAAAATCATAAAATTATATGCTGTGAAACTGAAAATTGTCATATAAGGATGATATCCTGGAAGAAAAGTCATTGTTGAGGAAAGTATATTACAGTTGAACAGGACCAAGAAGAACAAAACCGATATAAAAGCTGAAAAATGATGCAAAATTTTATGGAAGAAGAAGTTTTAAAAAAAATGAAAAGGAACTGAGCGAAGCGTAGAGAAACAGGGAAAAATATTTCTGAAGCAAAAAAGAACAAAAAAACATTTAAAAATAAACTAGATGATGTTCAAAATGAAAATAAAAAAGTGGAAGTTATCATGCTGCAAATGGCAAACAAATGATAAATATCGGTGTCAGACAATCCCCAAAACAGGAAACAAACAGCTTCCAGAACAAACACAAACAAAAAAAAAGGACAGTGCTACAAAATCACTGACAGATGAAATATTCTCTAATTACATAGCTCATAGTACCCCAAGCATACAAAGGACGCTCCTGTAATGAAAAGAGCAGGATGTTGATAGTTGCAGGCTCAAATGGTAAGGAGTTAGCAAATATTGTATTGAGGCAAACAGAAAAGTCACGTAAAAGCAATAATAAAGCCCAATGCCCCGATGATGAACTCATAAAACTGCTATTTACCACTCTACTGGTTTTACTAAAAACGATATTGTGCTCATATGGACAAACATTCTCCATCTTCAGCTTATTGAGAAATTAGTACATACAAATCCTATAATTATCACTAGACCATACAGACACGACAAATATACAAAAAACCATGGAATATTTTTGGGAAAAAACTTAGCATTTGTCAAGGATGTGTTTAATAGTAAAAATAAACCTGGGCTTGTTTTTTGAATGTAATTCTACACTAATTAATTATCTTACAGATGGGCACACTATAAATGGGGATTGAAAGTGGTATCTAGTGCAATCCCTACTTCGCCATATAGATAAGCACCTTACTGGAAATGACAACTCTACGGAGACATGCTGTGCATCTGCAGAAAATTGAATAGTAAAAAAAATACTCTAGACCAGATGCAGAAACAAACAACGTAAACCTTTTATTAGTAATAGTAGCAATTCAGTAAACAACACTATCTCTAGTGATATTTTAGAAAAAATACTATTGTTGAGGGGGGCTAAAAATAATGATCATTTTTCATACCCCCAGACTATCGCAGCTCAATCTGCAGAAAATGAAAACAAATGTCCTACAAAATAATTAAACTTTAGTATAGGCCCCATAAATAGTGTATGTCACGTAAATGTCCAGGGATTTTCAAACAACTATAGCTTATCGAGGTTTTTTCTGATGAAAATAAACTGTTTTTTTTTGTTTTTCGGAACATTGGATAACCGAAAATAACAATTATGGGGTAGTCCACTTAAGAGGGGTATAAAGTAGCAGCAATCTATTGTCGGGAAAAGCAAAACCTGGGGTGTACTTATTTTAGCAAAAGATAACACTAAATGTAATGAACTAGAGTCTACAAAAAAGCTATCTGTCGAATGTCATGTAGAGATCTGTGCAATTTACTATCGTAAAATGCAACTAAAGTCACTATCATAACTGCATACAGACCACCAGGAGGAGAACCTCAAGTTTTCTTAAATTGCCGTCGCAGGCATTAGTAATTGCAGAAAATAGGATCAATTTGACTATCCTGTGTGGATTTCAATATAAATTATCTAACACCAAAGGATAATAACACTAAATTACCCCAGTGACCTTTTCAAGTCTTTTCCAACTCAATGAAAACTGTTTAGGCCCCACTAGGATTTTACAAATATAAATGTACAACAAGTTAACATGCATTGACTACATGACATCTACCTACTCGATCATACTATGAATGCAAGTTCGTACAACCAAACATAACAGACCATCTTGTCGATATTCTGGATGTATCAGACAAGTAAAATCACCTTAAGGAAGAAAAAAAAACAAATAATATCAAAGCGCCAGTTAAAGCCTGAAAATATAAAATGAATTTAGAACAAGACTAAATACTATAAACTGGTTTCCAAAATTGTTAATATGAGGATTGATGACAGCTTTTCATATTTTTTTGGAGTCTGTATACTGGTGCTTTAATGTCTCATGCCCAGAAAAATGTACCACTATTAAAAAAAACATTCTAAATCCTGGGTTTTCAAACAGATTATCCAGTAAGGTGAAAAGTTGAGAGAAAAGTTTAGAAGTATCAAAGCTATTGATGATGAAAATGACGGAAGGATAACCTATATATCAAAACAGTTTGAAAGAACATAAAAAAACATTAAAGAGGCTAAAATCAATTGTTTCAACAACAAAAATCCTAAATGCAGACAATAAGACCAAAGCAACGCGGTATTATCAATAATGAATTAAGGAAAAGTAGATCATCTGACAAAACTAACAGCATTTTAAAAAAATGATCAAGAAATCACAGACTTGAATGAAATTGCAGAATTGTTTGCTTACAATTTCTCAAATGCTCAAACTCGCAAATGAAAATAATTTTGAGCAAAACATGTCTTCGTGTAATTATCAAGGAATCACAATAATTTAATTCATCCCTTCCAAAATGATCCTATTACTGAATCGGAGGTGCTAAACACACTAACAATATTAAAAAATAAAAAGTCTACCGGATTGGATGAGTTGTCAATAATAACAATAAAAAAAGTAATTGATGTAATGATTACCCCGCTGACTTACCTATTTAATCAGGCTTTTCTGCAAGGATACTTTCCCCAAGAATTCAAAAAGGCATTAGTAATACCTTTTTTCAAAAAAGGAGATCATTCTGATGTCAATAATTATAGGCAAATCTCTTTGCTCTGTTCACTGCCAAACATTTTTGAAAAGATAGTATCAAACAGGATTACTAACTATTTGGAGTTAAATAATATGCTATGCAAAGAACAACATGGATTCAGAAAGAGTAAATCAATAGAAACTGCAACATATCACTTACTGAATTTTATCTATAAAGAGCTAGATTCGAGTAATATTGTATTATCTTTATTTTTTTGATTTAACAAAAGCGTTTGACACTGTGTCTCCTGAATTTTTAATTGCTAAACTATCCCAACTTAGTTTCCCCAATAACGTGTTGAAATGGATTAAATCCTACCTCAAGGACTATCCCATGACAGTAAAAATGTAAAATTCCAGATCGAGTTACAATGACGTTACGATTGGAGTGCCCCAGGGATCAGTGCTTGGACCTCTGCTATTTTTGCTGTATGTAAATGACTCGCCAGATTATCTGGAAGATTGCCACCTTACTATATTTGCAGATGATACAACTATCACAGTTACAGGGGGGAATATTGATGTACTGCTCAGTGAGGTAAAATGCATAATCGACGGTTTTAGCTCCTGGTGTCAGCGAAACAGACTAATTCTAAACTCCACTAAAACAGTAACTGTAAATTTCTATAATAGAAAAAAAAATGTTCCAGATGACCTACAGGTTATTGACGAAATCAGGAGTAGCAATGAGGTAAAATTGTTAGGAACTTATTTAGATGAAAGCCTATCATGGGATCTGCAAATAAAAGATGTCTGCAACAAGCTAAACAAGGCTTTCTTTGCTTTAAGGCATATGAAATCATGCATGAACACAGCAGGTCTACTTGAAATCTACTTTGCAATGGCATATTCACATATGTCGCTCAATATCATAGCATGGGGTTGCAGTAGTGAAATAAACAGAGTATTCGTAGCACAAAAGCGGATTGTTAGATTAATTTTCAGCATGGAACACAGAGACAGCTGTAAACCAGTTTTCATTAGGGAAAAATTACTATCGGCTCCCTCCAATATATTCTTAAAAGTATAGGTTTTGCTAGATCAAACATCCAAGAAATAGAAACAAATACAACGGCGCACAGTTACAATACCCGCCATGGTGATCTTTTGCGTATTCCAAATCACAAGACAACAAAATATAAAAAATCCCCTTTATATAATGCAATAATTCTGTATAATAAATTACCTGAAGAGATCAAGCAAATTACCTCTGATAAAGTATTTCATGGCAGAGTGAAGCAGCTGCTGCTGCAGAAATGCTACTATAGTTGTGATGAATTCCTGGATGATGATTTCCGTTGAGCACGTATTTTTTATTTTTATTTTTGTCAATTTTTTTATATTGTTCAAAGTGTATTTATACTTATCTATGACGCTTTTTCCATATGTTTTTAATTTGCAGTTTATATGCACGACTTTTATATATACACTTATATTGCTAAGTACGACCCTCATCTACCTATTTTATTCGTTTTTATCCTGTTATCATTATATTTTATATTTATAACTAATTATTGACATACCATATGTACATATTGTAACGCAGTGGCAAATAAAGTATTATTATTATTAGTATTATTATTATGAAGTGGTTTTGGTTTTTCAGCAGATTTTCTAAATTTTCATTACTAATAGGTTCTTCTATTGTAAGTCCAACTATTTTAATTTTTGGGTTCAGTAATTGCTTGTTCTGTACCGTATACTTTGTTCTCAATTTTTTTCTATTTCTGATTTTAATTTGATACAATGGTCTTTTTTTCACAACATATTTGTAGGTCTCCATGTTTTGTTTGTTTTACCACAGTAATATTTATTTTTAGCTCTCCAATGTCAATATTTTCTTTAAGGTTTTTTATTATTGAATGATCTTGATTTGATGTTGGTTTGATAATCAAGGATTCAAACTGAGATGGTTTTTTCATTATTCCAGGATTGTTTAATATTTGAGAATATGTTGGTTTTACTTCAGGAACATATTTTTTCTCAATTTCTTAAATTTTTTTGGTGATTTTACTCAAGCTTTCCATTATTGTCTCTTTTTCCACTAGATTTGAAGTAATTAATTCATAGTTATAAAGTAATCTTTCGTTTTCTTTCTGTAGTTGGGTAACATTTTTATCTTTTTCTATAATTAGACATTCTTTTTCCTCAATTATTTCAATTATTTTCCATAAATATTGATTTTCTTCTTTGAGCTTTCGAATTGCTTCTACTTCTTCACTATGGCTCAAATTTTCATAGTCATATCTTATGAATTGTGATTCTTGTGATTTATCTTCGTAGTTTTCAGAAGAGCTGTTTCTTTTCTTTCGTCCAGGCATTTTTTTATTTTTACTTTTTCTACTGGACTATTGAATTTGGTTTAGGATCATTTTACAAAATGACATATCAATAAAATGTCATACGAATTTTCACTTTACTTTTTCTTCGAATTCAGGAGTAATTTCACTGTAACTTCTTCAAATTTCTGTTCTCTCTGTGTTGGGCTTCAGGAAGGTGCCTTAAGGTGTTTTCTATTCGACGTCTTTTATGCAAATCTTAATCAAATTAGGAACTGTCACTGGTGCTGTTATGACATCAATCCTGTTAATATTTAATCCTTGGAATTTGGAATATTCTTTGATTTTATAGAAAACTTTCTGAAGAGGTATTTGACGATTGGTCAAACATAGTTCTCATATACTTTCTCTTGAATATCATTGAAATTGAAGTCATTTTCGTATAATTCTGATTTTTTCAATTCTTTGTAAAGTATAGTCTTGGCTGCTCAAGATCAGAATAAATTATCTTTTCTTTATATAGAACAAAGATCAATTTTGATTAAATCATAAAATAATTCTTCAATTTCAGTATTGGATATTACTGACAAATCTCAGCACAAGCTGATTTGTATGCTTAATTAATTTTAAGCAATAATCTCTTGATGAATTACTCATTTTGTAACAACTATGCGTTGAAAGTGCATTGAAAATTCAAATTTCAAGAAGTTGAATTCTTGTATATCAAATTCTGACACAGGCAATATTGTTTTTCATGTTATATTGCTGAGAACACATTCAATGGACAAGAAGCTGATGCTTATATGGTCCACCTGATCGGTAGCCCAGCAGCTATAAGTACCCCCCTGATTGCGAGCCATACAACTACGTGAAGTCTAGCTACGAGCTACACAATCAGAGGTACATCGTCGTCGATAAAACCGACAGGTACAGCAAATAAAAAAAAACAATATTTCTTTTCTTTTTCTGGGAATTAAATAAATTTTTCATACAGCAGATATATGATACATATTTGATACATATATGTTATTCAATTGGAAACTATGTATATTTGTAAATAGACTAATATAAGTTTGGTATTTGTTTTATTGTTGTAGTTTTTTACAGAAGGAAACGTTATTTGATTTGCAATTAATGGCGCCCATTCAAATTAACAATTTCTTAAACCTTTGCTTGAAACATAAATGAATTTGAAACTAGCAAGGCGGTCCAAAGAACTCCACACCGCTCTTCACTGAATAGTCTGGGCATTCTATTGCAATAATTAACTTGTTTTTCATTATCAGAGAGATCACGTTTTCCGCTTTGCGGAGATGCACCCTTTGGTTTTCAAAACAATGCATTATTTCAAGTTGAAAGTGACAATCAAATTAGGTACAGGTGCTGGCGAATTTGTTAATACATTTTGGAAACTCATATAAGCATTCATCGTTGCTAGCTAGCATGAAAGTGGGAAAATTGCTTGCACTCTGTTTATAAACATAAGAAAAGTGCCTGTTAGCCTACCCTTCCCACTTTGTCAGTGGAATGTATATTTCAATAACAATTTTTTTATTGAAAATAACCTAGCAAGCAACACAAAACTTGCATCAATCTACATAATTCTTATATAAAAAATAGTAGGTTGTCCGTTACTCCTTTCTGCTTTATACTGTCCTATTAAAAGTCCAAGTGAATATAATTTTGATATCCTTTGGGTTTATGTAACCTACAGGTTTTTGCTATGTTATTTTACTGAAAAATTATCCAGGAGATTCTAATTGGTAATTATTGCACATGGTACTGAGCATGTGAACTTTTATATGTAAATAGCATAGCAAGCTTTGTTTCAACAACCATGTGAACTCTGGTATCTATGAAAGCTTTAAAATGCTTGGATTTATTGTGAGATCGTCAACTAACCTTTCTCCTTTCATCACAAAAATTTTTTATATTGCTCTTTAGACGATCTATCGAAGTATAACACTATAATCTGGAGTCCCTACTACATTAAATATACATAAGTAGAAAATGTGCAAAATAAATTTCTAAGGACCATGGCTTTCAAACTAGGCCTAGTTGTAGAGCGAATATAATTACAGGGAAAGTGATGAATATATTATCTTTATCAAGTCTGGATGATAGACAAATAATTACATCCATTAGTTTATCTTTACAAAATAATTTCTGGTATTAATGATTGTCCAGAAATTATCTCCCCCATATCTTTCAACGTTCCAGGTAGGTCCACTAGACAAAGAAAATTATTCGTTACACCATATCATTCAACTAACTATGGTTACAACTCTCCTATATCGAAAATGTTAAGACTGGCAAATAACTATTGTGATAAAATTGATTTCTTCTGTGATACTCCAAATATTTTCAAGAATCAAGTCTCTCGCGCATTGCTCATTTGAATGTAGTTCATTAGTTCATATTGTTAATTGTTAATTATGTTTATTGTCATCATTGTCCTATATATTGCACATATCTAGATCAAAAAAATAATTGTATTTACATAATGTTATAATAATAGTATAAGTAGTATAATTGTAGTAGTATAGAATAAGATGTAATTGTATAAAATTATTGTTAACAAAATTGGGGTTCACCCATTATATAGATAAATAAATAAACAAGAAAAAATAAGGTATTTGATTTTAATTTATGAACCTGCACAAAAATGTATTTAAAACCAAGTTTGTAAATGAAATATTGGAAGAATATAAGTTACTGAGTATATCACCCATAATCCTTGGAATTGTCCTAAACAAAAAATTAGTATGGAATCATCATATTGATTGATGTGCTAAATTGAAGAAGAGCTGCTACTCTATCAGATTTATGTCAAATCTCCAACTTTCATGCACACCTCCAATATGGTATTCTCAACTGGGGTATGTGTGCTTTCTGTCCTAATGGTATTTCTCATCCAAAAGTATGCTGTTAGAATAATTGCTAACCTAATATACAGACACTCATGTAGATATGCTTTCAAAAAGCTCAAAATTCTTAGAGATGCCAGCACTTATATTCTAGAGGCTGGTGCATATGTATACAAACATAAATCTTTTTTTCAGTTATATCGTCCATCACACAACCACATTACACGATCTAGAGATCTGGTCTTTCCTAATGCACATAGAACCTTTATGTATCAAAAAAGTGTAGAGTATAATGGGTGTGAGCTCTACAACATCCTTCCAATAACTATCAAAAATTCTCCATTCACGTTTGTCTGTTACGAGGGTCTGTTACACCATTAAAGAATTCGCTGATAACAAAAAGTGTTTTAAAAAAAAGTGTGTTTTTAACCGCCAACTTAGTTGCAAAGCAACCCTCCGAAGTCAGAGACTTGTCTGAATTAAGAAGACGGAGACCTTAGCTTTTTTAAGTGTCATCCGAAGCACTAGCTTCAACAAACTTAGCTAACAGTTCACTCCTAAGTGCCCTGTTTTGATTTACTATGGTTTCTGGTGATGAATATTTTAAATGAAATGTAATTATAACTATCTTTTTATATTGACATGTTCTGTGTAGTTTATAATTTAAACTTATATATGTGTACTTTTTATTTATTTATTTATACTATTGTAATTTATTCTTAACATGAACCTGACCTTTTCTTTGTTTATTGTGCTTTGAAAATTTCATATGTACTTTTCAACCAGAAAATTAATATTATTATTATAAGCACTCATGAGAGGATCTTCACAAAAATCGATGTTTAAATCTGTTGTTTTCAAACTCATGCCTTAAAAAAATGTTTCTCGGTAATTTTGTAGGAAATTTAATGTTTCAGAAGCAACTTTTACAAGTTCCAGACTGGAGTATTTAAATTAGAATGAAAAACTTATTTTTCCTATATTATTGATCTAAACAAAAAACTATTTGCTGGATGGTAAATGTTATGTTTGCTGACAATACTAGGGATATTGGGGTAAGCAGCAATGAAAAAGTAAACTCTTTAAGGTTTATCCGAGCATCAACAGGGAAACTACAATAGATGAAAAAACCAATAGTAATACATATTCAAGTGTGAAACATTATACTACTTACAATTTTGTTGGGGTTGGTTTCAATGATGTTAACCATATTCATCCAACATAGTGATACAAAAGAAAAAAAAACGCAAATCAAGGAATAAAACGAAGTTCAAAGTTAATAAAAACACATTAACATTGTTTAAAATCATATAAATATAAACGTGTACTCTATGTGGTGGGACAAATGAAACTGACAGGTAAGGAATAATTCCCGCAATTATATTTCAGCCAACGACACCTGACAGGTGCCACTCGGAAATTAATACAGTGGTGCGAACTGGTAACATCAGTTGATACTAATCTAACAGTTGACACCACTGTAATAACTTACAAGTATATTCCAATATTTAATCAATATATTATACATTTTTAGAGGTTGATTCGCCTTCTGACTGTGGTTGAGGACTAGCGGCGTCCTCGTGGTTGAAGTCAGGCTAATGTTCAAGTGAATGTCTGCCATATCATATGTGCACTAAATACTCGAATAGTTATGAAACTAATTAAATGTTTGTGAAGTTCTACAGACCTCGATCTCCATGCCGGTAACCAGGCCGGATGACAACGGATTTGTCAGGAAAGAGGGGTCCCGTATCTAGTGTATCATTGCCGTGAAATGTGCATTTCAATCGATGCGAACTGTTTTTAGAACATATAGTGAAGTAATTTCGGGTGCAGTATCGCCAAGAGCGAGATTTATGCATCCGGCCGAAGAAGTTCTGTAACATTGTGTTGCGTAATAGAAAGTTGCTGGGTAAATTGCTTAACGGCATAGCCCATTGAAGGATGAAGAAAGAAATATTTTTAGAGGTTAGGTTTTCCATAACTCCGAGTGCCGCACTGTTTTTGATGAACGGCTATATTTGTTCCTCTACAAGTACTATACTTTTGAATTTAAAAACTGACCTTTGTATAGACAGGTTTAATTAACATCCTGCAGTATTCAGGATAAAGTCCCTAATCTATGAGACAGAAAAGCTTAGGTACTGAAATAATCCATTGCTAGGCTTTTACTTGGCAAATTTTAAATCATTTTAAAATCTGAGGTTGTTGAACTAAAATGACTGAGGTCTAGAGAGTTGACCACCATCAAATTCATTTTATAATATAGGTTCTAGATTTTTTCTGAGTTTGAAATTGGAATGGGTTTGTATTGTTTTAGATTCCTATTATTTTGGTGGCACCCATACTGACAAAACCAACATGTGTTCCTCTAAATCAGTAATCTAAAAATACACCGATTTTGTCTCCTTAATCTTAAAATAACATTTAACCTATGAAACACGTTTGACTCTGACACATAAGATAATTAATTCATTATTACTGAAACATATCATTTTCATTTGAAAAAGCGTTTAACAGATTCCTTAGTTGCCTTACCAATCACAAGTTTTTATTAAAATTTGTATGAAAAATAATAAGTATCTTTTCTATTATAGAGATCCGAAACAACTTTCATGACCTTGAAAATATATTTGCATTGGGGTTATTGTTGTTATATTCATTACAATTCCGGAATGTTGACTGCAATGTAAGTTTCTGTAATTTCCATTACAGGCATGTTTGGAACTGGGTTTGGAATAAATGTTTTCTGCGGCTGATTAAACTTCAGATTCCAGTAGTTCAGAAGATATTTGGTTTGGATAATTATATGGTTCTGATGCATATTTTGTGTGAATTCATTAGATTATGAGTTGTTACAAAGTGCATGGCACATAATGAGCAATAAAAAAAAATGCAATATATAATTCTAGGTATCAGGACTAGTAGTTTATGAATAGATTTCAATTCTGCCGAAACTCAGGGTGTGCAACAAATATAATAAGTCGACGGACTCCCGAAGGGATCTTCCCTTTCTCCAATCATCGCCAACATATACATGGAGTGGTTCGAGGAATTGGCTATACGGGAGGCAGAATACAAACCAAGGCTGTGGTTGAGGTACGTGGATGACACCTTCATTATATGGAATCACGGAGACAAACATCTCCAGGATTTCTTCTCAAGAATTAACAGAATCAGGGATTCGATCAAATTCACGATGGAAATGGAAACCAACAATGCCTTGCCCTTCCTCGATGTGAACGTTGAGAGAATAGGCAATGAAATTCGCACCTCCGTCTACAGAAAGAAGACACATACAGGGCAGTACCTCAGTTACAGCTCCAACCATCCGAGTTCGACGAAGAGAGGGATTGTGAGAACATTGGTAGAGAGAGCAACGCACATATGCAACGACGTGGAGTCACTAGATGCCGAATTAAACCACATCAGAGAGGACCTCCACCGGAATGGATATCCCAAGAAACTCCTAGAAGAAGTATTGAAACAACTTCGGAGAACGAAGACATCTGAAGAGCAACAACAAAGCACAGTGATCTGCCTTCCGTACATCAGAGGTGTCTCCGAGAAGATCAGAAGGATCGGAAACAAGTTCAACATCAAGAGCTGCTTCCAATCCGGCAGTACTTTACGGAGTTTCCTGACCAAGACCAAACCTGACAACAAAAATGAAATCAGTAAGAATTGCATTTATGAAGTTCCATGTGAAGGCGGAGATTTCTACATTGGAGAGACAAAGAGACCGTTATCGGTAAGATTGGATGAGCACAGGAAATGGACTCAACGTGGAGAAACATCAAAATCGGGAATCGCTGACTACGCCTGGACTGAGCACCATCGAGTTCTATGGGACGACGCAAGTGTTCTACATAGAGAGGAGCATTGGTTCAAACGAAAGTTCAAAGAGGCCGCCTACATCGAAGCCAATAACGCCTTTAGTCAACCAAGCGTTGAGATCAAGAACGTATGGAAACCCCTGATTGCTTTCTGGCGGGCTGCAGAGGCACGAAACTTCACGCACCAACACCTGAAGACGATTGCAGATACAAGCATTCGAAACGTCGTGAAAACCTTCTAAATACATTAAGACGATGGACGTCCGAAACGATAGTAATCAAATACAATTAAATTAAAGAAATAATTGGGGGTTCATATTGAAAAAAAAAAAATGTGGAAGTATTCAGAAATCCATTAAACCTTTAGTATTCATAATCAAGTCAATGCATAACTATGGAAAAGGTAAGTGTACATAAAAATGAACTGAGTGGGTTAGAAAAAAAAATTTTCATATAAAAGATGTTAAACAATTCAATTATGAAAAAAAAACAAATAATACTTTATATTGTTTTTTTGGGGATACTAGATTTTTTTTACAATAAAAAAAAACTTAATATCCAAGTTTTCTGAAATGTACAATTTTATCTGTAACCCTTTCGCTGCGGCTCCGTATTCGAGTAATAGTACCATCTGTGCCACTGTGACACTCGATATAAAAAGAATGGCCATAATAATTTTATTAGCCAATATAATATATAATGATGAATGAAATATATTTTTTACCCCGAAATAAATAAAGAATCAACAATAATACTTTGCGAATATACAAATAAAATATATTCAAGTAAATAATATTATTTATTCCAAGAATACGTAAAGTGTAAATCAAGAAAAAATAAACAAAATCATAAACAGCTTAGAAACATATAATCTATATACATTCCTGGCATGTTTTTTTTAACAAAATCTATTTTACCATATTTTTATCATTGTAATACAGAATGTTTATAGTAAGTATACCTTGTAATTTTAATCACCCTGAAATCCGACTAATAGACCGGGAGATGGTGACACAAAATATTAGGTCATTTGTACCAGTATGACGGTTCTTCAGGGGTCTAATTACGGAATGACAAAAAAGAAAATGGTGGTCATAGCGCTGGTACCGGCGGCCCAATCGCGTGGGCGTTAATCGAACGTATCGGATAAATAACGAGTGTCGAACGATTTGTTCCACAAAAATGCTTGTATTTTCCGATAGTCGATAAAAAAAGAAGTAGGCGGTAGCGTAATGCCATACTTCTCCGGTGTGACTTACAGCCCGCCATACAGACGCGATTACATTAATTTAAAAAAAACAATTCAACCATTTGTTCCAGGCTAATTTTTGCACAGCTAATCATCGTCGAGTAGCCATTCACGAAATACACCATGCCATACTTTTCTGACGGTTCCAAATGGCCGCCATACCGCCGCAAAAAAGTATTTTTAATTTTTTTTCGCAAAATGATTTGTACCAGTATTGCATTTGGATTTTTGGAAAGTATTTGATAAAATGTGACCGTTATTATATTTCCTATACGTCTAGTAGGGGGAAAAAGTGCTGCCATACTTGAAAAACGTATTTATTCGACACGTTTTGAAAATACGACTGTAAAATACGTAAAATCATTTTTTACATCATGGAATCATTGTATTCTGTTCGTTTGGATGTAATTCTACCTAAAAAAAATTATTCCAGATTGTAACCATGGGGCGGACGACTGTCAGATTAAGCCAAGATGTTAAAAAAAAATAAAAATGACCATTTGTACCAGTATGACATTTGGATTTTTGGAAATTATATGATACAATGTGACCATTATTATATTTGCCATACTTCTAGTAGAGGGAAAAAGTGGTGCCATACTTGAAAAACTTGGTGTTTCGACACATTTTCAAGGTACAAGACATAAAATCATTTGTTACAGTATGGCATCATCGTATTCGGTTCGTTAGCGTTCCCATACATTATGTCTTACGAACACGATGAGCCTCTACAATTCGAGAAATCTTTCGAGCGTCGGTAGCCGTACAATATTATACAACATAACATCTGGTTATAAGACAAGATTGCCGCCACCTAGGTGTTTGTAATTTTGTATTCATATTCGTTAAACCTCAAAGTTACAGAAAAAATTAGTGCCATACTGGTACAAATCATTCGAATTACGAATAAAATCTTAGAATTTTGAAAAAATATTGTACATATTCGCCACCTCCCACATGATCAGACTTCTATTTATGATCATACAGAAAACTGTTGAAAAAAGTTTTAGGCTGGTACAAATAGTTTGGCAAAAAAAAAATGTTACTCCCTTGCGGTGGTATAGCGGCCATTGGGAACCGTCGGAAAAGTATGGCAAGGTGATTTCCGTGAATGGCTACTCGACGATGATTAGCTGCGCAAAAATTAGCCTGGTACAATTGGTTGAATTGTTTTTTTTAATTAATGTATTCGCTTCCGTATGGCGAGCTGTAAGTCACACCGGACAAGTATGGCATTACGCTACCGCCTACTTCTTTTTTTATCGACTATCGGAAAATATAAGCATTTTTGTGGAACAAATCGTTCGACACTCATTATTTATCCGACACGTTCGATTAACGCCCACGCGATTGGGCCACCGGTACCAGCGCTATGACCATCATTTTCTTTTTTGTCATTCCGTAATTAGACCCCTGAAGAACTGTCATACTGATACAAATGACCAAATATTTTGTGTCACCATCTCCCGGTCTATAATTACCTTGATCCCATTTTTATAGCTAGTTCAGGACTGTTTTCATATTTACATTTTTAAATGATTACTCACCATTATTGGACACAAAGGTGCCAACTGATCATACAATGTCCTAGCCTCTTGGATATTACAAGCTTGAAAGGTCAATTGTAAGCAACAGCAGCCCATCCCAAATCCCATAGCATCCATATACACATGATCAGGTAAGGCAGCTTTACTGTATTTGCTTGAATCATCCACTGGGAATTTGGTGTTTTTGTCTTTGAATACTGAGGAAAAAAGTTCATTAGGATGGTATTTCATGTGAAAGTTTGAAGAATCACAATTTGACGGGATGTATTTAATTAAATTTTTAATAGATATCTTTACTTGGGTGTTTTCTTCTTTTACGTTAGCTAGAGTAGATTTTGAAGAGCTAATCTTTCAATAAAAATAGTCTTTGTTTTATTCTAAGTATCAATTTCAGTCTCGAAGCAAGATAATTTTTACAACTATTTTAGTCTCAAAGCTACTACCAATCATTTAAATATGACAAAGGACATCATACAAGACGTTACCTATGATTTCAGACAACTATAAAAAGGGACTCCTAATGAGAACTTATTGTTCACAATATGTTCATAGTATTTTATGGGTTCGAACTGAATAGAATTCAGAAAGTATAACAAGAAATATAATATTTTTGTTGCTTATTTATTGAGCTGTGATGTCATGGTTCCGCTATCTATAGGATTTTCCTATATACTGGTACAGTTTAGCATTATTTGGTGATTATTTTATAATTTTTGGTTTATTTGGTAAATGAACTCTCATTTTGTTGGAGGAATTAGTTTTCAATAGGACTGAATTTTTTATAGTGAATTCTATTAGTATATGGTAAACCAAACCACCATGTAAATATTACTTTCAAGTATCAACAACTTTTTTTTTATTTCCACTTACTGAGTTCAATATTTTTTTTTTACAATTTTTATGAGATTTAATCTTAATTTAGCAAAAAGAAATAAAATGGTGTTAAAAAATGAATCATGGCATAGTTTTCTGAATGCCACTGAATATCAACAAAAATTCATTTATGGCTTCCCAGATAACACAGGATATCCTATGGATATCCATTTCATGTCCAATTCTGGTCGGGATATCCCTGGATTTGAAATGGACATCCATAAGATATCCGTCGACGGATTTGAAATGGATATCCTTCAGAAGATATCATATGGATGGCCATAAGATATCCGGAGCAAATATGGATAAGTTTAAATTGCAAGATTGATTTTTATTGTGCCAATTTCTGAGCTTCTTTCATGCTCGTACACATAGATTAATTTTTTTGGAAAAATCTCATGTTTCGTTTTTCTACTTGATTTGAAATGGATATCCTTCAGAAGATATCCTAGGGATAGCCATGAGATATCCAAAGCAATCATAAATGAATGTAAATATTCTCGTAGATACACAAATTGTACCTTTTCAAAAATATGTTGTCGCGGGGACCCTCTGCAACCACAGAACAGATATACATGTGTCTGCGCCAGCCTGGCCATACTATACACATAATTACTGGCGACGTCTGTCATTTTGTTGAGGAAGGTCGAAGGTCATAGTCATAGCACTGAATCCAAACAAAAGTCATATTTTTTTTCTATTTTCCTTCGTTTTTGATACCCTGTTGGTCTGGACATAATGGTTTTCATCTGTAGCAATTGATTGTTTCCAAAGGGAATTATATATTGGCCGAATACAGGTAAATATCAATCGAGAAGGGCATAACCTATAAAAATCCATTATTTCCAATGCATTTATGTGTTTGCTGTTTGAGTTTGGATATTTTCAGAAATTCTGAAAAGCACCTCGTTACATTTGCCACAATACACGAGTTTTTCAAATGTCACAGTGCCCAGATTGAAAATGGTGTGAATGCCTACAACAGTGGACACGTGATGAAGATGATTCATCAGTAGATTCGAACATTATCCTATTGATTGCACTGAAAAAATGAATCTTTCGGAAGAATATTTGGAAACTGGATCGAAGTTCAAAGCTTATGTAGGTAAGTTGTATGTTTTCCTATTCTAGAACTCTTTTTTTAGGTACCTAAATGAAATCTCAAAAATATGACTTTGTGGAACGATGCCTTTCTTCCGTGTTCACTAATATGTTTGCCTCCAAATATAGCTGGTATGGAGCAAAAAAAAATGAAGTGGACAACTAAAACTGACTGAATTATCACTATGTGAAAATCAGTTGTTCAATTTATTTGATAATTTGTATTGTCTCATAAGAGACTGCTAGTTCAGTGAGAATGCAAAATTTCCAAGAAAAGTTTATGTAAAAAATGCTTATATATATATATATATATACATATATGTATGTATATATATATATATATATATATATATATATATATATATATATCATATCATAGTATACAATAAAGAGAGAGAAAAACTATGGCAGTGGTATATATATTATCATCATCAGTATTCGAATTCAAAACAAAGCATAATATTTCTCAGTATTTTTTGTAAATTTCAACATTAATTATACCCGTGAATATATCATTTCAGAAACGGCTGACCTCAGTGATTCGACGGAAAATAAAAAAGCTACTGAAGAAGCCATCTAGGCTTGGCTGAGAAGGGCCAAAGAATGGCATCTGTCATCTTCCAGAATAAAGGAAACACCTGGATGGATGAAGAAAATAGCATTATATTTTTTCTTTAACTTTATTTTTTTGATTATTCTGCATTTAATATTCTGTTTTTATTTTAGAGTTTACATATACATTTTATTTGTTGATAACTCCGAAGTTTATGAGAATTTTTTTGATACCAGAGTTTATTAATAAATTTTTTTTTGTTCAATACCATTATTTCATTTCCCTCCAGATTGCTATTACTATATTTTATCTTCGACGGATATCCCCGAAGGATATCTTTAGAATATCTCTCAAGGAATCTTTCAGATAGCTTTTGAATATCCCTGAAGGATATCTCATGGATATTCCTGAAAGATATCTTATGGATATCTTTGAAAGATATCTTATGGACATCTCTGGAAGATATCTTATGGATATCCTTGAAGGATATTCTATGGATGTACAGGTTTTTCCCACTTTGGACATCCATCGGATGTCCATAAGATATCTTTTGGATATAATTGGATGTCCATAATATATCCATAAAATTCATGAAGGATGTCCGATGGATATCCATTGGATGTCCATGTGTTATCTGGTTTGGGTTTGGTAGATTCCTCTGCTGAGTAAACACATTTTTTTAAACTCTTCTGAATTGTTTAAAGTTTTGATGAATGAATCTGCTTAGGTTAAAAAACAAGAAAGACAATATGAGGATGGACTGACAAAATTCTGACCCAACAAATGTATTTTTTTCTTTCTACGCAGTCTCCTAGCGATGTTCCCATCTCTTTAACCCATCCAAGTAGTACTCGGCGTCTTTCTCTGCAAAATAATTATTGTTTACGAAGGTGATGGCCTCCTCATTTGATGAAAATCTCTGTCCTCAGAGCACACTTTTAGCTTAGGGAACAGAAAAAAGTCGGTTGGGGCTAGATCTGATGAGTAAGGAGGGTGATTAAGCAGTTCAAACCGTAATCCGTAGATTTTTTTTCGGCAAATGTGGCCGTTTTTACGCAATTTCTGCTTGTCAAGTAATGATGCCTAGTATGCTCCTGTAATGGTTTTCTCTTTTTGAGGATAATCGATTAAGATAACTCCATGACTATCCTAAAACAATCGCTCTCACTTTCCCAGCTTTTTTTGGAGCCAATTCCCCCTCCTTCCCAGTCCAATGTTTTGACTGTATTTTTATTTCTGGGATATAATGGTGTATCCAAGTTTCATCTACAGTAATTAATCGGCGCCAAAAACTTTAATTTGTTGCTTCTGAGCGTTGGAAATGTAAATTCCAACACGTGAGCAAATGCGGCACCCAACGCGTAGACAGCTTTCTCATGCCTAACTCTTCATGCAATATGTGACAAACTTCTTTGGACATAATCAATGCCTCTGATATCTCTCTCACTT
This sequence comes from Gonioctena quinquepunctata, assembly GCA_018342105.1. Lineage (NCBI taxonomy): Eukaryota > Metazoa > Arthropoda > Insecta > Coleoptera > Chrysomelidae > Gonioctena > Gonioctena quinquepunctata. Next base: position 327,627 of record JAFIRS010000092.1, read on the forward strand.
TAATTCGACGGTCGTCTAACACCATTTGGTGAACTTGATCAATGTTATCGTCAGTGGTTGCAGTTTTTGGATGGCCTGAACATTAATCGTCTCCCAAGTTGGTTCGGCAACGTTTAAATTCTGCTGCCCAAAATTTCATGGTGGTAAATGATGGTGCAGAGTTCACAGTGTCCAAGTCGTCTTTGATTTGCGTAGGGGTATTGCCTTTCAAAAACAAATATTTAATGACAGCGCAATACTCGTTTTTTTTTCCATTTTCACAAAATTACTCACATTGACTCACTCAAACAACAACTGCACGTCCAAAATGGCTGCAATTTTGGTGAGTACCTTTCAAAAGATGCGCAAACACATTCCCTAGCTATTGTTGACGAGTGCTGTCATCTTCATGTTCAAAAAATCCTTATGTAACTGAATGAACTATCTATTTATAATTTCCTCATCTGAAAACGATTTTTCAAATTTTAATTTAACACAAAATGCAGTAAAAAGCCAATCATTTTCCTCAAATCCTTTTTGAAAGGGTAAATTACGATAATCTGACATTACTGCTAGATTGAAAATTTGGGGTTTCACCATTCAAATTCATACTGCATATATTTTTAAATCTCTTTTTGATCTGTCGACAGCAGAACATTGTAATTGAGGAATAGAAATACATGTGAATTGCAAATCACTATTTATTACCATCCATTTTTACATTTCATATTGAATTGTGTTTATTTTTTTATTATTTATGTTCTCCAATAATGTTTATAAAATTTTACAATTTTGAATAAAAAACCTAATAGAAATTATTTGCTTTCAAAAGTATATTGGTTCATCGAAAATAATTTTCTGTTCTGTTTCCAAACGATAATTCATAAAAACTTTTTAACAAAAAATTAAACCGACGAAAAAATCAACTGAAAAGCAAAAAATAAATAAACCTTCTTAGTCTAAATGATAATTGAGCTCCTAAACTAATGTAAGTAACTGATTTTGAGTGGTGCCAAACAAACAATTATCGAAGATCATTATCTATGAAAGAAGTCATCAAAACGCGCCGCATCTCGCTGCCATCATTTTACGCTTCACCTAATTCAATTGCTAGTTTGTTTGGCGCCGACTCAAAATAGTTACTTACATTAGTTTAGGAGCTCAATATCATTTAGACTAAGGTTTATTTTATTTTGCTTTTCAGTTGATTTTTCGTCGGTTTAATTTTTTGTTAAAAGTTTTATTTTTAATTTTCAGTTCCGTATTTGTCGGTTTAATTTTTGTTAAAAGTTTTTATTTTTCAATTTTTGTGTAAAATCTACCAATTACTACCTACTTGTTTTTTTATTACTTCCAAAATACTTACTTACCCACCTTACTTCAACTAATATACATTATTTTCGTTGTTCTGGTTAGTTTATTTCATTACTTTGTATATCATTCCATCCTCTCATAAAATATACTGATTTTGACCGAACAAGAATAATGTCAGTAGCGATCTGTCATTGTCAACTATGTATGTGTGTGCCAATGTTCACTAGTGAAAAATCAATTATCCCCTATTTTTCTACCCGTAAGGGTGGCTAATTCCTTTTGAAATCCAAATATAAGGTATACCCTATCTATTAAAAAAAGAATCATCCAAATCGAAGAACCCAGTACAAAGTTATGCCTGATAGAATCGGTTAACGGACCAGAATTCAGAGGGTGAGTGATCAATATCCTTCATTTCGCTACCCTTAGGGTTGGATTTTATCTTTTAAATTCAAATGGGACCAAATTCGAAGTACACCCTATCCACTGAAAAAAGTATTATCGGAATCGGACGCCTCAGTAAAAAGTTATGCGTGATCATACATAAAAAAATATGATGGAAAAACATAAAATATACGGGTCGAATAGAGAACCTCCTCCTTTTTGGTCTTGTCGGTTAAAAAGTATTGATTTTTGCAATGAAACCCTGAAAATGACATGTTTAATGAATCAGTTGGTGAGTTCCTTGATAATTTAATTGCAATTGCTTTCATGTGCATTTCATATAATTGCTTTCATGTGCATGCATTCATTTTGTTTACTCTGTGACAAATAATTTTCAATTGTTTTCAATTGGTTATTATTCCGCATGAGTGACATGCAAAAATATGTTATTAATTTCATAATTGTATTGACTAGTGATGTTATCTTTTTCGATGATACACATCCAAGTATAATTTCACAGTAAATATAATGAATTATGATGAATTGAACTTTTTCAGTCTCACAAGATGGTATCAGGAACACCACAATCAATAGATAATCTAACCAAACAACACATAACTTTTTGAAACACTTATCAAAGCTTATCTCAGATTTTTAATAAAGATGAATAGAAATAAACCGGCCTTTAAACTTTCTCACTACATGACAATTTTTCCTTTGTTTTCGGGACACTGGTGATATCAAAGAAATAAATAATAAAACTTTATTTATTGGTAATTACCAAAAGGCCATCGACTGAGGTCCTTCAGCCAGTGAACAATAATTTTACATAAATATGTGTTAAAAAATAGTACATGTAAGAATGTGCATTTGTAATAGGTACATAACAAAAAAAACATTATTCTGCCTCTTATATTATTTCTCATATAGCCTTTTCTGGATATTTGTATTTTGACTCTGGTGATATCATATCAATAAGATTAATTTTTAATTGACCATTAAATTAACAAATTAAACATTTTCATCTTTTTTAATGTTCTGTACCACAGCTGAAAATGTATTCACAAAACTAATGGAAATTATATATGGGTCTTTTGAAAATTGTACATTGTTCATTGGCGGAACGGAAGATGATCTCCCTCAGAAACTACAGACCGATCTAAATTATTCCTACTTTGACAAAAATACTAAAAAGAGTAATAATAAAAAAGAATGACATTTCATACAAATATAATTTTTTTAAAACAGGGTTTCATCCCAAGATGAATACATCCGATGTGCAGTCTCACACATTGTAATTCACAGTAAAAGAATACCTATTATACCACTGCTTTTACTCTATAGAGGAATATTTGGAAACTCCATTTGCTTCCCCATGTCTTTTCTCGCCACACTTAGCTATATGATTTTATTATGTTCTCTTACACTTGAGTGTTGTTTCAATGATTTAATTTATGATTGTTTTAATGTTCTAACTTATGTGTGTCCTTGATTTAGTGAATCTAAGTACCTCTGTGTCGGTAACAATGTTTTATTATTTTATGTACTGGTGTTTTATAATTTCTATAATTTTGACAATTATCTGATCTGCTACAAACACTTGTAAAAATGTGTAACGTTGTCAATAAAATCTATCTATCTAAACTTACTTCAATCTATCTATGCATCTATATAATGATCCCTTCAAAGCATTTGATTGCTTCCCCCAAAGACTGCTAAAGAAACTCGAACTTACAGATATGGCGGTATATCACAATTATGGATGATATCCTATCTATCAAATCAAGAACAAATGATAAGAATCTAGATAGGGTTTCCTAGATCTCCGGTACCATCCGGAGTCCTCAAGTGTCTGTCCTGGGACCTACCCTCTTCCTACTTTAAAGATACGATTTAGCACAATTAAACATAAACTGTAACAACAAAATTCGCATTTAACACCATTCTATGCTGGTCCAGCAAGGATACAAAGGAACTAGAGGAATACTTATCACTAAATGCTTCAAAACATCAAATGGGAGCTAAACGATGTCAAACTATATAACATCAATATATAAAGAATATATTCCAAATTCCTAGGACACCTCAAGTTTGAAGAATATGTCATGATGCTTTGTTGAAGAATTGCATATGGATGTTTTGCTGTAAACTAGCATCTAATGAACTAGGTATGAAAGTAGCGATGGCTATTTATTACTCCTGTGAATCTTGCCTAATATATGCTCTGTCCTTCTGGGGAACAAGCAATCAAAAGAACTTTGACTCAGCTTTTATCCTTCAAAAAGGACAATCAGATATTTATGTAAAGCGAAAACGAACATCTTCATACAAACCTCTATGTTCAACAAATAATCTTGGTAGTGCCAAATCTATTTATTATAGAGACAGTCACTCTCATCCATAAAAAACAACCTTAATTTTACTGGAATACAATATCACAAGACAGACAAAAAATATCCAAGTACCCATTTCCCTCCTCAATCCTAACTCTCAACTTAATATTCTACAACTGGAAAGAACTTTGAGGGATACTCCTAGTTTGAATATTTCTAGAAATTAGGCTAAAAAATACCGAGAAAGCCTACTATTGCTTTGCAGAATACCTTGTGTTACTAGAAACTGTAACAAATATGGAAAGTGTATTCGCTCTTAGTTGTTATTTAGTAATTTTATTCTCAGCTGATTTTATATATCTTTTTACTTACTGATGTAATTTCAACACAAGTCTTTGTCAACAAGATATCATTTTCTTTGGATGATAAAGTAATTGATTGACTGATATATTAACGCAAATGAAGGAATGTGTTTATCATTTAAGTTCGTATTAAAATAAAATGGTATGTGAGGTATAAATAAAGCTAATGAAATGCCAAACTTAATTAGAAAAAGATAAAATGACAATAAAACAACATCATGAAGTTTGGTATACCAAAGAATCTGTAAAGGAGCCATTTGATTAACAATTTTTTAATCTTGTATTTTTTAAACCTGATATCAATAGAAGCTGATCGGCTGAAAACAAAAAATAAACTATTAGCAAAAAAATCAAGAGCTAAATCAAGTACCAATTCCACAGATATAACTTATCACCTTACCTTGTACTATGCTTGGTTTAGACAATGGGGCTGGCCTTGAGCAAAGTAAAGTAATGACGCTATAGATATAAATTTATCTAGGGTTGAATCACCCAAACAAAAATATTTATAGAGACATTCTCCTTGAAAAAACAATTACGAAATAACGCTTTCATGAATTCCCCAATTAAAAAGTCTTATCAAAACAATCACTTACTCATCTCACTTTCATGTGAGTAACACATGCTTTTCCTTCCTATGGCTATAGAAATAAAATAATTAATAAAAAACATTTTTAAAGACAAGCTTTTATTCAAATGCACTGAAAAGTAAAAAAATAATTGCTTCGTATGTGTGACGTAGGTTATTCTGTAGTTATAAATTCAAAAGCTTGTCGCGCAATTTTTCAGTTCGAAAACAAAAGCGACAAGCTTTTGAATCTATAACTCACGGAATAACCTACATCACACATCCAAAGCAATTATTTTTGACTTTTTAGTGCATTTCAATAAAAGCTTGACTTTAAAAAGGTTTTTTATTAATCATTTTATTTTGTGCTTTTTAGTACTTAAGTACTGAGCTATCTAGTCCTTCAATGAGGAGACCCTCTAAAGATTAACTAAGCTACCTGAGAGTTGCCATCTTCAATTTATGAATTTCAACTAAAAATCATTAATCATCAACTAAATTCACAATCTCCGATCCCAAAAGCCCCGACATACCAATTTTGAATCGAATCGTGCCATAATTACAAAACTCCGCCATCTTGAATTGGTGAATTTTGATAAAAAATTCATAATCTCCGACCCTGAAAACTCCCACATACCAATTTTGAATAGAATCGGACCATAAATACAGAGATCATCGGCCATCTTGGAGCCGCCATTTTGATTATATGAATTTTGAAGATAAATTCATAATCTTCAACCCTGAAAACCCCCCCATACGCCATTTTGTTTTTTTATTTACAAAAATTCCATGAGCCGCCATTTCATTCTCATAAATTTTGACAAAAAATTCATAATCTCCGACCCCGAAACCCGCACATACCAATTTTGAATCGAATCGGACCATAAGCACAAAACTTGTCCGCCTTCTCACAAAACTCGTCCGCCATCTTGGAGATTCCCTTTCTCTGTCCCCCGAAAACCCCCACATACCAATTTTAATCGAATTGTACCATAATCACAAAACTCTCCGCCTTGGCCTTTTTTTTTTTAAAAAGTTCTAAAAATTCACTGGAATTATGAACACCTGCCAAATTTCAGCTCACTCGGATGTTGGCAAGTGCTCCAAAAATGGATTACAAATTTTGAACCGGAAAGAATGACATACGAACAGAGCAAGTTGAATAAAAGCTTGTAATAAAAATATCCCTTTGTATATTGAACTATAATTCACGTGTTTTTGTCAATCAGCAGGAAGAAAAGCATATTTTCACCAAGCTTGTAGTTATAGCCAAAGCACTCGAGAGGAATCAGAAATGGGTTATCCATACTTGTACTGCTGATCTTTTGGGATGGTCTGCAATAATAGGCATAGATACATTCCCTGTCCCAGGATTCTGTACCAGAGATCTGATGGCAGTGAGAATGTCCGTGCATACAAATGACTGCATTCGGGAGTTGGTAGTCTGTTTTGCGTACTTCCCATACAAGAGAGCAGAGATACTGCGAGGAGTCCGTGCTGGGCTTACCCATGGGATGTGAATCGACACCAAACACACACTGTGAGTCTATATGGACACTAATCCCAGATATTGGCCTGCTCGGATTCCTCGGCACCAGCAATCTCGAAATGAAAAACGAGGGCTCGGTTCCAACGTACTTTACACCAAGGAGGAAATCTGTAGTGATAGACCTCACCTATGTACCCGTGACTAATTAAGTCCAGTCATGGAAGGTGTCACAAGATGAATCCCTATCAGATCATCGACACATTCTGTTTAAGATAGGTAACATAAACCTACCGGAAAAACAAGCATACAGGAGTCCACGGCCTACCAAATGGGATCTCTTTTGAAAGGAACTAGAAGGTAGGCTTGAAGGCCAAGAACGGGAATGGAGCCGAGATAAATACCACACTGAGGTATTTAAACAAGGCAATCATTTTCTCGTATCTGCCCCCTTGAAGAGAGGTCAAAGAACATAAGAAAGCCTTAGTGGAACTCGGAAATTGAGAACCACCGCAGGGTAACAAGAAAGCTTCCAAACAAAGCAAGAAGAACGAAAGTACCACTTCACTGGGAAAACTATAGGTCTGCCCAGAGAAAGTACAAAAAAGCCATACGGCAATCCTAAAGAAACAGTTGGCGGGCTTACTGTGAGAACATTAATACAATGCCCTCAGCAGCAAGGCTCTGCAAAGTTCTCACCAAAGATCCAGGGAAGGGAGTGGGTACACTGTCCCTACCTAGTGGACAGGAAACCACAGCGGAGGAAACTCTTACAACACCTGATTTCCATACACTTCTCTGAATCAAAACCAATGACCCAGCCACACTTGAGGACGGGCAAAATGAAGAAAACTCATATGGACTACGAAATGATCTCAAAAGTGGTAACGTACGAGGTGAGAAGGGCTGTAAAGACCTTCTCACCATTCAAATCACCAGGGTAGGATGGTATATTCCTGGCCCTGCTCCAAGAGGGACTGGATAATATCATCCTCCTGCTCATAAGAATACTTTGATCATGTCTGGCCCTGGGCTACATACCAGAGGCAGTAATAATCGTCTGGAAAAACTGACTACTCCCAGGCCAAGGGTGCCGACCCATCAGCCTGACGACCTTTCTTATGAAAACACTCGAAAGGCTGGTGGATCGGCACATCAGAGAACAATCACTGCAGAGTAATCCTCTACAGTATGCCTACGAAGCAGGAAAGTCCACAAAGACAGCTCTGCACCACCTCATACACAGGATAGAGGGAGAGTATTGACTAGTGCACAATCCGCAATGGGGATCCTTCATTGATATACAAATACTTATTTCAGGAAGACAGCTTCTGTACAAAGGGTCGACAAAACACCTTGGAGTCATCATAGACTCCAAGCTGATCTGACGAGCAGATTGAAAATCTCACCAAGAAGGCTATCTGCTTCTACTTGACATGCAGATGAGCCGTCGCCAATACTTGGGGCCTGACACCTGAAACCATACAGGATATTATACGGCGATTATCCACCCGACACTAACGTACGAATCCATCATTTGGTGGACCGGTACTACTAAGAACAAGTCCAGGAATGAACTAGATAAAGTACAACTACTGGCTTGTTTAGGAATGACAGGTGCCATGAGGACAACATCTACTAGAAGTTCTACTAGGACTATACCTTGTCATTAAGCATGAAGCCATGCGTACTTCCTACAGACTCAAAGGCGCAAGCCAATGGATCAGCACTGAGGCAGATCATGGACACTCCGCTATTTGGAACAAGGCACAGGAGGGCTGCCAAACCCTATTAATGGAAAGAGATAGCATCCCGCTGGTTCTGAATTTCAGAAAAAGATTGTCATCCCCGCCAGGGAAGGATGGAAAGACGCTGCGCCCGGCAGATCCCCCATCCACGGATGAACCTGGTATACAGATGGATCAAGATTTGGGGGAATGTCCGGCGCAGGAGTATACGGAGAAGGAACAAACTGAGAAATCTCAGTTCCCCTTGGAAAATAAGCCTCAGTGGTCCAGGCAGAAGTGTATGCTACCAGGAAAGCGTCGATAATAGAAGTCATCTACTCGGACAGCAAGGCAGCAATTATGGTATAAGATCGCATCCAAATAGGTGTCCGAGTGTAGAAAAGCCAAGAAAGTTTGTCAATAACAAAGAAAGTGAGGGTCATATGGGTCCCAGGACACTCAGGTGTTCCTGGGAACGAAGAGGCAGACATATTAGCCAAGATAGGATCGGGAAAGACTCCAGTCGGATCGGAACCAATGTTGAGAATACCCAGCAGCATGACCACCTTAAATATGGAAGGAATGTTACAAAAGCAGTTCATCGAAACATGGCAAGAGGCCCCATGCCTGAGGAAATGAAGCTCCACATTAAGAGGCCACCCAAAAAACTATCTGACAGGGCTCCTAATGGGACACAATCACCTGAACAGGCACATGGAACTCATCGGGATCATAGACGATCCCCTATGCAGATGATGCCTGGAAGATGATGAGATATCGTCGCACATCCTCACTGAGTTGGTGCACCAGAGGTAGATCAACCTTAGGAGCATAATTCTGAACCCAGAGGATGTCAAGGAGATTCAGCTGAGGACACTGCTGAATTATGTCAGAGAAATCGGCATGCCCAGCTGATTCTCAGATCATGTGGGCACACAATGGGCCCAAGTAAAAAGGCCTTACGTGCACAGAGTTCTTCGGAACTGGCCAAACTGGTATAAGTGCAACATCCTTTTCTAGATCGCTACCTGCATTGGTTTCACGGAACTCATGTGGCAATCATGTCACAGTGGTCTTGGATTTTCAATGAAGCAACTTGCTTTTCAAGCTCTTCAAATGCTGCATTGTTTTCTCATATTCCTTCTTTCCTTTTTCTCATACATCACCAACTTTTTTCTGACTGTTGATTCTGGAACATCTGCTCGAAAAATTCTTTTATTCTACATGTTGCATAATTTTTTTATGCTGTTCTTTTTATGTCCTTTTGGTTATTCCAATTTTTATTTTTCTTTCTATTGCTATTCCTCCTCGTCTTGTTTTTCTTTATGCCGCCGTTCCTTTTCTTGTTTTTCTGGGCGTTGTCTCACCTCTTCTTGTTTTTTCTAGTCGTCCTCCCCTCTGTTTTTTCCTAACCGTCGTCTCCCTTGCTCGGCAAACTGTTGCTTGATAATTTCCATGTCATCGTATGGTATATTTTTCATATTCACCATAAATTATTCTCAAACAACGACTGAAATCCTCACTTCTGACACCAACTATTACAAATCTGGGGTCTGTGGTAATCTGGTCTATTGATTCTCTTTATATTTATGCCTCTAATTGAAATCTGACTGAAAATAATACGATTTAACCTTGCAGTTGAATCCACTGTTCAGCTCAGACTTCCGCTACACTTCTCACTCTATACTTCATCATCTTATATCCAAATTGAGCCGATGATTGACTTTCCAGGAAGACACGCTACAGCTTATTTAGTCAGAGACAAATGGTCAACCTCCAGATCCACATATCTCCAAGAAAGCAAACGAAATCATTAAACCAGCAGCGGTAGAATGGGCTATCAACTACTTCAAACTGCACAAGGCACCAGGAGAGGATGGAATCTTTCCTGCACTACTACAGAATGGGACTGAGATACTAACGCCCATACTAAACTTTTTCGACCCTGCCTGCCTCATGATGGTCATCGATATGGGTTGTGTAACGTAAAGTTGGGAACAATAAAAAACTTCCCAAATCCCTTCGGCCGCTCAGGTTGACAACATTTCTGCTGAAAGCCACATAGAAGATCCTGGATAGGCACATACCAGAAGAGGTGCTCAAGGAAAACCCTCTCAGCACCCACTAGTATGTTTACCAGGCAGGAAAATCAACAAAAACTTCATTAGACAACCTCGTCGGAAAACTGAACTACTCTCTGAGATGCGGAGAAATCGCCGTAGCTGCCTTTCCCGACATTGAAGGAGCATTCAATAATGCACTACCGATATCCCTAGACAGAGCTGCAATCAACAAAGGGATATGGAAAACGTTTGTAACTGGATGGAGGCGATGTTAAGATACAGAATAATCTCGAGTTCCCTACACCAGGAGAAAATCGTGGCTAGGGCGGTGATGGGTTGTCCACATGGACGAGTTTTATCCTCCATACTATGGCACTTCTCGTAGATGATCTGGTCAGGACCTTTATGGCGGAGGGAGTCGAGGTTCAAGCCTACGCTGACGACATAGTTATAAAGGTCAGAGGAAAGTTTGGAGAGGTGATATCGGACATACTCCAAGCGGCTCTTAGGACTATCACTAGGTGGTATGAAAAAGAAGAATTATCAGTCAACCCCAGCAAGACAGTGCTAGTACCATTCACTAAGAAAGCCGGTCCTCCACGGTAAAACAATTCCATTCAAGGAAGAAGTCAAATACCTAGGGGTAATTCTAGATGAGAAACTCACGAGAAATGCTCATCTAGAAAAAGTATCCAATAGAGCAAGGCAAGCCCTATGGACTTGTAGAAAAATCTGTGGGAAAACATGGGGAATGCAACCCAAATAATGTAGCAGTCGTCTGGTGGAACAAAGGGGCACAGAGTGCACAAGAAAAGCTCAACAAACTCCAGAGGCAAGCGTGTCTGATCATAACAGGGGTCCACCACCCCGACAGCAGCACATTTACTTAGAGAAGGAGCAAGAGGGAGTGTATAAAGAAACCTGTCGAGGTCAACGAGTAATAGGGAAAGAAGTTGTCACAAGATCGAGAATTAGATAAAATCCCATCCGATTCTAGCAATGCCATCATCAGACACAATGATCCCTCTACACAACTTTGATAGACCTTATGAGATTCTCCACCACAGAAGAGATGAATGGGAGATGAAAGGACGAGAATTCACAAGGGCCAATCTACAATGGTACACAGAAGGCTCCAAAACAGAAGACGGAGTTGGGGCCGGAGTACAGCCAGAATTTAACCTTAGTGTAAACCTGGGACAGTACGCCACAATATTTCAGGCAGAAGTCCATGCAATCGAACTCTTCCTGCAAGAAATTCTGAACAGAAACAGCAAAAATCAATCGATCAAAATCATGTCGGACAGCCAAGCAGCACTGAAAGCTCTGCCATAAAGTCGGATAGAATCCAGATTAGTATGGAACTGCGTGAAAGCCATTCAAAGCGTAGGCAGGGACAACTCTGGAGAAAATGAGAAAGCCTTCTTCGGAATATCAAAGAGCATAACCAAAGAAGTGTTTTCAGACTGGAAAAACGCGAGTACTGTATGAAACAGTGGGACAAGTCCACTCAAAGGCATTTATAACAAACCCTTCGAAAAGAAGAACAGCAGCCCTGTTAGAACTGAATGGGAAAAAACTGAGGATCATAACTGGACTACTGATAGGTCACTGTAGACTGCGAAAGCATCTTAAAAAAATCGACTTGTGGAGAGCGCAGTGTCGCTTTTACCAAGACGAGGAAGAAACAGCAGAGCACATCTTGTGCAGATGCAAGGATCTGGGACAAACAATATTCTACCCTATGGATTACGGGCAGCTAGAGCTCAAAGACCTGGAAAAGGTATCACCGAGCGTAATTTTCGACTTTTTTAGAAGCGCGGGACTGGAAAGTGAACACTAATTCAATTAGGATGAATCTACGATAGATCTGGAAAGGTCACAATGGAAGGGGCGGTTATCACTCCACTCGAAAAGAACCTAACCCAACATATCTTCAGACCCATCTGTTGAACCTTCTGGAACCTCATTGCTTACCTCGGCAAGCCAAGGTCCAGTGATGACGAAAAAGCACTGGCATAGGAAATTCGTAACAGTAATATATTTCTAGGATATTTCTGAGATAACAAAAAGGATTTATGACAGATCTGAACCTTGACTGTTTTTTGGAATGAGAAATATACTTTTCCTAACAAAACAAGTCATAACATATTATTATTTGAAAATAAATTTTTCAAATACTCTCCATTTGGAGGCAAGGGAAAATTAAAAAAAGTGAGAAAAAACTCAAATACCAAATTTGATTTATACAGCTTCTAACGGACAGACGTGCCATATGCATTTTTTATTTTTCTGTATTTCACCCTTTATGATTGGTACATAATTAGTAAAATCTCAAATTATTTTTTTTACAATTACTGCCCCTATTGTCTCCCAAAAGTGAGAAACTCTCTATTGGATTACTGAAAGGTATTCTGCTTTCAAAATAATTTTTAATTTTACTTCACAAATGATATGAACTTAAATTCGCTAGGGAAAGTCCCTGGACTCTGAACACCAATGAGTACTAGAAAAAGCCAGAACAAAATGTTTCTTCTTATTTGTTGGATTGTGTTCCATGAAAATTATTATAAGAATAATTAAACCCTGGATAACTTTCGGTATTGATAACTCAATAAAACACAGACACAATAAAAAAAAGCTATGCAACAGAAAGCCATGACCTTTATATGGAGTACAAAATCTACAGAAACCACTTAAACAAAATCATAGTTGCAGCCAAAAATAATTACTATAGACAAAAAGTTCAGGATAATCTAAACAACTTGAAGGGTTTATATAAAATGATAGCCAATGCTACTAATGAAAACAAAAATAATGATAATAATTTTGAGGTCTATGATGAGTCAAATCTACCTTTCAAAGACGATAAAGAAATGAACAACTATTGCAATAACTACTTCATAAATATAGGACATGATATGTCCGCTAAAATATCAGAACCCCCCCGACTTTGAAATAAAATATCTTACCCTAACATTACAAATTCCATTTTTCTCAAACCAACCAACGATAATGAAATTATCGAACATATAAAATCGCTAAAAAGCAACACCACTCAAGGTGAACATTTCTAAATGACCACCATGAGTATTTAATAAAACCAATCACACATGTTGAAAAGGGAAACAGTCGCAGATGATTCCACATCTGATTTTATGAACATCCTGTTCATATTTTCAACAAATCAATCACACATATTATCAATATAATCTTCAAGACTGCAATAGTACCTACTCACTTCAAAGTCTCCATAATTACACCAATTTACAAGAATGGATCCAAAACTAACATCTCGAACTATAGGCCTATAAGCCAAGATATTCAAAAAATGCCTAAAAGTGAGACTAACCGAATTTCTATCAAAAAATTAAATGTTAAGCAGTAAACAGTTTGGCTTTCAGGAGGGTGTCACCACATGTGATGTAATGTTCGACTTAGTCAGCAATATCAAAAAACAGTTGGAATCAAATCAGAAAAGTATTGCTATCTTTCTAGACTTAGCGAAGGCCTTTGACACAGTGCCTCACACACAATTACTTGATGCTCTCGAACATTATCATGTGAGAGGTGCGCGTTAACGGTCTTCGTAAGCTACCTTAACTCAAGGATCCAATTTTTGAGAGTAAAAAATGAACTCAGTGAACCCCTAACAGTAACGATGGGAATCCCACAAGGCACTGTATTAGGCCCAGTCCTCTTCATTCTCTACATAAACTCCCTATTGACCATGGAAAAAAATATCTCAATAATCTCATATGCGGATGACACCATCCTACTCTTTGAACGATTAAATTGGAAAGAAGTGAAACAAAAAGTAATTAGTGGAATGGAAGGGGTCGTCAATTGGCTTAAGTCTAGCAAATTATCACTAAATATTAAGAAAACTATATAGCATTCGAAATCACCAACTACACCAGACCTGACTTCTAAGATAATTGTAAATTCATACACAAAAAAAAGGAACTTGTTAAAGACAGTTGATCATTAATATCAAACCAAAAACAAGACGAGAAATAATGCCATTGGGCAATTTGTGACAAAAGAAGCCAGTAGAAAATTTCCAAATAATAGCTTCTAAAATCTATAACTATCTACCGGAGGACTTGAGGAATGCTCGAAGCTCCAAAGTTTTCATTAGAAAATGTAAGCAATTTATACAAACTACCAAACACTAATAAAATGCATTTAGACTTCTCCTTAGTCATCTAAGCATTTATAACATGCAAATATGAAAAATATTACCTCTATTATTTCTGTTCAACCAATTGCTTTGGTAATACTAATTACTTATTCACTTACTTTTCTTTCTGTGAAACACTCAGTGCACATACAGGTAGTCTGTACCTAGGTGCACTCAATTAATAAATCACATTATATATTCCTATGTAACAATGTATTATTATTATTAAATATTAAATATATTAAAATATTAAATTGGCACAATGTATAGGGCACTTGCCTAGGGATCTTATACCTGGCAGCTGCAGTAGTATAAACCTTCAGGTAGGAATAATCTGACACTTTCAGTAGTTCGAACTCATTTCAGAGGTCTGGTATAAAGTTGTATTGTCAAAAATAATCAACTTACTTGGTAAATTTATGACAACCTTCTCTCCTTTCCTGTCATTGACATTCTCTGCCAAAGTCAAGAATCTTGGGTGGCCTGGATATATCCCTTCATCTGGGAAAAATAGTGATCTTGTAGCTCCTTTGTTAGGCGTTGGTTTCGTTGGAGGATGTGTGAAATCTTCACAGCCTAACCTGAGAAAATTTTTAATGAAACAACGAAAGTGTGACATAGGATATATAGTTAAAGACCACGCCTACTGGTTTAGCTTTTAAATCTTGCCCTAAACAGGTAAAAAACAGTTATTGCTCTTGATACTTAAATAACTGTTTCGAAAGGGTAATAATAAATGAAGAGCCTGCAATTATGAAGTAGGAAGGTTTAACATTTTGTTTGAAGTGCTGCCCCCCTTGCAGTGAAGCTAAACAGTATCTCGAAAACTAGAATAATAAAAAAAGTTAGAGTGAATTTGAATGATTTTTTCCAAAACATGCTTTCAACAGTTTCAATTAATGGGTAAGTTTAGTAGATATATTTTTTCAAAATGCTTCTTCAAATTATGAACAAAAATCTCTTGATAAGGGTAATAAATCAGTCTGAAATTATTATGTACAAGAATTTTTGAGGACAAGGATTATGAATTTGTAAGTAATGATTTGGATTTAAAAAAGTTTAAGGGAGAAAATTATATGTAGAGTATGCTGAGTGAGGTTAAATTTTTTTCGAAAATTTGTTCTGAAATGATTGATTATTGGTGGTCAGGTTCTGCTTCCTTCATGGTAAATCTAGCAGAACCCAGAATTCGAAAGAATAATATTAGTAAAATCATCCATGGCTTAAAAAGGTAAGCTTAAAATTGTACTTCAATTATAGTTCAGTTGGATTTATCATAAACATAAACTTCCGATTTGGGGCTTTACCATGAGCAGTTATGACTGCTGCAGTATTTTTAGCTCTTTTCTTTCAAAATATCAATCAGTTTTAGTGGTAATACTGTTATTTATTTCACATAACATGATATTTCCTAAAAAAGTAATTTCCAGTTGAAAAAAAAATATTTTTATTTGTACGATCAAATGTTATACAACAAGAAACTACATTTTGCTTAATATTTAGCATTTTCGGCAAATTTTTTGGTTCTGGAGACAAGATCAAACAAATGTCTATCGTTCTGTTTTTGTTACAAAAACCTATTTGACATTGTTTGCGTTTGTTGGTTGGTTGCAGTTGAACATCAACCCTTGCTAGTCCCTCAGCATTAGCGGTAGCAGTTGCAGATTTGCTTTTCTTGTAGGGTCCCGATAACTCCTCAGCTACACTGAATATATAAGCACGATGCGATACTTTTGTGTTAGTTACGATTTTATATAAAGTATGAGCATTTATCATTACTAAGTCAAGAACGTTGTAAAACATATGAATGGGCCAACGTCGAGTACCAGCATCCACACTATATTTGAGTGTCATCTGATCTATTACATCTACACCACATTTAGTGTCATTGTACAATTTTATAGTTTCAGGGGTCTTTGCTTCAGATATTTCATCCACCAAAACTCCAATATTAGTGGTAGTCGGCTGATGTCGAATATTGCAACCGTCGAATGAATGGTGTTGGTATTTATAGGTAAATTGATTAATTATTCCTAAACAAATAGACAAAAAAAAACACTACAGAAGTACCCTTGCACCAAAATATCAAGTCATAAAATCACAAAATAATTATATGAATAATATAGTATTTATGGAATGATAAAAATATAAAACCGTTAATTGACTGCCTTTGGTACTTCTAGTGTTAACTAGCAAAACCCATGATTTCTGCCTCATTTCAGCCTTAAAACCAAAATATATGTCATTGGGTGATTAATTAGACTCGAATTATGACCAACAAAAACAATTGAGAATTCCAGGGTGGTTCTGTTAGCTTGAAGGGGCCATTTTACTTGATATAATTCAACAGACTGAATCAGCGTCGCAGTGAAGTCAATTATCAAATGAAACTCTGTATATTTTCAATACTCAAAATTAATATTTCATAATTATTTTCGGTTAGATAGTGTCAATATTTTTTCGGATGTCGTTTGGTTAGGATGATTGATAGTGGTCTGGATGTTGGGATTCCTGGTGAAGCAGTATCTGTTGATGATAATTGCCTAGTTTTTGTTTCTTTTTGCAAAGGTCATGGATCTTTCCAAGAATTAAATTCATTTGGATTTCTGTAAAAATATTTTTTCAAAGCAAAATATATTTTTTCGAATTTTTTGAAATTCAATTGATTTGGTAGGTCCTTCTAGAGTCTCTGTAAACGTGCACATTTGATCATATATTATATATAAGAGTCCAGACACTTATCCGTCAGTGTCAAAATATATGCCTTTTAGGTTATATTTACGAAGTTTTACAGAAAACAAATAATTGTCAAATGGGGATTTGTATCAGAGAGACGAGCACAAACGATATCTCTATACCTTACAATTTTTAGGGTCCAGCTTATTTAATTTAATTATTTGAAAGAACGAAACCAAGCTGATAGGTTATTCAAAATTTCAATCTTGAAAGATTTGTTATTTAAGTTATTTAGGTCACAATTTTTAATTATCGAAATCCCTTCTTGACAATAAGCCTTTGTGCTCATTTGGAATTTTATATTTCAAAATAACTTAGACGCAGAAAATATTACACTGACAGATAAGTGTCTGGACTCTAATATATATGATCAAATGTCTACGTGCATGCAGGGACTCTGGGTCCTTCTATTATTCAAGTCATATGAATTTTTCTACTAATAAAATTAATTCAATTTTTAGGAAATACCAAGTAGATTCTAACATATCTTGAACATAACACGGTTATTTTCTGTAAACATCCACCGTATATGACTCATTAGAAATAAACATCGGAGTTCCACAAGGTACCATAACAGGTTCTATACTATTTCTTATATATCTGAACAGTATCTTTGAAATACACCAAATCCAAGGTAATTTGATACCATATGCTGATGATACTGCCATAGTGTTCTCCAGTGATTCATGGAAAGAATTGTATATTGTTGCCGAAGAGGATATTAAAAAAATTCAGCCATGGCTAAATCATAATCTGTTAAGCTTAAATATAAAAAAACAATATATTAACTCTTCAATTTAAGGACCAAACTAGGAATGAGCTGTTGAAAATACATAAATTCACTTGTAAAAATCAAAATAATGAATGTAACTGTCCACAAATTGAAAAAACTACCTCAATGAAATATATTGGCATTTTTTTAGATCAGCACATGCGGTGGGACGATCAAGCTATGCACGATACAAAACGAATCAGAAGTCCTTACCACAAATTTTATATTTTAAGAGATATACTCAATAAAAACAATCTAATATTACTCTACAATTCTTTAGTGCAATCTATGGTGAGATATTGTATCATTAACTGGGTGGCCTCTATAATATTCTAAAAAATATCCAGCTTGCTCAAAACTCAATTATGCTAAAAAAAAAACAGACGATACTTGACGCAATCTCTGTATCAGGAATCTGATCTTCTTATGATTAGAAACATTTATGCCAGTATCAGGAATCTGATCTTCTTATGATTAGAATCATTTATGCCTATCAGTTTTTGATCTGGGTATTCAAACAAAAAAATAATTTATCTATAAATCACATGATCTACCAGATTTACTGAAAATTTATCAGTTAAGGTACCCTTCCTGAGAAAAAATCACTCACAGAAATATATTTTACTATGAGCCCAAGTTATACAACATGCTTCCCATACCACTCAAAAAAATACATAAATTGAACTGCTATAAACGTGATATCAAGAATATACATAAACTGGAACAAAAACTGACATCCGATTGAATTCATTCCAAATCCCTGAAAAGGTAAACAGCTGGCTAATACAACAAAAAACAACCCTAACACGGGCCATGGAAGAAATGAAGCAGAGGCCAAGACAAGTACACAAAAAACATCTGAAATAAATGACCACAAATACAACAGCGAAATCCGACAAAAAAAACAGGAAAACATCATGAATCAGCTGATTCATGATACAAGTACAGGCGCAATCTCTGTATCAGGAATCTGATCTTCTTATGATTAGAAACATTTATGCCAGTATCAGGAATCTGATCTTCTTATGATTAGAATCATTTATGCCTATCAGTTTTTGATCTGGGTATTCAAACAAAAAAATAATTTATCTATAAATCATACATGATCTACCAGATTTACTGAAAATTTATCAGTTAAGGTACCCTTCCTGAGAAAAAATCACTCACAGAAATATATTTTACTATGAGCCCAAGTTATACAACATGCTTCCCATACCACTCAAAAAAATACATAAATTGAACTGCTATAAACGTGATATCAAGAATATACATAAACTGGAACAAAAACTGACATCCGATTGAATTCATTCCAAATCCCTGAAAAGGTAAACAGCTGGAAAAAAAAAACAACCCTAACACGGGCCATGGAAGAAATGAAGCAGAGGCCAAGACAAGTACACAAAAAACATCTGAAATAAATGACCACAAATACAACAGCGAAATCCGACAAAAAAAACAGGAAAACATCATGAATCAGCTGATTCATGATACAAGTACAGGCAAGCTATTGATAGGGCAAAACGTAGTGCAAATACTGAATTCATTGAACAATTGGACAATATTGCAAGAGCATCTTGGAAAGTGATTAACACAAAAAGGACTAGAAAAGCAGATAGAGAACAACAGATATTACTCCTAATGAATTCAATAACTTTTTTTCTGAAGGGACCAACAACATTTGAGTGGCTTGGAAGAACCATAAATAACATATGGACAATATTTAAATAGAGCACCATCTGCAGGGAGTCGTGTAATATAAAAATTGGAACCAAAACATAGCAAAGATATATACGAAATGAACATAATATTAATCAAGGAGCTGAAAGGTGTATTAATTATACCTCCAACCAAACTTTATAATGAATGCATCAGAATTGGAGTATAAAAATGGACACTCCATTCCAGTTCTATCTAAGATATTGGAATTACTATTGAAAAATCAGATACAGGAATTCATTGAAGAAAACTGCATATTGATAAAAGAACAATTCGGCTTCAGAACTGGCAAATCAATTGCATTGGCAGTCAATGATTTATGCGAAACCATAATAGTAGGTTTTGAAAATAGTCAAATTGCTTTCTGTGACCTGTCAAAGGCATTTGACTGTGTATCACATGAAATCCTATCGAAAAAACTTGAATTCTATGGCCTTGATGGTTGGTCTGGATCTGGACTCAAGTTACTTGGATAATTTTTTGACACTTCTAGAAACCAATAGAAACTTTCAATTCAAATCATTCATGTACGATTTGGCCAATCAAATTATTATAGTGGGAATTTTCTACTTATAAAATTGCCGCGGGCATTCTTTGAGGTATTTTGTTATTATTGTCTGACAAAGTATATTTTTAATTTGACGTCTAACATCAATTCGCATGAAAAGTGAAAAATGTATCAAAAAAGGTTCAGTACATCCTATCATATTGCGAGGAAATGTGTTTATGATTTTAACGTAAATAGATAAATCTATAGAATACCACACGAGAGTTCGATACAGTAGAAAATAATTCTCCAGATTTTTTTTCAAACTTCTTGCCATTTGGCAATAGCCACTCGAGCCCATCGAGCTCTCTTGTCTAGTTTTCCAAAATTGGTCAAATTACTTTCACTTTATTCTCACTCTCTTGTGATATTACAACCGAAAATAGAAGACAAGTAACATCTTATAGAGGCATTCTTTCAGAGGAAAGAATCAACAGACATGATGTTCCAGAAGGTTCAATTCTGGGACCGCTATTGTTCCTAATTTACATAAATAATATTAAATATGCTCTAGCTCATAGTTCCCTAGTACTCTAGGCTGAAGACACAACCTTTACTAATTCTGAAGGATATTTTGACTTTTTAAAAGCTAGTATAGCTATCAGAATGTCCAAAGCATTAGACTGGTTCCCTTCAGAACGGTTGAATCTGAATGCGAACAAAACTGATTTTCTTCACATACCAGAATGATGGCATCCAGAGAAGAGCAGTGCCTTAATTTTCTAATTTGGGGTATCATTCTGATGTCAGACAAAAATTTATTGATCTTAAGATCTTGACCATTCCATCAAGGTACATGCATTGTCTATATGCGAAAAAATAATAGACAGTACAAAAACCAGAGCATCGTACATAATCATTACACAAGGAAAAGAGACAACATAAGAATGAACAATCTTAGACTATATGAATCTAGAAATGCTTCACTCTACTATGCTCTAGAATTCTATAATAAACTACCATACCATATTAGGAATATCAAAACAAATCAACTCAAGATTGTATTTAAAGATTTTTTAATTATGAACTATGTACTTTTTGGAATGCTGGGTGACATCCTATCTTAAAAAATAAAATGATAAAAAAAAAATATGTTGATATTGTATGATACCCTATTTTTAACTATAACTATATATCTGTATTTTGTTCATATGTATTGTTGACCAGTGTAAAACTGCATGTTTAATAGCACCAAATAAATATTATAATATATTTATCTCTAACAGTTGAAAACATTTCATTATGCCAACATTATTATCATGAAAAATGGGCTTGTGATATTTGTTTCAGGTAGGTAAGTACTATTAACGAATTCTAAATTGGGTTATAGAGTGTTGCTTTTTGTATGTGCAGCTGATGAAATATTCAGCAAAGTGATATATACACACATTATTCATTGTTTAATAGTTGTCCACTCTTATTTTATTCCTTATTTCTTATTTTATTTCAGTAGATGTATAAACGTTCCCATTGAATTACATATATGTTCACTTTCTTATCTTATTCCTTTTGTTATCTTATAGCTGTATAACCCACTGTTAGTATACAAAATGTTATAATTTTGCAAATAATTTCATCACTAACAGAAAAATACTATATGAGCCAACTTTATCAATATACTTGCAGAATTGATTCCCATGTAAATCAAATAGATTAAAATATTTGGTCCAACTGTGATGTCATTTATGGAATTAGCAGAGTCATCTTATAATTGACAACATGTAACATATTTCATATAAAAGTTGAACTAACCTTGGAAAACTAGTAATGGTCATAGCTCTCTCATCTGGCATCAACAGTTCACTAACTTCTTTTCTTCTAAGCTTCATATTTGCCTCAACTATATTGAAATGTGCTAAAAGGCCACCATAGGGCTTACCTGGAGTGCCTTCAATCATGTAAGCCGCAAATTCTGGCCTCCAGAGAGACTTCACCCCCTTGGGATCGGCTTGTTCTCTTTCATTTAGTATTGTCAGGAGTTCACGTCCTCGCAGACTTACTTTTGCCTGTTTTTTGTTGTCGAAAAATTTCACTATCATGTATTCTACTTCATCCCCCCATTTGAGTACATCTCCTTCTCTATCCCTGAGTCTTTTGTATAAGTTTATGAATTGTATGATACCATGTTCTCTAACGTGATTCACGTATTTTTTTGATTCTTTCCAGAAAGAGGACTTCCTTCGGTTAAGAGACCCATGTTTTATTTAAGTAGTTCAATATTTTTTTGGAACTTCACTGCACACTGTCTCACTGCAATACAGTGTATGGAATCAGGATTGCGCAACTTATTATGTGAGATAATTGTTCTCCTGTTTATATCTTATATCTGATAATTCTGATACTGCGAATAAATTAAATACACAGGTTTTGTCAGTTCATATATTTATACTGTCAAAATAGTTTAAATGTCAAGCATAAAATATTTTGGAAAGATGACGTTTGACGTTTTGGCAATATATGCTACGCTAGATCTTAGATCATATATGCTACGCTAGATACGGTACTCAGGTTATTGCTGTGACAAATTTTGTATTGCGCTATTAAGCAAATGTTATACTGACTCGCTCATGCGCTGATTGAGTTCAAGGCAGACGCTGTGGTAATACCGTTAGCGCACGACTTTATTTACGGGATATCAGAGAGTTGAAGTGTTTGCTTTACGTTATCCTTTAATACGTACGTATGATGCAGACTATCAAGTAGAGTGAAAGTCAATACTTTCGTCTTCTTCCTGATTTTATGGCCCTTGCTCCCTCTTGGTGCATTCAGCCAGGTCATTTCGTGGGGCTACTACTTGGTCTGATTTCCATCATTTCGTAGCCCTTGTATCTTCCAATTTTCTACTCTCGTTTTTTTTAAAAATTCTTCTTTTTCTTATATATTTTTTGTGCTAAAAGGTTAGTTATACAAAGTTTCACAACAAAGGATATACAACTCTTCTCGCTTCTTCTTTCCTGTTTTTTGTGTAGTATCCCCAGAACAATAATTTATCAATTAGATTTGACGTTTGACATGAGCTTATGTGACTGACTGAATATTTTTTTATAAACATTTTTATGTTATGTTCTTTGGTCAAATTTAAGTGGTTTGAAATTTGAGAAAATGGAGAATTCTTGAGGCTGCTGTACTAGGAGACAGTGATTTTGAGATGATTTAGAAGATGCATTTTGTTGCACGTTTTTAACGATGAGTTGGCAAAAAAGCACCTGTTATATGGATGATTTAATTTGTCGAATATATTCAAATAGAAGCTAAAAATTGGTTTCGTTTCGAAAAGGCAGATATCCCAGTACTAAATTAGTGAATTAGGGCTTCCAGTTAATATTACCACCAGGGATAATATAACACTCACAAGAAAGAATTTGATAAAAAGCAAAACTTGTTGGAAAATGCACTTGCATATTTTTTGTAGGTGTCTTCAGAAAATCTGAAGCGTCCATTCATTTTGTTATAAAAATATCACAATTAACGCAGTACACAGTGAGGTTACCAGGTAAAGAGAAAACAAATTATAAAAAAATAAGCCCAACAAACTTCGGTCGGGGGTACGTGCTGTGTCAATTGTCAAAAACCTGAAGTTCGAGTCATATCGACCTTATTCGGTTGTCTTTCGGATAACGTAACGTTCATTTTTAACGTAAGATGAAAGCCCGTAAGGTTATACGTACATACGTAGAGCTCCAAAAATCGCAAACGTGAAGAATTGCTTACTGCGCATGCTTAGCTGTCAGTTTTCACGTTAACGTTAACGTTCTTGCCCGCACTTCAACTCTCTATCAGTATTTCGGAAGGATTCGAAAAGATTCGGAATCCGATCAGCCATGACACTCTGTTGCAGTTGATGCTGGTTAGTAGCCCTAAGGCTCTTACTCTTTAGACATCAAATAAGTGGGCCACAGCCGTTCCCGAATTTAGAATTTGGTTGGTCAAGAATTAGAGACCGGTCTCTAGTCCTTGCCATGATGGTGTATCTCGAACAATGACCGAGAGGGAATTCCGATCGTAAAAATTTGAAAAAATAGTAATTTCTAATGAGGATGCAGCTTCGCTACCCTGTATGGATTAGTAGGTAACCCATCACTCCAGAGAGTGCCTGGGACGTTTAAAACGCGAGGGGTCGTCTATATTGTAATCGGTGGGTTCCCTCACGAGCGGATTCTCGTGAGCTATTGCACAATCAAATACTTTCTGATTGCGTTCTCTAATGATACTTCTGATAGAAGGCAGATTTAGGTCTTCGAGGATTCGATCGTTCCGCACGTACCACGGAGCGTTCGTTATCATCCGCAGGACTCTCATTTGCACCCGTTCCAGGATGCCAATGCTAGACCTGCAGATTTGGCCCCAGGCGGCCTGTTAATCAGGGGATATAGTGCACAGATCTTTTTGACGATTTTGTCTCTGACAATATTGACGTGTGGCCTCCAGGTGAGCCGGCTATCCAGAGTAACTCCCAGGTACTTGACCTGCTCTGACCATTCTATCTCCCTTCCAGAGATAGTCACTCCCCTCTCCGGGTTGCTCCTCTTGCGACCCATCGAAATCGCTTGTGTTTTTTCAGGATTTAGCTTTATCTTCCACTCCACTTCCACTGCTGGAGGTCGTCTAATGCATTCTGCAACTAAACGACACCCATCAGGTGGTCAGCTGCAGAGGAAAGCAAAGCCGTATCATCGGCGAACAGAGAGACCTTCACATGTTCGCTTCTTGGAATATCCGACGTGTAGAGGGCGTATAATATAGGAGACAGTACAGCCCCCTGAGGAACGCCGGCCTCAATTTCTCTCGAATCCGAGAGAGAATTGTCGACCCTGACTTGAAATGTCCTACCAAAGAGGAACGACTTGATCCACTTGATCAAACTCAGAGGCAGGTGGAAATCTATTAGCTTAGCAAGAAGGCCTTCATGCCAAACCCTGTCGAAGGCTTTGCTAATATCAAGTAAAATAATGTGAGCGCTGTTATTTGAGTTTAAGGATGGAATAGTGTCCTCCACTAGCCTCATCACCTGTAGCTCAGTGGAGTGAGCACGTCTAAAACCAAATTGTTCGTTGGGTAGGACATTTCTATCCTCCACTTCTTCGTCAAACCTTTCTAGAACGATTTTTTCAGCCAGCTTAGCCGAACTGCAAAGCAGACTGATTGGTCGATAATTTTGTGGAAAGGTCGGGTTTTGTCCCTGTTTCGGAATCATAACCACAACGGCATGCTTCCACCTCCGAGGGAATCTCTTAAGGCGCAGTGAATTATTAATAATATTCAATAATGACTGCACCTGGTTATCCGGGAAATACTTAATCATTCGATTAGTAATTCCATCGTAACCAGGCGCCTTTTTGGGATTGAGTCCATTCATATGGGCCTTAATTTCATCCAACGTAGCTGGATGAATGTCGTCATGATTGGGTTCCCTGAGAGTACGGTGAACCCGATTTTCCAACAGAATTTCACGATCCAGATCATCGTCAGGATTCTCATTCAGTCTAAACTGCCTTTCCATCGAGTCTGCAAAAGCTTGAGCTTTGGACACTGGGTCATAGCACACATAGCACATTCCGGCCTCACCATGAATAGGGGGGAGATCGGTCTTTTTTGGTTTTAAATATTGATTAATTTTCCAAAGTTGGTCACAGTTTTCTAAATTTTGAAGGGTTATGCCAAATCTTTCGTTCCGAAATTCCGATATATTTTCTCTAACCTCCCTATTTAATTCATTAGCTCGGATTCTGTCCACAGGGAACAGACTCCTTTGATACGCTCTTCTAGCGCGATTTCTCTCGCGGATAAGATTTTGAATCCTCAAAGGGAATTCGTCATGGAATTAAGACCATAGACGTTATATTTAGCGCATATAATTAATACATGGCATGCGGTAATTTCTAAGTTGCGATATTGATGTTCAACCCCTAGCCAAAGACTAGCTACACGATGACGTATCTAGCTAGCAATATGATCTAGGGAAAAATGCATTGGGTACTACAGAACACCTCAACCACACAGTAAACCTTAACCAAAGAGAGTAAACGATTCAGTCTCTTTGAACCTTAACCACACTTTGATCTTTTAGGGTCAATTAGGCAATCCATACCACGTGACCCAATATGGCGGTTGTTGGCACACAAACTGATAATCGCCATAAGAACATCATTGTCAGAGTGCACTTTTGGCTTGTGAAAGTGTATTTTTGGTTATTTTCGGAGCTTTTGTGTTGTTAATTAATAATATTCAGATGGAGAGTGATTACTTGAAGACACTATTGTTGAAAAGCAGAGGCTTTGGTGAACGGCATGCTTGAAAATACATCCCCATCTTCTGTTTACATTTTTATCAATGTATTTGTTACAGGTATGTAATGAAGTTGAGGATTGATCAGTGATTTAGATCCTTTTTACACTGAATTGCTCAATTGTTGGTGCTCCTCCTGTTACGAATATAGATATTATTTCGTATTTGCTTTTTACTCAGCTTTCCCAAATGCAGATGAAGCGCTATACAAGTTTAGAACCAATACATATTTTGAATCTGGCTTCCTTGTGAAGGTGAGAACAAAAATTCAGAATCATTCATATATTTTAGTTAGTCTAGTATGTTTTATCCTAGGCAGCAGGTTTTTTCTAATGGGTACATGTACAGTTGCAAATCATGAGTCATCGAAGTGAATTATTATAAATTAGGAATAATAATACATAAGCAATTTATAACTTCTGATCTGATCTATTATGTTTGTTGCCACATTTGTTTATTATAAGAGACATTGATTTAATATTTAACAATATTACTTCTCAACTTTCATAATAGTTCTTTCGAATCAACATAACTTTTTTTCAGGTCAAGGATTCACAAAAGGCAGATTAAAAACCTACATAATTGAAAAGGATGAAAGCATTTGTACTGCTCACTGTACTTGTATGGCCGGAAACAGTGAAGTAGGTGGTCATATTGGTGCTATATTAGAGGCAATGTCACGCACAGATTTGGAAGCTGTGTGGCCAATGCCATCCAGACGAAAAAATTTATTGGACGACTTGCCTCTTGATCAGTTGTTTTTAAAAATTAAATGTTTCAAATGAATATATATAAATAAATGTTTGTTTATTTGTTGTTTTACTGATTCAGTTGAAAACTCTTAATTTAATACCAATTATAAAAAAATTACACAATATTGATATTTGTAAATAGTACAATTTCGATAAATCGTAAATAGTACAATTTCGTTAAATATCATGATATATCCAATTTTTACTGTTAATAAAATATATTTTCCACTTCAAAAGTAGAGAAAACTCCAAATGAATGTTCATATATATGTACCTACCTCCTCAAAAAACATTCTTATAGGTGTTATTGAATTACTGGAATACAAATTTTCTTTAGGATTCTCGTGACTCAATAAATAAATATATTTAGAAATATGTCTTTCAATCTCAACCTTCCCATTTTAGATATTTCAGGCAATTATCGAAAGCCTCGATCAAGTCTTGTGAAGGGTGTTGTATTTGATTACTCTCGTTTCGGACGTCCATCGTCTTAATATATTTGAAAAGGTTTTCACGATGTTTCGAATGTGAATACGGTATTCAGACGATTGCAGATACAAACATTCGAAACATCGTGAAAACCTTTCCAAGAACATTAAAACGATGGACGTCCGAAACGAGAGTAATCAAGTTACCACATCGTCTACAACCTTCAAAGGGTATTGTAATTTATTACCAGTAAAAATTGGATATATCGTGATATTTATCGAAATTGTACTATATACAAATATCAATAGTGTAATTTTTTTATAATTGGTATTAAATTGAGAGTAATCAACTGACTCAGTAAAACAACAAATAAACAAACATATATTTATATATATATATATATATATATATATATATATATATATATATTCAATTCAAACATTTAATTTTATAAAACAACTGAGCAAGAGGCAAGCCGTCCAATACATTTTTCGACTGGATGGTATTGGCCACACAGCTTCCAAATCTGTGCGTGACATTGCCTCTAATATAGCAACAATTTGACTGCATACTTCACTGTTTCCATCCATATAAGTACAGTGAGCAGTACAAATGCTTTCTTTCATCAATTTCAATTATGTACCAAACATATGAAGGTTTTTAATTTGCCTTTTGTGAATACTTGACCTGAAAAAAGTTATGTTGATTAGAATTATTATATTATGAAAGTTGAGAAGTAATATTCTTAAATATCAAATCAATGTCTCTTTTAATAAACAAATGTGCCAATAAACATAATAGATCAGATCAGAAGTTCTAAATTACTTCTTATGTATTATTACTCGTAATTTATAATAATTCACTTCGATGACTCAAGATTTGCAACTGTACATGTAGGTACCCATTAGAAAAAACCTGCTGCCCAGGAAAAAACATACTAGACTAACTAAAATATATGAATGATTCTGAATTTTTGTTCTCACCTTCACAAGGAAGCCAGATTCAAAATATGTATGGGTTCTAAACTTGTATAGGGCTTCATCTGCATTTGGGAAAGCTGAGTAGAAAGCAAATACGAAATAATATCCATATTCGTAACAGGAGGAGCACCAACAATTGAACAATTCAGTGTAAAAAGGATCTAAATCAGTGATCAATCCTCAACTTCATTTTATACCTGTAACAAATACATTGATAAAAAAAACCCAGAAGATGGGTATGTATTTTCAAGCATACCGTTCACCAAAGCCTCTGCTTTTCAACAATAGTGTCTTCAGGTAATCACTCTCCATCTGAATATTATTAATTAACAACACGAAAGCTCCAAAAATAACCAAAAATACACTTTTACAAGCCAAAAGTGCACACTGACAATGATGTTCTTATGGCGATTATCAGTTTGTGTGCCAACAACCGCCATATTGGGTCACGTGGTATGGATTGCCTAATTCCACCGACATAACCTTAATCTAGACCGCTAGAAGTCATATCCCCAACACTCGAAAAATTCATCCAAATAGAATTTACGTGAACGTGTCCGCGCAAAGCGCAGAAAGCACAAATAATGTCATTTCAGACATTGACATCTAACGAGGAGCCATTATGTGATTTTGAGTCGCCACAGACACAAAATGCGCATGCTCTAAAAGCTCTTTGATATCTTGTAATTGGATGAATTCTCATCATACGGGATCAGCAGTCTAGATTAAGGTTATGTCGGTGGTCAATTCCTTGAAATCTTGGTTTTGTGCTTCGGTGGTGTAATGTCATGTCATTTCTCCGCGATAAATTCAAACTGCCTATAAGAATAAATTTCCAAATAATCAGTTATCAAATATTGATATGAAAGTCTGGAAATAGTTATTTATGTTTCAAGGGAATTATAAGAGCCTTAGGCTACGGTCAGAGTGGATCCGTATTCCGCCGATTTATTACACTGGCGTATTTGGCCGACCCAATCGACCGACCTGTTTTGCAGACTTCGTGGTCACAGTGCAGCCGTGTACGTATGACCGACATTCTTCATGAGTTTTCAATTATTAAAAAAATGGATGATTTACTGTTGGTATCCGAAAACCCATTGCTATTATATGCATTGTTAGAGGAGGAGAAAAGTGAATGGGTGAACTCCATTTTTGCTATTCAATTCATCTTCTACTTCTCGCCAAAGCTTTCTTACTACGTCTCTGTTATGATAACTTTTACTATTTATATCCCACAACGGTTTTCTATCATGATCCAAAGAAATTAATTTTTCTACGTCAATCATTCTGTTTTTCGGCATGAAATAATATTTTCCAATACGATATCGGCCGAATACGCCAGTGTAATAAATCGGTGGAATACGGATACACTCTGACCGTAGCCTCAATTACCGAAGGCAAAGTTTTCGTTCCGAGGGCCTCTGGCCCGAGGGACAGCAATTGCCTGAGGTTTTTAAGGCTCATTAATTCCCGTGGTACATAGATAACTTGATTTCTGACCGATTTTAATCAAAAAAAAAATTTTTCTAAACGGAATGAATGTTTCAATTTATTATCTTTCCGGTAAACTTGAAACAGATACCGTCGATTATAGGAGTTTTGGTTGTTGCCAGGTTGTTGCTTGTTTATAACAGACCTTTGTTATCAATCGCTGTTTTTGCGTTGAAAATGTGTTTCTCACCCCAAATCAACGATTTTCATTCGATATAATGGAGGATATTCTGAAAAAAGCTGAAAAAGTAAGACAATCATTACTTCCATCGAAAAGTGAAGTCCTATACCAAAAAGTTTACAAGATATATCTGAAGTGGCTGTCACGGAGAAATGTTGTATACTTTGCCATTAGAAGGTACCTCGACTGCAGTGAACAGAAGCACCTACCATACAAAAGAAGAAATTGTTTCCAGTGGAGGAAGTAATTTTCAGGAAACATTTTAAAATGGTACATTTATTATTTGTAATGACGTGAATGAATAAAATATGTTTTGGTTTTCATTTCATAAATATAATTATATATATATATATATATATATATATATATATATATATATATATATATATATATATATATATATATATATATATATATATATATATATATATATATATATATATATATATATATATATATATTTTAGCAGTTCTTGTTTCATTTTAACCTGTAAACGATAGAGGGAATCAAAGAATCTTTAATATCCCAAGGGAGTTATAACCCTCTTTATTGATAGCGTAACGATGACGATATAAGCTTATAATATCCCGGTCAGAAATAATAGTTATTTGTTTTACTAGGCAGCAAAGTAGTAGATTGACTGCCGCGGCTGATAGTTCATAGCCGAGCGTAGCGAGGCTAGGAGTTCAGCTAAGGCAGTCAATCTACTTTGCTGCCGAGTTGAACATATAATTTTTTCTCCGATTGTTTAAAATGATATATGTAGGATATTGTAGTTGCAAATTATTACAATTCCCACAATCTTTTTATTTTTCCTGTAGTGATCAATTAAACAATTTTTGATAGAAATCGCAATTTTGGAAGGTTGGTTTATGGAAACGTATATGTCCATAATAATTATATAGTTTGACAACTTATGAAATTTCTGACAGTTTTGTGGAAAAATATTGGTATATTTATATTATGGACAGTGATAGCGATAGAAGTACTTACTCCTCCAGAAATAAGGGAGGTGGCAAAAAATATTGAGTTAAATTTGTTGCCGGAGAAGTCTCGGATGAAATATGAAGGAAATTATAAACGATTTATGGATTATTGCATGGAGAAAAATGCGAAGACTTTTTCGGAGAATGTATTACTTGCTTATTTTGCTGGATTATCTAAAACTATGAGGAGTTCTACACTTTGGTCTGTATATTCCATGTAGAAGGCAACTATGAATGTTAAAAATGGCGTAGATATAGGAAGATATTTGAAGTTGCGGGCATATTTAAAACGGGCATCCGAAGGCTACAAGGCAAAGAAGTCCCGAGTTTTCGAAAAACAAGATATTACAAACTTATACTGGATGCTCCAGATGATGAATATTTAATAGCAAAAGTAAGTTTTAAATAAGATATTTATACGATAAAGTGAAAATACTTATAATCCATTCTTTTAGGTTGTATTGATTTTTGGAATTGCGGGTGCATGTCGCTGCGACGAACTATTGAATTTAAAGTTAGAAAATATTGAAGATATGAACAATGAACTATTGGTATCCCTATTGAACACGGAGACGAAGAATTTTTTTTTTTTATATGTTCTGGTTCCCACGAAAAGGGATATCCTGTAATGTTCAGAGAACATCGTGGGAACCAAGGGAAAGAAGGTAGGAGTTGGTGTTCTTCTTAAATTTCTGGAGGTTGTATGCCTCGGGGAACACCTCCCTAGGCAATGAGTTCCAAAGCCTCGCAGTTCGTTGGATGAATGAGTCTTTGGAAAGTGATGTTCTGCAGGTCTCCAAAGTGACCACGAAGGGGTGTGAAGACTGAACTTGACGGGTTAATCTCGAAGAGACTGCCAAAGGAGGAACGATTGTTGATATTTCAGAAGAGCATCGCCCATGAAAATATCTATAAAATAGAGACAAATCGCCAACTTTTCTACGGTGTTCCAGACAAGTGAGCGAGTTTGTAAGCGAGGCATCACCGACGAGACGAATTGCCCTTTTTTGGACAGAATCCAATAGCTTCAGGATATGTTTAGGTGCCGCACTCCAAATTCGAGGTCTTTCGTAATAATGGAATATTTAGATGTTGTTAGAAAATATATAGCTCTTTGGCCTGCTGAATTAAAAGACACAAGATTTTTTTAAAATACGTGTATATACTTAAGAAGAACACGCGAGAAAAGTTTATATTTTGTTTATTATAATTGTTTAAAGTTGAAAATTAATAAAATATTAAAAAAATTATGTAATTTTTTTTTGACAAATGGTATGTTATTGCCGTTTTCGCATCTAATAACGCTGGGTGAATTTTTTTCACGTCATTTGTTAATAAATTATTTATAAACAAATAGACAAGTTTGCTATATAAAAAAAAGTTTTTTACCATTTTGTTGTCACGACAAAATAATGTATTGAAAAAATCTTAAAAATATATTTTTATTGTTTATAATCGTTTTATTTTTATTTTCATTGTTTAAATAATTAGCTCAGAAATAATTTTTTCTTTAAAAACCATAATTGGAAAAAATTTATTTTTTTATCAATAATTTCATTGTTTATTGATTTAACAATTTGTTTTAAACAAATTCCGACTAACATTATATTTTTTTTCTAAATGTTATTGAAATTACAGAAACAATAGCAATTTTTTATGTGATGTAAAATCATCGAAATACATTTTTCTATACGTCAAATTCCGAATCCAATGAGCTATCGCGCATATTTTTAGGAGCTTTATTCAACAATTAACACCATTTCGAACTTGTGGATTAAACTAAGTGGTTAAATACTTGATTATTCATCGTTTATCTGTTATATTTTACTGGTCCATTGGCTCGAGTACCTTTTGTTCTAACCTATTGTTAAACCTATGGTACGCAATTTGATTTCCGAACTTGTATAAATAGATATCACCACAGAACTCCTATATAATTATGCCGCCATTATAATACTAGTTTAGCTTGGTACCACAAAGTTAGAGTCGGTATCACATTACTTCTGGTTCAGGGTCTATTTTCCAACCTATAATCTCTGTTTCGATCTGTTGATCTGATAATGACTTTGATATAAAGGATATGTAAATTTTTCTGAAGCCGACTCTGCCGTTGCGATAACGTTAGTTTTTTGAGAGCGACTGTCAAAACAGAAATATTATTAAAAAGCGAAACATTCTCAATGGAATATTGAATAAAAATATTTTTCAAAACATTTAAAAATCTATGCTACAAATGTTATTTGTGTCATTCGTAACAGAAAAAAGCTACTTTTCCGGCTAAATGTTATCAAACAAATCAATCTATCATAGCCCATGACAGAATTTAATGTCAAAAAGCACTCATTTCAAAGTGTCACTCCAGAAGAAATGTTTCTAACATGTTTCTATCATTGCATAGTAAAATTGCTTCTAAAAATGTTACCCAATTCTTCCGGTCTTCCTGATGATCGTGGAAGCGGGAAATAGATTTTCGTCGACAAAAATGTATTGAAGACCTAGTGAATATGATGCCACTCTTGCATCAATGTTACAAATGGTTTCTAGTGAATACTCCTTTTTGGAAAACTTTCTTCTTTTGCCTCATTCATTTACATGAGTTCTCAATTGAGGCTGGAATTGAAAACCAAATAACTATCTGAATAAATATGCAAATTTTCACTTTCAGATTTTTTCTTTTGAGTTAGAGACTTAACTATATCTATCAGATATAGTTCAATGTCCAGCGTGGCGTTAGCTGGGGAAGTAGTTGTTTTCTGTTATATATTATCAAACAAATCAATCTATCATAGCCCATCAGAATTTAATGTCAAAAAATAATTTAAAGTTAAAAATTTTCTAACTGTTTCTATCATTGCATAGTAAAATTGCTTCTAAAAAATGTTACCCAATTCTTCCGGTCTTCCTGATGATCGTGGAAGCGGAAAATAGATTTTCCGACAAAAATGTATTGAAGACCTAGTGAATATGATGCCACTCTTGCATCAATGTTACAAATGGTTTCTAGTAAATACTCCTTTTTGGAAAACTTTCTTCTTTTGCCTCATTCATTTACATGAGTTCTCAATTGAGGCTGGAATTGAAAACCAAATAACTATCTGAATAAATATGCAAATTTTCACTTTCAGATTTTTTCTTTTGAGTTAGGGACTTTACTATATCTATCAGATATAGTTCAATGTCCAGCGTGGCGTTAGCTGGGGAAGTAGTTGTTTTCTGTTAGATATTACAAAAAATATCTTCATTATTGTCGTAGATTTTTCAATTTTCAGAAAAATCTTTCTATTCAATAGATAATGTTTCTCTTTTCAACAGAAATACCTCCCAAGAGGTTACCTTGAACGATGGAAGATAGTGACTATTTATCTTTCGGTCGCAGATGATTCCACATCTGTTTTTATGAACATCCTCTTCATGTTATCAAACAAATCATTCCATGACAGGTTTTAATGTCATAAAGACACCGATTTCATAGTGTCACTCCAGAAGAAATGTTTCTAACATTTTTCCATCATTGCTTAGTAAAATTGCTTCTAAAAAATGTGTGAAATAGATTTTTCTCGAAAAAATTTATTGAAGATCTATACCATAAGACAGAAATAATAGTCAGCAACGTCAGTCACTACTTCAGAAACAACACAATGAGAGCGGTAAAATAATAAAATATTTTACAATAAAAATCTATTGTATCCCGAATCTATACTCCCGAAATGCCGCTTGTTTTAAATGCGGACACAGCGCACCGGTTCCGAATTTATTTTGGCCCGTGCGATAGAGCTTACGGAGCATTTGAAGCAGCCTCTATTTTAACGAAAGTTTGTGGCCGACGTTAGTAATTGTACTGATATTTATCGACGACGGCGCGGAGGTTGCAATTGCAACACTGAACGATCGAGCTAAGAATGAGTCACTGACTATTATTTCCGTCTCATGGTATAGTGAATGCGATATACTCGTCCATCAATGTTGCAAATGGTTTCTGGTGAGTATTCCTTTTTGGAAAACATTATTTTTTGCCTCATTCGTCTATATGTGTCCTTGGACTTGGACTGGAATATAAAATCAAATAACTATCGGATGTTGTTCAATGTCAAGCGTGGCTTTAGCAGGGAAAGTGGTTGTTTTCTGTTAGATATTACAAAACATAATTTCATTATTATCGTAGATTTTTCAATTTTCCCCCTATGCTTTACTGCAAAATCACAACCTCATTCCTTGTGGAAGAACATGCCACAAATGTGTTGGAAATAACAGTACAACATATCTGTTATCGTTCAACATAGGTTCTGAATGGAATAATTAATAAAAAACCTTTTAAAAGACAAGCTTTTATTCAAATGAATAGAATCGGACCATAAACATAAATCATCGGCCATTTTGGAGCCGCCATTTTAATTTTATGAATTTTGAAGAAAAAATTCATAATTTCCAACTCCGAAAACCCCCACATATAAATTTTTAATAGAATCGGATTATAATCACAAAACTCCTCCGCCATTTTGGAGCCGACATTTTAAATTTATAAATTTTGACAAAAAATTCATAATCTCGACTCCTTGTCAATGAAATGGTATCATCTGTTCATCTATTGATACATATCGAGTCCTTTTATTATTGCGGCATCCTTTTTGCACCCTGTCTAACATTGGACTTATTTTCCAAAACTTGTCCAAGTTCCTTTCTTCTTTGGAAATTTTCTGATCTTCCACAAGTTTAAGGCGCGATCGGAGTTGGAAATACCGATTTCTGGATATGTTGTCTGAAATAATAGGTGTGTTTCGCGCCCAATACATCCTAATCCTCGGTAGACCATAAATTCCAATCAACATGGAAGCTCCAAAAAATGTTCGCATTTCATATTCGGATGTTTCAAGGGAACGACCTTTATCAGCAACTTCGCGCATGTTTGTGAAAAGGGCAACGTCTTCGAAAAACTTATCCGAAATATATTTATTTAGGTAGGCAATTGGTTGTTCTAACTCAGTGTCTATGTTTTCTTCTTGAAAATTGAATTGACTTGGTTCAAACTGACGAGTACGTGGCCATTTTTTCTGGTAACCTGGTAGGTAGTGGGCAAGAGGCTCCTCATCCGATGAATCGCTCATGTTGTCTGCGATCTCTATATCATCTGGATCGGGAACCACATTTTCCAAACCTAGATCAACCTCATCCTCCTCATCGTCCGAAGAAAGATCATCGAGGTCCGACTGATCGAGGTCTAAGTTGAGAGCAATCTCTTCGAGCTCCAACTCGGTCAAAGGCCCTAAAAAATAATATTTCAAATAAAAAGTAAACTATATTTGTTTCCTCGTGAAAATCCCCAAAATCTGATTTTTACATTGAAATTAAATTTTGTAGTCAGTGAGACCCAAGGTATCACCCATGATACGTTAACCGAATCCCCCATTGCGAAATATTTGTAAAATTTAAAACAGAACCCATATTTTCCATATGTTCTGTAGTACACGTTCAACAAATATATATCAATAAAACACCAAAAAAACAATTACTTACTTTTATTTCCCGGTAGAGGCATCATCTTAGCACGTGCACGTGTAAACATAAACAATCGACTGACTTTTCTTGCTGCCGTACGCAACCAACATCGCATCAAAAAATGAGGCGCATATTTAGCAGGGTATTTATTCTATATGATACCATCGAGTACGTGCGGCTAAATGGAGCTGGAGGCCGAGAATAAAATATGAACCTGAGGTATCATATATGATACCTGGGGTCTGAGGAGGTTATGCATTGTCATCGGAATTAAGAAGACCTGCCAAATTTCAGCTCAATCGTATGTCATCGAGTGCTCCAATAATTGATTACAAATTTTGAACCGGAAAGAATGACTGGCATACGAACGAAGCAAGTTAAATAAAAGCTTGTAGAAATTGAATATTAAGATCTAGTATAAATAAACTTAGGAAAATCCACTGTGAAGCGGAGCCTGGTGTGGAGATATTTACATGAGAAAAACAGTATAGTGATTAAATGAAAAAAAGTAAACAGTATAATAATATAAATAAACAGGAGAACATTGAGAAGAATGAATTTTCATAGTAGGAATAGTGTCTACAGAAATATTCCAAGTGATTGATATCACTCCAATCAGGTGAGTGCTTTTTTAATTATTCGAACAGTCGATAGATTGATTTTGATTCTGTGTTTGAAAATATGTGGCTGGATTTCGGCAGGAAGGAATTTGAACATTTTAGGCAATAGAAAAGAAGAACATCTTTGGCCTCTCGATTTGCACATGAAAGGAGCGAGGTATTGTAGGTGGTTCATTCATTTCTGGTGCTATACTGGTGGTCTGGGATTTTTCGATATGATTTGAACTGATGTTGTCTGATGTTGCCACGTAAAAAAATAATTGTCGTGGATCCAGTAAACCAATTTCACTGAATAATTGAACTAGAGGGTAGGTGAAATTTCTATTGAAAATAAAATAATTTTCAATAAATGCTTTTGAACAATTATCAGTTTTTCAATATAGCTCTTGCCACTCCTCAAACCAGTATTTTATAAGTAAGTTGTGGCCCGACTAGTGCTTGGTATATGGTTTTCATCGATGTAGAATCTAGTAGATGTTTGATGTGCTTCATTTTATAAATTGGGAATTGTATCTTTTTTATAACGAAATCGATTTGCTTGTCCCGGTTTAGGTTCTTATCAATCATTACGCCCAGATATTTTATTTTATGGAATATTTTATCGAGGTTTTATTGGTGATACTCAGGCTGTTGTGGGTGGGTATATTCCTTTTGTCTATATGGATGGGCGAGGAGAAGTTTTCCTCGAAGTTTTTCGTCGGCAACCATGGTTGAAGGAATATGACGTATATCGTTATCGTGAGGTATAAAAAATCGACGAATCAATCGCGTTAGTGATGAATTTTCCTTCAGTATGTATTTTAAAGAGATCATTCAGATATACGTTGAAGATAAGGGACCCAAGAACAGTCCCTTGGCTTACGCCGTATTTTATTACTTACATAGAAATACTCGTTTATTTCCATTGAGACAAAAATTACATTGTATAGAAGTCGTCACAGTACATTACCTTAAACTAAAATCTCTTATCTAAAAATTCACATACACTGTACAAATAGTTGTCAATTACAAACATCTGCTGACAGCTTATTGAAAAATGTTGGCCCTATATGATCAGGTGATTTACATAACAAAAACCTCCGAGGATAAGGTGGACATACCCCAAAGACAAATGCCATATCTGACCCTCGAACCAACCTGTGTGTGATATAAACTCAGCAATTGAGCCTCAGACAATATCGAATTCAGGTTTTTGAATTAATACCATGATGAGTGTAGTTTTGAGATAGTAGATTAACATTGCTGTTTCCAAGTTACATAGTTATCTATAATCAGACCCAGGAATTTATGGCACGCCGTTTTACTTTTCACTCGACTTGACCGTAAACCCCCATTTAAATGTCACTTCTTTTTTATGCATTTTAATTTCATTTAATAACAATTCGATTGCATTTTCCTATTGGAAATAGTAATTACTAAGACTTCGGGTCTATCAATTTACCATGAAATTTATTTGTATCCAATTATCAAAAATTCATTTTTATTATGTTAACCGGTATTTCAATTACAAATAACATTTGGAATTGATTCTGTTTGTTCAACAAAAAAGTTTGATATGTTTTCGATAGCACATGTAGTACTATGAATGTTATGTACAAATTCAAAATAAATGAATAACTGTCATTAGCAGCAATTGGCAGAATACATGAAACATCCTTCAATTCGAAATGGAAATAATAATTAATATTCAGGCGCCGGTTCTCCTCTTATTATATATTACATTTTTATGCAATATTCAAACATGGCACTTGAGGGTATGTGGCCTCAAATAATGCCATATTACCTTTTCATTTCCATTCTACATGCATTATTACGGTATTTGATTTTCGTTACATACCATCGGCAATAATCCTTAATGTGTAATAAAAACAAAAGTGTCAAGAGAACTCGTCTAAGGGCACATCTCCTTATATGTAATATGAATTCATGTGCCATTTAAATTCTTCGATTTTGTTCTTCGATGTGTATGACAACAGAGTCCCATAGATATGTAATCGAAAAAAAAAGAAATAACATTTATATTAGACTTCGATACCTGCGTCATCGTGTTAATAAGTCGAACAGAAAAGAAACGGCATTCAATGAATTTTTTGTCAATTCAACATTCATTGTATATCACAGTCGCAGGCCTCCAAGTGCTATTCAAATGCAACTCGCATTTAATTGTCACATTGATGTCCGCGATATCGAAGTGTAATGGAAACGCAAGTGACAAAAAAATAGAGTATCAGTTAAATCCCACTTGGATACCTACGACATCAATGTGGACCATATGATAATACACCATAACTCGAAGTCGCATAAAAATGCATGTCTCATTTAAATTGGTAACCCAAAGGCGTGTGTTACATTCATTTCGGGTTCAAAAATGAATTTAAGTTGTTATTATCAATAGAAATGCACAAGACACTGTAAGCATAAAAATGCATGTCCCATTTAAATTTGTATCCCAATGGCGTACATTACATTTTATTTCGGCCTCAAAAATAAAATTATGAGCGAGATGATGGAATAAATAATTCAATTTGTTTACCTCTTATGAGATAAGTATATGAGGTTTGTTCGCGTTCCAAACTTTGGAAATTGTTCTAGGATTTCAAACAAACTGGGAATTCCAAAAACCAAATCCAAAAGTTTTTGGGTTTTAGGACAGTTCCAAAAAACCAAATTTTTAAAAGGAAAAGGGGCAAAAAATTATTGGGTTTAGCCCTTTAACAAAAAAAAAAAAAAAAGGACCTGTTTTTGTCACAAAAACCCTCACGAATCTAACAATTTTGGGATGTGTTTTGAGGGTTCCCCGCAACAAATTTTTTTTTTTTAAAGGGGTTTTTTAAAAATTTTTTTTTGGTTTTAAAAAAAAAGGGCCCAAAAAAAAAACAAAAGAAAAAAGGGGGGGCCCCCCCCCTTTTTTTTTTTTTTTTTGGGGGGGGGGAAAAAAAAAAGGGGAAAATTTTAAAAATTTTTGGGGAAAAAGGGGGAAAAAAAAGGGGTTTTGGGGGGGGGGGGTTTTTATTTTTTTTTGGGGGTTTTGGGGGGTTTTTTAAAAGGGGGGGGTTTTTTTTTTTTTTAAAAAAAAAATTTTTTTTTTTCAAAATTTTTTAAAAAACCCCTTTTGAAATTTTAATTTTTAAAAACCCCCCCAAAAAAAAATTTTTCCCCCCCAAAAAAAAAAATTTTTTTTTTTCCCCTTTTTTAAACCGGGGGAAAAAAACCCCTTTTTTTTTTTTTTGGGTTTTTTTTTTTAAAAAAAAAATTTTTTTAAAGGGGTTTTTTTTAAAAATTAAAATTTTCCCCCTTTTGGGGCCCCCTTTTTTTGGGAAAAAAGGGATTGGAAAAAAATTTTTTTCCCCCCTTTAAAATTCCCAAAAAATTTTCCCGGGGGGAAAATTTAAAAAATTTTTTAAAAAACCCCCCCCCCAAAAAATTTTGGTTTTTTTTTTTAAAAAAAATAAAAAATTTAAAAAATTTTTTGGGCCCAAAAAAAATTTTTTTAAATTTAAAAAAAAACCAAATTAAAAATTTTTTTAAATTTTTTTTTAAAAAAAAAATTTTTAAATTTAAAAAAAAAGGGGGGGGAAAAAATTTCCCAAAAATTTTGAATTTTTTTTTAAAAAAAAATTTTTTTTAAAAAAATTTTCCCCCTTTTTTTAAAAAAAAAAAACCAAAAAAATTTTTTTCCCCCTAAAATTTTTTAAAAAAAGGGGGGGGGTTTTAAAAAAGGGAAAAAGGGGGAAAAAATTTTTCCGGAAAAAAAAATTTTTTTTTTTTCCCCTTTTTAAGAAAATTTTTTTTTTAAGTTTTAAAAAATTCCCCAAAATACCTTTTTTTCCCAAAAAAAAAAATTTTTAAAAAATTTTAAAAAAAAAAAAATTTTTTTTTTTTTTTTAAAATAAAAAACCCCAAAAAAATTTTTAAAAAAAAAAAGGGAAAAAAAAGGGAAAAAGAAAAATTTAAAAAGGGTTTTTTAAAAATTTAAAAAAAATTTTTTTAAAAAAAATTTTTTTTTTTGTTTGGGGGGGTTTTTTTAAAACCCCAAAAAAAAAAAAATTTTTTTAAAAAAAAATTTTTTTCCCCCCCAAAACTTTTTTTTAAAAGGGTTTTTTGGTTTTAAAAAAAAAACCGGGGGGGAAAAGGTTTCCCGAAATTTTTTTTTGTAAAAAATTTTTTTGGGCCTAAAAAAAAAATTTTTTTTTTTAAAATTTTTTGGTTTTTAAAAAATTTTAAAAGGGTTTTTTTTTTGGGGAAAAAAAAACCCTTTTTTAATTTTTTTTTTAAATTTTTTTTAAAAAAAAAAAAATTTTTTTTCCCCGTTTAAAAAAAATTAAAGGGAATTCCCCCTTTAAAAAAAGGAAAAAAATTTTTTTTAACCAAAAAAAATTTTTTTTTTTTTTTCCCAAAAAAACAAAAAAAAATTTTTTTTTTTTTTAAAGGGGGGTTTTTTTTTCCAAAAAAAATTTTGGAAAAAAAAAAAAAATTTTTTTAAAAAAAAAATTTTTTTTTTTTTTTTCCCAAAAAAGGAAAAAAAAATTTTTTTTTTTTTTAAAAAAAAAGGAAAACTTTTTAAAAATTTTTGGGGGAAAAAAATTTTTTTTTTCCCGGGAAAAAAAAAAATTTTTTTCCCCAAAAAAAAACCAAAAAAAAAAAATTTGGGGTTTTTTTTTTTAAAAATTTTTTTTTAAAAAAAATTTTTTTAAAAATTTAAAAATTTTTTTTTTTTAAAAAATTTTTTAAAAAAAAGGAAAAAAAAAAAAAAAAAAAAAAAAAAAACCCGGAAAAAAAAGGGTTAAAAAAATTAAAAATTTAAAAAAAAAAAAAAATTTTTGTTTTTTCCCAAAAAAATTTTTATTTTTAAAAAAAAAAAAATTTTTGAAAAAAAAAAAATTTTTTTAAAAAAAATTTTTCCCCTTAAAAAAAAATTTTTATTTTAAAATTTTTTAAAAAAAATTTTTTTTAAAATTTTAAAAAAAAATTTTTTTTAAAAAATTTTTTTTCCTTTTAAAAAAAAAAAAAAACCGTTTTAAAAAAAAAAATTTAAAAAAAAACAAAAAACATTCATTTTGAAAAAAAATTTAATTAAAAATTTAAAAAAAAATTTAAAAATTTTTAAAAATTTTTAAATTTAAAAAAAATAAAAAATTTGAATTTTTTTAAAAAAAAATTTTTTTAAAAAAAAAAAAAAAAATTTTTTTTTTTAAAATTTGGGGAAAAAAGGGGGGTTTTGGGGTTTCCCAAAAAAAATTTTAAAAAAAAATTTTTTTTTAAAAAAAAATTTTGGGGGGGTTTTTTAAAAAAAAACCCCCAAAAAAAACCTTTTTTTTGGGAAAAAAAAAAAAAATTTTTTTTTTTTTTTTTGAATTTAAAAAAAAAAAAAAAATTTTTAAAATTTAAAATTCCCCC
The DNA here is from genome assembly GCA_018342105.1 of Gonioctena quinquepunctata. NCBI lineage: Eukaryota > Metazoa > Arthropoda > Insecta > Coleoptera > Chrysomelidae > Gonioctena > Gonioctena quinquepunctata. Next base: position 370,414 of record JAFIRS010000092.1, read on the forward strand.
CCAAAAAAAATTTTTTTTCCCAAAAAAAAATTTTTTTTTTCAAAAAATTTTTTTTTATTTTTTTTAAAAAATTTAAAAAATTTTTTTTTTTTTTTTTTTTTAAAAATTTTAAAATTTTTTTAAAAAAAATTTTTTAACCCCCCTTTTTTTTTAAGTTTTTTTCCCTTTTTTTGGAATTTTAAAAAAAATTTTAAAAATTTTTTTTTTTTTTAAAAATTTTTTGGGGGGGGAAAAAAATTTTTTTAAAAAAATTTTTTAAAAAAAAATTTTGTTTTTTTCCTTAAAAGGTTTTTAAAAAAATTTTTAAAAAAAAAAAAAAAATTTTTTTTTCCTTTTTGGGGGGGTTTTTTTTTCCCAAAAAAAAATTTAAAAAAATTTTTTTTAAAATTTTAAAAAAAAAAAAAATTTTTTAATTTTTTGTTTTTTAAAAGAATTAAATTTGGAAAAACCCCCCTTTTTTTTTTTTAAAAAACCAAAAAAAAAAAACCCCCCCTTTTTTTTTTTTTTTTTTTTTTAAATTTTGGGTTTAACCTTGGGTTTTTTTTTTTAAAAAATTTTGGGGGGAAAAAAAATTTTTTTAAATTTTAAATTTTTTTCCTGTTTTTGGGGAAATTTTTTTAAAACCCCCAAATTTTTTTTTTTTTAAAAACCCCCCGGGGGGGGTTTTTTTTTTAAAAAAAAAGGGGGGCCCCTTTTTTTTTTAAAAAAAAAAATTTTAAAATTTTTTTAAAATTTTTAAAATTTTTTTTTTTTTTTTTAAAAAAAATAATTTTGGGCCCCCCAAAAAAAAAAATTTTTTTTTTTTTTCCCCTTTTCCCAAAAAAAAAAATTTTTTTACCAAAAAAAAAAATTTTTTTTTTTTTAAATTTTAAAAAAGGGGGGCCGGTTTTTAAACCAAAAAAAAACCAAAAATTTTTTTTTTTTTTTAAATTTTTTTTTTTTTGGGGAAAAAACCCCCTTTAAAAAAAGGTTTAAAAAAGGGGGGGGGGGTTTTTTTTAAAAAATTTTTTTTTTGGAAAAAAAGGCCCCCCTTTTGGGAAAATTTTTTCCAAATTTAATTTTTTTCCCCCCTTTTAAAATTTTTTTCCCCAAAAATTTTTTAATTTTTTCCCCCTTTTTTAATAAAATTTTTTTTAATTTTATTTTTTTTTTTTTAAAAAAAAATTTTTAAAAAAACCCCAAATTTATTTAAAAATTTTTTTAAAAAAAAAATTTTAAAAAAAAAAAATTTTTTTTTTTTTTTTTATCCCCCCCTTTTTTTAAATTTGCCCCTTTTTTTTTAAAAAAAATTTTTTAAAAAAAAAAAAAAAAAATTTTAAAAAAAATTTTTTTTTTATTAAAAAAAACAAAATTTTTTTTTGTTTTAAAAAATTAAAATTTTTTTTTTGGGTTTTTAAAAATTTCCCCCGGGGAAAAAAAATTTCCCCTTTTTTTTTTTAAAAAAAAAATTTTTGGGGCCGGCCAAAAAAAATTTGGAAAAAAAAAAAAACCCCAAAAAATTTTTTAAAAAAAAAAAAGGGGGGTTTTTTTTAAAAAAAAATTTTTTTTTTTTTTTTTAAATTTTTTAAAAAGGAAATTTTAAAAAAGTTTTTCCCTAAAAAAAAACCGGGGGGAAACCCAAAAAATTTTTTTTCCCCAAAAGGGTTAATTTTAAAAAAAAACCCAAAAAATTTTTTTTTTTAAAAAAAAAAAAAAAAAAGGGGTTTTTAATTTTAATTTAACCCTTTTTTTTTTCCCCCAATTTTTTTTTTTTCCCTTTTTAAAATTTTTTTTTTTTTTTTTTTTTTAAAAAAAAAACCCCCGGGGGTTTTGGGTTTTTTGGGTTTTTTTTTTTTTAAATTTCCCCTTTTTTTTTTTTAAAATTTTTTTTTAATTTTTGGAAAAAACCCCAAAACCCCCCCAAAAAACCCCCTTAAAAAAAGGGAAAAAAAAAATAATTTTCCCCCTTTTTTTAATTAAAAAAAAAATTTCCCCCCTTTTTTTTTCCCTTTTTTTTTTTTTTTTTTAAAAAAAAAATTTTTAAAAAAAATTTTTTTTTTTAAAAAAAAAAAAAAAGGGAAAAAAAATTTTTTAAAAAAAGGGGGGGTTTTTGGGGAAAAAAAAAAAAGGGGTTTTTTTTTTTTTTTAAAAACCCTTTTTTTGGGGGGAAAAAAGGAAAAAAAAATTTTTTTTTTTTTTTTAAAATTTAAAATTTTTTTTTAAAAAAAAATTTTTTTAAAAAATTTTTTTTTTTTTTCCCCTTTAAAATTTTTTTAATTTCCCCCTTTTAAAAATAAAGGGGTTTTTTTTTTAAAAAAAAAGGGGGTTTCCAAAAAATTTTTTTTTAAAAATTTTTTTTTTTTTGGGGTTTTTTTTTTTTTTTATTTTTATTGGGGGGAAAAAAAAAAAAACCCCAAATACCAATCGCTGATATTGTCGAGTATATTATTGGATTTCAACTCCAGTTTTTTATTACGTTTCTCGGATACTATTAACGATGTATTATCCGCATACATCACAAATTTGGTTTCACTTGTGACAGTTTCTATATCATTTGTGAATAGTATGAAAAGAACAGGTACCAGGACTATTCCCTGTGGTACGCCCGTGTCTATGGTTGCTGTCTCTGACCGCGTACTACTAATTCCTTTTTTTTATTATTTGTTATAGATACGAATTGCTTCCGAATCTTTAGGAAAGATTGAAGCTACTCTCAAGCAGCCTCTCTAATACCATACATTAGCAATTTCCTAAGAAGTATGTCAATGTCGACACAGTCGAAAGCCCTGCTTAGGTCACAAAAGATCCCAGCAGGACATTCTCCTGCTTCGAAAAAACATATCACTTGTTCATGCCATGCATTGTGTGGACTTTCCTTTACGAAAACCATGTTGATTGTCAAACAATACATTCCTTTTACTTAAAAAACTTATAAACCTATCTAAGAAACTATATTAGAATATTTTTGAAAATCCTGATGGGATCGTGACTGGTCGATAGTTTCCAAACTCTGAGGGTCGCTTTTTTGTGTATTGGGATTACTTTATCCAGTTTAAGGGTTGGAGGAAATTTGCCCATTGCAAATGATAGGTTAACTAGATGTGTTATTGGTTCTATTATGAATGGTAAGCATTTTTTTATAAAAAATGACGGAATTTCATCCGGACCAGAGGAAGTTTCATTTTTTATTTTGTTCTTAGTATATTTAATAACTCATCACCAGTAAATGGAAATAAATACAAGGTGTGCTATCGTGTGTAGTTCTTTTTAAGCGACGAAATCAAAAAGGAGGAGGTTCTCTAGTCGACAGGTATTTTTTTTTTATGTATGATCACGCATAACTTTTCACAGAGCAGTTAGATTTCGATGATTCTTGTTTTATTGGATAGGGTGTACTTCGAAGTTGGTCCCACTTGAATTTGAACAAAAAATTGGATGATTCTTTTTTTAAATGGAGTATTTGATCGTTCACCCTCGAATTTTGGTCCGTTAACGATTCTATTAGAATTTGGGTTTTCCTTTGGTTTTTTTTTTAGATAGGGTATTCCTCACAGTTGATCATATTTTAATTTGGAATGGAATAATTCTCCCCTATCGGTAGAAAAATAGGGGATGATTGATTTTTCACTTGTGAACATTGGCACACATATGTAGTTGACACTGACAGATCCTCCTACATCAGTCACAATAATTAAATTCTATGAAAGGATGGAATTATATACAAAGTGATGAAATCAACTAACCAGATCTTTCAAAAAAATTTATATTATATAACAATAAATAGTTAAAGTAGATAATCATATTATTTAACAGTAAATAGTTGAAGTAAGCTAGGTAAGTAAATATTTTTGAAGTGATGAAAAATTTAGTAGGTAGTAATTAGTAGATTTCAGACAAAAAAATTGAAAAATAAAAACTTTTTAACAAAAAATTAAACCGACGAAAAAATCAACTGAGAAGCAAAAAATAAAATAAACTTTCTTAGTCTTGATGATAATTGAGTTCCTAAACTAATGTGAGTAACTAATTTTGAGTCGGTGCCAAACAAACTAGCAATTGAATTGGGTAAAGCGTAAAATGATGGCAGAGGGATGCATGGCGGCATTTTGATTACTTCTTCAAAGTAATATAATGATCTTCGTTAATTGATTGTTTGGCGCCGACTCAAAATTAGTTATAATACTCACATTAGTTTAGGAGCTCAATTATCATTGAAACTGAGAGGGTTTATTTTATTTTTTGCTTTTCAGTTGCTTTTTTCGTCGGGATAATTTTTTATTAAAAAGTTTTTATTACTTCCAAGTTTGTTATTGATTTTCTTAACGGGAATTTCACTTCTACTGGAGCTTATATAAAAAAATTGTTGAAATTGTCTGCTACCTATTTGGCATCTTCATAAATAGTTCCATATTTTTTTGTATGCTGATGTTTACAATTTTTTTTCTTTATTTGTTTTATAATATTCCACGCTGTTTTTGTTTTGTTATCAGAATTATCAATCTTATTCTGGTAGTACTCACGTTTTGTTTCAATTGTTACTATATGTTCTTTTTTAGCAGTTTTATAACATATTAATAAGATTATGCAATTTTTTTAAGTTTTTCTTATATCATTTACCCAAGGGTTTTTTCCCTATGGTTAGAGAATTTATTTAGTGGAGAACAGGTGTTAAAATGATATGAAAACATATTATGAAAGTTTTCGAAACTTTTGTCTAGATCTCCAGACAGATACATTTCGTCCCATTGCTCCATTTCCAGAACTCTTTGCAAAACAGACATTGCATCCTTATTAAAGCTTCTCCTCATGATCTATGAATTCTGAGAGGGCATCTCAGAGAGGTCAGATATCTCATTATCGATTATACAGAGTGAGTGCTGCTGAAGCTTTGAGTAAATCAATTGACAATTCTATCATTTCTAACTCTACAGAAGCATGGGAAAATCTACTTTCTTTCGCATACAAGTCCTTCTGCCTTCCACCAATCAATCAAAATCGAAAAGAATCTCTAACAACAATCATCAAGAGAAACATCGAGAGTCCCAATGTTCTGCAAAATACAACAATTACTAATCCTTCAACATCGAAATATAATCTCTCTAAACGTATAGTCAACAAAGTTTCTGATGGTGATCTCACATCTGCTATTCGTATTTTGACGTGTACTGACACAATAGCTACTTTTGACGAAACAACCTTGTTGGAGCTCAAATCAAAACATCCAGCTGACATGGAATTTATATATACAGGGAGTGACATCTTTAACCCTTTGAAAGATAACGAAATTGAAGTTTTGAATGCAGTGAAAACATTTCGTATCTGCAGGAGGCCTAGATTCTTTGAGACCATCGCATCTTCAAGATTTGTTGTCTAAAAGTTCTGGATCTATGGGCGAGAAACTTCTTCGGTCTTTAACCAACCTCTGCAATTTTATGCTTAGCGGTAAAGTTAACCGAGATGTGATCCCAATCCTATACGGAGCATCATTGATAGCACTTAGAAAAAGATGCGGTGGCATCAGACCAATAGCCGTCGGTACTACTTTTAGACGTCTTGTTTCCAAATTAGCATTTTCACGAATCAAGGAATCATTAGGTAATTCTTTCCGTCCCATACAATTTGGTTTTGGTACTCCAGGAGGATGCGAAGCCGTCGCCCATGCAGCACGACGTTTTGTAAATCAACATCCAGACTTTCTTCTACTGTATTTTTGAAAATTGATTTTGAAAATGCTTTTAATATGATTCACAGAAATATTCTATTAGGAAGAGTCAAAGATTCGATCCCAAATCTTTTTCCCTTCATACGTCAATGTTATGAAAAGCCAAGTTTTTTGAATTTTGGAAATAACGTAATTTATTCGGAAAGAGGCGTTCAACAAGGAGAACCATTGGGCCCCGCTCTCTTTTGTGTATGCATCGAGAACCTAACAAGATCGATTGAAGCTGAATTTAATTGTTGGTATCTTGATGATGGCGCCATAGGTGGCAATGCAGATTTGGTTCTAGAACAGCTCCAAAAAATTATTTCGTCTTCCAATGAACTCGGCCTCCAATTAAATTTCAAAAAATGCGAACTTTTTTTTTTGAACGAACATACAGATAACATTTCAAAGAAATTCAATTATTTAGCTCCTGGCATTAACATTATGGACAGAAACAATTGGACCCTCCTTGGTGCTCCACTTTCGGATGAATCTTTAACAGAATGCATAAACCAAAAAAGAAATTCCCTCATTTTGATGGCATCACACATCAATAAAATTCCTAATCATATTGGATATTTTCTCCTGAAGAATTGTTTGGCTATATCCAAATTGATGTATACCCTGAGATGTTGTGCAACATGGCGCTGCATGGAGGAACTCATTCATTTTGATTCAACACTCTGAGAGATTCTGGAGCAGATAACCAATAACCATTTCAACGATCTAACATGGCTCCAAGTAACGCTTCCCGTGAATAAAGGTGGTCTAGGAATCCGTCAAGCATCTTCACTAGCTTTACCAGCTTTCCTTTCTTCATTCAACAGCGTCCAACATTTGATTGACCAGATTTTACCTAATTACTTCACCAATTCACCAGACTCTTTCTACATAGAATGCGAATCTATTTGGCTCTCGAAAACAGGTATCTCTACACCTAGTGTTAAACTCTCACAGAAATCCTGGGACATTCCTCTTATCGAATCTTCATCTACAAAACTCCTTGAGTCAGCTGCTAACTCTCAATTCGAAAAGGCTCGTCTCAAGGCAGTATGCACTAAGGAATCTGGAGCTTGGCTGTTGATCTACGTTTGGGTTGTTCGATTTGTGTTAGCCATACATGCAGATGTGGATCCAACGTCAATGATAAAGGTATTCATGGTTTGAGTTGTAAATATAGTTCGGGACGTTTCTCACGACACTCCACTGTTAACGATTTAATTAAACGTGCTTTGTCAACTGCTGACATTCCTTCTGTTTTGGAACCCTTAGGAATAATTCGTGACGATGGTAAACGTCCAGATGGGATGTCTCTCATTCCTTGGAGCCATGGAAAACCACTAGTTTGGGACTTCACCTGTGCAGACACTGTTGCTCCTTCACATATTAATTTGACATCAAAGACTGTTGGTGGTGCTGCAAATTCTGCTGAAAAATTGAAGATTAAAAAATATTCCAGTTTGATTGATCAATATAATTTTTATCCAATAGCTATCGGAACCTACGGATCTTTTGGTAAATATGCATTGGAATTTTTCAAAATTATCGGTCGCAAACTCATTGTTTTTAATCGCTTTATTAGTTGTTTGACCAACCCTCAGAAGTTAATGAAAACTTGTACGAGTTAAGATCACGGGGACCTTACCTTTTATAGTGAGATCCGAAACCACTCTTGGGACCTTGAAAAACTTTTTCACCAGCTGCGGGAATCGAACCCGCGCCAGGTGGAAACAATTGACACAAGACCAACGCTCGTGACACTGAGCCACAAGCCCCATTGATAAAACTAATGATCCTAGAGCGAGGACTTTCCTGTTTCAACGTATAAGTATTGCAATCCAGAGAGAAAACGCTGCATCTGTCCTGGGTTCTATACCTACTTCTAAAAGTTTGGATGAAATTTTTATCCGTCCTCCAGGATTGAGAATTTTGAGCAATTCCTCAATTATTTCTACAGTCCCACTTCTTACTTCTTCACCATCAAGGCAAATAGAAGAAGTGAACTCTGACGAAATGGAAGACACATCTAGAAGAAAAACTTTGAAGAAAAATGATTTGTTTTTCTCTTCCCAAAAAATAACTTGTTCTGACATATCTCAATCCAACTTAAATAACTACAATACCATTAGACCACTCGGACTCAATGGGTTGAAGAACATTGACAACACCTGCTTCATGAATAGTATAATACAATGTTTATCGAATACCAGATGGTTGCTCGAGTATCTGAGAAAAGACGAGCATATGAGGGATATCAACACAAGCATATCAAGCATGAAAGGTGCTCTGATAAAAGCATTTGCAATTGTGATAAAAGAACTTTGGTCAGAAGATTTGTCTGATAGGGTGGTAAATACTGTTTCTTTGAAATGCCATATACAAATATTCGCACCTCGCATCATGGGGCACGCTCAACAGGACGCCCAAGAATTTCTCAGATATTTATTGGAAGGTCTTCATGAAGATATAAACAGGGTGATTGAAAAGCCCAAACCTATTTTGATAGAAATTGATGAAAAACTGAGCAATCTTGAAAAGGCACAGGAGTCTTGGACAAGATATCTAACAATGGACAACTCAAAAATGGTTGATAACTTTGTTGGTCAACTGAAATCATCGTTGTTCTGTTCTTCTTGTGGCCATTGTTCTGTCTCTTTTGACCCTTTCTGGGACCTTTTACTTGATATTCCACAGATACCTGGCCAGCTGAGTCTGTCACAATGTTTAGACTTGTTTATTAGAGAAGAAATTTTAGATGGCAAAGGGAAACCAACTTGTTGTAAATGTAAGGAAAGAATAAAATGTACAAAGTCATTACGTATACATAAATTCCCCAAAATATTAGTAATTCACTTGAAACGATTTTCGCCTTTGGGGAGATTTATGGGAAAATTAAATGTCAACATTGACTTTCCTCTCAAAGGATTGGATATGAGTAATTATGCAGCAGATAATGTAGCTCCATGTCAATACAACTTGTATGCTGTATCCAACCATAGTGGAACAACTTATAGCGGACACTACACGGCTTACTGTAAGCACCCTTACGCAGGCATATGGCACGAGTACAATGACTCCAGAATATCACCGATATCACAATCCATTATAAGTGAAGAAGCATTCGTCCTTTTCTATGAGCAAGAGGACACCAACTTAGATTAGCTTTATTGTAATTTGAATTGTTTTCTATAATAAAAAGATAATACACAAAAAAAAAAGTTGAAGGTATTGTCAATATTCGTAAAAATATTATCTATCGTGCTAATTGTTCTATCAGTTACTCGTCTGAGTCACTTCTCTCTGATTCTACCTGAACACACCCAGCGAGTACAAAAACATCTCAGAGATATTGAAAGTACGAGATTTTGGGACATTGAACATCCACTGCGATGTTCTCTTTATATATGAATATAACTTTTATAGAATAGCCAATGTCCGTCGCAGGTGGCGATTTTCAGGATGTCCTTGGGATGTCACACAAATAACTTTCCCAAGTTTTTTTGATAGTCTTTTCATAGACACAACAGAACATTAAATCGCTGTAAATAAAAAATTTTTAGAGATAACTTTTTGCAGCCTTTTGTTATTTATTTGGACATTTGAAGGTCTCGCATTCCATTTCAAATGGAGTTTATTTTTCAATTTTTATATTACCAGGAATGCATCCTCCTTTCAGGATGTCGGTCTATCATGTAATCTTAATGGATATTCTTCTTGAAAAAACGAACTTGACAGATTCTGAGTGAAACTTTTCCATTAATTTATTGTGTTAGGATGATAGTGTTGAGGTTGAAAAATGAAAATTAAGTTTTTTTATAACTTCCAAGGCTTTTATATTTGTTAGGGTATGTAATTAAGATTTAATCTCATATTTTTTTTAATATAATTTTAATTTTATCTCTAGAAAGGAAGATTTAGTTGAAATTATATTTAAAATATTATTCATTTTCACAGTGATTCTTCAGTTTTATCACAAACCAAATTCTTCTATTTGAAGATTCAATATATTTCAGGTCGCATGAGTCTGTTGGAGTTGTTTTCCAACTCCTCAGAATCTGAAAACTAACAAAGTTTCTTACGGAAAAACGATGAAAACAGGTCGTTTTTTTCAAGAATCTTCAATAATTCAATTTGACCATGTCATTACACGGATACGAACACCATATAAAAAATAACATTGAATGCTTTTAAGGTTATATTATGTTTCTGGACTATGCTAATACATTTGATAATTCATGTAATACTAACTTGTCTATTATATAATTGGTAATCTTCACTACACTTCAAACACTCATCACTTTCCAGGTTTTTCTTAGTTAAAAATTGAAAAAAAAAACTTCAACCAACGCCGTCAACCTCAAAACAACGCAGAAAGGTAGAATCAGAATACACTGTGAATACTGAAAACTGAATGCAGTGTTCTTCCATTTGCCTTACATTCCAGTGTTGTTCTGCGAGGTTTATCAAGTGTACCACACTGAATGGCCAAATTGCAACAATGTAACATGGCGTGAATTTTAAAATGAAAGCAGAAAATGAGTGGATAGGTCGTTTGGACATTGGTTTTTATTATAATAAATGACATTGATTTAATTTGCTTATGAAAGTATAAGGATGTTGTTTCTGTCCTTCGTAAAATAGGAGGTATTGGTATTAAAAGAACGGAATACAAAATGAAATGAATAGTTGAAAGTAAGGGGACGAAAAAATATAAATATTTTATGATTTAATTCACATGACATTTTTTACTTTTTGTTCTGTGACATGATCAAGTTATTGAATGAAATTGTCGAGAAACATTATGAAACAATAAATGTATATTCAATATCTGGGATGAACCTCTCAAGGCGAACTATGTTGTCTAGAAAACATCCACTCGTTAATATTTTTCGACTTAGACAATACCTCTCAAAGAAATGCCATAGAAGAACAAATACAATACTTCCAACATCCTTCAAAGTACTCTTTGGGAAGTGCATATTGCGTCTCAAAAAAACATCCTCATGCTACATTTTCAAAACATCCCAACACCTCCCAGGGATATTTGTGCTCGCTTGGATGTCGGATAGTTGGCATTGAAATAGTTTAAATTGTGTCCCTCTAATACCGACCGATATTTTCTAAGCATTCGATGTGCGGTTACATACATACAATCAAATATCTAGAAAAAGTATGCTACTGATCCTGTAACTAGCAATCAACTATTTATTATAAGTAATTCTCATATCAACTGATCATTCTAGCGACAAAAGGTATGGCATCTTCTAATTTATCGAAATAATGAATGAAAAAAGTTTCGTTAATTTTAAACAATTTTGGGGTATAATTGAATGTGGTTATAGAAAAAGGTCGATAAGTGTTCAGAATTATCATTATTGATATAATGTTAGAATAGTTGGTTAATTATTCAAAAAGCATCAGATATGATATCGATTCACTGTACTCCATTCACTTTCTCTGGACAAGATTCGTGGTGATACTGGAAATCAAACACAAATAAATGAGATAATTTCCTGTCTATTCACGAGTCCCACGTCCTTATTTTTTAATGTGTATCAAATTGGAAAGGGGCGTGTTTGCATATTAAAATATTCCTCAATAAATAACTCTGTGCGAGCAATAAAAATTAATAGCCGTTTCTCTTTCGGTTATGCGAATCTAGACTAATTTGCTACATATTTATCTGCAATGTCTCGTTTTGAACGAAACGGCATAAAAAGAAGTAGGTGAACACAATTATTATGTCTTCCTATCGGCAGGATTTCAAGTCTGTTATATACCTTATAGAGTGCGTTACGTCTGTTTTATAGCTTGTTACGAGTACTATATGGAGATATAGAACGATGTTATATAGTATATCCATTCTCAGTTGAATAAATGCATCTTTGACTCAAAATATAGGGTTCGTTCAAAATCGTACACAGGGCCCCCTTAAGGGCTACTGGCGCCTGTGTACAAAAAATAATTTTGGCGCCCCTTAAGGCATTTTGGATCATGTTTTTTTATTTATTTTTTTGAAGGTAGGTAGGTAGGGAGGTGCTTGAAATAAAGCAAAAAACTGAAAATGAAACAAACAGAATAAAATCATAACAAAATAAATTAAAATAAATTCTTGTTCACACCCATTCTAAAGCATTTACTTAACTAATGGGGTACAGACACGTTGTTTATAAATACTAGAAAATAACCCAAAACTAAAAATCACATCTTTTTTAGGAACAAATAACAGAAATATTGCCTACTGTCTACATATATATATATATATATATATATATATATGAGTGACATTATAGAATGTCACTCGAAGCGTCAAAGATATAACACCATTCCGACAAATTTTCACATATTTTACGTTTTTTCTTTAAAGTTAATGTTCATTTATCATCCACTCAGATTACTGACCCTGAAGAAGTTTCAAAATTGAAACGAAAGCTCGGTCCATCGTATTAAAGAGTTTTTCATAGTTCAACACGTGTGCTGACTGAAGATCCCCGTTATTCCCCACTGTTCATATATATATATATATATATATATATATATATATATATATATATATATATATATATATATCCTTGCACTTCTTCACCGTACTGATGAGGGCCGAGAGCCCGAAACACGTGTCTATGGTTAACACTTCTCTATGGGTGCTATGTCCATTATATATATATACATAATGTTTGTAACAAATCCGGATTGTCAACTTTCATAATTTTTATGTACCATTGATGCTAAATGAATACATTATTATTCTTGTAATTATCATTTTCAATATACAGTTTCCCGATACTTTTCATATCTTAGATCGGTTCAGTTCCATTATGATTTTTTCGACACATTCACTGTCTTTGAAAAATCATATTTAAACAAAAATAGGTAAAGTAAAAGAATAAATCTCCGCCTATGGTTGGCATTTTCGATCAAAGCGCGAATCCTATTATGTTTTATCAGGAATGGATGATAAACCTCATTCTCATCCAACTGAAAATGAATATACTATACTCGATTTGGTTCTCACCATCGTTTTCCTGGAAGAGTTACAAGGGTATACATATAGCAGAAAAAATGTAACCTATCAACTGTTACTATTTTCAAGAAAATGATAGGAAGAACTCACAAAAAATAGTCTTTTCGCTAGAAACTGTAAGGAACACAGAATCTCCCATCAAATATCACTTGGGGAATTACTAACAATCATGAAGGTACATGGTCAATATTTTCTGTATAACAAACGCTGCTATCATAAAACACCCCGTTCAGATAAAAAGTGTCAATCGAAAACGAAAAAAAAAAAAACGTGAAAATATTTTTAGTGTTGAAATATCCGTGTACCTATATTTTCTTGGCGATCGGCTCATCGGTTGAACGGTATAGAAGTTGATGCGCTGCAGCGCCATCTAGTGGCGTGTTAAAGTGGAATGGATAGCATTAAAACCTTCTCCATGAAAAAACACTTAGATATGGCAACTTTCATGGAGTGCGGCAGTCAAGTTCGAATCAACAATAATGATGAGATGAGATGACATGATATATTAAGAAAAATTAAATAAATATATTAAAGTAAACGAACTTGATAATTACAGTAGAAATAAAAAATAGAACCAATGATGAATATTGAGTTAATATATTGTGTATATAAAATACGTGCAGTAGAAATCTCAAATTTAGAGAGATTTGGGGGTTAATATGATAAAAATAATCCAACATGAAATTTACAATTGCTGCTAAAATGCAAAGGAATGAATGAACAACCGAACAATTTTCTTAAAATTTTGACATAAATACTGCATCAGATCATCACAATTTCCTATTAAAATTAAATCTATTTTCTCAAAGGACTGCTAACAATTATATGAATGTTAGGAATATTAGTGAAAATAAAGTTAATGACTCAATATCACATTTATCTAAAGAAACTTGGAAGGACGTTTATAAAGCCTCTGATACTAATACTAAATTTAAAATATTTCATGATATTCTAATTTATTACTTCAATCTAGTAATCTAAAGGTTTTGTTTAATGTAAAATGTAAATATCCGCAACTCGAAGCAACGAATCTGAAAGAAAACTATTGTTGAAAATATAAAAAGTAATTATTATTACGATAAAATAAATAATTCCTTCAATAAAAATAAAACCGTATGGGGTGTTATGAATGAACTCAGAGGAGAACAAAATATTCAGAAAGCTAGCACCTTAAATATTGATAACGAAACAGTAAATGATCCACCATTAATTGCTAATAAATTCAATGAATACTTCAAAACTGCCCCTTATGAGGCAATTATATCGATATCAAAAGCAAACTATACATTAAAGTATCCTTCAAATAATTTTGTTTCAAACAGTATATTTCTTCTTCAGTATATGTCACAACAGGAGATGTTCTTGAAATAATCAAGAATAAAATTAAAAATAAACCTTCATGTGGTCCTGATAACATATCTGTTATTGTCATTAAAAAAATTAGTTTTATAATAAAACCGCTTACATATATGTCCGATCCTATGGTAAATGCACAAGGAATTCCACAGGGATCTTTGTTGTTTATCTTATATATAAATGAGTTACCTTCTGTTATACCAGAGTCATTACCACTCTTTATGCAGATGATTCAACTTTTCTGTTTAGTGATAAAGACACAAACATTTTGAAGGCCAACATTTTTGATGCTTTATTGAAACTTTCTGCCTAGTCTAGTGATCAATTCTTGTTATTTAATACAATTGAAACGAATTTCATTTCATTTCGTCTTCGCCCAATAATTCTTTTCCCCAACTTTGATATATTGGTTAACAATTCAAACATAACAAAAACAGAAAATGTGAAATTTCTGGGAGTATCATTTGATTTAAATTTGTCCTTTAAAACTCTCTGTTTAAATCTATCAAAGATGTTAAATTCTAAATGTTTTCGAATTAGAAATTTAAGGAGAATACTTGATCACATTGGTTTACTTTATTTTAGTGAAATACAGTCTAGGATTAGTTATGGAATTTGTATTTGCTAAAAATGTTTTCTTGTCACAGAATAGAATTCTAAAGTGTATTTCAAACATCTCATTTGTAGACTCCTGTCGACCTATTTTTATCAACCTGACAATTTTAACTGTGTATGGCCCTTCATATATTGGATTTAATCACATTAGTTCATAGAAATAAACACGATTATTTACGGAATAGTGATATTCATGCTCATGACACAAGACATAAAGCAGACTTCTCTATACCTTACTAGTGTATAGAAATCTGTAAGAACACACCTACAGTAATGGTAATTAAACTTTATAACAGTCTCCCACAATGTTTTAAAGATATTGCCATAAATTTTAAGAGAAAACGAAAAACTATCTCCATGACATGTGTCCATATTCGGTTGAAGAATATCTTGAAAATATTGTAAAGGGAAACATTCTCAATTGAATATAGATAGAAAGATTTTTCTGTGAATTTAAAAATCCACCATTAAAATGAAGTTATTTTTTGCGAATGTCTAACAGAAAACAACTACTTCCCCGGCTAAAGCCACGCTGGACATTGAACTACATCTGATAGATATTCTGAAAAGGCCCTAACTCAATAGAAAAAATCTGAAAGTGAAAATTTGCATTTTCATTCAGATAGTTATTTGATTTTCTATTCCAGTCTTAATTAAGAACTCATAAAGATGAATGAGGCAAAGAAGAATGTTTTCCAAAAGAGAGTACTCACCAGAAATCATCCGTAACATTGACGCAGGAGAGACATCGCATTCACTAGGTCTTCAATACATTTTTGTCGACGAAACTCTATTTCACGATCCCGATCATCAGGAAGACCGGAAGAAATGGGAAACACATTTTTAAGAAGCAATCTCACTTTGCAAAGATGGAAAAAGTTAGAATCATTTCTTTTGGAGGGACACTTTGGAATTAGTGTTTTCTGACATTGAAACCTGTCATGGGGTATGATAGATTGATTTGTTGAAAATATAAACAGGATGTTCATAAAATCAGATGTGGAATCATCTGCGACTGAAAGATAAACTTTAGTCACTATCTTCCATCGTCAAGATAACCTCTTGTGGGGTATTCATGTTGAAAAGGGAAACATTCTCAATTGAATATTGATAGAAAGATTTTTCTGAGAATTGAAAAATCCACGATTAAAATGAAGTTATTTTTTGTGAATGTCTAACAGAAAACAACATCTGATTTTATGAACATTCTGTTTATATTTTCAACAAATCAATCTTGAAATATATACTTTGTTTGATCTTAATTTTTGATGTACCTGTGTGTTTCTAGTTTTGTGATAATTTCTGTATATTACGTTAGTGTATTTCTTAATCTAAATTACTGCTAGATTTTAATATTTTAAGGAACATGTTCTAGTTTTAGCTAGACCATTTAATTTCAATTTTAATTTTAATTTTAATTTTAATTTTTTCATATTTGACCTGTCTTATATTATTATTTGACATTATGAGATCAATAAATTCTATTCTATTCTAGTGCGACTTTTTGCATTAATTGATTTCTAAACTTTCTGGAAGGTCGAGTTTATAACCTTTCTTCTTTTCTGTATGTAATATTTCGAAATCGTTAACAAAACAATGGTTTTCAATCAAGATGTGAGTAGCTAAAGTTGAATTTGTTTCTTCATTGACGATATAGTTCCTATGTTCTGATAATAGTTCTTTAAATGTTCTGCCCGTTTGGCCTATGTAAATGGCCTATGGGTTTGTACACCCAGTTTAGTGAAGTGAGTGTCTTTTGTTTACGTCAATATGGATTTTCCTCAAGTATCGGCCGCATCCATTCAATTTTCCTTATTTTTTTATTTTATTTTTTTAAAGTTTTTAACCACTGACATTTGTTATGAAATGACAATATACATCCACGGGTGTGCAAGAAGTTATATTCCACCCTAGACACAGTGAATTGATAATTCATCGGAAAAATTGATCATATTTGGTCCACAGCTTTCGATATATTTGGAAAGAATTTTTTGATTTTCAATCATTGATTTAATGTTCCTCGAGGATTTATCGATTATTTGTTCTGAGGAGAAATCTGGAAGTTAATTCCTTTACCTATTTTCTGTTGATTTTTCTCAAGATTTTAATTGCCTTGTCATAACTTTTACCATCAAATGAATCTACTGTTGCCTCCTACGTTGATCAAACCTCGTTTTTGTCCAATTCTGAAGGTTTTAAAATTTTTGCGAAAGAACCAAAGACATGGAAAAATGGCTCTCAGCCAATTTTGAAAATGTTTCGGGATATTGTGGTACAAGTCACTAGATATGAATTTAAAAAAAGTCTGTTGTACTAAAACATAATAGGGTTCCTTTATTCAAAAGTATTACTTTTTAGATGATTAGTGACTAAATAATACCATTGCTGGTTTAAAGGAAGTCGAATGACATGTCAGTCAGTTGGTCGTTACGACAAAAGAAGCCGCCGAAGTGTACAGGTTGGGTCAAAAATAGCGACAATTTAGCATATTTCGCCAAACTTTATCATTGGTCCCATTAGTGGGACTGAGCATTAAAAATATCTTTATTGTTTAAGGAAATTTTGATATTCAGATACATATAAGTCGTACTCTACGCTTCTTGACGATTCCACGAATATCTATAAATAGTAATTATGAACCTTCCCCAACGTGCCAATAGCCACGCCGTTAATAGTCACACGGTTTATGGTCATGCGATTTTCAACGACGCAATTGTTTTGCGCCACAAGATCATATTTAATTCATCAAGAAATGAGAATGAATAATATTTTCTATAAAATATCAATTTTAATATTTATATTTCAAAATCCAGACACAGGAAATTGATGAAACTTATACGAGTGTAGGGTAATCTACTTTAAAGTATAATTGACAAATATGATTCAAATTGACAGGCCCATTCAAGAATAATTAACATTATTATATATTAAGATATATATTAGGTGCAAAACCTATTTCAACTAATATTTGTAAACACCCGGGAGGGGGTCATGACCCCTGTGACCTCCCTCTCGGACCGCGCCTATTTTTCTTTTATTTTTGATGAATTGACAAATGTGTTCTTCATGAAAAGAAATACTATGAGAAGTTTGTATATTGTTACGAAAATAATACACATGCAATTTTCGTAATATTTATTTAGAATGTGATTACGTGAACTTGCTGTATCTAAAATGTTTTAATTTTCTTTCGTATGTTTATATATGGAAGGTTATTCTGTAGGGGATTAGGGTCTATGTTTATTGAGTCGGTCTAGTGTCACGGCCGAACGAAAATTTTCATCTGAAATTTATTTTTTAGTTTCCAAGGAATTTTCGTTATTTGAGTAATTTGGGTCATGGTCACATCGGTAGTCATATGTTTCGTATGAGTGGGACTGATCGTTTGTTTGAAAGTTGTAGACGATGTGGTAACTTGATTACTATCGTTTCGGACGTTCATCGTCTTAATGTATTTAAAAGGTTTTCACGACGTGATATGATTCTGTATAAGTGAATACCGATAAGCTTTGGTGCTACTTGGTATTTTAAAGATCTGTCGGTGCAGTGGTGCGCCTGGACTGAGCTAGATCGAAGGTATACCAAACACTTATTGATTTGTGGAATATTTTCTTGGAGGCATATTCGATTTTGGTTGAATATTGACCTGACAGTAGAGTCAAATTAATCGATGATATTGATCGTTTCTGGCAGTGGATACTTGGAGTATAGATTTTTTTCCCTCTGTAAATAGATATTTTTTTCAAAAGCTGAAAATTTGGGAGGGTTTTTCCTACAATGTAAGGTGATCGCATTTTTTTCTCGAAAAATCTGACATCTCTCTTTCTATGAGAGATCGGGTCTCATTACGAGACGCTCGATGGCTCCAAACTCCGTGACGTTTGACTGCGTCCCAATTTAATTTGTCATAACTCGTCAGACTCCGGTGGTAGTCTCCAGAGCTGCAGATACCCCAATCAGAACCCCGAGCTGACATATTGAATTTTCTTATTAACGTACAGTGCCATGTTTTTTCTATATATTCTTGGGTCCCAATACTCTCCCATTAATGTTCCAGACTTCAGTGGCAGTACCTTGAGACCATTAACCCCTAAGGCCCCCCCTCTCCCCCACCCCGAGCGAATATTCCATTTTTCACTCAACATAGTATGGCAATATTTTTCTTCTATATTTGGTCGGCACCCTACGACAGCTTCAGGCATCTCAGACCGCAGAGACCGTCAAACAGTATCAGACCCAGTGGCAGCCTCTGGCGGAGCTCTGACCTGGACCTCGCCTGTTTTGAATGATAGTACAGATAGGTACTACTTTTTGAAATGAAAGACATTGTGATTGTCCGAAAGATGGCGGGGGAGGGGGGCACATTAACGTAAAAATTTCAAATAGCAAGTTGGTCAAGTGGCACATCGTTGAAAAAACAATTCAATTATCTTTTCAACCATCTTTTTTTTTTAATTTCGTTGATACGTTTTTTCACAATATGCATTTGAAATGTCAAGTATAGGTGCGGATCTGAATGGTACCCTCATAGTAAAACTAAAATCATATCCAATGATATGAAGAAAGTAAAGAGTTGGTGTGATTCACATCGTCTTTCTCTAAATATTTCGAAAACTAATATAGTAACTTTCAGATGTGAACTTGACAATATACCCATTGGGAATGACATCGTTGAGAACAAAAGTAGCTTAAAATTTTTAGGAGTACATATCGATAGAAAACAAAAATTTGAAGACCATATTTATGCCTTGTGTAACAAAGTGTCTTCTGGTTGTTATGCAGTCAGAGTAGTTGCAAATGAACTTGGCTTAACAGCAGCTAAGACTGTTTATTTTTCTCTGGTGGAATATCACCTGAGATATGGAATTTCATTTTGGGGCGTATGTAGTGGTTATCTATTGCAAAATATTTTAATTTTGCAAAAACGAGCTACGATATATGTGCAAATAAAAACGTAGAGACACTTGTAGATTACTGTTTACCACTCATGGAATTCTAATAGTGATTTCTATCTTTATAATGGAAACAGTATGTTTAATTAAAAAATATATGAACAAATTTCAATCCTCACCAACCCATTATGTGACAAGGCAATCCAACAACATTAAGTGGCCAATACCAATGACATCAGTCATAAAGGATTCCATTGTCTATAATGGTTGTAAAATGTTCAACCATTTGCCAAAGAATGTAACAGAAATAAAATCTTTACAATGCTTCAGGAAGGCTGTGAAATGTTTTTTAAGTGATAGACCATATTATAATATACAAGAATTTTATAATGATAATTTTTAAAAAACCAATCAATACTGTGATTTTACATTTTATTTGGGGTATATTTCAATGTGACTTATATATTTTATTTATTTTTATATTTATATGAATTACCTTTATGGGTTTAGACAAACTTGTTTATTTTACCAGTATTTTGTACGACTTATATGTTTTTATATATTCAAGCTGACTTCATGAATTAAGTGAA
Organism: Gonioctena quinquepunctata; assembly: GCA_018342105.1. Lineage (NCBI taxonomy): Eukaryota > Metazoa > Arthropoda > Insecta > Coleoptera > Chrysomelidae > Gonioctena > Gonioctena quinquepunctata. The sequence goes on from JAFIRS010000092.1 coordinate 390,574, forward strand.
AATTGATTATTTTAAATGCATCTTGTTCTTAGATATAGGCTGCGTTATAGATTAAGTGAAACTTTGTCCACAAGATTACTCTTATTACAATAAAGTATATTCTCTCTCTCTCTAGTCCAAGAGGAGACTGCAGAAAACCTGGCCAATCGAGTAACAGAATGAAATGTTTTTGAAATGTTAGTACTTACAGCAAACATAAAAAAAATAATTGACTGCCTGGGCAAAAGTGGTTCATAAGTTATTTATGGCATTTTTTCGGAAAAAGCAACCATTCCAATGTAGCAACAGATTGGTAATAGTTTCAACACAAATGAACTTCCGAGTCCAGCGATCTAAGGTGCTGGTTCACGACAGGGAGCGTGGGTTCAAACTCCTCAGCTCGGGCAGCATTTTTTTTCCTTCAAAATTGAAAAATGTTTTTTTTGCGGCGATTATTCGTCCCAAAACAAATCATTTCTCATCTCTGAGAGCTGGCTGCAGTAAACCTGGCCGATCGAGTAACATATCATTTATTTAATTTCACATATAATGTATCTTTTCAGTTCAAATCTTGTAAGTGAATTTCAACCTACTTCTAGTCATCCGAATAACGTGAAATTTGGCAGGTGTACATAATTCCAGTGACAATGCAATATGGAATTTTTGCAAAAAAAAATGGCGATATATATTCTATTCAAAATTATTATGTGGGGATTTTTGGATTGAACTTGATTTCTTTGCCAGAATTAATGAAGTCAAGATGGCGGCTCCAAGATGGCAACGACTTTTGTGATTATTGTCCGATTACATTCAAAATTGGTGAGTGGGAGCTTTTGGAGTCAGACCTCATGATTCCTTAGTCGAAATTCATGAATTCAAGATGGCGGCCTCAGGAAGGCGATGTGTTTTGTTATTATGGTCCGATTCCACTCAAAATTTGTGTTTTTTTTGGGATCGTAGATAATCAATTTTTGTCAGAATTCAATAAGATGACGGATTTTATAAATGACTAAAAAGAATCAAATAAAAATGCTTGAAAAAAATTGAGACAAGCTTTTATACAGAAAAAAATTCCACAATTGTTTGACCTAGGTTATTCTATGAGTCACAGATTCAAATTCTTGCCACGCAAGAATACCCATTTTATATTCGCTGCAAACTTTTGAATCTGCTACTCACAGAATAACCTAGGTCAAATATATGTATAAAAGCTTGTCTTATTTTTTTTCAATCATTTTCATTTGTTTTTTCAGATATTCATGAAATCCGTCATCTCATTGAATTCTGACGAGAATTGATAATCGGGCCATAATAACAAAACACTTCGCCTTTCTGATTTTTGACCAAGGAATCATGATGTTTGACTCCAAAAGCTCCCACACACCAATTTTGAATGGAATCGGAAAATAATCACAAAAGTCGTCGCCATCTTGAATTTATGAATTCTGGCAAATAAATTAAGATATCCGATCCCAAAAATCCCCACATACTAATTTTGAATAGAATCGAACTATAATCACAAAACTCGTCCGCCATATTGGAATCGCCATACTTGCTACATGTCCTTATTTAACAATAAATATACCCGCAATTTCGAGGTTATGACTTTGAATTGGCAAATTATAATAGCCGCGACGTGTTCGCCACTTTCGAAGATATTGTAATTTTCAGGTAATAACTTTGAAGTGGTGAGTCATGGGCCTGCAACGTGCGCGCCACTTTCAAGTGATGGAAAAGTTAATTATTTAGTTGCATTGGCCACTTTATGATGAGAGGAACTTTAGAGTGGTATATTTTCAGTTTCTGCCACTTTAAAGTTATATTCTTCAAAAGCCCCCATATTTACAGGAATATGCTGGGTCGCCATTATCAGACAAATGAACGAAACATTCAATAAATATTTATTTGTCGCCAGAACTACATCAAACGTAGTATTGGTTTCAAGTAACCAAAATTGACAAAAAAAAAATTGATAAAAAAAATGTTTGAGGGATTTAAGTTCATAATTTCAGAGGCGACTTATTTCCAAAATTGAAATGCTATCCTTGAATAAAGAGTATCCAGATGGCGCGTGCTCACAATCGAACTACAACGCCGATATTTCACAGTAAACTTTGAATCGTTTTAATTTTATCCCGATCAGAAGTATCCAAATTCAATATACTTACTAAATTGTTTGTATGTTATATATTCTTATACTTACAGTCGTAGTAGTAAAAAAAAAAAGAAATTAATCAGGCAAAATGGGAGAATGAGGAACATTTATTAGAAAAATATGTTGAAGGACAGAGATCGAACTACAATTATACAACCGCAGTCAGTTGTTTAACGTGTCTAGCGTGGCCACTACATATCCACTTTTTTGCCAGATGACCACATCGTGGTGGAAATGTTGCTATCTGAGATCCAGGAACGTAGATCGTAACGTAGCGGCCACCAAAAAAGTGTTCCCCATTTTGGTAGCCGCCGCGTGATAGAACCGTGTATATTACGTGGCAGTGGTTGTGGTCAAACATCTCAAAGTTTTTGAGGAATCGTGGCCTCTACGTTCTGTCCTCTAAAAATGCTTCTAAAAATATATGAATTGTTGGTAGAGAGCTTTCCATTTCTCGAAACTCATTTACCTCTGTGCGTTTGGAAGTTATCTACATCAACATCTACATCAATAACCTACAGGAACCAGGAAATATCCCACATTTGGTAAAAACAATTCCGACATTTCTAATGCTGTTGATTACCTGGAAATTATCATAGAGATTATAAAGTGGTGTTTTGAAAATTCCACTCGTGGAACCAGATTCATCATTTGTACGTAATATAAATTTTGTATAAGTGAACAGCACTTCATATCATTTTGTTAATTTTCCAAAGATTATTACGCGTAATAATTCTCTTCAAAATCTGAATAATCTGTTTCTAAGTGATTTCATACCAAATTCATACCAACGTGTTCTGTGAAGCCCATCTCTTCAGAGATAGCTAAATATGCTCAATTCCTGCCAACCAACATTGATCTATGCAAGTGACTACAACAATCAAGTAATTTTTGAAAATATTTGGCTTATCCCCATAACCGATACACGACTCATTACAATCACGAATCCCAATTCTTGAAATTTCAACCCGAATGTAATGCCCCATTGGTAACACCGGAGGGCATTAAAAGTACTCTGTTAAGAATCCAGAAATATAATCTACCAAAATCGTACAGTTCAGATTCCGTATCGATGTTGCGACAATCTCCCAGAGCTTAAAATCCGAACACAAACTCCCCCAGAACTTGACGATCTCGACGAAGATATCAATGAACTTTTCGTAAAAAAATACATTTCCTGGTTTGTGTATTTTATAGCAACCCTCATCATCCTTTAAACAATTTTGAAAATTTAACTTGAAAAAACTTTTTAACAAAAAATTAAACCGACGAAATACGGAACTGAAAAGTAAAAAATAAATAAACATTCTTAGTCTCAATAACTAAGCTCCTGAACTGATGTAAGTAACTAATTTTGAGTCGGCGCCAAACAAACAAGCAAATGAATTAGGTAAGGCGTAAAATGATGGCATCGAGTTGCGCGGTGAAATTCTGATAATTTTTTTGAAGTAATTTAATGATCTTCGTTGATTGTTTCGTTTGGCGCCGACTCAAAATTAGTTACTTACATTAGTTTAGGAGCTTAGTTATTGAGACTAAGAAGGTTTATTTTATTTTTTAATTTTCAGTTGTATTTCGTCGGTTTAATTTTTTGTTAAAAAGTTTTTATTTTTCAATTTTTTGTGGCTGAAATCTACTTATTACTGCCTTCTTGTTTTTTGATTACTTCCAAAATACTTACTTACTCACTTACTTCAACTATTACCAGTTAAATAATATGATTATCTACTTTCACTATTTGTTGTAATATAAATTATTTTTGTTGTTCTGGTTAGTTTATTTCATTACTTTGTATCATTCCATCCTCTTATAGAATATAATGATTGTGACGGATGTAAGAGAACAAAAATAATGATAATAGTGATATGTCATTGTCAACTACATATGTGTGCCAATGTTCACAAGTGAAAAATCAATTATTCCCTATTTTTCTACCCGTAAGGGTAGATGATTCCATTTGAAATCTAAATATGATCAACTATGAGGTATACCCTATTTAATAAAGAAAGAATCATCCAAATCGAAGAACCCAGTACAAAGTTATGCCTGATAGAATCGGTTAACGGACCAGAATTCAGAGGGTGAGTGATCAATATCCTTCATTTTGCTACCCTTAGGGATGGATTTCATCTTTAAGATTCGAATGGGACTAACTTCGAAGTACACCCTATCCACTGGAAAAAGATTCATCGGAATCGGACGTCTCAGTAAAAAATTATGCGTGGTCATACATTAAAAAAAAATATACGCGTCGACTAGAGAACCTCCTCCTTTTTGGTTTCATCGGTTAAAAAGTGGATTTAGCTGTGGAATTGCTTTGCTATTTTTTCACCTATATTTGAGAGTTATCAATGTTTCTTGACATGTTCTCTTGGGTAACCTTCCACAGTCTGAAAATGAAAATATAATCAGGGAAATCTATACAAGTGTAGAAAGGGCAAACTGATTAGTTCACCCCGATAAGTTACTGCGTTCACCAAATTATATTTCCTATAGAAAAATGATTCAATTTGTCAGTAACTTGTCGTTTCCTGAATATGCCTATTAAAAATACTAAAAATTCAAAAAATACATTTCGGGGACTATATCTGCCCCCGTTCTCAAAATCTTCTAAATCTCCTTTAATTAATGAAAGAAAAAGCCAAGTGAAGGGAGATAAAATAAGAAAGTTTTCATGGATTGTCAGGTGAATATCATTCAACGTTCTGCGTGGTATTTGCTAGGAAAGTAGTTGTTTTTCGCCTGTGGTCTACCAATTGTGTTTCAATTTATATTGAATCCTTGGTGAAGACGACTTTGTGTACTTTATGCACTGCATTTCTTATTCTCCTTTAATTGTTTGAATAATTTGGATTTTTCTCGCAGGGTATTTTTCGGTTTTTTAAATTGGGCCATTGGGAAAAAATGTACAGTGCTTTCGTAAAGTACTCAATAAATTCATTTTTAGCCAAATTATCCATTTCTGAGGAATCTCCTGAAACAGGTCGTTTTGTATGTGATCTCAATTTGCCACATTGAATATACAGGGTGATCCACGTTTGATTAATGACGTCCGTGACAATTTTTTCAAATAGAACACCCTATATATTATTTAATTGTTGTACATTTTAATAATTTGTTAAACTGTTGTGGGCCGAACGTTTGAGTGCTTCAAGAAGCGGAATGGTTCGTGCTTTAGGTGATAAAGTACCAGCGATCCTAATTCTTGGTGAAACTGGACAAAATATTCATGCAGCAGAACGCATTTTTAATGAGAGGTTTCCCGGTCGCCCCGTTTCGAGGACTTATTTAAGGGAGCTTCTTCGTAAGTTTGAAACAACGGGTAGTATTAATGATGCGAAACGATCTGTCAGACCACAAATTTCTGATGAGAAAAAAAATTATATACTGGCAGAAGTAATAGTTAATCCTACTTCTCCAACAACTCACGTTGCATCTACCTTTGAAGTCAGTCGAAGTACAGTACATAGGGTGTTGAAAAAAAACAAATTTCATCCATACAAATTAAAAATGGTTCATCAACTCTCAGACGACGACCCAGACCGAAGACTAGAATTTTGTGAAAATATGGAAACTAAAATTAACCAACAGCCAGACTATGTCAAAACAATTTGTTTTAGTGACGAAAGTACTTTTTATCTAAATGGAAATGTGAATACACAGAATGTGAGGTATTGGAGTGACGCAAATCCTCACCTGTTTCGTGAAACACATACCCAATTTCTCCAGAAGGTGAATGTTTGGGCAGGTATCCTGGGAAACCATTTCGTTGGGCCTCTTTTTTCAAATACTAATTTGACTGGTGAGGTTTATCTGGAGCTGTTGGAAAACGCAATAGAACCATTAATCCTTGGAATTTTCGAAGATAATCCAGATGAATTCGGCAATTTAGAAATAACATTCCGACAGGATGGTGGTCCTCCACACTATTACGGTGCAGTAAGACGGTATTTGGATGAGGAGTATCGTGGTAGATGGATTGGACGACGAGGTTCAACGGAATGGCCAGCTCGATCACCGGACCTCACACCTTTGGATTTTTTCATGTGGGAGGTACCTTAAATCGAAGGTTTACGCCACTGAACCTAACAATATTGACGTTTTTGAAGAACGTATTGTTGCAGAATGTGAGGCTGTTTCCGCAGACACATTTGCAAAAGTACGAGAATAGTTTGAAAATAGGATATTTCACTGTCAGGAAGTAAATGGAGGTCACTCCGAGTAATTCCTTCAAGTAGATACTGATTCTTAAATCTGTAATTAATATCATACTAAATGGAATTTACATTTTAATGTTTACTAATGAGCCATTAGAACTGCCATGAACACAAACAAAATTAGTATCATTGAATAAGTTTTTCCGATACCTTCTAAAAGAGGTGTCGCTTGCCGGAGGGTTCCATTTAAAATTATTGGTCACAATGGCCTTGTGACGTCATCTTTGACGATTTCGTCATCTATCATCACTAGTAGGGAAGTTTACAACCTTTAATATTCAGTTTCGAAATTTCACTTGTTCATGTATAATCCTTCCAAAAATAAGAGAGGGGGACGGGACTTTTGAGGAGCACTGTATATATATATATATATATATATATATATATATATATATATATATATATATATATATATTTCCGATACTGTTTGCATTTTGTTGGACCTAAAAACTCCTCTGCATGAGTTTGTCCTTTTCATGTCACAAACTAGTTTTATGGCCTTTTTTGACAAATGAAGATTCTATTTGAATCGGGACTAGAGCCCCAAATAGTTATTCCAAACTTAATTGCTGAGTAGAAATTTCCGTAGTAAACCGTCATAAGCGCATCATAATCCAAATGTTTTTTCAGTACTCTGAGAGCATAAATTGTTGATGACAATCTGTTGCACCGTTTGTCTATGTGACCTGCCCAGTTCATTGTTTCATTTATGTGGACTCCTGAAACATTCACTGAGGATTCGCAATCTAATTTGTTTCCACTGAGGGTGATTGTGTTGGGGGTTTCAATACTGTTATTTACCTTGAATAATATACACTTCGTTTTGTCTTTGTTCAGAACAAGCCTGTTTTCTCCAAAATATGTTTTTGCTCTATCTAGCATTTGACTTCCGAGTTCCAAAATAACTTTAAAATCTGAGTTAGTAAACAGTTTGAGTGCTCGTCGCGAAACCCATTCTTCGACATCGCGACAGAAACGATCGTTAGCGATCAAATTCGTCTTAGTTATAATAGCCAATCACCCACAAAAAATTTACTTTTTTATAATCCCAACTAAGAAGTGCAAAATAAAAAAGTAAATTCAAATAATGACTTTAGATTATTATTATAAAAAGTAAAATAAAAAAAGTTGATTTAAAAAATCAAAAAACCCGACTGCGTAAAAGGCAATAATATATCTTCATTTTTAAATTAAAGAAGATGCCTCCGACTGTGTGAGATTGTTTACAGTGTTAAGTTTAGTAGTTAACCTCTTAAAACATAATTTTCCGACAATATTTTCTGGTCATCTTGTTTCCATCTTTTTCGCGTTTTTTTATTCATTGAATTACCTTTTTTCATTTAAACTAGTTGCTCAATACCATGAGGTCAATTTATGGGCAGAAAGTATCGTGTATGAGCTCGTCGTCTGTACACTTTTACGTGTATGGCTGGCCTTTTAGAATCAGAAGGTGAAATAATATTATGGTTTCTCGTTTCTCCTTCTTCTCCACACAATTGTTCAATAAGACGTGAGTGTAGCGATTTCTTCTCAACAACCATGACTTACGGTGTTTCCTTTGTTTTTAAACTAGTTGCTCAATGCTTTGAGGTCAACTCATGGCAAAAAGTACCGTGTGTGAGCTCGTCGTCTGTACAGTTTTACTTGTACAGGCAACCTGTGCAGACAAACCGCTGCGGGTTTGGCCGACCTTTTAGAATCAGAAGGTGTAAGAAGATTATAGTTTCTCGTTTCTTCAGATATAAATTCGCAAACGCATACATGGTATAAGCTAAAAGGGTCATTGCTGGCAGGAATGATTTTGCTCAAGAAGTATGGAGGAGAATACCTCACATTTAATTGACCATATATTGGCGAGGGATTTAAATCGACTTCGAGCATTCATCAATGCTCGTGGAGGCATTTGTGATTATTGGACTTGAAAAAAAACGTTTTCTTCGATGGATTGTTTTTTTTAATTTCTCTATTTATTTCTGTGACCAGGGCTAAAAACGGACACACTACCCCCAACCGGAAATTTGACCGAATCCTCTGGTTCTCCAAACAGAGGTAGGGATCTTTCAACGAGCTCAACATCCATGAACTCGGGACCACCATCTTAACGTCCCCTTCGAAGGACGGCACATCTATCGTCATATCTTATGCTCATTCATATGACGCCTTCAGCTACTACACTGCAGTTATTCGGGGCTTTCAAACGCGAGTCTTCCCATGGATTGATATAAAAAATCATAAATAAGTATAGGATTAACGACACCTCCATGGAATTATAAAAATCTGAGGAAGAATCTTCCATATGCAATAGTTCGATCATTGTTTTGACTAGACCAAAATAAAACAATTGTTAAGGGGACTTATATAAAAAAATATCTGTACTCTGTAAAGAAATGCATCAATTATTAGGGGGACTTATATAAAAAATATATGTACTCTGTAAAGAAATTAACAATTTGTTCAGGCCGCCTATGAATGCTTAAACTCTAAACGTACATTATTCATTTATAATTGAGGTAGTGAACATTTAACTTGATCGCGTAATGTGCTTACTCTCGTTATCTCAATGTTGTTTTAGCATCGAATACAGTGTGAGGGACGCATGAGTGACTGAATTGTCTCCTGGAAAGCAAGTGAAGCGAGTCGAAATATATTTCTCTGCCAAGGTTTGCGCTTGATTTATAAATTAGATAATGAAGGAATACTACTTTCTTCGGCATATCTCCATGTATATCTGAGAAATTCTGGGTTCAAAAGTAAATGGGTATTTTATGAATGTACTGGGTAATTATTTTGACACAAATTATGGATTTATTGCATTTTCCAATATGGTATGATTCACTATATTTGCGCACAACAAAAAGTATCCTTTGTACTGAAATGGGTTCGATACATCGAACACATTGACATCTCAGATAAACAATGAGACATTCGGTTTGACGAAATGAAATTTGAATCTGGTATTTTTGAACTCTGAATCTCTGATCACGACGCTCCATATTTCAATATTAACGAAATGCCTAACATTTCCAAGAACAATAGTTGTGTGTTAACAAAAAAGGAGTGTTTAAAGAACCTCGTACATATCATATCAGGAGAAATTGCTTTCGATACAATTTTCTGAATTTGAGGTTGAGGATAGTACTATTGAGCGGTTTAGAATATACAGGGTGTTTCTTAAGTACGTGTAGAAAATTCAGGAGCATGTTGCTTGACGTCAAAGTAAGAAGAAAAGTTTCCTATAAATATATGTCCGCAAGTTATTCGTTTCTGAGATACAGGGTGTCAAAGTTGAATTCTAATTTTTATTTTCGGTGAATAGATTTCAAAATAATTGTAATATTCGAGTAAAGTTCGGTATCCGGGAGTATTTTTCAATGACCAAATCAGATTTGATGTTAGTTTGTCTCTTTCGTGGCGCCACCTACATGTCTTTTCAGTCATTTGAAATGTCATAACTTTTTTGTACGTACCTGTATCACGTTTTCTTGTGGAAAACTCGATTTTTCTAACATTTTTGTGTAAAAAATATATCTTTGGTAGTGGTCGCTGCGAGCAACTGTTTTCGAGTTATTGGGATTTGAAATAATCGATGCATTTGAATTATTTCCGCGGGGCTCGTAAGTCGCTTCTAAGTAGTAAATATAGCAAAAGATACGCCAATGCATTTGTCTTCTTTCATTCAATGGTCTCCTACATTCAACACTTGAATGTAGTCAAAAAATTATTTGTTTGTTGTTTGTTACATAGTTCTTTTGGACTCTTTTCCGATTTAAATAAATAACATTCAGTTGCATACTTGTCATGTCATTTCGATCCGTTCTTGTGACAGTTGTTTTCTGTATTTGTGTTCCAATATTTTCCAAATGGCAGGATACACGAAAAGCAAAATGGCTAATATGATTTACGTATACGGTCTTGCCGATGGCAATTGCTACGAGGCTAGACGTATATATATAATGAAAGATTCCCTAATCATCGAGCACCGAATCACCAGATTACAGAAACTTTTTCGGCAGATTATGGAGTCTGGATTCTTCAAAAAGCTCCAGTGGCAGGCAGACTGTTGACTACTAGGACACCAGAATTTGACGAAGCTGAAAAGGGAAAATATTCTCAATTGAATATTGATAGAAAGATTTTTCTGTGAATTGAAAAATCCACGATTAAAATGAAGTAATTTTTTGTGAATGTCTAACAGGAAACAACTACTTCCCCGGCTAATGCCACGCTGGACATTGAACTACATCTGATAGATATTCTGAAAAGGCCCTAACTCAAAAAAAAATATCTGAAATTGAAAATTTGCATTTTTATTCAGACAGTTATTTGATTTTCTATTCCAGTCTCAATCAAGAACTCATAAAGATGAATGAGGCAAAGAAGAAGGTTTTCCAAAAGAGAGTACTCACCAGAAATTATTCGTAACATTGACGCAGGAGAGACATCGCATTCACTAGGTCTTCAATACATTTTTGTCGACAAAGCTGTTCTTCAGGCAATCGGAAAATATATCCAAAGACAAGCACTAGAAAAATTGAGCAAAATCTGAACGTACATCACAAATTAGTTTGGTTAATTCTCAAACAAAATCAGTTGTATCCTCATCACATACAGCGTGTCCAAGCATTGTTGCCCCGAAATTTCCTTCGCCGTGTAACATTTTTCCAATGGATACCCTCAATTTACGGCAGAGATAATATTCACTGACGAGGCACATTTTTCAATAATGATGAACTTTCATAGTAATCATGTGGGGTGTGACGAAAATCCAATAGTTCAGTCCAAGTTTCAACACCAGTTTTCATTGAATGTGTGGATTGGTATTGTTGGGGATTATTTGGTTGGTCCCCACTTTTTTCCAGGGACTCTTGATGGAAATTCTTATCATGATTTCCTTGAAAATATTTTGCCTGAATTACTTGAAGACATTCCACTTTTACTGAGAAAAATAATATGGTTTATGCATGATAGAGCGCTAGCGCAATTTACTTTAATATTTCGTGAAATTTTAAAATCAGCGATTTGAAAAACAGATGGATTGGTAGAGGCGCTGAAGTTCCAAATCAATTCTGGCCTCCGAGGTCCCCGGATTTAAATCCAATCGATTTTTTGTGGGGTTTCTTAAAGGCCCTAGCTTATACGGTGCCAATTGAAACCATAGAACTTCGTCAACGAATCATGTGACGCTATCCGAAATAACCAGGTATAATGGAACGTGTACGTGGGTCCATGAGACGACGAGCCGACGCATGCATAGAATAGAATAGTTTATTCGACTACTTTATATACATTAGTACATTTTTAGCATGTCAGACAAGAGTTCAATAAAAAATATTCTAAAATAATGACAAAGTTATATAAGGATAAAATTGGTATAAATATAATAAAATAATATTACTACAATATATGACGTTAAGACAGCATGTAACATTCAACAAACATAAACATCTAATGAGGCCAGTGGGCCCTTGAAGTATAAATAAATAAAAACTGTTTTTGATTAAAATTTGATTAAGATTATGGGGGAGAGCAAGTCACAAGTGATCAGCACCCAAGTACTCTGCTATGGAATAATAGCTTTGTGTCAAAAGATATTTTTTTATTGTTTTTTTGAAGATGTTGAAACTGAGATTTTTTATTTCATTGGGTAAAATATTATATATATATATTATAGTTGATGGAGTTATTTTTTTATATATTCAGTCGGTAGGCTAATGAAAGTTGGATTTCTTGTATTGTAATGATGAATTTCACCCTGAGTGGTAGTATAATCAATATGTTTGTGTATTTCTTGAAGTTCATTATATATAAATAGAGTGGGCAGCGGCATAATACCTAATTTGGAAACCATGGTCGGCAGTGCTCTCTATATCCTACCTTAGCTATGATTCTTATGGCATTGTTTTGTAGTTTAAAAATGTTGGTGGCTGCAATTGAGTTAGGTGCAGGGGTTAACAATTACTTTAATTATTACCCTCAACTAACTGTTTTAGTATTGCATTGGTATTAATTACTGTTATTATTATTAGTATTAAATTGTGATAACACCCATTCCTATTTTAAAAAAATTAAAGAAAAATTATTCCTGTAACTAAATTAATTTTGAATTTAAAATCTTGTTATTCAAAATCACTACCAAGAATATATTTTTTATCCCAAAATATTGGAAAAATTGATTTTTCGTGATACAGGTACGCACAAAAAAGTTATGACATTTCAAATGACTGAAAAGACATGTAGGTGGCGATACACCCACGGGAGTGACAAACTAACATCAAATTTGATTTTGTCATTGAAAAATACTCCCAGATACCAAACTTCACTCGAATATCACAAAAAATAAAAATAAGAATTCAACTTTGACACCCTGCATCTTAACGAATAACTTGCGGACATATATTTATGGGAACTTTTCTTCTTATTTTGACGTCAGCAACATGCTCCTAAATTTTCTACACGTACTTAAGGTACACCCTATATAAAGCGTCATGTTTGACAATCATGTGATTTTTTGTTTTAACTTTATTTCGTGAAATTTCATAATTTTTACATTATTATCGATACAAAACATATATCTAACAATGAAGAAATTTTGTCAAAAAATAAGGATATTGAAATATTTTATAACACCCATGATGCCCTAACAACTCTAGAGTAGTAGCATATTCACAGATGCAGCACGAGCACGAGATAAGACGATAGATATGCCGTCCTTCGGAGGGGACGTTAAGATGGCGGTCCCGAGTTCATAGATGTTGAGCTCGTTTAAGAACAACAGAGGATTCGGTTAAATTTCCGGTAGGGGGGAGTGTGCTCACCGGCGTCGGTGTATAGCACCGGTCGCAGAAATAGGTCGACGTTAAATGAAGCAATTAAAAAAACACCCAAGAATACGGAGATGCAGGATTTAATTTAAAATATCCTGAACTGCCACTTCTAGGTAAAAATTGTCCCTCGGAGTTGTAGTGACAATTGTTACTTCCAAGTGACAATATATTTTTGTTAGAAACCATATTCCACCTTTCTTTGAGTTTCTAAGAGTCAAATACCAAAAGCGCTTTGATTATACTGCGTCTGCAGATTTTGGTGAAACTGCAAATGAGTCTGGGTGGATGCAAGAAGCTGATTTCATCTTATTTTTTAATCATTTTCATAAGCACACAAAAGCACATATGAGAATCAATGTCTGCTTCTCCTTATAATCATGGTCCTCATCTTAGCATATAGGGAATCAGTTTCACTAGATCCAATGGAATCGTCATGTTATCGTTCCCCCACATTGTACACATAAGCTCCAGCCTCTTGATCGCACTGTCTACGGGCGGTTCAAGAAATTATTCAACTGACTGGATGATTGACAACCCAGGGAGAACGATGACAATTTACGATATACCACAACTCATTTGTATATCCTCTTGCAATGACTCCATCTAATATTTCTCCAGGATTTTGGTCCACAAGAATACATCCATTGAACTGTGACATATCTACAGATGTGGATTTAACATCAAGCTATGGGACCGACAGAGAGCAACTTGCGAACCAGCTTCCAGAACAGCTTGCAAAGCAGCTTTCAGAGTAGCCAAAAATCGTGTGCGGTCGAGGGACCCTCGTCAGGAACGAAGTTCCTTTACGCGGCTTGCGGTAGGTGTTGACTGGTAGAAATCGTCACGTAATATCAAGCAATACAATACCTATATATCCTTTTTCCAAACTCCTCTGCTACAGTAGACGCTATTTTATTCCTGAAATTACTATTCGCTTATTATATATACTATTGACGTGCCACATATTCAATGTAAACCATTAATTCAACTTCGGCATACAAAAAACATAGGAAATTATGCCCAAAAAAGGATATGATCATCTAAACACACGTTATATAGAAATATGACAGAAAATAAATAATAGTTTGAAAACTAAAAAACACGCTTTGATAGAAACCTAAACTAAAAAGTAGAAAATAATTTTAAATGAGTTTGAAATAAGAATACAGTGATTAACAACAAATTTATTTCATAGTAAAAAAGCGTGGGGTTCTTGATGTCAATTGTTGTTGATATTTCATGGACAGATATTGGTAAAAGTAGAATCATTATGAAAATATCTTAAAAAGCACCCCACGCTTTTTTACGATGGGATAAATTTGTTGTTAATCACTGTATTCTTATTTCAAACTCATTTAAAATTATTTTCTACTTTTTAGTTTGGTTTTCTATTAAAGCGTGTTTTTTAGTTTTTAAACTATTATTTATTTTCAACTTTTTAGTTTTGTTTTCTATTAAAGCGTGTTTTTCAGAATTTCAAACTATTATTATTAAATTTTTTAACTATTATTCTTCAATTTTGAATATAATCGAACCATAATCACAAAACTCGTCCGCCATTTTGGAGCCGCCATTTCGAATCGTTCAATTATGACAGAATAATCATAATCTCCGAACCCCAAAACCCCCACATACCAATTTTGAATAGAATTGGACCATAATCACAAAACTCGTCCGCCATTTTGGATCCGCCATCTAGAATTTTTTAATTTTTACAAAATAATCATAATATTGGACCCCAATTACCCCCACATACCAATTTTGAATAGAATCGGACCATAATCACAAAACTCGTCTACCATTTTGGATCCGCCATCTTGAATTTTCCAGTTTTGACAAAAGAATCATAATCTCTGACCACGAAAACCCTCAGATACCAATTTTGAAGCGAGTCGGACCATAATCACAAAACTTGTCCGCCATTTGTTTTTTTCCCAAACAAAAATTTCACAATGCATTGTCACCAGAATTATGTACACCTGCCAAATTTCAGATCATTCGTACGTCTAGAAGTGGGTCAAAATTGCGCCCAAAGGAGTCGGTTACAAACAAACATACAAGTGAAGCGAATATAAAGCGTGTAAAAAAATAAATGGCAGTTTAAAAACTCAAGAGCACGCTCTAATGGAAAACTGAACCAAAAAGTAAAAAATAATTTCGCTCTAATAGAAAACTAAACTGAAAAGTTGAAAATAATTTCGCTCTAATAGAAAACTAAACTAAAAAGTAGAAAATAATTTTAAATGAGTTTGAAATAAGAAAACAGTGATTAACAACAAATTTATTTCATCGTAAAAAAAGTGTGGGGTGCTTGATGTCAATTGTTGTTAGTATTTCATGGACAGATATTGGTAAAAGTAGAATCATTATCAGGGCCGGATTTAGAGGTCCAGAGGCCTCGGGGCAACAAAGGAGCGGAGGCCCCCTCGCCCCAAATTATTTTCCAAATAAAATGAACAATTTTTTTCAGTCGAGTTTTTAATAAATAATTTATTGTGAAACCAAGTAGATTCTCTTAGTATTTAACAAACACATATTAATATAATCGGAAACAAGAATTATCTGAAATTGAATTTTTGTTTCCGAAGTCTCTATTGTGGGGGCCCCCGTTTGTGGAGGCCTCGGGGCTTTCGCCCCGGTTTCCCTCCCCTAAATCCGGCCCTGATCATTATGAAAATATCTTAAAAAGCACCCCACGCTTTTTTACGATGAAATAAATTTGTTGTTAATCACTGTATTCTTATTTAAAACTCATTTAAAATTATTTTCTACTCTTCAGTTTAGTTTTCTATTTAAGCGTGTTTTTCAGTTTTTCAAACTGTTATTATTACTATTTAATTTTTTTAACTATTATTCTCCTATTTTGAATAGAATCGGACCATAATCACAAAACTCGTCCGTCATTTTGGAGACGCCATCTAGAATTCTTCAATTTTTACAAGAGAATCATAATATTGGACCCCAAAAACCCCCACATACCAATTTTGAATGAAATCGGACCATAATCACAAAACTCGTCCACCATTTTGGATCCGCCATCTTGAATTTTCCAGTTTTGACAAAAGAATCATAATCTCTGACCACGAAAACCCTCAGATACCAATTTTGAAGCATTCGGACCATAATCACAAAATTACGCCATATTGGAGCAGCCATTGTGTTTTTTTTTCAAACAAAAATTTCTCAATGCATTGTCACCGGAATTATGTACACTTGCCAAATTTCAAATCATTCGTACGTCTGGAAGTGGGTCAAAATCGCGCCCAAAGGAGTGGGTTACAAACAAACATACGGTTACAAACATACAAGTGAAGCTAATATAAAGCGTGTAAAAAAATATCTTCCACGTATTATCACTCAACGATAATATCCGACTCGTATTCGCATAGATATCCTACCTCTCAAGTATCGAGGGTAATATTATAAGTGCTAGGGGTTTTAACACCTAATTTTTTTTTAATTTTCGAGACAGCATTTTGCGTGGAAATTTTAGCGAGTGCGATTTGCGGTCTTATTATCTGATTCATGTTATATTACAATTTTCTTTCGGGGAAAGTAACAACAATTCTTTTCGGAGGAATCGTGTCCGAATAATTACCGTTTCTAAATGCTCCGTTTTACAGATTCATTCATTCACAATGATCATTCACTGCTCTTGAACTCCCCCAAAAATCTGAAATATATGTATATATATATATATATATATATATATATATATATATATATATATATATATATATACCGGATGATTCTCTAAAGTTGCTCACCCCTATAACTTTTTGATTATTGAAGATAGAAAAACGAAATATGGGAGTTGTGTATTATAGTTCAATTTAATTTTTTTGCTATATTCACTTGCTTTGCCGTACTTCCGGTTTGACCGGAAATCACCCCAACTTTCGATTTTTAATTGGACATCCTATATATTTTTACTTATTTCGATCGAGAATGACATTCTAAATCCAACAACACCTCACATGTCAATATTTGACAAATAAAGTCATTTTTATTCCAATTTTTATTTTTTTATCTAGAATACCATGGATCGTGTGAGTCGCTTCATTCTTGATCAAGTAACATGGGATAATACGACTTTCAGGCTTATGACTTCACAGTCGTTTGAAGAATTATTTAGAAGTCGCAAATATGCATTTTTCCAATTAACTTGATTTTTTCAAATGGAAAGGGGGTGGCTCGTCGGCTTTTTGTGAAAGATAATTTCATTACAAATAATTTGATACCACACACTTTCACTACATTTTCACATTTTTCTGGATAATTACAAGAAGCGATCATACCTAATAACAAATAATACGTATTCGGTATACTTATGCACTAAGTCCTGTTATTCTAGTTATCCGTGACAAACAATTGAAGCTGTTGCTAGGACTACCTAAACAAATAGGCTAATGAATATGCTCGGATATTATCGTTGAGTGATAATACGTGGAAGATATTTTTTACACGCTTTATATTAGCTTCACTTGTATGTTTGTAACCATATGTTTGTTTGTAACCGACTCCTTTGGGCGCGAATTTGACCCACTTCCAGACGTACGAATGATTTGAAATTTGGCAGGTGTACATAATTCCGGTGACAATGCATTAAGAAATTTTTGTTTGAAAAAAAAACAAAATGGCGGCTCCAATATGGCATACGAGTTTTGTGATTATGGTCCGAATCGCTTCAAAATTGGTATTTGAGGGTTTTCGTGGTCAGAGATTATGATTATTTTGTCAAAACTGGAAAATTCAAGATGGCGGATCCAAAAAGGTGGACGAGTTTTGTGATTATGGTCCGATTCTATTCAAAATTGGTATGTGGGGGTTTTTGGGGTCCAATATTATGATTCTTTTGTGAAAATTGAAGAATTCTAGATGACGGCTCAAAAATGGCGGACGAGTTTTGTGATTATGGTCCAATTCTATTCAAAATTGGTATGTGGGGGTTTTTGGGGTTGGAGATTATGATTATTTTGTCAAAATTGGAGGAATCAAGATGGCGGCTCTGAAATGGCGGACCAGTTTTGTGATTATGGTCCGATTCTATTCAAAATAGGAGAATAATAGTTAAAAAAATTAAATAATGATAATAACAGTTTGAAAAACTAAAAAACACGCTTTAATAGAAAACAAAACTAAAAAGTTGAAAATAAATGATAGTTTAAAAACTAAGGAACACGCTTTAATAAAAAACTAAACTGAAGAGCAGAAAATAATTTTAAATGAAATTGAAATAAGAATATAGTGATTAACAACAAATTTATTTCATCGTAAAAAAGAGGGGGGTGCTTTTTAAGATATTTTCAAAATGATTCACTTTTAAAAATGTATTTGTTGCGTAGTTTATAATTTGATATGGAAAATTATACTAGAAACGAGAAAATTGACATGTTGCTAATTTACGGAGAAGCAAAAAAGAATGCAACTGATGGAGCTCGAATTTATGCTCAGAGATTCCCTAATCGTCGCTATCCCACTCGGCATTATTTTCCAAAACTGGAAAGAAAAATGCGAAATGAACCAGAAGAAAATGCCAATAACTTCATCGTCAGTGAAGAAAAAGAAGTAGACGGGTTGGCCTATGTTGAAGTGAAGTGTACGGCGTCAATTTGCCGAATTGTTTCTGAGTGTGATATAAATTATTCGTCCGTTTGGAGAACAAATATAATTATCGATCATTCAAGTACCAACTACACCAACATCTTTACGATAACGACCACAACCGAAGATTAACTTATTGCAACTGGTTTTTGACTGAATACAGAGAAGATGTACGTTTTCCATCAAAATTATTTATTGAGATGAAACTCGATTCACCAACTTTGGTCTATTCAATCGGAATAATAAAAGTACTGATCTCAAACAAATTAATATCTGATGCAAGAAGGAAATTTTCAAGAGCGATTTGGTTTCAATTGCTGGATGGGTATTATCGGAGGAAAACTTTTGGGGCCAATAATTTTCGACGTACAACTTACTGCGGAAAGATATCTACAGTTCCTTAGAAATCAAATTAATTATTTCATTGAAGATTTGCCACTGGCTAACCAAGTTGATATCTATTTTCCACCTCACAATTCTCAAGTCGCAAGAGAACATCTGAATGACACCTTCCCAGAAAAGTGGATTGGCACTTATGGACCTATTCAGTGGCCTGCGAGGTACATCCTCAAGTTGTCATATTTTTCCATGATGTATTATTTCTTTTTCATATTCTAGATCACCAGATCTTACTCCGCTAGATTTTTTCTCTAGGGAACAATTAAAAATCAGGTGTATAACACAGCATCAGCTACTCATGAAGAACTGGAGTATAAAGTAAGGGTGGCATTCCAGAACATCACTGCGGAACAGCTAATCAATGTGGTGCGCGCAACTATTGAAAAAGATGAACTTTGCCGTGATCAAGGAGGAGGTTATTTTGAAAATGTAGAAGCTCAATGGGCTAATTTGCGACTTTTAAATAATTCTTAAAACGACTGTGAAGTCATGAGCCCCAAAGTCGTATTTTTCCCATGTTACTTGATCAAGAATAAAGCGATTTACATGATCCATGGCATTCTAGATCGAAAAATAAAATTGGAATAAAAAGGACTTTATTTGTCAAATATTGACAAGTGAGGTGCTGTTGGATTTAGAATGACATTCTCGATCAAAATAAGTAAAAATATATACGATGTCCCATTAATAAATCGAAAGTTGGGGTCATTTCCAGTCAAACCAGAAGTACGGTAGAGCAAGTAAATATGCAAAAAAAAAAATTGCACCATGATACACAACCCCCAAATTTCGTTTTTCTATCTTCAATAATAAAAAAGTTATAGGGGAGAGCCACCTTGGAGAATCACCTGGTATATATATATATATATATATATATATATATATATATATATATATGAACTGCATCAGATTATTGATTGTGACACCTATAATCTGTAAGGTGAAGCTTAAACCTAATATCGTGGAATTTTAATAACACGAAATTTCGTGCATATTAACAGGTCACCAACAAATGTGTCAGATAGGCCTACCCACGATACCAATAGTCGTACTCCTCATGCGTTTAACGCAAACAAATATCGAGAATAAGAGAAATCTGTTTCGAATCCAAAAGAACCACATCCGCCTACAGCCTGTTTCATGGTTTCCCAATCAATAGGACGGCTTGTGGTCTCTTTCAAATTTGTATCAGATTTCTCGTAGGTTATCTTAGGCAATCAACATGTGAACTGCATCAGATTATTGATAGTGACACCTATAATCTGTGCGGTGAAGCTTGAACCTAATATCGTGGAATTTTAATAGCACGAAATTTCGTGCATATTAACAGGTCACCAACAAATGTGTCAGATAGGCGTACCCACGATACCAATAGTCGTACTCCTCATGCGTTTCATTCTCGATATTTGTTTGCGTTGAACGCATGTGGAGTACGACTATTGGTATCGTGGGTAGGCCTATCTGACACATTTGTTGGTGACCTGTTAATATGCACGAAATTTCGTGCCATTAAAATTCCACGATATTAGGTTTAAGCTTAACCGCACAGATTATAGGTGTCACTATCAATAATCTGATGCAGTTCACATGTTTGTATGCCTAAAGTTAACCTACGAGAAATCTGATACGAATTTGAAAGAGACCACAAGCCGTCCTGATGATTGGGAAACCATGAAACAGGCTGTAGACGGATGGTGGGTTCTTTTGGATTCGAAACAGATTTCTCTTATTCTCGATATATAAATATATAAATATATATATATATATATATTATATATATATATATATATATATATAAATTATATATATATATATATAAATATATATAAATATATATATATATATATATATATATATAATTTTCACTATCACATCAAATATATGTTTGTATCTGGAACCGATAAAAAAAGGGGTTCCGCGTGATAGCCTATAATGCTATCCACTGCCCTACGAGGACTTTTATTGATATGCAGAAAATGAGACAATTGAATTATTCTTTGCCTTACTTGAACACTGAGGCTATCAAACATGCTGAAAAAGGTATATTTGAATTCAAATATCAAATCACTGTAGGTGGGTGAGTTCAAATTCCCTTATTCCATCAATTTTGCATTTTCTATTTCCCTATATAGGAATTGAATTTGTTGACAGGACCAACTGTAGTTGTCACACACACTCGTATATAATAGATAGAGACAGAGAGAGAAAGTCTCATGGAGGGGGCATAACGAATTTTTCTTACGTTACATTTTCTATTAGTTAACACCTACGCAAGCCGCGTAAAGAAACTTCGTTCGAATCAATCATCCTCTATTTTTATACCCTCAGGGGTAAATTTCAAATTCAGATGGGACTAATTTCGGTATACCTATTCAATAAAAAAAAGAATCATACAAATTGGATAACCCAGTACAAAGTTATGCGTGGTAGAATCGGTTAACATGTGGGTGACAATCAATCCCCTATTTCCCTACCCAAAAGCGTGAATTTTCATTTTCAAATCAAATTAAACCATCAACTATCCAATGAAAAAAGAATCATCCAGAATAGGACTACTCTATAAAAAGTTATGCGTCGTCATACATAAAAAAATATATGCGTCGACTAGAGAACCTCGTCATTTTTTTGTCGGTTAAAAATTAGAATATTTCAAGAATGGGCATTTTACATTTTTGTATCAACAGGACCGACTGCGTTTGGCAGTCGTAGATTTTGCTTCAATGGAGGCGAGGATCAGATGAGGACACTTTTCTCGGTCGGTCGATGTGCTGACCACATATATCCCTTGTGCACGGTGATGGAGAATCAGGGCCCATGTATCGAGAACTGCACTTCTGGACATGTAATGACTTTTCATAATTGTATGTTTGCGATTTTACATTTAACCGGTTAAGTTCTGGAATCTCTCATGAATTATTCAACCGAACAACCAGTGACGGTACCCAGCAAACACGATTCTTGCGACCCTTCAAAGGCGAAATATAACATGCCGGCGAAAGATATCAGCGGTCCTTAAATGTACAACTAAATTGGGCCGGCTAGCCCGTGTCCCGGCGGCCGACAGCCGACCGCCTCTTTTAGGCCTTCAGTCTGCCGTTCAATACGTTGCAGGGCCTTTGGAAGACAGAAGCAGGCACTTATACTGAATGCATTAATGGCACAACTATGGGTACTTTAAAGTTACATTTAATTGCCCGCTTTATAGTTTATATTGATTATACAAACATATTTTCAAGGGCCGTCGTCGAAGAATTGATTTGGTTGGGTTTGGAAATCCCAGGATATTTTTTTGTATAGAAATTTATAATTGAAATATTCAAATTCATACATCATGGTAAATCTTGAGCAATTTATATATAGAAGTTGAAGAACAGCAATTGTCTGGATTTCTGTAAAAATTGTTTAAATAAATAATTATTATTTTTGCATGAACCAAAAGTAGCTTCACTGAACAAAAAAGTAGTTGGATAATTTTTTTGGATAACATTCTCAACATTAATAGTGAAACCAATATTGAAAGCTGAAAAGTAAAAGAAAGTAGTTGAATTGAAATTCCAATATTCATAAACATTTTAATGAAAAATAAAACATAACATGAAACAAAAATAAACAGATCTCTTCAGGTTAAAAAAAAGCAACAGTAGAAAGAACAGATATTTTGTCATTTCTGATGAAACATAAATAGGCATGAGGCACATAAAATAAATTAAACTCAATGGGAATGGTCAAATCTAAAACTACAATACATCAAATACATTAAAAATACAACTGTGGAGTAAATAAAAACATAAGGTAAATTCATATAGGTAAGCTATAAAAAAATTAAATTATTCCTTTGAAAATCTTCTAGCACGTCCCTCTTCTATATCACTAGCTGAACGGAGCCAACATTTTAAGATGTGTTCAACTTCTTCCAAGGTTGGTGATTGAATCAGTGGATTATTTTTTACAGACACTATAAATAAAAGTAATATTGATTATATAGCTATGACAGCAAATTTATTACTGGAGAAAAATATGGTAATGGAAAATATATCTCCTGAAATAAATTAAATAAAATTATAGTTTAAAAAACTAAAGAACACGCTTTACTTTGATTATAAAATGAAAATTAAAAAATAATTTTCAATGTTATTACTCAAATGTAAAAAAGGCGTGGGTGCGTGGGAACCTATATTCTTATATTACTAACTTTAGAATACTTATCGTTCAAGGCTAAAGACAACTTATGACGATATTTTTTATTTTTTAGTCCATGTTCAAAGTAAAGCATGTTGTTTAGTTTTTAAACTAATATTTTATTTTATTCTTTTTAGTCGTACGTGTGCATTATTTTGTGTTAATCTGACGTGAACGAATAAAGACAGAACCCGACTCGTTCTTGAACACTTAGAACGTTATTTGATGATCGTTCTCGATTTTTGCAATTGTGCCAAATTTCAAATGAACAAGTAAAAAAAATCATTATTTCCGACCCGATTAGAATGCATTGGAATTGCGAATACCTGCCAAATTTCAAATCATTCGGACGTCTGGAAGTGGGTGAAAATTAATTTTGAAGATTCAGCTATTACATACATACATACAGGTGAAGTTATTATAAAGTCCGTAATAAATGGTATGTACTCCATTACCTACCTATTAATGAATTCTCAAGTATAAATAACAATAATATGGTTATAAAAAGCATGGATTCCGTGATAATGCATAATGAAATAAAACATACCATGGATTCAATAAATGATATTTTTCATATCCTTGAAGCCATTCTTATTATTTCTTCCAGTTCAATTGGTAATAACTGTCATGAGCCTATTCAGAATTCTTCTAGTTGTATCTAATGTATCTTTACCCCCAATACATTGAAATTTGTTACACTAAAAAAAATATTGCAAAAATCAACATTTTATTCTTATATTTTGAATTAAAATCTTGTTTACCGTTTCAGTAAATGATGTGTCCTCATTCAAACAATCATTCATTTGTATCAGCCCATTAAATTTTTTTATCTGATCAAACTCCTTGGAAACGGGCACTTTGATCAAATTGCTTTTGGTTAATCTTATTAGGTAATTTATATCTTCCTTAACGACTTGCAACTGTCTAAGTGTTTTGGTTTTCAATGCTGAAAATTGAAACATTATTTATCACACAAAATATATTAGAAATAAAACAGAAATTGTGAAGAAAGAGAGTCACCTTTGTTTTCTTGACAACTGTTGCAAGACCTTATGCTTGGTGATTCACAACTTATTTTGCTGCTGATTGTATTAGTTTCGTCTAATGATTCACTACCATCATCAAATCTTTGGAAATTTTTGGGCATCCCACATCTGCTTCCAATGCTTTTCTTCCTAACACTGAAAATATTCTTATGTAAAAAAGTGATTTATCATATAGAACATGTGTGCTTGCTTTTAAAAACTGAAGAAGTCTGGTGCTTGTAAGTAAGTTTATTTATTAAAATAGGTATCCTAATATACAATATGTGAATATAAATGTTACATCTTAACAATAATAACATTGTAGTAAAGAAGAGAAGTAGAAGAAGTCTGGTGCTTGTGAATGGTTATGTATTATGTACTTACTTTTCTTCCATGATCACTGTTAAACGTTATGGAAATAATAATGCAATAATTATATAATATCACCAGTACGTTCCATTACTAAACAAAGGAAGTTTGAACACATTTTTAACGCTACACAAAGCATAAACTAAATAAAAAAATACAACCACCCTTCCTTCAATTTTTACATTCTTTCTGACAAATGACAATGCGAAATCAGTAGTTGCCAACTCAACCGAACTTTCGAGGAGCACCAACCCATAAACAAACTAATGCACCTGTGTTTGAGATGATGGTCTAGCGCAAGGCCGACATTTCCATAGGAAACAGCGGTTCATTCATAGTTGCGATACTTCAAATGCGGAGACCCTCAACCGATTGGGTAAAGATGTAGGGCCATTGCTAGAATACCGACGCCGTCACGAAGCCGTCGTTCACGTCTTTGGGCCGCCTGTCAACCGCCTTTTCATGTTTGCTGGGTAGGTTCTCAATATACCTTCGTGTAATGACATATACAGGGCTTTTCACGATGAGCGTTAATTAGACGTTTCTGGCAAACCAGACAACGGATCAACCTGAAAATTTTACAGTATGCATAAATTTATATGATCTATTCGCCTAAAATATTTTAAACGATGCGGCGTTGCCGCTCCTACTATAAAGTAGCGGCTACTTTGATATTTCAAATGGAATACCTTGTATATAATATATCATATTATGATTTCTTATTACTTTGTCAACAACTTCATGTACTATTTCTCTATACCTATCTGTTACCGTTTAGAAGATATAAATTAATTTCGATTTTTTGTTTACCAAAAATGTACTTTTATAAACGCTGATAATTTTGAACTCTCTGGTACTAAGACGATCAAATTCCAAATGGAGTGGAGTGATACAATGAGGATCTTCACTTCTAGTCATATTTTTATTTGCCTCATACAGGGTCTTTAAAAAATGCAGACACTTTGTTCACATGAAAAAATGTGAGGAAGTCAATTTTTTCAAATGGAACACCCTGTATATTTCCACATTTTTTAACTCTACATCCAATTTTAGATTAACTTTGTTCAGATAATCCTATTTCGATTTCGAACCGTTTTCGAGATAAACTGTTTCAAACAGAAAATGACGTGGTTTCTTTGTATCCATCACTTATTTTTTGAAATTAAACATCTATTTTATACTACGTAATATTTCTTTTCGATTTAGTTATTCAACAGTCTCAAATCAGTCAATTCGAAATTGATATGTACCTTAGAAAAAGTTACAATTTGTATGCATTGAGGTATTGAGTGTCTCTACCGTACAACATTGCAAATTAATATTTTTTAATAGTGTGCTTTGGAAAAATGAATGATCCAATTTTGAAACGTCAAACTTTCGTTGGTGGTTTTGGCTGATTGTGATACCAGTTATAATAGAAAAATATCAAGATTAGGTTACAGTAATGAAGATTTCTTGAATTTATTAATAATTTATGGTGAGTGCATGAGAATTGCAAGTAGAACATGCCGAGTATTTCATGGAAGATATCCACAACTTCCGAAGCCGAATAATAATGTGATAAATCGACTACTAAAAAACTGTAGGTTGAATGGAACCTTTCGCCCAAAAATCATTCATAGAAAGCCTGAAGTGGATGATGATGACAATGGCATAACAGTTTTGGGATTTTTTCATGCATTTCCAAATGCTTCTCTACACGAGGCTGAAAGGGAGATAGGTATACCCTACGTGACAATTTATCGCATTCTTAATAAGCGCAAATGGCATCCCTATAAATTCTACTGTGTCCAACATCTGAAAGAGACTGATTTGCCTCGTAGAGTGGAATTCTTTGAATGGTTACTTGTTACAAGACTCAAGAGGATGCACATTTCCTTGACAATATCATATGGACAGATGAGGCCAAGTTAACAAAAAATTGAGTTTTCAATAGACACAACAGTCATTATTGGGCGCTAGAAAATCCCCATGTCGTTCGCCAAAGGGGTTTTCAAGAAAGATGGCAATTTAATGTATTGTAACGAACCTAGGCCGGACCTGTCGCCTCACACGTTGCCATCGACAGCGATGAGATCATCCCCGGAGATATTCGAGAACCATCCAGTCGCTCTTCCGCGGAAAACAACGGTCAATATTGGAAACAATTGGAACATGCCAGAATTCGAAACATCGAGAATGCTGTATCGGAGATAAATAGGCGACCCTCAAGTGGAGTCGAGACAATCTGAACGAGCCCATACGATCGAGCTATACAGTGAAGTAGTAATATAAATTAAGTTGTAGATTAAGTGTGAAATAAATTAGTAGAACCAAGTTAAGTTTATTTACGTTACAATTGGTGTCGGAAGTGAGATTTTGAAAATAAACAAGTGATCGTGGAGTGGTTAGTCAGAAAAATAAATTGATAGACCTTTCTGTACGCCCAAAATAGACAGTGGCCCGGTTTTCGCGAAGTGGACAATTGTGCGTGGGAATATAAACTGATACGCTGTTCGCGTGAAACAGAAAATAGACAGTGGCGGTTTTCGCGAAGCGACAATTGTGCGTGGGAAAATAAACTGATACACTCTTCGCGTGAAACAGACAATAGACTGGTGGCCCGTGGAAAAGAATTCGCGAAGTGAATTTTTAACAAACTAATAACTTTTCGTGTAAAACAGACTGATACCTCGTCAAAGACAAAATGTGTTCAAGAAAAATGCGCCTTGCGGATTTGAAGGTAGCGGAATTGAAACAGGAATTGGAGGAAAGGGAACTGGAAACAACAGGTAAAAAGCAAGTACTCCAGGAAAGACTTGCAGAAGGACTTATACAAGAAGGTGAGGACCCGAAACATTTTTATTCGAAGTTCCCGGAGGTGATTTAAGTTTGGTAATGAATAAACTCGAAGAAACTACTAAATCCGTGAAAGAAGAACTGCAACAAAATTCTAGAAATCTGGAAGAGAAACTTCAGGAAAATTCTATAAATCTGGAAGAGAAGCTTTCTAGAAATCTGGAAGAGAAGCTTCAAGAAAATTCTAGAAATCTGGAAGAGAAGCTTCTAGAAAATTCAAGAAACCTGGAAGGAAATGCTAGAAATCTGGAAGAGAAGCTTCTAGAAAATTCAAGAAGCCTGGAAGAGAAGTTCCTGGAAAACACAGAAGGCCTAAAAAAAGAATTGTGTGGTGTGGCTAATTTCCTAGAAGAAAGAATGGGAACCGTTGAGACAGAGATAGATAAAATTAGGGACAAATGAACACGGAGGTAGATAAAATCAAAGATGGGGTCGAGGCAGAGATGGACAAGATGAAGGAAATAATCAGCGATGGAATCAAAGACGGAATCGAGGCAGAAATGGACAAAATAAAGGAAACGATCAGTAAGCTGGAAAAACAAATTAATAGTGCGTCCTCCACAGAGATGGTTAACGAAAATGCAATGCTGGACTTGAGTTTGAACGTGGATAAAGTTCAAGAGGGTATAAAAGATGTCAAGGTCATTTCAGAAATAGGGAAGCTTTCCATGAAGCCGCCTCAGTTCGACGGAAAAACTCCATGGGCAAATTACCGCCGGCAGTTTGAAGCAGCGCCAAAGCAAACGGATGGAATGCAGGGGAAAGAGCTGTAGCACTGACACTGGCATCACGTGGAGAAGCGACAAATATTCTACAAACTCTCACCGCCCAAGAACAGGAGGACTATGATCAGCTGATTAAACATCTAGAATTACGATATGGCCACGCCCATTTGGAACACGTATACCACTCCCAGCTGAAAAATCGCTGCCAAAAATCGGGCGAATCCTTACAAGAATTCGAAACTGACATTGCACGCTTGGTTCGTCTCGCATATCCAGCCACACCAGAAAATGTAATGGAGCGACTAGCGGTTCAAGCATTATTGGATGGACTCCGTGACCAAGAAACCAGACAAGCGTTGATATTAGCTCGTCCAACACATCTTGTAGACGCACTGGCACGAGCTTTGGAATTCGAAGCAGCAAAACAATGCTGCAAAACCCAAAGTAAAGTTCAAATGATTGAGGAAGACTCACCGGAGCCTGCTAACTTGGAAGCTGCCATAAGGAAAGTGATGAAGGAAGTGTTGCCTGAGAAAAGACAGATAAGATGCCGGAATTGTGGCAAAATTGGACATGTGCGTAGCAAATGTCCAACATTCATCGACTCCGATGCAGGAAAACTAAAAAGGTCGACGAGAAGGGGCAATCGTCGGCATTGTCAGCAAGCCTCGGTTAACAACGCATATGTCGCTATCCTTCAACGACAGAACAAAGGTGTCTTCGTAGACGGTCTCATCAATAACGAGCCTTGCACCATGCTGCTAGATACAGGTGCGACTAGCACAATTCTCGGGCCTTCCTTTGCCAGAACACCGGAACGGATTGAACCGACAACTTGGAAGCTACGCACAGCAACAGGAGAGCCAGCTACTGTATATGGCGAGCTACCGATTGAAATAATTTTGGGCAGCACTAAAGTGAAACATCAGGCACTTGTAGCGGACATCGAAGACGATGCAATCATCGGAATGGACATCATGAATTCCAGAGGGTTTGAATTGGATTTCAGAGACGGCGTCCTACGTGTCGACGGAGAAGAGCTGGTGCTTCATGGGAGAAGTGAGGGTTGATCCGTGTGTTGTTGGCTGAAGATGTAAGCGTACCTAGAGGGCTGAAACCATTCTGAGGCTCGCCTGGACGGGAGTACGAGCAGTGGAAACGTGGTGATGTTCGAGCCCAAACTTCATGATGAGAAAATTGGACGAGGATTGCACTAGGGAAGACCTTGTTGCGTGCTGACAAATTTGTGCCCGTAAGGGTCATGAATGTCAATTATTTTCCAGTGACCTTGAAGAAAGGAACAATATTGGGGCACTGCTCGCCAGTTTCCTCAGTGATCCGGGTGTACGAGGTACGATTAGCCAACCCAACAACTTGCCCACAGAACTAGAAAAATTAGTTGCCATCTCTTCCAAAAATATAAAACCAGCTCAACAGCCCAAACTAAGAGATTTAGTTAAGAAATACCAAGACATCTTCGATACCGGACAAGGAAAAGGAGGTCGAACTAATGTGGTCCAGCACAAGATTGATACTGGGGTGCCCGACCGATCCGGCAATCAGCAAGAAGACTTCCTCTTGCCAAGAAGGAAGAGGCTGACAAAATAGTCAGCGATATGGGAAAAGAAGGGGTTATCGAACCATCTGACAGTCCCTGGTCCTCTCCAGTCGTACTGGTGAAGAAAAAGGATGGATCGACACGCTTTTGTGTAGACTATCGCCAACTTAATAATGTCACGAAGAAGGACAGTTACCCTCTCCCGAGAATAGATGACACCCTAGACACGTTGGCTGGTTCCACGATTTTCTCGACCCTTGATCTGAAGAGTGGATACTGGCAAGTAGAACTGGCTCAGGAAGATCGAGAAAAGACTGCTTTACCATCGGCTCAGGATTGTGGCAGTTCACCGTTATGCCATTCGGGCTCTGTAATGCTCCCGCCACATTCGAAAGATTGATGGAAACAGTACTGAAGGGACTCTCATGGAACACGTGTCTAGGGTATCTCGACGACATAATTGTGGTCGGCAGATCGTTCGAGGACCACGTGAAAGACTTGGAGGAAGTATTCCTGCGACTGAGGAACTCCGGATTGAAACTGAGCCCTAAGAAATGCCATCTGTTCCAAAAAAGTACGATACCTCGGCCACGTTGTCTCTGGGGAAGGAGTAGCAGTGGACGACCAGAAGATCAAAGCTGTTAAGGATTGGCCCATCCCAAAGACATTCACCAACTTCGAAGTTTCCTTGGTTTATGCACATACCATCGCCGATATGTGCTGGATTCGCCAACATCGCTAAACCACTGACCAAGCTCACGGAAGGCCAAACAAAGTTCCAGTGGTCCGAAGAATGTCAAGACTCATTCAGGAAGCTGAAAGGAGCTTTGATCAACGCACCTATACTGAGCTATCCCTACCCAAAGGGAAATTCATTTTGGATACGGACGCCAGCAACGTGGGACTTGGAGCTGTCCTATCTCAGATCCAGGAGGGACAGGAGAAAGGTCATTGGTTATTTCAGCAAGACGCTTAGCAAACCAGAGCGCAATTACTGTGTCACCAGGCGAGAGCTGTTAGCTGTTGTAAAGGAGTGGAACACTTCTACAAGTACATGTATGGAAGAAGATTCCTGTTGAGAACTGACCATGCAGCTCTCAAATGGCTCTTACAGTTCAAAAATCCTGAGGTCAAGTAGCACGTTGGATCGAGAGACTCCAAGAATTCGATTTCGAGATCGAACATCGAGCCGGAACTAGCCATAGAATGCAGATGCCTTGTCGCGAAGACCATGTCCAGATGATTGCTCACATTGCCGACGAGCAGAAGAGAAAAGCAACACTTTGTAGAACCGCGGCAATGGATGACAACTGGAATGACAGCAAGATCCAGAAAGACCAAGAGAGACCCCGACCTTGGCGGTCGTCAGCTGGAAGAAGGGCAATCGAAGACCATCATGGCAGGAAGTCGCAGGTTACTCGCCGGCTGTTAAGTCCTATTGGGCACAATGGAACTCTCTTATTCTGGACAATGGGATCCTGAAACGTGTGTTGGAGGCCGATATTGGTGGGAAGACAGACGCCAAATAATTGTTCCCAGGAACAGAAGAGAGGAAGTGCTGCGGGAAATCCATGATGGAGTCGCCGGAGGACATCTGGAGTGACGAAGACCCTGCAGAAAGTGAGGCAACGGTTTTACTGGGCCAATTGTCAAGCTGACGTCAGGACTGGTGCAGGAAGTGCGCTGTATGCGCTGCTAGCAATGGACCTCGAATACGACCCAAGGCTCCGATGCGTCAGTACAACGTAGGCAGCCCGTTCGAGAGAATCGCCATTGACATCGCCGGCCCGTTTCCCGTATCCGACCACGGGAACAAATACATCCTTGTGGCAATGGACTACTTCAGTAAGTGGGCGGAAGCCTATGCCCTGCCAACCAGGAAGCCATCACCGTCGCCGACGTCTTGGTGAAAGAGTGGATATGTCGATTCGGTATTCCAATGGAGCTGCACTCGGATCAAGGCAGAAATTTCGAATCAACCTTTTCCAAGAAATATGTCTACTGCTGAACATCCGCAAGACAAGAACCACGGCCCTACATCCGCAGTCCGATGGAATGGTGGAACGGATGAACAGGACGATCAACCGCCACTTGTCCAAGGTTGTCTCTGACCATCAAAGAGACTGGGACCAGTATCTTCATTTGTTCCTGATGGCCTATCGATCCGCAGTACACGAGTCAACCGGTCAAACTCCTGCTGAGTATTATAATGGGCCGAGAACTGCGACTGCCTTGTGACCTGAAGTTTGGGATACCGCCAGGACAAGACACTGCGGAGAGGGACTACGTCAGCAAACTTCGGCAGAGAATGGACGACATCCACGAACGAGTCCGGTTGAACATCCAGAGTGCCAGCGATAAAATGAAGAAGACCTATAACATCAAGGCCGACGCTGGAGGATTTAAGGTTGATGACCTGGTTTGGCTGTACAACCCCAAACGTCGTCGTGGACTATCACCAAAGCTGCGGAACTCGTGGGAAGGCCCGTATAAAATCGTGAAAAGGATAAACGACCTTGTGTACCGAATCCATAAGCACCCGAGGAAACCAAGGGTCGTCCATTTTAACAGGTTGGCCCTTACGCTGGAAACCATGACCAAGTTCGCACCCTCAAGCCACCGGAGGATGATATGACGTTCGAGAAGTTCTATGTCCTGGTATTCAAACGGGCAGAAAATTCTACAAGGCGTTGACTAGAGAGGAGTCACGAGACTCTATGCAAAGTGCATGCTGACTACGCACTAGCGCACTTGTGGCAGAAGATCTTCGAATGTCCAGGGGCATCGCCGTAGTGTTCTCAGAAATTTGGTCAACTCCAAACACTGCGGGGCAGAATCCAGAAGTTGGTAGGGTGCTACAGTTGAAGAAAGGCCAGAGAAACATCTACTACCTAGTTACCAAGAGGCATTCCCAAGATAAACCGTCCTATGAAGATGTCTGGAAGAGTCTCACCAAACTAAGAGATACTATGGTGGACCAGAATCTGGCGGATCTAGCAATTCAAAACTATCCTGTGGTATTGATGGGTTGGACTGGAGAGTCATAAAGTATGCTGGAGGCGATATTCAGATCCAGCGGCGTCAGGATTTTGGTTTGCTGTAACCCTCTTCACGACCGATCATGAAGACCGTGGAGTGTTACTTCCATCGAACTTCACGGTGCAGATATGGGGATTCATGCAGATATCGTCACACTCCAAGGATGAAATTTCGGGACGAAATGTCTTTAAGAAGGGGGCAATGTAACGAACCTAGGCCGGACCTGTCGCCTCACACGTTGCCATCGACAGCGATGAGATCATCCCCGGAGATATTCGAGAACCATCCAGTCGCTCTTCCGCGGAAAACAACGGTCAATATTGGAAACAATTGGAACATGCCAGAATTCGAAACATCGAGAATGCTGTATCGGAGATAAATAGGCGACCCTCAAGTGGAGTCGAGACAATCTGAACGAGCCCATACGATCGAGCTATACAGTGAAGTAGTAATATAAATTAAGTTGTAGATTAAGTGTGAAATAAATTAGTAGAACCAAGTTAAGTTTATTTACGTTATAGTATTTTGTGCCATAAAGAATGGGCTTTTTTTTATATCGAGTTTTATGATGATAATTTGAATGCAACAAAATATGAAAATTTACTGAGAAATGGAATTCAAATGATTTTAAATAATAGGTCAGGAAGAGAACGTGTATGGTACCAAATGGATGGTGCTCCACCCCATAATTCTCGTTCAGTAAGCGAAGCTTTAACTGAAATCTTCGAACAGATGGATTGGTAATAATGGTCCTTTTCGTTGGCCTCCTAGAGCACCAGGTGGCAATCCATTAGATTATTTTGTGTGGGATTTCATTAAAAATATGGTTTACTCCAACCCAGTGACAACAATGGAAGATATGAAATCGAGAGTTAGAACTGCTTTCAATAGTTTAACTCCAGACTCAATCAGAAGCGCTACACATGAATTTTTTTTGAAGAGATTACATGTTGTTTCAAGTAGAGGTGGAGATGTGTTCGAACATATTCTGAAATACACTGTCAATTGAATTGACTGGTAGAAATTACGCGACAAGCTTTTAAATCGCATAAGAACATGAACATACTGTCTCTGTATCATACTTATACTGATAGCACTTCTATAGAGCAACCATATTTCAATCCTGTTACACAACTGAGGTCTTCAATCAGAGATTCATCTAGCTACTTGAGCTTGATATATTAACAAACTACTTGAGTTGACTTGAAAATCAAGCTCGTGACAATTTACATACTTGACTTGACTTGTATTGAGATATTTATTACTTGACTTGAAATCAAGCTACTTGATATTACTTGATCTTGATACGCACGTGTCGCACGGCATATATATCTGCAAGCTCGCTCGCGCTTAGACAAAATACGGGGGTTCCCCGAGTTCCGAGCTAACTGAATCAATCGCGCAGTCTTGCTTATTATGCATACATACACGCCCTAGGTGAATGGTAGTTTTGTCCAAGTGTGTGACTTGTTACATTACAAAATTACATAAGTGTTTAAACCTGTGCCCTGCAGAAAAAAAAATGAGTAATTCATCGGAAATAATGGAATCTGAGACCAGCGAGTCAGAATATGTGTTAGAGGAAAATACTTTTCAATCCGAAGATCGTGAACTTGTGCAAGAGCCGGCACACAAAAAAATTAAGACTAATGGAAAGAAAAAAGTCACGGATTATTTCACCGTTGAACAAGATCCGAAGAGTACGAAAAAGACTGATAAGCAAGGGAAGTGCACGCTTTGCAAAATGAAACCCACCGTACTAAAAATGAAAAATTGTGGAACATCTGCATTAAAAAGGCATTTGCAATCCAAACATACTAAAATCTATGAACAAACTTTTGGGAAATTAGAACATTCGACTTCCCGTGCAAGTTCCTCTGCAAGCACCAATACCAATAAGTAAAGTACGATTTTGAGTTGGCTAAGTGGTAGTGGCAGTACTACAAATGAAAGGGTAAGGTATTTTCTATTATCTTCAAAAGCAGGTATAGAAAATATTGAATATATCAAGATTACATAGACTGCGCTGCTGCTTATATACCACCCAATGTGTAGCGGAATTTGCAACCAAACAATGCAAATCTCTCAATAATCAGCCTTTAGCCAGGTTATCGCTGAACGCTGAAATAAGGTTTCACAGAATAGTATATTACACAACTAGTGTAGAAGGTGATACATTTCACACGAGTGAGAATGTTGTTGAACGTGGCGATAGCCGAGTGAGAAAATATCACGAGTGTAAGAAAGTCACTTTCTTACTAGTTGTGTACACTATTTTTCCTACGAACACAATACATTTTCTTCGAGATTTGTATTAAATTTTGTAATAATTACTCTTTATTTTCTGCACGTGTGTGGAAAATATTTACCACACATGTATGGAAAATATTTTGATGTCAACATTACTTTCCACACATGTGCAAACATGGTTTTTTCCCCACATGTGTGGAAATATTTCAGCGCACGTGAGAAATTTAGTAGTTCATAAACGACCAAAGAGTGCGAATTTTGTTATTTTCGGGTGATGTGGTCGTAGAAAAAGAATATTACCTTCTTATAACAAAAACTACTTATTACTACTTCTTAAAAATTATAATTCGTAAATACATTGATATATTTATATATTAATTTGATTTTTCCTACATTTTCAGGATTTCCAGCAAGATAAGTTTCAAAAGTACTTGTGGAGTATATGGTGAAAAAGTACCTACCGTTCAATTTTTTCGAGAACGAAATAAGTTTACAAGTTTATAAGTACTTAAATCCTAACGCAATTTTGCCTGGTAGGAATAAAATGAATTCTTTGGCAATGGAAATGTTCGGGGCAGCACAGAATACCCTCAAAAGTTTACCCTAAAGAAATATAAATCAAAAATCTCATTCACAATAGATGGTTGGTCTTGTTTTAGTATGAAAGGAGACTGAAATTACTGCTCATTTCATTGATAATAATTGGAAACTGCATGCCATCCTTTTGGATTTTGTTTCGGCGCATGGACAACATACTGGCAGATGGATAGCAAAGTTTTTTAGTGATATATTGGAATTCTACGATTTAACAAATTCTGTGCAAGGAATTACAACCGACAATACAAACAGCAATTTCACATTTATGAATGAGCTTACAGGCTTTATTTCCGACATTGACCCTAAAAAAGTCACTTCGTATGTTTTGCGCATATTTTAAATTTGGGGGCAAGAGATTTTATAAAAATACTTGATTCGAATTCTGAGTTTCAAGAGACAGAGACAGATGCTACCCTATCGGACAGTGCTGAAATAACTGGAGATCTAAATTCGCTATCTCCAGTAAAA
This sequence comes from Gonioctena quinquepunctata, assembly GCA_018342105.1. Lineage (NCBI taxonomy): Eukaryota > Metazoa > Arthropoda > Insecta > Coleoptera > Chrysomelidae > Gonioctena > Gonioctena quinquepunctata. Next base: position 426,800 of record JAFIRS010000092.1, read on the forward strand.
AAAAAAAACATTTCCTTGGAAAGAAATTAAAAAATTCTGAAAATCTGCGAAAAAGATTTCGAAAAATTTTGCACTATTCTAAATTTAACAATGGCTATGCCAAAATTAGATGTCATAACAAGATGGAATTCAACTTTGGATATGCTGCGATGGGGCCTCAATATGAAAAAGTCTATAAACATTCTTTGTGATAACACAGAAAACATGAAAACTTTGAAGTCTACAAACATGGAGTGGTCGATAATAGATCGAGTTTGTAAATATCTGAACAGTTTCAAGACAATTTCCGAAACATTAGAGGCTGAAGCATATTGCACACTTCCGATGGTGATAATTGGTATAAATATGCTCCTGGATAAGCTAGAACAATAGGCTATTGAACTCGATAATAATCCAAGTAGAAATGAGACTGATGAAAAATTCATTTACAGAATGCAAGCGGCTAAAGATGAAATCATCAAACATTACCAAAGAACCAACTGGATGTACTGTGTTGTATTGATCTTAGATCCACGGCATAAAGTGGAAACATTCTCCAATATAAGTTGGGGAAAAGACTTGGAAAAGGAAGCAGTCCAACACTTTGAAGAAATTTTTGAAACAAAATATTTTCAGCCAGGTCTACAGAGCACAACACTTCATCTTCAAAGGATAAATACAGTGAGTTTGACATCGATCTCCTGAGTTTATTCAAGAAATCTCCTGTGAATCGAGCAAATGAAATGGCTTGGCGTTATGAAATAGACAAATTCCTGTCTGAACCACGTGCTAACAGTTCTGAAGATATATTAGAATGGTGGAAGAGGCACGAAAACATTTTTCCAAACTTGGCCAAAATGGCCAAAGATTTTTTATCAACGCCAGCATCTTCAGCTCCTGTTGAAAGACAGTTCTCCAGAGCTGCTCTGACTGTTACAAAAACCCGCAATAGATTAGGCGACAAATCCATAAGATGCCTCATGTGCCTTAAATCCGGGATGAAAAATGATGAAATCAAACAGTTTCTCAATATTAAGAAACAATTTTTTTTAATATTTTGTATTTTGTTATGTTTTATATCGATTTAATTTGTGTTTACATTTTAAAATAGTTTCTATTTTTGGTTCTTTTATACAATAAGTTTCATAAATAAAAGTGTTTTTCGCAACGTTCATTCTCATTATTTTCATCATTTAAAAAACTGCTAAAAATCAAGTAGCTTGATAGAAGTACTTGATTTTTCAAGTACTTGATAAATAAATACTTGACTTGACATTAAAAACTACTACTTGACTTGAACTTGACTTGATTTCAAGTCAAGTAGCTTGAATATCAAGTCAAGCCGTGAATCTCTGTTTTCAATGTCATCACTGAACTTAAAAATAAAAATTCCACCGGAATGGACTGCCCCTCTACAAACATAATTGAATCTATATCTGAATTCATCTGTGAACCACTGGCATACATAATCAATAAGTCTGTTGAGGACGAAGCTTTTCCAGACCTATTGAAAATTGGAAAAATAATTCCTTTATATAAGAAAAACGACTCTCTTGTAATCGATAACTATAGACCAGTAACCATTCCAAGTGTGTTGGCTAAAGTTATAGAAAAATGTGTCTATAATAAATTATTCCCGTTTTTGGTGAGACACAATATAATCAGCAGCTATCAATATGGGTATTGCCCTGGCAAGTCGACGGAGGGCGCAGCTGCAACTTTCCTGGAGCATATTTATAATGGTATCGACAATAGTAAATTTGTAGCTGCGTTTTCCTTTGATTTATCCAGGGCATTCGACTCCATAGATTTTGAGATACTCGCTAACAAATTATATGCCATAGGTGTTGGGGGGAATTTTCTTGCATGGGTTATATCTTATATTAAATACAGGAAAGTATATGTGAAATGGGATGATATATTCATCATAGACAATTTTGGGACCGCTTATTTTTCTAATTTATATCAATGATTTACGACAACCTATAGGTACTGAGTCAATATCACTTTTTGCTGACGACACTTCAATTTCAGAAGAAGCTGATAGTCTTGCGGAACTTCAGTCGAAACTGAACACAATAGGTCGCAAATTTACAACATGGTGTCGCACAAATAAACTTATAGTTAATGCCGATGAAACGGTGTTAGTGCAATTCTTCCCGTATAATCATATTATTATCAGGTTGAAAATAACTTTGAACTGAATTATCTCCAAACTATCTTTTTAAAATTAACTATATTTGTTTTACTGATTTTAGAAATGGGCGGAGTATTTGAGAAAGTTCTAAATAAATTAAATTAATTTTCTTAAAAAATCACAAAAATGAATCTGAATAGATCAGAATTTTATTCAGTATTCACCTGAAGACGATTGCAGATACAAGCATTCGAAACATCGTGAAAACCTTTTCAAGTACATGAGACGGTGGACGTCCGAAACGAGAGAAATCAAGTTACCACATTGTCTACAACCTTCGAAGGGTGTTGTAATTTATTAAAAGTAAAAATTCGAAATATTAATATATATTGTCTTTTTTTATGATTGGTATTGATTCAAGAGTAATCAACTGAATCAGTGAAACAACGAAGACACAAACATTTATTTATTGACAAAACAATGAAAAAACGCATAGTAAGAGATAAAGTTGTCAATTTTAAAATTAAATAAAAATAGTATTCTTATCAAACACACAAAGTATATACTACCTATATATATATATATATATATATATATATATATATATATATATATATATATATATATATATATATATATTATATGGTATGAATATTTATTGACTGTGAAATATCAAGGGAAATGAATTTTATTTGGGAAGCACTCAGGTATGTTCGATTCAATGAATGTTCTTCGTTTTTTCAGTCAAGCTTTCGATAATGTTTATTATCTTTATCAAGACTTCTCTACAATATGTGTGATTAATAACAGAATAATATTATTAACAACTATACTTACTAACATGAAAATATTAAAAATTAGTCGTAAAGAGTGACATTAGAAGTTTCTTTCATGAAGGAAAAATTTTTAGACAGTGTCAATTGACATTTTACACATTGTCAATATATATATATATATATATATATATATATATATACAGATGGAAAAAATATTAAAGAAGATTTGTTTTGTTTGACCAATAATTGTTTTGTTTGACCAATGTAAATTTTATGACAATCAATACATGGTATCTTATAAATAATATTTGATTGGAATTCTTTTGGAATTGGTGTTTTCAATTTAGTATGGAGATTGGAAATTGTTTTTATAATAGTTTTTGCTATTTTTATGTTATTGTTATTGAGGACTTTAATTAATTTTGGAGTCAGATTCTGAATATGAGGTAAACTTTTATAAGTTATTCTATTTATGTTGTTTTATTTGATGAATTTAGAATTGGAGGAATGTTATGTGAAGAAGTACTAAAATAATTTTATTAACTAAAGAATTTGGGTATGAATTTTCGAGAAGTATGCTTTTAGTTCATTCAAACACTCTATTCTCAAAGAGGGATGGGTTAATTCTCTACTCTTGTTTTCATATTAGTATAACATTAATTTTAATATTGTTTGGGTGATATGAATGGTAATTTATTATTCTATTACTATTGATGGGTTTTCACCACCTTGTGATTAATTTGTTATCTTCTGTTCTAATTAGTTTCATGTCTAGGAATGGAACTGAGTTATTGTTTTCTTTTTCTACTGTAAATTGAATTTATCATCATATATTAAAATATTAAGAATCTTTCAGTTTTATTTGGGAAAGAAATATGGTCATACAATTTTATGAGGGGGTCTCGAGTTTATTCTTTTTAAACAGTCTCAAGAAGATCATCTAGTCCAAAACTGGATAAATTGGTGAAATACTAGAACCCATGGAATGTCCAAAATTTGTTTATAGAACTCTCATCAAATATATTTGATTCAACCTACATGATATTTGATGAGAAGTTCTATAAACAATTTGTATTCCCATGGGTTCTATATTTCACCAATTTATCAGTTTTTACTAGATATCTTCTTGATGACTGTTAAAAAATAAACTTCGAGATCCCCTTCATAAAAAGGTATGTTGATGATCTCATACTTTCTGTTCCTCAACATAAAACTGAAGAGATTCTTAATATTTTTAATTCATATGATGATAACATCTCAATTTAACCGAATTTAACGAAACCACAAATGTGCGGCTGGCTCCTGTTTGTTGACTCCGTTGATTTGTCGTTTTCTATCAAGTGTTGTTCATCCTTGCACTTCTTCACAGGTACTGAGGGCTATGTCCATTACATTTCTTCCATTTTGTTAAACATTCCCCTCGATATTCCTCCCTTTCATATATATATATATATATATATATATATATATATATATATATATATATATTCATTTAGAGTTGAAACATTATTTCATTTTCTACTGAAGAACTGAGCAAGAGTCCAGTCGCCCTGGAAGTCATTGGCCACACAGCTTCCAAATCTGTGCGTGACATTGCCTCTAATATAGAACCAATATGACTGCATACTTCCGGCCATACAAGTACAGTGAGCAGTACAAATGCTTCCATCCTTTGCAATTATGTACATCTAAAGGTTTTCAATTTGCCTTTTGTGAATACTTGACCTGAAAAAAAGTTATGTTGATTAGATATAACTATTATGAAAGTTGAGAAGTAATATTCTTAAATATCAAATCAATTGATTTGTTGAAAATATGAACAGGATGTTCATAGAATCAGATGTGGAATCATCTGCGACTGAAAGATAAACTTTAGTCGCTATCTTCCATCGTCAAGATAACCTCTTGTGGGGTATTCATGTTGAAAAGGGAAACATTCTCAATTGGAAATTGATAAAAAGATTTTTCTGTGAATTGAAGAATCCACGATAAAAATGAAGTTATTTTTTGTGAATGTCTAACAAAAACAACTACTTCCAAATGAAATCATTAAGAAAATTATTTGATTTTCTATTCCAGTCTTAATTACGAACTCATGAAGATGAATGAGGCAAAGAAGAATTTTTTCCAAAAAAGAGTACTCACCAGAAATCATTCGTAACATTGACGCAAGAGAGACATCGCATTCACAGAAAAATATTTTTATCAATTTCCAATTTCAACATCAAATCAATGTCTTTTATAATAAACAAATGTGACAATAAACATAATAGATCAGATCAGAAAATGCACCGATCGGTCGCACAAAATATCATTTTGAAGGTTTTTCAATTCTCTAGTAATGCCACATGAGATAAAACGATCCCCTCGATACTTTTCGAGATATTTGCAAAAAAACAAAGGAGGGGTAATTTTTGACAATTTTTCTTGTTAAAAAAATTCCACAAACTGATTTTGCTGGGGCCGACACCAGGGTTTTCATCTACGAACTATCATCCAGAAGGTAGTACAGATTATTTGCGTCTTTATTAAAGTGTAAAAATAGCCTCTATTTTTTCTCTATTGGTTGGCCTATAGGTAGGAGCAAACCTTGAAAAAATCGTTATTAAATGTTTTTATATTTTTCAAATTTGTATTTTTCGTGAGTTTTTCTGAAAACATCTATCGAAGTAAGAAAAAACGGAATTTTCCTTCGAATCTCCTTGTAACAACAATAAATTCACTACTGAATTCCAGTTGCGTAAATTAATTAACGAGAAGTAATTAAAACATTTCTCTACGTATACTTCTACGCTATTTCCATAGTAAACCGAACAAAATATATATCCCGATAGTGAATTTTTATCCAAAAAGAGTCATACTCCTTTCTCCCAAGTACAGAAATAGTTGGTCAGATCCAGTGTGCTTGTAGAACTAACTTCGCCTCTTCGACAGTGTTTCGTTTGACGTTTTTTATTTGAGTGATCTAGTTCTGAGACATGAGGCGGTATAAAAGATTCATGACTATCATTTAACTCAACAGTTTGAAATTGAGTCGCAAAATGAGTGTTGGTGGAATTGTATTGGTGAGTGGTTGTTTTTTGGTGTGAATTATTAGTGGAGTGCAATTAGTCGACGGAATAATTATCGAGGTGAAAAAATGAGAAAATTACGAAAATTGGAACGAATCACATTATCCTGGGAAATTATTACCCTGAGACCGTTTTCGCCTTCCAATTTCAGTTTTGGAATAAGTGAAAAATAGTATTTTTTGTGAAAGCGTTTCGAAATTGACAAATTTTGATATTCATTAGAATTTGTCAATTTCGAAACGCTTTCACAAAGAATATTGTATGAAATTCGTTGTGAAATCGATGTGTTTTAAGCACTCGACGTATTGTCCAACTCGGCTTTTGCCTCGTTGGACAATTTTGCGTCCCGTGCTTAAAACACACTTTTTTCGGAACTTGTTACATAAATAGCTATTCAGAGATTGCCGTATTTTACAAGCTCTTATTCAACTTCAATGTTAGTGGGTGGGACAAAAATAAAATTTTGTAATATATTCCATACACTCCTCATAATTCAGTTGATTTGAAGTTTGGGACGTGTACACAATTCGCGTGATAATACATTTTTATATTGAAAATTAAAGATGGCCGCTGATGTGATTTAATAAAAAAATTCAATATAGAGGTTTCCGGGGAGGAAAACTATACATGTTTGGTCCGAATTAAAGAATTCTAACTGATGAAAAAACAATAAAACGTAAACTAATAACATTAGAACATGCTTCTGTTTGAAATACACTGAAGAAAAATTATATGTGCAACTGAACTAGGTATATAGTGTTTAATATCAGGATGAATTAAAGCGATTTATAGGGTTTCGGGTTTCACCGGATTTGACATCACCTTTGTTATTTTCAGTGGAACATTATACTCATAATTTCAATGTAATTTCATCGTGTACCCATAATGTACCGTTTTTGAGTATTAACCTTTTTTTTTGGAGGCATCACGCATTGATTATGAATACTGCAAGTGAAATGAATAACTCATTACTCCACAAGCTGAGAATATATCACATAGTGATCGACAAAATGAAGTGAATTCGTTATATATCTTTTGTTTTTCTGAAGTGAAACTCCTTTTTTCCTTCTGGTTGAATTCAATTTAAAAAACGTATCCGGATTAAATAAGTATCGTGCATTCGCCTGGAATTTGGCTTTTTTCTGTAGGCTCTGAATCTAGATATATTCTATCAAATTTTCCCCTCTAAAAATATGTTGCATCCTTCATAAATAGCAAATTATTCAATAAAATTGTATTTACTGTATTCAACGCGAACCATACCTATTATTATAATAGCTTATAACGAGATAAACTGACAGTAATTCCTGAAATAGAATTGAACCATGAGAGAAATATGGGATTTATATAAAAAAAAAAATTCTTTCCATTAGCGAATTTGATCCAAGTCTTTGCACGCCCACTCAATAGATGTGAAAATAGCTAGTGATCCATTCAACCTTTAGTATTCACAATGCGTATTGTCAATTGTTATTCTATAAAAAGAATATTCAAGGGGCAGTAATATTCTCATTTCAAAAAACATCGGTGGAGATATACATGAAAGAAGGGTCAAATAAAAATTCAAAAAAAGTTGAAAAAATGTAAATTTTACAAGAGTTAAAATATTTTTAACCCACCCTCCAAATTTTCAATATTGCACTGTATTCATTTACCTATATATAGATTGCAATGAGTCATCTCAAAGTTGAATATTTAAAAGTATTATTATAAAAAAAAAAAAAAAATTAACAAAAAATTAAACCGACGAAAAATCAACTGAAAAGCAAAAAATAAAATAAATCTTCTTAGTCTCAATGATAATTGAGCTTCTAAACTAATGTGAGTAACTAATTTTGAGTCGGCGCCAAACAAACAATTATCGAAGATCAAAACGCCGCTGTGCATCTCGCTGCCATCATTTTACGCTTTACCTTTGTTCGGCGCCGACTCAAAATTAGTTACATTAGTTTAGGAGCTCAATTATCATTAAGACTAGGAAGGTTTATTTTATTATTTGCATGTCAGTTGATTTTTTCGTTGGTTTAATTTTTTGTTAAAAAGTTTTTATTTTTCAATTTTTTGTGGCTGAAATCTACTAATTACTATCTACTTAATTTTTGATTACTTCCAAAATATTTACTTACCTAGCTTACTTCAACTATTAACTGTTAAATAATATGATTTCATCACTTTGTATGTAATTCCATCCTTTCATAGAATGTAATTATTGTGACGGATGTACGAGGATCTGTCAATGTCAACTACATATGTGTGCCATTGTTTACAAGTGAAAAATCAATCATCCCCTCCATTTTGCTACCCTTAGAAATGGATTTTTGTGTTCAAATTCAAATGGAACCAACTTTGGAGTACACCCTATCCAATGAAAAAAAATCGTCGGAATCGAACTGCTATGTAAAAAGTTATGCGTGATCATACATAAAAAAAAATATACGCGTCCACTAGGAACCTCCTCTTTTTTTATTTCGTCGGTTAATAATTGAACTTCATTCACACAAACGATGGTAATTTAATTTGATTTGGACTTACTTATGAGTATTTCGAAAAAAAACTACATTTTTGTCGATATATAGTTTTTTTCGTAGATTAGGGTAATCTAAAAACAGTAAATTCTACGTTCCTCACAAAATTGTCAAATCCATTATCTGCACGTAATATGAGTTGTTGGTTGATCTTCTGAAATTCCCATTTTTCAATAAAACCCTTATGCTGATTCAAATTTAATGAATATTTCGATAGTGCTCTAGGAAATTGAGGAAAAATTATCGAAATTAATTACTTTTTCTTCTTCTTTGTCAAGCCTGGCGGGCAAACAAATGTATTTGCATAATCTTTAGAAATGTGATATTTGATCATTTTATTGTTCGAGAATGCATCAATTTTGAGCAATGGTTAAGTTGATTTGTTTTTCAGTATTCTGAAAGCTACACTTGGTTGGAATATGAATAGCCTATTTCTGTATGTTCTCAGAATAAATGATCCCATTTCTTCACTGCCTATGTAGATATTTTTGAATGATTTGCTTGTGAAAGTTATCTCTAAAGATACAGAAAACTAGGAAATTTTGTGATTTCCTGAATGTCTGTGTAGAATTGAAATTTGAAGAAGAAGTTGAAAACGTTGTATTTTGTCTGTTTACTAGAAAATCGAATAGATAAAAAATATATTTTGAATTTAGTAGTTATCAAGCAAATATTGTGATTTTTTGCATTCATTGATTCCTAGAAGGTTGAGTTTACAACCTATCATTTCTTCATGCAATATTTCAAACTCGTTGGCAATACAATGTTTTTCAGTCATTGGCCGAACTATGTGATGACTTCAAAATTATATTTTTCATGATATTTTTGAATAGGAAACACTTCTTGTAGAGTTCTTTTATAAGTTTTTTTGAAAGAATATTATCTATCAGGTTTGAACTATACCATTGTTAATTGCAATTTGTTTGATTATATTTAATTCTCTAAAAAAAATTACAGAAAGAGGAATATTGACTAATTTAGGTTGAATTGAGATCGTAACTTTTGAAGCAAATTCTGCTTCAATTCATAGTATTTTTAATTTGTATGAATCGATTTCTGTTTACAGGTCATTGTTGAAATTTTTTGCATTCAACTTTTCTTCGTGTGACGTGGAATCTGTTTTGGAAAAGCTGCTCTTTTAGAAGAATATTTTAATAGAGAATTGATAATAAAGAAACAAATTGCAATCAGCAGTGGTTGTAGTTCAAACCTGATAATTCATATTCTTTCAAAAAAACTTTATAAAAAGGCACTACAAGGGGTATTTCCTACTCAAAAAGAAATTGAAAAATATTACTTTGAAGTTATTATGATGATGTGTTCAAATTGACGTCCACACATTTTTTCTCCAAAAATGGTATGTTTCTGGCAATTTTGGAGCATTCGGGAAGTGATAGCCCTGACTGCACGCCTAATTGAATCTTGAAACTCTTCTACATTCTCAAAAGTTAAACTGAACACTTTATCCTTCATGAAACCCCATGTTTTCTGAGGACATTCAGGGAGTAATCCTCGAAAAAATGTCCCGGAATTTCTGATAAGAACTCAAGTTACAATTCTCTGGTCGAAAGAGTGTAAAAAAAGTAGGGCCCAGCGATTTTAGTATACAAAACACCAACCCATACATCATGCCGAATCTTCAGTTACTCTTTGCGAATAAGCATTTTTATGTTAACGGTGGCATTACTGCTGAAGCAATTATAATTTGTGAACCAATATTCGTCGTACCATTTTGTTACAAATTTCACTATCTTGAGGAAAATGTTTGGTAGCCTATCTACGAAATACTTGTAGTCTGTAACACGCAAATGTTGGACTCTTTTCACTTCGTAGGGTTTGAATATTCTTTTTCTTTGATAATAAATGCGACAAACCCACTATTAAACTCTAACTCTCTTATACAGCGTGTGGAACATTAGAAGTATCTGGAGAACGGAACGATAGATAATTTCGAAAATTTGTGGGAGTGGATTAAGAAATATGCTATATCCGTCTAAAATATTTTCATCGATACAGTGTTGCCGCTTGAATCAGAAAGTAGTAGCTACTTTGTTATTTCAAATGGCATACACCGTATTTTATATTATTTTTGGAATTCTTATTTGATTTCCTATACCTATCTCGTACAGTTTGTGAGTTATGATAATTTATGTTATGAAATGATTGAATCATCATGAATTGCAAAAAGTATCAACGTCAAACATGTGTATTAATAAATGTAGAAAGATGTACACTTTCGTATGCGAAAATCAACGGCATCTTTTGTGGCTCTCTGAATTTCATTTGGATCTAATCCTGAAACGCTCCAGTCACTCGATGTTCTAATTCTTCCCTCGTGTTGACCGGTGTTCTATAGACTTTTGTCTTGATAGTACCCCGCAAATAAAAGTCCAGGGGTGTGAGATCAGGGGATCTAGGAGGCCAGTTCTATAGACCCAAACGTCTAATCTATCATCAAATATGCGGTGCAACTCCAATCCGACTTGGATATCAACATGTTCGATATTGTTCTAGTGTCAGTTCTCCAATGAAATCCCCAACCGTTGTCCGCAAGATATTCGAATATTTTCGAGAATCAAGATTTTCATCATAAATCTAAAAGCGCAATTGATTTCTCATAATTAAACCGAAAACGTTGAAACAAAATTTCGAACATTTTGATTCAACAGTCCATATTATCTTCTTGAGAAAATATTCATCTACTGGTGCACGCCCCATCAACATTTCACATAGTTCGATCCTTTGTGGAGCGTCTTGGGGGTTGAGAGCTTGAACTTTATGAAATTTGTAGTCATGCATTTCATGTTTCTTCATAATCCTATGAACTGCTGAAAGTTTCACACGTAAATCATGCACTGCCCTACGAATGGAAGCTTGAGGATTTCCGTAGAAGTATACATTTATTGCGTTGTCCTCATTACCTGTCACAGGTCTAGGCAAGTTTGTTGTTGCTTTCGAAGATGATCTAAACATTTCAAAAGTTCTACTCAATATAACGAGTTTTTTTTAATTAATTCGAGGTGAATCAGGATACTTTCAATTGAAGTCTCTGCATGAATAAATCCATCGAAACCACATTTGAGTGATTATTTTCTGCTATAGTACTCTTACTCCTACGGAACTTGAATTCAGGATGACAATGAAGGAATAATACGTCAGTTCTCTGTCAGAACCAAGTTGATAGCCTACTATCTAAATCACTATCCAATAATTATTTCATTGAGTACGATAACGTGAAAGATCTCACAAACTGTACGAGATAGGACTTGGGAAACTATACAAAATTGAATAGAAAAATGACACAGCTTTTAAAATGAGTAATAATATACAGGGTGTTCTATTGAAAAAATCTGAGTTTTAGTCATTTTCATGGGTCGCCAGAAGGAACTTACTTTTGAGCCTCCCTGTATGCTGAAACTGAGATCCGGTTGATCCTCAGAATACTTGATGGTCTTATGAGCTATGACCCAAATTGCAATATTTTGTAAATTTGCATTGTGAAAAAAATCGTCGTTATATTTCAATAGTCGGGTTTTGCACAAAAAATTGACAAAATATTTTTTATCGTGAAAACTCTCACAGATAGGAAATTAACAGGGAAAGCTATTTCCAAAAATGAATAACAAAGTAGCTACTACTTTCTGATACAAGCGGCAACACTGTATTGATGAACATATTTCAGACGGATAGAGCATGTTTGATTATCATATTTTCGAAATGATCTGTCGTTCCGTTCTCCAGATACAATCAATGTTCCATCTACCGTATATACTTCCCCATTTTGGTTGTTCTTGTATTCTACGAATCCTGATTCAAATTGCCCTTTCGTCTGACGTAACATAAAACTTTCAAAAACTTACCGATTTCACAGTAACCCCCACTTCGAGTAATAGTACAACTTTTATTTTTTGATGTCACCATGAACCATTCTTTTAAATATGTTGAAAAATTCTATGAAATAATTAACGCCGTTTGGGATCCATTTCCTGATACATAGCCAGGAATCTAGTGTTGTTTCTCAGCACCTTGAATTCATAAATAGCATAACCATTTATCCTAACACCATAGTTTTTGAATCAAAGTGTGAATTCCCCCTTTGGATCTGTACTTATCATTATCAATTTAATTTGTCATTCACTTTCTTTTGTCTAATGGCTAAATATATACCTACTTCATGTAGTTTGAAACTTAGGAAGACATGGATAATTCAAAGATACACGAGAAATTTACTAAAAGTATTGAGATATAAAAACTTACTCACCTTTTTTGGATTTTTCATTTCCATCGCATTGAAATTGGTATGGATTTGATTTCACGTTTGATTTTTTCATTCAAGTTGAAATTATTTTAATTTCTTCAACCCTCAAATAAACTTTTCAGGAATGAACAAAAAAAAAATCAGGCCAGTATTCCGAATCTAAGAATTTTCATTCAATATAAGAAATTCTAGGCGATGATTTGGGAAATTCGCCCCTGAATGTTCTTAGAACTTTTTTATACTCAACATATTAAAATATTTTTCCTGATTAATGTTTTATTCAATAGTCAGCTGATTCTTTTTATGTTGGAAATTTTCATTGGTCAAACCTTGATGATGGTTTTATGTACAGCAAAAATTTGAAATGTGATCTATAGCTAAACTAGGGAAGACAAACAATACTGAAATTCATGTAAACAAATTCAGGGGCCCTATTTGAAAAAATAGTGTTGAGGTTGGCACTAGAAGAATGAAACATCATGTTGAAAATAAATCAAGCAAACACTAAATAGAGGAGAAAGTTCCCCAAACACATTCTCATATTTCTAAACTAAAAATGGAGGCGCCAGCGGAATTAAAATGTGCCTCGTATATTTACAGAAACGATTCTTGATAATCCCGATTTCTTTGTTTCCCTGTAATACGAAAACTTTGTTTCATTTTTTTCAAGTTACCAATATTGTTGCGAAATAAAACCTGTATTTATTATTAATACGATTATTTTTTGACAATTCTAGAAACCAATGGAAACTTTCAATTCAAATCATTCATGTACGTTTTGGCCAATCATAATCTACCTAGAAAATTGCAGCGGGAATAATTTGAGGTATTTTGTTTTTATTGTCTGACAACATATATTTTCAATTTGACGTCTGTCATCAATTCGCATGAAAAGTGAGAAATGAATCATAACCGGTTCAGTACCTTGTATCATTGTGCGAGGAAATGTGTTTATGATCGTAACATCAAAAAATAATATAATATAGAATACCACACGAGAGTTCGATAAAGTAGTAAATAATTCTCCAGATTTATTTCTCAAACTTTTTGCCATTTGGCAATAGCCACTCGAGCCCGTTGGGCTCTCGTGTCTATTACCTGGCAACAAGTTTTCGAAAATCTATCGAATTATTTTCTCTTCATTCTCACTCTCTTGTGGTATTACAACTAAAAATATGATGAATGTTTATTCGGTCCATTCCAAAAAGCATAGTAGTTCCAGATGTAATATATATCAAGCAAGCGAAAACAAATGCATAATTTGAACACACATTTCAATAAATTACCTTTTATTTCATCAATTAGTCAGTCGAATTAAATAAAAATGAACTGCTATAATGAGACATTCATTGTTGTTTCTATATTCCTTAACTTTGAATAACTCCGGATTAAAAAAAAGTTTTCCAAAATTATCTTTTTATTTATCCTTTTTATGACATCTCTTCCGATACACCAAAACGTGAAAAATAAAACAATATACAGAGGAAGTAAAATATTACACATATAGTCACAACATTCATGACCAGTTTTCAACTGCCTTGAAACTCCAGAATAACTGTCCCACTGCAACATTTGATTGTCCCGTAAAATTGTTATTGAAAAATTTGGAAAAAGCCATGAAAACATACAAATTTCAAAATATGGCAAACAATTCCGGCTATATTTTTTTAATAACAATATAATTATGTAGATGAAATGAATCCATTCAGAAAATAAACCGCACCTCCTGTATGTATGTAGATACAATACATTGGAAACACGATACTGATGATAATAGTTGAAACAACGTTCAGAAAATTCAACCAAGCTGAATATGGGAAATGATAAATGACTCATCAACATCATTAAAATCACTAATTGAAACATTGAACGTTGGTTAATTGGATGTTATTTCCTATATGAAGAGACTAATTCCATCATTATTGATTATCTGTATAAAATATTAATAAAAAGACTGAAGAACTGACAGCAGCAAAAATTCTCATCAGAGTTCAATGAAAACTTCGAGGAAAATAGTAATCAGGGAATTCATAAAAATACTTTGTGAATTTTCAGGCTTGAATTATTTCAGGAAACAAGTTTGGAAATTATTTACGCAGGCAACTTTTCAATTCAATCCCATTTTTGTAGTATTCAACATTCTTCAATTGAAATGTAACAAATTCTTTATATACGATCAATCACTCTCACTGGACGAAAATGGTGATAAATTAACTCCTGGTTCTTTAATGGAGTTATAGTATAATATAGTTGTTTGTGATTTTTTATTGTCAGATTCCAAAAAAAGCTTCCACATTCCTTTGGAATTAGCGAAAGTGTCGCAAACAGTTTTAGAACGAGGAATAGTTTTACGGAAAAATTAAATAATGATCATTTTAGTCGAAGTATATTATCTTTTGATGGAGAAACTAGTTTGATCGATTATATTCAAACCTATAATGATTGCTCCAAATACAAAGTTGAACTTATTAGAATGGAATTTCGTTTTTAACGAGTTCATGTAAATGACATTTTGGTAAAAAGCTTCAAAGTTGAACACTTATGAACATGGAATTGGGGAGTTGAATGAA
The DNA here is from genome assembly GCA_018342105.1 of Gonioctena quinquepunctata. Lineage (NCBI taxonomy): Eukaryota > Metazoa > Arthropoda > Insecta > Coleoptera > Chrysomelidae > Gonioctena > Gonioctena quinquepunctata. Next base: position 442,116 of record JAFIRS010000092.1, read on the forward strand.
ACCGAAAAAAAACTAGTTTGGTTATATTTTTTCCATTTAATTTGAGTCAGATTACATATTACATAGCAATATTAGATAGCGTTTGGGTAGATTCGAAGAAATTGCTTTAGATGTGAGACGTATGTTATTCCGTGAGTTATAGATTCAAAAGCTTGTCGCGCAAAGATTTCAGTTCCAGTACTGCAGAGTTCAAACATTATTATCATTGCATTCATATTCAATTTGGATCTGGTGATGAGTGTACTATAGTGTTCCAGTTTTTGTTTCACCAATCCAAGAGTTTTGTTAACTGGTCAGAATTCACTTTATCAAAACTCACCATAATGTCATGCTGATTCCTAATATATATTTTGTAGTTTCTCATGAAAATGGAGATATTTTGAAATTTTTACAGTTGTTCTTAACTGTTACTGGGCTTAAGAAACCTCCGAAACACAATGCGTGGTGATAATACTTTTCTTATTTCTGTTGCATTTCTAGTATAAGATCATTATATATAATATATAAGATCATTATATATATATATATATATATATATATAGTATATATATATATATATATATATATATATGTATATATATATATATATATATATATTTATATATACTAGTGAGAACACTCAACATTTTATAATTCCTTTGGCCAACACACACCCGAAATCACTTAAGCTCGTAAAACTGTCGATATCCAAAATCTGCCCCCTTCTCACAATGAAAACACCTCACATCATTTCAACTTATGCAGGAGTGATTTTTTTATGATGTTGCCAGCCTTACCTCGGACATATATTGTGACATAATTAAAATTATGTTTAAAGGTTGTAGACGATGTGGTAACTTGATTACTCTCGTTTCGGAAGTCCATCGTCTTAATGGATTCGAAAGGTTATCATGGACACCACAACATATGATGACAAGATAGATTCGTTACCCCACACATGAACTCTTGAAGAATGATCCAACACCCACTATAGAAAGAAGGATCTACAACACTCTGAGGAAATTCAAAAAATTCATTCCAGACAACGAACGATCACATCTGACGCCACACTACAGCAAACCACCGAATCTCTACGAACTTTCGAAAATCCACAAACCAGACATACCACTGATACCGATCATCAGCTCGCGAAACTCACCAACCTACAAGTTTTCGATATTGATACTACCTACAACCCTTACAAGGAAATAGCAGTTCATAGGTCAAGAACTCCAAGCACTTCGTGGACACCATCAAAGATGTTGAACTTCATCAGCTTCGACGTGAAGTGCTTCACACCAATGTCCCTATAGAGGAATCCCTTAGCATCGTCAAAAGTAAACACGAAGAGGATAACCAGCTCCACGAGGACTGACTTTCCCATCCAAGCAATATTGAAATTACTGCTATTGAAATTACTCCTATTTTCCAGAAAAGGACCGACTCCTGATTGAATCTTCCGTTTCTCCAATTATCGCCAACATATACATGGGGTGGTTCGAGGAATTGGCTATACGGGAGGCAGAATACGAACCAAAGCTGTGGTTGAGGTACGTGGATGACACTTTCATTATATGGAATCACGGAGATAAACATCTCTAGGATTTCTGCTCAAGAATGACCAGCATCAGTGATGGAAACCGACAGTGCCTTACCATTTCTCGATGTGAACGTTGAGAGAATAGGCAATGACATCCGTACCTCTGTCTATAGAAGAAAGACACATACTCACACATATCTCAACTACAGCTCCAACCATCTGAGTTCGACAAAGAGATTGGTAGAAAGAGCGTTGCACATATGCAACGACGAGGAGTCACTAGATGTCGAATAAACCACATCGGAGATAACCTTCACCGGAATGGATACCGCAAGAAACTCCTAGAAGAAGTATTGAAACAACTCTAGAGACCGAAGACATATGGAGAGCAAAAACAAAGCATAGTGATCTGCCTTCCGTACATCAGAGTTGTCTCCGAGAAGATCAGAAGGATCAGAAACAAGTTCAATATAAAGAGCTGCTTCCAATCTTCCAATTTACAGAGTTTCCTTACCAAGACCGAACCTGGCAACATAAATAAAATCAGTAAGTATTGTATTTATGAGGTTCCATGTGAATGCGGAGAATCCTACATTGGAGAGACGAAGAGGCCGTTATCGGTAAGATTGGATGAGCACAAGAATTGGACTCAAAATCGGGAATAGCTGACGACGCCTGGACTGAGCACCATCGAATTCTATGGGACGACGCAAGTGTTCTTCATAGAGAGGAGCATTGTTCCAACGAAAGTTCAAAGAGGCCGCCTACATCGAAGCCAATAACGCCTTTAGTCAACCAAGCGTTGAGATCAAGAACGTATGGAAACCACTAATTGATCTTTCTGGCGAACTGCAGATGCGCGAAACTTCACGAACCACCACACCGCGCGATTCACACTCACCACTGCACATGGCGGAATTACACGCACCATTGCACCGACAGACATATAAATGAGTAATTAGCACCTAAGCTTGTCAGTATTCACCTGAAGACGATTGCAGATATGAGCATTCGAAACCTTTAAAATCCAATAAAACGATAGACGTTAGAAACGAGAGTAATCATAATTGAAATTGTTGTTTTGTTGACACATTTGCCTACTTATCTAGAGACCAATAAGAATGAAGTAACAATCTGGTCGTCCTACTTCCTACAGCAACCTCAGTTTAAATAAAGCGAAATATTTGTTATTTGAGGTAGCAAAAATTTGTGGTGAAAAAAAACATTTTATAGGACTGGAAACGAACGCTGCGAGGCGACCCTGAAACTGTTTTGGTTCGTGTATACTATTCACTGAATTATTAGGAGAACTGTTCATTACATTATTCGAGAAATGCAGTGGAAACCTATTTCCTGGTTCCATTGATTTTTCCAAATAAGGATGCACTTTCAATGAAAAGGTCAAAATACGCACGGAACAGTTTGGTGTTTGTTAGTAAGAACAAACTTCAGCGAACTGGCATTTGACAATTTTGACATGGATATAAGGATATTCCAATAATCGTTATTTGTGTTTCGATTTCGAATATAATTTTTCATCCATTATCATTCACTCATTTCAAGAAGTTTTGATATAATAATCAAATGAGCCTGATTTTGGTTTCTACCTACCATATTCAGGACGTTGAGAAACTGAAAATAATATTCCCAGGTGGGAGTTGTAATCAAAAGAAATGTATTGGACCATTTGAGTAGTTATTCAACGTTTTTGAAGGCATGGAATGAAGCAGACTCCAGTATTCACTTATTCGATACTTTATGAACGGACGCAGTTAATATTCGACAAGAGATTTATAAGATTTCGATTGTTACTTCGTTGGCGCGTGTTTATTTTCGATTTGTCTTTTTGATTGTTTGGTTTCATATTTTCACAATGTTAATGCGATGTGAGGTGTGCAAAAAACGAATTTGTGATCAAGATAAGCTACTAGTATCATATCATCTCAATTCTATGAGTTCTAAACTCAATGCACAAAACGTTATATTTATGCTATATAACTTGGAATCCAACGATTTTTCCTAGATGGAGTACAGTGAAATGTTCATTTTCTTGCAAGCTTAATATAACATAAACACAGCACGGCGTGTCTCGTTAATTGTTATCTTTTTTCTTACAAAACGTTCCGTTTGTTACCAACAAACAGATTCCTTGGTTAATTGTTCTTTACAGAAAAACAAGAAGTTCGATTATCTAGCTGCTGAGATATTCTTTTCTGAAATTCCGAGCCGAATATAAATTTGATATTTTCTCTAAAAATTTCGGAGATCTGGGAGCAAAATTTGGAAAGAGGTAGGGAGGGGAATTTCTGCATGATCGATTTTCCTTCCACGATTATCACCTGGAGAGTAAATAGTTCTATCAAAACGCAAATTTCTCACCGACGATTTTAGAATAATTATTGATTTGTTTCGATTTCAGATGATATCAATTTTTTATCTATCTTCATAGGGCAATCAATAGAATTTTCTGCTCTATTGATTCTTCGACAGAAATACTACCAGGAAACCGACTGTGCCATCATACGGAAGATGGTCTGTAGTTATAAATTGTTATGTTTCCTACTCGCAACTGCCATTGCTAAATTTGTTATGATCATTTAAATGTAAAAACCCTTTGTTTTTTCGTTTCGTTCGTTTCGTTTTGTAACATGAAAACTAATGAAGCAATCTGGATGCCCGCAATGGACAAGTTGTAGAGAATTAAAATACAAAGGAAATACAATTCAGCGCAATTTGATCGGATTATTAGTAAAGAAGAAAAACCAGAAAAAGCAGCAATTAAAAAAAAAAATAATGACTCCACTTTCTGAGTTGTAGTGCACGAAATAGTATTGATTAATTTGTACTTTATGTGTGAGAAATTGAGGCGCTGTCGGATAATCAGTTTTGGCATAATTGCTATCTGAATTTTTTAACGCACTTAATTGCAGCAGACCTGGATGCTTCATAAGTGATTCGATTTCAATTTTTCTGAAATATTTTGAGAGAAGAAGTATAGTACTACAAAACGACTATTCTCATTTTGCGTTAAAATGCTGCGAAATAGGTGAGAAATATTTGCAAACATGACCGAAAACCGGCGAGTGCATGGAAGCGGCTCAGTAGTGGGGGTAGAGCAGCAGACGCGGGGAAGTATGTATAGTAATACAAGCGCGCTACACCCGTTATGAATCTGCTGCTCTACCCCCACTCCTGATACACTCTCATGCACTCGCCGGTTTTCGGTCATGTTTGCAAGTATTTCTCACCTTTTTCACAGCATTTAAACGCAAAATGAGAATACACGTTTCGTAGTACTCTCAAAATCTTCTAGGAAAATTGAAATCGACCACTTGTGGAACATCCAGGTCTGCTGCAAAAAGATTGCAATTATTCCAAAACTAATGATCCGACAGCCTCTTTTATTTTCTCACACACAAAGTACATATAAATCACTACTATGTCGTGGAGAGCCTGCACTGCATCTGAAAAATTGGCGGAGTAATGAATTTTTTAAAAAACGCTGTTTTTTTTTTGTTTTTCTAGTTTTTCACCGTTATTAATAATCCGATCGAGTCGTGCTGAGGCGCATTTTCTTCGCATTTTGATTTTCTACAACTTGTCCATCTAGATTGATTCAGTAGTTTTCATGTTACAAGCAAAAAACAAAAAAAAAAATTTTTTTTATTTAAATGTTTATAACAAATTAAGCAATGACACTTGCGAGTAGGAAACATAACTGGATATAACTACGGGCCGTTTTTCGTATGATGGCGCAGTCGGTTTCCTGGTAGTATTTTTGTCACGAAAAAATCTCCATTATTTGGTCTATAAAGTAACGAACAGCTATTGCAAATTCTATGAGTTCTAACCTTAATGCACAAAACGTTATATTTATGCTATATAACTTAAAATCCAACGATTTTTCCTGGATGAAGTACAGTGAAATGTTTATTTTCTTGCAAGCTTAATATAACATAAACACAGCTTGGCGTGTATCGTTAATTGTTATCTTTTTTCTTACAAAACGTCCCGTTTGTTACTAACAAAAAGATTCCTTGGTATATTACTTATTTAACAATATTTGATCGGAATGATAGTTAATTGCTTCTTTACAGAAAAACAAGAAGTTCGATTATCTAGCTGCTGAGATATTCTTTTATGGAATTCTGAGTCAAATATAAATTTGATATTTTATCTGAAAATTTCGGAGATCTGGGAGCAAAATTTGGAAAGAGGTAAGGAGGGGAATTTCTGCCTGATCGATTTTTCTTCCACGTTTATCACCTGGAGAGTAAATAGCTCTATCAAAACACAAATTTCTCACCGACGATTTTAGAATAATTATTGATTTGTTTCGATTTCAGATGATATCAATTTTTTATCTATCTTCATAGGGCAATCAATAGAGATTTTCAGCTCTATTGATTCTGCGACAAAAATACTACCAGGAAACCGACTGTGCTATCATACGGAAGACGGTCCGTAGTTATATCTTGTTATGTTTCCTACTCGCAACTGCCATTGCTAAATTTGTTATGATGATTTAAATGTAAAAACCCTTTGTTTTTTTCGTTTCGTTCGTTTCGTTTTGTAACATGAAAACTAATGAAGCAATCTGGATTCCCGCAATGGACAAGTTGTAGAGAATTAAAATACAAAGGAAATACAATTTAGCGCAATCTGATCGGATTATTAGTAAAGGAGAAAAACCGGAAAAACCAGAAAAATCAGTTATTTAAAATAAAAATTCATGACTCCACCACTTTCTGAGTTGTAGTGCAGGCTTTCCACGAAATATTGATTAATATGTTCTTTATGTGTGAGGAATTGAGGCGCTGTCGGATCATCAGTTTTGGCATAATTGCTATCTGAATCATTTAACGCACTTTATTGCAGCAGACCTGGATGCATCATAAGTGGTCCGATTTCAATTTTTCTAAAAGATTTTGAGAAGTATAGTACTACAAAACAGTATTCTCATTTTGCGTTAAAATGCTGCGAAATAGGTGAGAAATATTTGCAAACATGACCGAAAACCGGCGAGTGCATGAAAGCGGCTCAGTAGTGGGGGTAGAGCAGCAGACGCGGGGAAGCGTATGTATAGTAATACAAGCGCGCTGCACGTGTCATGAATCTGCTGCTCTACCCTCCCTCCTGAGCCACTTTCATGCACTCACCGGTTTTCGGTCATGTTTGCAAGTATTTCGCACCTATTTCACAGCATTTAAACGCAAGAAGAGAATAAACGTTTCGTAGTACTATACTTTTTCTCTCAAAATCTTTTAGAAAAATTGAAATCGGACCACTTATGGGGCATCCAGGTCTGCTGCAATAAAGTGCGTTAAAAGAATAACATTGCAATTATGCCAAAACTAATGATCCGACAGTCCTCTCATTTCCTCACACACAAAGTACATATAAATCACTACTATGTCGTGGAAAGCCTGCACTGGATCTGAAATAGGTGTCCGAGTAAAAAAACGCTGATTTTTTCTGGTTTTTCCAGTTTTTCACCGTTAATAATAATCCGATCGAGTCGTGATGAGGCTCATTTTCTTTGCATTTTGATTTTCTACATGTTACAAGCAAAAAACAAAAAAAAAGGATTTTTTCCATTTAAATGTTTATAACAAATATAGCAATGATACTTGCGAGTAGGAAACATAACTGGATATAACTACGGACCGTTTTTCGTATGATGGCGCAGTCGGTTCCCTGGTAGTATTTTTGGTTACGAAAAAATCTCTATTAATTGGTCTATAAATTAACGAACAGCTATTGCAAATATTTCTGGAGTTTTATCGAGGGTAATATCATATGTGCTAGGGGTTTTATCGCTCAAAAGTTATAGAAATTTTCGACAAAGTACTTTGCCTGGAAATTTTGCGATTTGCGGTATTATTATCCGATTAAACCACGGAAGCGAAGCTTGAGTGGTTTAATCTTTGATAATACGGCCGCAAATTGCACGAGTTTGATTTTCTAGAGGCAAAATGTTTGGGGAAAAATTTCAAAAATTTTTGAGCGATAAAACCCCCAGCACATATGATATTACCTTCGATAAAACTCCAGAAATATTTGCAATAGCTGTTCGTTAATTTATAGACCAATTAATAGAGATATTTTCGTGACAAAAGTACTACAAGGAAACCGACTGCGCCATCATACGAAAAACGGTCCGTAGTTTTATTCAGTTATGTTTCCTACTCGTGAGTCTCATTGCTAAATTTGTTGTAAACATTTAAATGAAAAAAAAAATTGTTTTGTTTTTTGCTTGTAACATGAAAACTACTGAATGCTTTCAATGGACAAATTGTAGAAAATCAAAATGCAAAGAAAATGAGCCTCAGCACGACTCGATCGGATTATTTCGCGAATAACATTTGGAACTGGATAAAATTACCAGAATTCATGTTATATTTGAATTTTCATCGCGGAAAATCCCAACAATTCTTCTCTTTCCAAAATTGAAGGAACCGTGTGTCCGATTCTAAATGCTTTGTTTTACAGATCCATTCATTTACAATGATCATTCACTGCTCGTGAATTCGCCCAAAAACCTAATATATATATATATATATATATATATATATATATATATATATATATATATAAATTATTCACTTTCGAATATGTATCTTAAAATGGCCCTATTCCGAGGTGTGCTTTTGTGTTAGTTTTTGGGGTGAAATAAAATTGAGATGGGTTAATAAATGTGTGGAAAAATTTTTTTGGGGTTGGATTTGTGCGGTGTTGTAATGTGGGAAAATGAAAAAGTGAAATTTGAAAAATTAAATTTTGAAGTGGCCGGGGGCTCGAACTGCCGACCTCTGGCTTTGCAGATAATGGTGTGTTATGCTCTATCCACCAGTCCACGAGGATTGTTGTTGATGCTATGAAAATAACGGATTTTGATTATTAGTTGCCTTACTTGAAAATCTGAGGTTTTTAACATGCTGAAAAAGGTATATTTAAATTGAAATATCAAATGACTGTACTATTGAGTTGAAAATCCCTTATTCAAATAATTTTGCATTTCCTGTTGACATATAATTCTGACAGGGCCTTAGTGTCGTTTTATCGAAAAACAATATCGAGTCTACTAATGGTTTTATCACTTATAATTGCACGAGAGTGAAAAAACCACGAGTGCATTTGTCGCTGTAAAAGTTGCAGCTAACTTTTGCCGCTGTCAAACTGACAATTGCACTGAGGCATATGCGATTTTTCATACATGAGTTGAATTGTCAGTATAAAACAGCAAGAAGTCGTTTATCACTATAAAACTGATCTGTTTGGTTCTCTAGTTTGAAATTTTGGCCATTTGATTGGTTCAAAAATGACGAGGGAAATAGTCGGGATAATTCTATACCAACTCTAGTTTCCGTTTTCCGGAAAAGAAACATTTATCACTGTTTTTTTTTATATAAATCATCTTCAGAGTGATTGTATATTTTTTAATGAATATATTTTGTTCAATTATGATCCGTCCATAACATCGAAATATTTGGAAAATTGGACAAAAAAAACAATTATTAAATTTTTGACGTACAAAATAGTTCTTAATATATTTTTTGTTCATATCGAGATTGCAGTTATGAAATTTGTCCAGTTGCTCCTGAAAATACACTTTATTAGTTTTTCCCTTCGTTTACCATAATGTAAGTACGCTAGTCTTATATAATAGTTCCATACCTAAGACGGAAATTCCAATCAAATTTAATAACATTTATTGTTGTAAGATAATAAATTCATCATTTAATTGACTTCGAAAAACAGAGTGAATGTTGAGTGTATATGAAAGTGATTGGAACATTCATTAGTAGTAATGAAACTGTAATATCACGATGTGTCCCATTCCCCGTGGTTATTCATTCACATTTCACACTCACTTTATAGTATTACTTCTTAAGGAGTAGGCGAATGAAAGCAAATACATTCACAGTAGCGTCTCGTGAGAATATCGAGCAATAATAAGAATAATAAGAAATCTCAACAAAGGCTAGAGGTTCCCTGATATTTCCATCAAATATATATCCCACCAACAGCATTTCTGTATATATCATATATTTATACTATGTTTGGGTATCATGTAATGTAGGATGCTTGTAACATTGAATTTTTTGAAAATATGAACAGTCCGTTCATAAACTCAGATGCTGAATCATCTACGACTCAAAGATAAACTTTAGTCACTTCCTTTCATCGTTCAAGATAACTTTTTGAGAAGCACGTGGAAACCGGAAGTGACATATTTCCTGAAATTTGAAATGAGGCGGACGACACTTGATTGAAATTCATATTCACCAAATGATTTTCATTAAACTGGTGGTTTCGTGAACCCAGTTTAGTTGAAATCATTCAGTGAAGTGAGTGTCTTTTGTTTGCTGTATTTCCTTAACATTATGGCACATCTAGACTATAGTCAACCAAGTGGTTGGCCATTCGTTCGTCTAAATTTCCCAAACGGAAATTTCTGTCTACAAGAGGGGAATGTCGTTCAACCCAACGTTTAGGCAGTGGATATCTGGAATTTGATATGGATTTCATTTCAGAGTTTGGGTGAGAAATTAAATGCGTCATTTGTAAATTCACTCCTGAAGGGGTGAATCGATCTCTATTCAGTATGTCAAAAACTGATCGTTTTCTTATGAAAATCTCAAGACATGAATTCAATCTCGATTTCATTTATATAAAAATCACTTATCCTCATCGACAATAAAGCCCTCTCAGAACCATCAATGCGTCAGGAAACTGGGATTGTCTGCCATCGATGCGAGCAACCCAACACCACTTTTACGCCAAATAGTGTATGTAATTATTTGCGCAAACATAAAAACCTGAAATATGAAGTGAAATTATGGAATATTTTTACAGTTACTCCGGCAGAATGTAAGTACCACTTTTGTCCGTCGGAGAAACAGTAGAATACGTATCCATGATGATAAAAACATTGAAGAAACCTTTTCAAAGATAAGCTTTTATTCAAATGCACTAAAGAGTAAAAAACATTTCTTTTGGATGTGTGACGTAGGTAAATTCGTGAGTTACAGATTCAATAATTTGTCGCGCAAATTTAACTCACGAAATAACCTACGTCACACATCCAAAGCAATTATTCTTTACTTTTTATCGCATTTCAACGAAAGCTTGCCGTCAAATTATTTTATTTTGTGCTTTTTAGTAAGTACGCCTTAATCTATGCATTTTTGTTAAAGCATCATCATTATGAGGTATTTTTCCTGTAGTTCTGAGCTATCTAGTTCTTCAATGGGGAGACCATCTAAAGATTGACTCCGCCATCCAGGAGCTGCCATCTTCAATTTTTAAATTCTGCCAAAAAAATAATAATCTTCAACTGAATTAATTCATTATTTCCGACTCCAAAAACCCCGACATACAAATTTTGAATAGAAACGGTCCATTATCACAAAAGTTGTCCACCATCTTGAAGACCCAATCCTGAATTTATTGATTTTGACAATGAATTCATAATCTCCGACCCCGAAAACCTCCACATACCAATTTTGAATAGAAACGGACCATAATCACAGAGATCGTCCGCCATCTTGAAGCTGCCGTTTAGATTTTATGAATTTTGACAAAAAAACTCACAATCTTCGACCCCGCATACCCCCACATACCAATTTTGAGTCGGACCCTAATTAATTAATCAATTTTGAATCGGACCATAATTACAAAACTCCTCCGCCATCTTGAATTTGTGAATTTTGATAAAAAAATCATTAAAAACAAATAGACAAATAGACACCGGGACAGGTGAAACTGAATGAAAACTTGTAATTAATTGAATTTGTCATTACAGAAACGTCAATTTCAACATCGACTAATCATTTATTTTAAGTAATCATAAAGTTCGGAGAAAAAAGTACGTTTCCGGTGACCTTGTATGAACGAGTCTGTTTAATCTACACGAAATCGACCATTAATGACCCCCTATCAATGTTCAATTTCTCTATTAATGCATAATTATGATATATGCAGCCAAACATACACCCAATCGACCATTAATAACCTGTTAATGGTCGATTTCTCTATCAATGCATCATTGTGGTATAGGCAACTAAACACACATGAATTCAAATACTATTCAAATGTCAAATCATATTACCTTGGCGCTGTCAAATTTATGTGTTTTTATGGTATTTTTAAGCTACACGAAATCGATCGTTGATGACCTCTATTAACGTTCAATTTCTCTATTAATCCATAATTGTGATATATGTAGCCAAACATACTTCGAAATCGACCATTATTAATATCTCTATTAATGCGTGATATAGGCAACTAAACATACCCGAATTCAAATACTATTAAAATGTCAAATCATATTACCTTCGCACTGTCAAATTCATGTTTTTTAAAATCCAAAGTTTCCTTTTAGGAACGAGGTCGACGGATTTTTTTTTGTAATCAACTCGTATATTAGAATGACGATTGATGATTTGGAACATTAACGCGCTCGCTTCGCTCTCGCGTTAAACTATCTCGATCTTTAATCGCCACCATTAATACACTAGTAGCTTATACACAATTTCAAATTCAATCTTCACGATAAAGATGGCCGCTTGGAACAAAAATGTTGTTCCTTATTTGGAGTTCTTTCCTCTATTCGGGAAAACAAACTCTGCTAATTTCTGTGATGTCTTTTTTCAGATAACCGTTTGCTTAGCCAACGTGTTAACAGCCCAAGCCCATTACTGTCTTTGCGACTGCAACTCTTCCAAATCGTCAATACTTTATCAACCTTATCATTCACATCCTTCAGTTAGCAATGCATATTTACCAGTTACCGATACACATCGAAACCTCATTCACAACAGCCTTCAACAGTCGTACCATTCGCAAGATTTCCGCAAGAAAGTAAGCGAAGTGCAACAACATTCAGGCCTAACCGAAGTAGAACATTCAGGCTCAGGCGAGGGTCAACAACATTACCAAGATATAGTTCAGAAACAAAACGACTTCGGAGGGAGTGAATTGAGCCTAGAGTATGCAGGATTGAGCAATATAAATCAGAAACTAGATAGAAATGAGCATGTACCTGGCGTTCTGCTCCATATTTTCAAAACGGGGCAGTTGAAACAAAATGCAAAATTTGGTTCTGAGAAGGTTGTTGAAGGTTTTGGAGGATTGAGTGGGTATGCAACTGGATCGCAGTATGCAGTGAAGGAAAATGGATCTACGGAAGAACAGAACAGGGTCAGTATAAGTGGCAGATTTACAATAGATGTAACATTTTCAATATTAGTATAATTCACTGAATTCAGAAGTGTTTCGAAATATTTTTGTGCAAACATTTAAAGAAGTTTTTGAGAATAAACTGTAAAAATTGAATTGATAAATACGATCAATTATCTCTTTCACACAAAGATACTATCATCACATATCACATATGATGGAACTAGTGAGTGAAATTCTTCAATATAATGTCATTCTGGGTTTTTTTTTCATTGAATCGACAAAATAGGAATTATTTTTGAAAAGAATGAGATACATTCCAGATTATATAAACATTTCCAGGCTCAACATTGATTTGACGAAGTTCTATAATTATTATTTCAGAAATTCAGTTTCTCCGTCTTTTGAAGGGCAGTCGAAAGATTCATTCCATTTGTTTAAATTTTCCTATGATTCGCTAACAATAACGAATTTGAGATTCTAAACTAGGATTGGAATTGCCATTCACATGAGAATATCCATAATTATAGGGAAATACTTTTGTCTACATGATATATACTTTTAGTTCAGATTTAATTTTGCTAGGATCCACTCAAAAGCGATGATATGAGTTTTATTGACTTGACATCACATACTAAACAAATAACTTGAGAGTCAATCATACCCTTTATAATATGAAAGTGTTATATGACCAATCTCATTGTACGTGTACATATATAACTCCCACAAAAATACCTTCATTCAAGAAACATTTGGAAAACTATTTTCTGAATTGAAATTCATTGAATATCTTTGAATTAACATTTATCTATCAGGTGTAGTTCAATGTCCAACGTGGCTTCAGAATAGAATATATTGCAACCATAATAAGTTCATCTTGGACAAGTCATACATATACAGTGTCCGCCGAAATCTTGGAACCATATGGGATTTAAAAAAAAAATAATATCTCAGAAAATTTTATTCTTCATAAAAGTTGGTGCATTTAATTGGACTAAATATGCGCGAAGCCGTTATTATCAGTGGGGTGCGGCTAAGCGGGAATCGGGTGATATTCTAAATTCACTATGGAGTAAGTGACATTACTATGGAAAATATCGAAAAATGTTATCGAAAAAAGTTGTTTGCAATTGAAAGGTTTTCTCAGTTATCCAGTTTAGTCCACCAATCACTAATTTCAATAACTGCTTGATGAGTTGGCCTCAATATTTAATGGAAATTATCGACAATAATTTTTGCGTAGTAAATTACTAAATTAGCATAAATTGTCTGTTAAAGCAATAAACTGCTCTAACAAAATCTTGAAGATGAGTTCAAAAAAATTGTAATGGAAAGATAATGAAATGAAGTCAGGATCCTCAAAAAAGAGGGGCAATCTTCATTAGAAAAATATTTGCTGAATAATTAATAACCACAAAATAAATATTTAAATTACGACTTGGTAGGTAGGTGTCCCTTCCTAACTGAATAAGTGGGAATATCTTTTAATTGCAAACATCTTTTTTTTATAACATTTTTCGATATTTTACATAGTAATGTCACTTTACTCTATAGTGATGATGATAACGGCTATGCGCGTATTTAGTCTAATTGAATGCACTTACTTTCATGAAGAATTAAATTTTCGGAGAAACTATCAATGAAAAAAAAATCCCATATGGTTCCAAGATTTTGGCGGACTATATATATATATTCTGAATATTGAAAGTTCAGGTTGAACCGCGTCTAGAAATTTGATAATTTCAACGTTTTGGCCCATTTTGGAGCCATTTTCAAGAAAATATATATACATGTTTTTTCGAAAGGTTCCAATGGTAGTCCTTCAATTTCCTTAGGAAGAGAATGAAATAGAAGAATACCTAATAATTTACTTTTTCTTATCCCTTCATAGGAGGCACAAGGGCCATTCCGGATATTATAGCCATGAATATTTGAATGGGTTTTGAATATGTGTAAGTTTTTTTAACGTGTGATATTTTCTTAGACAATTTTTGAGAACAATTCCATGATACCAAGATATGTGGTTTAGAGTGATCAGTATAACCAACTTCTGCAACTCGCGTTTCTCCAGCATTGTATCCCATGTTGTTAGAGCCGCTTACTGGCTCACAGTCACTTTTATTCGCCGAATGGCAAACACTGACTTTGCTAGTTTACCACAAATTATGCTGATGTGTGCAATCGAGGTAAGAGATGGGTCAATATTTACTCCCAAAAATCTTACTGATTCTGCCTGGGAAACAGTACGATGGATATTGTGATAATTTGAAAATAGATATGTCTCTATTTTCGTTCCGTTTAAAAATCATTGTGGTCAAGCCATTGTTTTGCATGATCAGTAATGCCTGCTGAAATATAATCAATATCAGTAATTAATTCCATATGAAAAGATTCTTGTTTCAGCAACATATGTGAGGGTAGGTCATTGGCATAAATTGAGAACAAGAAAGTCCCTAGTATGGATTCATGTGGAAGGCCGATAACACGTTCCTGACCTTGTTATTGTAAACCCTTTGGGTTCTATTCTCGAGGTAGGATTGATAATGTTTCTAGAAACTCCTCTTATTCCATACTATTCTAGTTTCTCCAGCAGTCTTTCATGATTGACACAATCAAAAGCCTTTGATAGGTTAGTGAATATAGTTAGGCATTCATTTTCAAAAGCTTTGAGAATGTTATTGGCTAATCCGTTTAAACCATCTACGGTGGGTTTCTTCTAATTCCAATTTAATGAGCATCAAGCAAATTTCAATTTTCATAAAAATCTGGTTATTCCTAATTCAATTGGGGATGATTCTCTCTTCAATCTGTACTCTGTTCTTCTATTATATTGTATTTTATTACAATGTTTTTCGTGAGTATCCCTCATTTTTCAAACTAAGCATGAAGAATTAATATGTAAACCATATTCCAACAATATTTTCCTTTCAAATTTGATGGAAGAAGCGCCACAACTTAGAGTTAAAATATTCTGATATAGTTTTTACTAGCTTTCGGATATTCTTACCATTGACACAAAGTTTTTTTTTTCTAGAATTGATTCCATTTATTTTACATACAGAATTATCAAAGCCCACTGTCTGGAAATTCTCTTACTGACGGGATTCTTGGTCTAAAGCTATGATTTTTTTAAATATATAGGAAAAATATATTTAGTGTTGCGTTCAAAATATATTAAATTGGCGCAAGGTCATCTATCCGATATGAATCTTGAACGGCCCACAGACGATGAAATTTGTTGTACAACAAGTTGATATGACCGATGACCTTTGCGGGTAAATAAATACCCCTCGTCTGGTCAACCAGTTTTACGATTGCTCGTATTTTTGTTGGAGCTAAGCCTCAACCATACTGAGTGTTATTAGTCTATTGACCAATAACTGGACAATATCCCTGAGCAGCTGGAGATATTATCTCACCCCGTATGTAATGAAGGTGGGACTTAATTTATAGAAAGATAGTTTGAAAAAAAATAATAATTAATAATATATATATATATATATATATATTATATATATATATATTATATATATATATATATATATATATTATTTTAAAATATTAAAATAACAATTGATACACCTGGTATAATTTATGGAGAAATTGTATAGAAAATCGGAAAGAATTTGAATATAAAATAAACTTGAATGGGAAACCAATATGGGATGCGAATCAAAATAACTGCTCATCAGTTATTTTGACGATCGATAGTCATTTTACTTTTCTCAACTCGATAGTTGATTCTACTATGAAATCAATGATGAAATATTTTCTTTTTATAGTAGTTCTAATCCCAATTGGACCGACATAAAAAGTTTCGAGAAGGAATTATCTTCCACACGACAGACCTTTTTTATGATTGTACCAGGAACGCTCTGAAAGTAAAAACACTGGTAGTATATAAATTTTCCATTTGCCGGGCAGTGAATATGAATACTCCTCGTAGTGCTTTTATTTTTATTGCCGTTCCAATTGGGATTAGAATAACTATACACTATACATATGTACTTGCCAAATAAACAGTTTTATTTGTTTACCCCCAACTGGAGAACACACCACGTTTTTAAATATGAAGTAATTATTCTTTGTTAGTACCGAGTTTTATTTCACTTGTCGTAATGTGATTATTTAGCTTCTTGATAAATATTAATTCCTTTTATTTAGTTATTACTGAAATGATTTCTGAGAGTTACACATTCGCTATTTTTCTGCATACTTTTGATCTTCTCTAGATGAAACTAGACTTTACTTTAAGTTGCTTCATAACTATTTAACTTAAAGCAGAGCATCGCTCTGCCCTTGCCGAACTCTGATTGTCGAATGAATCCTTTTCCGTTATGGAGAATATTATATATATATATATATATATTTATATATATAAAATATTTAAATATATATATATATATATATATATATATATATATATATATATATATAAATATATATATATATATATATATATATATATATATATATATATATATATATATATATATATATATATATAGCTTTCGGTAATCAAACGAAACCGCAAGGGTCAATAAAATATAATGTATGTGTCTGCGGGTACCCCGTCTCGCCTTTGATTGGAAAAGCCGCCCTGATATGTTACACTAATAGGTCATTACTTTTAATAGTTTACGTAACCCCTCAAGTTCCTTTTCGATATCACCGCGACTGTTAACGTTTCAAAAAGACTGTCGATGACATATGATAGTGACTTGATATTTTACGAGATGTTATAAGTTTTTCCAATATCAATTGCAGGAAGCATAAGAAAGTCTTGCGGCGAAATACTGTGAGCAGCAGTGGCGGAGATAACTAATTTTATTCAGATATTTCAATATCCTAAAACGTATTTCGATCGGCGCACACCAAGACCACAGACGCTACTGGTTTTTAATCTTTCAGAGCTATTAAAACACAAATATAACGCGTGATTTATGACCTCCCATCGTATAGACACACCTGCAAGCATTGATGTCCGACTTGTTGGCCCAGACGAATCGGTTGTTGAACAGACAGCAGTCACTCAAGTCCACGTTGTCCAGCGGGCTCTTTGTGCCGACGGAGACTGTATACAAGTAGTACAGATCATTTTTCGTTCCGTTTCTTCGCATATACGCTCGTGTTAGCGAAGTGAGTTTTTATTTGCTCCCTATAGAAACAGCTTCTGCAATTGATATTGAATGGACTATACATTCTCTCACTTATATCGCTGTCTTATTTAATGACAGACAAAAATAAAACAGTTGCTCCCTTTCTGATGCCGCATTCTCCAGTTATTGGTATTACAACTGAATATATTATCATACTTGATTTATCATGGTTATCATAAAGTTGTACAATCTTGGTTGGTCCAAACTCTTGAACGACAATTGCAACGTGTGTGGCGTTATCGTTCAATCAATCGTACAACGCGGTCGAGTCGTATGAAAGTTTGGCATGTTTAAAAATCTGTCGTACAACTTGGTTGGATATACAAGTTTGAACGTGTGTATCTATTTGGTGACTTGTTGATACGATTTCATTTAAAAAATCAACATTGTCTGCTAAAATGGAGAACAATAAACAGTTTTGGATAGAGTTCATCGAAATATATAGGGAGCAATCTTGTTTGTGGAATGTTACATCTAACGATTACTCGAATAAACATAAACGTGACGCAAGTTACGAAATTTTATTGAAAAAAATAAATGAATTTAACAGTAGCAAAGAGAGAGCTTCGAAAAAAAAAGTTATATGAGAACAACGCGACAACTACAGCAGCTATTTCCTCGTTGCCACGGTGAATAATCAAACTATACAAGATAAGTTGTTCAACCGATCGCTTGAATTTTTTTCACGTCTGTGGGCTCAACGATCTGTCTGTACGATTTATAGTGCAACCTATTGTACGATCGGTCTTACAACAAATTGCATGTCTATGGGTCCTTTTAGTTTGCAGTTTTTTTGCCAGTGGGGATGTCACTATGGTCATCATACGGTAGTTTTGTACAACTAGTGTATCATGTCTCAGTCCCTTTTCCAAAGAAGCGTCTGGCCACAATTAGTGGAGATGATTAGGGAAATGTTGGTTCGACGTCAGTTACGAGTCCAATATTACCCCTAATTATTTGACCTTCCCCTTATTCTGTAAAGCTTTTCCGCGAATTATTATATGTACTAGACGCTCTCATCTCAATTCTCGAGTGAACATTACTATGAGTTGAGGGTTGATATTCAGCCCCATCCAAGTCAATTCATCCCGTTACCGAGTTTAGAGCATCTTGCATTCGATATATAACCATGGTTTCTCCTGTTCCTGAACCACTGTTTCCTTTATCTTTCAGATACCAGTCGCCCTTTCATGAGCATATTCCACAGGACTTGGGAACCTAGAACATTTCAATATTCCCTAGGTAGATACCAGAACTGACTGCCTCTGAATATTCCGTCTCTTAGTTTATTTTGCTCTCATTGTGATATTTCCGTGAAGATTACATGGTATGACTGCTTCTGAGATGATGTCACAGTCTCGTTAAAATTTGTTTTATTATTCTGCAGCAGAACTGTGTGGATTATGTATGGTTCTGGTGATTTGTAGGGTTCGAATGAGCCTATCTCCCAGTGTACTTTATCAACACTTTTTTAGCCATCTTCCAACTTCCCTTGGAACCACCGGTCATTGGTAACCTAAATAGTTCCTTTAGCATTAGTCTTGATCTAAGGCTTAGATAGCGTTGTATAAACCATCAATTAATTGCAATAATGAATTATTTGATATAACTCTGCCATATTTCATCGAATGAAATACCTGTTAGTTACTAAATTTACAATATGAATGTAGGGTAGAAAAAAATAGATGTATAAATATCTCCGAATGGCTATTTCTCCAATCCATAGATAACAACTGTTCAGAGACCTCGATAACATATGATAAATGTATTTATTGAAAAACTGTGAGTTATGTATTCACATTCCATTTTATTAGAATTTGACTTAAATCAAGTTAATTTAAAGGGATGGTTCCCAAACATTTTCATTTCACTTAAGTAAGCATAATTGCTGTTGAATATATTTCCATAAAGTTTGCCAAGCCCAGGCAGGCATGCCGATATGCAAAGAAAAATACATCACTTCCGGCTTCGTGTTGGAATCGCATTATTTCACGAAAAATGCATAAATAAATTTTTCTGGACATTTTCTGAAAGAAAATATGAACAAAATTCGAAACAAATACAAAAAATGACTCTATATGGGAGCGTCCAAAGAATGAGAGGCTACTGATATGTTGCACGTTTTTGGAAAATGAGTTATGGAATTGGGTACAATATATTATTACAGAAAAACAGTTTTTCGGACACAAATTGTAATCTACTACTTGCGTTAACCAGTGAATACTACATGTTTTGCGAGTAAAAGTCAAGATGCTATAAATGTTTTTGAATGTGTTTCATTTTCGATAAGAGGGACCTCATTTGTATATAATGTTGATCAATAAAAAAATGCACGCTCCTGGAAAATTATTCAGTTATTCGAAAAAAAAAACACCAGAATAACGTATTTTCTGAATATATCGGCTGACCTTGGACTATGCATCATAGTGGTGATATGTTCGTCTATATTCATGCAAACCCCACAATACAAAATGTTACTCTACCTGAGCTGCTGCTTTAACAAGGGTTACCTCGGTGACCTAATACTACTGTGAAGCACATGTAGGCCACTAGAGATAGACATAATTTGCCCAAAATTTAATAATAATAACAAAAGTTTCAAAACTTCAGTAGAGTGAAGAGGACTCTCTCATATGATATGTAGTCTGATTTTGCAACCCTTTTTTCTGATCGGAAGATGTTGAAAATCAGAATTTAATGAATTTTCACACTTTCGAAGTTTTGAAAAATAGCAATTTACATCCTCTGATAAATTTGCAACCACTCATGCAAAGTCCTAATTTCTCGATGAAAATTTCAAAAGTTCTGCAAATTCGAAAAAATTACAAAAATAATGTTCTTGACAAGAGTTTTAATTTGCAACATCTTGCGTCGAACGGAAAATATATTTTTTCATTAAATTGTTTTTTTTAATGAAATAAGTATCGGAATTATTACAAAAGTTTCAAATAAAGGTTGCAAGTGGAGATGTCCTGACGTAGAATGTTTTCGTTAATTTGCAACCTCGTCTGCAAAACGGAAATGGGGGTGAAATAAAAAAAAAATCGTACTTGTACTCTACCAAAAAAAGCAAAAGTTTCGCGAATCGGACAGACAACTTATTTTACCAATTGGTGGCAGTATAATAATTTGCAAACTATGTTACAATGCGGAACATTAGGAATAAATTTTTTTTTATTTTTGCAACACTTGTGTTATCAGAATAATAAAGATTTTTATATACCTAATAAATTACATTCATTGTGTTACCAAGTTAACTATCGACCAAGAAGACTGACGTTTTCGATATGAATTCAAAACATCATATTACAATTAGGAATTTGCATAAAAAATACTCTTGAGTACGTTTGATGGAGGATCAAGAATCTCTCGACACGTTTTCATAATTTTCTTGATTCATTATAAAATGTAGAAAATATTGAATTTAAAAAACACTCGTACAGTTTTACATTAGTACGATTAATCTATAACTGTGTTACGTCACAGTGTTCTGTTTACAGAGTAATGAATGCACAGCAGTTTAGCTAGACGCTTGTCACACAGACCCGCATATAATGGCAAGAAACACACAGAGAGAGAGAGAGAGAGAGAGAGAGAACGTCGCATAACGCTTTTTCCTCACGTGGCGATTTCTACCAGTCAACACCTACCGCAAGTCGCGTATAGAAACTTCGTTCCAAAAACTGCTGTAATATTCATCAAACATCAAAGTTTTCAAAAAGAAATTGTCTGTCACTGTCGCTTTCTTCAGAGACTGTTTGAGGTTCTAACTTGAAATTGGCCCACTGCTGGACCTCGGAAATCATTTAATTGAAACAATTGAAGATGGAAAATTTGATAACCAATTTTTTTTTATAATGATATCTGACACATATCATTCGATAGGGAGTGAACATTTTTCTCTTCAGAATTTTGTGATTGGTGTTTCTGGGGATATTATTGAAATTCAAAATTTAGTAACCTTTCTTTTCTCTCTGGAAAATGGATGAAACACGTTTACTTCTGAAGAACTGAAGCGATTATTTCAAGTTCACTGTTTTTTGGAAAAAAGACAAATATTCCTTCAATGCCTCAAAAAACAGCCAGAACTGA
The DNA here is from genome assembly GCA_018342105.1 of Gonioctena quinquepunctata. Taxonomy (NCBI): domain Eukaryota; kingdom Metazoa; phylum Arthropoda; class Insecta; order Coleoptera; family Chrysomelidae; genus Gonioctena; species Gonioctena quinquepunctata. The sequence goes on from JAFIRS010000092.1 coordinate 464,070, forward strand.
GATATACTTTGCAAATTAAACATAGGGGTTCCGAAAAAGTAATTTTTTTCCCATTATCCCATGTGCTCAGTATACTGAATATATCTAGCTCTTTCTCAAGAAATGATTGAATTTTATTTGCTGGACTGACAATTGTATTTTTATGACAATCAACTATTTAACTAATCAAAAACAATGCACATTCATCTAATAGTCCTGGAGCAACAACTGGAATAGAATTGCCTACCAACATGTTTTCCCTCTTTATTTTCATAATTTTTATAAATCAAGAAAATGATTCTTACGTGTCGATTAAATTTCAGTCCTCCATCCGGATTCAATAGAATTTTTCATGCGAAACCACAATTGGAGTAAGAAAGTCGGGTGGAAAGGTAAATTATAGTTTTATTCAATTCAAGAAATACATACATGTAAAAATTAAATTTGAGATGAAATATCGATTTCACAAATTTTTTTTTTCAGCAACGTTTCTGTTTGATGATGAAAATTATGTACGAAATATACAATCGATAACGTTTTGATATCCTTCCTTCCATAGAGCATCGATTATTCATTTTGAAATTTCGTCGATTACTATAAAGGACAAGTGAAAATTTTAAATGAAGAATGATTGCATGTCATTTCTAATGCGATGAAAAATCAAAAACTTCCATTAGTCTTTTAGCAAAATTTTGTATTATTTCGATTGTTGCATTCGAAAATATTAGATTAAATTCATTTCCCTGATTAGTTGAAAACAGTGATTGCTTCTGAGATCAATAATTGGTTACACATTTTTTATAATGGTTATTACGTAACCGTATTATTCTTCGGATGCAATTTCAATCAACCAGTACAAAATATAACAGATATACGCGATGTATAATCAAGTATTTAACTGGACCACTGTAGATATGTCTGTCTAATATACAGTGTGTTTCATTTCTCATGGAAACACCCCCGTATCTTCCGTAATTTTCGACGTAGAACCATAAAATTTCCAGGATCGATAGATACACTAGAAATGAACTCACTGCACAAAGGAGTTATCCTACGTGATATACACTGCACGCCAGCAGCGATGGAACCACCCATTTTTCCGGAAAATTATATTAGGGGCCAAAATTGGCCCAAAATTCCTTCGGATTCGTGTTCAGGATCCCCGAATTACTACTAATACACCAGTTTCCTGGAAAATTTTCAGTCCTGAAAAATTCTAATTTGTTTCACTTCTCATGGAAACACCCCCGTATCTTCCGTAATTTTCGACGTAGAACCATGAAATTTTCAGGATCGATAGATACCCTAGAAATAAACTCACTGCACAAAAAGGGTCATCCTATGTGATATACACTACACGCCACCAGCGATGGAACCACCTATTTTTCCGGAAAGTTATATGAGGGGGCAAAAATGGCCCGAAATTCCTTCGGATTCGTGTTCAGGATCCCCAAATTACTACTACTACGCCAGCCTCCTGGAAAATTTTCAGTCCTGAAAAATTCTAATTTGTTTCACTTCTCATGGAAACACCCCCGTATCTTCCGTAATTTTCGACGTAGAACCATGAAATTTTCAGGATCGATAGATACACTAGAAATAAACTCACTGCACAAAAGGGGTCATTCTATGTGATATACACTGCACGCCACTAGCGATGGAACCACCCATTTTTCCGGAAAGTTATATGAGGGGGCAAAAATGGCCCGAAATTCCCTCGGATTCGTGTTCAGGATCCCCAAATTACTACTAATACACCAGTCTCCTGGAAAATATTTTCATTCCTGAAAAATTCTAATTTATTTTACTTGTCATGGAAACGCCCCCGTATCTTTCTCTTCGAAAATTATGAAACTCTCTAGATTGATAGATATGATGAAAGTGCACGTATCAAATAAGTGGCCTTGTCCTAATTGATATACCCCTCAGTTGCGACGGAGCTACATTAGAGTCGATATGGATTTGGTATTCATAAACTTAATTTTCTTATCACATGTCTCTCCTCACAGAAGGTGAGTTGTGCTATACCTCCGCACTCCGCACTTACTGTTTATAATATTAAGAATTGGACAATGGTTTTCCATGAATATCAATAATAATTTCGATGTATCATTCAATTTTTCTGCGCAGACCAGAATATGTTTTTATAACTTTGAACTTGGATTCCAGCAATATCAAATTTCAAATAAATTACGGAGGGTTCGTGAAAAATGTCTATTTTCAGTAATGCATAAGATGATAATGAATTTATTTTTTGCGGCACTCGTAACAGGAAGGATTGGTTGAATTATTGCATTCTGAATGACAACATTTTCTCCAATCCACCCTCTAATATTATACATTTTTGGTCTCCTTCTATTATTTCTCTTCTCAGTTTCCCCATGTATTATCTTGATATGTTTCGGGTTGTTCTTGTATACTTTGTTTTTCAATGTGAATGGATCAGAACCATCCACAAAATCATATTTTTCCCCACACCATAGAAACTCTTCAAACGCATCGGAAAATTAATTTTCAAAGAAATGAACTATTTCTTTGTTTAGATTTTGATTGCACATCATACTTTTACTTCATGAAATGTTATTTGATCTTTACAATTCCCCGCAAAATACGAAATCTCATATCATTTCTCCATCGTTATCTACATATGAATGAATGAACAAATCATTTTTTCATCGAATTGAAAGGATTGAAGTTAATCAAAAGCAGACTGTGCCTTGACATTGCCATGGAAAACAATTCCTTATTGATATTTACTGACAACTTGTATTTGACGTTGAATTTAATATCACCACCAGTCTAGTTTCCACGAATTATTCCTAATTATTACTGTTGTTTTTGCGTTGTCCCCGCTTTTTTCGTTTTTGAAGATGGTCCGTAGATCTGTTGAAGAGAAAGTTGAAATCGTGTTGTTGGTTGGTGAAGGTACGGGATCTTACCGTGAAGCAGCCTCTGAATTCAACAGAAGACATCCGCACGAACCTTCAATTGGCCCAGGAACAGTTTCCAAAATATTTATTCTCTTCAAAAGCACCGGCCAAGTTACGAAGGATAGAAAACTAGTTAGGCACCATATTGAAGATGATGTCATTTTGGCGGCTTATCGAGCTGATCCTCATATTAGTTTGAGAAATGTAACACTCCAGCTCAATATAAGCCACATTAAAATTTGGAGGTGTTTGAAAAGACATAAAATGCATGCTTCCAAACCCAAATTTCTCCACACCCTACATCCAGGAGACGAAAACAGACGGATGGAGTTTTGTTTATGGGCACAAGGAAACTACCTAAATAACGGTAATTTTCTAAAGAACATTTTATATAGCGATGAAGCGACTTTTACCACCAATGGAGTGGTAACTTCCCAGAATATGAGATTCTAAGCTGAAGAAAATCCACATTGGGTTGTGAATTGTAAAAATCAAATATCTCATGAAGTCAATGTATGGTGTGGGATATTGAATGATAGAATTTTAGGACCCTATTTTTTCGATCGAAATCTGAATGGAGAACTATTTGTCAATTTCCTGGAGAATGAATTTTCAGAGGCATTGCGGAAACTTCCTGTGGTTATAAGAAATAACGTGATTTTTCAATTGGATGGTTCACCGGTGCACAATTATAGGATAACGAGGGAGTGGCTTAATAGGAATTTACCTATGAGATGGCCTCCGCGGTCGCCTGATTTAACCTCGATGGATTTTTATTTATGGGGAACATTAAAAAACAAGGTTTATAAGAATAGGCCGCTAACTCGTGATGATCTCCGTGCGAGGATTACTGAAGCATGCCAAGAGGTAACACGAGAAGAACTGAGGAAAGTTGGGAGAAATATCAGAAAGAGACTTGATAAATGTATCCCATCGGAGGGGAGATTGATAGAAGGAACTATCATTTGAGAATGTGTGGATATTGTACGATTTGAAATTCAATTATTCTTCTGGTAAAGTAAAATTTATATTATGCACGAACCATTCGTATTTAATTTGAAATGCAATTTTTCCACAGTGAAAGTCCAAGTTTCAAAGAAATATAATTCCAATTCGCGGGGAAACATTCAATGATACAATGAAACTGTTATTCTTGTTGATCACGGAAAACACGAGAAAAATAATTGAGTTATACTTATGCATTCAATATTGCCACTAATTCATAACTCATTATAAGCTGCACAAAAAAGTCATCGAGTAATTTTCTTGTATAGTTTGACAAAATCTATAGGTATATTTTGAAAATTTCCATCGATCCTCGAAATTTCAACACTATATTTTTTTTCGAAAAAATTGATTGTTCACGACTGGCGTGCATTGTATATCACTACTTACAATCCATTGAGTCAATAGTTGCATTTCTGGGATATTCATCAATTCAAAGAATTTCGTCATTTTAATTCGATAATAACGGAAGATACGGGGGCGTTTCCATGAGAAGAGAAACAAATTAGAATTTTTTAGGACTGAAATTTTTTCCAGGAGACTGGTGTATTAGTAGTAATTTGGGGATCCTGAACACGAATCCGAAGGAATTTCGGGTCATTTTTCCCCCCTAATATAACTTTCCGGAAAAATGGGTGGTTCCATCGCTGCTGGCGTGCAGTGTATATCACAAAGGATGACCTCTTTAATGCAGTGAGTTCATTCCTAGTGTATCTATTGATCCTGAAAATGTCATGGTTCTACGTCAAAAATTACGGAAGATACGGGGGTGTTTCCATGAAAAGTGAAACAAATTAGGATTTTTCAGGACTGAAAATTTTTTAGGAGACTGGTGTATTAATAGTAATTTGGGGATCCTGAACACGAATCCGAAGGAATTTCGGGCCAATTTTGCCCCCTAATATAATTTTCCGGAAAAATGGGTGGTTCCATCGCTGCTGGCGTGCAGTGTATATCACGTCGGATGACTCGTTTTCTGCAGTGAGTTCAGTTCTAGTGTATCTATTGATCCTGGGAATTTTATGGTTCTACGTCGAAAATTACGGAAGATACGTGGGTGTTTTCATGAGAAGTGAAACACACTGTATATCTTAAACCTATTTGTACAATGTTTGCATTTATGGCCAAATTATAAAAAAGACTGTTCCGTTGAACAATGACAATTGCAAATCTCTTGCTTCACGTAAAATATTAGTCGTAATTTAAATTGCAATTTGCATAACTTTTGCAATTATTTCAGAAGTTGTAAAAATGCAAAAAAAATATATTGGTGGATAAATAGGTTCCGTTTTTCGTATGAGGTTGCAAAGTTACATATCCACTAAGACCAATATTCTCTTTATTTGCAATCACAATAAAAAACTTTCTAATTATTTCAATGCTTGTGTGTATTGAAAATGGGAGCGTCGATAAAAAAGTTGGATGAATAAATGAGCGTTTTTCAGAAATGGTTGCAAATGTATGTAATGAAAAACTTAAAAAAATGCCAAAAAATAAGGTTCCGTAACTTTTACAAGGTTGCAAACTCAATGCATGTTGTAAAACACCATTACTATAGGTATGCTTAGTTTGCAGAACTTTTGCAATTTTCAGTGCAATAATAAAGCATGAACACGTTTATTGCAATTAAAACAATGTTCCGTTCATCGCAAACTTCTGAAAAATGTTATAGTTTGTTTTCATTGATGCCCTAACATACCATTGTAGTTCGAAAACTTTTGGAATTAATGTTAATTGATTGTCTATATCAACTGGCCTACTGTTGAATTTGATGAACATGAAACAATAATTTTCGTACGTTACGAATGGTTCCTTCATTATGTTCTCTTTTTCAGGAGGAATCCAGTATAAAGGGTAACTTGGATTCATTGCAAAAAAACACCAACGATATTGGTGTACAGGATACAGATTCATCTAAAGAATATATTTCCAAAGTTGCATCACATCAAGACAACCACTATATCAATATCGAACAAAAAATATCATCTAACCATGATTCTACTGAGAAACATGATGGTTCTGATGGAGGTGAAGGTGAGTTCACGTAATAAACAAAACTATATAAATTTTGCATCATGATGATTGATTATATTTATTCAATTTCATCACTTAAATCTCGAGCGTTTAATTTTTTATAATTCATAATTTTCATGCTTGATGAGTGCCGAAAAATATAGTATTTGTATTTGATACAATTGTAAAATTTTACATATTGAAAATTCGTAAGGTACTGAATAAATTCATTTTTACTAACTATCCATTTCTGAGGAATCTCCTGAGACATATCTATTTTTAATTTCAATTTGCCACATTTATAAGGAAAAATTTAATATACAGGGTGATCCATGTTTGATTGACTAATGACGTCCGCGACAATTTTTTCGAGTAGAACACCCTATATATTATTTAATTTTTGGAATTTCCATAGAAAGCTGATTTCAAAAATATACCACACATAGGGTTTGTATACAGTGCGTCCGTTAAATTCAGTGCTCTCGTAAAATAGTGGATAAATTCGTAGAAAATTAAAGGAATAATTTTTGGAAAGAACGCTCGGAGCCATCGAATTTTATTTTTGTTTGGGCATTCTTTCAAATTGAATGAATCTATACAGAATGATTCGTGTAGGAGAAATTACGTCATCGGTATTTTTCTAATGGAAACTCCATTTTTCATTACGGAATGAGAGAAGGTGGTTATGAGTATGGGTGAAATGAAAATAAAATAAGAAAAACTATTTTAAAAATATGGAAATACTAAATTTAATGGCAATGATAGCTCCAAACAACAATCAAATTGAATGTTGAAATTGTGCATCCGTTTGCTATACGACTATTTCCATTACTTGGCAGTCGCCATTGCGACCAGAATTTTGTTTTTATTGCTGAATAATTTTTGGGAAGTTATTTCTTTGAAGGATAACATATCTTATCGTTTGTCGATACATTATTGAGTAGTAACTTTGTCATTTCATGGAAAATGATTAATTAAAATCACTCAACCATATAGGCATTAAAATGATATGGTAACAATGAAAATGAATATTAATATTGGATCAGTTTCTTGTAGTGGTGTCAAATACAAAAATAATTTACTGATTACTCAGAAAGTTATGGGAAATAAAATTCAAAATAACACTGAAAAAATATTCACTTTGAAAAAAAATTTCTTCTTATATGCATTTAAGGTAGTTCCGCCACGAGACAGTTGAATTAGGAAATTATTAAAATTTGGCATACGTATTGTTCAACATGTGAACAACGCCTCTATAAAATTTTAACAAGTTTGACCATCCTGAACCCGAGATATTGTAACGAAAATAAACTTAACTTGGTTTTACTAATTTATTTCACACTTAAATTTACAACTAATTCATATTACTAACTACGCCACTGTATCGCTCGACGTTATCGGCTGCTAAGACTGAGACTCCCTCTTGAGGATTGCCTATTTATTTCCGTTACAGAATTATCGATGTCTCCAATTCTGGCGGTTGGCGAACAGCATGTTCCAGTTATTTCCAATATTGACCGTTGTTTTCCGCGGCAGCGCGACTGGATTGTTCTCGAATATCTCCGGGGGTGACATCATCGTTGTCGATGGCAACGCGTGAGGCGACAGGTCCGGCCTAGGTTCGTTACATTGCCCCCTTCTTAAAGACATTTCGTCCCGAAATGTCATCCTTGAGTGTGACGATATCTGCATGACTCCCCATTTGCACCGTGAAGTTCGATGGAAGTAACCTCCACGGTCTTCATGATCGGTCGTGGAAGAGGTTACAGCAAACCAAAATCTTGACGCCGCTGGATCTGAATATCGCCTCCAGCATACTTCTTATGACTCTCCAGTCCAACCCATCAATACCACAGGACAATTTTGGAATTGCTAGATCCACCAGATTCTGGTCCACCATAGTATCTCTTAGTTTGGTGAGACTCCTCCAGACATCTTCATAGGACGGTTTATCTTGGGAATGCCTCTTGGTAACTAGGTGGTAGATGTTTCTCTGGCCTTTCTTCAACTGTAGCACCCCACCAACTTCTGGATTCTGCTCCCGCAGTGTTTGGAGTTGACCAAATTTCTTGAAAACACTACGGCGATGACCCTGGACATTCGAAGATCTTCTGCCACACAGAACGCGCTACTGCGTAGTCAGCGAGGCACCTCGATAAGGTCTCGAGACTCCTCTCTAGTAACCCCATGTAGCAACTTACTGCCCGTTTGAATACAAGGACATAAACCTCTCAAACGTCATATAATCCTCCGGCGGCGAGGGTGCGAACTTGGTCATGGTTTCCAGCGTAAGGGCCAACCTGTTGAAATGGACGACCCTTGGTTTCCCTCGGGGTGGCTTATGGATTCGGTACACAAGGTCGTTTATCCTTTTCACGATTTTATACGGGCCTTCCCACGAGTTCCGCAACTTTGGTGATAGTCCACGACGACGTTTGGGGTTGTACAGTCAAACCAGGTCATCAACCTTAAACCCTCCAGCGTCGGCCTTGATGTCATAGGTCTTCTTCATTTTATCGCTGGCACTCTGGATGTTCAACCGGACTCGTTCGTGGATGTCGTCCATTCTCTGCCGAAGTTTGCTGACGTAGTCCTCTCCCGCAGTGTCTTGTCCTGGCGGTATCCCAAACTTCAGGTCACAAGGCAGTCGCAGTTCTCGGCCCATTATAATACTAGCAGGAGCATGACCGGTTGACTCGTGTACTGCGGATCGATAGGCCATCAGGAACAAATGAAGATACTGGTCCCAGTCTCTTTGATGGTCAGAGACAACCTTGGACAAGTGGCGGTTAATCGTCCTGTTCATCCGTTCCACCATTCCATCGGACTGCGGATGTAGGGCCGTGATTCTTGTCTTGCGGATGTTCAGCAGTAGACATATTTCTTGGAACAGGTTGGATTCGAAATTTCTGCCTTGATCCGAGTGCAGCTCCATTGGAATACCGAATCGACATATCCACTCTTTCACCAAGACGTCGGCGACGGTGATGGCTTCCTGGTTGGGCAGGGCATAGGCTTCTGCCCACTTACTGAAGTAGTCCATTGCCACAAGGATGTATTTATTCCCGTGGTCGGATACGGGAAACGTGCCGGCGATGTCAATGGCGATTCTCTCGAACGGGCTGCCTACGTTGTACTGACGCATCGGGGCCTTGGGTCGTATTCGAGGTCCATTGCTAGCAGCGCATACAGCGCACTTTCTGCACCAGTCCTGGACGTCAGCTTGACAATTGGCCCAGTAAAACCGTTGCCTCACTTTCTGCAGGGTCTTCGTCACTCCCAGATGTCCTCCAGCGACTCCATCATGGATTTCCCGCAGCACTTCCTCTCTTCTGTTCCTGGGAACAATTATTTGGCGTCTGTCTTCCCCACCAATATCGGCCTCCAACACACGTTTCAGGATCCCATTGTCCAGAATAAGAGAGTTCCATTGTGCCCAATAGGACTTAACAGCCGGCGAGTAACCTGCGACTTCCTGCCATGATGGTCTTCGATTGCCCTTCTTCCAGCTGACGACTAAGCCAAGGTCGGGGTCTTTCTCTTGGTCTTTCTGGATCTTGCTGTCATTCCAGTTGTCATCCATTGCCGCGGTTCTAGAAAGTGTTGCTTCTTTCTCTTCTGCTCGTCGGCAATGTGAGCAATCATCTGGACATGGTCTTCGCGACAAGGCATCTGCATTCTTATGGCTAGTTCCGGCTCGATGTTCGATCTCGAAATCGAATTCTTGGAGTCTCTCGATCCAACGTGCTACTTGACCCTCAGGATTTTTGAACTGTAAGAGCCATTTGAGAGCTGCATGGTCCGTTCCCAACAGGAATCTTTTTCCATACACGTACTTGTAGAAGTGCTCCACTCCCTTTACAACAGCTGACAGCTCTCGCCTGGTGACACAGTAATTGCGCTCTGGTTTGCTAAGCGTCTTGCTAAAATAACCAATGACCTTCTCCTGTCCCTCCTGGATCTGAGATAGGACAGCTCCAAGTCCCACGTTGCTGGCGTCCGTATCCAAAATGAATTTCCCTTTGGGTAGGGGATAGCTCAGTATAGGTGCGTTGATCAAAGCTCCTTTCAGCTTCCTGAATGAATCTTGACATTCTTCGGACCACTGGAACTTTGTTTGGCCTTCCGTGAGCCTGGTCGGTGGTTTAGCGATGTTGGCGAATCCCAGCACATATCGGCGATAGTATGTGCATAAACCAAGGAAACTTCGAAGTTAGTGAATGTCTTTTGGGATGGGCCAATCCTTAACAGCTTTGATCTTCTGGTCATCCACTGCTACTCCTTCCCCAGAGACAACGTGGCCAAGGTATCATACTTCTTTTTGGAACAGATGGCATTTCTTAGGGCTCAGCTTCAATCCGGAGTTCCTCAGTCGCAGGAATACTTCCTCCAAGTTTTCACGTGGTCCTCGAACGATCTGCCGACCACAATTATGTCGTCGAGATACACTAGACACGTGTTCCATGAGAGTCCCTTCAGTACTGTTTCCATCAATCTTTCGAATGTGGCGGGAGCATTACAGAGCCCGAATGGCATAACGGTGAACTGCCACAATCCTGAGCCGATGGTAAAAGCAGTCTTTTCTCGATCTTCCTGAGCCAGTTCTACTTGCCAGTATCCACTCTTCAGATCAAGGGTCGAGAAAATCGTGGAACCAGCCAACGTGTCTAGGGTGTCATCTATTCTCGGGAGAGGGTAACTGTCCTTCTTCGTGACATTATTAAGTTGGCGATAGTCTACACAAAGCGTGTCGATCCATCCTTTTTTCTTCACCAGTACGACTGGAAGGACCAGGGACTGTCAGATGGTTCGATAACTCCTTCTTTCCCATATCGCTGACTATTTTGTCAGCCTTTCCTTCTTGGCAAGAGGAAGTCTTTTGCTGATTGCCGGATCGGTCGAGCACCTCCAGTATCAATCTTGTGCTGGACCACATTAGTTCGACCGCCTTTTCCTTGTCCGGTATCGAAGATGTCTTGGTACTTTTTGACTAAATCTCTTAGTTTGGGCTGTTGAGCTGGTTTTATGTCTTTGGAAGAGATGGCAACTAATTTTTCTAGTTCTGTGGGTAAGTTGTTGGGTTGGCTAATCGTACCTCGTACGCCCCGGATCACAGACGAAACTGACGAGCAGTGCCCTAAAATTGTTCCTTTCTTTAAGGTCACTGGAAAGTAATTGACATTCATGACCCTTACCGGCACAAATTCTTTCAGCACGTAACAGGGTTTTCCCTAGGGCAATCCCTCGTCCAATTTTCTCATCATGAAGTTTGGGCTCGAACATCACCACGTCTCCACTGCTCGCACTCCCGTCCAGGCGAGCCTCCAGAATGGTTTCAGCCCTCTCAGGTACGCTTACATCTTCAGCCAACAACACACGGATCAACTCCTCACTTCTCCCATGAAGCACCAGCTCTTATCCGTTGACACGTAGGACGCCGTCTTTGAAATCCAATTCAAACCCTCTGGAATTCATGATGTCCATTCCGATGATCGCATCGTCTTCGATGTCCGCTACAAGTGCCTGATGTTTCACTTTAGTGCTGCCCAAAATTATTTCATTCGCTAGCTCGCCATATACAGTAGCTGGCTCCCCTGTTGCTGTGCGTAGCTGCCAAGTTGTCGGTTCAACCCGTTCCGATGTTCTGGCAAAGGAAGGCCCGAGAATTGTCCTAGTCGCACCTGTATCTAGCAGCATGGTGCAAGGCTCGTTATTGATGAGACCGTCTACGAAGACACCTCTGTTCTGTCGTTTCAGGACAGCGACATATGCGTTGTTAACGGGGGCTCGTTGTACACAGGCCAACGATTGCCCCTCCTCATCGACCCTCTTCAGTTTTCCTGCGCCTGTGTCGATTCTTTGGATGTTGGACATTTGCTACGCAGGTGTCCGATTTTTCCACAATTCCAGCATCTTAACTGTCTTCTCTCAGGGAACACTTCCTCAATCACTTTCCTTATGGCAGCTCCCAGATTAACAGGCTCCTGTGAGTCTTCCTCAACCATTCGGACTTTACTCTGGCTTTTGCAAGATTGTTTCGCTGCCTCGAATTCCAAAGCGCGTGCCAGTGCGTCTACGAGATGTGTTGGACGGGCTAGTGTCAACGCTTGTCTGGTTTCTTGGTCACGGAGTCCATCCAGGAATGCTTGAACCGCTAGTCGCTCCATTACATTTTCTGGTGTGGCTGGATATGCGAGACGAACCAAGCGTGCAATGTCAGTTTCGAATTCTTGTAAGGATTCGCCCGATTTTTGGCAGCGATTTTTCAGCTGGGAGTGGTATACGTGTTCCAAATGGGCCTGACCATATCGTAATTCTAGATGTTTAATCAGCTGATCATAGTCCTCCTGTTCTTGGGCGGTGAGAGTTTGTAGAATATTCGTCGCTTCTCCACGTAATGCAAGTGTTAGTGCTACAGCTCTTTCCCCTGCATTCCATCCGTTTGCTTTGGCCGCTGCTTCAAACTGCCGGCGGTAATTTGCCCATGGAGTTTTTCCGTCGAACTGAAGCGGCTTCATGGAGAGCTTTCCTAGCCCAGAAATGACCTTGACATCTTGTATACCCTCTTGAACTTTATCCAAGTTCAAATACAAGTCCAGCATTGAATTTTTGTTAACCATCTCTGTGGAGGGCACACTATCAATTTGTTTTTCCAGCTTACTGATCGTTTCCTTTATTTTGTCCATTTCTGCCTCGACGGTTCCTATTCTTTTTTCTAGACGATTCGCTACACCACAGAGTTCTTTTTTTAGGCCTTCTGTATTTTCTAGAAGCTTCTCTTCAATTTTCTCTATTATCGGACTCAAATCACCTCCGGGAACTTCGAATAAAAATGTTTCGGGGTCCTCACCTTCTTGTATAAGTCCTTCTGCAAGTCTTTCCTGGAGTACTTGCTTTTACCCGTTGTTTCCAGTTCCCTTTCCTCCAATTCCTGTTTCAATTCTGCTACCTTCAAATCCGCAAGGCGCACTTTTCTTTGAACACATTTTGTCTTTGACGAGGTATCAGTCTGTTTCACACAAAAAGTTTATCAGTTTGTGAAAAATTCACTTCGCGAATTCCTTTCCACGGGCCACCAGTCTATTGTCTGTTTCACGCGAACAATGCATCAGTTTATATTCCCACGCACAATTGTCCACTTCGCGAAAACCGGGCCACTGTCTATTTTGGGCGTACAAAAAGGTCTATCAATTTATTTTTCTGACTATCCACTCCACGATCACTTGTTTATTTTCAAAATCTCGCTTCCGACACCAATTGTAACGTAAATAAACTTAACTTAACTTAACTAATTTATTTCACACTTAAATTTACAACTAATTCATATTACTAACTACGCCACTGTATCGCTCGACGTTATCGGCTGCTAAGACTGAGACTCCCTCTTGAGGATTGCCTATTTATCTCCGTTACAGAATTCTCGATGTCTCTAATTCTCTGCGGTTGGCGAACAGCATGTTCCAGTTATTTCCAATATTGACCGTTGTTTTCTGCGGCAGCGCGACTGGATTGTTCTCGAATATCTCCGGGGGTGACATCATCGTTGTCGATGGCAACGCGTGAGGCGACAGGTCCGGCCTAGGTTCGTTACAATATATATAATTGAAGTTGACTCAATTAACACGTAACATATGGACCACCGTTAGTACTAAAATTAAGACGTTTATGAAAAACGAGGAGGAGCTAGGGCAGGATATCACAGATATTGTGAAAAAAAAATAAAAGGGATTGACCATCTAGTTTGACAGATATAGTCAAAACTACTCTCGTTATTCAAAATAGTCTGCGGGGAAGTGCACAGCCTGAAGGGGGGGTAGTAGAGAAATGCGGATTGTGCCAGGGGACTTTTTGAAGAAGGACGGGGGACCATTTGAGGGTCTGAACGCGAAAAAAACTCTTTCTCCTAGTTGACCCCATCGATTTTAACGATAGCCCCCCCCTGCCCCCCAAAAAAAAGTTCAAAAAGAGTACTACAAAAAAGTCCATTGAAGTTTTATCGAAAAACGATAATTTTTTCCAAATGACGTATGATTTCTAGTGAGGGGGAAGGGGGGGCCCGGATCTGAAATTATTTGTTTTGCTGCGCTTTTCGGGGACATCAATTTTTTGAGTCGCCGACTTTGTATAACGAAGAAATTGGGGGGGCAAGTGCCCTCCTTCAAAAAAATTTTTTTTCGCCTTTCAAATCAAAAAGTACTTTGAAATTTTTCGATTCCGTTGAAAATAATTTCCTAATTCGACTGTCTCGTGGCGGAACTACCTTAATTCCTCCTACTGATTCGTGGGAAAAATAAATCATTAGTCACCCCACAAAAGTATTCACAACCTCAAACACGACATGCTAATTATCTTTTTTCCATTAATTACATTTCGAATTGAACTCAAAATCATGCTCAAGATTTGGCTGCCTCGCCCTTCATCATTGTGTCCAATTAAATCCAATGAAATGAATATGTTCATAGTAAATTAATATATTCGTTCTAATCCATAGAACACCACCATCATCATCACGATCATGACAAGAATGCCTACTACAAATTTGAATATGCTGTCAACGACCAAAAAACTCACGATATAAAAAGACAAAAAGAAGAAAGGAAAGGAGACGTTGTACAGGGGGAATATTCTCTACAAGAAGAAGATGGAAACGTAAGAACCGTTAAATATTATGCTGACTGGAGAACTGGATTCCATGCGCAAGTCCATAATTCCAAAACAAAATCAACAGTTGGATGAATTCTTCTGCCAAATAAAAAATTTAAGTTTTCACTATAGTTGCCATTCTGTTATAGGTTGTAAAGTTGTTGATTTAATACTAGTCTAACATTGTTATTTGATGTTTTTTTGTTCTAGATATTGTGATAATATTTTCTAATAAAAGTTTTTTCACATCCTTCTTGTCATCAACAAAGAATCATCAAAAATGATCAAGAACTATTTTTTATTAACTTTATTCCTACCACTTGACCTACCCAATATGTATCCACTTGATATCGCGGAGAAAATGCGAAGGAATATACAAAAACTACGAATACTTTTTTATTGTATAATTGAAATTTCCCTTCTCATAGGTCCATACATACGCACATTTATGTTGATTTTACATACATACAGACGTACAGGAATTTCTTAAATCTAAATTACCGAAACTGAGAAAAATCAATATGAAAAATGATGAAAATTAGTGTAGTTTGCCCTTTCATTTTGGATTCGATTCTTTTTGATTTTGGCACTTTGTCTCTTCAGTATTTGGGCCCACTATACTGATTTTCGGATAACAATACCCACTGATCTTTACGGAAATACATTTTTTAGAGTAGGAATCCAAATGTAAAATCTCAGACCCAACTCAAACAAATATTACAACACAGAAAATAAAATATCGGAAATCATTTCAAAATCTATTCAATGATATACAAACAACTAGGATATATTGAGCAACATGGCTTTTTTGAATAGAAATGCACCAAGTTAAAGAAATGGTGTAAGTTTTGTTATTGTGCGATGTTGCATTACCAGAATTTGACTTTTTTATGTGATCGGATATTTTTGGTAAACATATCTAATTAGTTGATGAAATACGTTGATCCATAATATCATACAAAATTTAATCTACAGAAATAATAACAGTATTTTTCATATACAGATGGTCCATGAAGTCACACACCCCCTAATTGTTTTTTATATAAAAACACTTGAATATTCGGTTTTTATTTCGAGGGTAGCTTCACACCCTCAAACTCGCAGAAATCCCACTCTGAAATATTAAAGTACACTATAGATGAAAATTAATTATTGAGTTTGTCAGAATCGCAATAAAATATTCTAGTTGGTTTATGATTTTTAGAGTTTGGAATTCAATGAAAATGAAATACAAAAATCGTAATGCGATTTGGGAAATCAAAAGTTCCATTATTGGCATTTGAAATCAAAGTAATGTGTTCTTCAAAATATTTTGAGTCCAGTTTTATGCATTGTAAGACAGCTAGGGGTATTCTATGGATGCACTGTATACAAAATGTAAATGCTGTTTGGTTATTAAGTTCTGACATATCACAAACGAATTTCTCGGGTTTTTTTTTTGGTGTTGAATCGAAATATTCAAGATCGAATAACTCGTGTTAATTGAAAAATCGACAAAAAAATGGGGAAATGATCACGTAATAATTCTGGGATATACTTATTCAATTCATTTTGGAGATCAACTTATTTTATCAATTGCATACACCGTTTCTATGCCATAATCATTATAATTAAATCATTAAACTATTATGTATTCTTTTAAAAATACACATCTATTTCATTAAATCTACATACGGATCAACTATTACTAAATTTTTATATATTCAATAATAATGGTGACAATAACTATTATAAAAAAAGTCAAAAAATGCACATTCTCAAAATTAACCGCAGTACTCTTGCACCACCAATATTCACTCAACATCGAAAAAATTTTCTGAATGAATGAAGTATTCTGAAAGATGAAACTATGATGAAAAACTTATACACTTTTTTCAATATGGTTTGATTTTGGAATATACTTTCTTGACTTAGTTTACAAAGTCATTTGATTTATCTACTGATTTACTTGATTGCATCAAATTACCATAAGGTTTTTGTAAAAATCCAACCATTTCAAATGGTAAATAAATGTATATTCAAATATTAACAAATACTTCATAGGAATATGTGTTTGAGATCTAAAATCAAAGTTTTGTACTCTAGGAGAAATTTTCAGTTCTGGGTGGTTAGCCGTGACATATTTCATATATGGGATTTATTGAAAATGATTGGGTGAATGCAATCCATGTATTCTCATATTTCACCTTATGGTAACAACAGGGTATATTCTTGAGGTGTGTTTTGATGGAAGTGAAACTAAATTTGAGTCTCCAACAGATATGCAAATCTCTCGAAAGTTGATAGATAAATCAGTTTATTTCTTCAGTTGATCATAATATAATCAACACACGTTACACTCAATATTCACAGCCGAATGTAATACTACCTAGAACTCATAAAAGAGGATTAGGCGTAAGGGAAGAAACACGATTGACCCTAATTTGTTTCGGGTTTGATAAAAGATAGGTAAAGTGCAGAATAATGAGATTCCGTGGACATCACAAGAAAATGCATGCACCCCTGGAATAGTCAGTGATGGGATATTTTTTTGACTACTGTACTGTTGAAATAATTCTTTACATATGCGACTCCAAGCTATGTAGTGTTCCACAATGTTGTCTTTATATGGAAAGTATACTAAGCTGATTTTCCAGCAAAAAAAAGCTATAACACACTTTTTTTCTCTTCTGATTGCTTAAGTAGGTTTTGAGAATTTCATGGAGTTTATTTGGGAATTGGTAAGAATAGCTCTCGCAGAGTGCTATCTATATTTCCTATAATAGGGTGTCTTTTAATACATATGAAAAATATGGTTATGATATTGATTTTTGTTATTCCATTGGGTCAATCTTCATGATCGATGATTCGTACAGAAAACTCGCGAAATACTCACTCTGTGATGAAAAGAAGAACGCGAAAATGAGAGGCTACTATAAATTGTTATGAAAAAGGCAGGTTTCTATTAAACAAAAATAAGTTGATGGTGGCCCCAAAGAGATGAAACGTCGTAGTGAAAATCTTATCATTGTAAATCATAGCTTGCATGAAATACAACTGAGAAGCCCCTTGCCGCTTATTCATATCTCTGATGTTTAAGGTGATAGATGAAAAAATAGACGATTTTCCATTTTCTTAATGTTATTCCAAGAGCGCTCATGGTATTCAGAATTCACCATTCCATTGTTCTAAAAAATACACAATTTTTGTCTAATTCAAACCATATATCCAATTAATACTGAGATATTAATAGTTAATAACAAATTTACGGCTCATTACATAATGATCCTAAATCTCTTCAGAAAATACAATCCATACAATCCTACGGAGACGTAGAAGGGCAAACAATAAAATATTTTCTAAAACATTTGGAATTGCCACTTTGAACTGACAAATTGTCACTTTGAAGTGACAATTGTCACTTTGAACTGACAATTGTCACTTTGAAGTGACAATTGTCACTTCGAACTGACAATTGTCACTTTGAACTGACAATTGTCACTTTAAAGTGACAATTCTCACTTTGAACTGACAATTGTCACTTTGAAGTGACAATTGTCAGTTGAAAGTGGCAATTCCAAAAGTTTTTAAAAGTATTTTGTTGTTGGCCCTTCTACGCCTTCGTACAATCCAGATCTCTTGGCTATACTCTACACAAAAATTATAAAGAAAAATCAGAGTTTGGAGTAGTCTCTGGGCTTTCATGAATCTTCGTATATTTTATTGCACGTTTTTTTCGAAAACGTAGGTATGAAATGAAAAATTACATGATCATGATCCATGATAGTCATATTATTATTATGTAGTTTAAATGCAATATACAAGAATGAATGAAAATCGATAATTATATTACGAACAGGTTTTCTGAACATTCCAAAAAATCATTGACTGAAACATAGACGAATATGTCACCCACGTATCTCAGAGTGAAGGTGAAAATTTCTCCATGAGTACGCCTTCATAAATATTTTTACTCCATAACGAAATTGTATCTATATAATAAAAAGTATCCTATAAAGAGTTTTAAATATACGCATATATCTAAAAAGTTTTACGCCCTGTATATTTAGTTACTCTTGGTACATGAGTTAGTCGAAAATTATTTAAATCAATGTATCTTAATTCTTAAATTACTTCATATCAAATTAAGTTCTTTTCTTGTTGAAAAAAATCAAATTATTCAGTGACAATGCTCAGTCGGAAGTGTCACAAATATTTAACAATATAATCGTTACATTACGTAATTAACAATTCGTTTTTTTACTTCTTAACAGTCCTTTGCACCATTCAAGCAGATCACTGATTTTTTCGTACTAATCTACTGACACATATGGCGAGCTTTGAGGGCGTTGCTAAAATCTGATAATAAATGTCTGAACACATAGGCCAATGGCCCAGTCGAAATTATGGGAAATAAATGCGTTGATCAGAACCAGATAAATTGTTGAATGGGTGTATTTTGAAATGAATAAGAAGTATCACCTAAATTTTGAAAAAAAAAATGGAATACAACTTCATATGAAAAGTATGGTACTCAAATTTCGAATTATATTTTCAAAATATTCAATTATAAACTCTTTTTTCGTCGGATCCAAGGTAAAAAAATAAAATTACCAAAAACCACCGATTATATTGAGACCAAAGCAACATCTTATTGTAGCGATAAAACAAGCAGAAGATAAAACTGTCGAAAAATTGATAAAAATAGTAGGTTGGGAGTTATCAACTTAAGTTCAAAACTAAACATAAAGAAATGTTCTGAATATTCAGAACATCTACCATATATATGGTAGATGCATTATTTGGTAGTTGCATTATTTTTTATTTTTCATCTTTTTGGCAAAGATTCGTTTCAGTTCCAATAAGATACGAATAAATGGAACTTTGGCCATGCATGTAATCAACCAGGAATCATGGCCGCTTCCAAATATCTCTTCATTTATATGATCTGCATCAAAATTATTTTCGCACAGTTCCAAGTGATGTTTCGAAGGGTTTTAATCGTTGAGAACTTATTCTCCACTTCCTGAACCGAATGTTGTTCCATTTAGGATAAATGTTGATTCATGAAATGTATATTTGAATGGTCATTTTTGACATTCCATATTTATTTCAAGTCTTATTCGTAATCGTCGCTTTACGAAATTCAAGCCAGCATCGAATGGGTATCATGATACATTGTCAATGGAATAGGTATAAGAAATATGTAAGCAAGTATGTTTTGAAATATACGTATTATACTTGATGACACATGATATTTGTAATGATTTCTATTTATTAATCGTTTTGTACTGAATCGTTCACATGTGTGTATCAACAAATATGTTTTCAATAAAAAATTATGGTGGATATTTCATTTTACCGTGTTTTTTCACTCGAATGAAGATTCAACCCCTCTTTCATCCGTTGTTCCTCTTGGATTACTATTTTTTTTTGTCGTAACTCATCATTTCATCACAAAATTATTCTTTGATCCTCCAAGTTCGATGAGTACACATACTTCTTGAAAAACAAGGCAGAAACCCATTGGTTAAAAAAAAAGGTTTGCCATACTGGAGTTTTATGATGAATATCACTCATACCAAAGTTCAAAACGGTCCTTCCACGATATTCTGTGTGATTCAGCCTGATCAACACATAATAGAAATAACCGAAACTTCATCGTCTCTTCCTCGAAAGAAACCTTCCTTGAATAAAAGTAAAATCTGATATATATAGGCATTTCACTACCTAGTATTTTTCTCATCATTGAATTTTGTTGATTCGCAATGTGAGTGTGAGCCATATAAAGAGTTATATCTTTGTAACCACAGAAAAAGTATAGTGTTCGAGTATGAATTGCGTTACTCGCTTTCGGCTCTGACATTTTCATATTCATTGGGAATTGGCTTGATTTTTGTACAATATTATAATTCTTCAACAATTTGGAAGTGCCTCATATATGGAATGTCTGTAGGATGAGCGTTTCTCAACAAGCTACATAAGCTGACATACTCTTTATACTAGGGATATAAGTAGATAAGCTGAACCATTAGTAGCTCACTTTAGATAACCTGGTGCCAAGTCTAGGGATTTTTGGGTCCGCCACTGAGGTCAACGAGCGTTCGAGGATGGTACGACCATGGGCGGTTCGTTAGAGGAGGGAAACTAGTATAACTACAAGGATTCAAGCGCAGTTAGAAGTGCGCTAGAATCCTTATAGCTGTACTACTCCTCCTCCTATAACGAACCGCCCATGGTTGGACCATCCTCGAACGCTCGTCGAACACAGTGGCGAAAAATCGACTTGGCTGGCACCAGGTGTCCTAAAGTGGTCTACTAATGGTATACCTTATCCACTTTTATAAGAACAAATACAGCATTGTTCAAGAAATTTGATGGTTTGGAGTTGTGGCAAAATATTTTGACTGTGCATATTTGCCGCGCGCCTCTATTGGCTAATTTGCAAGCTTCCTGAGAACGACAAGGATGATAAGTCCTCGTGGTCATCGCCTACTCTCCTCATTGGTTTCTCAGTGAAAGCGTCCATTCGCAAGGCAATCAGAAAAAAGTATCTCTCGAATTCAACGCTAGAAGCGCCTTTGATGATCTCAGTGTCGCTAAAGAAGAACGCGATAATATCACGGTCTCCTAGAAATGCTTATTTCTCTTTTTCAATAAAATTATGCATCGGCCGAAAGTAATTCATTTCAAAATACACCGATATACATATTATTTAGCCTGATAATGATAATAAACCCTCCGGAAATTGGTCTAATATAAAACAACATTACTTCCTCACAATGAAGATTGGAATAGAAGCACCAACGAAACCAAAAAAAAAAAATTTTGTGATGATTTAGGAATGTAACATGTGTTTTTCTGCTAGCTAACACGGATGATATAGTTGCTCACAAAAGATAACCCAGAAATTACCTAATAACTATATTTTGTTAACAAAGCCGCTCAAACCCCCCTGTTACCCCACAGCACTACCCAAACGCCGCAAACATGGGTTGATTTTTTTTCAGAAATGAAGGCAATATCGCAAGCCCTCATCTCGGCCCTATTGCTGGTTGTACGAATTGTGTATCTCCAGGCCAGTGCTGGTTTCAGTCAGAGACTTACGCGATGCGTTTAGCCTAGACATATTGTGATCTCTGGCCTTGCGCGGGAGTGTGGTAGAGGTCGGCTCTATACTACTGTCTCTTGGCTTCCATATGGGCGACCCTATAAAAACAATATTGGATCAGTTTTTGAGGTTATGAATGGCAATACTTTTGCTTCACACCATGACTTGTTGACTACTTTCGCCACCAGAATTTGAGTGTTGTTATTAAGTTTTTGAGTTATTAGATGTTTTATTTTTCAGGGAGGAATGCAGACTTGTTAATCGTACCGGATGCATCCGAAGGTTCATGAGTACATTATAAGGGTGATTATCAATTTAACATATACAGGGAGGGTCAGAATTAGAGAAAACTCCGTGCGGATTATTTAGGTTATTTGAAAAAATTGAAGTTCCCATCAAAGTTCTAACGCTGTACATTGAATTTCTGCGAAGGAATGTTCATAATAATCCACTTGAAAACATAGAAATCCAAAATTCTTACATGATACAGGATGGATAATGCAAAAAAAACTGTCAAAATGTGTTTGCTCATTCAAAATCTGTTTTTCTACATACAGGGTGACCCAGGGGTGCGTGCAAGCTCCATAACTTTTTTCTATCCGAGCTATCAACTTGATTTTTATTCAAACGATATGTCCGACAATGAGGAACATTCTGAAAATATTTATATACAGAATGTCCCAAGATAAGTCAGACAACTAAATTTTGTTTTTTAACCAACCCCCCATTTTTGTTAAAATTTTGGATTCGCCACTAATTGTCGATATACGCACCCAATTTAGACTTATCTGCAATGTTTTGATTTTGCCAATTTATGTGTCAAAATAGCGTCTGCATAGATCCAGAGAAAATTCATAATTTCAGAACAAATTTCAGAAACTCAACCACTTCTTCCAGTCGATTCCTCATGCCTACTACATTTTTTGACAATGAAAACTACAAATGGCAATAACTTGACTTTTTAAAAAGCAATACCCAATACTTTATTGCATCATTGCATGGCATTTTTCAAAAGCTTGTCGATATGAGGTCTACGTTAAGTTTGCGGATTTGTTGCAAAATAAAAAAAAATATGTTTTTTTCGGAAAAAAATGGAATCGAGTAGGCCGCTGTCGTAAAATTTGACAAATCTGTGTACTTTCAATAATTGTACACTTCTAATAGCCTTAATTTTTCGTACTTCTACTTTTAGGACACTTTATTCGTGTGTGTGTCATTGTTATCCTAACCTATCCACAAGTTCTGAATTTCAACCATAGTCTTAGTTGGATACAATTATGTGCATCAACTGTTGTATGTACTGATGAAGCACTATCAAATAATTTTCTTTCAATTGCACTGATAATAAGGGTAATAATCCGGGTATTACTAAGTGTTCCAAATTTTCATAATATCCGCTTTTTAAGAGGCGGATGCGTTGTCGTAACGAGTCGTAAAAAGGCCTATTGTCAATAATGAATTTAATTCGCGAAGAATGTGGTCTACTGTATTGGTGAAGCTGACATAAATCCTTCATTAACAAGCAGAATCTACCATAAAAAGTTAGGAGATCGGCTTGAACTCACTGGTAGTGTGTCTTATACCAAAAAGGAAGTTGTTGGTGGCCGGATCGATGAGGAAAATTAGTTGCAAGTTTTATTGATACTACAGGAAAATCCTCACTTAAGCACTTGGGAAATAACAGCGGAAACATATATTTCACAAAGCAGTGTGAACAGAATAATATTGAAACATAAGTTCCACCCTCATCATCTCAACCTACATCAAGAATTGTATGGTATTAATTTTGCAAATAGAGTTACGTTTTGTATTCAAATGAATAGCATGATTAACGAAGATTATAACACTTCAAACAAAATTCTGTTTTCTGATAAAGCAACGTTGAAGAACAACGGGTCGGTCAACAGACATAATATGCATTATTATGCAAACAAAAATTCTTACTGGTTGAGGACTGTTGATCACCGAAGACGATGGTCGCTCAATGTGTAGGGAGGAATTATTGAAAGAAATCACATTATTATACCCTACTTTTTTGACAATGTGCTGAATGGTGAGAAGTGGTTACATTTTCTTTGCGAACATCTCAGAATGTTAGTGGAAGTGGATTTGAACACCAGAAACACTATGTGGTTGCAACACGATCGTGTTGCAGTGCATAACCATAGGATAGTGCGAGAATTTTTAGATCGATCCTATCCTAATCGTTGGATAGGCAGAGGAGGTACTATTCCTTGGCCCACACGATCCCTAGATCTCACTCCTATGGATTTATTCTTTCAGGGATACGTGGAGAAAAGGGTTTCCAGAGATCGTGCAGATGTTATGAA
Source organism: Gonioctena quinquepunctata (assembly GCA_018342105.1). Classification (NCBI taxonomy): domain Eukaryota; kingdom Metazoa; phylum Arthropoda; class Insecta; order Coleoptera; family Chrysomelidae; genus Gonioctena; species Gonioctena quinquepunctata. Next base: position 488,060 of record JAFIRS010000092.1, read on the forward strand.
AAACAGGATCACGGAAGCTTTCCGTTCAACTGATGGAGCAATGCTTGCCAGAGTTCGGGGTTCGTTTACTAGAAGAACCTTTAGCCTCCTTCCTCAAAATGTTTCCATGGTTTCCTGTTAATCATCCTTTTCTGTTCTTGAAAAGACTACTAGAATAGTTTCCTTTCTGATGTACTCCTGTTTCTATTACAATTTCGTTTTGTTAAAACATTTTGTTCGGAATTGTATGGATGTGTCAAATTTTACGTCAGCGGTCTACTCGAATCTTTTTTTTTTCGAAAAAATCATCAACACTTCTTTATTGCAACAATCTCGCAAACAAAGTAGACTCACAAACGACAAAAAGCTATTGAAAATGCCATCACGATGCAATAAAATATAGGTGTTGTATTCGAAATGTAAGTTTGTCATTTTCAAAAAATCTAGTAGGCGATGGAACATCGACTCTCAATTCGCCTTCATCTCGAAAGATGCGCTGAAGCCTGAGGAATCGACTTCCAACAAGTTGGTTGAGTTATCTGGAATGGTTATGAATTTGTCTGTGGGTCTATGTACGACACTATTTTGACACATAAACTGACATAAGTCAAAAACTATTGCAGATAAGATAAACCCGGGTATGAAAAAATGCAACAAAAATGAGGGGGGTTGCGCCATTTAAAAAACAGAACTTGGTTGTGTATCTTATTTTAGGACATCCTGTATATAAACAGAATATTCTAAGAATGTGTGATTATTAAAGCTGAGCAGATAACCTCCATTTTTTTCTAAGGAAGGTATCTCTGATTTCTAAAAAAGGTATCTCTGGAAGTCTTAATATTCAGCTACGTGAAATGCTTTCTCTTTTTGTTCAGTTAGAATGGTTATCAAATGTCAGGAATTGTGTTCTCATCACAGACGTGACAAAAATATCACTGAAAATAACTGTAACTACGCTACTGGGTATGGCAAAATAAAAATCTCATATTACTAACTCTTTCTCGTTGTAGATGTTTTAAATTTCAATTCCAGAGATCTACAAGAAAATGATCGAAAACAATTCGTACAGTTTTACCGCCCTGCAGGAAGCATTTTTAGAGAGGGGTTGTTTGAAAACTTCCTGTATCAAACTGCCCTAAACGTAAGGGATTTGCAAACAGTTCCCTAATATTAAACAAAACCTATGCGTATATGAACTTGCCCTTACAATGAGATAAGTGTTGATATCCTAAAGAGGTCTACAGGTGTACAATTTATCGGACCCGAAACCGTGAGGCCGACGTCGGTACTCGAATTCGTGACGTGTGTAGGCTCGTCGGCCGACTAAATAATTGCGTTCCCGATATTGGGTTGTCTGGAGACCCTTTTGGTTGGCACGTGAGTAGCCCGATCGGACCTGTCGGGACACGATTTCTTTCTTTCTTTCTTCTCGTTGTTCGTGCACATGTTTGAGTTATGGAAATTGATGACATTCAAGAAACGTGTTTCAGCCCAATAAGTGATAATAGTGCAATGATTGCATCAGTTGAATGTTGGGAACAACTCAAGTGCCTCTCTCTCTCATCATTTTCAGTCCTCTGCTACCAATTGGCGCAATATGGACTCCCTGCGGAAAATCCGTTCCCACCTGGCCTTCAACCGGTAGACAGGGGGGGTGTATCGAGGGGATGCAGATTGTCCTTCTCTAAGCAATTCTGCAACCCTTAATAATTTTGCTTGCACGTCTATGACAGCGGGACAATCATAACATAGAATGTATCATTCCCACACTGTTCTGGGTAGGCCCTGTTACTAACCCATTCGCCACCTAGGCTGTTAATTTGAACGCAACAGCGAATCGTAGAAGGACATCCTTAGCGCCTGGCTACAAGATTTATAATTTAAATTCTCACTATTTGAATTAAACTATCTGCCATGGCTGATAATCGAACTCTCAGTCTGGAGGAGTCGGACGCTGAAGCACCCCTCCCCTTCTTGAAGTGCCTTTGGGACCCAATCGCTGTTAGAGCAATCCCAATTTCTTCCTTTTTCGACATAGCGAGAGCTATCCTTGTCGGTTCACGTATAACTAGTAACTGATAGCACTTGATCGGGAAGATTAAAATCGGAACGTGTGTACAGTCGATCCAATCAGTCCCGATATCGGGTCCGATAAACTGGTACGTCGTGAGCCCCTTGAAAAAGTAGAGTCTTGAAGCCTCTCACGATATTCTGAATTCGAATCGAAAGCATCTGCAAATTCTAGAGGTAGTTCTGATAACTTGTGAAGTAACAAGGTTTGATGACCAGTATACTCAGGATGTGGAGAGGAGAAACACTGTGGACAATGATTTTTGAAAGCGTTATGTGTTTAGAGAAACACGCGTCTTCTCTGATCAGCCTGGGCAAGACGTTGATTTCCTACAAAAATCTTTCTTATTTTCTTAAAAATATAAGCGGTGTCTCATTCTATTTGGAATGGCCATGCGCAAAAAACTTTTAAGGTTTTATCGGCTATTGAAAATTGCGACTGTTATGAACAAATTGAGAAAAAAAGAGGCCTCAGTTTTTTTGTTAATAATCAAAAATTAAGTAATCAAGTAAATTCCAAACTCAAGTGTGTAATTGATTGTTAAGAATAGGGTTCCGTGTGGGCCTCGTGACAGGGACTCGCCGTTGCTACATCGTCCATTGTTAACAAAAAAAAAAAAGAGTTTAAACCATTATATATGGATATTTTTTTTGATATCATCAAGATACTTAATAGAATAAAAATCCGTAGCCAATTGTTTTGGGTATTTTTTTTTGGAGTCTCAAACTTGATTGATTCGCCACTTGGAAGCTTTTTTCATAAGTGTACTTCATAAGATCATATCATTGCAGTAGCAGCTTTTATCTTAAGAAAGTGAAGGTAGCGAAATAATCGAAAAATCGATAATTTTACCTTTGTTAAACAAAAGTAGCTGTAAGATGGACGGATTGTTAATTGGAACAAATAATATACAGAAAAATCTTTATTTCCTATAGTATTTTAGATACAGTTAGTTGAAAGCTACGAAAATACCAAATTAATGAGAATTATTTAAATTAATACTTGTGTTTTATAAACTATCACAATTACAGACTTAGACGATCCATAATATCAAAGTTCAATTATAAATCAACAAAATTATTCTGAACGTCGATAACTGTATCTACAATATTTTACGAGATATAAACAACACAAGATATAAAAAGCCTAATTTTTTATCAACAAATGCATATATCTAGTGAACTATGGAAGCTACATACATGGAAGATCCATTAGTATTCTATAAAATTGTTCTGTATGCTCAGAACCATATCTGTACTTGTTCAAAAGGTATACTCAAGAAACTGTTCAGAATAAAAAATTCTATAAAAAATAAAAACTGGAAAGCAAAAAATCAAATATACCTTTTTAGTTTTGATAATTTTTTTAAATTTATAGAAACATTATTATAGAGGGTAAAATTATTATAGAGGGAATATTCTACCTAGAAAATTGCCGCGGGAATTATTTGAGGTATTTTGTTTTTCAATTGTCTGACAACGTATATTTTTGATTTGATATCTGTCATCAATTCACATGAAAAGTTAAAATGAATCGAAACCGGTTCAGTTCATGGTTCACGGTTCGAGGAAATGTGTTTATGATAAAAAAATTATCTATAGAATACCACACGAGAGTTCGATAAAGTAGAAAGTAATTCTCCAGATTTCTTTCTCAAATGTTGCCATTTGGCAATAGCTACTCGAGCCCGTTGGGCTCACGTGTCTATTGCCTGGCAACAAGTTTTTGAAAATCTGTCGAAATATTTTCACTTTATTGTCACTCTCTTGTGATATTACAACTGATAACTAAGCTCCTGAACTGATGTGAGCAACACATTTTGAGTCGGCGCCAAAGAAACAATCAACGAAGATCATTGAATTACTTTAAATTTAACATAAAAATGCGCCTGGCGCCTACTCAAAATTAGTTACTTAAATAAGTTTCGGAGCTTAGGATTAAGACTAAAAAGATTAATTTCATTTTTCGCTTTTCGGTTTTTTTTTTCGTTGGTTTAATTTTTTTGTTAAAAAGTTTTTTTTCAACATTAAATTACATATTTGAATAATTAAGATAGAGTTCCAGGGGTCTTTATAGGAAATGTTCCTCCTCCTCATTGTACATCTTCCTTGAAATTTACACTACGGCTTATAGTTTTCGAGTTATTGGTAAAAAACTGAAGCCTCAATTTGTTAATATAAATCGCAATTTTCAATAGCAGATTGAACCTGAAAACGTCTTTCTGGTATATTCATTCCGAATCGAATGAGAATAAGAACGATTTTTTTGTAGAAAATCAACTTCCTGACCAGTTGGGACGGTGAGGAGGAGAGAACATGAATGGGAAAAGAAAAATCTTCGATATTATAATGGAATTAAAACCTAACCTAGATAAGAAAGCGATAGAATAATTCTGCACAAAAAAAACTCAAGACAGAAATTAGAGGAAAACCTAGAGACCTAGAGGTGGCCTATGACTAGCAGGGAACATAAATGGCTATACTGGGTTTTAGTGGTATATGACGCTGGTAAGTATTGTTCAAGACTCCTCTTGGCAAAACTTCCGTAAATCAAAATTTACTTCGAAAACTATCCTCAAACGCAGAAAGCCTACTATCATGAACATTTTAACCATAATAACGAATACATGAGAGTGGAAGGACTATGAAGGGAATTCATGAAAGAGAATATATCAGTGCGTATTATATTCATTGTAGCTTCAGCCTGTTCTCCAGTCAATGGAGACCAAAAAAGGCCTATGCCCTACAAAAGGTGGGGTAAAAATTATTTTGATATATGTTTGTTAGTTTCAGTTCGACCTTTGGGGGAGTCTGGCGGTCCGCAATCGTGGATTAAAAGTACATTTTTTTCGGTTGATTTTACCACAAAAATGTCCTCTATAAATTTGAAGACGACTAAATATATAAAAAAAATTTTCACACTTTTTTTGTAAGTCTGATATGTAACGTGAACATTTTTCCAAAAAATGCTACAACTCAATCTTTCCACAATAACATTATATAGCGAAATTGAGGTGATTTTTCTTCCACATGAAGTTGGATGTCATCGTTTTGATTCTTTCGGGTAAATTTGTGAGAAGTACGTTCAATATGTAAGAAATCACTACGATTCGAATGCAGTCGTTGTTTTCGGTGGATATTCATCTGATGGTGACAAGAAAAATGCGGAAGTTTTTTTCGATGGCACAATGGCGGTTCAAGTTCATCAGGAACGATTTTTGGCCAATGAAAAAAATAAACCCTGTCTGATCTCGATGCTGAAAAAAAGAACGAACAGGCTGCTCTTACTGTGCTAAGCAGGCCGAATAAGATGATGATGTCTTGATTGTTAACAGCGATTTCCATCTGCTCATCATTCGACGCGCTGTTTTCATCGTTGGCTAAGATGTCGATCTTCTAGTTCTGCTGACAGCATTAGGATCATCCAAAACCAACATCTACTTTCGCAAAACGGGGAGAGGCAAAACTGCTCAAAGAGTGTATTCCGGGAATAATTTGAAAGTGAGAGGAGCAGCCGAAAACATTCTGTTTCTACATGCGATAGCGGCTGTGACACATCATCCCTCTCCAACCGAGGAATAAAAAATGTCGCTTGTCCAAAAAAATAAACAAAGGACTCAATGCCGTCATTGGTATCTCCAAAGATCAGAATGCCTAATCAGAAGACTCGCAAACGCTGGAGCCCGCTTTTTCGTTGCTTTGTATGGCGGCAACATGGAAGAGGAACTCTTGGAAGATGTCTGCTACCAACGTTTCTCAAAATCAAAAATAAAAAGTAACTAGCTTCTCCACAACCAACGCAGGACGCTGCACTGTACCGTGCATTAAGGACCTACCACAAAGTCAAAAATGGTATGAAATCCGAAATATCAATCCGACCGGCTGCAAACTTGTGCCAATGGGCTCACTCTAGTAACAATGGCAAAGAAACCTGACCCAGATACCTTATTCAATGTCATTTCATGCAATTGCAAAAAGGAATGGGGTGGAGCATGTGGTTGTGGGTTGAAGTGCCGATTCTGCAATGATGAATCATGCGAGAATTCACTAGTAGTCATCATCGAGAGCGACCGCGAAGTTGAAGCAATGACATGGATGGAAGCCCAGATTCTCAGCGAGCAAAATGGGATAGAGGATATTGTCATGATGAAGACATCAACATCAATGACCAGGACCACAAAGAAGAAAGCAATAGTAGAAATATTCTCGGGGGCATAAATTACGGAATAAGAAACGTACCCAATTGCAAATAAAAAACATCTGCGGATTGGGCCTATTGGGGATACCAAAAAAAAAGGGCCGTTCTCTCTACCCCCTTGGTGGTGTGATAATGAGTTGACTTTGAATTTACAAAATTATAATTATGTATATTTTTTTTAGTAAGTTTAGTGATCCAATTAAACATATAATATTGAGGAGGTTTGTTGGATTTTGGACCAATTTTGTTGAAGTAAAACTATTGTTTCCTTCTAACGTTTCGAATTTTATTAAATTCATCTTCAGGGCTCTGTAACAATGAGTTTTTGTAAGTTGAAGGGGTTAAGAAATAGTAAAAATGAAGAAACATTTGACACCAAGAATTGAAACATGTCACAGTAAAATAGATTACTGAAAAAGGGAAGACTCACCGAAAATTAGTTTTTCCGAGCAAATAAAAATAATTTATGAACAGACATTCTAGATACAAACGAAAAACACTCTCACGGGACAACAGGTTTAACATCAAGTTCGAGACAAACGAATACTGCGATAAAATTAAAAAAATATCCGTGAACCATATTGTCCTTTTATTGGTGGATAAAAACAATTGTGGTAAAACACGATAACAAATCATTTAGGAATCTGACTTATCAAGTTGAAATAGGACGTGTTCAATCCTTCTATGATTCTGGTATTGACGCTGTCTTGGTGGACAATTTCGATAATATCGCTTAGAAGTCTTTTTGTTTTTTATCAAGGATGATGGGGTTTTCGAAATCAAAAGAATGACCAATTTCTCTAGTATGTTCTACTAGAGCAGTGGGATTTGGGCATTCAGTTATTTTGTGTCTCTATCGTGTTCTATTATGCGTTTTTTTAAATATCGTCCTGTTTGACCAACGTACAATTATAACAATTGATTTTATAAACGACGTTTGATTGTAAATTGGTGAGAGTTTTCGTTTTTTGGCGTGAATAAAACTTTTTGCAAACAATGTTGTCTTTTCATTCCAACGTTTTTTGATAATTTTTATTGTAGGGACACAAAAAAACTGAATGCCCAAAATCCCACTGCTCTAGTAGAACATACTAGAGAAAATGGTCATTCTTTTGATTTCGAAAACCCCATCATCCTTGATAAAAAACCCTTCCAGTCAAAAAGACTTCCAAGCGAAGTAATCGAAATTGTCCACCAAGACACCGTCAATACCAGGAGAGACATAAAAGGATTGAACACGTCCTATTTCAACTTGATAAGTCAGATTCCCAAATGATTTGTGATAGTTTTTTACCACAATTGTTTTTATCCATCAATGAAAGAACTATATGGATATTTTTTGAATTTTATCTCAGTATTCGTTTGTCTCGCACTCGATGCTAAACCTGTTGTCCCGTGAGAGTGTTTTTCGTTTGTATCTAGAATGTCTGTATATAAATAATTTACATTTACTCGAAAAAAAATATTTTTGGTGAGTATTTAATTTTTTTAATAATCTATTTTACTGTGAAATGTTCCAATTCTTCTGGACAAATGTTTCTTTATTTTTTATTTCTTAACCCCTTCAACTTACAAAAACTCATTGTTACAGAGCCCTGAAGATGAATTTAATAAAATTCGAAATGTTGGCAAGAAAACAATAGAGAATGTTTCCCTTTTCAACATGAATACCCCACAAGAGGTTATCTTGACGATGGAAGATAGTGACTAAAGTTTATCTTTCAGTCGCAGATGATTCCACATCTGATTTTATGAACATCCTGTTTATATTTTCAACAAATCAAAACAATAGATTTTTTCAACAAAATTGATCCAAATCCCAACAATATTATATAATTATATACCTAGTGAATAACTAAAAATGATTTCATAAAATGAGAAAAACAAGCAGTTGGACCATTGTTTGGAAGAATGTTCAAGTTTCCACAGCTGTAACTCGTTCTTCAGATTTGTATGAAAAATATGTGTCATTCATCTTTCCCAAAGTCGATAACTTGGATTTTACATTGGGGCCCGGAACTAAATAGCGTTTCTACCCCACCTTTTGTAGGACAAAAACCCCCAGATATTGGACTATGGTGCTTATAAAAAAATTGTCATAACTGAATTATCTGAATCATACAGATCCCCCATACCGAACGAACGTCTCGACGAAACATAGGTCCAAAGTTCCGGAATTTGATAATTTGCATAATATCGTGGCTTAAAATTTGGAAAACAAAACATCCGATCTGTAGGATATTGCAAGTACATCCATCATTAACAAATTTATCTTTGCATGGTTACAGCCGCATACGTGGACGTTGCTCCCAGTAGGATGGAGAACACTTTCGGAAGCATATTGGATTCACAAATGCCACGTTCGCGTCGGATGGCGGGTTCAAATTATTATTGGTGGAATGTATTCTTAGACTATACAGAGTCATTTCTGAGCTGCAAAAACTCTAGAAATAGTACGAATGGATGACACAATTTACGAACAAGAAAGTTGTTATAGTTATGCTTTCCATTTTTGGTGCATTGATTATATGTTTTTTTCTACAACACTGCTGAGTTTAAGGCTAATTTGACCAATTTTTCATAACCACCAGGTGGCATTTATTACTCAAGTGTTTAATGTGTTTTCGTATTATATTAGTTACATCATATTTTAGCTCGTGGAATATGAAAATATTTTGTGATGCATTCGATCATATCTCCATAACTCGTCATGGTGGTGAAGCAAAGTACTATAAAGAAGGTCACAAATAGGGTCGTACGAAGTCCAATAGACATTAGGCATTACTAATAGAACTACAAAAAAGCGGGGATGCTACGATAAATCAGGAATGAAATCATAAGTAAATCTAGGGTGGTAACATCCATTACGTCATTTACTATCTAATAAGTCTTCAGCATTTTATTTCGTCGTTGCTATCGCTGCTAAAACGAGTTAATACGAAGCTTTTGCTTCTCCTATGAATATAATGGTTATGCGTATGCTATCCGGGTTTTTCCGATTTGCCGGATAAATAACATTCGACGCAAGTTGGAGCTTCGATGCTCAATGACTTCGTAGGTTGCTTTAGGGACGACTTTATTTTCTTGGGACTTTTCACAGCGTTTTCATCAGGTTTGGGACTAGAGTCTCTACTTTTTCTCGATGTCTTTGGACTAGACTTCCTAGACTCTCTTGGACTGATACTTTCTGGAACGTTTCGCGGTTTTATTGGGACTAGATCTTCTCGAATGATTCGGACTGGATTTCCTAGAGTGGTTGGGAGTTGATCTACGCGAGTGATTGGGACTGGGATCTTTTTTAATGATACCGCCGTTCACAATGTATTCTTTCCTGTTAGTGCTGTCTTCTCTTTGTGGAGATCTACTTTTAGTGGGATGGACTTCGGCTTTTATGGTTTTGAGATTGGGCTTACCTAGTTCTTGTACAGGCATCGGATGAAACGTTGCTGGAGCGTGGGAGGATTGAATTAGTCTCGCCTGACTCCCGGTACTGCCAGCAGATAGGGTGGATGTTGTACTGAAATTCGCACAAATGTTTATCAGATATGTTCTGAAACATGGAAATGATTCAGTAATAAGTAAAACAAGGCAAAATAACGAATTCATCCAGATCTCTTCAAGTAGATGGATTGTGAACATCTATTTCATTTATAGCCTGAAAGTATTGCATATAAAAAACAAGTTCATTTCTAATAGTATTTAGTGTGTTGATGAACACCTTAGCTCGCTTGTTACAAAATATTGATTGATGGAAGAGACAATTTTTCAATCCTGAAGCATTTTAAATGGGTCAACTTTTCTGATGGTATTTGTTTTGGTGAAAAACTCGATGAGATATTGGAAGTTCGATTTGAAAATCCTTTTCTCTAAAGTAACTTTTCTACCTTGTACGTATAAAGGTAGATTGCTGAATGTGGCAAAATTTGAGGTGATAATGGCGAATGGAAATATTTTAGGTGAATTGAAATAGTTAAATATCATAAGATGACTCAGTACTGCCAAATTCCCATCAGGCTATATTTTCATACCAGGATCTCCATTGGCTCAAAAAAGGTTGAAAAATATATGAAATGATAGAAATCCACTAGCCTATAATCTCTCAACCATCTGATTCAAACTAGAAGTATTTTCTGATGAATATCATATATCCTTCATTTTAATTAAAAATTTAAACACGGGAAAAATTTACGGTTCACAGGAAATCAATATATGACTTTGAAAAATCCTAAGTAAGCAAATACGATACGGAACTGAAAATCAAGATAATCTCATTCTGAAAACAATATACATTTATCGAATTGATATCAATTTCAGAGTTCTTCATTTTCGGTGAAAATCTATCGATTGCTTCGTTGTCGATATTTTCATTGTCAATGAGTTTTGTTGTGATGTATTATAACTTACCTTAGAGTAAGATGATTGGGTGTTCTACCCAGGGAGGCTTTTGGTTTGACCACACCTGTCTGGGAATCATCTTCTCCTTCAGATTTTATATTTGCGTCATTTCTTTCATGACCTTGCTTCTTTGGTGGATCTGAAGATTCAATGAAACAAAAGAATATGGAATTATTGGCTTTCCTACTTGCTTGCCAAACACTACTTCTAATTAGACAACTCCGAACGATAACGATATCACTGGCACCTTCCATTTGCCCCTTGTTTTTGGAGAATAAAATTCGGCAGAGGCAACACAGATGTAAATTGCCACATTTTGACGTTATTGAAGATTCAGGAAGAAGTAAAAACAAATCGTCATTTCCAAATAGGAAACCCATCATTGCATTATTTCAGAATCCTGGGTAAATAATTGATAGGTTTGAACTATTTCGCTGGGTTTTTAAGTCAGGTTTTATTTTGAATATTGAGTGCTGCGACTTCAACTGATCATTAATGACTTGAAAAATAACGTAAAAATATGATTTTTCCTTGATAAGCCAGAAGAAAAATATAAAAAATATGTATTACCTCATGAATTTTTTGGTTTTTTTTCCGAAAATTCAACCATTATAATTTGTTATGAAATGACATTATACACTCCACATTTAAGGGTGTTCAAGAAGTTAGTTCCACTATTAAATATATATATTTTATGAATTTGATTTTTTTGATCAGTTTTTAGTCCCTATTAATGAACATCCAATGTTTCTTGGGGCAATGAAGTTGATTGATACCAAAAATTATTGAAGTGTTTTTAATGCAAAAATGCTAGATCAATTATTGGGAAAAACACAGAATAAATACCTGCGGCATCTCCAACAGTTTTACTACGTGTTCGGAAATTTCCCACTCGTAGGTTCGTCTGTTTCTTGACTGATATTGTCGTAATCGATGTTACCGGCCGAATGTCGTTGCGACGTTTTCGTCTTTTTCACCTTTCCTAGAGTGTGCGACCCCTGCGTTACAACCGTTTTCACCCTGTCAGGCCTTTCGAGAGTATGGCTGGTGCTGTGGCTAGTTTTGTGACCGGTTACCAGGATGATTCCCGGTCCAGTTCCCGGTTTCGTTGCAGGTATCGACATATTCCTTACAGATTCTCTGATGATCTGTCGAATGGTTTTCAGGAAGGCATTTCTGAAGTCTGCCGTGCTGTAAAGGAATCATATTGTACATAGAACTCATTTGGTGCGTACTGATTCTATGGTACGTCATCAAACAGAATACTCCTCATCAAGAAAAAAGTGTGATATTTTCAGTTGTAGTATCACAAGAGAGTGAGAATAAAGTGAAAATAATTTGTCAGATTTTCGAAAACACGAGAGCCCAACGGGCTCGAGTGGCTATTGCCAAATGGCGACAACCCAAGTAGCATTCTAAGTGGACGGAACGTAGCAACCACGATTCTGGAAAACTTTGAAGTGTTTGACAACAACCACTGCCACGTAATATACACGGTTCTATCACGCGGCGGCTACCAAAATGGGGAACACTTTTTTGGTGGCCGCAACGTTTAGATCTACGTTCCTGGATCTCAGATAGCCACATTCCAACCCCTGAAAAAAATGTGGATATGTAGTGGCCGACACTAGACACATTAAACAACTGACTGCGTTTGTGTGAATAATATGTAGCTCGATCTCTGTTCAGCAACATATTTTTGTGATAAATGTTCCTCATTCTTCCATTTTGCCTGATTCATTTCTAACAATCGATCAATTATAAAAATATATAAATTATAAAAATACAAACGCGTAAGTAAGTATATTGAATTTGGATACTTCTGATCGGGATAAAATTAAAACGATTGAAAGTTTTATGCATTTATGCATGCATGTTGTAGCTAGATTGTGAGCACGCGCCATCTGAATACACTTTAGTTAAGGAAAACATTATAATTTTGGAAATAACTCGCCCCTGAAATTATGTACTCAAATCCCTCAAACATTGTTTTATCAATCTTGGTTAGTTGGAACAAATACTTACGTAACAAATTACTACGTATGATGTAGTGCTGATGACAAATAAATCTTTATTGAATATTTCGATTATTTCTCCAATAATGGCGACCCAGCATTTTCTGTAAATATGGCGGCTTTTGGAGAATATAACTTAAAGTGGCGGAAAGTGTAAATATATCACTCTAAAGCTTCTCCCATCATAAAGTGCTCAGTTGAACTAAATTATTAATTTTTACACCACTGGAAAGTGGTACCCACGTCGCAGGCCCATGACCCACCACTTCAAAGTTATAACCTAAAAATTACAATAGGTCTTATCCCCTCGAAAGGGGCGTATACGTCGGGCTATCATAACCTGCCACTCCAAAGTTATAACCTCGAAATTGTGGGTACACGTTCATTAATTGTTGAAAAGGACATGTAGCAAGTATAGTGGATTTATGCAGCTCCAATCAACAATTATCAAGTATCAAGTAACGATTATCAATTAACAAGTAATGAAATTGATGGCATTTATGCAAACAGAATGAACAATTAAAGTATAAATAGTAAGCAGGAGCACAAGTCAGAGATCCGATCTATTAAAATTAACCTTTTATACAAAATCAATGAAAATTGTCTATTGAAAACGCATAACCCATTTTATTTTGAATAGAATATCATTCACGTTTCACGTAATAGGTCAAAAGAACTTTTGTAAGCTATAATAAAGTAATTTGAGAAAATTAGGTTATTTTTGGCCGGCCAAAAAAAGAAAATGTCTATTGAAAAGAAACCCTTTTACCAACAGGTTAACAAACTTTTTGTAAGCCACAATAAAATAATTTGAGAAAACTTAGGTAAGCTTTCGTCATCGCGCGGAATGGTGAATTTTGAAGGTTATTGTAATTTATAGTGACTTCTATTAAATGCGAACTGTGGTTATCACTTATGGAGATAGCAAGAACTTGGCAACCATCACCACATATCACAATCAAGTGCCTGTCCCATTGAAGGTTTTATGGAAGTTACCAAAACGTCACCAAAACTATCATACTCTCTTGAAAGTGACTGTGACTTCTAAGTGATATTTAAGTAGTACAGGATGGTTACCGCAAGGTTTATTTTCCACTTTTGAGTTTGAAAACCTTTAAAGTGATTTGCTCAGTGGCCATAATGTTCCAGACACCTCAAATGACACCAATAAGTTATAGAACTGTGGAGTGGCTACCATTCACATATAAAATTTAAGTTATTCTTACTGTATAGTGGTAGATTTAGTGGTGATTACGTGATAATCACCGAGTCGAAGTAGCATTAGTTTCCGTCACTATAATGCTGCTTGGGAAGTTTGAGAAAGAAATCTGAAGAATTATTTTCGACTTTATCTAACTCTCGAGTGGTATTCTATAGATTATTTTTTGATGTTACGATCATGAACAAATTTTCTCGCATCAAAGTACTAAACCGGTTTTGATTCATCTCTCACGTCAAATTAAAAATATACGTTGTCAGACAATAAAAACAAAATACCTCAAATTAATCCCGCGGCAATATTCTAGGTAGAATATTCCCACTATAATAATGTTTTGATTGGCCAAAACGTACATGGATGATTTGAATTGGAGGTTTCCATTGGTTTCTAGAAATGTCAGAAAATAATCAAAGGAACACGATATTTTGTTAATACATAATTGGGTACTTGAAACATTCTGGTAATGAATAAATGGGGTTATTGCACATTTAATACATTCGAACTCCTTCCACTAATTCCCGAATTAAAAAACAAACAAAATCAAGTACTTCAAGATTACAATTGGTATTCCGAACCAAAGATCATCACGGATCAATTCTTTAACAAGAAATAAAAAAGACCTGATGATAATAGTTATGGGCTTTATTTTTATTTTCATCAAATGCGAGTAGTTTTCGTGAAATGTTAGCTAGATCACAATGCATCTCATATTATTATGAGTCAATCAATCAGTCAATTCGCATTAGGCTACGGTTACTGTGGATGCGAATTATGTTCTGACGAGTTCGTCCGAACAAACAAAAATCTGTTTCCCAATGAGAGTGTTTACTTTGGCAGCGACGGGCGTGTCAGAACACGCACGATGTTTTAAAAACCATTCGAGCGTTCAAACGAGTTTGATTTTTTCGTGCGTTCTGACGATGAATTTTTAGTGTTTTATTTTATCCCCAAAGATATTGATAAATTAATTAGTCTTGGGTTCGAGAATAGATATTTGTGGGATATGAAAGACAAAAACTATCACAACAGAGATAATTCTTGGCCAAAGTGGGAGAAATACCCGAAAAACTTTTGCGGGTTAACCCACAAATATTGAAATAACATATGGAACTCTCCCTTATTTTCTCTTGTGGGAAATAAGTGGAGAACATGCTCTGTTTTCCCTCCAAGTATCAACACTAACTTAATCAACGGACTTTCAAGGAAAAAAACTCATCAAGTTGATGGCAGAAACGTACTGACTATCAGAAAATGCGCACAGTGTATAGTTTTTCCAATATCAATTGCAGAAGCATAAAAAAGTCTTGCGGCGAAATCCTGTGAGCAGCAGTGGCGGAGATAACTAATTTTATTTAGATATTTTAAGATTTCAAAAATACTTCATAAATAATGAAAAATGAAAAAAAATTAAAGACAAGCTTTTATTTATACAAATACATTAAGAAAGAAAAATAATTTCTTTCATTGTTTGATGTAGGTTACTAAAATATCCTAAAACGTATTTCGATCGGCACACACCAAGACCACAGACGCTACTGGTTTTTAATCTTTCAGAGCTATCAAAACACAATTATAACGCGTGAGTTATGACCTTCCAGTAAAGACACGCCTATACAAGCATCGATGTCCGACGATTGGCCCAGACGAATCGGTTGTAGAAAAGCGACAGCTGTCACTCAGGTCCACGTTGACTGCGGCTCTTTTGATGTACCATATGCCGACGGAAAATGTTTACGAGTAGTACAGATTATTTTTCGTTCAGTTTCTTCGCATATACGCTCGTGTTAGCGAGGTGAGTTTTTATTCGCTCCCTATAGAAACAGCTTCTGCAATTGATATTGGATGGACTATACCCACTTTGTTCTGACGAAGATTTCGGCGCGTTGATATTGCCACTGCTGATAAATATGTCAAGAAATATTATTCCCCCACAAAATGTAACTTTCAGTCGCTTCTGTGCGTCAAAAGATTTTGCTAAGAATTTTCAAAACTATAAATCTCTCCATTACCGTCGCCCTATTTTATTTACCTGTTCTTTGCATACAATTGTGCAGCGCTACAGTCAGCATAAAACGAAAGCATTCATACTATACCTATTCGAGAGAACGTAGACCTTCTCAGATCTCCTTTGTAATTGACTTCTTAGGTGAATCAATTCCCACAGGAAATGAGAATCCATATCCTTCGCCGAGGAAGCCCTCACTTGTACTTCCGTTACCGGGATAAGCACCTGATATCTTATTATTTCTACTTCAGATGAAGAACTCTTGCTCGATACGCCCTGAAATAGGTTAATCGTTTGAATGTCTACAGTCTACCGTAGATTTTAATATGGTTTCTGCTGGAATTTTCCCTTGATCAATTTTGTGGATTCGATACATAGGCGAAGTCAATATGGGGCTAATGTTATTGTTGATGTAATTTTCATATACAGGGGAAAATTAAAGGGGGTCTTTCATGTAAAAAAACTTCTAAACAAAAAATTAATCCGACGAAATACGGAACTGAAAAGTAAAAAATAAAATAAACCTTAGTCTCAATAACTAAGCTCCTAAACTGATGTAAGTAACTAATTTTGAGTCGGCGCCAAACAAACAAGCAAATGAATTAGTTAAGGCGTAAAATGATGGCATCGAGTTGGGCGGAGACATTCTGATAATTTTTTTGAAGTAATTTATTGATCTTCTTCGTTGATAATGACACTAGCGATCTGTCATTGTCAACTACATATGTGTGCCAATGTTCACAAGTGAAAAATCAATTATCCCCTATTTTTCTACCCGTAAGGGTGGATAATTCCATTCGAAATCCAAATATGATCAACTATGAGCTATACCCTATCTGATAAAAGAAAAATAATCCAAATCAAAGATTCCAGTACAAAGTTATGCCTGATAGAATCGGTTAACGGACCAGAATTCAGAGGGTGAGTGATCAATATCCTTCATTTTGCTACCCTGAGGGGTGGATTCCATCTTTCAAATTCAAATGGGATCAACTTCGAAATACACCCTATCCACTGAAGAATTATCGGAATCGGACGCTCCAGTAAAAAGTTATGCGTGATCATACATGAAAAAAAATAATACCAGAGAACCTCCTCCTTTTTGGTTTCGTCGGTTAACAAAAGCTCTCAGGCCTCTCCTTGAAAAGTTACACGCTACCAAAAAAGAAGTTGCTGAAGAGTTGAAGAAATTTCATTTTATGGGCATATTCTACCAATAAAAAAGCTACCTATGAATATTCTTTTAATTTTGTTGTGATCTTTTAAGGAGGTGAAACATGCAAACCCTATTCCATTTTTTACCAGAACTTTTTAACGAAAAAAATTTCTCAATTAAAAAATATGAGAAAAGAAGATTCATTGCAAAACTTTTGTTTGTGTCCGTAAAAACAAAATATTCCCGATGAAAAAATGAAATACAACATTGAGCATGAACGGATCTTCTGTAAATAGAATCGAACAAATCTAGTAGGTGGCTGTCACGTTTTGTTTGCACAACTTGTGACTTCAATCGCAGTATTCTGAAATTATTCCGCTTGTTTTATTTTTAATGTAGGCATGTACCAGTACCATGTTTTGTTTTAATATAATATCAAATTAAATTGATTGTTGAAAATATAAACAGGATGTTCATAAAATCAAATTAAAAATACAAACAAAACAAAATTACGTGTATTACAACAAAGAAAAAGGCAACAAGATCAAACGGAACGGAGTTATAAAAACTGCTCGAAATGACCACCTCCAACCATTAGACAGGAATCAAAACTTCGTCTCAAAGACTGGCGCAAACGTTGGATTGTCTCGCAGGCTGCAATGATGCGATTCCTTAAATCATTCATACATTCAATGGGCGTCTTATAAACCAAGGACTTCAGGTGACCCCAGATACAATAGTCCAAGGGGTTTAAGTCTGCAGATCTGGGAGGCCAACGTTGAGGTCATGCTCTTCCTATACAACGATTTGGATACACGTCGTCCAAGTGATGACGAGCAGTTATGCTGAAATGGACACCATCGTGCATAAACCACATTCGTGGTCGAATAGCTAGTAGAACATTTTCAAGTAAAATGCTGCTCTCGGAGAAAATTAGTAGAGGTTGCACCAGTTAGCCTTAACGGTAGGAAATACAGTCCAATAATATTTTCGCCAATAATTCCGACACACACGTTAAGTAAAAATTCATATTGATACCGACCTTCTTGAATTGCATGTCTGTTATCTTCGGCCCATAGATGATTGTTATGGAAATTTGTAATCCCTTGCCTTGAAAAGTTGGATTCGTCAGTAAATATAACTTTTATAAAAATTGGGCCTTTTGTGTAATCATTTGAAGACTCCATTGACAAAAGTCTACTCGATGGGGAAAATCTTGCGGCAAAAGTGCCTGGACTCGTTGAATGTGGTAATGATACAATTGGTGATCCTTAAAAAAATTTCAGATTAGTTTATTGCTAACATTAAGTGTGTTAGCAATTTGTCTTGTACTTAATTCTGGACGATCTTCAATCTTATTGAGAACCTCTTCTTCCAGTGCCACCGTTCTTATTACTTGTGGTGAACTACAATCAGTTGTTCGTTTTTGAAAAGTCTCTCTTTCACAGATACGTTGGTGAAGATATGCAAAAATTGTGTGATTAGGTATCACGGCTGGGGATACAACTGTGCATAGAGCCGTCTAGCTTCCAAAAAAATTCCATTGCACGACCATACATAAAATGCATATTGGCCATTTCAGCGTTAGTGTAATTATTCATATTGAAGATTCAAAAGACACAATTAAACTTTCAACTACCACATAGAAATCAAAGCGACTTGACAGCCACCAACTACATTTTCTCGATTTCAAAATACTTCGATTGAGGTCATAAGTTGTGCAAACTAAACGTGACAGCCACCTACTAGATTTTTTCGATTCCATTTCAAGTCCGTTCCTGCACAATGTTGTATTTTATTTTTTACAGGAAACTATTGCTTTACAGACACAACACAGAGTTGAAAATTTTCAATGAATCATTCTTTCCAATATATATTTCAAATTGAGCAATTTTATTTCGTTAAAAGTTCTGGTAAAAAATGGAATAGTTTCCCTCTTTAAAGATCACAACAAAATTGAAAAATATTCATAGGTAGCTTTTTTATTGGAAAAACATGCCATTTCTTCAACTCTTCAGCAATAAAAAAAAAAGAAATACAATTTTTTTTCTTAGTTTTGGAAGCGGGTAACTTTTAAAGGAAAGGCCTAAGAGCTTTTTTTTACATGAAAGACCCCCTTTAAGTTTCGACAAGAAATCACCTCCTAAAAACTTCCGCACATTTGGTAACACCCTGTATATCCAAAGTGTTTTATTATTCAGAAATGAATTCTCATCAAATTTAATCCAATTCGATGAATAATTCCAAGAAAAATTTGATCCTGGTAGCAAAAAGTTAAAAATTATGGCTTTTTCACAATATCTGTTTGATTATTCGCTAATATTCAAAAAATGTTATGCGTTTGGTGGTCGGGAAATTTGTTGAAGTTAAGATTTGAGAATTAAAACAACCATTCCATTGAACTTTTTTGTAATCCACATGAAGAAATTTACTAGAAAGGGTTTCAATCATATGGGTCAGAAAATTTTTTTTTTTTTCATACCTGATATTAGGCTACATTTGGTTATGATATAATGATTCGAAAAGCGCGACACAATTTCCCGAAGGATAAGTTTTGGTTTCGACCATTAAGATTCTCAATATTTTTATTGAAATTCATTCCAAACAATTCAATCTGGGAACCTTTGAAAAACAAAAAACAATTTTAAGAATTTCAAATGGATACACTTAAACAATACATATATGAAAGCGCAACTTACCATTAATTTTTTCTTCTGCCTCAATCGCTCCTTACAGAGAAAAACTACGGCAGTTTTGAAAACGAAGCACATTGCGTGCAGCTCAAGGCCCTTCTTAATTTTACCCAAGAAGTCAGAAATGTTCAGCCACTCCACACCTCCGTAGTATAAGAGATCACCGGGCTCAAATCTATCGACTGAAAAAAAATACGCATATGTATTTTCAAACTACATTTTAGAATTCATTAGAACAATTGATGGTTAGGAGATCCAATGAAATTAATAATAATGATTCGTCCTCACATGGTACGAGTTCAGAAAATTATGACACAAAATAAAATAATTTAACCACTAAATATCGTGTACATTTTATTTTGATTCCTAATCTTCTGGCATTTTATTAATGACAAGTATTTGGCGGGAACAGCTCCTGTATTCGTGATGTCGATGGCAGTTTCAGTGTTAGACATCTTGGTGTATGGTTGTGTTTGTTTTATGAACTCTTTAAATTGCAAAATGGGCCCATTCATATCTGTTCGAACAGAAAAGAGTTGACATTTCATTCTACCTGAAAACTTCTTTGGAGTTATGAGATTCTTCGGATTGTATATTATCCCCTTACAGAATTTGCAACGTTGTTGAAGCCCAATTTTGATTTACATGGTTTTCAAAAGATATAAATGAATAAATCATAGACGAGCTGATAAAAACTCTGTTGAGAAAATATAAAGCACCCAAAATTACATGTATGGAAGCAATTGAAACAAGTCATAAGTTTTTTATATTGTCGAATATTGGAAGAAAATGCGTGTTTTCGAAAGGATTTCGCCTCTCTATGTACCATTAAAATTTTGAATTAACTTCAGTATAGTGGCTGTTAAATGAATGGAAAAATTATTCCGTATTCGAACTATCGAAACTAACCTGTTTACAAGATTTTTGGTGTTGTCTGAAGAGATGGTCGAAAATAGCACCATATTCTTCGTGTATCCTTTGCATTTCGTTGATGTGTTCTGCTACTTTCTCCATTCCCTTTAAGGCCTCTATAATGGAAAGAAAGATATCATTAGGTTCCTATTCATCAGTTGTATTCTTTTTAATAGTCGTGGAAAACCAATCAAATAACTATAACTGAATAACTGTTGCTACCTTCGAAGTTATGCGAGAAAATACATATATATATATATATATACAGTGTCACACATAAAGTACGCAACATATGGAAGTTTTTTTTATTAATAGATATAATAAAAAGTTGACTCCGCAGTTAGTTTGTGCTTGAAAAAAGAGTAGAAAAAGCCTCTTTCCTTCTGTCATGTGCTACTCTAAACCTGTCAAATTTGAAATTTTTTTCGAAAATCCTCAAAAACCAGTTTTTTTTTTAAATTTCGAAAAAAGCCAAAGAAAAAAGTTGCTCAGTTTCCAATTTTATACATTTCCTTTAAATTCGGACTCTCCACTGTCACTTCGACTTTTTTCCAATTTTTTTAATTTTTCGAATCTTTCGCTCTACCGATTCAAACAAAACATGATTCAAATTCCATAATTTTGATGAATACGAGACTTCAATATCATATCCTGCCCAGAAAATACTCACATTGGACTGTTACCAGAAAAAAAAAAATGCACCTCCAGAAATTCGCTTTGTTGTTGCAAAGTTCATCTAGTTTTTTCATTTCATTGTGAAACTGATTCGGATTTTCAATGTATGGACGTTAATATGAAAGTAATCGAATGAACGAATTTCTCTTCATTCCTATTACACTCGTATTTCTTTTTTAATAGATTTTTATCCAGTTTGATTATTTTTCCTGTCCAATAATTCAGTTACAAACAAACCCGAAATATCATACTTTTCTGTAAACTAAACAATGACCTACAGTTTATAACTATTCAAAGACTTTCGTTCTAGCGATTTGTACTAAACATGATATAAATTTCGTGATTTTAAATGATACAAGACTAATGCAACACCTCAAGAAGAAAATAGTAAATTGATCGAATAAAAAAAAATGTCCCTTAGTAGGCTTTTGAAACAATACGGTGTAATAAGAATGAAAAGAAATTCGTTTATTTGATTACTGACATATTAACGTCCATACATTGAAAATCCGAATCAGTTTCACAATGAAATGAAAAAACTAGATGAACTTTGCAACAACAAAGACGAATTTCTGGAGGTGCATTATTTTTTTTCTGGTAACAGTCCAATGTGAGTATTTTCTGGGCAAGATATGATATTGAAGTCCCGTATTCTTCAAAATTATGGAATTTGAATCATGTTTCGTTCGAATCGGTAGAGCGAAAGATTCGAAAAATTGAAAAAATTGGAAAAAAGTGACAGTGGAGAGTCCGAATTTGAAGGAAACGTATAAAATTGGAAACTGAGCAACTTTTTTCTTTGGCTTTTTTCGAAATTTCTGAAAAAAACTGTTTTTTTGAGGATTTTCGAAAAAAATTTCAAATTTGACAGGTTTAGAGTAGCACATGACAGAAGGAAAGAGGCTTTCTTCTACTCTTTTTTCAAAGCACAAACTAACTGCGAAGTCAAATTTTCATTATACCTCTTAATAAAAAAAACTTCCATATGTTGCGAACTTTATGTGTGACACTGTATATATATATATATATATATATATATACATATATATATATATATATATATATATATATATATATATATATATATTTATTTATATACCGGGTGTCCCAGAGCTTTTAGGCCAGCAGATATTTCAGTTATTTGCAGAAAATAAAATTGAAAAAAAATACGTGTCGTAGGAGACCATAAGCTCGTTCATGTAGCATAGCAAAATCCACCCCCTGGCAAACAACCCCCGAGAAACCACCCCAAACTTTTGTTTTTCAAATTGCACCCATGTTTGTTGCTGTTCAACTTACAGCCCGTTTCATTCCTTATTCATCGATATATCATAATATGTAGTTGTGAAGATAGTAAGTCGATAAAATTCAATTCGTTGGTGGGTACTATTAATTTGACGGAATGAATGGTTCCACATTGTAGAGACAAGAAAAAGTGGATGTTAAAGAAAAAGAGTCAATAAAATGTTAGAACTTTTTGTGCTTTGTTTTATTCCTACGGTATCTGGATTACAAATTGCGATCAGTCGTGATATTGTTGTTAAATATCAAAATGCCTTTTACCTTCCTCCAACGAATACGTTGATATGCTTCTAATTTTGGTGAATGCCAAGAGAATAAACGTGCTGCGGAGAGGCTGTATGAGCAGCGCTTTCCTGATCGTCGACAACCAGGTCGCAATACGTTTCCGTATGTAGAAAATACAATGCGAACAGGATCATTTCCAGGAAAACACATCAAGCACATCCTACTCCTGTACGAACTGAGGAACATTGTATAAATGTGTTGGCCTACGCCGAAGCACATCCTCATATTTCGGTTCGTGCATTGGCGGTGGAGATTGGGATCAGTAAGTCGTCTGTGCACAGAATTTTCAAACAGTACAGGTATCATCCCTTCAAAATACATTTACACCAAGGACTCAGACCTACAGATTTCCGAAAGACGAATGGCATTCATTGCTCACATTCAAGTTTCAGTCCATGACAATCCCAACTTCCTCGATCAAATCTTATGGAGTGACGAATCCCGCTTCCATAATAATGGCACTGTTAACCGACATAACATGCACTATTGGTCACAGGACAACCCTCACTGGATACGAGAAACCAATTTCCAAACAATCTGAAGTACGAACGTGTGGTGTGGATTACATAATGGACGTCTCATCGGCCCTCATTTTTCCAAGACACTTTGACGGGCCACCGATATCTACATTTCTTGGAAAATTGCATTCCTGCATTACTAGAAGATATTCCAATTGAGGAACGACAACAAATGTGGTGGCAACAAGATGGTGCTCCTGCACATAACCATAATATAGTTACTACATTCCTCAATAATATCTTTCAAGACCGTTGGATTGGAAATAGTGGACCTGTTCGATGGCCTGCACGTTCTCCAGATCTCACGCCACTGGACTTTTCCTATGGGGATATTTGAAACGAGTTGTCTTCGAAACTCAACCAATAAATATTGAAGATTTAACACAGAAAATTTCAGAGGCTTGTAACACCGTTACTCCGGAAATGATTAGAGCTTCCTGTACTCGCGCGCTGATTCGGCGACTTGATGCATGTGTGGCAAGTGCTGGCCAACATTTTGAACAATTTCTGTAGTATAATATTTTTTTCAAAATACAGATGAGCTTATAAATTATTATTTCATTTGTATTTTTATTTGCCATAATTCTGCATGCCATTCTAGCTACCATGGTACATTATTGAATGAGAAATGAAAAGACTGTAAGTTGAACAGCAACAAACATGGGGGTGCAATTTGAAAAACAAAAGTTTGGGGTGGTTTCTCGGGGGTTGTTTGCCAGGGGGTGGATTTTGCTATGCTACATGAACGAGCTTATGGTCTCCTACGACACGTATTTTTTTTCAATTTTATTTTCTGCAAATAACTGAAATATCTGCTGGCCTAAAAGCTCTGGGACACCCGGTATATAGTGTCCCGTTAAAGTCCGCATCATATTGTTTTTTATTATTATTCAGTTTCCGCAAATGTAGAGTTTATGAACAGTTTTTGCTTTGAAAAGAATGCAAAATGTCGTTCAAGTTCTTTTCCTATCGATTGGCTACACCTGTCAAATTTGAATAAAAAAACACAAAAGGTTATTTCTAATATTTTGAGAAGTATTATAGGAAACAATTGTTTATATTTCGGTTTCCTACCCACCCACCAAATTTGAGTAATTTGACCATTTTTTTTTGGTTACCCAACCTTAAAATTTTTCGGCTGATTCAAATTTCGTAAAATTTAAAAATGCCAGTTGATATGTTATACACTCATCTGTTGATGGTATTTTTTCTGTTTGAAAATGTTTCTAATCGGGTATTTTCCAAAGTGGCTCTAGTTTCAACATTCTACATAGCCAAATTCGCTTCATTAATTTTTATCACGTCCAAAAGGGCATTTCAGTTAAGTGCCATAACTCTGAAAATTACAAATCAATTTGTCCATCAAATTCGCGCTGATTCTATTTCAAACAATTATTCTCGAAACTAATACTCAAAAACTAATAATCAATCAAGGTGCTCTTGAGCTAATAAGTATGCTATGGAAACAACAGAATTAATGTTATAGAAATTGAAACAAAAAGTGTTTGAAAATTTCTCCTGAATTATGAAAGAACAATTTTCATCGAATAGTAGAATGAAAATGCTGACTCTGCAGGAAAATATTGAAATTGTACTCATTTGCGGAGAAAATACAACTCATCGACAAGTTGCGGATATTTCTAATGCACGACATCTTGACAAAAATATCCAACAGTATGTGAGCAGGATTTTCTCAAAGTTCAAATCGACGGGTTCAGTTCATAACTGGCGCTAAAAGGGAAACCGCCGTGAGATTTTTTTCACACAATAAAAAATTCAAGCCAAAATTTATGAATACTTTGAAAGAGCGAGATTTTGACGTAAGGTTGAATCAATCTTTTTGGTTCAAGGACAAAGAGAAGAAAATGCAACTTTTCTCTGTCAAATTTTATGGACAGATAAGGCGAATGTGGTAGTCAGTTCACAAAACTGTAGGTGGTGGGACGAGAAAACCCAAAGTATGTGAAATAATGCCGAAATCAATATTCTTCCGGGAAAATTTTGGCAGGTGTTAAACAATGTATCTGGAACGACTTCCGGGTAAGGTATTTGGGCGTGATATGGAACACCCTGGCCACCCAGGTTGCCAGACCTCACCTCACTAGACTTTTTCCTTTGGGAATATTTTAAACAAAAAGCTTACGAGCTCAGACCATTCCGTAATGTCAACCACATGGAGACAGTAATTCAAGAATGTATATCAAATATTACTCCTCAGTTTACCAGAAACGCTGTCAACAAAGTTTCTAGGTGCATTGAGTGTGATGCCAGACATACCGAAATGTTTTAATTAATGTCCAACCTACATTGTACATACAGTTGTTATCATTTGACTGGACATTGGAACAACTGGACACAAGCCATCCTTCAACATTTTGCCCTTCGAGCCCACACAGCATACCGGCCAGACCGAAGAATTGAAACAGCATCCAGCTTTCCAGTAAACAATCGATCATCAATAAGCCAAGTCCGTTCCCAGCAGAGGTACATACATCCTCGTGGCAACAGACCTTCAAACACTCTAGAAGTACGTCCCCAGTGGAGGTTCGTCCATCCAGAGGCAGCAGACCCTCGAACCACGGAAAAATTCCGCATCAATCCAGGAGGACGTCCCTAGCAGATGTACATCCATCCACGAGGCAGCAGACCCTCATACTACGGAGAAACTCCCCAACAATCCAGGAGTACGTCCCAGCAGATGTACATACATCCACGAGGCAGCAGACCCTCATACTATGAGAAAATTCATGAAAAATCCAAGAGTATGTCCCCAGCAGAGGTACCTACATCATCGGGACAACATTCCTTCAAATAACGGGGAAATCCCATGAAACATCAGGAGTACGTCCCCAGTAGAGGTCTCCATCCACAAGGCAGCAGACCCTCAATTAAACGTCGAGGAAATCCCCAAAAATCCAGAATTACGTCCACAGCAGAGGTACACCCATCCACGAGGCGGCAGACCCTCAAACCACGAAGAAATCTTTAAAGAAATCCAGGTTCGTTCACAGCTGAATCCAGTATTGAACCATCCTTTATCCAAGCACCCAAAAGATGGAATCCATAAACAAACTAATTGCCGAACAAGGAAGATTGGGCGGCGAAATTTTTCAACTCTTCCCGGACAGTAAAAAAACCAGTCGGAAAGGTAGATTTCAGAATTCAATTATTGATTCTGAAAAAGCCCACAATCAAGATAACGAATCATGTCAGAAAAAATAGGACATTTATTCACTGGAAAACACAAACATTTCTATAAACCTCAAAATCTACAATGAAAAATTGGAGATGGGTTCGGATCTCTCTCAACGCTTTTAATAAGTGATTTTATGTAATCTGGCTCATATAAAAAAAACTCAAATTCTATTTTTGTAAAAACAATTCTTCAATGAAAAGTTGGTGAAGGATCCAAATCTTCCTAAATTATTCCTAATATTTCTATGTTATCAGACTCAAATCGAGAGAAAGAAGTAAGTATAACCAGCATACAAGGAGATATATAGTACTCAAATGGATGGATATATTACTACCTTTAGAAATACTTTTTCAGGTGTAGAACATGTCAATACAATCAAGATTATAAAATGCGATGATGTAAGAAACAGAAACATGATTATTACAAAAATATATATATATATATATATATTCTTTTCCATATGAAAGTACGCACACACACATATTAAAAATGAGCTTATAAATAAAATCAGAAGATAAAACAGGAAGTCTTACAAGTGGAAGCAGGCGCACATACACATATGTAAAAATTAACATATAGATAAAATCAGAAGATAAAACAATTAGTCTTACAAGTGAAAGCATGCACACACACATACGTAAAAATTAGCTTATAGATAAAATCAGAAGATAAATACCATTGTACTTTTTTTCACAATGGCATGAGATTTCGTTCCACTCCATGTTTTCTGTTTCATGTATTGCTCACAGAATGCATTCCTGCCCAGTCCTTACATTAAATCTCTTAAGGGAACATAATAGTCTTGACATTGGCCCACAAGACAGAAGTATCAATGTAAAAATTGATTTCCTCGATATTTCAAAGGTCTTCATAGATAAGAGAGAAATTGAGGTATGCTGATTTTTGAAGGTAACATATATATTGATTATATGTTTGATGTTCTTATCATATCTTATAATTTTCAGTCCGGATCGAATGCGGAAGTTCAACTGTTAAAATAATGCATATATTTCTAAAAAAATGTTTTTGGAAAGAGCATATGACAAGATTCTTTCTCAGTTTTGGGGTACTAAGACTTCCAACTATTTCAATTATAGAAAACTGGTCTGATGAAGTTTCCGTACGATCCAAAAACAATGGAATTAGGTAACCGATATCTATAAGTACTTATAGTTTGAATTTTAGTTTTATTTACATAATAACTCGAATTTTATTTTTTTATTTTTGTGATGTCTATTGTATTCTCAATTTTTTTCACATAAAAATTCATTTTTCAGGTGTGGTTTGTTTTAGCAAAAAATGTAGTTGTGTTGATGGCAAGGGTGATTCCCAATTATCAGAAAATTTTGTAATGCCTCTCTTTTAATTTTCGCATATGAGGTGCATGTTCTATGATGAACAATTCTAAACTTAACTTTGTTTTGTGTTGATAATAAATACGCTTGAAAACACGGTATGGATTTTATTACAATCATCAAATGGGTTTTTATGATTTCCAATCAAGCACATTTACATAATTCATACAGCTATAATTACAGAACCTTTGATAAACAAATATTCACATTATTCGGTACACACAGTCCGAGAACTATAGTGAAACTTGAATTATAAATGTTGAGTATACTCCGATAAAAAAAAGCTAGAGGGTAATTCGGTACAATTTAACGAATACATTTTAATTTACATATTAGGTAATTTAGAGTCGTCATCAGTTTTTAGCAATTCTACTAGACGTACTAGAATTGGACTGTGTTAAAAGTAAGGTTCCGTTTTGTCCCTGTAAAACTTAGGGTAAAGTTTTGTTGCTGTCATAGTGACAAAAACACAGCCCCCAATGGGATTTTTTGTGTATGCATCAACTTGTCCAGTATATAAATTACTACACTCAACAATAACCTGTTTTCATCACATTTCCGTCAATCCTAGCGAAGTATCCATGGGATAGGTAGCTTGTCATGAAGAACCATAAAAAATGTAATAATGTATATATCTGAAACCGAACTTTGAATAGTTACAATCTAATGTAGACCTTTTTGGTTCGATCGTCAATTGCAGATTCAGTGATCCAGTCCTCTTTGAGAATTTCATATTACAATATAAATAAATTGACCTAACCTAACCTGCTCAACAAAAAGGTTATCCATCGTCAATAAGTGAAACTCTTCGACGCATTCTGAAGACTAAATCAATCAATCATTTATAAATCATGAAATGTTGAAATTTCAATTGTGTCAATTAATCGATTCAATTTCATGCCTATATAAATGAGAACATATTCTCTTAATATTTCATCCCATTCGAAAACCTTGATATTTCCTACATTTTTTTAATACGAAAACACCCGAAGGTCCGAAGCGTTTCCTCGTGTACGATCCTCGACACTTGATGTCACATTTACAGGCTTTCCTGACTCCTAATTGGCAACACCCAAGCTACACCAAACTCTGATTTTATGAATGAAATCAAAAGTGACAGCATTTGGAGGATTTTGAAACGATTTTACATTCATGAATAGGGTTCGTGATTTCTCTTGCCCTCTACTCTTTGGTATTTCTTCGTTTTCTCTTATTGATTATATATCGGTCTTATTCAAATGTTTCAATATATCATTTCACGGCACAGCCTACTTTCTACTATGTCTTAATTTTGACAGCCGACTTTGAAAGAAAACTGGGATCAAATAGCGGTTGTTTTGAAACCTGTTACCTGTCACATTACCAGAAAACAAGAGCAAGTTCAGTATTCTCCGAAAGGAAAATTAAAATAAATATTGACGCCATTCACTGGATTTTCTCACATGTGCGCGTCACGTCACAATTTGGGAAATCAAGTGGGCTGATTACGTCGTCAGTTTTATCCCACACATTCTCAAGGGCATACACCAGGGTTTCCAGAGGTCTTACTTGTTAATTCACACCTGTCTTTCCAATAAACGCTGAGATTAATTAATCAATAACCTAGTAGATTGAGTCCGATCAGATGAGATTTTGCTCCTTGTTATCTAACAGTAGATTTCAAAGCCTCTTGATGTAGAATAAATATAAGCAAAAACTAACAGACTATGATAATATTAAATAAAAAATTAATCTCATATATCGCCATTCTACAATTGCTGGTATTTAGGGGGTTTACTTGAATCCATCTATTCCAAATGGTTTTAATGGAATCCCATTTTTTTTTGCAGGGGAGTATTCTTGCTTTTTTATGGCTGGATCCGCATTTGTAACTGAAATGAATACACACAACAAAAACAAACACATTTGACTAACTTTTCCATATTTTGGATGACAATTCATTCATTTCACATACAATATATCAATACTTCAGTCTCACATATCGATTTTAACCACAGAACTCATAGAACTAGAAGGCCAATACCGTTTTGCTGGAACGAGCCCTACTGAACCGCATGGTACACACATGGGCATGCGCAGTTAAACCGCTGCCATGACAGGGGGGGTTTCAGTAAAATATATAACCTCTATTAACTGAAACATACTGACTTTTACCATGAGAACTTTCTGAAGATGGGTGTACTTGAGATCGAATTGAATAGTGGAGTGCAACTGAAATTATGAGGAATTTCTGAACCCAATATCCGTAAGGTTTCGGAAAGAGAGGCTTATTTAAAAGAATAATTTCTAGTGGCTATTGTGAAGTTCACTTCTCTGAATTATTTATTTGACATGAACTAAATGCAGTATTTCACATGATAAAATATTTTATTTCAAAGATAATTTGGTTTTATTCTTTGATTATCATTTCAAGAGAATGGGTAGGTATGATGGAGATAATCACAATTCACTTCTCCCTTGCAGTTTTGAACTTAAAGTAATAAACAATTTCCAAATATTTAGTGCCTCAAAAATATTTTGGCACAAAGTAAAAATATTGGGGAATTTAAATGTGAATGCCTATGGATATAGCGTGTCGTCCCAAGAAGTATGAAATTTATCATTGATAAAAGTTGGTGCCTATCGAGAAACCTGTAATGGGCTATCGAAAAGAAATGTCAAGTTTTTCGTTAGTGAAAAAATTCGGTTTTTTAGAAAAGTCATCAAAAAACTTTGCTCGTGCGTGCCGTAGTGCGAAACTAATATCCTTTCTTGTCATAGCTCTCGATATTGGAACTCGGAGTTGTCTGTAGACGAGTCGCGTACCTGGCAAGGTGTTGCACCTGGTAGAACTGTTTCCATGCTGCAATCTATTGAGACTAAATTCATTACCCACGCGGACGCACCCATAAAAAACTATTGGGGATATTTCATTGTCATCCAATGGACAACTCAGATTTAGAATATCAGAGGTATACTAATGAAGTTGATTTTCCATCATTTTTTGAGTTACTAGTACTTTTTGATACACGCTATAAATAAAAAAAAGATTTGACATAATTTATTGGTATATTATTGATGTGAAAAAAAGTATAGTTTTTCATAGCTTCTTCCTATTCAGTTCTTTCCTTACATTTGCTGCTTGCAACCAAGCAACAAACACTATGGTAACGTATTTTACCGTAAATTTGTAAAATTGATTTTATCACTTTCATTTTGTGCTACATCTCGTATATAGCTATACCAGAAATATGCATATCAAATTTAGAAATAATGTTTTTATCTTCGAAAGAAGTTCCCAAAATAGTTCTACAAAAACATCCATATTTTTTTCCGCCATTATTTGCTTGATTTTTCTCTCTGTAAACATACAACACTTCACAACATCTGCAAAAGTCTTGATTAATCCAGAAAAAGAGGCAGTTTTGTATTTTATATGTAATAATTTGAAGTAATCAAGATCTCAATTTATTCAATTCAATTTCAATTTATTTTATTCAATTTATTCATATCATTCCATTTTGTGTACATATGCAACTATAAATAATGAGTTATAAAATATGATAAAATGAGGTACAGAAAACCAGATAACATCCACATCGCCTAAGCTTCAAGAGCTTGTATTGCGGTTTGATATCCTCAGATTTTCATATCTACTTGTTTACAAATTATAATCATCTTTCTAGTACCATTTTTCAGATGATAGAATCTCTCAAATTTTTCCTAAACAGGTGGGTGATTATAGATTAGACGTTCATTTACTGTAAGGACTATTCGAAAATTGTATTATACATATTCTGATTTCGTCCGATAATATCCTTGATAACACGTTTGTAGGAATTCAATGTATTTAATTTCTTAACTTGTAGTGGAAGCATATTGTATCTGCACTTGCTTTTCTTTCTTCTTCCAGTACGGAAAGGAACACCTCACACTTTATTATTTTTTATGCTCTTCACTACAAAACCTGCAATATATCAACATTTTCTGTCAAGTTGGATAATGTAGGAAGGAATTGAATCTTCCTTGAAATTCTTCATTGTCAATAACCCTATCATTATTATCTAAATTATATTTTTTAATTAAAGGCATTTCATGAAGTGTTATTTCAGCTAGATTTTTTTCTGGGAATTTATTAAAATGGATGTATTGTTTTAAGTAAGACAATTTCCATAAACATTTTCTATATCGTGTTGCAACATCAGCCTCGGCGTAATAAAACTGAAATTCTGTTGGGTTTTTATTCCAATCATTTCTTTCCCTGAAAAGTTAATCATTATTATTGTAAAATACATTAGTACTTGGGATGTTAAGTTAACATGTATTTCAACATGTTAATGTTTGTCAATGTACTCTTCACACATTCCAATAATTGAATTTATTGTGATGGAGAAATCCAAAATTGGAGTCCACGATCAGTAGTTTGAGACTTTTCAAGTATCCTAAAGCATTTTCAAAAAAAGGATTCTAGAAATCTCTGTTGCCTTCCTTTATTGAAACCTTGTAGAATTTGCCCAATGGATTTCTAGAATTCAGTAGATCAAATATCATATCAAGAACACAAATTAACAACAGATGCAAGACCGGCTCTGAATCAAAATGTCGTCAGACTAAATAACAGGTGTTGATGTAAACAGCGTTGCCAAATGAGTTTGTAGGAAATCATAATTCTTATTACGATTCCATCAGTTGCTACGTGCTCCACTTAACTTGTATATTATCTTCTGAATACATATGACAGAAGAACTTAAGGATCCTGAGTAATCGATAGTCGAGTAGTTTCGGATCTTTTAATGGGAATATGATGTAAATACATTACAACATAATGCCATTATATTAAATTCTCGTACAAGTACATGAACTGGCAATGTTGTTGATGATATGCGCATGATTACGTGTGTCCCATCTATAATTGTGGTTATGAATCAAATCAATTCCTTCCACTTATTTTAGCCTTCTAGTTCTATGAGTTCTGTGATTTTAACCGCCCATCTTGACTCATTTTGCCGCCAGTAGGCTATTGAAATTTTGCCGTTTTACCAAACTCTACAATTGGATATCTTAGTTCACAATCATATTAATTACAATTTTTTTGTCAATGAAATTATAACTTTATGTTTTGTACACTACCGTCCTAATTATTCCACCTTTTTCCCGTAATTAGTATGATTGTGAACAAGGGGATCGAGTGTCAGTTCCTAGATTATTTTTACAACCCAACGAATTAATTAAGAAATTGGTTTTGGGTATATTTCTGAGCTAATAAATTTTTTGTCATGGACTACTAATAAGGTGTGGTAAGGTATACCTTGATACAACTTACACAAAACTAAATGTATCTAAGTGGTAAATCATATTACATGTTGAATTTTTTCTGTAAAAATATTTAGGTATATAAATATCAATCTTTATTAAGTGAAACTTTTTCGGGCGTGATGAAAGTAAAATTTCAAGGTCGCGTCCAATAATCATAATAATATGCGCCATGATAATAATAATATAAGCGTCACGATTTTGAATTTTGAAGGACGGAGCCAGAGGGGAAGAAAGAAAGAGAAGTACGCTATACTTATTTACTATAGGAATATTATTTTCTTCTTCTTTCTTTGTGCTACATTAGCGTGTGCGCCTGACTGTAGTTTAGACGCGAGATGTGTTATTATAAATATTGGCTTGAGAAAAATGTTTGTTAGGCAGTAAAATATATGAATGTTAAGCCTAAAAAAAAGCTAATGAACGCATTAAAAACTTACAAAAAATCGATAGATCAGAAGAAACATTCCACTTTAAATTTAAAATTTGACTTCAGAATCAAATTTAGAATACGCTCCGCGAAGCGGACGGAAATCGGCTAGTACCACATATTTTAAGTAGTTTTTTCATCGTGAATTTTGCATCTGATGATTCGATGCAATCACTTACTTTTCTACAAGAAAAATTTAATCTGCAAATTAAAAAATTATAACTCTTACTTTGTGCAAACTTTTCTCATTTAAATCTTTTAAATACGAACACAAAAATCTGAAGACCTAAACTATTTCCCTCTTCATATTTCTCTTAGTCTCTGACATCTATCCGTTACTATTAATTCTCAAGTCCTACAAATTTTAAATTTAGATTTTTAAATAAGTTTCACTTTTGACACGTGTACTCTATACATACTTTTTTTTTTTAATTTCCGTAAGACATAAAAAATTCTGTACCCAAATTTGGCGCCCGTAAAATTTGCCGCCATAGGCTTCAGACTACTGATAAATACGCAGAGAGAAAATCGTGATCAGGGGGAGGATCTGTAATGCCATTCCGTTCGTTACTCCTGATGAAACGCAGTATTTTCTTTTTTTAAGTGGAATTTAGAACTTCTGGGAAGCATAATTTCAAACTTATATTACATATAATTTATGGAAAATTGTAAATCAATATTATTTTTTCATTTTGTCTCTGCTCGATTGAAAAATGCAAATGTACTGCAAAATACTTATTTTTATTCTGCTAACTCCTAAATATTGTATTTCATACGATTAAAAAAAGATCCTACTAGAAAAGTTCATGGAATAAACTTTCGACGAATAATTTTCTGAAGAATGATGTCACTTGAATCATCTGATCTAATTTTTGGGAACTTAGAACTGCAACAAAGGAGGGCAACAAAAAATTATAGATTATTGCCTTCAAAGCCGCAAAGTGACCAAACATAGTTTGAAGAATTGGTTGCGACGTTTTTGCTACTTTTCAAAAGTATATAGGTGTAATGTGTAATGCATGAAAAATGTTCCAAGAAAAAACTATCAATCATTGCGCCCTCTGATTAATTATTTTTAATGGTTGGGTATACTTTTTCTTATGTTTCTGTATCCCTAACTCCAATGGTTTCATCTCGTCAAGTCACACTTAATATCTAATATCTCTGAACTATTATGGCTAATTCGTTTGACAAATTTTCAGGACTCAACTTCCACTCACCTACTAAATGTTGATGTTCATCACTACTCGAATCAGTCAAATTTCTCAGCTGCTGCAACAACAGCGGATACTTCAAAATCCTCTGGATAGGCTTGATGAGGTAAGATTCTAGTGTGGAAGAGTGTTGTTGTTTGGGATTCCTTGCCGATAAGAATTCTTGAAGCGCTTGGTTGCCTTCGTCTGAAAATTGTTTCATTTTGACGTTAAATACCATAATAGGATAAAAAAATTCGAATACTCACTCGGATGAAGAACTTTTTGTGCTTTGCTGTGACTCGCGCAGAACGAGCTGTATAATTTGAAGTGATTTACATAATATAAAAATGCGCTTCCGATGGAGAATAAGACGTTCTGAAAATGGAATTAGAGAAAAGGTAAATACGTTGAGGAATAACAAACGCTGGAATTGAGGATGAGTCTGGAACAATGCAATGCATAAAAAACAGGAATGATGAGATACGTTATGGCCTTTCAGAGACCTTCAGGAAATTCTTGAAATTATATACAAGCTGGATAACTTTGCTTTATCCCATTTTATCCACATGAAATAATGTTTTTTATTATGCTTGGTTTTGTACTGTACGATTCTCGTATAATGAAATATTTCCGCTTTGTATTTTTTGAAATTCCCATTTGCACGATCAGCTACTGTATATATATATATATATATATATATATATATATATATATATATATATATATATATCTCTTTATTTAGTTGAAAAACTAATTCGTTTACAATAGTAAATAGATTGTCACATTATAAATAAAATTAAATTAACATGAAAAAAATACAAACAGCCTGATTAAAAATACATACATATAGATAAAAAGTTACATAAAAAAGTCATACACAAGAATATACTAATTTTTCATTAAGTAATCCTTCAATCGTCTTTTGAAAGTATTTATCGAACCACTCTCTTTAATTTCTTGTGGGAGGTCATTAAAACAATCTACTCCTTTATAAAATAAAGAATTATGTGTACTATTTTTTAAATATTTTTCAACATTTATGTTGTTTCTATTTCTTGTGTTATACTCATGTATGTCAGCCACATAAGTTAATTTGTTCTGTAGATATACAGGTGAATATCCAATTTTGACTAGTGTTAGGTACTCGAAGAGTTTCTTCACTGGTAGCCACTGAAGGGTTTGCAACATATTTGCTATCGGTGTTATCCTCGAAAATTGTGAGATTATTCGCATAGCACGATTCTGCATCTTTTGTAGTCTGTTTATTCCATTTTGATTGAGAAAAAATAGAATGGTAGAACAATAATTTAAATGTGGAAGGATTATGGATTACTAATAATTTAGACCACATTACGGATTACTAATAATTTAGACCACTGGCTGAGATATGGGGAACATCTTCTTGAATAGCTGATTTTGTAAGCTACTGTTTTGATAATCTGATTAGCATGTCCTTGAATTTTAATTTACTGTCAATAGTTACACCCAAGTACACGAATTTGTAAACCTTTTCTATATCACTGTCATTCAATCGTAGAAGTAGGTTTTCATTATTATGATGTTTATGTTTCCCTGATAACATCCATTTCGTTTCATTCCGTTCACCTTTGCAGATTTGCACAGCAATATCTATACACCCTTTCAAGACTAGCGTTCATAGTATCAACACACTCATGTACATCTTTACTACTAAAGTACAGTAGGGTGTCGTCGGCAAATAAGTGAATTTTACATTCT
This sequence comes from Gonioctena quinquepunctata, assembly GCA_018342105.1. NCBI lineage: Eukaryota > Metazoa > Arthropoda > Insecta > Coleoptera > Chrysomelidae > Gonioctena > Gonioctena quinquepunctata. Next base: position 524,688 of record JAFIRS010000092.1, read on the forward strand.
TCTGCTATGGTTACAATGTCATTTAAATATATGAGGAATAACAATGGTCCCAAAACAGATCCTTGGGGTACTCCTATATTATTTTGCATTTTATCTGAATAAATTTCATCTAGTTTCAACCTTTGCTGTCTATTGCTTAGATAATTCATGATCCAGTTTAGTGCTATTCCATCAATACCTACGCTTTCAATCTTTCTAATCGGTCTGCATCTATCTACAGTTTCAAATACCCTCTGAAGGTCAAAAAATACTGCAATAGTATACTGATCGTTTTCCGCACTTTTCTTCCAATCTGTTGAAACACATTGTAACGCAGTTTCACAACTATGTTTGCTCCGAAAACCCGATTGATACTCACATAGGACCCTATTACTCTCCAAATAATCCACTATCTGCTCATATACAGCCTTCTCCATTACTTTAGCTGTAGCATTAATCATGTTTATTGGTCTCAATTGAATAGCTTGGTTTGTATTTGTCACTTTTGGTATAGATATAATAGTAGATAATTTTGATTCAGTTGGTACTTCACCTCTCTCTAAAGAACTGTTGATAATATTCAACAGTCAGATTTATGGTATTTCTTTCTTGGAAAACAATCACAATACCTTTCATGAAACCCTGAAATAGACATCATATTCCAATAAAAAACTTAAAATTAACAAAGTTGGGATTACTTCCAACTCTATTATAGTAGTGAAAAGTTTGCATTCTGTGTATTCGAAATAAGATAAGTTGACGACGAAATATAATTTGAATGCATTCGTAATTAGGCGTCAGTGTTTTGATTTAATGATTCATTAACGTACAAAATGAACTATTGAAGTTGTGATTCTGGAGATACATCCCACCAAAGTGTAGACCCATCAAAGAAACTGGGTGAAATGGGATAAAATAATATTTTCGAATTTTGCTTATCTGATTGTGTTAATATAATGATACATAACATTTGAATATTTGTCCATCTAGTGACTAGAATAATAGTTATTCATTGAATGGACATCTTATTAGCTATATAAAACACGAAAAAAAGCAATACGAAAGCGCGCCTCAAGTTTTACTATTCTTGATTTATTTCAAATCAAAAGTTCGTGAAGGATTCAAATCTGCCTGAAGGCTTCCTGATATTTCTATGTTATCTGATTCGACTCCTAAAGAAGAGGTATAACCAAAACACAAGGATACTTGATATCACTTAGGAAAATGATAATTAATATTTATTTATATAGTTTAACTTTGAAATCGAGGAATTATTGAAATACAGTGATGTTCTGTTTGTCATCGGAAGAAAAACTGGAGTGGTTTCTAACACGAGCGAATGAACCTCAAATGAAAAGGGCATACTAAGCAAACAAAAATTAGTAATTCTCATGAATGGTAATTTACGGCAGTTTTTTTAATTATGCGTAGATCTTAGACAGAAACATCTTTCGATTGAGAGTTGTGGAGCTCATGAAGCTCTATTAAAAGATAATTTGCCGATGTTGGTTTAGAAATGAGAGATTGAGAAGCCGTAATTTTGGAAGTACCAGACCGATTTGGCCCATCTTTGAATGTGTCCGAGGTATTGATAGAAAATATTTTTGTACCGGATTCCACTCCATTCCAATAATGAAGTTCTTGTCAGATAAAAATAATTATTAATCAAACCGTCAAATGAACTAGCTCACATGGAGAATTAATCTGTCGAATGAAATGAATAATGACAGCTGACTAAAACCAATTTACAGAGGAAATAAAATATCCGTTAAAAAATAATTAATGATCAAACTGTCAAATGAACTAGAATAATGAGTATCTGAACTGTAAAAATAACTCATGGTTAACTAAACTGTTAGGTAGGTAATTGATGGATCATTAAACTGTCAAATTAATCTAATTTATGTCAAATGAAAATTATTAATTGGCCATCAACCTGCCAATTGAATGTGATTAATGGTCAATTAAACTGTCAATTGAGAATTATTGATGTGTCTGTTTCAACTGTTCTATACCCTACTGTCGGGTACAATATTCTGCCTTACACATTTTGAGTCTTCCCAAGTTGAAAAATCAACGTGGTAGGTTTTATCCATTACAATTTGCAATAAAAAGTGCTTATACCAATCTCAAATTCTACTCAAGCTACAAATGATCAAATTAGACTGCTCACTCGAGAATGAGAGTGGAAATATCGGGAAACAATTATAATTCCGCATTCAATTCCTTAAATGTCAAAAAGTTTTCATTAGAAAGAACAAGCCATTGTAGAATCTACTGTTGGAATGGAAAAATTGGAGTTATTTTGTGTTCATTAATTATACTTTTCTTAACGATACTTGGTAAAACGCATAAATAAGTATGAATGGAACTAGTTTTACAATAACAATAACATTGTCAAAATCCAGTACATACCAAGCAGAATAGAGTTTGAACCCGCGAAAGCAAAACTAGCTGATATCCAGAATGATACATTTTTGAGAAAAAAAATATATTTTTTTAGAAATACTCTTTTCGAGTTTAGGGGAAATATGATAAAAAATCGAAAATGGTTTTTTTTCTGATAACAATGCAAATCTGATCTTATTTGTTCTGATGTTTCCGACCCATCCTCTACCAAATCAACATGTTGGAAACTCACCTTGAATTGGCTACTATATTCGAATTTATGGAAATCCGGTTCTAAATCCAGCGCATCCTCCAAATTCTGCAAGAACTGCCTTTGAAATGTAACAATCTCTTGTATATTACCGAAGAGAGCGTTTATTTCAGCATTCGAAAGGAATGTTTCTCTTTTGAGGGGTTCCAAATAGTTCTCCAGCAAATTGTTCAAATGCTGAAAAAAAGTTACACCATTACCAATAATAATAAAAACTGTTTAGAAATTACGAATAACTCAGACCTTCGGTTTTTTATTGAAATTGCTTTTCATGGAGTGTATTTAGATATGAAGGATACGACAAATCTATTCGTGGCCAGCATGAAGCTTATCTATACAACAAGCGGAAGAATGAAGACGAAGAAAGCTCCAAAATATATTTATTGTAGCTTCATGTTAATTATAGCCTACCGATTATATTTTCTCATTGGTTTTTTGTGGGAAGTGAAAAAAAAATAAATATATTGAGGGTATCTGAATTTAAGGAAATATTTTTGTTATTTTTTCTTTAGTGGAAATCACATCTGAAATTCTCTTTCAGTTGTAACAGCCATATGATTAAAATTTGGAGGATATTCTAGGTTATTTCAAATGTTTTTGAAACTCATTTTGGAACATTGTTGAAGGTTTTCAATGAAAATCTGTCCAAATGCCTAGGTTGAAAACTTGGTAAATATTCAATATTCAGACTCGCCCGATTTGAGATATGCCGTCGGGCAATATCTATGAATTTTCACTTCCTGAACACGAATCTGGAGTCAAAACGCGACGCTCTCACATATTTTCCGAGATACGGCCCTCCAACAAAATACGGTTTATCTCGATTTCTGGCAAAACTACAAGTCCTATGGAAAAAAGTTGGATGGCAAAGTTGTAGGAAATAAAAAGATCTACAACTTTGGTATCAACACTTTTTTCACATAATCTCAAAATTTATGTGAAAAATTCAAATAACCAAGTTTTCGGTTTTTTATTTTTACCTTTTACAAAAAAAAATTTTTTTCCACGAAATTTGGTGAAAACTTACTTTTTAATGTCCCAAACACACTGTAATTTTTGTTATTTAAAATATTTATTTTTCCACCTTATTTTGACTTAATATCGAAGGAGCACCCTAATTTTCAATAAGAAATTCTCCCGTCGAAATATCAGGTTTTTTAAAAAAGTCGGTGGGCTTTTTGTTCGTTGAAATCTCTTCTTTCTGATAGTGTAAAAAAATATACATTACCATGGTAAATGTTCCCAGAAAATGCAAGGAAATAACAGATAGTAAGGCCCTAGCCCCCCTAGCCCTAGCCCCTTCCCCACTACTCTATGAAATACCTTTTGATGGGCTAAAATTTTCCGTAGGTCACTCAGGTATATAAGTTATCTTAAAATAGCAATAAATAGGCATCTACGCATATAATTTAAAGAAGATTAACAACTTTATCAAAATATTGTAGATGTCTTATTAAATTCGGATTCGAGTTTTTTTCGTTTCTTTGCATTTTCTGTCATAGTAATGTACTTTTTTTTTATACCATCAGAAAGTAGAGATTTCAACGAACAAAAAGCCCACCGACTTTTTTAAAAAAGATGATATTTTGATGGAAGAATTTTCGATTGAAATTAGGTGCTTCATATTAAGTCAAAATAAGGTGAAAAAATAAATATTTTAAATCAAAAAAATTACAGTGTGTTTGGAAAATAAAAATGAAGGTTTTCACCAGATTTCGTTGTAAAAAAAATTGAAGTAGAAGATAAAAATAAAAAACCAAAAACTTGGTTATTTGAATTTTTCACACAAAGTTTGAGTTTTTTCAATAGGGCTTGTAGTTTTGCCGAAAATCGAGATAAACCGTTTTTTACCCTTAAAAACTGACCCCCTTCCACTTCTTGACCTCAGATCGCCCGTAAATTATTTTTCCTTTCATTTTTGTTATATTCTCTTCCTTTGCCAATGGGTTTCATCCTACTATTATTTTTTTTCACTTTTTACCATTTTTAAAGGCTTCAGCACTGGTCTAACCCTGTCATCTTCCTAGAATATTTCTCTACTAATCCAATAAATCAAATGAAAGGATGCACTTTTCTCATCAAGCTGATATGCTTTTCACCCACCTTACCGAGCTTGAGAGTTGAAAATAGAGTTTCGAAGTAAAAGTTGTCCTGTTGCGTGAGTTATCAACAAGACGTCAAAGACCAAAGTTTATGGCTGAAATTTGGTAAATGCCGTATTAATTCAGAAGGGAAACCTGGTTCCAATTGTATAACAGATATCTTAGATCACTTTTATGCAAGTTTCAGATTGCAAATCCATTCGGGAAATTCGAATATTGGCAAATTCCAGTCGGAAAATTGGGAATTCTTAGAAACAAAATCCGTCTCCCTGGATACGATCCTATAAAAGCGAGCGATCAGAAAACAGTCCAGCTTGAGTTCTAGTCCTGACAACATCTCCTGCTATGAAATTATATTTAGGTACTGGCGACACAAAAAGGGAGCCTCTCTTTCAATCTCCTTAACTCTCGAGAGTCCGGGTCCATAACTATTTAAATCAAATATGCCTTGAGTCTTAAGTATACGTTCTGTTGTTTATATCAGTTAGAGGAAAGTTCTAAGAACAAAGACATAATTAGTCGTTTCATGTCACTATCAAATCAGTACAATTAGAATTGATGGAGTCAGCTTTCTTTAGTTGAATTGGTCTGGATCTAACCGTAACTTCGAGTAAAGTCTTGGTTTCATAAACTTTTTATGCACAACGGTGAAATAATGGAACTGGGTCCCAATGTTACTTCTTGCCATAAATAAATAAATCCCGGTTTTACACTTGCCAAAAACATTAAACTCAAAAAGTGATCGGGAAAGTAACGGTTTGTTTTATGGGTGCACCCAAATTGAGTCTAAGCTGGTCACTAGGCTTATGTCAGGACAAACCCATGGTTGTGGTAATTTTAACATACTAGAGGATTATTATCACGCGTTGTCGGGAGAAAATTCTATGGGAATTTGGTTAAGGTCCAAGACTAATTAATTATTACACAGTCCCTCTCCTTAAATGTTAGAAATATAAGAAAAAACTCTCATTATAAAATTTCAGGAATAAAGTAAGTTAGGAAGAAATTAGATATTGAAATCGTCTCATGATAAAAAAAAATTGGACGATAGACTTGAGGAACGTATCTGTTTAGCTAGTAAGTGGAATCACGTCATTATAAACTAGAAATACCAAGATATAGTTGTCCGGATTTGTTGAAATTAATCGATCGTATCACGATATCACTATACCATAGCTAAATTGAGAAATGTTTGAAATGAGTAGATTTGTACTGCTACAATGTTACTCTCTGCAATGTCATGGATCCCGGCTTTACGCATATATAAAAACTCTATATATATATATATATATATATATAAATATATATATATATATATATATATATATATATATATATATATATATATATATATATATATATAAATAGATCGTACTGTAAAGAGTGGCCGAGGATGGTCACGGGTTGTCTAGTATGTGTGCACACAAAACAATCTCCACCGGTCACTAGGTCAATTGAGTCCAGCAACTCCTTGGTTGCGTACTGGAAATGTACTATAGTCTTCATTCTCTCAATTGGCGATGACAGATCTATGAATATACCCGCAAAATGTACCGGCAATGTATTTTGGGGATTAAACAATTTCAGAAACACAGATATATTGCTGTCACTTGTTTATCTAGTCCAAAGTTCATCACTTAACAAACACATTATTGTATCAAATTAGATTCGAAATCAGAGACGATTTCCTAATAAGCTAAACTCTTATAACTTTCAATTTTGTATTGTGAAAAATGTAAATACTTTAATCGTTGAATTGTTTTCGAACAAGTTGAGATTGTAACTCTTGGCTTTAATACATGTATTTATTTACCCTTTGTCTTTTATTTCTCTTCAGCTGAACAGAACATTGTATCCTAAAGAAAAAAAAATATATACACAACGTGGGAAACTTGAGGGTCTATCCTTTCAAGGGTATATCTATATAAGGCTGTGAGCCGGAAAAAAAGAGCTATCTTCTGAGAGCAGATGGATTGCCGATCCTGCTACCTGAGAAGTAGCGCTGACTGTCTAGACGATCACAAAAACAAAAAAAAGAAGGTAAAAATAAAAAAGGTTGAAAAAAAAATGAAAGTCGACCAGAAAATTTACCAATCATATATGACCGGGGTGGGTTCGGTTACACATGGTGATTTTTATTTCAACTATATTGAGAGTCCCAATTCGGATATTGCCGAAAGTGCAACTTGAAAATACGTTTTTTGACCTCCAATCTCCTGGAAAATTTCCTTTTTTATTTCGATAATAGATTACATGTTGCCTTTTTCTACATAGGTCAATATTATCGCAGGTGAAATAGGTATACCTTGAGAACAAACGGCTTTCTTTGGCCTTCTGTCGTTTTCAAATAAATTCGTGAAAAACTGAAAAAAATCACCGCTACCGGAGTGTCCGTGAGCGTGGGGAGGCATTATTTAAATAACTTGATTAGCTGGACATTAATTCTGATAGCAATGTTAGCCAAATTAGGTTGGTTTGACTGGATTTATAGTCAGTCAGCCAATCAACTTTTTCAAATAAAGCTTGCTTTTCTCGTGGGTAGCGGTGTTTTTGTTTGTTTTGTACGAATTATTATTCGGGCACAATAGTGACAGTCAGTCGCTAGATGCAGATACATTGAATTAGGTTTCAATAGGAGCAGATATTACCGTCTGTGTTATTGATACTTGTAAAAATGCAGGTTAGGGAAATTTCGCGTATCACCAATTGGTATATGCGGCAGTTCATTTCTCTGGAAGCTTGGAATTGAAATTTTTTTTTGGTGGTCACGTATTTGGACAACATTATTCAGTTTTTGGAATGCGATTTTTTTATGACTGCTGATTGCCGGGGTAATGGAGTATTGATAATGGAGGATTGATTATCTACAGAAAACATTTATATGTTTTCATTTTGGGGATTCTCCTTGGACTGCATTTTTTTCTAAATATATACAAGTTGAAAAGGAAAACATTCTCAATTGAATATCGAATAAAAAGATGTATCTGTGAATTGGAAAATCCACGATAAAAATGAAGATAGATGATGAATTTGTTTTAGAAACACTTAAGAACATCAAATCAAATGCATTTGGTTGTGATAAACTCAATAATACTCTTATATTACTATGTTGTCCTCATATTATACCTTGTTTAACACATATTTTGAATTCATGTATACTTAACTCATATTTTCTAAGTTTATGGAAAAAAACAATCATTAATCCGTTAGCAAAAATCACCTCTCCTACAAAACTCAACCATTTCCGTTCAATTTCGATCTTTCCTGTAATGTTAAAAGTACTTGAAAGAGCAATCGAGTCTCAAATCGTACCTTTTTTCAACTCCATTAATTTTTTGCCTGCACTCACTGATGTCACAGACGATGTCTTGAGAGGAACTGAATAAGGCAACAGTTTTCATACTCTTGGACTACTCCAAAGCGTTCGATATGTTGAATCATAAAATATTATTAACAATTTTAGATCACATTGGTTTCTCGAATCGTGCTTGCAGATTGATAGATTCATCCTCAAGCAACATATTGCAGCGGGTAGTTTACGAAAATAATATATGAATACCATTAGTTTTCAACTCAGGAGTACCCCAAGGAAGCATTCTTGGATCACTACTCTATGCGGTATATACCTCTAAATTTGTGACATCGATAACTAATTGCAATTATCACTTATACGCTGACGATACCCGACTTTACTTTTCTTTCAACCCTCCAGATGTAGCACAAGCAAACGATATTATCAACGATGACTTAGAGAAGATCCTCGAGATATCCAGCCGACATTTATTAGAATTAAATCAGAAAAAATCAATGTCGTTACTTTTCTGCAATGAAAAAATACGGAAAAACTTGGTATATATCCATCTAGATAATGAATATATACCATTGAAAAACTCATGTAGAAACCTTGGTCTTGTTATCGATACGAAATTAAAATTCACAGAACATGACACATCAAAGCTTAAAATCGCTTACGCTAATTCGAAACTAATTTACCCGCATCGAAAATTCCTCAATGAAAACACCAAAAAAATGTTATGTGACGTAATCGTTCTATCACATATGAATTTTTGCGACACTATATATGGACCATCTTTAGACAGTCATGATGCCAGGCGAGTGCAAAAACTACAGAACTCCTGCCTGCGAATAATATTCGGTCTCAGACGAAGACAAAGGATGAGTCATAAATTGCCTGAACTCAAATGGCTGAACATGTATAATCGTAGAATACTTCATGAAACTTGTTTCTACTATAAAATCTGAAAAGATGTCCACCATACTTATTTAGAGAAATAATTTTCAGAAGTCACGTGCATAACTTGAATTTTGAAATCATTACCATACCCTCTCACAGAAAAGAAATCTTCAAATGTTCCTTCACCTACTCTTCAGCGAACCTACTCAAGAAAGTCCGAATCACTGACTTCCCAAAATCGATTGTATCGTTCAAAAATATGATGAAAGAAAGGCTCTCGCTATATCGACAATTCAAGATTGTTTTTAATTCTATAGTTTTTTTGTATATGTTATGTTAATTAGTTTTGGGAATTCAGTCTTAACTAGGCTTCAACACACAAGCTGAATTTATAAGCCTTTTGATTTCAAATTCACTTATTTTGGATATTACTGGATTTATTTCTTAATTTTTTGTTGTGATGTGAATTTGGATTAATAAACGTCCTGTTATTATCAAGTCATTTTTTGTGAATGTCTAACAGAAAACAACTACTTTCCTGGCTAAAGCCACGCTGGACATTGAACTACATCTGATAGATATTCTGAAAAGACCTTAACTCAAAAGAAAAAATCTGAAATTGAACATTTGCATTTTTATTCACATAGTTATTTGATTTTCTATTCCAGTCTTGATTAAGATCTCATATAGATGAATGAGGCAAAGAAGAATGTTTTCCGAAAGAGAGAACACACCAGAAATCATTTGAAACAATGAATCAGAGAGATTGGAACGAAAATTATATGATGGCTTTGAGTATAAACCAAGGATGTTTTCACATGAGATATATTGGAAAGCAGCTGTTCTTCGTGTATAAAGCTACTGAGGGGAGTGTGTGTGTGTGTGTGTATGTGTGATGTTTTGATTTCGAATCCGTGCCTAGGAGGCAAAAACACCGAACGACATCCCATCTCAAGTATACTGAAAGGCGGCTTTGGTAGCGTTTGATAGTACGAGTTTAATCAACATCTCAAAAATAAAAATCACTATGGGTTTGATGGTTATCAGAAGAGTCATATGATTTATGCACCTCATAAAGAAGGGTCAATATATTGAAAAAGGGCATCTCTTCCTAGAAAAATATGCAAAAACACGTGATTAAGAGTATGCGAGATGTTCTGGTTCAAAGACAGACGAATGTTGAGTGTTTCCAGTGGCCGAAAATGAAGGTGATAAATCACATAAATTATAGTATGTTCACTAGGAAAGTATCTGAGAGCACCGCGTTTTGATTTCGGATTCGTGTTCAGGAGCTGGGATTTCATAAAAATTGGCCAACGGTATATCTCAAATCGCGCGAGTACCAATATCGGATATTCACCGAAAAATTCGTCTGCTGGATAACTAGCACCTGGTAGATCATCTGAAGACAACTAAACCATTCGAGCTTTTGAACTGAAAATGATTTGTTTTAAGATCCGTTTTGACCAGTTTTAATCAAGTATGAACACGCAAGCGTTTTAAAAACAAAATCCCAATTAACATTTGATAAATTCATGAACTGAAATGTTCATACAGCGATTTTCTGGATGTGATAGAGTCGAAATTATAATTTTATTGTGAGTGGTTAACATTTTCTTCATGATACGCGTTGTGCCGAAAGGTCGAAGAAAGTTGAAGAGTAGAATGTCCTCTATCATCGGGAGGGACACTATCATCTTCGAAACTAGGGGGAAGATTTATTTCCAGAAGACTTCCTGAATACTAATATGATCTCGTCACTCTTCATCATATTGGCAGGAACAGAATTAAATTAAATTTGCATAGCATAGCAAAGCATTGCAACAACAGGGTGTAGGAAAGCAAACTATTTGTTGCGACTATTTTTCTTATATTTTACTTCCTCTATATATTGTTTCATTTATTACTGTGTTTGATGTATCATAATAATAAAAAGATTTTTGGAAAACCTCATAAGTATTTCAATTCGAGGTTTTTCAAAGTAAATATATATAGAAACAACATTCGGCGACCGTGATAATGGAAAGTTATAAGAGAGAACGAGAAATAATGAGAAAACACTCCATGAGGACTTCTGCGGAAATTGACAAAAAACTCACTGAGAAAGAACGAACCAAAGAAGACGTGTTATCCCTTTCAAGGCGACTCAAAGACAAGGGTAACCGATTATTCTCAGCAGATGAAAACATCAGAGGTATGCTCCTAGCCACCGACACTGACGAAGTCGATCTAGAAGAGAAATTTACCAAAATAGAATTTTATCGAGAAGAGCTCATTAGGCAAAGATCCAAATGCGAAGTTCAGTTGAAGATGACATCGGGAGAAGACCAAGCAAGTTCCTATGGTGGGAACGCATAGTTCGAATTATCAAAAATCTCCTGAGAAGAAATTTGGGAAGATCATCAATCAATTACGAAGAACTATCAACACTTTTATGTGACTGTGAAGCTGTGATAAACCGTAGACCCTTAACTTATTCTTCTGACGATGAAAAATATTTGACTCCTTTGAGCCCTTCTATGTTCATTAGTGATATTAACAACAGTGACATACCGGAGTTGGACGAAATATATAGAAACAGCTTAATATATACAGGATCTTCGAGACGGTCTGAGAACACGATTCAGAAAGGAATATTTTGCAGAACTGGTCAACTCTGGTCAAAGAAAGCCACGCGGATTAGTGATAGGCTAAATTGTACTAATTGGGGAAGATAATATAAAACGTACCGATTGGAAGATGGGAAAGATATTAGAAATTTATCCCGGAGGAGATGGAGTATCAAGAGTAGCATGAGTAAAAACAAAATCGGGTGAGCTTGTACGTAAGATGTCTAAAAACCCTGGTGAATGAACTGATTCGATATTGTTTAGATTTTTGAGGGGACACCACCTGTTACTTCAACAGAGCTTCTCTCTCTGTGGTAGATGGCGCCGTCCAAAAATGTTTGTCTATATTCTCGCTTAATGTCAGAACCTAATTTCTGACATCTGCAGCATCTTATATGGAATTATTTTCAGTGTTTTGTCGGTATCTATGAGTTTTCCATCTCTTTGATATGAAATCTTGTTTAGCTCATTCCTGAGTTTGTTCTTCAAACAATCACTCGTTAATCAGTTCATTAGTGCGTGAGGAATTGTTCATTTTGAGATAGTGTAGTGTGTAAGGATACTTTTTGTAGAATGGGCCACATTTGTATTTTGTGTAGACTAAAGCCGCAGATTTTTCGCGAATTTTCGCCTTTATTCAATACCAAAAGCAAGTACAAATCTTGACTAATTGACTAATAATGATATTTCCATAGTTCATTATATTGTATGCATTTAATTTTTTATTTTCTGCAATTTAATGACAATTTCATTTCCAATTCTCCGTCTGTCAAAATGAAGTCAACCTCAAATTTAAATCGTACAAAATACAAAAAACAACACGACAGTGCTTTCTTTGTACAATGTTCGGGGACTTCGAATTCTAGCTTTGCTATTGGTGAAGTTTGACAGATGTCTCTTTCCAACCAATAGCAAAGCTAGAATCAAAACCCGCGCACAGTTCGCCTCAAAAAGAAATCTGAGGAAATTAATATACCCTGTTACTGAATTGAAACTAAATCGAAATTGGCGCCATCTGACACGCTAGTGATCTCTATTATCAAGTAGGCCAAGTGTCGCCAAGTCGATCCCAAACTTCTACAGGTATAAGTGCAAGCACCAGGGTTTTTATACATCTTACTTGTACGACCCTTTCAACGATCATACCCGATGGAAATTGAAGACACAATAAAATCTTCGAGGAGTATGCATGATGAACACGAAAAAGGGCGAACTTACCGAAATGAGGGTATTGAAGAAGAGAAACAGCGAAAGTATACAGAAAACCAAGGAAATGGAAACGTAGTAGAGGTTCGAGAAGAGAAAGGGGAATATACGACTAGAAGAGGACGAGTGGTGAAACCACCAAAACGATTTGTTGTTCAGTAATTTTGCGGGGGGAGAATGTTGCGACTATTTTTCTTATATTTTACTTCCTCTGTATATTGTTTTATTTATTACTGTTTTTGATGTATCGTGAGAGATGTTATAATAATAAAAAGATTATTTTGGAAAACGTCATAAGTATTTTAGTTCGTGGTTTTTCAAAGTAAATATATATAGAAACAACAACATCCATCTCCGTAATTCGAAGGTTTCGGAAAATAAACTCAACCTGCGTGTACATCTGAAACACTAGCGAAGTAGCGTGCATATATCTTCAAATCATCAGCAATTTGGAAAATCAGCCGTGAATTAACATTCACATATGGATGCACGTACACATATAGTCTAAATTGATACAAACGGGTGGTGATGAGCGGGATAGGGCAAAATGCAATACAATTTTATAACATGGGCAAAGGGGTACACACGAATAATAAAGTGCAAGTGCAAAATTCAAAGTGCAAGTGCAAAATTTGTACGCACATCCGCCTACGCTCAACTGAGGCGGTACAGTCTGGGGGATGATGCAGTAAAGGGTGTTAATTTTTATTGTCTGTTGAAGTTCATTCCATGGGTTTTCTAACAAATTGTCTGTCTCTCTCAAAAATGAACAACTTAATTTTTTTTCAACAGTTGTTTCAATATTATATTTTTTATAATTTTTCGTAATGTTTATACAATTTAATTGCAGAAAAGGAGAATGCTCTTTGTGAAATTTATTTTTTCACGATAGTGGGGTAAGTGAGTTGTGCGCGATGTCCTGTGTTATATTGGTGGTTTCTGGAATTTGATGTGTTACGATAGAAATGATATCTCACGCTGGTACAAAAGAAGTATAATCGCCTTATATCCATTATTTGAAATTCTTTATATAAAAGATCTGATGGGAATCTCGAGTTGTTTGACATTATTAGTTTGAGAAATCGTCTTTGCAGTATTTCTAAAGGACTTATATGTGCTCGCACAGCTGCACCCCAGGTAATCATAGCGTACCTTAAGTGGCTTTTAACAAGGGAAAAATACAGTTATTTTAGCTCTCTGGATGGTAAGCACTTTTTTAAACATCGAAATTTATAAAGGACTGTTTGTCGTTTTTCAATAACGTATCGTATATGAGAATCCCATTTCATGTAAATATTTTTATATATACACCTAAATACTAAGTATTTTCTTATGCAATCACGTTGATGTTCTCGGAAGAGCAGACCTTGGAGATGTTGCAACTGAATGGTAGAAAGTTTGTTTTACCCAAATTAAGTGTCTAGAGTCTGTGGTCAAACCATTGTTTGAGTATTATCAAATCTGTCTCTACTTTATTTTTAAGTTCATTCCACGTTTCCGCTTCATAGAAGATTGCAGTGTCGTCAGCATATCCTATTATGTTGTCAACAGTGTTCAATCTGAATAAGTCATTTATGTACAAATTAAACAGAATCGAACCTAATACTGTGCCTTGGAGCACACCACATTCAATCATTTTTGGATTACTCACGACCTGTCTTCTGTTCTGTAAATAGCTCTCAAAGATTTTTAGACAATTACCTCTATCAACCCTGTTGTTCAACCTTTATTCAGAGAACATATTTCGAGAGGCTTTACATGGCAGGACAGAGGGAGTGAAGATAGGTGGAGAAATTATGAACAACGTAAGGTACGCAGATGACACTGCCATCATTGCAGAAAACATGGAGGACTTGCAAATGCTGCTGGATAGAGTGCATGAGGCTGGTCAAAAATGGGGCATTAATGTTAATATCAGGAAAACGAAATGGATGACTGTAGGTAGAATAAACATAGAACCAATTCCGATTACGATCAACGGACACAACATTGAACTGGTATCACATTTCAAATATCTGGGTAGCTGGCTGAACAATGACATAACGTGCGACGAAGAGGTAAGATGGAGGATTGAAATGGCACGTAGGGCATTCAACAAATGGAAACCAACTCTCACTGATAGAAACCTCACAGTTCAGATACGGTTAAGAACCCTCCGCTATTACGTATGGAGCATTCTTTTGTACTGATGTGAGACATGGACGCTTAAAGCTGACATCATGAATAAAATAGAAGCGTTTGAGATGTGGTGCTATCGGAGAATCCTCAAGATCCCTTGGACTGCACATACCAGTAATGAAGAGATACTCAGACAGCTGAATAAGGATCGAGAACTCCTGAACACCATAACAACAAGAAAGGTCAGTTATTTCGGACATATAATGCCAGGTACCAAATATCACATCCCTCGCCTGATTATTCAAGGAAAGGTTGAGGGCAGAAGATGGATAGGTCGCAAAAAGCTATCGTGGCTACGAAACATTAGAAACTGGACCGGAATGGGAGTAGAACGACTATTCCGAGTAGCGACAGATAGAGACCAATTCAACCAAATTGTCATGGAGATGGCCCACGCTTGAAGACAGGCACGGCACCGAAAGAAGAAGACCTCTGATGCCGTTGTTTTCTAGGCTTTGTAAAAGTAATCGATGATCAACAGTATCAAAAGCCTTTGTCAATTCGGGAAAAGGCACAAGGAAGGTTTACCGTTTTCTACAGATCTGTGTATTAGTTCCGTGAGTTCCAGTAACGCATCCTCGGTGGACGTTTTTTCTTTAAAACCAAATTGTTTTTTTGAAATCAATTCGTATTTGTTAATACAACTATTTAGTCTGTTTTTGGGTAATTTCTCAAGTATTTTAGATATATGTGTTATTAACGAGATAGGTCTGTAGTTGTTGACTTCTGTTTTATCTCCCTTTTTATGTATCGGGTCACTATTGTCATTTTTAGACAGTCAGGTCAGGTAGTTATAACTGATACTAGAGGATGAAGGATATATTGTGGAATGGATTTCAGTAGATTATCCCTGATTCCATCTATTCCAGCTGATTTCTTGCTTTTCAATTCACTAATCAGGTTATCGATTTCTTTTTCATCTGTCGGCATAAAAACCATTGAGTTCACCAGAATAATTTCGGTTGGGGTGTAATTGGGATTCTTTGTTATTTTTTTAAGTGGGTTTTTGCCAATATCGATAAATTTGTCGTTAAATTCATCGGCAAAATCTTCATTATTTGTTAATATTTCTCCGCGGTTATTTTCAATAGATCCTATATTTGAGGAATGTTTCGTACCAGTTAGTTCTTGTAGTTCCATAGTTCTTTCATATTTTGCTTGTGATTTTCGATTTTGTTTTTATAATAGTTTTTTTTGTTTCTTGTATCTTGTGTCACCATATTTTTGTATTCTATATACCTATCTTTCAGAATAGTGTTGTCAGGATATTGTAGTGAGGTTTGAAACATGCGATTTTTTTTGTTGTTTTTCTGTAGTAGAGAGTTGGTTAACCAGGGTGTAATTCTGTTTTTTTTCTAGATGTATTTTTTAATTCGGTGTTCTCATTCATTATATTCGATATTATGGTTAAGAAATTGTTCATTGCGGTATTTGGATCATCTTCGCTGTAAACTGTCTCCCAGGTTGTGTTCTGCAGTTGTTCGTGTATTTTATTGTAATTCAGGTATTTAATGTGGCTTATTTATTTTATCTTTGGTAACAATTTGTAGTATCGTAGTTGAGTGGTCTATGATGTTAGTGTTTACAATGAGAGGTATGATAATGTCTAAGATATTGTTTGACTTTGCTTTCAAGAAAATATGATCAAGGCATGAATTTGCTCTAGTGGGATTATTGATGGTGGAGTTATAACCGAATTCATTCAAGGCGTTGGGTACTCCATTTTGTTTTCATCTTCTTAGGGTAAATTGACGTTTATGTCACCAATGAATAAGCAATAATCCTTATTTTCAGTTTGATAGTTCTCGAAATATGTTTGAAGAATGCGATTAAAATCGTTTATATTGGTGGAAGGTGTCCTGTAACAAGCCTTCACAGGAATTTTGATTTTTTCGAATATAATTGTCATTTTTGGGAATTTATATGTTCCATTCCAATTATGTCGTGTTGGAAATCATGATCGTGCAATCAAAATTTAGGTCATCGTCATGGAGGAAAATTTTGAATTCATCATATTTTATCTATACTCGTATGTTGTTATGTCTATATTGAAGCTGTTGTTATTAGAGTTACTTTTAAAACATCTTTGCACTCTTGGGTATTATTCAGCGTGAAAGTTTCAACTGGGTATATATAAAATCCCTGAGGTACTGATCCATTTTTTAATTGATTGTGCATAGTTAATTATGAGCGGATATACGTACTAACAAACACTTACCTACATACATAAATATAGGACGGTTGCGGATATCTAGGTATATGAATGGGATTATGAGAGTTATTTGTTGATATGTTGCCGGGGACAATTCTGGTAGTGGAAGATATTGTGGAATTCCACCTAGCCTTCGGTGTACGAGTTCTCTTCTTTTTGTCTTCAGGTTTTTTAACTTCTGATCTGTTTCTTGCTGAACTTTCGATTTCTTCTTCTTCTTCAATTTCTGCTCCTTGTCTGTTTCCACTTGCACTTCATTAGTCACATCATTCAGCCCTTCTTCACGTTCCTTGTTTTGGATTATGTTCTCAATTGATTTTTTGCGGTTCACATATGTTGTGCCAGTTTTATCTTGCACCGACGTGGGTTGATTTTTGTTTTTTTTATGTTTTTTGTGGTTTTCAGCAGGTATATCTAATGAATATAAGTGTAGGCTATCTTCAAAGTGAGGTTGACTGATGATTGGTGTGTTCTTGGTTTGGGTCTCTTTAGTGGGGACTTGATTCGATCAATTGAAGGCGAATTTTCTTCAGAGTCAAGATTATTCAATTGTAAATGTAATTAATTTTCCTATACACAATTTGAATTTGGGCCAATATTCTGCTGAGGATGGAATGAATACTCTTTATACTACTCGCCATTCTAATCATACGGCACATTTTATCGGACACTTACGGCATATTATAATAATTTAAAATAATAATTTATTTGCTCAAAATACAATAAAACATTGAATCGTGCAAAACATTCAAATTATAGCAAATAAATAGAGTAGAAAACCCATAAAAGGTAAAACCTTGTGCATGGGTATACTACTTATGATATATAAGCCTAAACTATTGCAAACACCCTTATTCTAATTGTTGGCACTTCTTCGATAACTCCCGTGTCTTTTCTAAGATTGATTCTCTCATCTCCCAGGGAGCATGTGTCCTTTTCTATGAGAAAGTTAATGATCCGAATTCCTGAACTTAGCTAGTATTGAATGTAATGGCAGTCCGTTTGAAAAATTTCTTTGACTTCAAGCTTTATGGCATATTGCCAAGGATTTGGCTGCACTAAGTTCATTATTTTTTTTTCATAAAGACAACCTACGGATTAATTTTTTACATGTTAATATTAATCACCCTGTATATTATTTAATAACATACTTTTTCTTGATAACAATGTACCATTATACTCGATGCGGAGGGGGTTTCCAATATTTGGTAATACATCTAGTTAATTTTCATTCTTGTTGTTCTTTATCTCGCCACTTCATCAAATTGAACCTGATATTCATCCTACTCGCCGAATGCCTCTGGAAATTGCGGGAATATCAGATGTTAAATACAGTTAGGAGAAACTTTGACATAATTCGTTAAAAAGTTTGTAAGATCCGTTAGAAAAATTCCTCATTACGCATAATTTCGATTAACTGTTCGTCAAAAGTTTTTAAACTTCGTGATAATAGCCACAATGAAAATTCACGTTCGGCATTCAGAAACACTTTTGAAAACTTATGACATTTGATAAAAGTTCTCAGACTCGTTAAAATATTTCGAGATATTACAGACTGGAAGGTTTCATCAAACTTTTTATGATATACTTGATTATTATATAAGAGGGAAAATACATGGTTTATAAATTATTTGAAGAACTCTGTCATTATAACAATGGGGAATATTCTCAATTGAATATTAAATAGAAATATTCGCCTGAAAATTAAAAAAACTATGATGAATCGAGTAAATTTTCATAAAACAACTTTCACTAGCTAAAGCTAGCTGGAAATTGACTACATCTGATAGATATAAGAGGACCCTTACTCAAAAAAAAAAAAAAAAATTACAGTTTTATGCAGATAGTTATTTGATTGTGTATTCCAGTCTCAATTAGGAAACTTATATAGATGACTAAGGCAAAAAAAAAAATTTCCAAACAGGAATAATCAACAGAAATCACTCGTAACGTTGATGCAAGTTATTACCCGAGAATATATATATATATATATATATATATATATATATATATATATATATATATATATATATATATATATATATATATATATATATATATATATATATATATATATATATATATATATATATATATATTAATTTTTAATATTTTAATTCGTTTGTTTAGAAATATAATTAAATGTCTGCTATTTTAAACATTTCGCCCTCGTTCAGGGGCATCTTCAGAAAAATTTATTCTTAAAAATATGTGTACATCTGCAAATAAAATTCTTGATTTAGAAACATCTGTAAGATTAAAGTTGGGTTAGATGTAGTGAAATAGGGAAATACCATCGGGTAATGTACCTTGGTTTAACCATATTAGTATTGTATTAGCAATCAATTGTTGAGCTTTGTGATCATGTTTATCTTTATGTTGCACATTATTTGTATCGTGTGTCTTGCTGTGTTGGTTGGCGACTAGTTACGTGTTATCGAATTCGGGAAATGTATTTCTGGTGATTTTATCTTTATTATTGGTGCTAGTGGCCGACCTATTTTTTTCGGCGGTTGGGGGTAATTAAATAAATTTTTTTTTAGATGGAATTTTTTATTTTTAAATTTGAAATTTTTAATTGAACGTTCTCTTATCTTTGTTGTTCTCGTAAGTTAGGATTTTTATGTCATTTAAATAGGGTTGTGGTCCTCAGTAATGATGTGTTTGTTAAGAGCGGTTTTGTTTGGACTAGTGTCCATTGATTCTGTTCATAGCAGTTGTGAGGTCATTCCGATATGAACTTTGTCACAATCATTACATGGTATACTATATACCAGATTGGACCATTTCATTATGGGGTCTTGGCCCTTTAATGGGGTGTGTAAGTTTTTTGAACCATTATAAGATTTGAAATTTGTTGATGTATTATGTTTATTCGGAATGTTTCAAATGTTTTCAGATAGTCCAGGTAAATAGGTGTATGTCTTTGGGTTGTCAGTTCTTTGTTTTGGTTTGCTTTGTTATAAAATTATGAGTGGTTCTTTGATAATTTTTGTTTATTTCATCAATATAATGAACAAAATCACAAAGAACGCACTCATAAATTTTATAACAATAGCAACAAAAAAAAAACTGACACCCAAAGACATACCCACAATACCCTATATACCTGGACATCTGAAAACATAAAACATTCTAATAAACATAATATATCAACAAGTTTCAAATGTTATAACTGTTTAGAAAAATTGTACACCCCACTAAAGAGCCAAGACCCCACAATGAAAAGGTCCAATCTGGTATACAGTATCCCATGTAATGATTGTGACAAAGATAACTTCGGAATGACTTCACAACTGCTATGTAACAGAATCAATGGACACAAGTACTCCAAACAATCTAGTACTGCTCTTAAAAAACATATCATTACTGAGGACCGCAACCCTAATTTCAATGACATAAAAGTCCTAACTTACGAGAACAACAAAGATAAGAGAACGTTCTATATAAAAAAGAACGAACATGCCATGAACAGCCGCACAGACATAAATAACTAGGTGAAATTTACCACACTCTAAATAAAAAATAAAAAATTCCATCTGCGATAGCAAACATAAATAGTTCATTTACCCAGGTTGGCCACTTGCACCAGAAATACACTTCACGAATTCGACAACACGTAGCTAGTCGCCAAACAACACATCAAGACATACGATAAAAATAATGTGCAACATAAAGATAAACATGATCACAAAGCTCAACAAATGGTTGGTAATACAATACTAATATGGTTAAACCAAGGTACGTTACCCACCCGATGGTATTTCACTATTTTTCTACATCTAACCCAACTTTGATCTTACAGATGTTTCTAAATTAAGAATTTTATTTTCAGATGTAAATTCAGAATGAATTTTACTGAAGATACCCCCAAAAGAGGGGCGAAACATTCAAAATAGCATACATTTTATTATCTTTCTACAAACGAATCTAATAACCCGAGAAAATTCCAGAAATATATATATATATATATATATATATATATATATAGTTAACGAATTTATATGTAGAGAAATATATGTAGAGAAATATATGTGGAGAAAAGTGATAAAGATGTTAAGAAAGATAAAATAAGGAAACATAAGACCTAATAAAAATGATTTTTATGAACTGAAACTTCAACACGTGTGATGCCAGTCCGTGAGATGGAAAATTCACAAGAATTCCATCATATATCATTAAGATTCATTACAGCTATTGAAAACCACAAAATTTCGAAGTGTTGACAAGATTAGGAATATCTCCTGCTGAGTGATAACAAAAACCGAATAGTCATTAATGACATCTGCGCGATGAAAATAACCCTGAAACGAAATGTCCCACTGAAAATAATCCTCAACATATGTGGGACCTATATGGTTCGCTCATAAAAAACCTCGTAGATTAGGAAGCGGAAGATTGCCAGTATTATAAATTAAGGGCCTAAATAATAATAAAACCTGTTATCACGAACCGATAAGGGAAGAGGATTGATAGCTTCGGGGGAGGCCGTGTTACGAGATCGCGAGATATATGAGGCGATACAAATATTAATTCAGCTCTCTCGAAACTCACTCATTCACAGCTCAGTCACAGTTCATACAGTTCTTCGAAGTACCAACTATTTTGGGTTCTAGTATTCAATGTAGTCAGATTAAAATTTAGTCTTAACGGTCAAATAGAAATACTTGAAATGTATATTTAGAAGTGTTATAGGAATATCAGAACGAGAGAATGTTTTACCTGGAATCAGAGCGCGTCAGAGAAAATTCGGTACTCAATTGCTAAAAATAATAACTCAGAAAATGTGTGTCATCCAGAATCTGTTATACTGGCAATATGGTGAGCTTTCAGTTTTGTATTTTGAATTAATTCGGCATATCAGTTTTTTTTCAAATGTTATTAATTTCAAAAGTATATTCGATTTGCTACGTAATCTCTACCCAAATTAAAAATGCCTCTTTGCAATTTCAACCACATATTTGAGTATGGTCACTTATTGTTTTGTCACATACTAAATTAAAGTAGCTCTATAGAATCTCCAGGTATTTGTCGTATCATGAATAAAAACAACTTCCATCACTGTGAAATACGTTACGTAATATGTTGACATATTATTGTTAATGTGAACCTGTATCTAGTATTATTCCACAGTTTCATTATTGATGAGTGTAAAGATTTACAAATTTTTATGAATCAGTCAGTTTCGTTGAATGATACATGCTCATTCAATTTTTTTTTCATTATTGTTTTATTTACTTATTTGCGAGCATTTAGTGGCAGCATTAACTAATAATTATGAAACTTTCGAACAGTTTATTTGGAATGATACTTGTTCATCCAACATAGTTTCCTTATATTTCTATATTACTAAATCAGCAAAATAATGGATATTATATACAGTGAGTTGGAAAGAACTAAATTCAATTCATAGCTCATTTAGACAGATTATTTCATATGAAAATTGGTGATCATCATAAATTAATTTAGTATCTACTTTATCCAATGAACTCGAAATTTGACATGCCTATATGGTTTGGGTGACAATGCTGCCAGATTTTATTTCTCCTAACTGTTTCGACGTGGTATTTGTTATCATCAGGTTGAAACACTAAAATTAAAAATATAGAGTTTGAGACATACTTAACTTAACACAATATTGAAATGTATGCACTGAAATAATTCTTTAAAAATATATGGTTCGAAATATAACACTCAATATAAAAATATCTGTAACATTCATGAGTATTCACTTACAAATTATTTTATTTGAATTCTGCGTTCGCATTGTATGAACGTTATGGTATGTGTGTGACTGCGTCAGCGTTATCGGGAATGGTTTGTTTACCTTTCATGCCTTTTTACCCTCTTAATAAGTACACCGGATTGTTTATATTAAGTTCTAGTATATGAGCCGGACTGTATTTTTTTGGCAGCATGTGAAGATGGGTTTTCATTATTATTACTATTGACAAAGTTGAAAAAGGTTGTTATAAATCTGGCTTAAGTTTTTGATATCATTTATATTGTTAATGCTATTGGGGTCTTTTTTAATATGCATCATTTCAAGGAATGTTCTTACTCCTGGATTCCTTTCTTTGGTCAAAATCTTAACGTTGTTAGTGTCGAACTTATGTTGTTTTTTTTTCGTGTTTGGACAAGGCTGTAATGTCGGTTTTTGAGTATTTGTGGGCTTGTACTCGTTTCTGCAAATATTGTTTTGTTTGACCTACTTTGACAGTCTTGACACGGTATTCTATATAAGGTATGAGTTTGTTTGTTTTTTGGTATTTCTGGTTTTAATCTTGAATCAATGGTTTTGTTCGTATTTTTCAGTCGGTGTGAAATATTTTTGTTGTGTTTTTCCATTGTTTTATTAATTTTATTCGATAGTTTGTCCATGTATGGTAAAGGTATGTATGTTGCTGTTTTCTTTACTCCATTATCATTTTTATTGTAGATCGCATGTATTCGTTTTTTTATTGTTTTTTCTGCAAAGTGGCTGGGGTAATTATTTTCCTTCAATATATTCTTGATTATTTCTGTATTATTTTTCCTGAATTTTGGGTGAGCAAGCTTTATAGCTCTGTCAGTTAAATTTTGAATAAATTTTTTTTGTAACTAAGGGGTGCGTTTGACAAATAGTTTGTGTGAATGTTTTATGCATTTGGTTTATTAAATCAATTTGTGAAATGTTTTCCAGTATTGTCGTGTATTATTGTTGTTTACATGGAGAAAATATTTTGGTCAATGACTTTATTCTAATGATTTTCAACTTTTTAGTCCTTATTACTTTATAAGCGCGTTTTTAAGTTTTTTTAAACTATAATTTTATTTTTAGTCCATATTACTACAGAAGACTTGAAAAGACTACGGGTGAAAAACTATTCGATTGATTCCTCCACAAGAAATGAAAACTTTAACAAAATTTTGGTGAATGTGCATTCGTCATATCTTTGAAATGTAAATTATGCTGTGAAAAACTAGTGTATTCGCCATATCCTTGTTTATTTTCCTGACGATCTTGGTGAGAATACCAGGTCATTGCTATGAAATTATTGAATCGCCATCGGTTCTTGATACGTGTGCAAAATTTCAAATACTTTGGACATCTGGGAGTGAAATTGATTGCAAAGATTCCATTAACTACATTTATACATGCATACATACATGTGAAGCTAATAGAGCGTGTATGAAAATATCACGAAAAGTTGAAAATAAGTGAGGAAAAATGTATTCCCCTCGAGTTTGAATCTATAACCACTCTCAGTCTTTCAGAATATATCAATCTTTCAGTTCACCTTGGAACTTGACAGCAAGAAGCTAGGTTAGTAATACATACATTGTTTTATTTCTCGATCCAAACCTGAATGGAATTTTCCTGCAAATACTTTGTTTTTTTCCAATAATTCATTTATTGTTTACCTGTAAGAACAAAATGGGGTAGCATACATGGTGAAGAATTGACGTTTTTGCAAAGACGCAATTCAAATACAATGTAACCAAACCGATATTCAGAAAACAATATATTTTGGAATAATTTCTTTTAAAGACAGTTCAAAGACAGTTTAACACAATAGTTATTTGTGCAACCAGTAGGGAAAAGCACTATTTTTCGTAATGAGCGAATTTCTGCGGAACGAGCGAAGCGAGTACCGCAAAAGAAAGCAAGTTACGGAAAATAGGGTTTCTCAACGTGTTTCACACAATTTTTTTTTATATGTGATCCTTTTTAATTCAAGTTAAAAATATTAAAAATATATATTTAAATAAACTGCTTTTAACGCACTAAAAATTGAAAAATAATTTTATTATTCAACGACTATGCCGAAAAGCATGGGGTGCTTTTTGATTACGTATCTTTGAGAAACATAATACTTCTAGAGTAAGATCCCAGAGCCTCCAAACCTACCTCATTTCAGCAAAGTTGAAATTTTAAGTATGAATAGTGTGATATGTAGTTGAGAAACGTATGCGTACTCGCTAGCTTGAAATTGAGAAATGATTCAGTTTTGGAATGAATATTCAAATAAAAAAAAACAAATCATTTCTCAATTTCGATGGGGAAAACAAAAAAAAATCGTCAGGCGTGGGGATTCGAACTCTCGCCAGTTTTTGATATCAGAGCTAAGATCTTGCGCCTCAGAACGCTTGGCCAACTGGACGATATCAACTGTAAAACGCATTACAATACTTCAACGTAAGTGAGAAAGTTGTTCATGTACTTTTATACCTGCTACCCGTAAAAAAGCCCCCTCTTTCAAGCTATGCATATGTTCTTAACTACATATCACACTCAAAATTTCAGTTTTGCTAAAATGACGTAGGTTTGCCGGCTCTGGGATCTTGGACTATTTTAATTGATTTCGACAAAGCACCCCACGCTTTTTAGCATAATCATTGAATATTAAAATTATTTTTTACTTTTTGGTGCGTTAAAAGCGTGTTCTTATCCTTGGAAAGACTTTCATGGAAAAAACGGAAATTAATACTACATAGAAATCTACTTTTCAGCTGTGGTCAATATCACCAATTGTTCAAATAATGTCATTAATATTTATAATTAGTTTTTACCATACATATTATGAATAGCCTAAAAATTGTAACAAATTCAATTCCTGTATTTTTTGGTGATAAAATTTACTTTTCATCACCAGTTGCGATAAAATTTACTTTTCATCACCAGTTGCGATAAAATTCACTTTTCGCAACTGGTGATGGAGAGTAAAACATTTGATAACGTCAACGAGTTTTGAAAAGTTCACTTTAAATGTCAAAATTAGCGAAAATAAATCTTTATTTTTTTAGGGGGTGATAGACACAAACGTATATTTTTTCGAAAGTTGGACAGCAGGTTCGAATAATTGATAAAAAACATGTTTCGAAAGTATATACTTTCATCTTCAGTGTGGCAATACAATGATTGAAGAAAAACTAGAATGAATATCGTGTTTCAAAATAATATGGTGAATCTGAGGTTACTCACAATGTGGTGGAGAAAAAACCGAAAAAATTATTGATTAAATCTAAGAACATTGTAAGTAACCTTAGATTCACCATAATATTGTGTAACACGATATTCTCTCTAGTTTTTCTTCCATCATTGTATTGCCAAACTGAAGATGAAAGTAAATACTTTCGAAACATGTTTCTAATCAATTTTTTGGACCTGCTGCCCACATCTTCAAGAAATTTAGTTTTGTGGTGACGACCTTGTGTCTATCACCCCCTAAAACCTTGATATTCCACTTTGAGTATGGACTACTATTTTTATTTGTTCAAATGGTCCCAAGAAAACGGCCACCCATTCATTGCTATTTACGACATATTTCCGTTCATAAACGCTAAATTCGGTAATTATAGTTTTCAGAATATGTCGTTTCAATAGTACAGTTGAAATAATTCACGAAGAGATAATCAGGATCTTAATCGAAAATAGTTTGTGGCATATCAGACAACAAAATGAAAAATAGAATTGAATAAAAAATATGCACCAACCAGCATTCGAACCTGGGACCTCTCGATTTCTTGTCGCACGCACTACCAACTGTGCTGTTGGTCCTTATTCGGAAACCGACAATTTTAAATTCAGCTCTGTATTAGTATGGGAATATGATGAGGGTCTTCAGGTCTCAATATGGTCCGGGGACTTCAGAGTCAGTCAGTCAGTAACTCGAATAATAGAAAATTATCTTTGTGAATCCCGGGAAAAAAATATTTTATCTGCATTGTCGAATCCACGCAAGTTGCGAATTTTCAGAGTTGAATTTGATTTAACAACCGCTCGGCGATCAAAAAGTGGAATAGCACAACACAAACATGTGGAAAAAACCGGAGTCGATCGATAAACACATTGTTGTTCATTGTTATGCTTTAATTTGCCCTCTCTTTACATTTCAGAAACAATTGAATCGTTATTCCGTATATTTAAATGTAATGTGAAGCAAACAAAATGGATTTTCCCCAATTCGAAATCATTCATTAATCAACCTGTATTCATTTATCGTGGCGAAAGTCGGCGTAAGTTGTCATTAGACCCGGTTGATTCTATTGGTTAGTTGTTATGACCATAGGCATGTATGTTATCTGGATTTATTTGCCATTATCAGTTTATTGCACCAGACCATTTGAAATTGGTGTTCTACGCATACAACCTTCTCGCCTGATTAAAAGGCAACTACTGTATATACGTAGAGTGCTGTTTTTTATAGTCGAACGGTTCGACACAGAACAATGGGACGAAAACAGTTTTGAATGATATCACCGATACTACTTTTTGAAGTTCAAGACATTCTGATTGCTCGATTGGTGGCGCAGGAAGGCATCAACTTAAAAATTTCAAATAGCATAGTGGTCAAGTGGCACATTGTTCAATGGATAATTCAATTTTCTTTCCAACCTTCCTATTTTTTTAGAATTTCGTTTGAACGTTTTTTCACAATATGCATTTGAAAAGTCAAGTATAAGTGCGGATCTGAATGGTACCCTTACCTCGAACATTTTTGAACGGTTTGATGTGAAACAATGAGACATGAAATATGTTGAATGTTATTACCGGTCCTACTTTCAGAGAGAAGATACATTACAATTACTCGATAAAGGGCGCTGGGGGCACATCAAAAGTAGTATCGGTGATATCATCCAGAATGGTTTTGTCCCATTGTTCTACGTCGAACCGTTTAAAACAGGGGGGGGGGACTATAATAAAAAAGCCTCACTGTAAATATATATATATATATATATATATATATATATATATATATATAAATATATATATATATATATATATACGTAATGCTAGTGCGTTCTGAGTAACGCAAAACAAATTTGTTTTGCGTTACGACTATTGGTGTCGTGGATTGGCCTATGCTGACATCTGTTGATGACCTATTAATGCTAAGCTTCACCACACAGATTATAGATGTCACTGTCTATAATTTGATGCATTTCACATTTTTGTACTTGCCGATAGGTATTAGCAGTACGAGATATCTGATACGAATTTGAAAGAGACCACAAGCCGTCCTGATGATTGGGAAACCATGAAACAGGCTGTAGGCGGATGGTGGGCTCTCTTGGATTCGTAACAGATTTCTCTTATTCCATATATATATATATATATATATATATATATATATATATATATATATATATATATAAATATATATATACGAGAAAATTTACTATAATATGCGAAAAATTAATAAAACTACTTGTCTCCTGTGCCTGTGCAAAATGAATAAAACAATGTTTTTGCATCAAAATCTCCATCGATACACTGATGAGTAGGGGGACAGAACACTAGTGAGCAGAGTTGCCGATCAGAGTCTGGTATTGTGTATCTCGCATCCATTGGTATTTTTGGCTTCAACTAGCGGGTCATCAGCAGGCAATCAGTGATTCTCGAAAATATGGTTGAATGTGACAATTTTTTTATATTTTTAACCACTGTACTACTATAAAATTACGTCATTTACGGGAATACAAGTGAAATATAGATATATACAGCGTGATCAACCATAACATGGAAAAAATTATCCAGTACGTTTTCCCTACAAAATGGCAAATATAATTCCCTAATTATTTTGTAAATATGCGTCGTCTATGGCCCTAACTGATCTCAGATGTAATGGACTGATAACACCATTACATATTGTAACTCAAATATCTTCATTCAGTAGCTTTAGGACGTCTTCACCAACTGCACAAAAATGTGTTTTCATAACATAGTTCATTAACAATGACATGAACTGTATGAATCCACGGAATTGCCAACGATGCAATCCACACTGAATTGCTAACGATGAAATACCACGCAGAACGTTGAATGATATTCACCTGACAATCCATGCGAACTTCCATATAAATGGATATTGATCTTCTCTCTTTACATATTATGGTTGATCACGCTGTATATATCTATATCTTACTTGTATTCCCGTGAATGACGCAATTTAATACTAGTACAGTGGTTGAAAATATAAAAAAAAAAAAGTATTTTTTGTCACATTCAACCATATTTTTGAGAATCACTGGTGTCTGCTGATGACCCGCTTGTTGGAGCCGAAAGAACCACTGGATACAAGATATAAAGTACCAGACTCTGTTCTGAATAACTGGAGGTACAAATGGCAGTGACTATTAGAAGTTATGGTTCGTACGGTATGTAACTTTTTCATATATTTGCTTCGGAATATATAAAGAAATATCTAAAATGTATTCACGAGCTTATGTTTCTCATGTGAACTCGATACGGTGGGATAAAGCAAAAATATGGATTTGTGAACTGAACAATAATGTTTTTTTTGTATCAAAATTCCTAACTGAATATTATTCATGTTCTCTTTTCCAGTGGAATGATACTAATTTCATTAGAATCATTTATTTAACAAACTCTGTTTCGTGAATGGTTCAAAGGAAACTACTGGTACGAGTCTTTTCAAGGAAACTAACGAGTCACCCAAGATATTTATCACCCGGGAACTATCAAAATTCCAATGCCTTCCAGAACTTTCCTCAAGCGAATAGGACACAATGTGAAATAATCAATTTGAAGTTTCCTCCAACTGCTGGGTGGAAGTGAAAAATAATTAATCGATTTGAAAAACTTTCCGAAGCTTAGGACAGGGAAACAAGTCAGTATGCAATTCTCTTTTGTTATTTGTATCTGAGTAATTGATAGAGAAGGATATTATAATTTATTTTATACATGAAAATGGAAATAGAAGCATGACAACAATCCATTATTTTTTTATTGGTGTGTTGGAGATTGAGCTGACGTACGTGGCGTGATAACCCGAAGTTTCGCATCAATTCAATTGAAGTGAGTAATGAGTTGGGAGGATAGGAAAACTCCTGTAAAAATACTTCTGAGCTTTTCCTTGGTTGATCACCTGACTGTAACTCGTCGAAATCTATGGGAAATCAAATATCTACGTTTGTTATTATACATTTTTTCCCAAACCTTCACTACGTGCCTTATGCATCTGTTCAGACAGCTGACGTATTGGCAGTACATCTTCAGCTACTTTCTACATGTATTCGATGCCCTAAACGGAGACATGCTCTACCTAGTACTATTATAATAAATAAATACTTTATTGATTCTTTATGATAATAGGTACATGATATAGGTAGAGTCGTTGGGAAAAAGTGCCTAGCTGTATTGTAAAGTTACAGCAGGTCCCTAATCTACTAGTAGTGATAATAATAATAATCGTTTATTGCTTCTGAGAACAAGTTCACAGCAACAAGTGTATGGGGGTAACAAAAACAGGAAAAGGGAAAATATAATGTGTGTTTTACCAATTACATACAGTTCAAGTGATTGGGAAAAAAAAACATTTATTGCAGTTACCTACTCCTTTAAAATAAATGATCGTAATCTAAGAATATTCCAAATGATATTTTCTTTGCATCAGTTACTTTTATATTTTTTATGGCGAAAATCAATGATTCCAAACTCCGTAGGCAAGAAGTATTTTCTTTCATTACTGTTCAGATAGAACAATCAGAAATAATATGGAAAATAGTTTCTCATTCGTTTTGATTACAGCCTGGGCAAGTAAGTTCGGGGTCGATAGAATAGGAGAGTAAGAGTAAATTCGATTCTGAAATGATTGGCCTTACGTAATTTAAAAAGAGTGCGAGTGACCTAGATGGGTAGTTTTAGCAGCAGATATGTGCCTGGATCCATGGAAGTATTGAATAGATTGTAATACTTATTTTTCTATGACTATTAAAAAAAGAGTCATTTATATGACCATTTCTTGATAAGTAATGAACTCCTGTTTCGTCCCCGAGTAGGTAATGATCCATTTCTCAACAGGTTCGAACCAAATACAGTTGAACCAGGTTCATTACTCAACACTTTAAAGCCAATCACAGATGAGCATATTCATAACTGTGCAGTTGTGTTTGAATTGTTTCCATTCGCAAGTATGCCTTGAATTGATAGTTCGTTTTGTAAAATATTATAGTTTCCAACGAAAAACAAGAAGAAAAAGATGGATTCGGAAAGTGACAACGAATCCATTACGAAATCTATTACCAAATAAATCCAGAAAAAAATATGAGATGATATATGCAATTTTCATGGATTGGCGGAAGAAAAAGAATGTGAATTCGTTTTCGGAAAATGTACTTCTAGCATATTTTTTCCAATAAGCTGAAAAATATAAGTCGTCCTCGCTTTGGACACAATATTCAATGTTAAGAAGTACCATTCTAATCAACCACGACGTCAGCATAGAACGTAATTCAAAATTATTTGTGTTTTTGAAACGCAAATCCTATGGTTATATACCGAGAAAGGCTCAAACATTCACCCCAGATGAAATAAATTCATTCATAAACACAGCACTTGACGAAATATATCTTGCGACAAAGGTGAAAAATTGATATTTTTTCAAAATTTCACTTAACAGAATGAGAGAACCTAGTTAGGAACTTGAATAGCTTTATATCACTTTAATTTGCAAGCACCTCGGTAGCACATAGCTTAAGCTCTGGACTTTCAATCCAGTGATCGTGAGTTCGAATCACGCCGTCGCCGGTGAGGTTTTTTTTCTCTTCCAACCACTGATTCAACAATTATCAAACTGTTTAAAATTGAAGAAAATAACGAAAATTGGAAATATTTTTTATGTAACTTTTTTTTAGGTTGCAATGATCATGGGAATCATGGGAGCCTGTCGTGCGAATGAAATGCACTCTATGAAAATAGGGGACTTGGAAGATCTTGGATCGGCTATATTAGTCACCATACCAAACACCAAAACGAAAATTGTTCGAAAGTTCACCATAACTGAGTTTTTTCGCTATATTTATATTAAATATATCACGCTACGACCGAGTAATATATTAACAGATTCATTTGTTTTTTGAATTATCAGAAAGGTATATGCACCAATCAAAGAACTGGAATAAATAAATTCGGAGCCATGGGAAAACAAATCGCAACATTTTTGAAAGTTCCAAATCCAGAACTATATACTGGGCATACCTTTCGTAGATCATCTGCCACCCTGCTAGTGAATGCGGTTGGAGACATCATTTCTTTGAAGAGGCATAGAGGGTGGAAGTCAACATTTGTGGTGGATGGATACATAGATGATTCGATGAAAAATAAAATGAATACTGCAGAAAAAGTCTTGGGTTCAATGAAACCGTCTACCAGTACCAGCAACATCTCACAAACATTTATTGCACAGAACACTTCGGAAATGAGAAATGGAAAGATGAATTTGGATATAGAATCCTCGATACCTTCAGTTATGATTTCCAACTGGTCCAATTTTGCTATTAATTTCATTAACAAAAAATGATTTTGTTTATGTTATGAAATTTTTCGAAATATAATTATAGATTTTTTTATTCAATAAAAACTTTCTATCATGCAATCAACTGAATTACACTCTTACAGGATTTCCTTCACAAATCAATCTTATTTTCAAATAGTCCTGATATAAGTCACAGAAAAAGTATAGTATTCTGCTCGCTAGAAATAGCCATCGCTCGAATGATTAACGACGCTCGCCTTCGGCTCGCGTCGACAAACTTCATTCTCACGAGTAATGGCCACGCTTCTCGCTCGTTGAATAATATACGATTAATCAACTAGTGAAAATAACTCGATCATTAACCGCCATTTTAATATACGAGTTGATTACAAAAAATTTCCGTCGACCTCGTTCCTGGGCCAACATGAAATTTTCGATATCCATTTCCTTCAAATAGGAGGAAACTTACAATATTAGAATTTGAATAATATTCGAAATGCGGTGTATGTTTAGTTGCCTATACCACAATTATACATTAATGGAGGAATCAACCATTTACAGGTCATTATCGATTGATTTCGTATAGATTAAACAGACTCGTTAATGCGAGGTCGCCGGAAAATGTACATGAATGGGTAACGAGAGGTTATTGCAAGATCTGAATCTCGTAAAATTTGGTAGTATTTAGCAAGAAAGAATTTTTTACTTTATTAACAGGCAATTGAGGTTATTCAATAACGACAAGGAATTGGCATTGGAGAAAAATTGTTTTAATTACAATGGCCAGTTATATTTAGGATCCGCATTATTCATCACACGCATTTGTTGTTCAAAATAAAGCCTAGGGTATCGAAAATTTTCCATTGAAATCCTATATATCCACTTGAGGATTATTTTGAAAATATTATAAGCGAGTTTAACTCTTACAGCTTCTAAATGAACGAATGAAAAACATTGTAAATGACCTAAACAAAAATGTAACGCACCCTTCATCTAAATGAATGGTAATATTGAACAATTGAGTTCATCAGAATGTTACTCTATCTTTTATTCAATGGGCAGTAGCAATTAATTCCTTTTTTTGTAATCGAAAACGATCTGTCAATTTTTTTTTAGTATAGGGGTATGCTCGAAAATTAAAAAATATATATATATTTCAAACAGAGAGAGTAATTGGGAATGAAAACACGTTTTTTCGCCTACAATAGACCGAAACTATGATATCTTAACAAAATATAACTTGTTGGTTTTGAAATAGTGCTGGAAAAAAAATCCGGAAAAACGATTTTTATGACTATGCCCCGTATACACCCTAATGTACTATCATCAATAGGATAATAATTGAACATGTTTATGAGTTCCAATCAATGAATTTTCATCCTTATTTTGTCTTATTTCGACTAAAAAAACACTTTTTTTCTTTGTCGATCCTACCCCAATACGACGTTTTTACGAACTTCGGACGCTTATATCTCAGAAACTAAACATACAAAATCATTTGAACTCATACATTTTTCTAATGACCCATCGTACTATAACATAATACAATTTCAGCCAATTCAACCGAGAGCCAATTTCCCATAAGTTTTCGTGCGGGGTTCTTTGAACTCTTTCAAGCACATCTAGAAATCTGAGTCCCCAAGTGGCCATACAGTTATACATGACGCTCAAACACAAAGAATCGAACAGTTTCATCTTGGGTGGCCAGGTATCAATTTTAACCAAAGACAT
This sequence comes from Gonioctena quinquepunctata, assembly GCA_018342105.1. Classification (NCBI taxonomy): domain Eukaryota; kingdom Metazoa; phylum Arthropoda; class Insecta; order Coleoptera; family Chrysomelidae; genus Gonioctena; species Gonioctena quinquepunctata. The sequence continues at coordinate 558,819 of JAFIRS010000092.1, forward strand.
AATAGGCAAAATGGAACCAATAGCTTGTTTGGCTTTAGTGGTTGTCAGATTTGACATTTCATGAAAGAGACCAGAGGAGGTGAATGTTACGACCAAATAATTATATTTGTTAGTGATTTCCACAGGTTGATTGGCAAAATTCAATATGGAATTGGGTCCATGAAATCCACCACGTGAAAATTGCATTATATTGTTTTTTTTTCAGATTAACAGTCAGCTCATTTGATGAAGCGTATTTTTCAAGGACTTTTTGTTTCTTCGCAACGTCGATTTCAGAATGTGGCAGGATAAGAAGATCATCAGCATACATTAATGTTAACACATCGTTCCTGTCATCGATATTCACACCCTGGGCTTCACTACCATAAAAAAAGGAATCAATGTCCGCTATAAATAATGCGAATAATAGGGGACTCAAAGGTTCACCCTGTAAAACACCACAGTAACCTTGTATAATTTCGTCAAGCCATCGGAGCCTTCCTTTTGCACAGTTGTTTGTAAGTATAAAGTTTTTATTTGTCGAATAATTTTTGAGGGTATTCCTTAATTAAATGATTTCATCCCAAGCATGTTGTGCTTAATAGAGTCAGAGGCACTTTTGAAATCATCAAAAATAGCAAATAGTTTACGCGTTCTATGCCTAATGTGTAGGAAAATGACATAAGTCAAAGTGTAAACATCATCAATACATCCTCGAGATGGGTGAAAACCTGACTGGGATTCCGGAAATATATTGAATTCGTCAGCCCAACAAGATATTCTAGTAGTGATTCAAAAATTCATTTAGTAACATTCATTACATAAAAAGTTCCAGAGTTTACGTTTGAATACATTGAAGTTGTCTTCCAATCTCATACAGGCGGGCAAATCATTCAGATATTTAATTCCTTTATACAATGGACTTTTTGTATACAGACTGGTTCAATGTTAAGAAGGTCTAATACGTTTCGAGGAGCGAGTTGGGTAGTCGTGGTAATCAATGTTGAGATACAACTCATGATAATTACTTTTCGCATGTAGAATGCATTTGTAGATGTATATAGAGTAATAATATAATAATTTTTCCTTTCCCATTAGAAAATTTCATCAGGAATGCCAGGTGTCAACGAATCTATTAGACAAGTCACAACTTCTAGAATATTAGGTGTATCAAAATGAGATTTGGTATAGGTAAATGTTATGTGAAGAGGAGGGTATTCGCATATTTTTCACTTTTCAGTCACTGTCGGTTTCACCGGAAATTGCTCCGGTTTTGAATTTTTAAATGGAACACCCTGTATATTGTAACATTTTTGGATTTCTGAGAAAATTCTGGATCAGAATTTGACATTATGTCTACTTAATTTTTTTGGAGTCACTTTTAATATTGCATTTAGGTGGCCATGATCGGACGTAAATTAATCTGAGGACCCCAGGTGATGTCAGAAAATTACAATCGCAAAGTTTTAATGAGAAGTATGATGGATAGGAAGTTGGCAGAATTACATTTTTGTGCCTAACTATAATTGTTCAAATGGCGACCATTTTTAGAAAAACATTTGCCGAAAAAAGGACTTTTTGACGAATCTAACGATACTAATTTATTTGCGATTGGATTAAAAATAAGAACATAAATTGAATATTACTGAAGAAAATACTGGATAATAATTCATTTACTTTTGTCAAGTGTGTTATGGATAATAATTCATTTACTTCCACTGTAGTGAATTCTCAAAGTGCATTCCTTCTTGTTCAAGACACATTTCAGGTCGTTCAACTGTGTCTCTCAACACGTTTCGTAACATTTGATGCGTTATACTTCTAAAGGCCCGTAGAATTATTTCTTCTAAGATTTCAAGAGTGGCTGGGGCTGTTGCATAGAAAATATTTCCTTTAACATATCCCCAAATAAAGAAATCGAGCAAAATGAGATCCGGTGATCGGGCAGGCCACCGTACTGGACCATTGGTTGCAATAACTTGAATATTAAAATGCTCTATTAGGTAATTAAGTACTTCTCTGGTATTATGAGGGGGTGATTCATCTTGTTGGAAGTGCATTCACCGTAAAACTGCTGAAGGTAGATAATTAAGATGATCCTCGATTTCATTTTGAACCTGTTAACCGACCTTCAAACAATAGTGGCCCAATTATTCTGTTTCCAACGACGATACAAGCCCGGACCTCCGAACCTCTCTTGAAAATTGCCCTCTCTCATTGCATGTTGATTTTGTTGGGCCCAAGTATTTTGCTTATTGAACATACCATTATTTGTAAATCGTGATTCGTTGGAAAATAGATTGAAGTTGATAAAACTTGGGTTTACTCTATGATTTTGAAGCAGCCAATCACAAAACACTATTTCGGGAAAAGGAATAACGGAAAACGGAATAATGGGATAACGGGAAAAGTTATAACAGAAAAAGGGGATAGAAAAAACGGGATAACGGGATAACGGAATAACAAGAAAACGGAATAACAAAAGAATGGAATGACTGGATAACGAAAATACGGAATACCAGAGGCCGGGATAACGGAAAAATGGGTTAACTGGGAAATTGGATAACAGGAAAACGAGATAATGGGAAAACGAGAGAACGGGATAAAGGTGCAACGGGATAACGGGAAGTGGGCAGAGTCAAAGGCATAACCTAGAAGGAACAACACAAAAAATTATAGGAAAAAAGGAATTCTAGGCGGACGAGAGCTTTCAGGAAAACAAAAATAGGGAATATAGAAATTTGGACAGGACAACGTATGTAGGATGAGCTAGTATTGAATAAGTATTATTCTATCGCCATCGTCAGCATGAAAATGTTGATGTAACTGATATTTGAGTGCTCGATGTCCATGCTTATTCAATATTTTTTTGCTGATTCGTGACTAATCTGCATTTCTGGCTAATTTCTCTTGAAGAATCCGTTTTATGAACCTCAAATATAGCAAGAACGTCAATACCAGTCTCTTCATTAATCATAAACCTCTGTTCCGCATCTCTATTTCCTTCTTGCCTAAAACGATTCTCAACATACGAAAAATACTGATGGGCCGATTGGGATATCTCTGAGCATACAACTCAGCAATATTCCTTGAATTTCTATGACATTCTCCAAATATCAATAATATATGCACTTTTTCACTTTGAGTAGGTATACATTATTTTGAAAAAAAATTAAACTGAAATTTGACGAAAATTGAAAATTTCTACTGTCTGCTCATTAAGCTTATGTCACTGTCATTATCTAAGTGAGTGTTTTGTTTTCCAAAGAAGACTTGATGAAAATAACTCCAAAATATGCATCATGACTATCCATGGCACACTTGACAAAAGTTAATAAATTATTATTCAGTATTTTCCTCAGTAATATTTAATTTGTTCTTATTTTCAATCCAATCGCAAATAAATTAGTATCGTTAGATTCGTCAAAAAATCCTTGCTTGCCAAAAAATGGTCGCCATTTGAAAAATAATAGTTAGACACAAAAATATAATTTTCCAACTTGTATTATTCCTATCTAACCTACTAGTCACTAAAACTTTGCGATTGTGATTTTCTGACATTATCTGAGGACCTCAGATTAGTTTACCTCCGATCATGGCCACCTAGATGCAATATTAAAAGTGACTCTAAAAACGTAAAAACTTTTTTAAATGTCACATGATCTAGAGTTGTGAGAAATCCAAAAATGTTACAATATACAGGGTGTTCCATTTACAAATTCGGAGACATTTCCGGTGAAACCGGAAGTGACTGGGAATGTGAACAGTATGCGAAAACTCTTCTCTTCACATACCATTCACCGATACCAAATCTCATTTTGATACAGCTAATATTCCAGAAGTTATGACTTGTCTAATAAATTCGTTGACACTCGATATATTGTCATGCTCATTAATATTTCACCTCTCATATCTCATCTATCATGAATAGCCTACTGAAATACCTAAGCGGGTTTGTTATTTCGAAGTTATATATTTTTAGGTTTCCAAAAGAGTTGACAATTGGCCCAAGGGCATTCAAATTCAAGTGAGTCTAGAAAGCTTATAATCTGTTTACTGCAAACTTTGGAGCTACTGAAAGTCCACTCCAAACTTCCACGTGAAGAAATAAACTAGAGAGAAGCACTTGAAGCGGAGAGTTGTTCTGATATAAACCTGTCTTCATTTTTATTTATAAGATTTCCAGAATCTTTTGAATCTTATATTGAAGTAGTTGGGTTAATGAGTAATTTCCCAATTATAGAATCGTATAGACGAGGTGTCTCACAAAAAACTTTGCGGCAAAATATTTTCCAAATGAATAAATACTTTTATGAATATTTTGGTGAATCTAATCAATGGATCAGAACTGAGACGTACCATAGACACTCATACAGAACAAAAATAATTTAAAAAACGATCCAAAAAGTTTGTACCATGACATTATAAAGATATTTTTAAATCAATTCTCGCATAGTTAAATATATCACATTGCAATTAAATTACCTAATCCCATTATTATATACACATTTTTCTTTTCCTTATAATCCTAATAGTAGAGGAGACCGTGGGAGGTCGACCTTCACCGATGAGACATATTTTTTATCAAATATAATTTATAAACAAATATGCTCATGATAAGTTGCCTATCGAAAAGTGTTCATAGCTATTTTTAATTGAATTAATTTCAATCAATTTTTTTTCATCACCTTCACTCTTTTGATAACCAATGAGTTTTAAGATAGTTTTTAACACATAGAATATGCCTAGGTAGGCTTGCCTACTTATTTCTGTGCATGGCTACCTGGCGAGCAGATGTGAACAGGTAAGTCAATATAGGTAACTACACCGATCTGTTAACCAATCGAAATTGATATCTTAGGTAAGATAATTTAATTAGAAAACCAATCGTATAGGCTTGCCTGCAAAAAATCGTACATAAAATATTATTGCCAAACTATAAAGTTTTAGAATTTCAGCTATTTGATAGGTGCGAGAGAGAAAGTAGAGCGTCCGAGGTCCGTGTGATAGAACAGGACACAACATAGCAGCTGCACGCTACCTGACCGTTGAATGTATCTGAGTGCGCATGCTCGTGTACATGTGAGTGACAGTGACAGCATTTATTTACACTCGACAGTAATTTTAAACTCTTTTATATGCTTTGTAATAAACGCTTTTAACAACATAAATGTATTACATTTTATTTTCCTATATTGATGATCTTTTCTATTTATTATACTAAAATTTTAAAAGTAACACTTATTCTTTCCCGCTTTACGGCATTTATTTGATTTTAAATAATAAATAAATTATTCTTTATTTAATTTTAAATAAAAAATATAGATTTTTTTATCATTTTTAAATTTTATAATTCAGCTTTAAAATGAAAAAAAATTGTTGAATTTTTTTTTTTCATTTATTAATATATCAAATCATTTATTTTGATTATTTCATCGAATTAAGTATATATAATGAAATAATTCAAAATTGTGATCGAATTAGAGTTATAATAAATTGAGTTCAAATTACTGTCGATGTAAATAAATGCTGCACTGTTATACATTAACGAGCATGCGACTCGTCATTCAACGGTCAGGTGGTCGTCTCTATGTACCTGTCATCACACGGACGCCTCTACTTTCTCTCGCACCTATCAAATAGCTAAAATTGTAAGACTTTATAGCTCGGCAATAATATTTTATGTACGATTTTTTGCAGGCAAGCCTATACGATTGGTTTTGTAATTAAATTATCTTACCTATGATATCAATTTCGATTGGTTAACAGATCGGTATAGTTACCTATATTGACTTACCTGTTCACATCTGCTTGCCAGGTAGCCATGCACAGAAATAAGTAGGCAAGCCTACCTAGGCATATTCTGAGTGTTAAAAACTATCAGTTGAGATGAAACTCATTCGGTTATCAAAAGAGTGAAGGTGATGAAAGAAAATTGATTAAAATTAATTCAATTAAAAATAGCTAACACTTTTCGATAGGCAAGTTATCATAGGCATATTTGTTTATAAATTATATTTGATAAAAAACATGATTCATCGAGTTATCAGATCGGTGAAGGTCGATCTCCCACCGGCTCTTAGAATATAATATAGTGGAATTATTATAATTTTGAAGCGGAGAGTTCTGGTCTTCATTTTTATCTATAAGATATGATTTCCAGAAACGTTTGATTTGAAAATATTCAGGGTATGTTGGAGTAGTTGAGTTAATAAGTAATTTTTCAAATCTATACGGGGTGCCTCACGGAAAACTTCGCAGAGAAATATCTTCCAAATGAATAGATACTTATACAAATATTGTGGTGGGTTGGATCAATGGATCGAAACTAGGACGGACCATTGACACTTCAATCTGCTTCATCTTATTAACGTAAAAGGACAGCACTAGTCCCGAATTTCAAAGGTGTTAATAATGTTATTCTCACTAGGGAATAATGAAATGAAGGAAGATCTGACTATCTTTCGGTTTTGGCGCAGACTTATATATATGTAACACCCTGTGGGTGTCATTGTTTTTGTTTTGATTGATACCAGGGTGAGCTATTTTCATTTGTGGTTCATAATTCATTATTTCAGTTTCTTGAACAAATCTAACATGAAAAAGGGGGCTCATATTTCGAAATACCAAATGGGTTTGCGAAAAAAAATATATAATTCTGCCGAACGAATAAGTTAAGTCATTACCATTTACAGATATGCAACAATGTATTAGTTGTTCAGTCTGGGAGTTTTGAACAGAGCCTCGTTGATTCAACACAGCGGAAAAATTTTGGTCGAGTTGGTAGAATTCACGAGAAGCTAGAATGGCGGCTGACACGAGAAAGCGAAATTTGGAACTTATTCCTCGTCTCGCAGGGAATTGAGTAACCAATGAAAAGGCCAGTTTGCGCTTGGCTTGTGTTTCGAATGAATTCTTTTGGAAGACAATCGGGAACCGCGGTGCGAATCGGTTCCGTTGACGTTAGTCAACAGGGATGTTGCCCTAGTTTTTGGCTTTGCCAGAAATAACGAAATTTTGGTGCCATGAATGGGCAGCGAAGGGCTCATTTTGGGCTTGTCGCTCTTCTATTAGCTGTGTGCATTGGGCTGGAGGGGATAGATGAAACTATGACATCGCCCATGGTGGCAGAAGTAGGTGATGATTCTGGTAATCATAAGCACAAGCTGAAAACTTTCAGTTTCTGAGGTTTCCCCGTTTATTCACAAATCACTTAAAATTTTTGTACCATACTTCAGATGAATAAACATTATTATAATCTACTGGCAACGGTCACGGTTGGGTAGTATAACAACATACATATAATAACTATTGCTGTCTAGTCGACTGCAAAAATAGTATGTGTAAATTTTATACATTTCCAACTGCATCACAAAAACTGCAACTGTTATTCCACGATATTTCAATCTCTGATTCCGGGACGTGAGGTTTTTATTCGATAAATATTTGAGATGTTTTCCGTTTTCTATTCGATCGTCTGGAAGTGGATAGTAGAATTAATTAACCAAGTTCCGTGGGACGGTGTTGCGCCGGTGATAAAAAGCAAATAGCGACTTGAACTGCGAGTTCGGGAACGCCTGGATGGTTTTGTAAGCTGATGAATCAGCCTTATGAACAGGGGACAGAGATACTTTTGATGTATTTCCGAGTTGTCTATCATACACGGCATTCTATCAGAACAAAGTACCCCGCAGAGAATTATTCTGTTTTTATTTTCACAACTGGTTTCGGTTACAAAAGCAATTGGCCTTACATGTGAACTAATGTTAAATGTAATGCAGTTCAAGTACTAAGAGTAAACATCGTTACTTGTACTGTATAAGCAATACGCAATATTTTGTTGACAATTATACGTATTAGAGAGTGTTGAACGTGTTTGTATTATTTAGGGACCGTCCAGTTCTTACATCCTTGCAAAGGTAAAAGTGGGATCCCCTATTCAGGTAAAATTGCGAACCTCATTCCTTTTCTGATTATTATATTATTTGAGAATTCCATTAAATAGCTTTGCGTTGAATCTGATGTTATTTAGTGGTTTTCCATCAGGTTGAAGCTAGCCAGGGTTATATGGGGACTTTTTTAATTTGTAAAACTACTCACTTTTTTATGTTCTCAAGACCTTATGAACCTGCGACCTTAGTGAACTAACCTTCAAGCACATTACTTGCCGTACCCAAAAGTACACAGAAGTAGCATTACTTTATGATATTGTATATATCATAACTTGACATGGATAACCTCCAAATACGGTGAACTATCGTATCAATACAAATATTTTTAATACTTTACTTACTATTTTCTTTGCCAGAAAAAAACTTCGATTCATCTGGAACTAGTAGTGAGCACAAAATTGTTAAATCGTGGTAGATTATTTACAAATTATTCAAAAAATTAAATTATTACCTAGTGAGTATTGGAAATGAAACAGGAAAACTTCAGCAATCGAGTCACTAGAGGGCATTACCAGTCTTGCACACAGCGAATACGGACGGCGGACATGTTTCGCCAGTCTGAGATCGAAGAAAATCGCTCTTCGACATTATGGTTCCACGGGAAGAACTTTCACGAGTAATTAGCGGAACTTTGGTTTTAATAGTCAAATCGGTAGACGGGGTGTTAAAATAAAAAATTTGATTCCAGTGTCCACAGACGGCTACAAGGGGAATGGGAAATATATCCGAAGCTGGCTTATAAGTAGTAAAATTAACTTGATGCACAGCTTTTGATTATTGATTTATGGGGTGAACCTCATGCACAATAAGTATCATAAAATATGAGAGGTACGGGAGAAACCGGTTCTATTTTTCAATGATTGGAAATATTCATAAAACGGAAATGAAAGCCCTTTATTAGAACCGACAGGTACTATTTTCAGACTGTAAGTTTTTTTTGCATTCTCAAAATAGGAGTGATTTTATTTTACGATTTCACTTTTTGATTGAAATTTTTTTTATTCGACGAGCGTCAAGCTGTAACAACGTTTTGATATTTTTTTTGTTAATAAATGTATTTAAGTTATTTTTGTTTATTATTCTCTCAACCAAAGTTGAGGAAAGGAAAATTGAGTTCGATCAAATCAGTTCAATTGAGAGGCAGGAGTCATATATTAAGTTATTTTTTCACTTGAATAAAAGTCCCTCGAGACAAAAGACAAAAAGTACTATTTTATATAATGAGAAGAAGAGCTATTCAAAAAAGACCTCGCATATTAAGCCTTACATTATAGTATAGAAATTGGTGTTCTGTGTAAAATAATCTATTTTTCTACTACACCCTGGTGACAGCAGCTGCCCTTATACTATGTTGATATTATATGTATAAACATTTTTTGACAAAGAGAGTGTAACTATACTGTACACGAGGAGTTGAGATAATAATAATAATACTTTTATTCCTTGAAATGATCATTTAACAATGATATAGAAAACGTCAGTGAAACAGAGAAAAAAAAACATGTAGATGTACAATATGGTGTCAAAAAAACTAACATAGACATTACAATACATTGAACACAGTTATTTCGAAGTATACTCAAAATAGTCATTGGTGCAGTGAAAACATCCTCCTATAAGATACTCTTCAACCTTCTTTTTGAAAGTAGGTATTGAGATGCTCTTTACATTTGAAGGCAGGCAATTGAATATTCTCGAACCTGATAGAGGGGGTTATTTTCGGAACAATCTCGTACGATGTTGTTTCAGCTTAATTAGACTTCCGTTTCTTGTTAGGTAAATGTGACACATTGAATTAGTTTTGAACTCAGACTCCCGTTTTTTTACAAAGAGTAAACAATTATAAATGTATAGAGATGGTAATGTTAATTTTTTTTTCTCTGAAAATGGGTCTACAGGAATCTGTGTAACAAAGGCCATACAACATACATATAATCCTTTTTCGAAACATGAAAGCTCTATTAATGTTCATTCCTTCTCCCCACAAAAGCACATTGTAAGAAAGTACTGAATAAACCATCGCATAGAAAATGTTTATCAAATGTTCTCCATTCATAACCTTTTTCAGTTGTATCAATGCATAGAAACTGGTGTTGATTTTTCTTGCAAACGTTACTTATGTGAATTTGCCAACTTGATCCAGAATTTATATGAAGACCTAAACAATGTGGTTCCTGACGGATATATAGTCACACTATTGATATCAACATGTATAGGCTGTTCTAAGTATCTTCTATTGAAAAATTGAACTAACACCGTTTTATCGGCATCAAATATAAATTTATTTGTGCGACACCATGTTGTAAATTTGCGACCTTTTGAGTTCAGTTTTGACTGAAGTTCCGCAGGACTATCAGCTTCTTCTGAAATTGAAGTGTCTTCAGCAAAAAGTGACTCAGTACCTATATGTTGTGGTAAATCAATGATATAAATTAGAAAAATAAGCGGTCCCAAAACTGAGCCCTGTGGAACTCCAATGTCTATGTTGTATTATCAGAGTTCGTATCATCCCATTTCACATATACTTTCCTGTATTTAGAATAAGATATTACCCATGCAAGAAATTTCCCCTGAACACCTATGGCATATAATTTGTTAGCGAGTATATCAAAATCAATGGATAACTCAAAGAAAAGCGCAGCTACGAATTTACCTTTGTCGATACCATTATAAATATGCTCAAGGAAAGTTGCAGCTCTGCCCTCCGTCGACTTGCCAGGGCAATACCCATATTGATAGCTGCTGATTATATTATGTCTCACCAAAAACGGGAATAATTTATTAATAAATTTTTTTATATAAGGGAACTATTTTTCCAATTTTTAATAGGTCTTTTTTTTTTTTATGTTCTGGTTCCCACGAAAAAGGATATCCTGTAATGTTCAAAGAACATCGTGGGAACCAAGGGAAAGAAAGTAGGAGTTGGTGTTCTTCTTAAAATTCTGGAGGTTGTATGCCTCGGGGAACACCTCCCTAGGCAATGAGTTCCAAAGCCTCGCTGTTCGTTGGATGAACGAGTCTTTGGAAAGTGATGTTCTGCAGGTCTCCAAAGTGACCACGAAGGGGTGTGATGACTGAACTTGACGGGTTAGTCTCGAAGAGACTGCCAAAGCAGGAACGATTGTTGATATTTCAGAAGAGCATCGCCCATGAAAATATCTATAAAATAGAGACAAATCGCCAACTTTTCTACGGTGTTCCAGACAAGTGAGCGAGTTCGTAAGCGAGGCATCACCGACGAGACGAATTGCCCTTTTTTGGACAGAATCCAATAGCCTCAGGATATGTTTAGGTGCTGCGCTCCAAATATAGGAACAGTATTCCAGGACAGGTCGGATCTGTGCCTTATAGATCATAAGCAGCTGAGTGGGGGTGAAATAGCTCTTGGCACGAAACAAAAAACCAAGTTTTCGGGATGCACTTTTGGCAATGTACCTCACGTGATTTTCCCAGGAAAGGTTATTGCTGATAGTAATACCAAGCATCGATATGGATGACTTCAGTCTGGAAACGCTTCGTCCTCAACAGATTTATTGATTATGTATTCCAGTGGTTCACATATGAATTCAGATATAGATTCAATCATGTTTGTAGAGAGGCAGTCTATTCCGGTGGAGTTTTTATTTTTAAGATCAGTGGTGACATTGAAGACCTCAGATGGTGTAACAGGATTGAAATAAAAACTATGCATGTTAGCGATTAAATCCGTTATACCCAATAGGATTTCATTTTTAAATTGATGTAAATTATTCGGAACCATGGTTGCATAATGTTTGGCAAAAGAATCAGCAACAATTTTTCAATTTCCGACCAGTTTGTTTTCAATATACATTTCCTGACATTCTCTCAACGTTGTTTTCCTGTAAGTGTATCAACAGTTTTCCATATTTGTTTCTGTTCATTCTGTATACTATCTGATGCGGCTTTTTCATTTTGATTATATATTCTTTAAACTCCTTTATGTTTTTTCCATGTTGTTTTTCCATCGTACGATACAAATCCAGCCCATTTTGATCATGGACGTTTTTATTTTAAACAATAAATTTCCTTCAGTTGTCCACCTTCAGCCTTGAGTTCTTCTGTTATCCATTCTTTTCTTGTGGATTGTCTATCAATTTGTATGTAAGATCTAGAGCATACAGTAGTACGTTGAAAAAATTCCAGTATACTTCGTTCATTTCTAAGCCACTTTCATATACAGATTGATAGTCTTCAATGCTCAAAAATTCTCTTAGTTTCAATAAATTCTACTGACACGTATTTCGTTTCGTAAATTATTTCAATACTTCATAATTTTTTGGCAAACAATCAACTCTTAATTGAAATATCAAACCAAAGTGGCCCCTAGTATCCATTTTCTCAACTTTTTCATTGAACATTATCCTATCAATATTAGATGCGAAATAATCAATTTGTGAAGTTCAAGTATAACCATTTCTATTCGTAAAAACTCTGGTAGGTTTATCATTTGTAAAATATAATTGATAGCTCTCAAGTACTGATAATAGGGTGTACGAATTGATTCCAAGTCGGGACATTTTTGATATATTTTTTTAGTACGAAAAATATTGAAAGTTATCGGCAGAGTAGTTTTATTTTTAGAAATTATTTTTACTTTGAAAAATTTAAATAAAACAGAGAACACGGCCACAAAGACAACTGTTCCCCGTTACATACAAATATCTCCAGATCTGACGGCATATTCTGTACAGGAGTATATGAAGGAAATATAGGAAGGAAAATCCCAATTCTTTTGGGGAGAGTGTTTCGATTTAAATCATATGATATATTCCTACAAGATGATGTTTGCAAATCCAACAAGTATAAGGAAAATCTGATTGAACTTTCTGAGCTGTTTGAGCATATATAAACTCCTTACACCCCTATATATTCCCTATCTCTTAAGAACATTGTATATGATAATGATTTTGGTGAAACTAACATTTACTCGTTATGAACACAAATCATGGAAAACATGTACTATTCAATTTGTACCTTCACATAGGCCCTTTCAGTGTCCACCAGTTCCAATATGACTTTTCGCAATTTTTCGGAATCGGAGAGCTGTCTGGAAGGCGTTAAGGCAGCTTGAGATGTGTTACTAACTACGCTACCGGTCGGGCTGCTTGTTTTTCTTGTTTCGACAGGCGAACGGCAGAAACCAGTGACTTGTTCGGCTGTTTTGAGCAAATTCTCGATTTCGAATGAGTTGGTTCTAGAACTGACTCTTATGCCTGAGTCGGTCATCGATGAAGGTGGATTTTCTGAGTCTGTGGAGTATCGATCTTTACCTGAAAAAAAAAAACAAACTATTGGGTAGGCGTGAATCTGAATGAATGTTTTTTTAATGCACGTGGCGGGAATGTGTTGGAAATCACGATGAAATGAAATATTGAGAAAATGTGATATTTATTTACGATTTATTCCAAGGAGCAAGCTGCAAATGTATCAGAACTCCTAATATTTTCAACATATTGAATAGAGCATCACTAGCATTTTATGTATTTATTCAGCTATAATAATAATAATAATAATAATAATAATAATAATAATAATAATAATAATAATAATAATAATAATAATAATAATAATAATAATAATAATAATAATAATAATAATAATAATAATAATAATAATAATAATAATAATAATAATAATAATAATAATAATAATAATAATAAATAAGCAGGGTAGGTCAAACAACACCAGCAATGACCTTGGTGAGTGGCGCCACCACTTAACCCAGCCTAGGATGCAAAATCGGACCGGCAGCTTAAGCGCATCCGGGAGGAAAAAAGCAAACACTTCCTCTGGTGTCGGCCGTGTTCCTGCTAGGCTAACCCCCTCGCAGGATCATACTCTGGTTCCCAGAAGGAGAGACAGGGCCCCCACAACCGACCTCATCCGGATGGAGGTCAACGGCAAGGTGGTGGGGCCCAAATCGATGGACAGCCTAATGACGACCTACGCAATGGACAACGTTCTGAGTGGACAGACGGAATGAGAGACGGCCTTCTGCGTTGCTATGAGAGTAGCGAGCCCGGCCGAAGGGGATACATGGCGCGAATGCATGCTCTGTGGTGCGTGGCACACCCAGAGTATGCCGCATTTTCCGCACAAAATCTGCGGGATTATGTATCTCACCTTCGTAGCCGTGGCTACGTGAGACCGCCTCCTAGGCAGGTTAACGAAGTGGCCGAAGTGGCAGAAGTGCCACGAGTCGAACCAGCCGAAGAGGTGGCAGGTATCAATATTCCACCAACAGAGATTATCAGAACACGCAGGGTGCTCCGCACTTCGAAGCCCCTGAAGCCTCAAGATCTGGCTCGAGTGGATGCGGAGATTCGTGAAGCGCTTCCAGAAGAGGCTGACATCTGGCAAATCAACACCGCCGTATATGATGCTGCTCTCATGCTTTCTCGTGCGGATACGCAGAATAATGCGTCTTCGACAGAAGGCATGAGGACGCATACAAAAGATGGAAGCCAAATCAAGTCGGGAGAAACACGATCTCGATCCAATGTGTGATGGACTACGTAGTGGCCATAGGCCATTTACGCAACGGTGCGGCGAATCGCAGCTGTTGCGACGAGTCCATCAATTGAATCAAGGAGGCTGTTAACCATCAAACAACACTGCCTTGATAGGATCGAATGCAGTGGCGCCAAAAGTCACTAGTACGGCGAGCGAGAGGAATCGCGGAAAACAAACAGTTCCGCGAGAAACCCTCCGCTTATTCCAGCAACCGACGCGTGTTGTGGAAAACCCGCCGACCGCTGATCAGGTGGAAAACTTCTGGAAGGAGATTTACGAATATCCGCAGCCACTCAACATAGACACTCCAGCCCTGACGCAGTTTGGAGCCTTCTGTAGAAGGTTTCAGCACCTCATCCTAATGAACTGCGCCAACCGATAACCCCGGAAGAAGTTCGGAAAGCTCTACAGGGCTCGAAGAACTTCGCTGCTCCAGGCCCAGACGGGTTGAGCAACCTGTGGTGGAAAAGTTTCCTAGTACTCACCACCACTTAGCCAGAGTTTTCAACTCGTGGCTCAGTGGAAGCAGCAGATTCCGGCTTGGTTTGTCGAGGGGCGAACCGTGCTAATCCCCAAAACGGAGATTTGTCTGATCCCAAAATTACAGACCGATAACATGCTTGAACACGTGTTACAAATTGTTTACGCGCATTTTGTACACGCGAATACTCCTCGCAGTTGACACGGTGTACGAACGGATATATGAGCAGAAAGGGTCAAAGAGAGGTGTTGCTGGCTGCAAGGAGAACCTGCTGATCGATAGATGTATCACGCAGGACTCCGTGCAGTATAAGCGCAACCTTTCGATGGCCTGGATCGATTACCGCAAGGCGTTTGATTCAACATCGCATGAGTTGATCTTGCATTTGCTCAGATGCCTTGCGGTACCCGATCAAATAGTGAGATGCATTGAACAGTTGATACCACTCTGGAGGACTCGCTTCACCATAACATCAGGTGGAGCCAAAGTTCAAACGGAGCAGGTTATCTTCAGGAGAGGTGTGTTCCAAGGGGATTCCCTCAGCCCCCTCCTTTTTTGCATCTCACTCATGCCATTATCCGTTGCGCTCAGAAAAACCCGTGGTTACAACTGTGGCACCCCCGGAGACCGAAGGCATAAGGTCACCCATTTATTTTATATGGATGACCTGAAGCTTTATGCTCGGGTGAGGGAGATCTGCAGCAATCTCTGAGGGTGGTGCAAGAGTACACGCATGCTATCGGTATGGAATTCGGGATGGATAAATGTGCACTGGTTCATCTCAGAAGAGGACGATGCGAGGATTACGGAGAGGACGCGCAACTGGTAGATGGAAGCATCCTCCGCCATCTGGATGCCGGAGAGGCGTATACCTACCTAGGAGTGCAACAACGTTGCACCCAAGAGGTAGTGGCGGTTAAAAACGCTCTCCGCGGCAAGTATCAGCAGAAACTCCGGCAGATCTGGTCATCAGAACTGTCGGGCATAAACAAAGTTTCTGCCACCAACATGCTTGCCGTTCCAATACTAATCTACTCCTTTGGGGTAGTGAAGTGGACCCTGGAAGAGCTGCGCGGAATCGACGTGAAGACTCGCAAAATGATGCACCTACATCGTAGTTTGCATCCGAAATCGTCCGTTCCACGGTTGTACCTCCCCGAAAACAGGGAGGCCGTGGACTTCTGAGTTTGGAGTGTCTACACAACAGGATGGTGCTGGATGGAGCCTGTAAAGTCATCAGGAGCTTGATCCCTTCTCTGCATGGTCAAAGACCATGAGATCACAGGAAAGGAGCGTTTCTTTTTAAGGCAGCAGTCCGTGCAGCCGATGAACTTGGTCTTGTATTCGACACCGAGCGGGATATCCAAGACTCTATCACCGAGTTGGAGCCCGCTCGACGGAGAGTCACCATAAAAGCTGCAGAGAATACTGTACATCTGCAGCTCCACAAGGATAAGCCGATGCATGGAATTTTCTTCAAACATATTGAAGACCACGGCTTATCCGAAAGTCTGACCTTTGCTTTCCTTAGGTCAGGTGGACTCAAGTCGGAGACTGAGGGATTCATCATGGCTTGCCAGGATGGTGTCTTCAACACTCTCGTGTATCGAAGCCGCGTATGGGTATAGAGGTCCCTGACACGAGATGCAGGGCCTGCCGTGGAGCGCCTGAGACCATCATGCACTTGCTGTCAGCATGTACAGCATATGCGGTCTCAGCCTATATCCATCGTCATAACGCGGCGTTACGAGTGCTGTATTACCATCTACGACACTCGTACGGTATTGATGAGACACCAGTGCTGCCATACGCTCCGGGGGATATTGAGTCCGTTGTGGAGAATGAGAAGTGCCGAATTTATTGGAACTACTCATTCCCCACCCTCAGGCAAATACAAGCCAACAAGCCTGACGTAGTCCTCTTCGACCGCGAGCAGAGAACGATATACGTTATAGAGTTTTCGGCTCCGGGCGAGACGAATATCATACGAAAAGAGGATGAGAAACGGACGAAGTATCGAGATTTACTCTTCGAGCTCCGCAGACTCTATCCAGACCATTCTGTGAAGATAGTGGTTCTGATAATAGGGGCCCTTGGTGGAATGATGCCAACGCTACTCTCAAACCTGGAAATTATACCGGCATGCCGTAAATCGGCAAAATCTCTAGCCGGCCGCATGCAGAAGGCAGTCATTCTCGGATCGTTACGTCTGCTCAGGGCACATGATTCTCGGACCCAATGATCTCTCACCTCACGGATGTGGGGAGAGGTCATTGGTTTATGTAACCAGCACGCCCTTCCGAATGGGTCGGAGCTTCGGAAGTTAGGGCCTGACTGGAAGTGTTTAGAACGAAAAATAATAATAATAATAATAATAATAATAATAATAATAAAATAATAATAATAATAATAATAATAATAATAATAATAATATCGACGTGAAGACTCGAAAAATGATGCACCTACATCGTAGTTTGCATCCGAAATCGTCCGTTCCACGGTTGTACCTCCCCCGAAAACAAGGAGGCCGTGGACTTCTGAGTTTGGAGTGTCTACATAACAGGATGGTGCTGGATGGAGCCTGTCAAGTCATCAGGAGTTTGGATCCCCTTCTCTGCATGGTCAAAGACCATGAGATCGCAGGAAAGGAGCGTTTCTAAGGCAGCAATCCGTGCAGCCGATGAACTCGGTCTTAGATTCGACACCGAGCGGGATATCCAAGACTCTATCACCGAGTTGGAGCCCGCTCGAAGGAGAGTCACATAAAAGCTGCAGAGAATACTGTACATCTGAGTCTCCACAAGGATAAGCCGATGCATGGAATCTTCTACAAACATATTGAAGACCACGGCTTATCCGAAAGGCTGACCTTGCTTTTCTTAGGTCAGGTGGACTCAAGTCGGAGACTGAGGGATTCATCATGGCTTGCCAGGACGGTGTTTTCAACACTCTCGTCTACCGAAGCCGCGTGATGGGTATAGAGGTCCCTGACACGAGATGCAGGGCCTGCCGTGGAGCGCCTGAGACCATCATGCACTTGCTGTCAGCATGTACAGCATATGCGGTCTCAGCCTATATCCATCGTCATAACGCGGCGTTACGAGTGCTGTATTATCATTTACGACACTCGTACGGTATTGATGAGACACCGATGCTGCCCTACGCTCCGGGGGATATTGAGTCCGTTGTGGAGAATGAGAAGTGCCGAATTTATTGAACTACTCATTCCCCACCCTCAGGCAAATACAAGCCAACAAGCCTGATGTGGTCCTTTCGACCGCGAGCAGAAACGATATATGTCATAGAGTTTTCGGCTCCGGGCGAGACGAATATCGTGCGAAAAGAGGACGAGAAACGGACGAAGTATCGAGATTTACTCTTCGAGCTCCGCAGACTCTATCCAGACCATTCTGTAAAGATAGTGGTTCTGATTATAGGGGCCCTTGGTGGAATGATGCCAACGCTACTCTCAAACCTGGAAATTATACCGGCATGCCGTAAATCGGCAGAATCTCTATCCGGCCGCATGCAGAAGGCAGTCATTCTCGGATCGTTACGTCTGCTCAGGACACATGATTCCGGACCCAATGATCTCTCACCTCACGGGTGTGGGGAGAGGTCATTGGTTTATGTAACCAGCGCGCCCTTCCGAATGGGTCGGAGCTTCGGAAGTAAGGGCCTGACTGGTAGTTTTTAAAACGATAATAATAATAATAATAATAATAATTTATTGAATCCTTTAAGATCAAATACATGATATAGGATACGTCAAGAACACAAAAAGGTAGACAAATAATCAAAATACCAAAATACAAAATATAAATGTCACATATACACAGATAGAACTAACACTTTATCTGGAATTTAAAACAAATCAAATGTAAAATATGAATGTCATATATACACAGACAGAACTAACATTTTATTTCGAGTTAAAAATTTCAGAAATGCTGTAGAAACAGTTTTCTTGCAGATATTTCTTCAATTTCGATTTGAACATATTTTTGTTTTGAATTTTCCTTAGATCAGTTGGAAGATTGTTGAAAAATGTAATTCCTGTATATGACGGACTGTTTTTAAAGAATGATGTGTTATGAGTCGGGATACTGATGAGATCTCCGTTTCTAGTGGAATTTATGATGTTGGGAAACAGTGTCGTACATATGTTTCTGTTTCAGAAATAATATTATACATTTAAAAATATATATACATGGATATGTTAAGATATTGAATCTTTCAAAATATTCTCTACACGAATCTCTAATCTTCAGATTGAAAATGAGTCTGATGACTCTTTTCTGTAGAATAAATATTCTGTTGGAGTTGCTGGAGCTGCCCCAGATGTTGATATTACAGGAGATGTGGGAGTAGATTATGGCATAATGAATATCGATCAATTGAGTTATATCAAAAATATTTTTCAGTTGTAGAATGGCATAATAACCACTATTTAACTTTTTACAAACAGCATTTATATTTGCTTCCCATCTCATATCACTATCTACGAAAGTTCCGAGAAATTTAGTATTTTCAGAGAGATTAATCACATCATCCATCACTCTTACTTGAAAGTTTGTTACAATTTTTGATCTGCGATAGAACTGCATACACACTGTTTTGTCTGAGTTCACAATTAAATAATTTTTTTTACACCAGGTTGTGAATTCCTTTGACAATATATTCAATTCACCTTGGAGTTCCTCGGGACTGTCAGCATCAGCAGCCAAAGTTGAATCATCAGCATAGAGAACTATACATTGTGTGCTTATATGAAGTGGTAGATCGTTTATGAATAATAAAAAAATCAATGGACCTAAGATGGAACCCTGAGGAACTCCCAGGTCCATAGAATAGAAATCAGACCTATGCTCTTCAATTTTGACAGATATTTTTCTCAGGCGCATGTATGAGACTAACCACGACAGAAAATTACCACGAAATCCTAAAGAGTAGAGTTTGCTTTCGATAATGTTTAGGTCAATGGTATCGAATGCTTTCGATAGATCGAAAAAGAGTGCTCCAACATATTTTCCTTCATCTATAGAATTGTAAATATATTCAAAAAAGTTGTAGGAAGCATTTTCAATCGACTTTTCTGGACAAAAACCATGTTGGTACTTTGATAGAATTTCAAATCTGGTTAAGAATGCATACATTTTGTTATAGACACATCTTTCAATAACTTTACCTATCACAGTCGGTACTGTTATTGGTCGGAAATTACTCATGATAGATGTATCACCCTTTTTGAAAATAGGAGTCACTAAACCTGTTTCTAGGTAATTTGGAAATTCTCCTGACTCTATTGATCGATTTATAATATAAGCTAAAGGTTCAGCGATGTACACAGCGATACTCTCAATGATTTTGGTGGATATACAGTCTATTCCAACTGAGTTAGAATTTTTCAGTGAACCTATTGCATCTAGGACATCACAGCCCAAAACAGGGAAAAAATATAATGTATTAGTTTTATACATTGAAGTAAAATCGTTGAATACTTTCGAGCCGAAGTGTTGCTCTATGAAATTTTTTGCATTGTTTGAGAAAAAGCACCGAAAGCGTTTGCAATGACTTTCTTGTTCTCAACTATTTCATTTTCTACTTTTATTTGAATATTTGATGTAGATCTTGAATTTCCTATTTTTTCTCTGACTATATTCCATATTTGTTTTTGTTTCTGGTGATGACCTGTTTCTTCATTTTTTTTTGTAAAATGCGCTTTTTGTATTTTGAATTGTTCGTAGATAGACTTTTTTAGATTCCTTATAGATTTCAGTTACATGGCTATCATTTGAGTTCCTCATTACCCAGAATAATTCTTTCAATTCTTTACTCATAGAAATAATATCTTTGTTCACCCACTGGTGTGTATTTGAGTTTCTGTTACATTTTTTTACAACTGTAGGACATGATAAGTCAATAAAATACTGAAGAGTATTTAGGAAAGTCTTATATATTATATGAATATTTTCAGAGCATTCGAAAACTAACTATAGTTGAATGATTCAAATAGTTTCTACATAATATATTCTATACACATTTTTTTCAGATAGCGGTCGATCCGAGTAACTTGTTAAGCACAAGGCTAAACATTTGTGAATTAATATTTTAGTATTAGTTACCCAAGAGAATGATGACCTTGCAGGTGTCCCGCGGTTGGGTCATCATCCCCAGCCCATGGTAAAGTTGTTATGGGAACATCAATTCGTAACTTGCTTTTACAAGGCGGAAATTTTAAGGGAATATTTTTCAACTATTTTAAGCATCTATGTTGACAGCCAGGCGATTCTAGCGGTTGCAAGTAGCCGCCAGGTGAGTTTACAATAGCCAAAGCTCTTGATGGGAGTGCGAGCGCAACAGGCTTATACGAGTCTCTTTATAAGAAAGAGAGTCTGATAAATGATTATTATAATAAAAATGAATTAAATATTTGCAGAAAAAAATATTTTATAATTTTTATCATATATTAGATAGATAGATAGTCTTTATTCGTTCATGTATACAATACATAATACCCAAACGGGTGTGGAATATGTCAATAATATAAATAAGAATTATAGATGGAAGAAGAGAAGCCTAAAAGGAGAAATATAAAAGCTTATGAACTAGAATTACACATCAAAATGGTATTTTATACCTATGGTACATAACATTTCATAAAATTATCACATATATATTGAAAATACAAAAATTATATACGACTATCTCCAAAATATTCCTACAGTTCATAGTGAGCCTTATGTATCCATGACTGCTCAAGATAGTGCTTCATTTTAATTATTGGCATTTTTTTAAGATCATCGGACAAGTGATTGGAAATTTTTATAACTGAGAATTCCACATTTCTTCGAATATGACTATACTTTTCTCAAATCTGTGATTAGATGTTGTTTGAATCTAGTATTGTACTCATGTTGGTTTTAGTTATCATTTTTCTTGACAAAAAATATTGCTTCATAAAGAGTAAGTACATTTAATTTCGAAAATATAGTTCTGCAGCTATCGGTTTGTTTCATACTCAATTAATTCCTCAATCATTTTTTTGGATTACCAAAATTCTGTGGGCACATGTAGAATTAGCACGAAATATAATTCCATATCTAACACGAGATTGGACGTATGTATGATACGCAATTGATGCAGCCTCCATGTTTACTGACTGTGCCAATATCTTAAGTGCATAGCAATAGCTTACCATATTTCGTGCTAGGTGGTCAATGTGTTTTTTCCAATCCAATCTAGAATCTATTGTAATTCCTAATAATTTTATGGTAGGAGCAGCTGTAATGTCATCTCCATCATGGAGTAGTGGAAATGTGTCATTCTGTTGCGAATAAGAAAACTTCATGAGTTGAGTTTTGTTAATATTCATTTGCAGATTATTCAATTCAACCAATTTTTTTTTGTATATTTAAAGAATTCGGTTTGTTGTTTTTTATATCATGTCCAGATACGTCGCTGAATATTAAAGAAGTGTCATCCACAAATTGAACAATTTTTTGGTCAAATATATGAGGCAGATTATTGATATATAAAATAAACATTAGTGGCCCAAGTATGGAGCCTTGTGGAACACCCACTTTGATTTTTCTCTCTCAGATTTAATCAGTTCGCCTTTTCCATCTCTTTCTGTTAGATATTGAAAACTATTTGTTAGGTAAGAGCGTATTAATTCCGAAGAAACTCCTCTTATTCCGAAATATTCGAGTTTTTTCAAAAGTGTAGTGGTCAACCCTATCGAAGGGATTAGGAAGATTACTGCTATACTTTCATTTTTGTTGTTCAACGAGTTCAATTTACCTTTTCTGAAACCATTTCGGGAATCTGAAATCAGTTAGTGACTCTCAATAAATGTTACAATTCTTGAATATATTATTTTTTCGAAAACCTCTCTGATATTTGATATTGGACGATAATTCTGCCAATTTGTTTTATCTCCTTTTTTATAAATAGCTTTGATTGCAACAATCTTCAACTTATCTGAGAAAATTTCTTTGATCAACATCAGGTTAATTATGTAGCTGAGAGAATGACAAATTACTTCAGCTACATATTTTAATACTTTAATAGGTATCTCATCGTCTACTACTGATTTTTTGTTTTTTAATGAAGTAATCACATTATATATTTCGTTGGAGTCACATGGTTTCCAAAACAGTGAATTTGGCATTCTTATATTTTGTTTGTTCTTCAAGTTATTTGTTGTTAAGTCCATATATTGATTAATACAATTTTCATTTGCTTTATCTAGGATTGTTTTGGCTTTGTTTTCATTTGAAAATTCAATGATTGAAACTGATTTTTTGGTGTTTACCTGTGTACTTTTTGACAAGGTTCCAAACCGCTTTATTTTTATTTTGAGCGCTTTCACCACACATTATATGCATTTTGTTTAGCTGCTTTAATGACTTTTTTCAATATACATATTTGTATATTTGCTATAGAACTCTTTTTTTGATACTCGCCCTGTTCACTATATATGAATTACTTGTCGTTAGGTATCAATTCATCTTCAGATTCAGAACAAAAATTTTCGATTGCTTCCTCATTCTCTGTAATAAAAAAAAACACTTATATATTGATAAAAACAACTATGAAAAAACATATTTCAAAGAGCAAATGTCATAGATAAAACAAAAATTATTTACCTGAGCTAGTGTAATCAGAGTGATCAAGTTGTACTAAAGCATCATAAATGGATGGTGGGACAGTGTTATCTTCATACCATTTGTATATATATATATATATATATATATATATATATATATATATATATATATATATATATATATATATATATATATATTTATCATTTTCTATCGTCCATCCATAATTTTCGGGTGTTAACGTTGTTGGCTGTCTAGGGTCTCTAACGATATATTATGTACATAGAATTTAGAATGACCCAAAAAATTGAGAAAATGCGAAAAATATCAAAGTTGTCCAAAGTGATTCGAATTTGGTGGGTAGGTAGGAAACCAAAAAATAGACAACTTTTCATATAATAAATTTCTAAATATGGAGGAATATTTTTTAAATGTCAAATTTTACAGGTGTAGCCTATCGACAGAAAAAAATCGTAGAAGTCATTTTGTAGTATTTCCAAATTTGCGGAAAATGGGATATACCCATCATATGTTTTTTTTTTTATTTATTAATAACTAAAAAATCCCAAATGATGCGTATATATATATATATATATATATATATATATATATATATATATATATATATACAGGGTGTTTCATAAATGAATGCTGATTCTAAAGGGCGATAATTCTTGGATGATTTTGAGAAAAATTCTTCATATGAACATAGGTTCGCAACCGCTTTATTTATGAGATACAGGATGTTGAAATTTAATAAAAAAATCAGTTCCTACCCAATATCTCTGAAACCGCTTTGGAGTTTTTTTTTCAATTCCGGTACATGGGAAGTACGCATAAGAATACATTTTTTCCACAATAAAAGATTTCTTAATTTTCATCAGTGGCGTCCCTGTTAACATGCCCTGGCATATTTTTGATCAAAATAATGATACGCCCCTGTTTTTTTGCCAAATGAATATTATTTTTGTAATTGCCTTCTATCTTCTCATAAAAAAGGTTCATTGCCTTTTTTTCGTACGGCGGACGGTTTTTGATTTAGAAAATAAAATACATTAATTTGCTTGTCCCTATTCGATTTTTTCTCTTAGCCTTAATTTCACAATTGTGGTAACCAAAGGATCTAGGCCAGATTTTCATAATTTTGCGGTAACTATCATTCAGTTTTTGTAATGAGTACGCATAAAAATACATTTTTTATTTTTAAAAACATAACTATTATGAACAAAAAATACCAAAATCAAATTAACTGTTCAAAATATCCGCCTCCTGCAAGTATGCACGCTTCATCCCTCCTTGTCATTGACTCGCGTACTCTTTGGCAAATTCCTGGAGTATTCCCCATTGCTTCACAGGATACTATTACGCGGTTTCGCAATTCTTCCCCAGTTAGAAATGGTTGACTGTACACCAAAGTCTAAAGATGTCCCCAAAGAAAATAATCAAGACTGTTTAAGTCTGAGGATCTAGCTGGCCATGACTCTGTTCCCCCATGACATATCCAGCGATTATGAAAGTTTTGGTTTGAATATTCGCGTGCCAGAGCACTAAAATGAGCAGGTGCACCTTCGTTCATGGACCACATGCGATTTCGCATTAAAATAGGAACATCTTCCAACAGAATTGGCAAATTACCTTCAAGAAATCAGAATTATGTCCATTTATTCTGCGTGGTGGAAAAAGGTCCAATTAGGTAATCTCCAATAATTCCAGCCCAGACATTTAATGAGAACTGCCCCTGGTGATGAGAATCTACGATTGCATGCGGATTTTCCTCGGCCCAAAAATGATTATTATGAAAATTTCTGATCCTGTTTTTAGTAAAACTAGCTTCGTCCGTGAATAAAATTCCCCTGTCAAATAAAGGATTTTCGGTAACTTTTTGGAGAAACCATTGTCAGAAATTCACTCGTAATGGAAAGTCTCGAGGAAGTAGAGCCTGAACCCGTTGAATGTGATAGGGATATAATGAATAATCATGAAGAATCCTCCATACTAGATTATGGGCGATATTCAAATTATTAGCAACTTGCCTCGAACTTATTTCAGGATTTTCGCATAGGGACAAGCAAATGAATGCATTTTATTTTCTAACTCAAAAACCGTTCGCCGGACGAAAAAAAGGCAATCGACCATTTTTATGAGAAGATAGAGGACAATCACGAGAATATATTATATATACATACAAATGGTATGAAGATAACACTGTCCCACCATCCATTTATGATGCTTTAGTACAACTTGATCACTCTGATGACACTAGCTCAGGTGAATAATTTTTTTTATCTATGAAATTTGCTTTTTCAAATATGTTTTTTCAGTTGTTTTCACCAATAGAGATCTATGTTTTTTTGTTACAGAGAATGAGGGAGCAATGGATAATTATTGGTCCGATTCTGAAGACGAATTCATACCTAACGACGATTAATACATTTATTTATAAGGAACAGTGTGTGTTAAAAATAATGAAATATTTCATTTTGCATATATTTAATTTATTTTTATTACAATAATCATTTATCAGAGTCTTTTTCTTATACAGAGACTCGTATAAGCCTGTTGCGCTCGCACTCCCATCAAGAGCCTCGACTATTGTAAACTCACCTGGCGGCTACTTGCAACCTCCATAATCGCCTGGCTCTCAACAAATACAAACAGTTAAAAAAATTAACCCTTGAAATTTTCGCCTTGTAGAAGCAAGTTACGAATCGATGTTCCCATAACAACTTCACCATGGGCTGGGAATGATGATGCAACCGCGGGACACCTGCCAGGTGATTATTCTCTTGATTAACTAACACTAGCCTCGGATCGACCGCTAGCTCTTAGACTATAGAATGTGGCACCAATATTTTCAATCTCATTTCCTGAAAGGGTATCTATTCCGTATGAATTGTCAAGAAATGGACCCATATTTCATCCATGGTTATGAATTAAAGAAAAAATTGATGAAAAATTTCGCCTCACACTCTAGTGAAACATCTTCACGACGCTTATTCCATTCCATTATGAGTAATCGTGGCACCCATCTCACGCACAGCTTTCTCATGTCCGAATGTAAGTCAATATGCGATTACTTTTTGAAATGCTTATCATATCTTCCAGCTCACGTACTTTCAGTCGGCGGTTTCAATGACTTACTATTCTGTTATCAAATTATAAGTTTAGAACATTGCTTAGTTTCAGTGCAGCAGCTTGCGGCAGTAAAGGCCAATCAATAGAGATTTTCTGCTCTATTGATTCTGTGACAAAAATACTACCAGGAAATCGACTGTGCCATCATACAAAAGACGGTTCTTAGTTATATCCTGTTATGTTTTCTACTCCCAACATTGCTTTATTTGTTATAAACATTTGAAAGCACTTTTTTATGGATTTTGACTTGTAACTTGAAAACCAATGAAGGTTCTCGATAATTCTGAGGACGAATTGTAGGAATCAAAATGCAAAGGAAATGAGCCTGACACGACTCGATCGGATTATTGGTAATGCAGAAAATCGGAAAACCCAAAAATATAAGCTTTGAAAATTCAAAACTCCGTCACTTTTGTTGTAGTGAAGCTTTCCATGACATAGTAGTGATTAATATGTACTTTATGTGTGAAAACTCAAGGGCTGTCGCGTCATTAGTTTGGCATAATTGCAATCTGAACTTTTCAATGCCCTTTTCAATTCAATTCCAATTTTTCAAAGATATTTCGAGAGTAGAAGTATGGTAGTACGAACGTTTTTCATTTTGTGTTAGAATGCTGCAAAATAGATGAAATTTGCAAACTTGACAGAAAATGGGCGAGTGCGTGAATGCAACTGAATAGTGGTGGTAGAGCAGCAGTCGCGGGAAGGTATGTATAGTAATACAAGCGCCCGTTATGAATCTGCTGCTCTACCTCCACTCCTGAGCCGCTTCCATGCACTCGCCGGTTTTCAGTCATGTTTGCAAGTATTCTCACCAATTTTGCAGCATTTCAACGCAAAATGATAATAGTCTTCTCGTAGTATATACTTCAACTCTCAAAATCTTCAAGAACTATTGTAATCAGACCACCTATGACGCGTCCAGGCCGGCTGCAATAAAGTGCATTAACAAAATCAAATTGAGTGCATTAACAAAATCAAATTGCCAAAACTAATAATCCTGTGTAATCCAGTGCCTGAGATTCTCACTCATGAAGTACATATTTGATCACTACTATGTCGTGGAGAGCCTGCTTCAAAACTTGAAAAATGGCGGTGTTATGAATTTTTGAAAAAACGCCGTTTTTTTCGGTTACTAATAATCCGATCAAGTCGTGATTGGGCACATTTTCTTTGTATTTTGATTCTATACAATTCGTTAGTTGAGAGTATCATGAATGCTTTTAAATGTTTATAAAAAATTAAGCAATGACAGTTGGGAGTAGGAAACATAACAGGATATAACTACGGAACGTCTTCCGTATGATGGCAGAGTCGGTTTCCTGGTAGTATTTTTGTCACGAAGAAATCTCTATTGATTGGTCTAGTAGTGGTCGCCAATTGAATGAAACGAACATCTTTCCCGATGAAAAATAATATTTACAACAACTACACTTCATATTATTCAATTCATGACATGTTATTCTAGCGAAATAATACAACACTGTACCAAAGATCCCATTAGCTAAGTAGTGTTCCAACACACATGATGATATACATTCCCAATTAATGTTTGACATTTCTAGTCCCATCCCCATCGAGTATCTGCTTGAATATGGGAAATTTCATCAAAACTTTCTGGTAGATTATTCAGCTCGTCGCTGGAGTAAATCTATACAAATATTCTATTGGGAATCATAACAAAAACAACATAGACATCGAGAGTGATTTGGTCATACTGTGAATGTCTCGATATTCTCGATCTAATTGACGTTATATTCTCATATGCATCTCCACCACTTAGGCATCATGGATATCAAACGAATGTTCGACACTGAACAATGAATGAGAACTAGGTTTTGGAATACATACTAAGAAATTCACAAGTGGAAATATGGAGCCAATATAGGACATAGGATGAAAGGCTGCAATGTGCTTACACTTCAGATGTAGTCAATCTGGATTTGTAGATTGAGACTAAGATGCCTGAAAACCCTGGTGTATTCACTGATCTGATTTTGTTCAGAATGTTTGTGGGACAACAGATGAATGGCGCTAAATTGTGCTTAGAACTTCATTAGTAGATGGCGCGGTTAAGGAATGTTTGTGTCACGCTAAATGTCAAACTTCAAACCTATGAAATTTTCTTTTCTCTCAACATTACATTATTGCATACTTTTAATTGTTATGCAAAAAATTGTGGATTAATCGTTTACAAAGATTATAGTTCTACGAACAGGATCCCACACAGAACAGTTGGTGCGAAAATGAGATGAAATCCTTGGAATTTACTACAATTTTTACATCTGTCTTGTCAAAACAGATGACTGCTCGATTTTCTTAAAGTATACCTGGCATATTTTTCCAAAGTGATTTCTCTCAAACGCCTTTTGAATCACGGAAACTCCACGAAGGAAGGAGAAATGTAGGATATTGGACTGATATATCTAGACGATGAATTGGTGAAAATTTAGGTGATTGGAAAATGTCCCCTGATGACATTGTTCCATTAAACTTTCCGATACAATCTATTACTAAGCCATTCACTGTCCATCTCTGCCGGACTATTACCTCTTAACAACCTTCTGACCTAAACAAAATCAGAGAGTTCATTGTAGATATCATAAAATATGTTGATGAAGTTGAGAAATCGATTAATCCTGGTCTGCGACAGTCTAGGCTGTTTTCAAGTATCTTAGAAAGACTTCTCCGGAAAAGGTGAGCCCTACTAACAAATGTGAGGAGAGAAAAAATAATCTAAATCAGCTTCTCTTTACACAAGACGAAATTATTCGATTCGAGAACATAGAATATGATTTGAAATTCTATCATTTGAAACACACTATTTCAACCGAAAGAAACAAAATTCATCTCAAAAATACTTGTCATCAATATATAATTTCGGAATGGCGACTGCTGAAATTGAAAAAATATCAATCTTCAATTTTTAGGTCAATATTGGCAAACTAAAGATCGTTTAGTAGAAATTCATGAGTTGCATAACTTTTATTTGAAAAGTTTTTATCTAAGATGTACATACAAATCGTAATAAATTGAATACTTTCCAGAGAATTTATATTTTGTGTTTGCCCTATATACTTCCCTCATTTGAGGTTCTTTCGTCCGTGTCAATGAGTTTTATACTATAGGTATGGAATAAATTAATTTTTGGCGTTATGTATTTGTTTAAAAAAACCTGAAACAGGTCGATTTATATTGTCAATTTGACAATTTACATCTCCTCAAAAATTTTAAATGAGAAGGGGTGTCGTGTGGTACCTTGTTCGACAGGGATTTCCATTCTCTGTTCAGCAATATTAAGTTTTTCAAATTTGGTGCACTCATAACTAAGACAATTTATTTTGAAATTGTAAAATTTTGATACTTTACGTAGAATGAAGGAAATTATGTCACATACTGTTTAGGAATTTATTTTACAATTGAATTAAATGTTCAAAATGATCACCATTTTCTTCTTGACAATAAGCAAGTCGATCTTGGAATTCTCTTACAACATTTTGTAGGACCTCAGGGGTTATGTTGTTAATTTATTCCGTTATCCTAACTTTTAAATCTGCAATATTGTCTGGTCTATTGAAGTATACTTTTGATTTTGAATAACCCCATAAGAAATAATCAGGTATTTTCTTATCTGTTTTGCTAAACGTTAGGAAAAAGTCGTTAAAGACACCAAACAATTATTCACAAAACCCACATCAATAATGTAATGTCAATCTAGTAGACTACTGTTATTTTGACATTTATAGGTTGCTGACACACGTCAGTGTAATGAAAAATATTTGTGTGTGTATTTGATTTAACTATGGCTCAATGAATATACGTTATAATTATGATTGGATGTGGTAATAAAATAAGAACTCAAAAGGAAGTTTGTTAAATCTTCAATAATAAATACCCTGGTCAACACGTCTCACAGTCTACAGATAGCAAAATAGAAACAAAATTTCGTGAAACTGGACATGTAAAAGCTATTCAAAAACCAGGTCGAAATGTTAAATTGGATGAGGAAAAAAGTTAGATGTACTGTTAGCGATTGACGAAAATCCGCATATGACAAGTAGACAACTTGCCGCCGACAATGACGTGAGTATATCATCGATATTGGGAAAATACCATCCTTATGAAGTTCAGTTGGTTCAGGAGTTGAATGAGGATGATCCTGATAGAAGGAATTAAGGGAATGGAAGCAGATTTCAGTTCATAAAAAAATTGTTTTTCTGATGAAGCTACTTTTCATTTGAATGGAACGGTTAATAGACAAAACTCAAGATATTGGAGCAGAGAAAATCCCCATTGGATGTGATCCTAACAAAGTGAACGTTTGGGCTGGTATCGTTAACAATAAAATTATTGGCCCTTATTTTTTTGAAGGCACAGTTGATGAACGTTTCACAGCCTACATCAAAAATACTTTTTCCTGATATCAATGATCCAAATGCAATGGATAGATCAATTTGGTACCAACAAGACGGAGCTCCACCGCATAAGAAACGTATTGTTAGAGATTGTTTGAACGAATTTTTTGCCTTTCCCAATAGGTGGATTGGAGGATGTGGAACGATTTAATAGCCGCCTAGATCCCCCGATTTAACTACTCTCGATTACTTGTCATGGGGTTATTTGAAATCGAAAGTTTATTCCAATAGACCAGACAATATTGCAGATTCAAAAGTAAGGATAAAGGAAGAAATTATCAACATAACCCCTGAGGCCCTACAAAATGTTATACGAGAATTCCAAGATCGACTTGCTTATTGTCAAG
The DNA here is from genome assembly GCA_018342105.1 of Gonioctena quinquepunctata. Classification (NCBI taxonomy): domain Eukaryota; kingdom Metazoa; phylum Arthropoda; class Insecta; order Coleoptera; family Chrysomelidae; genus Gonioctena; species Gonioctena quinquepunctata. Next base: position 590,271 of record JAFIRS010000092.1, read on the forward strand.
AAGTGAATGGTATTCATTCCGAACATTCAATTAGATTGTAAAATAAATTGAAAAATACTTCCTAAACATTATGTGACATTACTTCCTCCATTCTACGTAAAATATCGAAATTTTACATTTTCAAAATACATTTTCTGAGTTATGATTGCACCAAATTTGAAAAACTTACTATTGCTGAACAGATAATGGAAATCACTTTCCAACAAGGTACCACACGACCCCCCTTCTCTTTAACATTTTTGAGGGGGTGCTCATAATTTGAGGAGGTGCAAGAAGGAGCTAATATTTCCATACTGTGAATTGTCAAATTGACAATAGGAATCGACGTGTTTCAGGTTTCTTTAAACAAATACATAATAACGCTAAAAATGAATTTATTCCATACCTATGGACCGCACTGTATGTCAGGTCATTGGATTTTTCTCGAAGTGATATTGAGATTGAAACCCATGTAATTATTGTCTATATCTTTGTGTTCAATAACTGAGTGAACTTTTGTATTTTTCGAATCTTCATAGGATTTTGTAGTTACATCCATCCGGAAGGCATTCAGATTTGTTTTACTCCTCTCTTTTGGGTTGAGTAAGGTTACATATAAATATTGAGAAGCGTTTAGGGGAATTTGATCGCTTCTCCAACTTCTGATTATATTTTAATCCGGCATGGAATTATCCGTTCCTGATAATTTTCCATAGGGAAAACTATTAAAAAATCCATATAATAATGTATTTATTCATACATCATTTCATTCGAGGTCAGAGTAGTTATGTACCAAGGGCATTGAATAGATATTTATGCCCTGAGGGCGACGATTTTACGAACCTGAGGGCCTCTGGATCGAGAGTTTTGTAAGTAGCCCGAGGTCATACACATCTATTAATACCCGTGGTGCATACAAACTTTCATGTCATACTAATTCGTTATTGCATCCACAATATTAATATAAAAAAAAAAATGATTTTTATGGAAGCGTGGAAGTGCCACAAATTTTTGTATTTCTAGATTCCGTCTTGCAACTCCGTATTGTGAGTCGGAGTTCCGACGTGATGTGTGGGTGGACGATAGCTGCTTCCCTATTTGAGGTAGAAAAAAAGTCTCAAATAGAATTTTAGAGAGCAATGGAAGCTATTTTCCAAAAATATCTTCCTGTATGTTGGTAGTCAGGGTGTTCGATGAATGTTTGACTAATCAAAGTTGTGTTTTTTCAAATATGAGTGTTTCTTAAAAATGGGGTTGGATGGTTTTATACCAGGTGGTTCGGAGGTTCTGGTGGAATTCATGTATCTCAAAATCAATGATTTAAATAAGCAAATTTTTCCACCAAATATCCACGACGATGGTGAATTTTCATTTCCTATTCACAATTTCACCGAATTGCGCTCAGTTTTTTTCAGACGGAACACCCTGCAAATAAGGCCATACCAGAATAGTCCACACTATGAGCTCGCAGAAAATGTCGGGTTTCCCTACTTGATTTCCATCAGAAATGTATCTAATTATCAAGGAAAGTATGAAACATCCCTAACAATTTTTCATTCAATGCTGGATAAAAGAGGTAACGAAATAAACTCAAATAATTTTAAAAAGCGTGAATTCATATCAGATGTTCAAATAATCTCCCATTTTGAGCTATGCACAAATTAGGTCCACAATTGCAAGAGTGCTGAATATAAGTCATATTTCCGTGAACAGAATATTGATCAAAATATACTTCATCCATACCGAATTGAATTACATCAGGAACTCTATGAAAGGGAATATGATACCAAAGTTCACTTTTGCGAGAATATATCGAATTTCATTCGCGAGGAACCAAATTTTCTGGAATACATTTTCTTAAGTAACGAGTCCATATTTAAAATTCATGGGATGGTTAATAGACACAATTGCTAGAGAATTTTTATTTATTCAGAGGAGTTGATAACCAAAATAGATGGTCGATAAATATTCCCGGGGCATAATTGGGGATCAGATCATAAGACCACATTTTTTTAATGGGTCACTGAATGGAGAAATTCACAGATATTTTCTCTGATATTTGTTGGGGGATGTACCCATTGACACCAGACACAGGTTATATTGCCAACATGATAGCGCGCCTCTCCACAATCAAAATCAGGTAAGAATATTTTCAAACAGATGGCCAGAAATAAATGGATAGCAGGAAACGGACCCATTCAGTAACCAGCAAGGTCCCCAGACCTCACGCCCCTAGATTTCTATCTCTGGGGATATGTTGAGGGAGATGTCTTCCACGAGGAACCGACGACACCAGAAGACCCGAAGATTATAACTACAAGATCAACTTCAATTGATGTCAGAAGAGCAATTGTAGATAGACTCAATCTGTACATAGCACAAAAAGGGAGATTGTTTGAACATCTGCTGTGAATTTAAGCTTTTTTGAATTGTTTGAGTTTATTTCGTTACCTCCTTTGTACAGCATTGAATTGCTGTTATGATGGCTTTTTCATACTTTCCTTAAGAATTAGATACATGTGTAGGCAAACACTACATTTTCTGCAAACTCAAAGTGTGGACTATTCTGGTATTGCCTTAATTTCCACAGGCTGTTCCATTTGAAAAAAAAAACTTAGAAAAAAGCTATTTCGTATTTTGTTTGCCCCTATATGGGAAAAGCGCCATTCGGCAAAATTATGAATAGGCAATGAAAATACACCATTTTTGGGGATATTTAGTTTAAAAATTTTCTTATTCCAAATTATCGAATTTCAGATATTTGGTGTTGAATATACAACCCAATATTTTTGAGAAACACTCTTCTAAAGGAATTCAATCGAGTGGAAATGTATAGTATATTTCATAAGTCACACATTTATTGACCCTGTATGTTGGAAGTTATTTCTGGGTATATATATATATATATATATATATATATATATATATATATATATATAATTCCCGAGAGGAAAAGAGGAAGTCCAGGACACCCCGTATATATATATATATATATATATATATATATATATATATACGGGGTGTCCCTGGACTTCCTCTTTTCCTCTCGGGAATGTATATATGGGGTCAAAATATCACCAGTACTACATATAACTTTTGTTCCTGAAAGCCTTCGTTACCAAGTTACGGGCCCTCAAAGTTACAAAATGAAAAATGTTTTTCTTTAATAACTTTCGAAGTGAATATCAAAATCATCTAAATTTTGGTGATTGACTAAACAAATGAATTCCTTCGATGAGCTTTCATGCAGGAGTCAGTTGTTCTGCTACAAAATCAGGAACGGACTACCCCCGATGGTCCACACCCCAAAACTTTGAAATGACAGATAATTTTTCAATAGTTTTCAACAAAATATGGTTACGCAGACAATTTTCTGAATAAAAGTACACGTGTGGAGAGTCGATCGGAGCAACGATTCTTAATAAAAATGCAGTTTTACTCGACGACCCGATCGTCCACCTATATTTGGAATGAAAAATTTGCACAGTAGAAATACTAATGCTAACGTTAATTCAATAACATTTATAACAGGGATAATACGGAATATGCTGAAATAAAGTCGTAAACAAAAAGTACAGTACCTAGTTGGAAGTTTCATTCACAATGTAGATATTTTTTCAAATGAAATATCAAGTTATGTAGATTCGTGGTGTTTTTGAACTAACAAGCTACTCCACTATGAAATATCGAATTCAGTCCATATTTCGTATGTACGCGAGAAATAAGCACGTTTAGTGTTGTGTTATCTGAATCTCATGAAACTCAACATTTGGGCTGGTACCATAGGAAACCATCTTATAGGACTATTCGTTCTACATGACCGATTGAATGGAGAACGTTATTTGGAGTTCATTCAGAACGATTTGAATGGACTTTTGGAACATGTTCCATTGCAAACCCGAAGAAATATGTGGTTTATGCATGATGGCAATCCTCCTCATTTTAGTTTGATTGTGCGGGACCATCTGAACCAGATTTTCCCCAATAGATGGATTGGTAGAGGTGGGCCATATTCATGGCCACCGCGGTTTGCGGATTCAAACCCAGTGGATTTCTTTCTGTCTCGTTCTGCCTCGTTCACGCTACACCCATTCACACCAGAGATGCCTTGTTGAATAGAATTACATTACATTGTGAAGCCATACGAAACGACCCTGGCATGCTATTTCAAGGGCAGAGAGGGTGTTTGCGCCGGCTAAGAAAATGTATTGGGAGAGACGGGGGTCATATCGAGCAGTTTTTGTAGCGGATTTTGCATTTCTGTTTGCTCTTGAGGCTTGCGATTGATTATTTACACCATGAGTTTTGTAAGGTAAACGTGTTTGCATGTTATAAATTTGTTATGAACATTGTACCTATCATTTCTATTTTCATTACAAATTAATCTTCTCGAATAATGGTAGACATCTCAGGTTGAATGTCGTCGAACAAAAATGCATTTTTATAAAAAATCGTTGCTCCGATCGATTTTCCACACCAGTACTTTTATTCAGGAAATTGTCCAGGTAACCTTGTTTTGTTTAAACATATCGAGAAATCTCAGTCATTTCAAAGTTTTGGGGTGTGGACCATCGGGGGTAGTCCGTTCCTGACTTTGTAGCAAAACAACTGACTCCTGCATGGAAGCTCATCGAAGAAATTCATTTGTTTAGTCAATCACCAAAATTCAGATAATTTTGAATATTCACTTTGAAAGTTATCAAAGAAAAACATTTTTCATTTTGTAACTTTGAGGGCCCGTAACTTGGTAACGAAGGCTTTTAGGAACAAAAGTTATATGTACTGGTGATATTTTGACCCCATCTATACATTCCCGAAAGGAAAAGAGGAAGGAAAAGAGGAAGTCCAGGGACACCCTCTATATATATATATATATATATATATATATATATATATATATATATATATATATATATATATATATATATATATATAACCTTGTACAATATTGGCACTGGTGATAGACCAGGTCATGACTGTTCAGAATATCAAAATTTCACTTCAGTAAAAATCTCACCGTTTTTGAGATAATGGGAATTTTATGAATTTCTAGAAAATCGCTACCTCACCTCGGATTTTTGAGTGCTATGTCTACAAATTGAGACTAATGCAAATATCTCTGCTGCTCAAGATTAATGATGAGTAATGCTTTCAGACGTACAAAACAGTTTTTCAGTAATTGATACATTTTTTTAAGAAATAGAGGTAAAATGCCAGATTTGAATTCCAACAATTTTTATTAACAAAAGTTTGACATTATTGTCTGAAAAAAACATAACCACGTGAAGGTGGATATTCATTACAAAAGAATGCCCATTTTGTCCATCTACCATGGTATGAAACGTACTAAAATTATTTTTGGAGGGAGTGATATTTCCCTTGAATTAGAGTGTGGTTTCATTCTAGGCTTCCATCAACTTTTATACTTCCCTCCAAAAAGTGTTTTGTTTTGATTTTATCAAGATGAAAAGTGGAAATGGTTATTAATAATAACGAATAAATTGCTTGATAGCATTAAAGAGTATGTTCACAAAATGGACTTTTCATGTAATCAGCCTAATAAAATTATTATCCAAATTAAATGGTCGAGTATTCGACATGGCACCGATTAATACACGAATTCTTGTAATAAATGTCGCAATTGTCTCCAGATTCCAACGAAGTTTCAGAGCTCGACAGATACATTGCTAAACATAATTTTTTTGCGCATCTTTCTTTTCTCCTGTACCAGACTTCTTTTCCACTTTTTGTTTTTATTGTGTATTGAAGATAAGAAATATAGGTTCTCATTTTGTTTCACCCGGCAGTATTTATTCCATCATATATTCACACGTTATACTCCCCGAGAATATGCGCAAATGCACTACATTTATGGTGAATGTAGAGGTAGTGCTACTGCTGCAGCTGCGTTTTATTCAGAACGATATCCGAATGCATCACATCCAAGTTCTCGTGTTTTCATAAGAGTTCACAACTCTTATTTGGTAGGCAGAATTCCTGGAAATTGAGGTGGCGAAGGTGGACCGCACCACAATAATGATGAAGGAGTACTGCAAGAAATTGATGAAGACCCAAGTATTTCTGTAAGAGAAATCGAACGACGAACGGGTATTCCGAAATCTACGACTCATTCCATTATAAAATGTTACCAATATCATCCATACCATGTGCGTCGCGTCCAAGCATTACTCAGGAGGGACTACCCGGTAAGAGTACGATTCTGCCGTGAAATGTTACGAAGAAACCGTGAGGATCCGAACTTTTTTAATAAAATTCTGTGGTCAGATGAATCTTCATGCAAACGAGATGGATATACGAATATGCATAACTTACACAGTTATAGCCTAGAAAATCCAAATTTGATGAGAGAGGACAGATCACAACAACAGTTCAAGATAAACTTATGTTCAAGATAAATGATGAAGTAATCGGCCCTTACGAGTTGCCACAAACTTTGAATGGTAACATTTATCTGAATTTCTCGCAAAATGAACTGCCCCCTCTTTCAGAAAATGTACCTTTAGTACAAAGACAAACAATGTGGCTTAAAAATGATGGCTGCCCGGCGCATTATGACGTACGAGTTCGGCAATATTTGAATCAAATGTACCCACGACGATGGATAGGACGCCGTGGCCCAATCCCGTGGCCGCCCAGGTCACCTGACTTAAATCTATTGGATTTTTTCTACTGGGGCAATTTGAAAGAACTAATTTACGCCACACCTATACCTGACGTGGAACAATTGAGACGGCGTATTCACACTGCCGCTCAGAGAATCGCTGATTCGGGGGCTATAACGCATTTGAAAAGGTCCTCCTTGAGAAGATGTCGTATCTGCATAAGATCTGATGGAAAACAATTCGAACATTTATTGTAATATTATTCAGTGCGATGCCGAATAATCGATATTGTGGTTCACATTGTATGTTAATTAAAGAAAACGTTCAATTATTATTTACTTTTTTACCTTTCAATGAATGCTTCTAAGCAATTGATTCGTTATTACTCATAATTATTTCATCATTTCATCTTGATAGGATAAAAATAAAACACATTATCGACATAGTCGTAAGAGTTGATTTTAGCTCAGAATAACACCCCACTCTAATATAATCGGAATACCACCCCTTCCAAAAATAAGTATAAAAAGTTATCTACCATTCGAGAGTCGGGAAAAAATGCTCAATTTCTTGTGATACATTTCCACCTCCACATGGTTATAGTTTCTTCAGACAATATTGTCAAAGTTGTTAACAAAAAATTGGTGGAAATTAAATCTGGCATTTTACCCCCATTTTTCGAAAAATTGTATTAATTTCTGAAAAACTGTTTTGTATGTCTGAAAGCATCACTCATCAGTAATCTTCAGCAGGAAAGATATTTGAATTAGTCTTCATTTGTAGACATATCACTCAAAAATCCAAGGTGAGGTAGCGATTTCCAGATATTCAAAATATGCCCATTATCTCGAAAATGGTGAGATTTTTACTGAGGTGAAATTCTGTTATTCTGAACAGTCATGACCTGGTCTATCACCAGGGCCAATATTGTACAAGGTTTACCGGACACCCTGTATATATATAATGGGTTCTTAAATCTTGATAACTGAAATAGTTCTGGATTTTTCTTGGGTTATTTGATTTGTTTGTAGAAATATAATAAAATTTACGATATTTTCAACGTTTCGCCCTCGTTTGGGGGCGTCTTAAGTGAAATTTATTCTCAAGAATATATGTACATCTGAAAATAAAATTCAAAATTTAGAAACATCTGTAGGATTGAAATTAGGTTAGATGTGAAAAAATAGTGAAATATCATCGGGTTACTAGTATGCTTAAACCTAGGTACGTTACCCGATGATATTTCACAAATTTTCTACATCTAACCTCACTCCAATCTCACAGATGTTTCTAAATAAAAATTTTTATTTTGAGATGTACATATATTTTTTCGAACAAATTTTACTGAAGATGCCCCCAAACGAGGGCGAAACGTTTAATGTTATGTAATGTTATGATAATCTCATTTGTTCAATGTGTTTTCATTGTTCTGACCTCTATGTCTTACAGTTCGGAATTTTGACTTCCCATTCGGAACTCCGACTTACAATTCGAAATTCCGACTTACAAATCGGAATTCCGAGTTACAATTCGGATTTAGAACTTATAATTCGGAAATCCGACTTACTTCCACTTCCACTTCCACGCCTTCGTAGATTTGAAAATTTTCATTTTATCATATCGTTGCCAGAGAATGCTGTATTTACTTGTTGGAGAACAAATTTTGCTAGCTGTCAGACTTGAGTCAAAATACAGGCCAGTTTTGAAATTCCTGACGCAATTGCAGAAAAAGTGGAGAAAGTAACCACACAATAAATCGAGAGACGCCTACTGCAGAGAAATATGACAAATTACTAAACTGGATGGCAGAAAAGTGTGTAGAACATTGATGAAACTGTGCTGCTTGGATATTTTGGCGATATCGCTGAAACATATTGTCCGAGTTCCTTAGGATCCAAATATTCAAAAGTATAGGAGAGACTAGTGAATAATAATATGAACATGACTAATTACCATAAGTTAAGGGAATACTTGAGGCAAGTATCAAATGAATTCTAGCCAAAAAAGTCTAAAGTTCTGTCTAGAGAAGATGTCATAAAATTCAGGCTGAACTTAAACTGCCGTTAAACGGTAGCCTACTAAAATGCCGTTAATAGATATAACGTCATTAAAGTGACGCGTCGGACGGATTTTTATTGGATTTGCTTAAACTGCCGTCAAACGGTAGGATACAAAAATGCCGTTAATCAATTATTGCGTTATCCGCCAACTTCTCAAATTCAAATGTGAGCAATAGTTTCCCCTTCATTTATGTGTGCAATTGTTGTGGGCGTTGATTCATTTATTACCAACATGAAAAATGAGGTAAAGTTACTAAATTCCATCTGTCAAAGTGTGGAATTTGTTCATTTGGAACTGTGTAAGAAGGAGGATTTTTTCGGTGAAAACGACGATATTATGTGCAAAGTTGTGCCGAAACTAAGTGATTTAGGGTGTATTGTTTATGCTGATAAGAAGAAAGAGGCATTTTGAGTGTTTTTTGTGCGAGAAAACAATACTTGAAGATGAGGTTAATTTTTCTTGTTAAATTTCTCTAACTCGGGAACGGTATGAGACCGCCGCATTTTTCCGGATTTGTGTTCAGGGGGCAAAAACACGTGAGAAAAGTTTTTTCCCTATATTCATAGTGCATTTCTGATAACGCAATAATTGATTAACGGCATTTTTAGTAGAGCTCGTCTAGTATTGAAACGACCGTTTGGTAGGTAGAGAGGGGGAAAACACGAGTGGACACGATTTGCTGTGGTACGACAAATCTTCACCAGTGTCTTGGCATGCAGCGTTTGAAAGGTAAGGTTTGTTTTATTAATAAATAGGTAGTGCAGTTATTTATTCAACTTTGACATAGTTTTCTCGTTACCAAAATGTCCAGTGGTAAGTACTTTTCAGTAGCGGAAAAAGAAATAGGAGTGTTAGGAAAGTTATAGGAGTGTAAGTTCTCTACGTCTCGTGAATCGCCTATACCAAATAATTTGGTACGCATATGGAATTTCTATTAATAGCCACAGTTAGACAATGGTTCGGGTATCTTCGAGAAAAATTGGTTGTTAGGTAGGGGAAGGCCAAAGTGGTCGTTTCAATACTGGACGAGCTATATGCTACCTATCGACGGCAGTTTAAGCAAATCCAATAAAAAGCCGTAACTTCAATGACGTCATATCTAATAACGGCATTTCAGTAGGCTACCGTTGAACGGCAGTTTAAGTACAGTGTAAAATTCATTAATGGGGCAACGAATGAGACGTTTTTGATAAACAAAGTTTCATTAATATTCGGTGTGTTTGGTGGATGTCGAAGAACGTGTGAATATGCTTGTTACTCACCTTACCAGGAGATGAAAAAACAGTTTTCGTGGTGAAAGTACCAAAAAGAAAACCATAAAAAGCGCGTTTTTACCATTGTTGACAAAGACAAAATGAACAGTTTGAAGCTGATGAGAGACTACATGTCTGTACGGCCAAGTGGTTGTCCAGAAAAAATATTTCTTCTGACGTATAGACAAGGTCGCTGTACTGTACAGCCAGTTGAAAAAAATACATTTGAAAAAATCCCATTCCCATTCCCATCATTGCGAAACATCTGGGTTCGAGTGATCCTGAGAAGTATACAGAACACTGCGTTGAACATCTCGTCTGGCAGAGACTGGAGCTAGTATGACCCCATGGTGAATGGAAGAGTACAGCGGTTGCTGAGGGATGTCTAGTGGATATGTCTTCAAGGATGCTGGCAGGCATTCCTTCTGGATCTGGCTTTTCCTCACAGAAACTTGATACCCAGACAAAGAAACATGAATCAACGTTCACTGCAGGCAATCTAACTATCATGTAAATTCGACTAAATGATGTTCAGTATATATTTACATAATACTTTAATTTCATATTTTGTAATTTTAATATTGAAGTTTATTAATGAGTCAATCAAAAATTGTTTCTTGGTAGTTGATGCCCGCGCGGGCCATAAAGTGTACTTAATGACCTGCGCGGGCAAAGTACACTGTTATGTAGTTGGTAACTAAGCAAGACATCCAACGCATATCCAAAATTTTCTCAGACCATCCATTGGTTCAACTGACATTGAGTACTCTAGATACGCTAAGTCAGAGCGGAAAGAAAATTGTATTGATATTGGTGCCCAGTCACGTGGGAGCAAACGGCAACGAGTCAGCTGATTATGCTGCTCCGCAAGCTGCTGACGAAGAAAACACCGATACTAATATCATCACACCCGATGATCTGAAATCATTTCTGAAAACCAAATTGGATCTTCTATGGCAGGCCCAACGGAACTTGATCATAGGCACGCTAAAAAATGTCAAACCATCTGTCAAACCATAGAAACTTCCTGGGAACTTATCAAGGAGGGAACAAGTTTCACTCACCAGGCTTCACGCCTGATTTCTAGTTACCTTCTTGCTGGCGAAGAACCACCACACTTCGAGATGTGCAATACTCCACATAATGAATGGCTGTCCGAAATTCCTATTAGAACAACAACTCAGTTTACAAAATGGCCTATCTTCGGTTCGTAAAGGATATAGATATATTTTAAAAGATCTAACAACTCTAGTTCCCCTTCACCTTTGATACATACACTCATATTCTCTTATCCCTTCCTTCTCCCACTATTAGATGAGTTATGTATATCGAAGGCTAATGGCCATAGCAGCCGACGCCTGATGAAAAAAAAAACGTAGCAATAAAAGCACAACAATGAACTAGTACGACAGAAAATAAATGTTGCCTTCGGTCTCATTTGGACTCTTGGTGGCCTGACTCTGCCATTCCTACAAACTAATCTTAATTACTACTCACTCCAACCTGGGGCGGGTACGATGAGTCCGGAGATCATTTCCTCGCTGATGACGGGCGGCTCAGAGGGTGGTGGTGGGCAAACGAGGCTGTCGATTATGTCGTCTGTCGCTCGTAGGATACCGGCGAGATCGGGTGGTTCCACTCTGGAAGAGCGCATCATCATGCAAAGGGCCAGCTCCTCTTGAAGAACGCTCTCCAGGTACATCATGTCCAGGTCAGAGACGATCGCACCGTTGATTACCATGATCTCGTCTCCTTTGATGATACCTATAATAAAAATGAAGATTGGTGATTCAAGATGAAACGCAGTGAACAGCTTATGCCATACGCATTAGGTGAATCTAAATTTCAAAAATGTGATCTTTGTATCCAACTTATTCCATTTTCCGTTGCCCCAAAAAACGTACCTGAAACTGCGATACCTTTCGAAACCGACGCAACGGCATATATATATATATATATATATATATATATATATATATATATATATATATATATATATATATATACATATACCGGGTGTCCACAGAAGGTGGCTCGCCCCTATAACTTTTTTGTTTTCGGAGATAATGGGATGAAATTTGAAGGATATGTTTAATGCATAAAGCTACATTTTTTGACAAGTAACTCAACTTCATGCAAATTCCGGATTCACCGGAAGTGACATAAACTTTCGATTTTTAAATGGCACACCTGGTATATTTTTAGTTTTCTTGTCTCCATATGACATTGAATACAACCATGTATCATTTGTTACTGTTTGTAACCGTTTTTTTATTTTATTTTTCGAAATAAATTTTTATTCTAGAGGGCTATGGATACGTTCAAATAACTAATTTCAGTCCTAAAATGTTTGTAAAATACAACTGTTTTCGATCAAAATGTTTCAGCTATGTGACGTTTGATTATAAAAAATTTCAAACTTTTTTTTTTCAAATGACAACATGGTGGCTCGTCGAGTTAGAAAAAAAGAGCATTTTATTACGATTAATTTGATACCGCACTCTATTAGGTTGTAAGAAAACTTTCGATAAAAAACTGAAAATATAACGTTAGAACTTTCGTTGAATGAAAAATGTTATTGAGATTAAAATAGGATTTGAAAACATCGGGTAGCCTGTGACCAACACAACTGAAACAAAATCATTAAATTGTTGTGATAAAAATTGACGTGTCGACATATTATTTTACATCTCTTCTACAAAGTCAATTAGGTAGTTATTGTGTACCTCATTGTTTGAAAATCATGGAAAATAACAATATTTATACAAGAACTGAAAAAGTTGATATGTTATTAGTTTTTGGAGAGTGTAGGCAAAATTCAACGATGCTGCACGTCTTTACGCACAGAGATATCCTAATCGGCGTCACCCGACCCGGCAGTATTTTCCAAAACTGGTTAAAAAAATGCGAAATGAGCCTGATAATGATGGGAACGATTCGTTTGTTGTGAGTGAAGAAAAAGAAATAGTCTTCTGCAGTTAACATGTTGAAGAAACATAAATATCATTCATTTAAATATCAACTACACCAGCACCTGTACCAAAACGATAATGCAAGGAGACTTGAGTATTGCAATTCGTTCTATGGAAAATATTTGAGGAATGACACATTTCCATATAAAATTCTGTATACTGACGGAAGCCGTTTCACTAATTTGGGACATTTCAACAAATAATAAACGATATTGGTCCGATGCAAATTTACACTTGATGGAGGAAGGACATTTCCAAGAACGGTTTGGTTTCAATTGTTGGGTTGGGAGTTTAGGGGACATAATTTTAGGCCCTATAATTTTTGACGGTGTCCTGACAGGGGCTAGATATCTGAGTTTCCTCACGCAGGAAATTGAGCATTTCTTGGACGAAGTTCCATTAATAAATTGAGTTGGATTGAGGACAAAGTAAGGACAGCTATTCATAGAATTACACCGAGACAGTTGAGAAACGTTGTAAGAGCAACAAGTTCGCCCTTGTCAGCAACAAGATGGAGGTCACTTTGAACCCTATAGATATGTAAATAGGTAGTTTCAATATAACTATTTCATTTTCAACAGGTGCTTCATTTTAGAAAGGTTCTAACGTTATGGTATTTTCAGTTTTTTATCGGAAGTTTTCTTACAACCTAAAGAGTGCGGTATCAAATTAACCGTAATGAAATGCTCCTTTTTTCTAACCCGACGAGCCACCATGTTGCCATTTGAGAAAAAATAGTGATTAATTTTTTTAAATCAAACGTCACATAGCTGAAACATTTTGATCGAAAACAGTAAAGTTGTATTTCTATAAACATTTTAGGACTGAAATAAGTTATTTGAACGTATCCATAGCCCTCTGGAATGATTTTATTTTTCGAAAAAAAAAAATAAAAAAACGGTTACAAACAGTAACAAATGATACATGGTTGTATTCTAAATGTCATATGGAGACAAAAAACTCAATATATACCAGGTGTCCCATTTAAAAATCGAAAGTTTATGTCACTTCCAGTGAATTCGGAATTTGCATGAGGTTGGGTTGCTTGTCAAAAAATGCAGTTTTATGCATTGAACAGATCCGCCAAATCTAATTCCATTATCTCCGAAAACAAAAAAGTTATAGGGGCGAGCCACCTTCCGCGGGCACCCGGTATATATATATATATATATATATATATATATATATATATATATATACCGGGTGTCAACGAATCTATTAGACAAGTCATAACTTCTAGAATATCAGGTGTATCAAAATGAGATTTGGTATAGGTGAATGAATGTATGTGAAGAGGATAGTTTTCGCATATTTTTCATTTCCCGGTCACTTCCGGTTTCACTGGAAATAGCTCCGGTTTTGAATTTTCAAATCGAACTCCCTGTATATTGTGACATTTTTGGATTGCTGAGACAATTCTGGATCAGAATGTGATATTTTGAAAAGTTTTTACGCCCACTTCATTTTTTTAGAGTCACTTTTAATATTGCATTTAGGTGGCCATGATCGGACGTAAACTAATCTGAGGACCTCATATGATGTCAGGAAATTACAATTGCAGAGTTTTAGTGACTAGTATGATATATAGGAATAAGACAGTTGGCAAAATCCTTTTTTCGGAAAGTGCTTGTCAAAAAATGGTCGCCATTTAAAAAATAATGGTTAGACACGGAAATGTAATTTTGTCGACTTGTTTTATTCCTATCTATCATACTAGTCACTAAAACTTTGGGATTGTAGTTTTCTGACATCACCTGAGGTCCTCATTTTTTTTTGGTCGCGCTTTCCGGGGACTTAATTTTTCGCAAGGCGGCGCGGCGTTCAGATAACGGAGAAATTTCCTGAAGTCGATAGGGAGGACAAGTGCCGAACAACATTTTTTGATCAGAACAAAAAACATTAAAAAAAAAACAGGTTTTATACCTACTATGACTTAAGTTCAATTATAATTTATTAAACTTTAAAGATGTCTGGCAGGGGGTGTGCACGGTAAAAAGTGTCTGGCGATGGATGAAGTGATTTCTAATAGTATGGTGTCCGTCAAAGCCACCGCGACTCGAGATTCATAGCAGCCAAACGTTATTGATAGCCGCTCTACTTGCACATAAACATGTTCAGCCTTTATAGTATGACGTAGGTTTGCCGTTCACTGGCTCTTGGGCCATGATAACTAATATCGATTGAAATGATATCTTCCTCGATGAAAATAAATTAGATGAAGGCTGAATATCAACGAATTCATTCGTTTTGGATGCAGGTAGGAAACTAATGAAAAAGTTGGATATTATTATCTAGATTGACTGATTTTCAACTATCTTACGAGTTGATTACTGTGCTTTTATATCAATGAGTAACGATATACCTCATAATCAAGAACATGTCACGGTCAGTTCCACATTCATTTCATTTAACATATTAAAACATAATCTCTCATTATTCACCTTAATTATCAATAGAAATCTTCACTGTACCACTATTTATTATGCAGAAGGGGGGCGAATTCATAACTATATCCATACTCTTGTTGACAGCGGTAAATGTACTTGGTGGTTTTGCTACTTGAGGAAAAAACAGCTTCGAACATTGTATCTTCAAAGAAATGTCAATGTATATCAATGCGACGCATCCACCAATAATATTGCAGAAACCGTCTGAAGCTGCGTCTTGTGTACATGCATCTTAGTCTCAATGAAATAACTAATAAACAAACTTTTTAAAGACGAGCTTTCATTTGAGCCCTGAACTAAAACGTATAAAATGAGTTCAAGTCATCGCTGACAATTATTTAATTATTTTTTGTCGAATTATTTGGTTTCAAAAAGCATGCCGCGCGAAGTGTTCATGAAAGTGGGTACCAATTAATTTGATGGCAATGATTGGTTGGTAAGTAAGAACTTGTCAAAGTATTCAATGTTTATAAAGTATCCATAAAAGTAGGTACCAATTAATTTCATTGTCCAATGATTGGTTGGTAAGTTACAACTTGTCGAAGTATTAATTTAATTACAATTCGCGCGCCAAGCTATTTGAAACCAAAAATTAAACAACAAATTCAGCGACGACTTTAACTTATTCTATACGTTTCAGTACAGTGCTTAAATAGAAGTCTCTAAAAAGTTTCTTTATTAGTTATTTAATTTTTTTATTTTTAGTAAGTTCGCCTTAATATGCTCATTTCTAATAGAGCATCGTTATTACAAGGTATCTTCCCTGTAGGTTTTGAGCTGAAAGAAATCATGATGTCCGACCCCAAAAACACACACCAATTTTGAATAGAATCTGACCATAATCACAAAACCCGTTCGCCATCCTGAAGCCATCTTGAATTTATAAATTTTGACCAAAAGTTCATAATCTCCGAACCTGAAAACCCCCACATACCAATTTTGAACAAAATATGACCATAATCAGAGAACTCGTCCTCCATCTTGGGGCCGCCATCTCAAATTTATGAATTTTGACAAGAAATTCAAAACCTTCGACCGCGAAAACTGCCGCATACCAATTTTGAATCGAATCGGACCATAATCACAGAACTGACTTGCAAGACTGACAAACAAACTAACAAACGCACGGAGTAACAAGCGAAACTAAATAAAAGCTGGTAAAAATAAAGCGATTTGTTTCCACATATTGACAATCTTACAGAGTCTATTTCTTTGGAAGATTCCTTTTCCTTTTGTATAGTAGAACGTTACATCTTACATTTGATAGTGGAAGACCGATATAATTCTCAATTCTGTTGGGATGTTAAGGCATAAGCCCCTAATCCCTTGATTTGTTTTGCCCATGAGGATGTCGCTTTGTCAATTGGTGGACATATATCAGAGGCACACTTTAAGATAAGTGATCCACATATTTGAAATTGCGCCAATCTTAGAAACTTGTCGATGTCTTCGTATTTGTTTTTCAAATTAAAACGTATTGTTTTCTACTTTCCATTTGGATCAATTTGGTAGTTATAGTAAAATTTTGATTCAGACAGACATACAAATTTTATTTTCCAGGTAACTACATCACTACATTATCGATTCATTAGAAGACATATTTCATTTGAAAATGACAAGTTTCGCTCATTGAGGAGAGTTTTTTTTATTATACATTTAACATAAATATTATTTTAGAGTATTAGTTTTCCACTTGAAGGTATATACTTTAGTTTGTTGAAGTTTTCTCAATAATTTTTTGAATGTGTTTAATAAGTTATATTTTCGAAAGAGTTAGGTAGTTTGTTAAGTATTTTTATTCCCATGTATAATGGTCCTTTTCGATTCACTTCGTAATTAATGGTATCATTCTTCTCTGTGTATATGTAAGTATGCTCTGAATCTCGATATTTTTTTTCAATGAGACAAGTCACTGACTAATTAAATATTTTTTAAGTGGGAAAAAATAATTCGGTTTCGGCAGGAACTAATCGGGCCCATTTATTGAAAACTGTTCTATTTTAGACCATAGGAAATAGTCTTCTGAATGTGAAGTTTTTCGTTTATAGATTTCCACAAAACATAAACTTCATTTAATCGACATGAAAGCCACAATGACGTAGCATCGATAACGAGCAATTACCGTAGGTATAACTGAATTTCGTAACCGACGCACTTTGCTTACTCATTAAGTTGACGGTTTACTATCCACGGCAGTAGTTAGGCGAAATCAATTAGTGATCGCAAATGGAGAGGTTTCTGTGAAATTTGCAGAATAATCGGAATTGAACAATAACAAACGTAGAATTAATTTCGTCATCGGATCGAAAATAGGAATTTTGGATGAATATGAACAAACATATCTATACAGGGTGTAATGTAACTTATAGCACACCCAGAATGCCGGGTGTATAATGCCAGGTCCGGCCTAAGTTCGTTACAATACTTTCCGGCAAAACGTACATTGTGTTGTTGATTTCAGCAGGTGGGTAGAGAGGTTTATAAATCTCAAAAGGGAAAAAGATAAATACATAAATGAAGTACGTGCTTCCTTGGATGTTTAACTGTGGGGGTATTTTTTTTCCATCATGGTATTCAAATTGATTTAATTTTAAGATATCGTAAAAATTTTCTAGAAAATGTAGAATATAGTTTTTGGTTTCAACTTTGAATTATTTCTGGTTTGAAATTTGTTTTAGATTTTTTGGCATAGTGAATTAAGGACCGAAAAAGAAAAAAGATCTTTGTGTAAGTGTTTTCTGGAAGGGTTGGATATTGAGATCCATGTTTGTAGTGTGTGGGTGTGTAGTTATTCGAGTTTTTTTGTGATTGAAATTCGCATAACTCTTGTGTATTCTTTTCAAACATTGGTGGGTAAATAGTACCTAATTTGATATTCAATTTTTTTTGTTTCTCGGTGAAAAATATCAGTGGAAAAATGTTCGCTTTTTTTAGAATAATTTTTAGAATTATGTTTTGTGTTGCTTGAAGAATATTAAGTGAGGTATTGAAGGCCCCACCCCATATTGTGATGTAGTAGGTATGATAGTATAAATTCGGCTAAGGAGTTGTAGAGCATTATACGGTTTTTTCTCGAGAGAATGTATCTCAAGATATAAGAGCTGTGTTTTAGGGCTCTCAGTCGTTGTTGATGTGCATTATATGATCTGACCATCTTATGTGTTGATATAAGAAAATCCCTAGATACTTTATTGATGATACCTTTTTCTATTATAGGGCATAAACATGAATTTTTGGTTTGACAGTTCACGAGATGTAATTTTATAGTAGGAATTTCTGGTTGGTTTACAACAGTTGGTGTGAAAGTACCAAATTTTGTCTTTTCAATATTATATGTGAGTTCATTCAGTTTCAACCATATATTGATTTTTGGCAGAATTTTTCCAGCAGAGTGTATCTATCCCCGTGGGGGTAAGAGCTGAATTATCAGCATAATAGATGAGGTATCCTTTGAGACCAGCTATTTCTCAAATGTTATTCATATATACGAGTAACAGTATTGGGCCTAACACTGTCCCTTGTGGGATCCCGATTGAGTCAGAGTTCAGTTCATTTCCAATTTTTACTTTCTGTAGTCTACCTGTTGAGTAATTGGACATAAGGTTTAGCGCTCGACCACGAATACCGTAATGACTTAGTTTGCTGAGTAGTGGTTCGTGTTAAAGTATGTCAAAAGCCTTGGCAAGATCTAAGTGTAACGAAGCATTTTTTTAGAGCCCTGTTACTAAGAACGAAAATTCAACATAACTTTGGTACGTCCCTGCCTATTTGGCGTTTCTATTAGTTCCAGTCTGGCAAAATATTTCATTCGCATGTTAGAAAATTTATTTACATACCCAAAGCTACTGGAATTCACGCCAACATCATGCATAAAATATAACGGAGTTTTTCTACATCTTATAAAAAGGTTGAAAAGCTCCGGTGATGGTTTTTGTAAAATACGGGAAAAAACCAAATTCACGATTGGAAAAACCACATCATTGTTTCTAACAGGCACGAAATCATCCTTCAGACTGCCAGTCCAGTTTCGATTTATCGAACAAAAAGTGCGCCGTTCTTACCCCAAAAGGAACAAAAAGCGCGCCTTTTTTAATCGGCTTTTTCGTCTAGTTTTGACATAAATTTGATACCTATAAAAGGAACGATGAATCTAGCATCGGGGCTTGTTCCTGTTGTGCTTCCGTAAGGCTTGTTCCTAGTAAAGAGTGATCCAGAAGCGTTGAGGTATCCGTAAGTGGAAATTGTGAATAAATTTTATTTGTGCTTGGTTTTTCCGTGTGCTGAAGCATCCGAAGTTTATTATTTCTGCATTTATTATCATTTTATCTGTTCAATTATTTGCCGGGAATTTAAATATTATTTCTTGCATTATTATTATTTCATTTATACGATTATCTGTCGTGGCATTTAAATCTTAGTTCTGCACTAGTATTCCTTCATTGATTCATCTAGTTACCGGTGAATTTAAATATAATTTCTGCATTATTAATATTTCCTTCATTCGATCATTCGCCGTAGAGTTCAATTTAGTTAGATACTACAGTGTGAATATTGGTTTATGTTATTTTTAAGCGGTTCAATCGAAATTCTCGTAAAATCGATTGATTTTTCGATTTACTGATATTCGATTAGTTGGTGATTTTATGAGTAATACCCATTTTAATTCTTTTGCTTTTGATATTCAGACAGTTCAGCTCAGGGTAATATTGAAACGTTAGTCAATTGTTGGTTGGATCGAGAGCAAATATATATGATTTATTTGCCAAGTTGAATAATATAAAGTGGATGATTTTATTTTGATTTCTCTCTGAAACAAATATTGGTGTCCTCAATTGAGCTCTTGCAGGTGTTCTGTCGAGGGAAATCTTTCACACATATAGTTTACAGATTTGGCCGCCCTTATAATTGTTGAGTTATGTTTTCAGTTGTTTGAGTTCAGAGAAAACGCCGAATGAAAACAATTGACGCGAAAGTTTACAGCACTTCAATTAGTGAATTTCAGTTTTCCATTGTCTTGAGTTCAGGGAAACTGCCGAATTTAAGCCACTGACGTATAATAAAATTACATAACAATAGTTATTTTCCTCCGCTCTTCGGATTCAGGAACTGACCAAATCTGAACAACGATATATACAATCAATTAAAAAGTGTTTTTGTCCCGGAAAATACGTGCAGACCAGAATATCATTTTTGTGATTTGAGAAGGTAAGTTATTTTATATTACGAAAACATTGTGAAGCTTTTAAGTCTGTATTCACGCCCAGTATTTAACGTTGTTTGAGCTCAGGGAAATTGCCGAGCATAAACAATTGTAAAACAAAGCCAAATATATAAATCTTGTTAAAAAGAAAAGTTGTAGCCAATGGGGCCTATTTTAAGGAACAGAGAAAAAATATCACAGCCGGGATTCTTGCAAACGTGAAGCTCAGGTAATAGACGAGTGGAACATAGTATTCAATTTTGTTTTGATGATTGATAAGGGTCGAGAAGGCAAAATTAAGTGCCCCTAAATTTGAAAAATTACTTTCAATAAACCGTGTTCCAGGAGAAATCGTTTTTCTATTATTATTATTTAATTTGTTCTTTTAATTGCCGTGAATTTACAGTTCATTTGTTCAGTTATTTGCCGTGAATTTAAATATCATTTCGGCACTATTATATTGATAGGAGTCACGTACAAGCAGCAAAACTGACTGCTTCTATGATTTTTTCCTCTGCTTTATTCAAAAATTATACATATATTTATCCAGAAACGATTGGAACCACTCACGGAAGAACTCAACGTCCTACCAGACGAGCACTTCGGCTTCCGACAAGGACACTCTACGGAAATGCAGATCCTGAGGATAGTGGACTTTGCCGTAACAGGCTTCAACCTGGGCAGAGGACACCACACAGGAGCCTTATTCCTAGACGTTTCCAAGGCCTTCGACAGGGTCTGGCACGATGGCTTAATCACCAAAATGGCAGACCTCGTATACCCCACTCCCATAGTGAAGTTGATAGATTCCTTCCTGCGAGGACGGCGGTGCCAATGTAAAGTTGGCAGTGACCTCTCAGCAGTGAGGACCCTAGAAGCAGGAGTACCGCAAGGCGCAGTCTTATCTCCACACCTGTTCTCCATCTACACGCTGGACATCACAAAGCCTGCTGACAACTCAAACAAGCTAGCGCTGTACGCGGACGACACAGCACTAGTGGCCAGATCGGTCAATGCAACGCAAGTAACCCGATACAAGATCAATCAGACAAGCTTGAGGACTGGTTCAACCTATGGAAGATCAACGCGGAAAAGAGCCAAGCAATACTGCTCACCAGAAGGCGAACAACACCGTCAGGACATGTCATCATGAATGAACAACGAATCCCAAGGGCAAACGAGGCCAAATACCTTGGAGTCACCCTGGAAAAAAGATTGACATTCAGGCAACATGTAGATCGGAGGCTCGGACTAGCGGAAGCAGCCCGAAAGAACCTCTACCCCTGCATAGGACGCAGTAGCAACATGGACCTCCAGTTGAAACTGCTCCTTATCAGGACCATCCTCCTCCCCATCATCCTGTATGCATCCGCCGCATGGGGTCAATGCGCACAAACATACAGGACCAAGATCCAGCTATTCTTAAAGGCGAGCCTAAGAATAGCAGTGAACGCTCCCAGATACGTCCCGAATAGATTCATCTACAGGGACCTGAATGTCAATCCGAACTTCATTGACGACCATCTTCGGAACCACGCCACCGCGACGTTCCTGAAGACGGACACCCACACGAACCCGGTGATTCAAGACATCCACGCAAACCTAAACCTGGACGATCCCAGAAAGGGAAAAGTATTTGCGACGAGTCTACCAAAACGACCGTCCACCACCGAGAGTAGCACTCCGGCGCGTCAGGAGAGTAACAACTCAATACAAAACACGTAAGATCAACATACCCACATCACACCATACACTTACACACCCATCAGGTACATCACCACCATGCACACACAGCACAAGTCAGGTAAACATACAACGATCAGATAACAAGGGGTTTGAAGCACTCAGAGGCTGACTTCATACCACAGGAGGTACGATTTCAATTTCGCAAAAGTGCCATTTGCGAGTTGAGGACTGCTTTAAGGAGGAGCGGGGGAGGATGGAAGTGGACAGTAAATTTCGTTCACACATAACATGAAGGGGATTTACTATCCATGGGCGCTCAACCTTGAGGGGGGCATGGTGTGTGACATATGATTTCTGGAGAACTTTGTCACATTAATGAAGCACTATCTTGAAAAAAGACGATAAATTGTTTGTATTGATGGTATTAGTTCATAATATTGAAACCTAAAAACTGTTCCACCTCGGGCTTTATTCTGGGTTCTTTACTCTGCAGTATTCACACATTCAATTCGAACAGTCTCCAGCAATGCATGATATAGCGGTATGCGGACGACACGTAGATAAACTATAACTTTCTTCCATTCATAAGCCAGTTGATCAACAGATTAACGCATTCATAAAAGTTACCACTGATAATTGCTTTATTGTAAACTCTGATAAATCTTACTTCTGACCTTTGGTCCTAAACAAAACGAAAAACACCATAAATAGAGATAGCGTTCTAGATCTGTTCGGCTCAAGGCCCATCACGGTTAATGTAGTAAAATAAAATTATTTGGTTTTGAAAACCCTGTCGCGCAAAGTGTTCATAAAAGTAGGCACCAACTAATTTCATTGGACATTGATTGGTTGGTAAGTAACAACTTGTCGAATTAATAATTTTGTTACAATTCGCGCGACAAGCCTTTTGAAACCAAATAATTCAACAAAAAATAATCAAATCATTGTCAGCGATGACTTAAACTTATTTCATACGTTTTAGTACACGTCTTGAATAGAAGATTGCCTTCAAAAAGGTTTTTCATCAGTTATTTAGTTTTTTGCTTTTTAGTTAGTTCGTCTCAATCTGTTCATTTCTAATAGAGCATCGTTATTAGTCTCTTCCCTGTAAGTTTTTAGCTGGAAGAAATCATGATCTCCGACCCCAAAAACCCCCACATATCAATTTTGAATAGAATCTGTCCATGATAATTGATTATGTATATCACGTCTTATTGATTATGTATATCACGTAGACTTAGTCCTATATCTTATATAGTTATAGGAACATACTTATAAGTTAGGAAATAAATCAGCAATTTGAATATTGCACATAAATTCATAAAAGCAAATAAACATAAACCTCTCCATAGACAGTCCTCCCAGGACTACATGGCGTTCTGTTTATTTCTTGTATTTACATATTTTGTCCTGAAAGTTTGTTCGTTACCTAGTGAATAAACATATTTTATTATTATTATTATATTTATTATAATCACAAAACTCGTCCGCCATTCTGGAGTCGCCCACTTGAATTTATAGAAAAATTCATAATCTCCGAACTTGAACTGCCACATACCAATTTTGAATAAAATATGACCCTAATCAGAAAAATCGTCCTCCTCTTGGGTTTCGCCATCTTGAATTCATAGATTTTGACAAAAAATTCAAAATCTGTGACCGCGAGAACCTCCGCATACCAATTTTGAATCGAATCGGACCATAATCACAAAACTTGTCCTCCATTTTGGAGCCACCATCCTGAAATTAGAATTTGGAGAAAAATTCATAATCTCCGACCCCGAAAACCCCCGCATGCCAATTTTGAATTGACATGGACCATAATCACAAAACTCGTCTCCATCTTGAGCCGCCATCTTGAATTTATGAATTTTGACAACAAATATCATGATCTCCGACCATGAAAACCCCCACATACCAATTTCGATTCGAATCGCACTATAATCACAAAACTCGATCGCCATCTTAGAGCCGCCATCTTGAATTCCAAATTTGACAACAAATTCATAATCTCCGACCCCGAAAACTCCCACAAACCAATTTTGAATGATATCGTACCTAATTATCTTGTCCCCGTCTTGGAGCCGCCTTTTGTTTTTTCTCTAACAAAAATTCCATAATGCATTGTCACCGGAATTATGTATACCTGCCAAATGTCAAATAAATCGAACGACTAGAAGTCGGTCAAAATTCACTTGCAAGATTTGACTCTACCAAACGAACGAACAAACAAGTGAAACTAAATAAAATCTTGTAAAAAATAGGAGTGCATATAAACTATAATTTGCAGTTTGAGCATCACGTTTGGAAACTGGTTGAAAGAGCTTACGCTGCTATAAATCTAATTTATGAAAACATGTATAATTCACCCTCAAAATTGAAAATATTGCATCGTAACCTTCGTCTTCTCGCATTTTGAATATGCCGATATTATCTATGGTCTACATTTGTCTGATATTTGGTATCAGAAGAAGACGGAGAATATCACATGCATTGAGGAGTTCTGGTTTGCTCAATATTGATAATAGAATGTTACAAGCTAATGTAATTTATCATAAACTCCTTACAAGTGAAATACCATCATACTCACACAATGAGATAACATGTCGTACTGATAATCAATATTAGATTTGAAAAAGTATTGACACCGCACAGATATCGAGTTGTTTGAAAAATCTTCAAAACTATAAGTCGTTCCCGGACAAAAATCAAATCATTGAATAATTTTAAATTGACGATGGCATTGGAAGATTCCTTCAGAGCTCGTTTTCAAACAAAATGTAATATTGATCGGACACAAACTGTTCTCAATAATTATTTGAAAATTATTTCTTCTCTCTCTCTCTCTTTCGATCATCCCAGAGGTTTTTCGGCTTGAGTGGAACAGTCTTCATTTAGATTATCTGCTAAAAAAATTAACTTCGCATTTTAATTTTTTACTGAATCATAGACACGAAATAATTTTTTTCATACTTAAAGGTAATAAAAACGTATTATCATATGTTGTGCCCATCCTGTATTAGTTCAAGTCCTAGGAAAAGTTTTGTTTGAAAACAGTTCTTTTTCATTTGGTTATGAAACTTTTGATATACGAAGATCTTCGACGGCTTAAATCAGTATTCTATTGAATTTCGTGCGTTTACCAGACTAAACACGGCCAGAACCTCGTTTTATCGGTCTAGAATAATGTCATTTTCCCCTAAAATGAAATATGATCTATCAAAGAACACCCATTCAGATCATAGAATTTCAATTATCTATGATGAATAATATACGTATTTCGTTTCCACTGCTTAATAAAAATAACGGATAAAGTTTCACGGGGCGCGGCTTTGTTTACACCTGTAAAATCCACCCGTTCCCTTTTCATCCCGAACTGTTGTAAAACCTCAACCCGTTTAATTAATTCCAAAGTTGCAGAGAATCAATTCCGAAAACTCATAAAGAAGTTTTAGGTTTTCAACACATTCACCAGCAATTTCAATCGAGTTTACACTGGAGCTAATTCTGTTGAGATCATTTTCAGCTTTTTTCAATGAATTTATTACAATTCATTGTTTCGCGGTTTGTTTTTTTGTTTGAGTCCAGAAATAAAGAAATTCTATAATCGAAATTGTCAACAAATAATATTCTTGTCTACTCAATGAGTACTTTCACGTTCATTTTACTTCATTTTGAGTTTATTAAATTTATTCCCTAGTTGGGTTACAGTTTTTTAAACTTTCTATTTTATTTTAAACTTTTTCGGTTTGACCTTTGATGTGACAACAAAAAGAAGAATTATATGATAGCGTGAGTAACAGATCTTTATTATTGAACAATCTAGACTAGGACATTCATGATAAAACAATTGTTCAGATTACGGAATACAATAAAGTAAATAGGGTAACTATTATTAGCTATTTTACCTAACTTAGAAATGGAGATGAGTAATTATGGACGAATTTAATGTGCATGATAGTAGACATGAAACAGTAGAAAATAAATTTATATTTGAAATCCGCGCAGAAAAATTGCTATTACGGACACGACCATCAACGACGTCTGCCCTCACGCGCCTAACCCGTTCGGGTAGCTTCAATCTCAATGACATTAGATTTTATTAGAATAACTTTTCTGCACTGAATTTGTACCTTATCGTACTTAATTAGAGTTAGTAATAATATGTGAGATTCTAAAATTAATGTCTATCTAATAGAAACAGAAAAACGAAACAGGTGGGGTTGTGATTCTGTTATTTGTACACAATTGATATCCAGAACTGCCGATAGAAAGCGCTAGTAGTATTCATAAACGCTGAAATATAGTATAACATTGCTTTTCTGTCGCTTGGTATAATTTTTATATTTAATATTGTACTATATTTATATTTATGAACTCTCCTATTTCATTTGACATCCCACTCGATACGATAGAAAACAAAAATTCAGAGTCCCCCATTTTTTATGTAACATCCGCCATTTCGATTTCATTCCTATCAAATATAGCCTACGTTACCCGGACTGAGCTATAGGGTCATCTGCTAAACAGAGTGTTCAATCTTCAAAAATATGCCATTCGCATCGTGGCTAATCTGGGATGGAAACAATCTTGTTGAAATACTTTTAAAGAGTTTAAAATACTCACGGTTGCTAGTCTATATATCTACGTTTATAAAAACAGATCGCTATTCTCATCCTACCGACAAACAGGGCCGGATTAAAAGGTGTGGAGGCCCTGGGGCAACAAAGGAGTGGAGGCCCCTAATTATTTTTCAAACAATTTTTATTTATTTATTGCGGAACAAATCAAATTATTTCGACACGAGCATATGCAGGTATAATATACAAGAAATAAATTAAATCACAGCGTAAACGAATGGATTCTTGCGAGCTTTTTTCGACGAAAAATCATTGATGATTTCGGTCAAATCCAGCATCCGGAGAAAATCATTCTCAATGCTAAGAGGCGATAACTTTGATAGGCGGCTTCGTCTCATCGTAATTCGCCTATTTTTTTCATTTTGGAAAATGAGCGCTTTCCAGTGCAATTTGACATCATCACATTCTCAGTTGTTATATCACAAGAGAGTGAAAATAATTCGACAGATTTTCGAAAACTTGTTGCCAGGCAATAAACAAAGAGGGCCAACTGGCTCGAGTGGCTATTGCCAACAAGTTGAGAAAGAAATCTAGATAATTATTTTCTACTATATCGAACTCTCGTGTGGTATTCTTTAGATTATTTTTTGATGTTACGATCATAAACACATTTCCTTGCAAAATTATATAATGTACTGAACCGGTTTTGATTCATTTCACACTTTTCATGCGAATTGATGACAGACGTCAAATTAAAAATATAGGTTGTCAGACAATAAAAACAAAATACCTCAAATTATTCTCGCGACAATTTTCTAGGTAGAATATTCCCACTATTGAGTGGCCACAACGTATATAAATTATTTGAATTGAACGTTTCCATTGGTTTCTAGCAATGTCAAAAAATAATCACTCTAATTTCAATGTTTGAGAATGTAGCTCTGAAATTTTGGTTTTCCAGAATTTGATAGTGGAACATCTTAGATTGGTCTTTTTGATAGTCCTTTTTCAGAAGGATTTACATTTGTTGCGGAATGTCATCCTTCTCTTAGATTCACACTTTCAGATTTCGGGGATTTCTCTGTTACAAGCGCGCCACTCAGCGGACACTTGTCAACGCCAATAAATAGGAAAAACAGGTTTAGACGGGCAAAGTGTTTGTAGAATCGGCAGAAAAATAGTCAACAGAATTTGAACTTTTGTTCTATTATGGAATGCGCTCTTATAAATAATTTGATGCAATCATATTCATAAATTCATTTAATAAAAATTTTTATATATTTTTTAAATTCAATTGTTCTTGTTTTTACAGCTAATTTCGATACGATATAATATTTTGTATAGTAGTATGTTTTACTTGGTGATTGTTTCTCGCATATACACATGATTCATCAGATCGAAGATTAATATTAACCATGGATTTTGACAAGAATACGAAACATGTTTTTGAATGTTTAAAACGAAAAATGAGAGCAAAAAGTGGGAGAACTGCTCTTTCGTTGTCAGATTTTTTATATATAATTTTGCATATCCTTCGGTATTTGTTAGGAAATTTTACCTAAAGATTTATATTGTGAAGGCCCCTATCTTGTGGAGGCCCCGGGGCTGCAGCCCCGTTTGCCCCCCTCTTAATCCGGCTCTGCCGACAAGCTCATGAATACTCAACTCAATCGAAAGATTCACTAGTACCCAATGCACATGGAACCTCTCTCTATCAAAAAAGTCATCTCTATCTAGGACCAAAATTATTTAAAGTTAGACGGAGCAATTAAATTATCACCAAACATGAATACTTCAAATCTGCACTGAAAGTTAGTCTTATCGAGAAAAATTGGTACCACATCGACGAATTTTTAATCTGAACTTGGATATTCAATAGTTGATTATAATATATATTTACTCATGCAATTTTACATTCCTTTTCTTTTTCTCTTTCTTATAATTAACACTCTCTGTGACTTTTTCCTAGTCATTGTACACAGATAATTGCTTTTGCTTCTGCATTGTACTCTTTAACTAGTAAAATAAATGTATTATATTATTAATAACGAATCAATAGACACCTCATTCATCAAAATCGGATGAGTAACTCGGGCGCTACGGTGGAACATTCGTAATTACAAACGTACAGGGTGTCCCAAACTCGATGGCCTATCAAACGTTTCTGGAGAACGGGACACAGGATTATTTTGAAAGTTTGGTTTTTTGGGTAATTAGTTTTGCTTTATAGACCCAAAATATTTTCAGCACTGCATCGTTGCCGCTTATATTGAAAAGTAGCAACAACTTTGATATTTTAAATGAGACAACCTATATATTATTGCCTTTTTCGCTTTGATATTGCCTTACAATGATTTTTATATGATACTTCTCTATACCTATCTCAAGCAGTTTTCGAAAAATTCATTGATTTCCTTATTTTTTGTGCAAAACATAGCTTTAATTGAATGTATATTACTGCGGTATTCGGACTCGTACAGAGCTGAAATTTTTGGTGTAGTTTACCAATGTTCTGTGCATTAGTTATGTTTGAGACAATTCGTTCTCCATTATAGAAGGTCGTTCAAAATTTGTGTTTTTTCCGATAGATACAAAAATGGTGAAAAGTAATTTTTTTTGAGGGGAACACCCTGTATAATATCGAATATCTTGAAAGACAAGCAGAGTTAATTTCAAATGATGTATCATGTTCCTATACTTGAATAGACTGGTCTCTATAAAAATCGGATTATTTTACATTTTTGTATTAAATGTCATGGGATACGTCATTATGAAAATTAGTGCATCAATAATAAAACTTTTGCGCATTCATTACCAAAAAATTGATCGGAAAAGAATCAAAATGGAAGGCAATAACTATTCAAACGGAGTTTTGATGAAATTGTTTATCTTCATGGCCAATGTGATCAAATTATAGCGAGAACATGCAGAAGTTTCTGTAGTGTATTGAAGTGTATGAATGATAAGATGACGGACTGATTTTACAAAGAATGATTAATATACAGGGTATTCCGAACTCGATGGCATAATGGACGTTTCCGGATATCTGAGATATAATTTTGTAACCCACGATAAGAGACTGCGATCTAGCACTTAAAAATATTTTCACGGTTGCAGTGTTGCCACATGTACTTGCAACTAATATCAACTTTCGAATTTCAAATGGAACACCCAGTATTTCATTATCTCAGGAAAATTTGGGAGTAGATAGGAGTCTTATTCGAAAAAAAAGTCAGATTAGGGACTAGAATCTGAAATGATATACAGGGTGTTTCATAATTGATTGCTGATCCTAAAGGGCGATAATCCTTGGCCGATTTTGAAAAAAATTCTTCATATGAATATAAGTCCGCAACTACTTTATTTCTAAGACACAGGATGTTAAAATTTAGAAAAAATCAGTTCTTCCCCAATATCTCTGAAACCGCTTTGGCTTTTTTTTTTCAATTTTGGTACATGCAAAGTACGCATAAAAATACATTATTTCCATGATAGAAAATTCCTTAATTTTCATCAGTGGCGTCCCTGTTAACATGCCCTGTCAATTTTTTATCAAAATAATGATACGCCACTGTCTTTTTTCCAAATAAATATTATTTTTGTAATTGTTCTCTATCTTCTCATAAAAATGGGATCCAGCCTTTTTTCGTCCGGCAGACGGTTTTCGATTTAGAAAATAAAATTAATTTGCTTGTTTCTATTCGATTTTTTCTCTTAGTCTTAATTTCACAATTGTGGTAACCAAAGGATCTAGGCAAGATTTTTATAATTTTATGATATCTATCATTTTGTTTTTATAATGAGTACGCATAAAAATACATTTTTAATTTTTTATCGTTTCATTGAAGATTGAGACATATTTATATGAAATCTTTATTAATAATTATTAATATCATAAACGAACCAAAACCGACAAAAAACCTTAGTTACTCATAATACATTAGTTACCATGATTTAATACGTTAGTTACGAAAGTATAATACGTTAGATACCAAATAATATTAGAACTAGTTTTCATGAACATGTAAAACAATATTTTGACAGTTTTCAAATTTGATGGATACACCTTTGCCTTTAGCGACCACGATCATCAGAGAGTTACAAAACTGCCGATATTCTTTTTTATAATGGATTTTAGATTTGTCCGGAAGCAAGTTCAACCTTATAGTGTTGGCTACAGCTAATATATCGTCAGGAATATCAAAATCTTGCATGATTTTAATGATAACTTTTTGAAATGCCAAAATGAAATGACATAAAACCTTGTTGCTTTTATTTTCGCATCGCCGTTGTCAATGATACGATAAAGCTTTGAATGTAACTCGATTATTAGCGATTTAACACCGTCTCGGACATTGCGGGTGACTCGGCTGTCGCCTCGTCACCTAGCAATGTCCTCGACTATTATAAATCGCATAATAATCTCGTTATATTATTAGCTATAAAAACAAAAAATGAACAAAAAATACCAAAATCACATTAACTGTTCAAAATGCCCGCCTCCTGCAAGTATGCACGCTTCAGCTCTCCTTGCCA
The DNA here is from genome assembly GCA_018342105.1 of Gonioctena quinquepunctata. NCBI lineage: Eukaryota > Metazoa > Arthropoda > Insecta > Coleoptera > Chrysomelidae > Gonioctena > Gonioctena quinquepunctata. The sequence goes on from JAFIRS010000092.1 coordinate 621,608, forward strand.
TTGACTCGCGTACTCTTTGGAAAATTCCTGGAGTATTCCTTATTGCTTCACAGGAAACTATTACGCGGTTTCGCAATTCTTCCTCAGTTAGAATTGGTTAACTGTACACCAGAGTCATAAGATGTCCCCAAATAAAATAATCAAGACTGTTTATGTCTAGGGATCTAGCCTGCCATGACTCTGTACCCCCACGACTTATCCGGCGATTAAGGGAGTTTTGGTTTGAATATTCGCTTGCCAGAGCACTAAAATGAGCAGGTGCACCATCGTGCATAAACCACATGCGATTTCGCATTAAAATAGGAACATCTTCCAACAGAATTGGCAAATTATCTTCAAGAAATCGGCGATAATTATGTCCATTTAATCTGCGTGGTAAAAAAAAATCCAATTAGGTAATATCCAATAATTTCAGCCCAGACATTTAATAAAAACTGCTCCTGTGATGAAATTCCACGATCCTGTTTTAACTAAAACTAGCTTCGCCCGTGAATATAATTTCCCTGTCAAATTGAGGATTGGCATGACTCAATGCATGATGTATACTAAAAGTTATTCATTATACAGGGTGTTTCAGAATTCAGTATCAAGATTTCAGGGGCGTATTTTCAGGTAAAAATAAGACTTTTTTTTTTCATAGACATGTGTCCGCAAACGCTTCGTTACCGATCTACTACAGAGAGTTGAGTTTCAAGATTTTATAATTTTTTTCTTCATAGCTCTTTTAGTTTTTGCGATATTCAGATCAAATTTGAACAAAGGTTACGTTTTAGAATTCACATCATCCAGTATGCAGACTGATTGTTAGAATCTACAGGCAGATATTTTTTCAGGAGTCAAGCCCTTTTTCGCCCCATAAACTTTTTTATAGTGCGCCGCTGATGGGTTCTATTGAACTTAATACTGTTAACAATCTCAAGCAGTCGGAGGCAATAATATATCTTCATTGTTGAATTAAAGAAGATGCCTCCGACTGCGTGAGATTGTTTAAAGTATTAAGTTTGATATAATAAGGTTAACTCTCAACATAACTCTCAAAACATTTTCTGACAATATTTTCTGGTCATCTTGTTTCCTCATTTTCAAAGTACACTTTTTAAGCAGTCGAGTCTTTGATTTTTTAAATTAACTTTTTAATTTTACACTCTCTAGTTGGGATTATAAGACGGTAATAATCTAAAATCATTATTTAAATTTTTTACTTTTATTTTACACTTTTTAGTTAGGATTATGAGATGGTAACTTTTTTGTGGGTGACTGACTATCATAAAGAAGTCGAATTTGATCTCTAACGTGTTGCAATCGTTTCTGTCGCGATGCCGGAGACTGAGTTTTGTGACTTGCACTTTCATGTCGGGCTTTTTTGGTTTACCAAGAAATATTGGTTATATACTTAATACTCAGGTATACAACGAATAAATACAAACTCTCACCATGTGTACTCAATCATACACTAGCAAAGTATTGGACGATTTCACTAATAACAAATGAGTATACTACAACAACAAAGTAGATGTATAATTTCAGTGACAAACAAGATAGATTCAAACAGTCAAACTCGGTTATAACGAACTAGCGAGGAAATATCGTTCAATCAAGTGCCGATAATGTGCGAAATTTTACGACCGCAGACCGCAGTCGACCGATAGGATTTTCCTTTTTCTCTGTCAGATATTTGTTATATACATAGCGTAGTGTTAGTACATGGCGTAGTTTTAGTACATGGCGTAGTGTTAGTAATACAAAAGCATGCATTACATTGTCGGTTGAGCTGGCAATAATTAGAAAATTTGACAGTGGGTGCGCAAATGCACAAATTTGTCGGGATTATGGTCTCAAAAAATTAACAGTGTCGTCAATTTAGCGAAAAAAAAAATACCAGGATGCATGTACTGCATATTTTCTTCATAGCGAACACCCTTCATAACGAACCATTTCTAGTCATGGAGTCATTCGTTATAGGCGAGTTCGACTGTACTCAATTAAGTTTCTATTAAAATATTCAGGGGATAGTGTATTAAAAAAGTAACGGAAACAAAATTGTAACCAAAACAAAAATAAACTAACTAACCAGCAAATTAACCGATTACTGATGTACCAAGCTATACGCTGTTATAACTTGTCCACAATATGGCGTATGGTTATCGCCATATTGAATGTTGTCACAATATGGGGTCTGGTTGTCGTCATAATAAATTTTGATTATTACTGTCATGTTTTTATTCACAATATGGCACTGGTTGTGGCCATATTGAATTTTGTCTCAATAAGACGTCTGGTTGTCGCCCTATTGCAATTTGTTTATAACTGTCATGTCTTTATTCACAATATGGCGTCTGGTTGTCGCCAAATTGAATTTTGATTATTACTGTCATGTTTTTATTCACAATATGACGTCTAGTTGTCTTTGATGACAGTCGCAAGATTGAGTCAATTCGATTGACGTAAGAATCATCAAAATCGGCCCACGCGTTTAGTCTCTAGAGCGCCACAAAGGAACAAACATACAACATGATAAACACATTACCCCTATTTGCATCGCGCAGTCGGGACGTTTATCGGCGTCAAGTTCCAAACACCAAAAATCCATAAGACAAAAAATGTATAACTATAAATTATTTGTTTGAAGGTTGTAGATGATGTGGTAACTTGATTACTCTCGTTTTGGACGACCATCGTCTTAATGGATTTGAAAGGTTTTCACGACGTTTCGAATGCTTGTATCTGCAATCGTCTTCAGGTGAATGGAATATTTCCTATACTTTGAAAGACATTTCAAGACTGAATTTGTTGAAAAATACTAGTGTAATTTTCAGCACCAAGCAGGTTACCTTACTGTCCATCAACGTGTTAATTGATGTACATGAAGTGTCAGCTATAGCTATTCTTAACTCGACCACAAAAATATGAATAAAACAAATGAAACAAAATAGAAAAGAAATAAATAAGGTAAGATCATCACAAATAATCTACTAAGGCAGATAATAAAATGAAAAAAAGTTAATGATAAAGTTCCTTAATGTTTTATGTCATGTCAAAACAGAGGTCAGAAGCGGGATCTATCAACATAAGAACAAAAACTGCCCATTCTTCAGCTGAAGTTTCAGTCGCTTTTTGAAGTTACTCAGTTTGTACAGTCTGAATTCATTCGGTAACTGGTTGTAAAATTTGGCAGCATTGTATGATAAACATCTTGTGTAAATTATGGTGGAGTGAGGAGGAATGACATGAATGTGTCTATTACGTATTCTGAGGTCGTTAAATGCTGAAAACGTCTTCAATTTTCCATAAAGATATTTGGGGTTCTCGTTTTAAGAACTTTGAGGGTTCTTGATAGTGGATATAGTGAGATCGTTCAACCTCAGCCAACCGAGTTAATGAATTATGTACTTATATGGTCAAATTTCCGAATACCGAAGCATAATCGAATGCACGAGTTTTGTATTCTTTGCAGACGATACTGGTCAGACTTCAGGAGGGCAGGTCCGTAGACGCTATCAGAATAAGACAGCTTATCAATGATTCGCATAAAGAAAGTTTCAAATGCTTGGAAAGCATGTGTCTGTTAGGGAAGAGTTTGTCTGAGAATGTTGAAGGATGCCTGGCAAATATGACTCACATGTTTGGTGAATCTCAGCTCAGAGTCGAGCCATAATCCTAGCTTTTTTATTTCTTCGACTATAGGCAATATATCACACCCGATTTTCATTTTCATATCTTCACGAGCACTTTCTTTTAGGAACCGAATAACATGATCTGTTGTAATGCCCGTGATCAAAACAAGTTATTTTAACGTAAAAAGTGTAATGCCTTTCACTGAAGGAACGCGACACAAAAAGGTGAACGGCTGTTTCCGTTCGTCCGCTATTGAGTTGGGTGCAGGAATGCGGGGTGAGTTCCGACAAAGAAGTAAACTCTGGTAAATTATTTGATATGATAACACAACCATCAAAATGCCTCATAAATATGTTACGGTGAAAGGGACGACTCAAAAGTTAAAACAGATCGAAATAATTTCGACAGGACAGTTATTTATATTGCTATTGATCTTCACACGGATAGATAGTTAACGATTCTCCGACAGCCGAGATGAAGTATTAACGTGCAGGGACTGCGATTGAAATATACCGTGGAGTAGGCCAGACATATTAAATATAATTTATGACTATATCACAATACATATATATATATATATATATATATATATATATATATATATATATATATATATATATATATATATCTCCATAACCAAAGAAGAAGTCGTTCCATTAGAGTTTTGAAGCATGAAGAGCATCAGAGTCGAATCAAATTTCATCTTCTGCTACAAACAAGTGTAGAACTCGTAAATTATTCATAAAATAGCGTGTTTATCAAAAATATGCCAAAATTAGTAAAAGTGTGAAACAGCAGAAATTATCTCCATTGAAATTCAACGAATAGAACTCAATATTTTCCAAAGAAGCTAAATAATCATATGTTGAATCAGTTAACGCGTGAAAGTCGGTAATCCAAAATAAAAATCAATTAACATTGAAACAAGGTGTATTCTCCAATCGAGGGTAAGAAAATAAAACTGTTTATTTGGCAAGATATATATATATATATATATATATATATATATTGTAATAAGGAAACATTCATCTATTTGATTTCATAGTAGAGTCAACTCTTGATTCGACAAATGGTAATAATGTTCGCAATAGCCAAAGTAACTGAATAACAGTTATTCTACTAGGCAATTCCTAAGTATATTATTGTTTCTGAATTATCTGAGATTAATAAATGTACTGTCAAATTGAGTATTCACGCTCCATTATTTACTGAGTGTGATATCTTTCCAAGCCGCTCTGGGAAGTTGTCCAGTTATTGGTCAATAGACTAATAACGCCCAGTATAGTTGAGGCCTAGCTTTAACAACTAACGAGCAGTCATAACACTTTGACTTTTTTGAATTCAAGTGTAAATTGTGGGCATTGAAAAACTCGTACCATTTATTCAAATCATTATTTATATTATTTTGTGTTTCGTTGAGTTGTAGAGCATTGGCATCAAGTAATGAGTCGAGTAAGAATATGGTATCATTTATATTTGGAAATTAACCATTCTCATTGAAGAGTTATAGTTTTGAGGCAAACCATGTTCTGTATAGCTGTTTTACACAAATAATTATCATTCCTATTGGTGAATCATATGTTTTCTGATTCATATATTTTCTAAATTGAATTATACTGGAAACAGCATTTCTTCTGGTGTAGTTGAAAGTATCGCAAATTGAACGAACCTACAAATAAAAATCCAAATATGGGTGACGCCCTGTATAGTCTATCGGATTTAAACAACCTTCAGAAAGTACCTAGTGAATTATCATGGTCGTAATCCCCAACAGAAATTATTTTTATTTTGTCGGAGAAAAATTTGCACCAACTTGTTTATGAATGCTTTTAACACAGCAGAAAACCGACCCCGAATTTTCAAGTAATAGAATCGCCAATCCATTTATTAACTCCATCATATTTTTGAAGTGAGTTATCAGTGGAAAATAAATGAAACTGGAGTCACAAGAAACTAAATTCATACAAAGCAGCTTGCAACAACTTATCCGAATTCTTGAAGATAAAAAAATATTTAACTCAATCCTCGAGAGAACGAAGGGAAATAAAGCCTCCGACAGTTCTGAAAGTTCACGATGAATGCAAATATTAGAATAAGCTGAGTCAGTTATTTTAAGAGATTTTCTTGATCTGGAAATTATCTGAATATTCTCCGAAAAGCTGATAGGAACAGTCTAATTAGTATTTGTTGTAGTTGAAATGGGAAGTTTCAACTCCATTTATTACTTTAGTTTATCATTAATATAATTGTTTTTTACACATTGTGCCCTTTTTTCAGTGATCAGTTTTCAGTATCACTTGAGTTTTCAAGAATGAAAGAGTTGACAAACTGGAACACGAATTTCCCAAAATAATGGACGCAAAGAATAATCCAGCTTTTGCAGAAGCGCCTGGTTCTGTACACGTTCAATCAGCTAAAATATGTCCGCAGATAACATACATTCAGAAAAGGCCGACATTCATGTTGTTTATAAATGTACATTATCTTCTCCAGATTCCGCCAAGAAAATATCAGAAATGTCAGATTTTTTAAACGGAAGGAACAAGCGAGTGGACTACTGAAGAAATACAAAGTTGTATTAATTGAGCAATCAAATTGACAAGAATGTGAATCAAAAAAGGAAATTCAATCATTAAAAGTGTAGCAAAATGCAATATATATATATATATATATATATATATATATTTTGTATGAAATATTTACTTTTTCAAGATTTGTTGGGATTCATAGTTACCATGAAATTGTAACCGAACCGATGGTCATAAAATAATATATTTGGGATTTTTTATATTCATTTTCGTCGAGTGCAGTCCATAGTGACACATATGTTATCTCTTCAAATACACGGAAAAAAGTTTAGTGACGATAGCAAAATAAGTTCAACTGATTTCACGGTGTTCTGCTGTCTCTAATAATTCAGTTATGTGAACAAGTAGGTCGTATCTACAACTTAAGACATTTAATAACGGTAGCTAAAGATATACCAACAAACTTGGTTGAATTCCCAATGGTCTTCACCGAAATATCAGTCATGAGCACTAGGTTTTGTGTGGACATTCTAATAAAATATAGCCCAGTATTCTCAGCAAGATATTCCTGTTTGTAAGGGTTCGGTTGTTCAGTATCTAGTGACGTTCATGAACCAATAATATGCTCGTATAGTTATTCTAGTCCCAATTGGAACGGCAATAGAAATAAGAGCACTACGAGGAGTGTTCATATGCACTGCCCGGCAAATGGGAAATTTATATACTACCAGTGTTTTTACTTTCAAAGCGTTCCTGGTACAATCATAAAAAAGTTATGTCGTGTGGAAGAAAATTCCTTCTCGAAACTTTTTATGTCTGTCCAATTGGGATTAGGAATACTATAACGCAAATTATGTTACCGTATTGTCAGCTTTTCAGGGTATAGAGTTGTTTTGGTTTTGAATAAACGATAAAATTACCGAAACGAGATATAATGAAGTGTTTTTTCTACTTATGTTCAAAAACATGAGGATTCGAGAATTTTAAATGATTTTTTCTCGGTGGGTACCTAATATCAATATCAATACATTTTTCTAATTTTTTTAGAGATTTCTGAAAATTTCATATAACTAGGCTAATGGGATACATACCTGTGAGCGCCAGTCGGAGTTGAGACATTTTCAACTTTTTTGTTTTCAGTAGGTACCTAATGGTACCACTGAAGATATTGATTACAATGAACTTTCTCAAAATGATGAATAAATGTACATGTCTACCTACATTCATTTAAAAATAAACTTTTTTTGCCATATGTCAAAGATTATGAGTAAATGAATACGACTTGGCAACCGTGTTTGCACCCAGGTAGATAGCTGCCAACGACCGGCAGCGCAGTGTAGTGCGTAGTGTGTTTGAAGTGAATTATCCAGAATATCGAGGAAGTTGTTTTATTCAACGGATGACCGCTGTAGAGAAGGATTGTTTGTTTTTCACAATATTTGGCGTTTTTGATTTGCTGAGTATGGATTTAGACATAGAAAATATTCTGAAATCTTGGGATTTGGAGGAACTGATGAATGTGTGCAAGGGTGACCCAAGTAGCACACATAGGTCATAATTCGGTTGTACAGACGTCTACTAGACCTTTCGCAATAGACTTATGTCTTGTAATATGCTAAGACGTCGCTATGTATGCCAATACGAAAAAAGGCACACTCTTGCGACGTCACATCGACGTTATAAAGTAGTGGTAATGACTTGCCAATATAGACTTATATAAGCCAGACGCAAAAGGGTCGTCTGTGGTTTTAGTGTAGTCATTATATCATTATGCATGAAGATCACAATCTTTCTAATATAGTATTACAATATGTATACCATATCAAAAGATTTTATATAATATCAATATAATATATAAGTCAGCCTTCCTTTAGATGTTCATGATACTCTGTGACCGTGATAGTTATCGAGATAAAAATGATTTTCCTTTATGTGTCTTTGAGAATTGTTCTGAAACTCTAGTGACCAAGCAAATCCATTTGTACGATCAAAATCCAATTCTACTCACTTAAAGTTCATGCGCCTCGGAAATGAAGAGAGATAAATATTTATTTTCATTTCAGAAAAAATATATTTCATCAATTTTTCACATTAACCGTTGAAATATGTAGACCATATTACGAAAGATACTTGATTAGCACATCTCCAATGATTTTTGAATTGATATAACACCCAGGGTCCCATATTTTTCATTTCAATTATTTTTGTTCCAATATGGCTACCAGAATGATGTTATCAATCAATCGAAAAACATGGATGCCGTCCTTCTAGTGTCGAAAAGTTGTAATTACTCCAGTTTGTACTATCATATGAGTGTCTCAAAGACATCGCAATATCTTGCATAAGAAAGTTGTACTGTAGTCGCTGTGACCACAAGTAGCAAGTTTTGTTGTACTAACGTCGTAACGCTATCAAAACAGAAAAAGATATACACTGAGTGCATAATCATTCCGCTAGTTTCACCTAATGAAAAACGCTAAAAATAAATGACATTTACAATAGAGGTTATGTTGATGTTGAACAGTTATATTTAAATATTTTTTATTTATCACTCGGAGTGCACATACATATTATTGAAGGAACTGGATGAACTTCATTTTCTGCAGTGTCCCGATAGACTGATTATTCATTTTAGATGTTAATTTTGGGGTAGGCACTCATCCTTCCTCTTTATATTTTTCTATACGCTCCAGTTCTCTTGTAAGGCAGATCGGATTTTTGTTTTGGCATTTCATCATTCATACGGAACTGAATATTCTAAATACATAACAGAATATACCTATCCAACAAAAATAACATAACCAACAAAAATAATCCAACCTAGATACATAATGTAATCATCACGACCAAAGTTCATCAGTTGATAAAACTACATTACATGAGTACAATATGTAGTCGGAGAAACGTTTAAAAAATCTATTCATTAGAACCACATATGTTCATTGTCATAATAACCTCACAGTAACTGCTCTCAAGTTCTACTTAAGGACACATACAATTTATTTACATACAAACCAGAGTACAACTTCATCTCGAGATCTCCTTTATTGTACTCTCGTTATATCTACTACACGACGTCATAGCAACGCCTGGAGGTTATAAAACGCACATTAACTTTTTGGTTCCAAAACATACAAATACGTGGTCTTTAAGACGGTATAAGAAGTCATTATGTTAATTTTATGACTCTGTGTTACTTGGGGAGTGAGTATACTTTCAACCTCCTTGACTCCATTATTGCTTGTTAATCTTTCGTTGGAAAAATCATGTGAATGCTATCGAAATGCCTATATGTATTCGATATCGCAGTATTATTGTAGAACAAGCATAAGTCGTAAGTATCTACATAGTTCCGAATAAGAATCTATTGGCAAGAGGTGGTTTCGAGGTTTGTTTTTTGGTCATGTCTAGAACCACGCTAACGTGAATTTTGTCTTTGGAATTCTTCCACGTGAAATGCGTTTTGAGGATAATGTCAAGATTTCGCATGGATCTTTCCTTTTGAATAATCCATACTAATTCCACGTGGTGCATTCCATTATGATCAATCCACGATAATTTCTAGGCCTGTTTTTCATGAGATTATCTCCTTTCTATAATACTTTCTATAAACACAATCTGTGCTCACATTTATTCACAAATTTTTTATACAAACGTCTGGACGTCACTATGTATATTGACGCATTTCGCATAGGAGGAATTCTAAAAACAAGATCCATGTTATCATGGTTTACACAGTGCCCTGCTTCTTAATGGCATTATACTATCTTATGTTTTCAGAACAACATATTGGTGTTTTGGAATTTATATGGCCCATTTCCTGTCCAATGAACATGGGAATAACAAAGATTTATTTATTCATTTATATATTTACAGCTTCGGCAACTCAACAACTCAAGTTCCAATCATAGAGTGGCACAGAAATTACAAGATTTATCATTACATCAGAAATGTTAAGCTAGATCGAACTAAAAATAATTATTAACGAATGAAAATATAGTTTACCCTACCTAGTGCATGGTAGGTCTCTAAAAAAATCTAATTTTTGAAAGGGGTAAGTGAAAAAGGCCAACACTAGAAAAGGTGTGATTGTATATTTGTTGCAGATGTGATATTGGGGCGTTCGAGGAGTAATTACTAGTTACTGGAGACAACTTGAACAAATCACTATTGCTCATGGAGTGCACATTTGCCTTGAATGATAGTTTTTTTACAATATACTGAATCAATTTCATTATTCAACAATTCACCTGTTCTATTCTATTTATGTATTTTTGATAAAAAACATTCCACACTATTGTTGTATACTCCAGGTGACTTCGAACAATGCAAGTTTCGGGTTTCTGACTAAGAACCCAAGATTTCTCAGTGCCTTTCAAACCACAAAATTAATATTTTTTTTGAGAAAAAGTTATAGAAGAGCATTTATTAGCATTAAGGTGTGACTTATTTGAATGGCAAGAATCAGATAAACGATCAATAGCTTGTTGGAGAGAAACTGTATTCTCTGTTCTATCGGAGAATAAATCTTCAAGTCATCGGCGTATAATAAATTTTGACTATGTTGAAAGCAAGAGGCGATATCATTTATGAAAATTGGGAATATCATCGGTCCTAGTTGTAATCTCTGTGGGACACCGGAAGTTACTCGTGTAATTTCAGATATATTATCATAAAGTTTCACAATCTGACACCCATTACGTAGGTAGAATGATTTCCATCTTAGGAGGCTGCCGTGCACACCGAAGTACTCCAGCTTGATGAGCAAGGTACTATGGTGGACCTTGTCAAAAGCCTCAGATAAATCTGTGTACACGGCACCCACCTGAAGGTTTTCTTCCATATGTTCCAGCGTTCCTTGTACTAACGACAAGAGCCCTTTAACACAGGAACGCTGCCGATAAAACCCGTGTTGGAAATGTGTTAGGCGTTTTTTTTGCCATGAAAAAAAGTTCAGCTGTTAAAATTCCCTCGAATAGTTTTCCAAATATACATAGAAGGGATACTCCTCTGTAATTCTCAATCAGACTCTGGTTTCCGCTTTTATGTTCTAGAACCATGTTGGCTAATTTCCAATTTTTGAAGAAAGTCCCCGTTTTCAGTGAGTGATTGAAGATTATGTACAGTGGCTCGATTAGTGACTCCACACAGGATTCAATGAAAATGGGAGGAATATTATCGGGGCCCCAGCTTTTTTATATTTCGAATTTTTTAATTTATTGCTGTACTTTCTCTTTACCTATTGAGTCAAACAGATTGTACTGTGTGCCAAGTTTAGATCTGGGGCAATATTCAATGGAGTATTATCACTTTCATAAACTGAGGAGAAAAACTCGGAGAAGCCATTGCAGATATCCTGGAAACTTTCGAGTTTTTTCCCCTTCAGTGACGTACTCAATAGTATTCTTTGTTTATTTTTTTGTTAGAAATATATGACCGGAATTTTTTCACATTCGTCGCCATATCATTTTCTAATTCATTAATGTATTCATTTTCTAATTCATTAATGTATTGATTTGTTTTTTTATCTCTTTACGCAATATTGGAAAATTCAAGTAATCTTCTTGGTTTTTGTATCTTCTCCATTTTTTGTGCAAATTAGATTTGTTTTTCATCAATTTTTTTGTAATATATGAAAACCAGGTTGGATAGTTTCTGTTAGTCATTTTCAATTGTACGTGTCTCGTAATAATTTCATTAATTTCTTTACAAAAAAAGGGCCACCATGACATCAACATTCGGGTTATTTAATAGAAAATTCCAGTCTATACCTCCAATTTTCTTGTTTATGATGTCATAGTTAGCTTTCCGGAAGTGTTTACTTTGATGAGATATTTTTCCTGCGAGGACAATATCGGGAATTTTTGAATTTATTTTTAGTGCGGAATGGTGGGAGTCTTCCTTCACCAGCGGTGAAACATAGATCTAAGATTCTATTGTTATGATTTGTAATGTAATTGAATTGTTTGACATCCAAAACCGAGAAAGTATCGATAATTTATTCGTCTATACTTTTGGTTGGTGTACCATGGTGAAAATTATCTTTATTATGTTTTGCAAAAGATATATCGGGGGCCTTATAGTTGCGGATGATAAAATAATAGTATATTGTTCAACAAGCACGGAATGATACTCATTTCTCACGAGTATGATGTTTGCAGCATGAGCCGTAGGCGAGTGCTGCAAATCATACGAGTGGGAAATGAACATTCCGTGTGAGTTATACACTATACTTTTTCTACGGCTTCAACATAAAATAGTGAAATGAATTTACAACAGATACTTGAACTTCAATTTTAATTGTATAGAACATTTCCATTTACAATTGGAAACATATTGAATAACTGCACAATGTTTATTCACATTTTTTTAATTACTTATTCCAATATTTCAGTTATATTTTACAATGATAAATGTGATCTGTGAAGCATTTGGGCAATGCAATGGCACATTTGATATTTCTTCGTTTTCAAAATTATATGACATTGAAGTAGATGGCAGGTTTTCAGATTTATTATTCGAACTCACGATTTTATTGGCGATGTCATATTCATTTTTCATTGACTCGTCAATATAACTCTCCGCAACTGTGGTTGATTTCCAACCTCCATGTCGCTTAAGTGAGTGATATCTTCGCCAGCGTCTATTAGGATTGTTGCTGATGATCTCCTGAAGCAATGACCAGTGTATAGTTCAGGATTTGGAAGTTTCAAGTATTCAGCTATTCGTTTTCCCGTATAACCAATTTTATTAATACCAACTCTTTGTATTGAGCATTTTCCTTTTTGATAATTTAGAAAAAGATAATCTTGTCCAACGTGTCCAGGACGGAGCTCCCTGTACTTCTTATAAATATCATAAAAAACACCTGTTATAGTGAATTTTCTTGGAACTTTGGTTTTGTATTTGGTATTTGTACAAGAATTGCTGTGGAACCCAAATCTCTACAATCTGTTGTTTTCATTTTGTAAAGTTCATCCCTTCTAGAAGCACCCATAATCCCCATGATTAAAAGGACCTGAAAAAATAAAATAAATAATAACCTATTGAATAAAAAAAAAATGTACTGCGTGGGCTCGAACCTTCAACTTCTAGTAAAAGTGATAATTGCGCTAGCGTTGTACCGCTGAGCTACTTTGCTAAATGTCATACAACGTGCAGACATGATATAAGTGAGAAAGTATTAATTGTGATTTTTTTTCAATCAGAGCCAATTCACTCAAAAAAATAATAACTTACCTTATCAAGTAAATGTATGTCATCAGGAGCGTTTTTTATAAACTTATCGATTTCATCAGTGGAAAAAATTTTCGATTTCTTCGGCCTGTATCCGTTTGATTTTGTCTTTAGGAATGCTCTAAGTTTTGAATAGTTGCCAATGTCTACAGTTCTGTTGATATTTATCATGGTCCTCAACATGGAATATTGCGCCCATAAGTTGAGGATTTAAATTTCTGAGACAATTCATCAAAGTATGCAAGTAATACATTTTCTGAAGTTGACGCGGTGACCTTTTCCTTTTGCCAATATGTGAAGGATTTGTAGGCTTTTTCATATTTCTCTTTCGATACTTCCGGAATCAAGTTTATACATGCCTGATTTGCGGCTGCAATTATGTCTGGAGGAGTTAGTTCGTCAATTTCACTGCTCATCATACCTTTAAACTTTGACAACTTTTGATGAATTTGAATTGACAGATGTCTTCAGTTTTTCTTGCTTTCCATGGGAGACGTGATTTAATGACCAACAATAACACAATGACTTCATTGTGTTATCAGATAAGGAAATGAAATTGAAAACATACAATGTACTTCATTGTTTAGTCAAAAACAGTTCGAAAAAGGCAGTTTAGTATTATAGCCGTAGAAAAAAATGATTGTGATTATTATTCACTATTTCACTTACCCTGTTCAAGTAGTTGTTTATATCAACTACACTTGCATGTGGGGGAATACAAGTACAGCAAAAATTAACACTTTCACCATTTTCCTGCTGAATCTTGACCCATAGGTCCTCAACAATACCCTGGCCTGCCCACTCATTTTTCACTATAACATTAAAATTATTCCTAACTGCGATTAACAGTCCACCTCCGTCCTTTTTCCCACTTACAGTTGGATCTCTATCTTTTCGGTAAACAGTATGGGAGTCAGAAAAGAGTTCACTACCATCAATCGAGTGGTTAAGCCAAGTTTTACAGATTATTATTACATCGTGAGTTAGACAGAGAGTCGATAAAAAAAAGTCTTTAGTTTTGATCCTCAGACCTCAGCCAAATTAGTGATATTCAATGGACAATCTGCTGTTTAGTGTGTTTCTCAAATTCTTGAATTTTCGTAGCAAAATCATCAATTTTGTCACCATTAAATTGTAAAAACTGGATTATATCCGAATGCTATTTCTTCAGAGCTGTGATGTCATTCTCGATATTGCTCAATTTTATCAGGATATCCTTTATGGTAGTAGAATCACGTATCTGAGTCCAACTTTTCAGAACACCCAATATTATACCAAACAATACCTGGTAGGGTCATCGACCTATCCAGGTCAGCTAGTAATTGTAAACACTTCAAATGATGAGTTTTTTTGCATCGTAGGCAAGAAATCTTGGGTCGATTTCTTCCTGACCTTGCGATAACGATATCGCAAACTGAACAAATACCAGACATTTTTTGTGGATGGACTTCTTCAGCTGTTTATTTTACACTGGAATTCCAATTCAGATCGTTTATCAAGTTTTTGCACTTTCCTGTTAATATTTTTTCCGTGTAACTTAAACGGCCCACAGACGATGCAATTTGTTGTAAAAGTAGAATCATTATGAAAATATCTTAAAAAGCACCCCACGCTTTTTTATTATGAAATACATTTGTTGTTGAACACTGTATTCTTATTTCAAACTCATTTCAAATTATTTTCTACTTTTAAGTTTGGTTTTCTATCAAAGCGTGTTCTTTTGTTTTTGAACTATTATTTATTTTCAACTTTTTAGTTTTGTTTTTTATGAAAGCGTGTTTTTCAGTTTTTCAAACTATTATTATTTTTATTTAATTTTTTCAACTATTATTCTCCAATTTTGAATAGAATCGGACCATAATCACAAAACTCGTTCGCCATTTTGGAGCCGCCATTTCGAATTCTTCAATTTTGAGAAAATAATCATAATCTCCGATCCCAAAAATCCCCACATATCAATTTTGAATAGAATTGGTCCATAATCACAAAACTCGTCCGCCATTTTGGAGCCGCCATCTAGAATTCTTTGATTTTCACAAAAGAATCATAATATTGGACCCCAAAAACCCTCACCAATTTTGAATAGAATCAGACCATAATCCCAAAACTCGTCCACCATTTTGGAGCCGCCATCTTCAATTTTCCAGTTTTGACAAAAGAATCATAATCTCTGATCACGAAAACCGTCAGATACCAATTTTGAAGCGAATCGGACCATAATCACAAAACTCGTCCGCCATATTGGAGCCGCTATTTTGTTTTTTTTTCAAACAAAAATCAATTGATGCCTTGTCACCGGAGTTATGTACACCTGCCAAATTTCGAATTATTAGTACGTCTAGAAGTGGGTCAAAATCGCGCCCAAAAGGGTCGGTTACAAACAAACAAACATACAAGTGAAGCTAATATAAAGCGTGTAATTAACATTGTGTAGTGATATTGTCCGCTAAAAT
This sequence comes from Gonioctena quinquepunctata, assembly GCA_018342105.1. Taxonomy (NCBI): domain Eukaryota; kingdom Metazoa; phylum Arthropoda; class Insecta; order Coleoptera; family Chrysomelidae; genus Gonioctena; species Gonioctena quinquepunctata. Next base: position 637,440 of record JAFIRS010000092.1, read on the forward strand.
GGAGAACAATAAACAGTTTTGGATATAGTTTATTGAAATTTCTAGAGAGCAATCTTGTTTGTGGAATGTTACATCTAACGAGTACTCGAATGAACATAAACGTAACGCAAGTTACGAAATTTTATTAAAAAAAAATCAAGGAAATCAACCTAGCAGCAACGATAGAGCTTCTAAAAATGAAAATTGATAATATGAGAACAACGCGACAACTACAGCAGCTATTTACTTTTTTGAAATATTTTTTGCCATGGTGAACAATTAAAATATACAAGATTAGTTGTACAACCGATCGCTAGAATTCTTTTCACGTCTGTGGCAACACTCCCAACGATCTGTCTATACGATTTATAGTGCAACCTATTGTACGATCGGTTGTACAACAAATTGCATCGTCTGTGGGCCCTTTCAGCTCATTAACTGAGAAGCACTAGTTTGAGTCCTGACTCGAAAACTGAATTGAAATCTAACGTTTTAACCACTTTTATTCCAGGATAAACAGGAGCACGATGTGAACGTGACTAGCAAAACATTTACAAGTGCGAGAGAGAACAGCGAATTACTGTTTGACCTGGAAATTCGGTTGATTTTTATTTGGATTTGGGGAAGCGTAATACACACAAAAAATAGTTTTCCAACATATACATTTGATAGCAAAAACTCTGAATGAACCAGGCATATGAAACTACAAAATAAATGCTTCCTATCAATGATTACATTAGTAGTACCTACTAAAGGTATTGGTGGTGCCTACTAGACTAGTGGCTGGTATAAAAATGAATAGCAGTAGGTAAACAAATTTCATGAGTGGTGTACACTTTATACCTTTGTCATAACTACTGTACTTCTATTAAGATATTCAGTGATGAATCCCACTCAAATCAGTGACTAAGACAAAACAAATCAGTAATATTCTTTAAGTAGTGGTAGGTACTCAGCAAAATAACAATCAGTACCTGCTACTAAACAAATTAGTAATAGCCACCAAATAGTGGTACATAGCAAAATGACAGTCAGTTATTAATACAATTTCAATCAGTAGTACTCACCAAACACATTAGTGGTGGACACCAGGTTGATGGTGGTAAATTCATTTGTTATGTGCGCTAAACATTTAGCTGTCATCCCTATAGCGACAAAACTATTTTGCTGTAATTACTAAATTTCAGTAATCTTGGCAAAAAAAAATAGTGTATTCTCGTAAGGAATTGCTACCCAAATACATTGTATGGACAATCAAAGAGCGTATTTCCCGCCACAGACCAGGGTTATAGTATTGTCAAGTAGGATACCATATTTCACAAGAAGTTATTTTATTCACCGGCGGATATAGGAAAATTATTTTTATGAGTTATGAAAGATTTTCTTGGAGAATAGTGATAGAACAGGAAATAATGTCAGATATAAGTAACTAGATAGGCGAGGAGAAACTTTTTTTATCCACAAGGTGGTTTTTTTGATCTCCTCGTCTGTAAGTATCAAATATTGTATTATAGACCAATCAATAGAGATTTTTACGTGACAAAAATACTACCAGCAAACCGACTGTGCCATCATACGAAAGACGGTCCGTAGTTATATCCTGTGATGTTTCCTGCTCCCAACTGTCTATGCTCAATTTGTTATAAACATTTAAAACATTTTTTTCATTTTTTATCGTTTTTGACTTGTAACTTGAAAACTAATGCATTCTATTATGCGAATTTTTTACGCAAAACGAGAATGAACGTTTTGTAGCACATCCAGATCTGCGGCAATGAGGTGCATTACAAAATTCAGGTTGCAATTATGCCAAAACTAATGATGCGACAGCCCCTGAGTTTTTCACACATGAAAAATCCAAAGAAACATAAAAGGATTTGCCGCTTTGATCTTACATGCTGGCCATAGGCGGATATTTTTTCTTTCGCGTTCTTCGAATGGTCTGCAATATGCCATGTTGCCCACAACATACTTATACACACAAACACATACTTACTTTCTGTTCTCATTCATTACTCGATATTACCATGTATGAATTTGAACAAACCTTATATTTTGAGTTGAGAATAAATATATTCAATCGACTTTGGAAATACTATAATTAGTAGTTCAAACAATAAGTGACAAATCATGCCATTTCTCAGGCAGTTTAGGCCGACGCTAACCATGAGAGAAATAGGTATATCAACATGGGATCACTTAAAAAAAAAACTTTTGAAGAAAAATTGAACTATACTGAAGTGAAAACACTTGAGAAACCAAAATATAGGACAGTTCTACCGAACATACATCCTTCCAATGTGTGTACGATATTTTCGTTGTAGAAAAAGTATTATCTCACCTCAAATCCTCAAAAAGCTCTATTTGGGTTGGGCGAACGGAAATTTGAGTGAATTAACCATTCCGGATCTCATAGTCACAAAAAAATGTAAACTTGAAATTTCAATTCAGGAGGATATGTATGCTCAATATGTGCCACACACTGTTACAAGTCGAGTTCAAGTCAAAACTGAATGGGTCAAGAATTGAAATAGATTTTAGTGTTGATCAAGCATAAAGTTGAAGTGAACTCTTCCATAACGCAATTCGATGGTTAATATTCAACCACGAAAAGAATCCACATAATTATTGATTGTGTGTACCTATGGAAGGTGGGCAACAATAACTTTTGAAACTTTTGAGGAACTGGTAAAAACGTTCTCACATGAAGTTTTTCATAATTAAAACAACATTACACACAGAACTCATGGAGATAATATTTGTAAGATACGGCATGAAATGGCCGCCTATTTTATTACTATGAAATTGAGTCTAATGCTAGCAGAGGATAGCCAAATTAAATCTTCCAATAATAATAATTTACATGGGGTCGGAAATGCAGAGAAAATATTTTGCCTGTTAATACCAAAATTAATTTCATTTATCGAAATTACTGACTTTGAAGTTCCAGGTCATCTCTGGATTCCTGAAGCACTTTCACTGAATTTCGATTTTCTTTATTTTCTGATAGACTCATAAGTCTTTACAATAAGAACTGCAACTTGTCACTCAATAATTCCTGTTTTTTTCAGTATTACCTCTTATTCATGTAGAAATAATATGAAGGTTTGATATATATATATATATATATATATATATATATATATATATATATATATATATATATATATATATATATATATATATATATATATTTATATATATATATATATATATATTATATATATATATATATATATATATTATAAAAATATTTTTTTTCAATATGTGTATTTTTCAATCGATATGACGTTTCGTCATTATTTATGTCATCTTCAGGATTTTTTTTTGAAAACGATGTAAAACATTTGAAGTTAAAAACATAATACGTTACATAACATCAAATAAATACGATTAAAACTCAAAGATTCGTTCAAAACTCATACTATAATCTAAAAGTTATTCTTTCATTACTTCGTGTTCATGTTTCACGATTGGAATGAACGTTGTCTGAGATTGCTGGTATCTAGCTTGTTTTATCTATTATCATTTTTGTCCTTTTTTTTTAAATACATTGGGGGTGTTCGACATATTCATTTATAGTGTGTGATCTCTATTGTTATAATTCATGGAATACTTTTCAGTGTATAAATTTATATATATATATATATATATATATATATATATATATATATATATATATAAATATATATATATATATATGGAGGTGGGTGATTTCGTTGCTATTGGTTATGGCATTTCTTTCATGTTTTTATCTTTCATAAATATACTGGTTTGTTAAGGAGATCAAAAAATATTGTCATTAATCTTGCTTGAGTTTCCTATATCATGTCTATTGTTAGTACTGTTTGACTTTGTTTAACCTCAACGTACTTTCAATATGAAAATAAATATTACCCATAAGTATTCGGAATTGCAATGGAGTCTCCAATTGCTGCAAGAGTATGTTGAAGAAAAGGGCATCAAATCACTTACATTCGAACCAATATTCTGCGAACGATATGACGATTGTTTAACATGTATTCCTACTAAGTTGATTCATTTCTGGAAAACTTCAATAATTATCAGCCTAGATTGGAATTCACAATAAAAAAACGAATAAACTTTCTACACACAACAATAATGCACGACCATTCTGGAAGGAATAATTTTCACAAACTGGTTTATTAAACCAAATGCAAGAAATCGTTACATAAACTGTTTGTCAAACTCATCCCTCAGTTACAGAAGAAAATATTCACAATTCAACTGACAGAGCTATAAATCTGGCTCACCGAAGATTTAGCAGAAATAATTTAGAAAAAATCTAGAATATTTCGAAAAAAAAACACTTTGCAGAGAAAACAATTAAAAAGGAATACATGCGATCCACAATAATTATAGTTATGAAGAAAAGAAAACACCATTAATAGACAAACTATTGAATAAAATTGATAATACAATGGAACAACCAAACATCACTATATCACATCGACTACAAAATACAAATAACACCATTTATTCGAAATTAAATCCCAAAATACCGAAAACAAACAAACCCATGCAGTAATTAGAACCCATGCAGTAAGTAGAGACTGTCAAATAAAACAATACTTGCAAAACCGAATTCAAGCACATAAACATACTAACAACGTTGAAATTTTTACTAAAGAATGAAATACAAAAATGATACATATATGAAAAAGGCCCCAACAGTTTCTTGACATGTTTTTTGGGTAACCTTCCACAGTCTGAAAATGAAAATATATTCAGGAAAATCTATACAAGTGTAGAAAGACCAAACTGATTAGTTCACCCCGATAAGTTATTGCGTTCACCAAATTATATTTCCTTTGGAAAAATGATTCAATTTGTCAAAAACTTGCCGTTTTCTGAATTTGCCAACCAACAAAATTTAAAAAAATTCAAAAGATACTTCTCTATATAGTTTTTGCTTGACGTTTCGGGGACTATATATGCCCCCGTTCTCAATATCTTCTAAATCTCCTTTAATTGTTTTATAATTTGGATTTTTTCTCGCAGAGTCTTTTTCGCTTTTTCAACTGACGGATGTGAACTAATCAGTTTGCCCTTTCTACACTTGTATAGATTTTCCTGATTATATTTTCATTTTCAGACTGTGGAAGGTTACCCAAAAAACATGTCAAGAAACGTTGTTCCTCCACAAAAAACCACATTCATTTAATGCCCCAACAGTATTAACAACAAAATGATAAAAAAAACGTTAGCCAGATGTGAAACGAACTTTTTTACCTTTATAAAAGTAATAATGAAAACTGATCTTTACATATTACCATAAAAACACAGTAAGGCTTATATACTATGAATTAATATTCAGACAATCGAGTGTATTTAGGAAAGAGAAGAAATAACAGCCGCACAATGCAAAAGGAAAAATATAAATAGAATATTTTGTAAGTGACAATTCATATTCATAAATAGATATTTCAATATTGTGTTGTTTCAAACTCTATGCTTTCGAGTATTTTAGTGTTATAGTCCAGTACTTATGGAAACTAATTTTCATGGCATAGATTTCTAAACAGTTTATATTTAATCTAACCACGGAATATCTACATGGGTCGAGAGAAGTATTACAATATTTCAGTGCTTACGAGTCGAAAGTGGAAATACCCGATAATGAAACTCTCTCCCATCTAATTTTTCATAACAGTATTTTTCTGTTACTCAATCTCAGAAATATATTTTGTAACCCTTAATTTGAGAATCATATATGGATTTTTTTGCCAATAAACCAGTCTCATCAGATGGTTCGTTCGTGATATTATCTACCCTGTTTCACTAACCAGGCGTGTTTCTTGTTTCTACGGATATATCAACAGTAACAACATTTTCTCCAAAAAGGTCGCTATTTCTAAAATTTGGGAAGCAATAATACCTCGTGTGTTCAATTTTGTTGCCTAAATTAGAAATCCCATGCTGAGGAAATGGCGTCTTACATGCCATTGTCCAAAACATTGTGGTTAGGATTGATATGAACAGTCAGAAAGGATTATTGGAGAAAAACTGGAATTTCTCATTTGATGAAATGATTAATTGATACATCGAAGGAGTATTCCTGTTCAACCAGTAGCAGAACACATTGTGATATTCCTGGTATGTCAGCTGATATATGTCTGATTGGAAAAAATTCAATGAATCATTGCCGCATATTTTAACGGTACCCTTCTTAACATTTTTTGTTAATATGTGTTCATAAAATCATATGTGGAAACACGCCCAGAAACCTGGAAAGGGAACCTCTCAGAACATATTCTACATTTCTCTTATTCTCGTTATTTGTTTTGCGGTACTCAGAACGCACTAGGAGTACGACTATTGGTGTCGTGGGTTGGCCTATGCTGACATCTGTTGGTGACCTATTGATGTGCACGAAATTTCGTGTCATCAAAATTCCACGATAACAGGTGTAAGCATCACCGCACAGATTAAAGGTGTCACTATCTATAATTTGATGCTTTTCATATATATATATATATATATATATATATATATATATATATATATATATATATATATATAATGAGACTTTAAAGTTGATTGGTAACTTTTAAACAATAAGAGTTAGAAGGTTTTTCCACTTTATTTAATTATAAAAAATTGGGTTTTAAAAAGTTGCACATAGAAGCATTGTCAAGCAGTTCAAACAAATCGAGATTATCAGGGCCGGTTATTGAGATATCATAAGAAAAGTAAATTCTGTCATTTTGATTTTTCTTTTTTTCCCACTTTATTTCGAATATTATCAAAAAATGTCACGGGAGTTTTTTATTCGACAGTGAATTATCCTCATTTTGACATTATCAGATTTTGTATCCAACGTTTCGTACGCTCTGGGCCACCCTCAACCTAATTTCTTTCAATACGGACCTGCATATTTTATGACACTTTTCGAAATAACTTTTACCGCTTGATTCAACGATATATCATACAATGTCATTCAAAGTTGATTTTCAGGTGATTTTGACCCTTATTCAAATTTCTTTGGGTCGGATCTGTATTAGGTACCTTTAGTTTAATTAACAACATGCAATACATTTCGATAAGAAAATCAACTTACTCATCTTCAACTGAATGGAACGTAACAGAATCGAAGCAAGAAACAAGTAATAATTATTTACAAATTTCAAGAGGTGAAAAACCTAATTCATAATAATTAAACGAAACTATCATTTAATGAAAGAAAAATCAAATGATTATTCGAAAGTAAATGATGAACATTAATGAAGTAAGTGTTCGAAATGTCCACCATTTTGTAAAATGCACTTTGAGGTTCTGGAACCCATACTTCTTATACATTTGCTTAGTTCGTCTCCTTGAATACCTTCCAATACATTCTCTTCTCGCGAGGAATCATTATTGTTGGATTTGTCATTTGTTCCGTTGAAACAAATTACAGAATCGAACTTTATTTTGAGATCATTACGATATAATTTTTGCAAGGCTTGGTATTCAAATTTAAAATCATTGTATTCGCGTCTCTTGACTATTTTTTTTTGATAAATTGCATTCACTGGCCACAGTTCTCGATTTTTTTTCTGGGTTCAATTGAATTTGGGTCAGAACATTGATATCGTTGATAGACTTTTTTTTTTCTTACATACACACAACTCCAGGTTTATTGAATGTATTATTTTCAAGTAGTAGGCCGTGGATAAAAAAGAACATAACAAGAAATGTCATATTATTTGTCACTTCGTTTATTATTGTGTCACAAGAACTTGTCATTGAATACTTTTCTGAGTAATTTCAATTTAACTTATTCGATATGGTAAGATACACAAATGAAGAGAAGAGAGATATGTACGAAGTGTACATAAAACTAGATAGAAATTCGTTCAAAGCACAACAAAGGTATGGTGAATTATATCCTGAAAGAACAACACTAAATATTGAAATGTTTCGACGTTTATCTACAACGTTACTTGCACATAATTCATTCATCAAACCTAGAGGTCCTTATGTACGACAAAACGAGCCTATCAATGACATCAATGTTCTGGCCCAAATCCGAATAAATCCAGGAATAGGATCGAGAACTATGGCCAGTGAATGCAATTTATCAAAAAGTGCTGCTAATAAAATACTCAAGAGACACGGATACCATGACTATAAATACCAAGCCGTGCAAAAACTATATCCTACATGCAATCAGTGGATGTGATACAACCTCTGCATTCTATCGCCAAGGCAAGTTGAAGTTTGTCAAGTTTCTTGAAAAGAACACGACATTACAAGATACTGTCAAGGTTTTTCATCATGAAGATGCAGATCCTGAGTTTCTCATTTCAGCAGGTCAACTGTTCTTGGCAGCCCTATATTCATCCAAGGCAGATGAGACCTCCCTGGACCAAATCCGCTACGAAATATTTTCAAAATCCCTAACAAAGCCAACTTTCGAACTGGCCTCTCTACCTCCAACAAATGCAGCCGCCGCCCAACATATTCTGCGGGTTTACCTTCAAGTCCAGGGCTGGTATGATAAACCAAATGATCCTCTGAGCTGGGGTTGGAGGAGAACGGACCTTGGCCTGCTCCCCACCATAAACACCAAGGATCCAGCTCCACCTGAAATTCTCAACACTGTGTCCTGCAAATGTACAAAGGAGTGTACAGGAAAGTGCAGCTGCCGAAAAGTAGGCATGAAATGTTCAACCATATGCCTCAACTGCAACGGCCAGTCATGCTCGAATTCTGCACCCTTCGATGATGGGGATGTGACCTTCATTGACGTAGAAGCAGAAATAGGTGTGGATAGTCCCTTTGAAGTTGATCCAGATGCAACCGTGCCTTCCGAGCTTCACAGATGAAGGGCCATCGACATCAAAGAAAATGCGAACATGAATACTGCCACATTTTGTGCTGCATGCCTATTATACATTTATTTCCACCATGTTTACATTTATATTTCATCAATAAACTGTTCATCAATCAAGTCTTTTTGTTACTTTATTGCACCTAAACTATTGAGAACTATGAATAATTTATTTATTAGTAAATTAATTATAATAATACTTATTACAGATTTAATGGTAATACAGAACTTTGATAAACGTAATAATGATTTTTATTTGTACTACTCGAATCTCTACTCAGGTTGTGCATATCACTTCAACATTGCAAAGCAATAAGAAGTGCTGTTTTGGTACAAATGACTTGAAATGACTCAAAACGTCGAAAACACCGATTTTGAATTGATGCCAATTTTCGAATTTTAAATGACTGAATTTGAAAACTACGGTATTTTTGTAACGTAAAATTTTATTCTCTATTATTTATTTTCCATGGATTTTTCAATAGGAGTATCTGTTTTCAAGATATGTCGTCTTGGAAAGCCGCACAATGTAAGTTTGCACTGAACTACGGAATTTTCTACGTTTTTAACATTCGATTTCGGATATACCACTAAATCGAATTTGATGTTTACAGATGTCTTTCGACGCAAAATTTATCTTGTAGGAAACCATGTTGATAAGATTTCTCCTAATTTTCTTTTTGAGAGATTCTAGTGGTAGTTCCCTCGTTTCACGAGAGAGCAAATTGAAAAGGGCAATACCTTTAGATTTACTTATTTCCAATCTCTTCCTACTAGGCACGATGTTATGTCTGTTGCGGGTGTGGAAGGTATGAACATTAGAGTGTGTCGTAAAAGAAAGTATATTTTTTTTAACGTGTATCAAATTTTCATAGATGATTTGAGCAAACAGTGTCATAATTGAATTTTTGAAAGAGCGGTTTGCAGTGTTGTTCATAGTTAACCCGTGCAATGCTACGTACAGCAGCTTTCTGTAATAAGAAAACTCTCTGTCAATTTGTGAAACTTGCCTTTCCCCAACTCAGTAATCCATAGCTCATTACCGAGTGGAACATCGCATAGTATGATGTTAGGGCTGCTTCTTGGCTAACAGTTGATGCTATGCGCTGAATGGCGTACACAGACCTTCCACACACGTGACTAATATGTGTCTTCCAAGAAAGGGGTGGATCAAGATGTATTCCTAGAAACTTAACTGATTTCGTGTTAGAACAAGTATGGTGGTTTGAAAATGAACATATCTCTGTTTTAGCCTCATTAAAAAATAGTTCATTGTCATTGAACCACGCTTTGGCATGAGCAAAAGTATGTGCTGAAATTTCATCAATATCTGCACTTTGTTCAACTTGAAGAGAAAAGGACGTGTCGTCGGCATATAAGATCGTCATTAAGTAACGTTTGATTGACATATGTGCGGGTAGATCATTTGAATAAATTAAAAACAGGAGAGGGCCCAGTATGGATCCTTGTGGTACCCCTCTCTTGATTGGACGTTCATGGCTTATGTTGTTATTATTATAAACCCTCTGTGTTCCATTTTTAGGTATGATTCAATAATGTTCCTAGATACACCTCGTAATCCATACCATTCTAACTTCTCCAGGAGTTTTTTGTGACATACACAATCAAAAGCCTTTGATAGATCAGTAAAGATGGTCAAATACATTTTTTTGTTTTCTATTGTGCTTTTTCCACTTCTAAATCCATATTGATGACCATCAAATAAATTCAGTTTCTCCGTATAATTACTGAACTGTATGAGGATTACTTTTTCTATTACTTTAGATATCGTAGGTAGGATGTGTATTTGTCTATAGTTTTCTGGCATTTCCTCATCATATTTTTTGTGAATGGCAAGAACTCTGGCCGGCTTGAACACGGAAGGAAATATTCCGTCAGAGAGACACGTATTGACAACGTGAGTCAAAGGTTTGATAATATATGATTACTATCGTTTTGGACGTCCATCGTCTTAATGTATTTAAAACCTTTTGAATACATTAAGACGATGGACGTCCGAAACGATAGTAATCAAGTTACCACATCGTCTACGACCTTCAAGCAAACGTTGATAATATATGTTAAACACTCTTTCAACAATTTGTTACTGATGCCATATGTGTCTTGGGTTGTTTTGGTCTTCAGACTGTTAACAATTGAACGAATCTCCTCTTCGCTGAAGGATCGCATAGAAAAAGAATTTGAATTTGGGGATTTATTGATATTATGATGAATTGGAAAATTTCCGTGTGCAGGAATATCCTTAACGATGTTATCTGCATGGTTGGTGAAGTATTCGTTGAAGATATCTACGTCAATTTCAGGTTGAGCTCTTGGGTTGGAATTACCTCTTTCAATATTCATGATTTCCCAAACTGTTTTATTTTTGTTGTCGGACAATGAAATTTGAGTTGAGTAATATGTTCTTTTTGCTTCTGTCAAAGCTTGGTTATATTTTTTTTTATCAAGTCGTATTGCACTTTATTGAAGTCACTTGGATTTTTTTATAAGCAGTTCGTATGTAAATTGAACATTTTGTTTGAGAATTTCAATTTCAGGTGTCCTCCAGTAGCTGATCTGGTTTGTCTTTTTTAAAAGTTCCGTTTTAATTGTGGGAAAACAGTGTCCAAAGTGGTTCATGAATGTCTCATGGAATGAAAGTGCTTTTTTTTCGGAAGATATCTGATTGTACATGTCACTCCATGATTCCTCTTTGAGGAGCGATTTGAACTTATGTTGATTATTATTCAAAAAGTTCAATTCATTATTGAGAGACAGTTGATCTTTCTTTGAACTTTGTATTACATATTTCAATATTTGAGGGTCATGGTCCGATAGTGGTGCACTGAGGACTTCTGCATATGGGTGCTCAATGTTTGTAAATATATTATCTGGGCTGGTTTTGGATTTTTCCGTTTTTCTAGTAGCTGTATGAACTTTTTGGTGCATATTAAATTGTTTGAATAGATCAAGAACCATATTGGATTTACTGTCTGGTTTCAGAAAGTTTACGTTATAATCTCCGCATATCACAACATTTGCTTTGCTATAATATTTGTCCATGTAAGATAGTGCTTTAGTCATTATGAATAGAAACCTGACAAAATCTGAATTATCACAGATATTACGTAAAAATTACTTTGCTATCATTCGTAGAATGCCTCAATTGTTTCGACAGTTGCTTCGCACATTTTAAATACGCTGTACTCAAACGCAAATTCACACATTTGTGGCTTTCACACAAACTTTTGCTATTTAATAAATTCAGCAATGTAAATGCCACAATTAGACTGTAGACGATTTTGCAAAATCACTAGTGCATCAACAACATTCGGTTGCTATTTTTTCCCCTTTTTTTGTTAAGCTGACCCAAAAATGTTTTAACAGCGAAGTAATCCATTTACTTTTTTCAATGAATTAACATAATATTCTAGTGAAATTAACATTGTCATATTGTCGATTCCTTTACTAGTTCTCATCATTTATAAACTGACAAGAAGTAATTTGTAAACCTCATGCTGTTGGAATCTCATTCGCTCTATGTTGTTGTGAAATAATATTGCGATTTTTCCCTAGTTCATACTGTACCAGAAAAAAGTTTTATTGTCTTTTTTCTCTAGTCATAACATAAACCAAAGACAATCAGTATTCACTATCCTTTTTTTTTGTCAAAATATCTATGTTTTTTAAATGGTGACTAATCAAGTATTCACTTAGACTATTTTATGTTTATTATAAAAAATAATATCTTTATTAATAAATATATTTAATAAATAAGGAATATATAAATTAAATATTTTGAATGCAATTTAAAAAAAATAAAAGTAAAAATGAGTGAAGTCTATTTATGATCTTATGTCAAATTAAAATAAATAAAAAAAAAAAACTGTCATTATAATGAATTATACTCCTTTGCGATAAGGTAAAACTGTATTATATAAATGGCAAGAATAAAGATTTTGAGTTTGCCAATTTATATTTGTTTTTACCCGACAGTTATGTTTTTGACCTGCATGTATGTACACAGGTCAAACACATAACTGTCCTTTTGGCTTTGCCGCAGTCGGGTAAAAAAATATATAAATTGGCAAACTCAAAATCTTTTTTTTTGCACTTACTGCTCTTTACCCTCACGCGGCAGAAGAGTTGAATGCCGTGAGAATAAAATCAACAACATGTACCGAGTAATAAAATGTAATAACACCGAAACAAAATGTTTGCCTAAATTCACAATGCAAGTCAGTATTCCAAAATAATTTCATATTTCGGCACAATACAATGAAAGTTCTGTTCATATGGCAAACTCAGATCAACCTGAGCAAACAAAATCACACTACAAATACCACATTAACAATACGTCTCACAGAGGACAGAGGACTGAGTGAGACGATGTGCTCTGGAAGCGAATTTTTGGCGCTAATTCGATACTCGCATATGCACGAGAATGCCCGAAGGTGATTAATTCCCTTTTCACAACGAAATAGGATCAATTCCACAAACAGTTGTGGTAATCCAACAATTTGCATTTTGACTATATCAGTTGTTTAACAAACAAAATTGTCGATTCCGCAAACTGTTCATAGCTATGAATACCTATTTGATGTTGCTTATAAATGCACATCGATATTCTGAATTTGCAAAATGAAGTTGTTATAGCAGCAACTTTCTATTTGAAGATTTCGACAACAATGAGGTAGACATACTGACAAAAAATGAGTGAAAATTGAAAATGGATGAATTTAGCCACAGCCGGAGTAATTTGAGTAGTGAATTCCTGATTAATTGTTGTTGATTTTAGAAACATTTTTTCAACAAAACTAGATATTGTTGAAATTAACAACTCTTTTCTTACTGTGTGCCGAAAAGCCAGATGTCTTCCAGTCACTGCCCATGGGCCAGAGACTTCAAAGACAGAATTACGGTAAGGAAATTATGATTCTCTATCAAATCTCATACCGCATTTTCGAATCCACGCCAGCACAATTCTTTCGAAGAGAATTTGGTTTCGCATCCGCTCGGCGGAAAGTATAATTTCAAGCACTATATTCTTTTCTAAGTAATTCAGTTTATTAAAAAGACAAGTGGTAAAATAACATATCACTCGTCACAAAAGACTGGAAGGGAAAAATACAATAATTATGTCTGTAACAAAATTAATCGTGATAATAATAATAATTTATTGTATGTATAGAGTAATTGCTAAATATTCTGATGTTGAGCATTTGATGGAAAATGAAATATTTGCTAACACAAGAAAACTTAAGAATATAGTGAAAGCCTTTGCTACTATGCCATTTATTCAATTGTCAGCATTTTCTTTGGAATATAGAAGTAAAAACTGTTGCTGCATTTTAGGAGCAATGTTTTCAAACATTTATTATATGGTGCCTTATTGTTATTTTGCAAAAACATGTTCTTGTCACACGTCTGGCCAAATTCAATTATAACTACCCTATTTGTTGGAAATGTAAGAAACGTTTAGAATCGATACATATGAATATACATGCATTGCTGGAATCATCATCAGCAGTATAATTTATATAGGACACCCTGAAAGTAATTTCAGTGCGCCATATATCATATTTAATTCATATTTTCTTTCCATGTTATTAGAGGGCTATCTATCATATGTGAATGTGCTTACTTATTTAGTTCTGGACAGATAATGAGGTCATAGGGTGATAAATGGCGTAATAAAGTTTAGAAATATTCGTTTGTAGGGTGAAAAGAAAATTACTGGACTATTCACTGAAATATGGACTGGCACATTCAAGTAATCTCATTTGTACAAATATATCCAGTAGTTTGGAGCGACGTACTAATAAACCAAAAATACACATATTTGGATCCCGAACTGGTGATTCTCATTTTGACATTCATATTACTTCAAAGCTGTCTGATTGTTTCCATAGATGATTATCACATCACTCACAATATTCTGAATGAATGGCGATTTTAACTGGTTGAATTTATTAAAAACATATTTGCTGACTTTGAACTCGCACAAGAGTTGAGATCGGATTAACTTCCAACGATTTGATGTCTGAATAATTTGTTACATTTTTAACTGTAAACCGTTAACAAAAGATGTTATTTTAAATGGCTACTGGTGCCTTGAAGAGTTCAATTCGAATTCTGATACTGATTATGTTCTGTTGTTGGTGTTTTTCTCATATAGTAAACTGCCACTCAATGCATCGTGGGAGATCAAAGTTCCCAAAACAATTATGTTTACGACTTGAACATTTTCAACCCTTTATTTAGGTGCACATTAATTTTTATAGCCATCTGTGCTGGATAAATGTTCATTAATGACGTCCTGAAATGTTTATAATATGTTGAGTTTCAAAATAACGATGAGTGAAATACCAATTTTATGGTTTACTCCCACTTAAGTCTGACAAAAATGATATATTAGTGTTGATTATTGGCTCAATACGTGGTGAGACTTTTAACTTCATAATTCATTCTGATCTAGTAGAAGGAGTCAGATATTGATCAAATTTATGATTATTTTCAATTAGTCTTACTAATTAATTTGCTCCGTTTTTTTCGTCACGTGGACCACTGTGCAATGAACAGGCTGTTTGATCACAGGTTTGGTTCGCTTCCTTCCCATTTTATTCAATCTTTCATTGAACTAAGGTACTTGAGGTTTGGAAATTATTGCTCGTCTGCTAGTTCAACTCACGCAAATATACGTTGGACTTTGTATATCAAAAAATTTGCAATTCCTCTAGTTTTTCAATTTGATTTCCTTCCCTCCATATCCTCAGTGGTCAACCCAATTGATAATTAGCAATGGAATGATTACTTTGGAAGCAAATGTTGCCCACATAAATATCATTTGAAGCGAATATTCTCAGAAACTCAGGTGTGAGAGTATATTTGGAAAAAAATTATCGAACGAAAAATTGCAAGAACTTCACCTACAACCTCATCTAGATGAAGGATAAATACTTTTTTCATTGAGCTATAGAATAACCCCCTTCACACAGTAATACACTTCCTCTACAATCTCATCTGAGGAAAGGGTAAATAATATTTTTCCATTGAGCTGGGGAATAACCTACTTCACACAGTAATGAATATAGTGCAATACTCACCATTTTGCATCGCGACACTTTTATCCTCAACTCGACTAACGTAACAGCAAAGCTCGTCCTGTCGATCGGCGTTCTCTACCAATTCCGCTTCCACGCTAAATCCCCACATTTGCTCCAGAGTGCTCCGAGAAAGCTCCACTTGATATAAGATTTTGGCGCAAACTTCTACCACTTCATGAGTATGGAGCTGGAACAAGAGAATGAATAATTTTAGGAACAACACAACAAAAATAAAACCTCTTTCGGAATGGATAATATCTCAATAAGAATTTTCGAGAACATGCCCATATTCACATTAGAACTTCTTGTCCAGTTATTCAATTAGTCTTTCTCAAAAGGCATTTTCCGAATTTTCTGAAAATTAGTGTTATTATTCCTCTACACGAAGGTAGAGATATTTCGGATCCTTCAAATTTTGGACCTATTTTCAACTTTGGGAAAAATTATAGAGAACATGGTCAAAACTAGATTGATGAAGTTTCTATCCGCTCACAAAGTTCTGAATTCTCAACAATTTGGTTTCAAAACCACAAAAAAGTACAGGTGACGCAGTCTTCTCATTTCAGAGCTTTATCGTAGAGTCAATCTTGAGGAGGTTTACGCAGCAGTATTTTGTGATCTGTCGAAAGCTTTCGATTGTGTAATCATCATCGCGAACTCCAATGCTATGGCTTCCGGAATCAGAGCCTTAGTTGGATTGAGTCTTCCCTAAATGAGCGTACCCAATTCGTAAGAACAAACTCAAAAACAAGCTTGGTTAAACATGGCGTGCCTCAGGGGTCTGTACTGGGGCCTATGACAATTCTTTCGGGTGACGTCATAAGCGTGCCAGTTATGACGTCTTATAAATAGCAACCCTCGTATTTGATAGTGTCATTTGTAAGAATATATTTCTCTGCACACAATATGTTGAGTTTTATGCATGATACATGAGGAAATTGCCGAGAAGGATTCAGTGGAATGAATTTTTGTCATACAGCAACCATCATTAAAATGCAATTCATTTGCTTGCATCACTATCAAGTCAGATTAGCCGAGCGGATTTGAGTTCTGGATAGGAAGCGTGGGTTCGAACCCCACATTATGACATTTTTTTTTCAGTTTTTCTTCGAAATTGAGAGATGATTTGTTTTGGGACGCCAAAATGATTTTTTCAGGGTGCCCAAAAAAAAGTATTTCTTAATTTCGAGGAAAAAATTGAAAACTTGTCACGTGTGGGTTTTGAACCCACACCCCTTTCCGGGATTAAATCTGGCGCCTTAGACCGCTCAGCCAATTTGACTTGATAGTGATGCGAAATAATGAAGACACCTTCTTTATTGAAAAGGGAAACATTCTCAATTGAATATTGATAGAAATATTTTTCTGTGAATTGAAAAATCCACAATTAAAATGAAGTTATTTTTTGTGAATGTCTAATAGAAAACAACTACTTCCGGTAAAGCACGCTGGACATTGAACTACATCTGATAGATATTATGAAAAGCCTTAACTCAAAAGAAAGAATCTGAAATTGAAAATTCGCATTTTCATTCAGATAGTCATTTGATTTTCTATTCCAGTCTTAATTAAGAACTCATAAAGATGAATGAGGCAAAGAAGAATGTTTTCCAAAAGAGAGTACTCACCAGAAATCATTCGTAACATTGACGCAGGAGATACATCGCATTCACTAGGTCTTCAATACATTTTTGTCGACGAAAATCTATTTCACGCTTCCACGATCATCAGGAAGACCGGAAGAAATGGAAAACACATTTTCAAGAAGCAATCTCACTTTGCAAAGATGGAAAAACCAAGAATCATTTCTTTTGGAGAGACACTTTGAAATTAGTGTTTTCTGACATTAAAACCTGAATGAAAATGCAAATTTTCAATTTCAGATTTTTTCTTTTGAGTTAGGGCTTTTTCAGAATATATATCAGATGTAGTTCAATGTCCAGCATGGCTTTATCCGGGGAAATAGTTGTTTTCTGTTAGACATTCACAAAAAATAACTTCATTTTAATTGTGGATTTTTCAATTCACAGAAAAATATTTCTATCAATATTCAATTGAGAATGTTTCCCTTTTCAACATGAATACCCCACAAGAGGTTATCTTGACGATAGAAGATAGTGACTAAAGTCTATCTTTCAGTCGCAGATGATTCCACATCTGATTTTATGAACATCCTGTTTATATTTTCAACGAATCAATCTATCATACCCCATGACAGGTTTTAATGTCAGAAAACACTAATTTCAAAGTGTCTCTCCAAAAGAAATGATTCTTGGTTTTTCCATCTTTGTAAAAATGCGATGTCTCTCCTAAAATTTCCCATTTCTTCGGTCTTTGTGATCGTGGAAGCGTGAAATAGATTTTCGTCAAAAATTAACCCGTCAATGTTATGAATGATTTCTGGTGAGTACTCTCTTTTGGAAAACATTCTTCTTTGCCTCATTCATCTTTATGAGTTCTTAATTAAGACTGGAATATAAAATCAAATAAGTATCTGAATGAAAATGCAAATTTTCAATTTCAGATTTTTTTTTGAGTTAGGGCTTTTTCAGAAAATCTATCAGATGTAGTTCAATGTCCAGCGTGGCTTTAGCCGGGAAAGTAGTTGTTTTCTGTTAGACATTCACAAAAAATAACTTCATTTTAATTGTGGATTTTTCAATTCACAGAAAAATATTTCTATCAATATTCAATTGAGAATGTTTCCCTTTTCAACATGAATACCCCACAAGAGGTTATCTTGACGATGGAAGATAGTGACTAAAGTCTATCTTTCAGTCGCAGATGATTCCACATCTGATTTTATGAACATCCTGTTTATATTTTCAACGAATCAATCTATCATACCCCATGACAGGTTTTAATGTCAGAAAACACTAATTTCAAAGTGTCTCTCCAAAAGAAATGATTCTTGGTTTTTCCATCTTTGCAAAGTGAGATTGCTTCTTGAAAATGTGTTTCCCATTTCTTCCGGTCTTCCTGATGATCGTGGAAGCGTGAAATAGATTTTCGTCGACAAAAATGTATTGAAGACCTAGTGAATGCGATGTCTCTCCTGCGTCAATGTTATGAATGATTTCTGGTGAGTACTCTCTTCTGGAAAACATTCTTCTTTGCCTCATTCATCTTTATGAGTTCTTAATTAAGACTGGAATATAAAATCAAATAAGTATCTGAATGAAAATGCAAATTTTCAATTTCAGATTTTTTTTGAGTAAGGGGTTTTTCAGAAAATCTATCAGATGTAGTTCAATGTCCAGCGTGGCTTTAGCCGGGAAAGTAGTTGTTTTCTGTTAGACATTCACAAAAAATAACTTCATTTTAATTGTGGATTTTTCAATTCACAGAAAAATATTTCTATCAATATTCAATTGAGAATGTTTCCCTTTTCAACATGAATACCCCACAAGAGGTTATCTTGACGATGGAAGATAGTGACTAAAGTTTATCTTTCAGTCGCAGATGATTCCACATCTGATTTTATGAACATCCTGTTTATATTTTCAACGAATCAATACACCTTCTTTAATTCAACAATGAAGATATATCATGGGTTCCGACTACGTGAGATTGTTTACAGTATTAAGTTCAATAGTTAATCTCTTGAAACATGATTTTCTGTCAATATTTCCTGGTCATCATGTTTCAATTTTTCCAAAGTACACTTTTTTCATTTTACACTTTTCAGTTGGTATTATAAGACGGTAATGATCTAGAGTCATTATTTAAATTTAGTTTCTTTATTTTACACTCTCTAGTTAGGATTATAAAACGGTGAATTTTGTGTGGGTGATTGGCTATTATAACTAAGACGAATTTGATCTCTGAAGCCGGAATCCAACGGCGCGTGGAGTGGCACTCCTCGCGCCAAACTTGCCAGTTCACGCGCCGTCGGATAGGGCAGGCTTGGCGATCTTCGGTCAGCGCGGTGAGTCCCGTCGTCTGTCGGTGAATGAACACGGTTCAAAGGAGCTCGGACGATGGCGCTCTACACGTGTATACCGCTCCAACGACGCGGCTAGGCGCGTGGTACTGTCAGTGCCGCCGTGGTAACTTTCACCATGGAGTGGTCGAACGAGGTGGTGTTTTATCCCTCTATGAAGCCCAGCTGATTATTTGGAACACACGAGATCCAAACCATGGGAACAGGAATTTAATTCATGGAAGCGGATTGAAGAGCAAATGAGAATAAAATATTCAATAGAAGAATTGAAAAATTTTTACCGCCAACACTGCCGGCGCACAACATGCATCGTGGGAACGGCCCGACACATTTCGTTGCGCCAACCTTGACACTCAACCCCCAATCCAGGATTGCCACTCCACACGCCGTTGGATCCCGGCTTAACGTGTTGCAATCGTTTCTTTCGTGATGCCGCAAACTGAGTTTCGCGACGTGCATTTTCCTGTCAGGCCTTTTTGGTTTTACAAGAAA
Source organism: Gonioctena quinquepunctata (assembly GCA_018342105.1). Classification (NCBI taxonomy): domain Eukaryota; kingdom Metazoa; phylum Arthropoda; class Insecta; order Coleoptera; family Chrysomelidae; genus Gonioctena; species Gonioctena quinquepunctata. The sequence continues at coordinate 657,796 of JAFIRS010000092.1, forward strand.
GAGTTGCACACGACCGACAACGATTTCGAGCTCGTAACATTGTGAGTTATATAACACTCAGGTGAGAGGGGAAGTGGCAGGGGGGACAAATGTGCCGGGGCTCGACAGGACAGGGGGCCCCGAGTCTGCACGAAAAAATAAAAGAATTATTGTTCAATGCCCACACCTAATACCCAAGTGGGGCCAGGCAGCCTCTGTCTATGTCTTTAAGATCCATTAACCTTAATTTTTGCGAATCGCGACAATTTTCCTTTTATATATTCGGGGGGCGTTACCATCGATCTCAGTGAAGAAATTATTCATATCAAAACTCTTCAGTCTGAAAACTTCGAAGACAACATGAAGCCCTTGGACTACTCAATATGATTCTGAAATAAAAAGTACAGAGGAGCTTGTTTCCAAATGTTTGCGTGGCAATTAGGATATTTTGTTCGATACCAGCCAAAGGAGAGATCATTTAGTTCTTTGTCCAGAATAACAGATCACTTGCGTTCGACTATGGGACATACACTATTTAATGTTGTGGCAATGCTCTCAATCGAATCACAATTAGCTAGACATCTGAATTTTGAAAAAATAATACATGATTTTACCGCCAAAAATGTCAGAAAAGTGAATTTGTTTTAAAAATCTTATTATACACTTCCCGATAGATAAAAGTAGGACAATTGAATTCTTCAGCAATACGTCTTATTGACCAACCCACCTCAATCTTCGAAACTATTCGTGATTTTTTAATAATACTTAATTGTTGTGACATTGTGGAAATCAAAAGAGTTTCTGACAAATCAACAGTTATCAAAATAAAATGACAGATGAAGGCTATTTTAGATAACTGAAATAAAGTGTCCTATTTTTATCTGTCGGGAAGTGTACCTATTGTTGAAAATTATATGGTCAATTCAACAGTCAATTTACCAGTCAATTGACCAAGTGAGATATTTGATCCCAGTCAACTGAGCGGTTCTGCAACAATCGCGAGTCGTCCTAGTCAAAACCCGGGTGAGCGGTCGTCTCCGCTGGTAACGCCCAGGAGAAAAATGAAACGAATGTTCCAGACTGGGAAACGGTGGAAAGCTCCAACTGCAGACTTAATTTGATTTTTTTGTTGTGTTTCTCCCTGCCGAATTTAGTTCTTATCCATCGGATATATTTTGAATGATTGAATGGCAAAGTTTTGAACTTTGGAATTTTTTTATTTTTGGCAGATGACAGTTGGAGAAATAATTTTGAAGAATCTGGATACAGTTTTTCAAGGGCTTTCTGATGACATATTGCAAGTCAAGCTCCGTGCGATATTGTTTCTGTCTTTTTTTTAAAAGGGACACTTCCGTTTGACAGATGACAGCCAAAACTAATGGTCGCATTCGGGTGTAAATAGAAGAGAAACGTAGGTAGGGGGCCGGCTGCCTACTCTGCCCCAGGCCCAATACTGGCCCTCTTCGGCCTTGCTCAGGTATACAACAAATATATACAAACTCTCACCAGTGTACTGAATCATACACAAGCAAAGTACATGAACGATTTCACTGATAACAAATGAATATACTACAACAAGGAAGTGGATGGATAATTTCAGTCACTAACAAGATACAGTCAAACTCGGTAATAACGAACTACCGAAGAAGGATTGTTCAATCGAATGTCGATAATTTGCGAAATTTTACGACCGGTGAAATCCCCCTATTTCTCTGTTTGGGATTTGTTAGATACATGGCGTAGTATTAGTACGAGTTCAACTGTATTGTACCAATCTCCTCACTACGAAAGTACGCAGGAAAGTTATTACATTGTCGGTTAAGCTGGAAATGAAAAGGAAATTTGACAGTGGGTCGCAAATGCACAAAGTCGGGATTATGGTCCCAAAAAATTAACGGTAAAAAAAATCTACCAGGATCCATGTACTGCATATTTTCTTCATAGCAAACATCTTCTATAACGAACCATTTCTAGTCATCAAGCCATTCGTTATAGCCGAGTTTGACCAATTACTGATGTACCAAGCTATAGGCTGTTATAACTTTTTCACAATATGGCGTCTGGTTGTCGCCATATTGAATTCTGTCACAATATGAAATTGTTTTTTTTGTAGAAGACGTTCATGGCACACGATAGTTTTTATCTAGCACCTTATATTATATATATATATATATATATATATATATATATATATATATATATATATATATATATATATATATATATATATATATATATATTTGATGTGAACTTCGATAAGGCATCTTATGTACTACGACTCTCCCTGAATTCTAATTGATTAAAATAAAGAAAAATATTCATGAACTCCGCTAGAGTTTATAGCGTTTAAGAGTGCTTCATTGAATTATTCTTTTATTTTGGATTATTTGGTATTGAATAATCCTGTTGATTAATTTCATCCGCGTGCTACACTCTAAGATACTGACTCAAAACATAAAACACAACCTACAGAAGTTTTAAGTATATTTTCTAGATAGGATTTGAGGATTTGATGAATTATTCAATAGCTATAAACGTTCCACTTAGTACATTCATTTCCTTTTGAAATTGGGATTTTTTTAGGTTTGATAGTTTTGAATAGTCCTATTCTATTATTCGAGGGGTAGATGTAGCGTTTAAAAGTGCAACATTACAAGAATCGTGTCTCTGTTACTAGATGGCGGTAAGATTACAATTCTCTCGTATATTTTTCTTCGTAGTTTTTTCTTGATCTAAATTCCGGAACATGAATTTTTGACATAATCTTTGACATTCGAGGTGGAGTAAAGATTGATTGGGAAAAGTAGAAAAGGTTATCCATAGTCATCGGCATGTTTTCCGTCGTTTTGTGAAAATTAAGAATACCGACAGGACTCCTAGGTGTCCTGTTCGTTGTGTTAGGTTTGGAAAACGGAATCAACCAAGAAACCTAACAGTTGTCACAGACGTATGGAGCGCCCCCATCAAAATTTCTAAAACCCTCTACGTTTCTGAGGTGAGTTATAAATTGTTCTTGTCGAAACTGAAGAAGATGTTCGTTCGCTATGTCCTATTTTTGTAGCCTCACGGTTATTTCCACATTAACACTTTCTATCGTTCATAGGGTTTCTTGGTACAGTTTTATGTTGGAAGTAGCACACACAATCAACAAAGCACAATCTTCGCTGGATATCAAACCTTGGTATCGATGGCTGGCTGTTACTATTTTCGTCTATTTTTGTTTATGTATGTCAGCCCCAAACGGCTGGAAGTAAGTGTTTATTTCATTATTTCATCACAAGTGGTAATTGTGTAGTTCATACTTTTATCACAACCGATAATTGGTCATTTCATATTTTTATCGCAATTATTTATTGCGTTGTAGCTTGTAATTATTTATTTCGTGTTATTCTATGCGTGCTAGCCAAAATTATTAAATATTCAGATTATTCAGAATAAGCTCCTGATCAGAAGGTATTACAGATACGGATAATAATCGATCGCACTATAGTTTGTATTTATGTAAAGTATACAGACTAGATAAGATATTATATTTCACAATAATTAACATACCCCACTGTAATCCGCCCCGTAGTACTACGAACGTAGAGAGCTCACATAGGTCTCACTAATGTTCATTGTATATCATCCACACACTTATACTGATACATAGTTATAAGTTTATGTACATATTTATTTGATGGTGAATTTTTTGTGATAAAGGGTATTAAATTTCAATCTGTGTTTCTCAATTATATTTACTCACAATATCTCATACTACCAATACATCAGCATTGAAATAATCTTATTTTCTTGGTTAAATGAGGTAAGCGCAATATTTTTCATAAAGTTGCACTAGTTGTGTAGAAATGAAGTGAGCACCGTTCTGCTAATTTGATTCCAGCAAATGCTTCGATATTGGATTGATATTATTTCAGTTAGGTAACGCAGACATTATTCATTGCCTGCTTGACCCACCCTGTCCTGATGAGGGGAAAATACCCCGAAACCGGTCTACATGTGGTCAGCCTGATTGAAGTGGTCAATATTGATCCATTTCGCAAAAAACATTTGCAAAGTACCTTGTAGGACTTTGCACGTTTATCCATCGGATGTCATTTAACGTCCGTCGAGGCATTAGCCAGGGAAGCAGTTGTTTTTTTATGGATATGCGACCAACATACACCTATTGTGTAGGTTTTTGCAGTCAGCTCCATAGGGAATAAGACATTTTTCATTTTAAATGAAATTATAGAATGTTTCTGTCTCTTATTGCTGATTTTTAATATAACCAAGTGCCGCTCAACAAATTATCATATCTCTGGATTGAAGTATCTCAGCCACTTCTCAAATATTTTTCCAACTCAACGACCTATATTAAGCACCGTGCACATGTAATCTGTTTTCCCCAGAGAAAAACAAAGGTTACAAATGGGCGTGAAGCTTTCGACTTTGATTTTTTCATATTATATGAGGATAATCCACATTCAATATTTATTTTAGTGGATGTTCAAGATTCTCAATTTCCATTCAATTTTCTTTTATTGTTGGTTTTTCTGTTTGGGTTTACACAATACAAGCCTATTTAGTGAAATATCAGGAACCAAAGAGTTTTTAACTGTTTCATTTATATTGATGAATGGAGAGGCGGATCGGTAGCTCATATAATTGGATTTATTTGTTATCTTCATTCCAAGATTATAGTGTCTCATCCTTGAAATAATGTTGGGAGGGATCTTCAATTGTCATCGATTTTTAATGAAGATTGTTAATATGGATTAAATGTGTGTAATTATTCAAGCCTCGATATCCCGAACTTACAGTTCAACAAAATCTCAACTCGGAAGCTCAAATAATTGTGAAATTTTTGGTGTTTGATATGAAAGTATGTCACTGTTTGAATGTTAAATTTGGAAATTAATTCCATCATAATTGTAGTCAGCGTTCAATACTCAAAAGACACATAACTAGTGTAATCAAACGAGCTTTCGTATATACTTTGCATTTAGCCAATCTAAAATTTGATTTTATTAGGATAATTACTAAAATTTGTGTGATTCAATTGGTATTTTTCATGATGTCATTATCAATATTCAGTATTTCGTAGAAATGAAGTCGCAAACTTCCTCCAATCGTATCACTCACCATCATAATCGATCATTCATGAACGAGAGGAATCGCTTCACAAGGAAATACATATTTTTTCCGCCCACTCAAAACGCCAGAGGCACAGTCGGAAGGGATAATAAAAACGAACTATAAAAAGCAGTCGCATTGCTACGTTTTGTCTGGCGGAAGGAGCCTGATTGAATCCTTGTATCTGTATCAATGGAAAAGGGATGGGGATAAATCGTTCTATTAGGCTAGATCTGACAAATCGCTTCATACCCATTTCGATCGGGGGTAAATCGAACAGGGAATTTATGTTTGTCTACCTCGCTTCTAGAGATGTGCTGAAGAGTTTAGGCCACTCATATAGGGATATAGAATATTTGTGTCGCAAAAATGGAGAGAATGTAATGTCTCTGATAGGGAATGGAGGAAAAAACGTGAAATGCCTTCGCAAGGTTTCTGGGACATCTATAATTTTCTATAGAAAAAGATATACTTATCGTTTGAAAAATATCAATAACCATAGATTTGTACTAATGAATGGTGCTGAGCGCTGAATGTGAAAATTGAATTCATTATATTTGGCCGAACGGCAGAAAAAAATATTAAAAATAAAGTTTTTCCCTCTTTTCCTTTATTTTTCTCAGCTATCAAATCAGTATTGCATTCACATGTATTTTGTTTATGACAGCCTATGTTTTGCTATTGTGCAAACATTTTCCTCTTGTACATGGTTCCTCTTGTAAATAACATCTAAATCCATCCTATTTTCTGGGTTTTTCCATTCCTGCTAACTGTTCCCAGGAAGGCAAATCACTAAATTTGCGATGATATGTTTAGACTGCGTTTTGTTATTCCGGATTTGAAAATGAACTGAGAAAAAATTCAATGTCAGTAACGTACCGTTTGGAAACGATTTGACTGATTAGTAAAAAAAACTTTTCAACAAAAAATTAAACCGACGAAATACGGAACTGAGAAGTAAAAAATAAAATAAACCTTCTTAGTCTCAATAACTGAGCTCCTAAACTAACGTAAGTAACTAATTTCGAGTCGGCACCAAACAAACAAGCAAATGAATTAGGTAAGGCGTAAAATGATGGCATCGAGTTGCGCGGTGACATTCTGATAATTTTTTTGAAGTAATTTAATGATCTTCGTTGATTGTTCGTTGGCGCCGACATTATTTAAGGAGCTTAGTTATTGAGACTAAGAAGGTTTATTTTATTTTTTAATTTTCAGTTCCGTATTTCGTCTGTATAATTTTTTGTTAAAAAGTTTTCATTTTTAAATTTTTTGTGGCTGAAGACTACGTACTTGTTTTTTGATTACTTCCAAAATACTTACTTACCCACCTTACTACAACTATTACCAGTTAAATAATATGATTATCTACTTTTACTATTTGTTGTCATATAAATTATTTTTGTTGTTCTGGTTAGTTTATTTCATTACTTTGTATATCATTCCATCCTCTCATGGAAAATAAGGATTGTGACGGATGTAGGAGAACAAAAATAATGACAATAGCAATCTGTCATTGTCAACTACATATGTGTGCCAATGTTCACAAGTGAAAAATCAATTATCCCCTATTTTTCTACCCGTAAGGGTGGATAACTCCATTCGAAATCCGAATATGATCAACTATGAGATATACCCTATCTAATAAAAAAAAAAGATCCAAATCGAAGAAAGATCCAAATCGAGTTATGCCTGATAGAATCTGTTAACGGACCAGAATTCAGAGGGTGAGTGATTGATATCCTTCATTTTGCTACCCTTAGGGGCGGACTTCATCTTTCAAATTCGAACGGGACCAACTTCGAAGTAGACCCTATCCACTGAAGGAAGAATTATCGGAATCGGACGTCCCAGTAAAAAGTTATGAGTGATCATACATAAAAAAAATAAAAAATATACGTGTCGACTAGAGTTGAAAATATATTTCATTTGGTGACATTTATGGAATCACCCTATTGTCTTTCTCCAATCCAAGTTTTTGTCGACAAAATACAATTTGGAATCTTTATTGAAGTTTGCGTATTTTATTGACAATTAATACACTATAAAAGTCCAATTCAACTATTTGGTACGATATTTCTCTAGTTCCACATCTTTTATCTGTAGGAGATGATGATATAGCTGCTTTTTCTTTCACTATGGATCCAACATGGGAAATTTTGAACCAAATAAACCACGTTGAATTGAACATTCTGAAAACCTGTGTGGTGTAGTAATTGCCAATAAAATATGCAAACTCCAATAGCGATTCCATACGGAGGAAAATGGATACTGGATATTGTTTGAATTTGAAACGGAATACCGCTTGGGATTTATTCAAAAGTATGATACCTGATTTGAAATCATAATTCATAATGATTGCAATATCGTAGGGGGGAGCGTCTATACGGGGTGTAAACTTTCAAAAAATAAAAAGATTGATCCTAACACAATACATTAATGGGATAGTTTCACTCAGAATGTGTCAAGTTCGTTTTTACAAGCTTCTATTTTGTTTCACTTGTTAGTTCGTTCGTTCGTTAGGGTCAAATCTTGCAAGTAATTTTGACGGACTTCTAGTCGTCCGATTGATTTGAAATTTGGCAGATGTCCATAATTCCGGTGACATTGCATTATGGCATTTTTGTTAGAGAAAAAACAAAATGGCGGCACCAAGATGGCGTTTGAGATTTTTAATTATAGTCCGATTTGATTCAAAATTGGTATGTGGGGGTTTTCGGGGTATGATATTATTAATTTTTCGTCAAAATTCATAGAATAGAAATGGCGGCTCCAAGATGGCCAAAGATCTGTGTGATTATGGTCCGATTCTATTCAAAATTGGTGTGTGGGAGTTTTTGTGGTTGGATTCATGATTTATTTCAGCTAAAAACTTACAGGAAAGAGACCTTGTGATAACGATGCCCAATTAGAGATGAACAGATTAATGCAAATCAATTGAAAAGCAAAAAATGAACTAACTAATAAAAAACCTTTTTAAAGTCAAACTTTTATTGAAGCCGAGTACTGAACGTTTGAAATGAGTTTAAGACATCGCTGACAATGATTTGATTATTTTTTGTTGAATCATTTGATTTTAAAAAGCTTGTCGCGCGAAGTGTTTATGAAAGTAGGTACCAATTAATTTGATTGGGCAGTGATTGGTTGGTAAGTAAGAACTTGTCGAACTATTGATTCAATTAAAATTCGCGCGACAAGCTTTTTGAAAACAGATAATTCAACAAAAAATAACTAAATCATTGTCAGCGTTATAATAATAAAATAATAAAATCTTGTCCTTAAAAAGGTTTTTTATCAGTTATTTTTTCAAGAAGAATCTCCAATCAGATTACATGATGAACACCCTGAAAGAGGGATGCATTTCTGGTGGTATGAAAATAAAAATAAAAATTCCATTTCAAATAGAATGTGTCACCTTCAAATGTCCAAATAAATAACAAAAAGCTACAGAAAGTGATCTCTAAAACTGTTTTATTTACAGCGATTTAGTGCGCGCGAAACGTTTAGGAAATATTCTGTTGTGCCTATGAAAAGGCTATCAAAAAAACTTAGGACAAGTTCTTTCTGTGACATCCCAGGGACATCCTGAAAATAGCCACCTGCGGCGGACAGTGGCTGTTCTATAAAAGTTCTATTCATGTATAAACAGAACATCGTAGTGGAAGTTCGATGTCTCAAAATCTCGTACTTTTAACATCTTTCTAAGATGTTTTTGTGCTCGCTGGGTCTAGAATAATTGGAAATAGTAGCTGATCCCGCTAGTTGAGAATATGTGTTCTCAACTACAAGTACAACTCTTTCGAAGAGAATTTGATTCCGCATCCGCTGGGAGATAAATTATATGAACTATATTTCCTCTTCTAAGTAACACATTTATTGAAAAGACCAGTGGTAAAATAATGTATCACTTGTAACTTATATAAGTTAAAGTCGATTTTCATAGAAACGCAAAAACAACCAGCTGAATGATTTTCTTAACAGATATAAATGCAAATAAAACTAATTTCCTATATTTTTCGCGGAACTGTTGTGGAAAATGATTTTTGCAGTTGTTAAACAACATTTATTTTTCTCATGTTAGATACAACATGTTGTATTAACAAGATGGTGTATCTGTTTCCTTGATAGTGCTGGGATCGTGGTTTATTGAGAAATTTACGAATCACTGGAAAGTCGTAACAACAAGAAGTTATCTTGAACGATGGAAGATAGTGACTAAAGTGTTATTTTCAGTGGCAGATGATTCTACATCTGATTTTATGAACCCCTTTCATAATATCAAACAAATCAATCTAACTCAATTTTGTTTGCACGTTTCCATAATAGTATACAACAACTGGATTCTTACATATACAATTTTCAATAAAACTGTAAAAAATATAAAAACAACAAGGGTGAAACTTTATTGTGGGATAGATGACTAAGATTTTATTTTTATACTTTCACTTAATCATGAGTCGTTCATCCCAAGAACACTTTTGTATGTTTTAAAAAATGAGTTACTTCAATATTGTGACATTTCTAAATTTTTTCACCCTCCTAGTAAGCAAAAGGAGATACACGGAATCTCGATAGCGTATTCTAAGACTGAAGAGAGGCAAACACTTTCTTTATGAACAGCAATTTCAAATGAAAATGTTTTCCATCTGTATCCAAAAATAATCCGATCACTACGTGCTATATGTTTCGTCTCCATGCTCTTTTATAATTTCAATGGCTTGTTTTATCATGAATTACAAATCTTGAATACTCCTTCCATCAATGAATATTTGATAATACTTGTTATAATCGTTATTATTACAAGCTTTTGTTTACTTTCACCTGTCCCGATGTGTGTAATCAAATCTTACAAGTTAAATTGACCCACTTCTAATGTTCAGATTAACGTGAAATTTGGTAAGTGTTCATAGTTCCCGTGACAATGCATTATGGAATTTTATGGTTCCATTCTATTCAAAATTGGTATGCGGGGATTGCCGGGGTCAGAGATTATGAATTTTTATCAAAATTTACAAATTTAAGGTGACGACTTCAAGATGGCGGACGAGTTTTGAAATTATGGTCCGATTTGATTCAAAATTGGTATAAGGGGGTTTTTGGGGTCGAAGATTATGAATTTGTTTTTAAAAATTCATAAAATCAAAAGGGCGGCTACAACATGGAATACTATCTCTGTGATTTTGGTCCAATTCTATTCAAAATTGGTATGTGGAGGTTTTAGGGGTCGGCGATTACGAATTTTTCGTCAAATTTCATGAATTCAAGATGACGGACGAGTTTTGTAATTATTGTCCAATTCTATTCATAATTGGTATGTGGGGCTTATTTTGGGTCGGAGATTATTGTTATATTTATTGTCAAAACTCTTAAATTATACAACAACTAAATTCTTACATATACAATTTTTTATAAAACTGTAAAAAATATTGAAAAACAAGGGTAAAACTTTACTGGGGGATAGATGACTACGATTTTATACTTTCATTTAATCATGAGTCGTTCATCCCAAGAACATTTTTGTATGTTTTGAAAAATAACTTACTTCAACATTGTGACATTTCTAAATTTTTGCACCCTCCTATTAAGCAAAAGGAGATACACGGAATCTCGATAGCGCATCCTAAGATTGAAGAGAACACTTTCTTGATGAACAACAATTTCAAATGAAAATGTTCCCATCTATATAAAAAAATAATCCGATCACTACGTGCTATATGTTTCGCCTCCATCCTCTTTTATAATAAAGATGGCTCGCTTTATCATGAATTACAAATCTTGAATACTCCTTCCATCAATGAATAATTGATAATACTTGTTATAATCGTTATTATTAGAAGCTTTTGTTCACTTCCACCTGTCCCGATGTGTGTAATCAAATCTTACAAGTTAAATTGACCCACTTCTAGTGTTCCGATCAACGTGAAATTTGGCAGGTGTTCATAGTTCCGTGACAATGCATTATGGAATTTTATGGTTCCATTCTATTCAAAATTGGTATGTGGGGGTTCTCGGGGTCAGAGATTATGAATTTTTATCAAAATTTACAAATTTAAGATGACGACTTCAAGATGGCGGACGAGTTTTGTAATTATGGTCCGATTGGATTCAAAATTGGTATGGGGGGTTTTCGGGGTCAAGACTATGAATTTTTTTCCAAAATTCATAAAATCAAAATGGCGGCTACAATATGGAATTTTGTAATTTTGGTCCGATTCTATTAAAAATTGGTATGTGGAGGTTTTCGGGGTCGGCGATTATGAATTTTTCGTCAAATTTCATGAATTTAAGATGACGGACGAGTTTTGTAATTATGGTCCCCTTTTTTAATTGGTCTATTAAAAATTGGTATGTGGAGGTTTTCGGGGTCGGCGATTATGAATTTTTCGTCAAATTTCATGAATTTAAGATGACGGACGAGTTTTGTAATTATGGTCCCCTTTTATTCATAATTGGTATGTGGGGGTTATTTTGGGTCGGAGATTATTGTTATATTTATTGTCAAAATTCTTAAATTCAAGATGGCTGCTTTAAGATGGTGGACGAGATTTGTGATTATGGACCGTTTCTTTCCAAAATTGTGTTTCGGGGTGTTTGGGGTCGGTATGAATTTAGTCGAATATTATTGATTTGTTGTCAAAATTCATAAATTGAAGCAAAAAATGAAACAATGAATAAAAAACCTTTTTAAAGACAAAAAAGGAAAAAATAATTGCTTTGGATGTGTGACGTAGGTAATTCCGTGAGTTATAGATTCAAAAGCTTGTCGCCTTTGTATTCGAACTGAAAACTCTGCGCGACAAGCTCTTGAATATATAACTTACGGAATAACCTACGTCACACATCCAAAGCAATTATTTTTTACTCTTCAGTGCATTTACATTAAAGGTTGTCTTTAAAGTTTTTTATTGATTATTGATCCATTATTTGCATGGTGAGGTTGATATACAGTGTGTTTCACTTCTCATGGAAACACCCCCGTATCTTCCGTAATTTTCGACGTAGAACCATAACATTCTCAGGATCGATAGATACACTGGAGCTGAACTCACTGCACAAAAGGAGTCATCCTACGTGATATACACTGCACGCCAGTAGCGATGGAACCACCCATTTTCCGGAAAATTATATTAGGGGGCAAAATTGGCCCGAAATTCCTTCGGATTCGTGTTCAGGATCCCCGAATCACTACTAATACACCAGTCTCCTGAAAAATTTTCAGTCCTGAAAAATTCTAATTTGTTTCACTTCTCATGGAAACACCCCCGTATCTTACGTAATTTTCGACGTAGAACCATGAAATTTCCAGGATCGATAGATACACTAGAAATGAACTCACTGCACAAAAGGGGTCATCCTATGTGATATACACTGCACGCCAGCAGCGATGGAACCACCCATTTTTTCGGAAAATTATATTAGGGGGCAAAATTGGCCCGAAATTCCATCGGATTCGTGTTCAGGATCCCCGAATTACTACTAATACACCAGTCTCCTGAAAAACTTTCAGTCCTGAAAAATTCTAATTTGTTTCACTTCTCATGGAAACGCCCCCGTATCTTCCGTTATTACCGAATTATAATGACGAGATTCTTTGAATTGATGAATATCCCAGAAATGCAACTATTGACTCAATGGATTTTAAGTAGTGATATACACTGCACGCCAGTCGTGAACAATCAATTTTTTCGAAAAAAAAATATATTGTTGAAATTTTCAGGATCGATGGAAATTTTCAAAATATACCTATAGATTTTGTCAAACTGAGGAACGAAAGCAGCTCCCAATTAGTCTCATAAGGATACCCATACAAGAAAATTACTCGATGACTCTTTTGTGCAGCTAATAATGAGTTATGAATTAGTGGCAATATTGAATGCATAAGTATAACATAGTTATTTTTCTCGTGTTTTCCGTGATCAACAAGAATAACAGTTTCATTGAATCATTGAATGTTTCACCGCGAATTGGAATTATATTTTTTTGAAATTTTGGACTTTCACTGTGGAAAAATTGCATTTCAAATCAAATACGAATGGTTCGTGAATAATATAATTTTTACTTTACCGGAAGAATAATTGAATTTCAAATCATACAATATTCACACATTCTCAAATTATAGTTCCTTTTATCAATCCCCCTCTGATAAGATACATTTTTCCAGTCTCTTTCTGATATTTCTCCCAACTTTCCTCAGTTCCTCTCGTGTTACTTCTTGGCATGCTTCAGTAATCCTCGCACGAAGATTATCACGAGTGAGCGGCCTATTCTTATAAACCTTGTTTTTTAATGTTCCCCATAAATAAAAATCCATCGAGCTTAAATCAGGCGACCGCGGAGGCCATTCTACAAGGGGGCTATTGGGGGCTATTGGGTCCGATCCATCTCATAGGTAAATTTCTATTAAGCCACTCCCTCGTTATCCTATAATTGTGCACCGGTGAACCATCCAATTGAAAAATCACGTTATTCCTTATAACCACAGGAAGTTCCCGCAATGCCTCTGAAAATTCATTCTCCAGGAAATTGACAAATAGTTCTCCATTCGGATTTCTATCGGAAAAATAGGGTCCTAAGATCTATCATTCAATATCCCACACCATACATTAACATTTTCTTCAGCCCAGAATCTCATATTCTGGGAAGATACCACTCCATTGGTGGTAAAAGTCGCTTAATCGCTATATTAAATGTTCTTTAGGAAATTACCGTTATTTAGGTAGTTTCTTTGTGCCCATAAACGAAACTCCATCTGTCTGTTTTCGTCTCCTGGATTTAGGGTGCGCAGAAAGATACGGGGGCGTTTCTATGAGAAGTGAAACAAATTAGAATTTTTCAGGACTGAAAATTTTTCAGGAGACTGGTGTATTAGTAGTAATTTGGGGATCCTGAACACGAATCCGAAGGAATTTCGGGCCATTTTTGCTCCCCAATATAACTTTCCGGAAAAATGGGTGGTTTCATCGCTGCTGGTGTGCAGTGTATATCATAGGATGACCCTTTTTGTGCAGTGAGTTCATTTCCAGTGTTTCTATCGATCCTGGAAATTTCATGGTTCTACGTCGAAAATTACGGAAGATACGGGGGTGTTCCATGAGAAGTGAAACAAATAGAATTTTCAGGACTGAAAATTTTTCAGGAGACTGGTGTATTAGTAGTAATTCGGGGATCTTGAACACGAATCCGAAGGAATTTCGGGCCAATTTTGCCCCCTAATATAATTTTCCGGAAAAATGGGTGGTTCCATCGCTACTGCCGTGCAGTGTATATCACGTAGGATGACTCCTTTTGTGCATTGATTTAAGTTTTAGTGTATCTATCGATCCTGAGAATTTTATGGTTCTACGTCGCAAATTACGGAAGATACGGGGGTGTTTCCATGAGAAGTGAAAGACACTGTATACGTTGACAAAAAAGTGAAATGCCTTCTTGATGAATTTTGTACCGAACGTGATTTGGAAATATGTGGGATTGATCTTGTACCCCTGAATATAGCAGTTTCAACGATATATAGGTCGGCATGTGCCAGTGATTGTACTGAATCAATGAGTAAGCTAGAAGAAAGTTCAATATCAATTTCAGGTAGATTTGAAAAATTAATATTACTGTGAGATTTCAATATACATTTTCTTGAGCAATCAACTGACTTATCAAATCTTATATGCTTCACTAATAGTTTCGGTCTTCATGTAACTATCTCAGAGTAGACAACGGATTTAAAACATGTATCTAAAATATACTAACTAACCTGGGTAGTGGTTTCGATACTGGTATCATTGATCCCTGTCTTTCCGATCACAATGCACAATTTATACGTTTGCGTGACTTCCCCAATGAAACCGGTAAAAAATTCTTAGAAGAAAGATTACATCAAAAAATATATCGAAGATGCAGGCTTTCCTGTCACAGATTGATTGGAATGTGTTCAATACCGAGAACTCGGTTTCAAATATGGTAACATTTTTACTTGATTCTTTTCAAAATCTAGTTAAGAAACATTTTCCCGTCAAAAGAGTCTATGAAAACGGATCTAACATGCCAGTGAAGTGGTACACTGAAAACTTGAGGTGAACAAGAGATTCAATATCTACTGTTAAAGTTATCTCTGTCTCATCGAATGAACCAGCGCATTAGGAAACCGTCAAAAAGCTTGATAAAAACTAAAAAAAATCCGTAACTGAAACAAAACGAAAAGCCTATTATACATTTCTGTCAAACTCTAGTGATAAAATGAAGGATAGCAGGAGATTGCTCAGTTTGAGAGTATTGAGCAAAATAGCAAAAAAATATCAATTCACATGAATATCGATTACACCCATATTTGGTAAAATATTTGAAATGACAATCAAAAATAGATGTATTTTGGAAGCAAGCATCTTCTGAATGAAGATAAATATGGATTATGGAAAAAATGCTCGACTATCCATCGGCTAGAGTTAGGGTTTGAAAAGAGACAGCTGACCGCGGTCAACCTCTGTGATCAGAGCAAAGTTTTCGACCTCGTCTCTCACGATATTCTTTTTAGTAAACTTTCTGATTACGGTGTGAGAGGAATTGCACTTTATTTTTCTATTCATACCTTTACAACCGAAAGCATTTCATACTCCTCTATAATAACGGAGCATCTGGATAGGAGTTGGTGAAAACTGAAGTACCCCAGGGTTCTGTCCTGGGACCTCTTCGTTTCATTATTTATATTAATGATTTTTTCACCATATGTTACCTAATAGATGTGTCATGTTTGCAGATGATACTACAATTATATGCTCTGACGAAAACTGTAAAAATTTAATTACAACAATGAAACATTTGGAAAATCAAGCGGATAAATGGTTCACCGGAAATCTTCTGAAGCTGAAAAATTTAATTTTTTTATCAATAATAAATTAAAAATGGTTCTAGGGATCACATAGATGATAATCTCGACTGGAATAATCATATCGACGACTTATGCTCCAATCTATCAAAGTATATATTTCTGTTTCGACAGTTGAAATCCATAGCAAGTCCTACTATTTTGTTAACAGCTTATAACGCTTTCTTCAACTCGCATCTCAGGTAGAATATTATCTTGTGGGGCAACTCCTCTTCGGAATTAGTTTTCAAGCTGTAGAAAAAAGCAGTGAGAATGATTGCGAATACAGATTACACATGCCCCGTTCTATATTCAAAAATTTAGGACTAATGTCCCTCCCCTCTTCAAATATGTATCAATCGCTTCTTGAAATACACGAAAATCAAATTGAATTTGATACAAACGCACATTTCCTTGATTACAGTACTCGTATCTCAGAACTCATTAGACCTCAAGATATAGACTGAATAAATCTGCATCTAATTCTCTGAATACGAAATTGTATAATATCCTACCACAAACTGTGAAAACTTCCAGTTCAAAAATTCAAACAGTTCATCAAAAAAGAACTTATATTCAAATGCTATCACAATGAGGATAAATATATGACCAACCCATCTGCTGCAACCGTTGTGTAATGTAATTCATTATTTTAATTTCAAATATTTTAATTTTAATCCCGAGAGTTGTTTTATTGCCCTTTTGAATAATCTGTTGGTGTTTAAAATAATATATTTTTCTTTACTTTTTTATATTTACACATATTTGGATTTGAATATTTGTACTGTTTGAAATTTTGACCTGCTACAAATGTATGTATTAACATAACGGAGCCAAATAAACGCTATCTATCTATACACTGATCCAGTAACTACGATCAATATGAGAAACGATAGTTATGAAGATTATGTAGAAATGTTATTCTTTCTCACTCCGGAATTCCGGAGTGAGAAAGTATCTGGTACCACTGGGACCGCAGACACAAAACAAACGAAAAATAATCATGAATGAAATCGGTGCAACTATTTTGAAATCATTCATCCCATGAAGAACGCCAATATTCCGTAGGCAGTTCTCCATGGTCCTGCAAATGAGAAAAAGCGAAATCTACTGGCCTAAAAATAGAACTCATATGTTTGCCTTACGTACCCCGGGCGATTTGCTGAAGAGTTGGGATAAGATGATAAGTAAAATTGCCATGATGTTTGTTTCAGTTTATTGATATTAGAATGTCACATGAGGAAGCTCAGGGGAAATTGGGGAGCTGATCGAGCATATTCAATTCAATATCGGTTAAAGTATCAATCCATGAGTATGCGATGGAATACACATAGGAAATTTACTGGAAAAATTGAGATTTATCCATGTTAATGTTTGTTTATTCCAGATAGTGATACCGTGAATATTTCTGAAATGAAATTTCTTTCAGCGCGATGTGAGAAAAAAGGTCGAAATTGAGTGCAACGTTCTCATGTAACGTTTCAAACGATGAAAATGAGGTGGAAGTTTGTACGGAAGTAACGTTAGAGGCATGGATATTGGTGTTCGGCCCCATTTCAAAGAAACACGCATTCCAGGGATTTTGAAAATTCAACCCTGAAGGAGATACAATTGTTATTGAAAGTTTGGAAAAAGTTATAGGAATTATTGAAAAAATTGTATCCCAAGAATCGTTAACAGGGGACAGGGATATTTGGAATTCCTCCAGAACTATATTATTTTTTTTTTATGGACTTACCACTTGATGTTTTGAGAAATTAACGGAATGCCCCTCAAACCTTTGATTCCGCTCAACTAATCCTGTAATTTGGGTGCTTTTTATGTATGAAATAAATTATTTCAAACTTTTGTTATGTGAAAATTTATATTTTGATAAGATTCCATTCAGTTTCGTATGCAAGGCGGTTAATGATGTGAAGAATCTCCTATGAATATTTGGGTTGGAAAACGTTGTCGTTTGTTATATTCTAATGATACTATTTCTAATCATATATCAAATTATGTCGAATGCAATGAGATTGTGTCGCGCTTTTGTATATGAATGGAAGTATTCTGAAGAGACTATTAGGAAATCACCATTATAAATGATGGCTCACTCAACTGCCTATGATGAAGAATGCAGGAAGCACAACAGAAGTGGGGTCCCACAAAATCATTAGATTCACCAATGATTTGAACTTTGCTGTGAATGATTACACGTCTAGACTCAAGAGGATGCTGATTTCAGAATCTGCGGAAAATAGTGTAAATAATCGTCATAGGTAAGTTTTTTTTGGGCAGCCGAAAATTGACAGCTTGTCCGACAACAAAACTCTCAAGACTCTTGGACTTGCAATGTATTATTTGCTACGAACGATAGAATATTATGTCTATAACTTGGTTGCAGAAGAAGTGAGACATTGATTTGTTTGAAAATATGAACAGAATATTTATACAATCAGATCTGGAATCACCTGCGACTGAAAGATAAACTTAAGTCACAATCTTCCATCGTTCAACATAACCTCTTGTGGGGTATTCATGTTGAAAAGGGAAACATTCCCAATTGAATATTGAATAGAATGACTTTTCTGTGAATTGAATGGAAAATCCACGATAAGAATGAAGTTACTTTTGTGAATGTCTAACAGAAAACAAATACTTCCTTGCCTCAATCCACGCTGGACATTGAATTACATCTGATAGATATCCTGGAAGGACTCTAACACAAAAAAAAAATCTGAGGTTGAAAATTTTTATTTTTATTCAGCAAGGTACTTGATTTTCTATTCCAGTCTTGATTAAAAACTAATATAGATGAATGGGGCAGAAACGAATGGTTTCCAAAAGAGAGTACTCGCCAGAAATAATTTGTAACATGACGCAAGAGAGGCATCGCATTCACTAGATCTTCGATACATTATTGTCGACGAAAATATATTTCACGCTTCCTCGATCATCAGGAAAACGGAAGAAATGGAAAACACATTTTCTAGAGGCAATCTCACTTTGCAAAGATGGAAAAAGTTAATACATACTTCTGTGGAATCAAAGATACACGAATTGGCCGCCCACACATATCTGAAATATTGTATCGATGTTATTAAATATTGTTTTGACTACCGATAGGAAACAAAGGGCCTCACTCAAACTCTGAAACTTTCGCATGGGAAATAAAATCGCTGACAGAGGAAGCTTTGGAAACGTCCTGAGTCCGCGAGGACTAAAAGGAGCGTATAAGAGTTAGGCGCGATGATTTTTTATCGCCTCGAGATGGAAACGAAATATTAAAAAAAGGGAGTCATTGGGAACCCGTGAAGAGGGCCGGTCAATGAGAAATGGAGTCATTAGGAGTCCGCGAAAAGAGTCGGTCGATATTAAATCGTCAAAATTAGGATCCGCGGCAGAATCGGTCGATATACGTTGTTTTTTCACGGGGAATATCCGCGGTTTTGAGACTCTAGGAATTTCGATATATTGGGAGAAACGGCGTTCAAGAGATAGGCGCGAGGAGCGTCGAACACCAAGATCAGTGCATTTCGAGTGATTACAAAATAGGAAGATACTAGACCGGATAAAAAGAGTGACCACTTGGAATTACTTGAGAAAAAGCTCCGAGGTTACCTGGTATAATCAGCTAGAGGGTAAGTTAATTTTGGGTTTGGGGTCTTACTGAAGTACTAACTAACTTAATTCGAATTTGGGTGGTACTAAAAACGTTTTGATATATGCTTCCAATCCAATTTACAACATTCTGTATAATATCGTTTGAGACAGACGTGACATCCAGCGGTAGGGCGCAATTTGAACATTCTCCCTATGTGATATCTAGTTGAAGCATAGGGCGTAATCAGTTATTTATACCGTGGTCGTAGACAAAAGTAGAAACCAGATTGAATCTGAGCTTGGAAAACTTTTCAATGAAATTTTTTCACTTACATAATGAGTACATTTCACGAAATTCTGCATTAAGAAACAACAAAACAATTTGAGAAAGAAAAACGTTTGAACTTTGGTAACCTGCAATGGTGGTATTTATGAATATTCTTCTCACGTTTATAGAGAATCAGTATTTTTCCAATTTTCCCTGACAACGGCTAACAGCGTTTCAACTAAAGCCGGAGGGAGGGTTTTGCATGTTATCCCATTTATCACTAGCGGATTGAAATATAGGCGAACATGATGTTTTATGCTTCCATTATATTTCACATAAATCTAATGTTTTTTCAACAAACACGCATAGGCGAAAAAAAGAACCTTGATCTCTATTCTCGTTAATTCAGAAGTACACCAAGTTATGTAGAATGAAAGTGTTACTCTAATGCGAAAATTGTTGTTCCGATGGGTTTTCATAGGAAACAAATTTCTCACAATAATAATTTTGAAAAAGCAATATTGTTTTGGACCTTTCCCTTGTGATATCACAGAATTAAGATATCCCTGAATGAATTTTGGACTCGAAACTAACCTTGAACAAACATCTGACATAAGTGACCTTTCGGTAGTATGGGAGTCCTGCACCAAGATGTACTCCACTATGTAGGCTCGTCTAGCCGTGTTCTCCGATGATAGTTGTGCCTTTAAGCCCATTGTATCTTGAATTTGGATTACTTCATTCGAGTTCATTATTTGGGTTACGGAATTAATAGAACCTTTCAATTCCAAGAAGGTGAATAATTGATTTGTATGCTTCATTGTACAACAGAAATTGGATTATTTTCTCATATACGTGTTCCATAGATTATATTCTCTAATTTCAAAGTTATGCTCAGAAAACGGTCATTGTATGCGATTTTTCAGATTATTTCAATATAAGTGTTAATTTTTCTATAGAGTTTTATTCGGGCTGACACTAAATGGAAAATTTGGAAATAAGAAGTATAATTTATGTTTTTATGAGTATGAATTTGAGTAAATAGTTTTACGACTTTAAGAAGAGGTATTTTCAAACTGCAAAAAGTTCTTTTGAAAACCATGCATTTTAAGCCGTGGCCCAAGGAAACTGGTTGACTAAAACAGACCAGTGCCACATTTTTAATCACAGTGTCTTATTTAATCGAGAGATAGATTCAATATATCCGTATTTGTTGGTGAAAATATATTTAATTTTATAAACAGTTTTTCCACTTTTGTACAATTACAATGGTTACCTATTTTACTACTCATAGACCCAAAGAAACCCGCAAATACGGGTACTAGCCATATGTAGATAGGCTCAAACGGGAGGTTTCTCGCAGGTTTCTCGAATGAAAAAGGCAAGGAAAACTGACCCCGATTAAAGAAAGATCCAGGTTGATTCATAATGTCATTATCAAAAAGGCGCGTAGATTCCTAGATGAAGTGAAGTCTATCGTTGACCTCAATTATCGGACCCAACCAAATCCGAACTATGTATTTTTAGTCATAATTGGTGTCATTATTTGCCGATCTGATCGGGAAATCTCAAGCTTTCAGGTATGCTACCCTACAGAAGGGAAATCACATCAAGTCTAGACATCGCTTCTAGCCGAACTCACAGCCGTTCGGATAATCAGTGCTCAAAGTATATCTTTTAGGTACTCAAACTCGAACAAAAATCTTAGTCTACTTCCATTGACTAGGTTGGTGACAGTGAGCGTCCTTTCGAAAAAGGGGTGGATGCTGAACATATTTATTATTTATGAAGAAAACTAACCATATTCATATGGTCGAATTTGGTAAATGGATTTTGCTCTAACGACTTAGGAGAGTAACATATTTCTCTAGCTGAAAAATGAACAGTCTTTCAGCTGTTTATTACAACACAGATAGTGATATATTTTGTTGTTGTTGAATGTTGAATAAAGCGATAAAAAGCAAATACTGAATAGAAAAAAGTTCTATTTTGTACATCGGCAGAATATTTTTAATGAAGTTCATCATTATTAGAAAAAAGTAAGGACAATCTTTATACTATTTTGTACAACTGGTTTACAGCAGAGGGATCATTAGAAAATTTTCCAGAGGAATAAAATTTTATTATTAAAAAAATAGATAGATTTGGTGAAAATAAGTCTGTTTTACACAAATTTGACATCGACGTGACGTAGTCCGATGAAAATAGAAAAACAGGAATAGGCTTCTGGCCTCATTTGTAAAGCATTTCTGGAAGTGTGTTAATCTTAGGGTCCATTGTATTTCGATATATCTTAGTTTATCAGTGAATATCTGCACTGCGAACTGTTTTTTGAAATCCTCTGGGACATCTGGCTAAGCAAGTCTGCACGTCCGCTCCGAACTCCATTCAACTTCTGCGCTCGTGTTTTCCACTGTGTCCGGTACAACTGTTCTTGATGTTGGTCGCCGTATATTAACTCTGAAGCAGCAATACCTGCAGCAATTAGGTCTCCGTCGTCCCATCCATTAACTGTTGCTGCAGCTTTAAACTGCTTATAATACAGGACATTGGCGACTGCCCATCAGAATTCGGTGGTTTTACAGAATTGTACATGTGGCAAACCTGTCAGGGTGGTCTTGGATATTCAGGGCAGCAATTTGTTTTCACCACCCATACTTGTCTCGGATCACACCAACTTCTTTTGTTATCTTACTGTCGATACCGTTCATCGTCCTCCAGACTGGGTTGATTTCGGCCCCAATTTTATTAATATCTCCGTTCAGGCCTACAATTTGTTCTTCGGTTTCGTGAAACATCTGCTCAGGAAATGCTCTATGTTGTTCCTGTTCTTTATTTTGTTCTTTCAGAAATTTCCAGAAATTTTCCTGCAACCGTTTATTTTCCTCTTGTCTTCCTTTTTGTCTCTGTTTCTCCTCCTCTTGTTTTTCTAATGGTCGTCCTTCCTTCTCCTTCTGACGAGAAACCGCGTCCTCTTGTTTTTTCTTCCAATAGTAGTCTCTTTTGCTCGATAAACTGCTGTTTAATCATTTCATTATGACCTCCATCTAGGCTAAGATGTATTTCTCGTATTCACCATTTACTTGGTGGTGGTGCATGACAAATGAACTCTTTTTCAATATAAAAAAACCCAATTAGTCCGTTTCTACATCCGACAAAAAACATGTTCTCAAATGGAGATTCAACTGAGTGGTTCAGCTATACAGAATACGAAAACAACAAAATTTCTCGGGATAATGATAGATAAAAACCTTGATTGGGGAAGTCATTGTCAAGCCGTCATTAGTAAACTGAATTCATTGGGTTATATGCTTAGGACCCTAAGACCAATTCTGCGACAAGATCAGTTACTTCTTGTATATCACAGCCTGGCAGCATCAACTTTGAGATACGGTATATGTTTGTGGGGTAACTCTACGCTATCCAATGATGTATTCATCGCACAAAAGAAACTTATAAAAATAATCGCTGGAATGAAACAAAATGAAACATGTAGAACAATATTCAGAGAGCTACGTATTTTGACTGTAGCGAGTCTTCTGATGATGGAACTTTGCCTATATATTTTCAACAACAAGAAATCTCTTGAAGAAATAAGAAACATTCATTCAAAAAAAACTAGACAAAAAAATAACTATTATGTGCCTTACTGTAAATATAAAATAACCTCAAACGCTCCTTCACACCTTGGCCTGCCAATTTTTAACAGGCTTCCATGTGGAATAAAACATGAAAAATGTAATTCTCATGAGTTCAAAAAGAACCTACAAGAATTTTTACTAGAAAAAAGTTTTTATTCACTGTCCGAACTTTATACCGAATGTTCAGGTATGTTGTGTTGTTGTATTTAATTTTTTAAGCTTTAGGATTAAGTTAGGTTGAGTAACTGTCCGAGTTTTATACCGAATGTTCAGGTACATTTTATTTTTTGTGTTAAATCTTTTGAGCTCTAGGATTAAGTTAGGTTAAGTTACCCAATTGACTATTCTTATACAAATTTATATTTGTCTACAAAGAAAATAAATGCTACTTACTTACTTACTTACTTACTTCTTCACGAATAGTCACTAAAATCCTCACTTCCGACATGAACTGTTACGAAACTGGGTCCATTTTTTTATTGAAATATTCTCGATTAATTCAATGTCCGTTTATTTCACTTCGAATTCAACAACACAATGATGCACTCTGACCCAAAAATAATCACAGTTCAAAATACCGCTTACTTCGAATGAATCACACATTTAAATAAACTGCTCGTCTGTCGCGTACGACCCGCTTATACAGGGTTTATGTAAGTACATGGCCAAACTTGAAGGGGTGATTCTTTGAGTGATTCCGGTAATGCTTTGTTTTCAAGATACAGGGTGTCAACATTTTGAAGAGAAATAGTTTTTTCCTAAATATCTCAATAATTCTTCAGCCGATTTCGTTGAAATTGGGCAGTCTTCTTTGGGGTAGTGAGGAGCTAATTCAGCCTTAACTAGATTGAAATCATCATATCCAGTGGCGACCCGGAAGGCACCTTAACCAATATTTTTGACCAAAAATATGTGTGCCACTCATTTTTTTGCAATTTATCCGTATCTTGCTCTGTTTTTGAGGAAAAACATAAAAATCACTTTATTGCATGTCCCTGGGACAACATAATAAAAAAATTTAACTACCAAACCATCAAAAACTGGGGTGTACTTGTTATTTTTTTCCATATCAATAGTCTATTCTAGTCTAAGAAATTGTTATCAAAAGTAATGCAAGCAATAACAAAAAAAACATAATTATTAAAAAATGGTTTTTTTGTTGTCCATGGATATGCAATAAAGATATTTTCATTTATGATCAAACAATTAAAATTAAAAGAAAGTCATCTTTTGAATTTTTTGATTAACTGTTTTCGATGAAACAAAGAACGGTGATTATTACTGCAGTGTTTTGAAAGTAAAGTTAGAGTGCCATGGAAGCAAAAATAATTGTTCAAACAAGTTTCAGGCTGTACAATTCTTTTCGGTTTACAAACTCAGAAATGGCCGATATGCATTTTGTCTAAGGAATGGCCCAAGGCAATTCCAGAGCGGCTGGTCGCATTTATCAAGAAAGATATCCTCATCGCATTGTACTAAATAGACAAAAATTTGTAAGTATACACGAAAGGCTGTGCGAATCAGGCACCTTCCAAAGGTCGGCTGCTCTCATTGGCAGACCTGCAACGGTAAGAACAGTGGAGCTGGAGGAAGCAGTTTTACGTGAAGTTGAGCGTAGTTCCGATACAAGTACACGCAAAATGGCACAACAATTGAACATTTCTCACATTACTGTATGGAAGATTTTAAGGGATTATCAACTGTATCCTCACTACATACAGCGTGTGCAAGCGTTATTACCTGCGGATTTTCCCAAGCGAGTTGGATTTTCCCAAGCGAGTTGGCTTTTGCAACAACAGGCAGTATCTCCAGATTTCTATCCGTATATTGTTTAGATGAAGCGTGTTTTTCCCGCAATTCAATTATGAACTTTCATAACAATCATACCTGGGCTGAAGAAACTCCCCATGCGGTTATAGAACATCATTATCAACAACAGTTTTCCGTGAATGTTTGGGTTGGCATTGTGGGTGATTATCTCATTGGACCTCATTTTTTATCCCCGAGATTAAATGGTCAAGAGTATCGTCATTTTTCGGAATTTGTGTTAACACTACTATTAGAAAATGTCCCACTGGCAGTGAGAGCAGCAATGTGGTTCATGCACAATGGGGCCTCACCTCACTTTAGCATAGTGGCACGTCAATTTCTGGATGCAACTTATGGAGAAAACTGAATCGGTTGGACAGGTCCACAGTCATGGCCACCCAGGTCACCGAATTTAAATCCCTTGGATTCCCCTCGTCTACAAAACCCCCGTCAACACTGAAGAAGAATTGATCCATGTAATCAGATAAGACATACGACGGAAATATTTCAACGTGTTCGGCAATCGATGTTAAGACGGGGTAATGCTTGCATTGAAGTTGAAGGAGGACATTTTGAGCAACTATTGTAAGTTTTGTGTTACTTATTGTTGAATGTTTTCTTACTTAACATGAAATTTCGTAACATTTGTTTAAGTGGGGTTTCAATAAAGGGTTCTTCTTGTTTCATGTTTTTTTCAATATCGGGCGTTACCACATAACAATAAAGTTATTTTCATTTTTTTTCCCAAAAACAAAGCAAGATACGAAAAGATGCTAAAAAACTTGTAGTTTCAGTAGCTCAATTGAGGTGCCTTCCGGGACGCCACTGGACATGATATTTCCAACCTAGTTAGGGCTAAATTAGCCCCTTACCGCCCCAAATAACACTGCCAAAGTTTAACAAAATCAGCTAAAGGATTATTAAGATATTTAGAAAAAAACTATTTCTTTTTTAAAAATGTTGATACCCTGTATCTTGAAAACGAAGCATTACCGGACCTATGTTTTTATGAACTTTTCGTCTCAGAATTACTCAAAGAATCACACCTTCAAGTTTGGCCACGTACTCACATAACACCCTGTATATTCGAAACATTATGCTAGAATTCTCGAGAATTTTATTTCCGGAACCATCTCGATGATTCTATGACGTCGTTGGTAAGCCCCAACGACCGCATCGTCTAGCACGTGTGAGATGAACAGAGGCGTATTCTACTTATTTTCACAACAATACCTTTCTGATTTATTCGACAATTTTGTATTCGTTTTTAAATCTTTCTCAATTTGATATTGCTTCGAGCGATTTGCCCTTCCGATATATCTCAAAATCAATAATATATTACATGCGGTGGATGTTGAGAACAAAATATTCATCACATTGTTTTTCATTGAATTCAGATACGATCTCATGATATGGTTTCTGTCAATAAAGAGTTCCAACTGTTTTGTATTCTAGGAAATCCGCAAAAAACAATGAATGAAATTAAACCAAATCACAACTGAGATTTTGAAAAAAATTATTTTCAAAGATAGTTGGAGAGGTTGAATCTGGGCATAAGGAATAGTGGCTCAGTGTTACTAAATTAGATTTGATGGAATATCTGTAAGATTGATCAAATACAGGGAATTCTTCGAAATTTAAAACAGGTTCCTGATATAGTGCCCGATAGTTGTAAATTGCGTTTTTTATTATATTAGGTGATGGAGGGGTTGTCGAATGAGGACCAATAATTATTATCTGATTTTCAGCCAATGTTTCGTTTATTATGTATAAACTCCTCCAGGGCCTTGCCAATTTGAGTTGGTTGTCGATGCCCTCATTGAATCGTGTGTACACATGTTCGCCGAATGATGCACTGATTTATTAGGAAAAACTCATGTATAGTTTTTCAGTTATTCCGAACTGTTGAATATTCACTTGAAATTGCGTCCTTTAATTTTCTCCACCAACTAATATTATAAAAGGACGCAATTTCAAGTAAATATTCAACAGTTCGGAATCACTGACAAGCTATACATGGGTTTTTTTCCAAGAAATCAGTACATCATTCGAAGAACATGTGTTCACACGATTTAAATAGAGGGAATCGACAACCGAATCAAATTGGCAAAGCCCTGAAGAAGTTTATTCATAATAAATGAAACTTCGGCTGAAAATTAGATAATAATCATTGGTCCTTATTCGACAACCCCTCCACCACCTAGTTAGTTGTAAATATACAGTGACCGGCAGAACGTACGCATCATATGGATAAATCTTTTATTAATGAATTTTGGCAAATATCGATACGTGCAATCACTTCTGCATCGAACGTAACCCCAAAAGACGTTGTACAGTGCCATTCATCTTTTCGTGTTTGACATTTTTTTAATTAAGTCTCAAAACACACATATTTCAAAAAAAAAATCGAAAAATGTTATTCGAAATAATTGTTTAAAACATGTTTTGAAAAAAAAAAATTGCCCCAATAAAAAAACCATTTGGAAAAATACATTTCTAACAAAGAAACTCATTAGTAAAGCCAACACTAATATTTTAAATGATATTTTGTGAAGATTCGCAAGCTATTTCTATTTTATTCGGAGAAAATCTGAAATCTGTGGATTTGCCATGTGTGCAGCTGCTTCATAAGGGGTCACTGAAATATCTCCAGGACATTATAATCCCGATACTGTTTATTATTAATGAAGATCCTTGTATCTACACAATTTTAATTTGAATTTATCATTTGAACAGAAAATAAATTGATTTTTGGCAAATTGTTGGAATCATACATACCTACTATATTATCATTGCTGATGCGTGCATCGACAGATTTCCTCACGATCGAAGTGGCCAGGAAACAATTGACTAATAATGCTAATATGTTATCAAGAGTTGTCAAACGATTTAGTAGTGTTATTATCTATTCAGGAATTTTTATCGTCGTTCTTGTATAGTTTTTTTCATTGTAAAAGTCATTTTATATTTTGTTGTGCCTTACAAATAATTAGAGATACCACAAGAAAAGCTAAGTTTACATGAAAAAATTGAGTTGAAATCAATATGTGGCAAGCGTTTTCATCTTTCCAGAGAAGCAGCAGATATATATATATATATATATATATATATATATATACAGGGTGTTCCAAATTGAGTCGGCACCATTGCCAACTCCGTTATTATTGATGCTACGATTTCGGTTATATGGGCAAACTGGTAGCATTTTTAATGGCCTTCTCGATGCCGAAAACAAAACAAAAAATTTACTGTCGCGTTGTCATAATATTTCATGAAATGATATTTTTTTCAAAGGAACATCCTATATTTTTTCATCCATTTCGATTCGTAATAACATTCTCAACAACAAAGCTCATATCACTTTTCTTCCTAAAGTAGAAAATGAGCGACTTATGTGGAAATATTTCTTTCTTTCACTAGTACAAAAAATTTCTTTGTTTTGGCGAATAAAACCTCATGATTGTCCAAACACCCATTTTTTGTACTTATACGAATGACAATATTTTGTTACTAATAGCAAAATAAGACAGTAAGAAGAAAAAATTGCGCTGGGATGTGAACTCGTGAAACCCGTGATCATCATGTCGCCAAAACAAAGAATTTTTTTGTACTAGTGAAAGAAATAAATATTTCCACATAAGTCGCTCATTTTCCACTTTAGGAAAAAAAGTTATATGAGCTTTGTTGTTGAGAATGTTATAACAAATCGAAATGGATGAAAAAATATAGGGTGTTCCATTGAAAAAAGTATCATTTTATGAAATATTATGACAACGCGACTGTCAATTTTTTGTTTGTTTTCGGCATCGAGAAGGCCACTAAAAATGCTACCAGTTTGCCCATTCAACCGAAATCGTAGCATCAATAATAACAGAGTTGGCAATGGTGCCGACTTAATTTGGAACACCCGTATATATATATATATATATATCCAAATTATAATATCCATGGATCTAGTGTTTCGCGTATTTCAAACAAATTGAAAGCTACAGGCAGTGTCGAAAATGGTTACAAAATTCCAAATAGTAAGCCACAGATGGCACTATCGGAGAGGCAGGAACAAACTGGTAAATCTAAAAAATTTTTAAGAATAATAAATTTCGTGCATACAAACCAAAATTCACCCACACCTTACTCAATAGAAATTTCGATGCCTGCTCGAATTTTTCATTTTGGTTTCAAGGCATGATTGAAGGATGCCAAAATATTCCTACAAAAATTGTATTTACTGATGAGGCGACTTTTACATCAAACGGTACTGTCAGTTCCCAGAACTGTAGATGGTGGGCTGATGAGAACCCAAATTGGCGATAGAGGCAGAAAATCAATTTTCCTTTAGAAGTAATGTTTGGTGTGACATATTAGATACGCACATCATTGGGCCTTACTTTTATAGGGGCGACCTTACTCCACAAAATTATTTAGAGGTTTTAAATAACGAGTTTTTTTATTTCTTACATGGACTTACCGCTGAAGTCAGAGCGTGGCTTAACCAACACTCTCCTCATAAATGGATAGGTCGATATTCAGAAAACCTGCAAGACCCCCAGATGAACACATGGCAAATTCACAGATTTCAGATTTTCTCCGAACAAAATAGAAATAACTCCGAATCTTTACAAAATATCATTCAAAATATTACTGTTGGCTTACTAATGAGTTTTTCCGTCAGAAATGTATTTTTACAAATTGTTTTTTATGCAAAAAAATATTTTAATTTTTTTATCTTAGTTTTTTTCAAAATATGTACATGGCTATAGAATGTCGTTCTGAACAACTTTTCCGAATAATATTTTTCGATATTTTCTCAAATGAGTGTCTTTCAAAACATAATTTTGTTTTTTTTTAATTTTCCGCCAAACACTAAAATACTAACGGCACTGTTTCTTTTGATGCAGAAGCGATTGCACGTATCGATATTCGTAAAAATGTAATAATAAAATAAATTACCATATGATACGTATTTTCTATCGGTCACTGTATATTATATGGGCACTGAATCCCAAACTAATATTGACTGTCAGATAATCTGGAAAAATATCCTGACCTGGTTCATAGAGGTAAAGGTGAACTGTTATCCAGAAGTTATTTCCAAAGATCTTACAAAATGGTATAGCCCAAATGAATTATGAGATTCAACACACAAATTAATAATCATTTCATCTTAAAAATAATTTTGCATATCTCAACATTCAGTAATTCAAAGTGAAACAGTTTTGTACTAATGACTTTGGCGCACCCATTTAATAACACATTTTGAAGCAACCCATTTCCTTCGGAATTATAGTTGATTTTAATCGCGACTGAATTCAGTAGACTTTTTATTAGATGTCGTAAATTTTAAGGCCGATCCGGGAATATCCTTAATTATCGTGCAATTTCCAAATTGACTGTTAATTTCATTCTGACACAATTACGTTGGCTCTCTGCTACCTTATTAACGGAGGGCAATTCCTCATTGATTGAGGAATATTTCAATTTTCTTCTCCATCCGTTCCATCATGAAATGAGGTGAGTATAATCCAGAATGAAATGATTCATTGATTTTTCTCAATGCAGAGCCCAGAACATTAGTAGTCTTGGAAACTTTATGAAGTGAAAATTATTACCTATACTCCAACGTTCGAGGTATGCGGTGGATTTTCTAACGAAAGTGGAGGGGTGTAGTCGACTATCATGTGAGGAAGCTGAGTAAAATCATTTGTGGGTAATTAGAGCAGTTATTAAATTTCCCAAAGTATTTTGTGAATATTTAGAAAATATTTCGGACAAATGTATTTACTCATCAACATTGTACAATATTGAAATTGGTTTTCACTTGCTGATTCAAATATGAAATAGCGATTTGTATAGCTCCAGAGTGCAGTGCTAGTTCCACCTAAGGAGAGCGAGAAAATGAAACTATACGCGAGACGAAATGGTTTACTTGTCATATAATTTGTATTCAGGCTTGAAAATACATGGAATAGTGAAATTCAATTATACAGTTGCAACGAAGTTACTATTTGCCTTTGTTGTAAACAACCAAGAGACCAAAAGAAGAATAAAAATCGAACTCCGTTATGGAATCGTTGAAACACCACTCATTTCAGGTTAAAATCTTCGAAATGAATTCAACCAGACCAGTGTATTAAACCGCCATAAAAATTTTGCCACGCGTCGCGCCGTAATACGACAACGCCGATCTGCCTCGTGACAGATCGATTCAATAGCCAAGTAACAAACGAACTGTTTTTAAAACGATACGAATTGCGAATCAGTTCTGCGCCTGCAAGCGAGGAGTCTACACCATCGACCGCCACAGAAAACCGACCCAGGTACGTCAGCAACTACGTCACAAGCAACGATCAGCTACATAATATCCTGAGTCCGAGGAAGGCAAGACTGCGCTGGCCCATAAGTGATGATACCGAAATTGAATTACGAAAGGCAGTTGTGCTCTAGACGACCAAGCGCTCACCGCGCCGTACACCATCACTCGAGACCTGACGTCACCAGCCGGATGCATCACTGCAGACAGCCATATAGCGAAGCAAAACTGCGCCGGCCCTGCAAAATAGTTGGAATCGGATGTGCTCAAGACCGTAAAACGATCAACTCGGTGTCTACCGCAAACCAGAGCCTGACATCACCAGCTACTAGAGGAACCGTCAGAGAAATGAGTCTGCAAATAGTGAAACTGCGCCGGTCCAATAGAGGAGCAGAGAGGGCAAGACTTGGAATCTTGGCATGAACAAAGTTGAGAAAGGTAGTTGTCCCTAAGCCGAGCCACAGTCCTCTTCGCCTCTAGCCAACCGAGTTCTAACATCACTGGACGACCAGCAAGAAAAATATTCTAAGTCGGTAATTATAACAAACAAGATATGATGTTCAAGAAAGTTGTTAGTCGATAAACTACCGGAGAGAGAAAAGTTAACTGAAGCACTCTTCAGAGCACGACATATCAATCAGTTTCGTTTCGGATAGTCCAGCAACTACCACGTGCAGTCAAGTGAGTTAGTAAACGTATGTTGATCGCATCTCTCTGAACCGGTGATCATGAATTTCAATAGGGGATCAGTTCAAAAGGTATCTCGTGCGCGTAAATTTGTTGTGATAGGTTTGGAACTAGCCCAAATAACTTGAAAGCTGTCAATTGGGTAGCCGTTCTTGGAACTCACCCCACTAACAGTCGCGTAGGAGAACGATACGACTGGAATACTGCGATTTGGGTTTGTATTCAGTCGGAAAGACTTAAAAGCTTTCAGTTGATAGCACTTCTTGGGACTCACTCCACTAACAGTGGCGCAGGATATGACTCGGAATGGAGATATCAAC
Source organism: Gonioctena quinquepunctata (assembly GCA_018342105.1). Classification (NCBI taxonomy): domain Eukaryota; kingdom Metazoa; phylum Arthropoda; class Insecta; order Coleoptera; family Chrysomelidae; genus Gonioctena; species Gonioctena quinquepunctata. Next base: position 690,362 of record JAFIRS010000092.1, read on the forward strand.
ATTCAGTTTGTAGTTAGCTGAAAAGACCCAGTTGGGTTACAGTTCTTGGGACTTACTCCACTAACAGCCGCGCAGATAGAAAGAGGAGTAGGGATAGCTAAGGATAACGATAGGAATAGGAAGATCGAGATTTGAGTTTATAACTAGCCAAAAAATCAAAAGCTGTCAGTTGGTTAGCAGTTTTTGGAACTCACTACACAACAGCCGGAAGGATAGAGAGAGAAGAGTGAGGGGTGAAACCGCTATATACAACTTTTTTTTAGAATGCCGAAAATTAAATCGATCACACGGGACTGCCCCCTGTCTCGTAGTTTGGCCCCCTTGATCTTGAATTTTACAACCGCTTTGGTGTCTAACCTTATTTCAACTTGAAGAAACTGCCGTTCTGCTTCCCGTATTGAGCTTTCATAGTGCTGTTTAATATTCCCTAGCATGCGCTTTTAGCTGTTCTGTAAATCTAAAGCTTAGCACCTCCCCATCGTTTTTTAAAGTTTCATTGCTTACCACTTGTAATAGTTTAAGTCTGCTGTCAGCCGCCCTGTTTGTCCATATGTCCATATGTTAAGTTGATTGGAATTTATTATTGTATATACTTTGTTCAGTGCTTTGGTAGAATGATCTATTACGCAGCCAACGCCCAAGTTTAGAACCCAGTCGGGAGCGAGAAAAATTTTCCCTTCTGGCTCCGTTGGATTTGTCAGTACCATAGTGATCCCTGGAGTGTTATTTCTTCATTGAGCCCGCACGAAGCCAATGGCATTCCCACTATAAACAGAAGTTGGTGCCCGAGGTAAATCCGAAATCCATAGAGAAATGCCAAGGTTTGATTGCGGAGGAAAAGACAGTTTCCGAGTATATCATGTTTTGGATCAAATACAACCTAGAGTAAGTTCAATTCCAACTGTACGACTCGGACACACATTTCCTGCTTCCCCAGAGTTTTGAATGCCATTAGAATAAATAATTGATGATTTGAAAAACAAAATGACATAAATCATTACAGAATTTCATACAGAACTATGAATAAATATAATAATATATAGATATGAATACCGACACCAAGATCCAACCAATATAAAGGGTGTCCCTGGACTTCCTCTTTTTCTCTCGGGAATGTATAGATGGGGTCAAAATATCCCCAGTACTCCATATAACTTTTGTTCCTAAAAGCCTTTGTTACCAAGTTACGGGCCCTCAAAGTTACAAAACGAAAAATGTTTTTCTTTGATAACTTTCAAAGTGAATATTGAAAATCATCTAAATTTTGGTGATTGACCAAACAAATAAATTTCTTCGATGAGCTTTCATGCAGGAGTCAGTTGTTTTGCTACAAAGTCAGGAACGGACTACCCCCGATGGCCCACACCCCAAAACTTTGAAATGACAGATAATTTTTCAATAGTTTTCAACAAAATAGGTTACGTAGACAATTTTCTGAATGAAAATACCCGTGTGGAAAGTCGATCGGAGCAACGATTCTTAATAAAAATGCAGTTTTACTCGACATCAAACCCGATCGTCCACCATTATTTGAAATGAAAAATTTTCACATTAGAAATACTAATGCTAATGTTAATTCAACAACATTTATAACAGGGATAATACAAAATATGTCAAAATTAAGTCGTTAACAAAAAGTACAGTACCTAGTTGAAAGTTTCATTCAAAATGTAGATATTTTTTCAAATGAAATATCAAGTTATGTAGATTCGTGGTGTTTTTGAACTATCAAGCTACTCCACTATGAAATATCGAATTCAGTCCATATTTCGTATGTACGCTTGGAATAAGCACGTTTCGTGTTGTGTTATCTGAATCTCATGAAACTCAACATTTGGATGTTGCAAATTCGTATTCACAGCTTAAATGTTGAGGAGTTTCACTGATAAGTATAATTTCATGGGAAAAAATCTTCAACCCGAAGATGAATTCAGCTGAAAAAACGCACATCGGGAGACATAACTAATAAAAAGCAAACGAATAAACTATAAAAACGGCTGCACATGAATAGGTAAAAAATATCCGGATTTAAATCCATTGGATTTCTTTCTGTGGGGGCATCTAAAGAGCCTCGTTTACGCTACACCTATTCACACCAGAGATGCCCTGTTGAAATGAATTACATTACATTGTGAAGACATACGAAACGACCATGGCATGCTATTTCAAGTGCAGAGAGGGTGTTTGCGCCGACTAAGAAAATGTATTGAGAGAGACGGGGGTCATATCGAGCAGTTTTTGTAGCGGATTTAGCATTTCTGTTTGCTCTTGAGGCTTGCGATTGACTATTTACACCATGAGTTTTGTAAAGTAAAGGTGTTTGCATGATAAAAATTCGTTATGAACATTGTACCTATCATTTCTATTTTCATTACAAATTAATCTTTTCGAATAATGGTAGACATCTCGGTTGGATGTCGTCGAACAAAAATGCATTTTTATAAAAAATCATTGCTCCGATCGATTTTCCACACGAGTACTTTTATTCAGGAAATTTTCCAGGTAACCTTGTTTTTTTAAAACATTCCGACAAATCCCAGTCATTTCAAAGTTTTGGGGTGTGGACCATCGGGGGTAGTCCGTTCCTGACTTTGTAGCAAAACAACTGACTCCTTCATGAAAGCTCATCGAAGGAATTCATTTGTTTAGTCAATCACCAAAATTCAGATGATTTTGAATATTCTCTTTGAAAGTTATCAAAGAAAAACATTTTTTATTTTATAACTTCGAGGGCCCGTAACTTGGTAACGAAGGCTTTTAGGAACAAAAGTGATATGAAGTACTGGTGATATTTTGACCTCATCTATACATTTTCGAGAGGAAAAGAGGAAGTCCAGGGACACCCTGTATAATAATAAATTTGTCACATATTCTCAATTTTGATTTAAATGGGTAATTTCAAGAAAGACGATTCTTTGCTCTCACGAGAAAGTAAATTGAGTTCGACTAAGCCTTTGAAAAATACAGATTTTGACGAATCAGACTCATTGATTGGTTTTAGATAAAAATCCATATTGCTTGACGTTCTTGTCGCTCGATCAAGAATATTCCCCACAGGAATCAAATGACACTGTGAACAATTGGGCAGTAAGTAATTTATCATTTTGAATATGATGATTTTTTTCCACATTGAACCAGTTTAGGGCACCTAACATCGAAATTATAATTGTATATCTGCTGCAAAAAATGATAATACGCATTCATTTCTATTGAAGAATTTATAGTTGTCATGATTAGAGTTGACCCTAGGAAAATGATTGTTCTTCTTGTCCCTGTTACGAAAAGGAGGTATAGTTCAACCATTTTCGATTGCAGAAGCTGTTTCTATAAGGAGCAAATCAAAAACTCACTTCGCTAACACGAGCGTATATGCGAAGTAACGGAACGAAAAATAATGTGTCCTACTTGTAAACATTCTCCGTCGCCAAACGGAAGATCAACAGAGCCGACAGTCAAGGTGGGTTTGAGTGACAGCTGTCTAGTTCTACAGCAGATCCGCCTGAGCCAATCAATACGGACGGCAAGCCAATGATAATAATAGTAATAAATTCATTATCCACATATTATACAATACTGTTACACAGTTATTACAATATTTGACATATTGATAAATGGCTACAACTGGTTCAGTTGTGGACGCATCCACCCCTGTTCTATCACCAGTGCCAGTGAACAAATCAAGTAACTAAATTTGAGTAGCAAATGATATTTGAACAGGAGAGAACTAGACAGAGAGGAGAAGAGAGAGAAAAAGTAGAGAGTGAGAAAATAGGAAGGGTGGAAGAAAGAAACGTGTATACATTTGTAAGATTATTTTTGTAAGGATAAAAGATATTTTCTGATTTCAACTTTGAATGATTTTATAGAGGATGATAATAAAGAAGGATCTAGTCTATACAAATTGTTGAAACGGACCGCGACAAAGGAGAACAATCTCTTGAAAATCATTTTCACATGCCTCGGCACACGAAAAAGGTTTTTTTTTCGGATATTCAAATTATGAACATCTGTTCTATAAGTAAGTTTGTTATGTGGGTAGGGGGGTGTTTTTGTCATATAGATTTCATGGGCTAAACATGCAAAATGTAGAGTTCGACGGTTATACATATTCAACCATTTCATTTCCCTAAACTTTCCGGAGATGTGGTGATATTTTTTTAATCCATGAACCAGTCGGACACAAGAATTTTGGAGTTTCTGAATTCGTCTAGATTAATCACCGTCCAAGCAGGGGCCATAAACTAAATCGCAATGATTGAAGTGTGAAAATACAAGTGAATCACATAACATTTTTTTCAGTTCACACGAGAGAAATTGTCGTTGAGAATAAATTTAGTGTGGCATATGCAATTCTGAGTTTAGAAGATATATGTTCTTTGAATCCCAATTTAGTGTCAAGGATTAGACCTGAAATTTTCCAATGTGTTTCTCTTGTAATTGAGGTACCTGCAATCTCAAGTAAGACTCTATCCTTAATGAGTGCTAATGTGTTGTCATTACAAAATAAAAGAGCTGTTGACTTTTCTGGGTTTATTTTCAGACAATGATGTCTCGAAGTATTGGCTAATTCCTCCAGGTCTCTGGTAATGCACTGAATTGCTTCGGATACATCAGGAGACTGGAAAGAAAAGTATAGCTGCATGTCATCCGCATATAGGTGATAGTTACAGAACTTAAGCGAATCAGGGGGGGAGGGTGATGTATACAGAGTAAAGAATAATGGGCCAAGAATACTACCCCGAGGCACTCCACTTGTAATTTTCTGGGAAATAGATTTTTGAGTACCGATTTGTACGATTTGTTTGAGAGGGAAGAACATACTGTTTCACTGAAAAGAAAGTATTCAAACATTGCTGCTAGAATATCATGATTCTACATGTCGAAGGCTTTCGAAAAGTCCAACAATATCAGCACCGATATTTTGTCTTCATCAATTGTTTTCAATAAATCGTCAACGACATCTGCAAGTGCCGTGGCACAGCTATAGTCCTTTCTGAAACCGGATTGCTTGATAGGTAAAATATTATTATTACTAACGAAGTCTCTAATCTGGGATTCGATTGCCCGCTCAAAAACTTTAGAGAGAATAGGTAAGATACTAATCTGCCTCAGATCACTATACTCTTTAGGTGAACTAACTTCAGGCAGTGGAATTACTTTAGAAAATTTCCAGTCTGTTGGAAAATATCCCTTCAACAAACACTCATTCATAATTTGGACAATGATGTGAACGATTAGGGGACAGCATTACCGGATAATGATAATATTGAGTCCATCATTTCCAAATGCTTTACTACCAATATCATTAATGATATCAATTATAGTTTCTTCATTTACTAGCTGAAATCTGAATTCGTCGCTAATATCATTCATTCTATTGTTTTTATAAAAAATAAGTAGGTTATTGTTGACTGGTAGGTCCCTTGTAACGTTTGTAAAAAAGTTATTTAGCTCCTCGACGGAATTCAGATGTGCAGGAATTTCAACATGTTTTTTTATGGATATGTTAAGTTTTTTTAGTTCTAAGCATTCATCTCTCGAGCTGCAATTTTGCAATTTGAAGTTCCGATATGCCTTCCCTTCAGATATAATGGCACTAGTGGTAAAGTTCCTCAATTGTTTGTAATATGACCAATGTTTAGGTAGCTGAGTTCTTTTTGCAGGGCCTTATGTTTATATTTCTGCATAATTTTAATGTTATCAGTTATCCAAGGTGAATAATATCTTGTTTTTTTTTGTGACATTAGTCTCATGGGTGCATATTTGCCAAGTTCTGTGTATATTATAATTCAAAAAGAATGTTTTTCGTCGATATCATCCGTATCATAGATAAAATGCCATGGCTATGACTGAAGGTCATTTTGAAAATGTTCATGCTCAATATCACAAAAAGATCTATATGTTAGAGTTTTATTTGACTGGGGGGCAATAGATTCCAAGTTTATTTTGCAGTTAATCGATGAGTGATCAGTTATCATGTCCCCTCCGACCATTTCCTCACATTGCTCGGTATCAAAATTTGTTATAAACAAGTCAAGTAACGAGGTTGGTACTTTGATCAATTGTTGGCGTCTGAGTCTAGAATGTTGTTATTGAAGTCACCAATACAAATAATATAGTCGAAATTAGAAAAAATATTTTCGAGGATATTACCAAAATGATCCAAAAACTTTAAATTGTTGCCACTAGGTTGTCTGTAAACATTCCCTATCAGGAATACATATTTGCCAAGCGAAACTTCAATCCATATGTATTCCATAATATCATCACATTCAGAGAATAAAGTGTCGAGTTTTGAATAATTTTTTACATATATACCCACGCCGCCGCCTCTGGTAGGTCTATCCTGACGAACAAACGTATATCCGTTTTAAGCTACCATGTTGCTAGAAATGCCATTCCAGAGGCTTTTGTCGCGGAAAACAATCGGTGAAACTTATCGGGAGAAAATAATACTGGGCAAAAAAACATAAGAGTTAAATACACTCATATATATTTGCTTCTCCTCAAGTTCACTGACACTTGGTTATAAAACTTTTGTAGTGGAGAGCACCATGAAAAAAAACCCAAATATTAAGTCAAAACGCAAAAAATACAAATCCAATCAATTGATCATAAGAAAGAAAATTATATGCAGATATTATAAAACAGAACAAATTGCGGATCCAAGCATTTTGGATCCAAGTATAATAGTGTGATATTAAGTTCAAACTTATATATATAAAAAAAATACAATTTAAATAAAAAAAAAGAATATTTAAATATTATAGAAAAAACAAATTCTAGATCCAAGCATTACTGATTCGAGTATCAGAAACAAAATAATAAAAATCAATCCAGTGATTCAACTCATCCCATTAAGTGCTTTTTCATCAGTTATTTTATGCACCAAGTTATTGTTTTTCACAAAAATGTTTCCATAACGACACCACACATTGGATTTAGTAAATTTATCAATGGCACTTTTCACAAGGAAAAGCCTTGTTTTTGCGAGATCTTCTTGCACGAATATTCCTGTTGACTTTGAATATTCTGTATTTTTCATGATATCTCGAACGGAACTTTTCAGTCGCACCAAAACAGCTGCTGGCCTGGTTTTATTGACATCGATGTTTTTATTAGGCACCTTCCTATGTCAGCGGGACTAAAAATAACCTCGTGAATATTTTCGTTTGCCCTTTCCTGGATTCCGAAAAACCTCAAGTTATTGTTTCTTGACAGTTGATTCAAATCATCTATGTCAGTTTTGAGTTGGTCATTCGCTTTTTTTAGATTTTTCACCGCCGTGGTTAGACTATCAATAATTTTTTCATACTTAGCTGCAACAGTTTTACCAATCATCGCTGCTAGGCTCTGCATGTAATCCTCGTTCATTAAACTCTTTGTCTTGGCATTTACAATGGCTGCAATATCTTCAAGGTCACGTTTAGTGAGACCCATATTTACTAAACACACTGCACACACTTTATGTTTTGTTTTATTTACGCTGAAGTATATTCACTCAATTCGACTTTTAAACGAACCGCGATTCAATCGCAACTCGATTGTGTCTCGATACTCCGATAAAAACTGATAAACTTACTTATCCGGACAGAAGCGTACGCACAACCTACTCATTTGCCATCTCGAAAGGTAATCTAGTATGCTATATGATAATAATAATAATGCATGTCAAGGTCAAGAAAACTAATAGATCACGAATTATATATGTGCTTGAAGAGGACTGAATAAATGAAAGCCAGTAGCGTCTCTGGTTTGGGATCGGAATATTCTATAGTTCTGTTATGTTTTGTTGGAAAATATGGCTTTTTTTTCGACCACGGAAAAATAAAAGTATGATGATCCGATTGCCTATTAATACATACTTCCATGCTAATGGCATATTTTTTTATTTGGCATATTTCAAAATATTTAAATATCTGAATAAAATTAGTTATCTCCGCCTATGTTGCTCAAAGGATACCGCCTCAAGAGTGCGAAACTTGTTTTTTATGCTTCTGCAATTGTAAATGGTTTAACTATAGGCTTTTTGTCCTGCTTCCATTGCAGAAGAAGGAAAACGTTATGATTGTTTCCACCGCTTCAAAAAAATTTGGTCAGACTTGTCCCATTTTCATTAACTTTTCGAAGGAAGTATAACAGCAACCGGAAGTGAGGGTATGCGTTTCTGGGTCCCATGCTCCCGGTCAGAGGACTTTGCACACTTATAGATCTATAAAAAAAACATTTTCCCACAATATTAACTTCCAAACACGCTTATGTGCGTATCCTGGGCACAGTTTATAGCTAAAGAATCAGTTCGCTCACTTGGCGTCGGCACTTTGATCTTTATGTTCCCGTTTGTACACTGCGCAACTCTGATTTGTTTCCTCGCGCATACCGCATGTTACTGTGTTACTAATACGGACATTTTTCGGATACTTCGAAATCGATAACCGCGTACAGTCATCTGCGTATCCTGAATTGTGTTCCTGTAGTGGATGTTACCGTGGAACATGCATTTGGGCCAAGTGAGCGAACTGATTCTTTAGCTATAAACAGATACAGATACTTGTTGCTGAATCGATGGAACACCCAGTGTTATAGGACTGTTTTGAACTAGGCGAGGTTTTGAACATCTCGAAAGTTCTTGCGGTGTTGATAGCAGGCGCAATATAGCGATAAACGTAGATAATTGAAGATCGATGTCAGTAAAAATCAGCTGACAGAAAGGTTTAATTTTGCGATTTTGTTCCAATTGAACCCAGTATCACCAGTAATCTCACTCTTTTCTAATTTTTCGGATATTGATAATAGTGTTGGTGATCTGCAAGTGGGCAGCACTTTGAGAGTTCTCAAAAAAATCATGTATGCTCAAAGCATAGTGCTATACTTAAGCTATAGAGAAAAAAAAACAACAAAAGTCAAGTATGAATTTACTAATTAGGGCAGAAATACGCACGTACCTTTTTCAAATACCTGTGTTAATTACAATGGTGACTCTTAAACTTTATTAGAACCTATATTTGTATTAGTAAGTAAGTACCTACCAAAGTAACAAGCTAACACCATTAGAAAATCTGTGAGCATTTTTTTTTTAAAAGCAAGTACAAGAATTATACAGTGCTAGTCAAAAGTCCCCTCCCCCCCTCGTATCTTTTGAACGGGTATACTTATAATAATGAAATTTGGAGGGTGGAAATAAACGGATGTAGGCTTCTCAACTGGTCATAACAGGTGACGCAATAGTCATAAATGACGTCACAAGGCCACTGTGACCAATAATTTTAAATGGGACCCTATGGCAAGTGACAGCTCGTTTGAAAGGTATTGAAAATACCTATTCAGTCATACCAATTTTGTTTGGGTTTCGGCTGATTTTGATTGATAAATTGAAGAAATACGAAAATTATAGTTTCGCATTTAATTAATAAAGATTTAAGAACCAGTTCTTATAACAAGTGTTCAAAATGTGCTCCATCTACTTCCTGGCAGTAATGCATCCTATTGCTAAACTCTTGTCGTACTCGTCCCAGTGTGTCAGCGGAAATTGCCCTACATTCTTCAACAATTCGTTGTTTCAGAATGGCAATACTGTCAGGTGCTGTAGCGTAAACCTTAGATTTCAAGTACCCCCATAGAAAAAAATCTAATGGTGTAAGGTCCGGTGACCGAGCTGGCCCATTCGATCGAACCTCGTTGTCCAATCCATCTACCACGATATTCTTCATCTAGGTAACGTCTTACTGCACCGTAATAGTGTGCAGGAGCACCATCTTGTTGAAACGTTATTTCCAAGTTGTCGAATTCATCTGGATTATCTTCTAGAATTTCAAGAATTAACGCCTTAATATCATTTTGTAACATCTCCAGATACAATTCACCGGTTAAGTTAGCATTGAGAAAAAGAGGCCCAACTATGTGGTTTCCCAAAATACCTGCCCAAACATTTACTTTTTCTGGAAATTGAGTATGTTTTTCACGAAAGATGTGAGGATTTGTGTCACTCCAATACCTCACATTTTGAGTGTTAACATTTCCATTGAGAAAGAAAGTACTTTCGTCACTAAAACAAATTGTCTGTATGTAGCCTGGTTGTTGGTTCATTTCATTGGACATAGTTTCACAGAATTCTAGTCTTCGGTCGGGGTCATCATCTGAAAGTTGGTGCACCATTTTTAATTTGTATGGATGAAATTTGTTTTTAGCCAACACCCTATGTACTGTCCTTTGACTGACTTCACAGATAGAGGCAACTTGGGCTGTGGAAGAAGTAGGGTTTACTACCATTTCTCCAATTATGTCAATTTTTTTGTCATCACTAATTGTTGGTCGACCAGATCGTTTGGCATCTTGAACACTACCTGATGCTTCAAACTTCCGAAGAAGCTTCCTCAAATAAACCCTCGATATAGGGCGATCGGGGTACCTCTCATTAAACAGTCGTTCCGCTGCATGGAAATTGTTTCTACATTCACCAATTATTAAGATAGCTGCTACTTTGTCGGCTACAGTACGTACCATTTTGCCTATGTAAACACTTAAACGTCTCGTTAAACAAATAGCTTAGGTAAATTTTCAAGGTATAAACACTTTTGACAAGTAGAGAATTCAAAAACGTCAACCTTTTTGACAATTAACCAGAGGCGTACTTTAAAATCTTTATTAATTAAATGCGAAACTATAATTTTCGTATTTCTTCAATTTATCAATCAAAATCAGCCGAAACCCAAACAAAATTGGTATGACTGAATAGGTATTTTCAATACCTTTCAAACGAGCTGTCACTTGCCATAGGGTCCCATTTAAAATTATTGGTCACAGTGGCCTTGTGACGTCATTTATGACTATTGCGTCACCTGTTATGACCAGTTGAGAAGCCTACATCCGTTTATTTGCACCCTCCAAATTTCATTATTATAAGTATACCCGTTCAAAAGATACGAGGGGGGGAGGGGACTTTTGACTAGCACTGTATATACTCGTGTACAACAATATACTTAATAAACCAAAACAAAACCAACTTAAGGTACCTACCTAGGTGAGGGCAAACATTATTTGAAAATTGGGTATTATTTCAATATACTACGTACCTTACTGAATTAAAGCAAAAAACAATCTACCCCAACTGGTCTAGCAACAGCCACGTCATTTGAATTATTTGCTATATATGTAGACGGGTAACAAACTCCTGGCTGATGCCTTCCTCATGACAAAAACCGTATAACAGAGCAGACATGTCCACATATTCGAGACATGCCCAGCCAGTTATTGCGTTCACTCCAATTAGTTGGCAATTATATTCGATAAAGCATTTTCTTTCGATAGCAGCATACCCCCTGTAAGAGTTCTCATTTGCAGTTTTTGTACTTCTTCGGAAGCATAAAATGAATCACTCTCTCTATCTGCTCCTGCTGAGGTATCTGAGGCTTGTGCGGGCGTAATATATTTATTCAAATATTCCGTAGAAAATTCGTAAATTTATACTTTTGTTGTGACCAGTTACCGTTACCATTGTTACCATTGTTTTAATTTTCTGGTGATTTGAAAATTATCTGTCTAGTGTATAATACGATTTTCGTAATCAATTGCAATTACCGACTCCCGTTTAGCATCGCCACGTACCGTCTGAACATTTTTAATAACTTTCTGCGTATCACTGTTCATTATTCCAGTTCCGTGTCCAGTTTTATTTTGTCTGTACCCTATTTACTTGTTGTGATTATCCTCTTATTATTTTCCGTAAATTGATATTTAGTTTGGTTATCTACGATTTGCAATGGTGATATCGGCTACAAACAGTTCCATCGGGACATAACGAGTTGAAAGTGATTTTTATCAGAACCGGTACCGGGAAGTTGGTCATAGGCTGTTGTTTAATCAGCAATTTTGCAGGAGCATTGAGTGTGGAGTGATTAGTAACTTTCTCATCGCTCACTGATTGCATGCATTCACCTGTCGGTTCGCTCTAAGAATGGTTGACAGGGAATCTATGTAATTCATAACTCTGATTGAATTCCTCCACCCGTTAGCTCGGTTTAGAAACGTTCAACGGCGAGATGACGAACCGCGTTGCATAATAATCGTCAAAGCACTTGCGGAGGATTGAAGTTTCACGAAAATGGGAGGTAAATCACTTTGGACTTTTTTCGTATTTTTCGTGGTGAACGTTTCCATGAAGATGCCAAACTATATCCGTACACGTACCAACTTGATTTACAATTGGGGCTGTGAAAAAACTACTTTTCGAGCCAACATATCGTTGACTCTCGCGTCTCAACTAGAAAGTTCATGGAGGAAATTATTTTGGTTGTTTCGCTGTTCGAGTATTACCATCTAATTTTGATTCCAAGAGAACCATATTTTGCTCACCTCTACCGATTTCCCAAGTAGCATCATGTGACGAAAACTCATACTGCAACTTCGACTCGATAGTTATCAGGTGATCACTACTAAATCTACCATTATACAGTAAGAACAACTTCATTTTATATTTGTATGGTTGTAGTCACGTAATTCTCATCTCTGGTAGCCACTCTATAAATCTATAACTTTCAGTGTCAATTATAGTGTCTCAAACAGTATGAGTACTGGGCAGAATCACTTTACATGTTTTCAAACTTGGAAAATAACCATTGCGGTAACCATCCCGTACTACTTAAATATCACTTAAAAGTCACAATCACTTTTACATAGTTTCGGTGATGTTAAAGTAACTTCCATCAAACCTTCAATGTGGCAGACACTTGATTGTAATATGTGGTGATGGTTGCCACGTTCTCCATAATCGATTGCCACAGTTCGCATTCGATAAAAGTCACTAGAAAGTTACATTACCTCGAAATTCACCATCAAGTAACAGTTACTCAGTAGAGACCTAGTTGCTACATGACGTGAAACCGCAAAACCCAATGATGGACATGTAATCGCAAGGTTATAACTTTGAAGTGGCGGGTAATAATAACCACAATTGAGTATTGCAATTTTTGGGGTATAACTTTGGAATGGTTAGTCATAGCGCCTACGAATTGGTTCCACTGGCCACTCTGTGAAGGAACTTCAGAGTAGTATATTTTCAGTTTCTGCCACTTTGAACACATAGTTAGGGTACTGCAAACCACTTTAAAGTTTTATTCCGCAAAAGCCTACATATCAACAGATATATGCTTGGTGACCAATGTTAGAGAAATTAATGAAACATTCGATAAAGATTTATTTGTCGTCAGTATTGCATCAAACGTAGTAATGTAACCAAAAATCATAACAAAAATGTTTGAAGGATGTAAGTACATAATTTCAGAGGCACGTTATTTGCAAAATTATAATGTTTTCCTTAAATAAAGAATGTTCAGTTGGCGCGCTTTCACAATCGAGATACAATACCCATATTTCACAGTAAACTTTGAATCGTTTTGATATTATCCCGATCAGAAGTATCCTAATGATATATAATTACGTATTTGTATTATATGTATACTCATAGTCGAGTGTTACAAATGAATGGCAAAATGGAAGAATGAGGAACATTTATTATAAAAATATGTTGCAGGACAGAGATTGAGCTACATATCAATTACACAAGTCAGTTGAGTTTAATATGTCGAGTGTCGGCCACTACATATCCAGGTGACCATAACGTGGTTGTAATGTGTCTATCTGAGATCCACGAACGAAGTCGGAAAAAGGGTTCCCCATTTTGGTAGCCACCACGTATATACTACGTGACAGTGGTTGTGGTCAAACAACAAAGTTGTCCAGGATTGAGGACACTACGTTCAATCCACTAAAAATGCCACTTGGGTTGTTCATTGTTATTTTGCATTATCAGGCGTTGTTTTTCGTTTTACTAGTTAACTTCATTAACAATGAGAAATGTCTTATTCCTCAGGATAGCTGACTACAAAAACCTATACAATAGGTGTATGTTAATCGCATATCCTCAACAAAACAAACTACTTTCCTGGCTATTGCCTCGACGGACGTTGAATGACATCCGATGGATAAATGTGCAAAGTCCTACAAGGTACTTTGCAAATGTTTGTTGCGATATGGATCAATATTAACCACTTCACTCAGGCTGACCACCTGTAGACCGGTTTCGGGGTATTTGCCCCTCATCAGTACAGGTTGGGCTGAGCGGACAATGATTAATGCCTGCGTTACCTGACTGAAACAAATAATATCAATCCATTTCGAAACATTTGCTGGGATCTAATTTGCAGAATGAAGCTAATGCTATCTCAACACAACTACTGCAACTGAAACATTACCAATGAATGTCATCCTGAATCCCAGGATAGAAATATCTGCAATAAGAGACGAAAATATGTTATTTTATGGATATGCGACCAATATACACCTATTGTATAGGTTTTTGAAGTTAGCTGTCTTGAGGAATAAGACATTTTCCATTTTTAATGAAATTATAGCTGGCTATCAAAAATGTTACAAATTTCTGTCTTTTATTGCAGATATTTCTATTCTGGGATTCAGGATGACATTCATTGGTAATGTTTTAGTTGCAGTAGTTGTGTTCAAATGGCGTTAGCTCCATTCTGCTAATTCGATCCCAGAAAATGCTTTGAAATGAATTGATATTAATTGTTTCAGTCAGGTAACGCATACATTAATCATTGTCTGCTTGGCCCACCCTGTACTAATGAGGGGGAAATACCCCGAAACCGGTCTACAGATGGTCAGCCTGAGTGAAGTGGTGAATATTGATCCATTTCGCAACAAACATTTGCAAAGTACCTTGTAAGACTTTGCACGTTTATCCATCGGATGTCATTCACCGTCCGTCGAGGCATTAGCCAGAGAAGCAGTTGTTTTTTTATGAATATTCGACCAACAACACCTATTGTATAGTTTCTGTAGTTAGAGGTCTTGAGGAATAAGATATTTTTCATTTGAACGAAACATTGCTGTGAAATGTAACGACCGGTACCAGATAAGTTACAAAAAGTCATGAATATTTTGAAATTTGGTAAGAAAATTTGACATCAGTTATGTATTATATTGAAAAACTCTCTGAACTTCTTGAATGATAATCGCTGGAATAATAATTGTTATTTTTGTTGAAACAATTATTCGATTCGATTTGATTGTTCAGTCGACGTGAACCCATGGAACTCAATAGTGATTTGGAATGTTTCATTCTAATAAATATTGACAATAACAAAAATCGAAAGATACCCTATGGAAACAGTATTCGGAATTAGGTATTTCGAATTTATTCTGTTGTCTGAATAACGCGATGAAATTTGGCTGTTTTTGTATTTTGTTCTGCTGACTTGTCATCTGTAGCACCACAATACATTTTTTCGATATTTCCCATAGTAATGTCACTTCACTCCATAGTGAATTTAGAATATCGGCCGATTCCCCCTTAACCGCCCGCCACTGATAATAACGGCTATACGCGTATTTAGTCAAATTGAATGCAGCAACTTTTATGAAGATTACAATCTCTGAGAAACTACTATTAAAAAAAATTCCTATATGGTTCCAAGTTTCTGGCGGACACTGTCCACTGTATATTGGTTTGGGCAGTTCTTGAATCCTGTTTGATATGTTAGTTGCCCTATTTCCAGCACTGTAGCAGAACTGGTTATGGAATCCTTAGAAGAAAACATTATAAAAAACTTGAACATAAAACTTCCCTTTTCTAAAAGATACGTTGATGACTGTATCACAGCTGTCCCAAAAGAAAAAGTAAATGATGTAATCCAAGCTTTCAACTCTTTCCACCTCAAAATTCAATTCACCGTTGAAATTGAAGAAAACAAAAAAATAAATTTTCCAGACATAACCTTAATCAGAACAAATACCAAAATTCTAACCAAATGGTACACGAAACAAACCTGGTCAGGTAGGTATCTC
Source organism: Gonioctena quinquepunctata (assembly GCA_018342105.1). Taxonomy (NCBI): domain Eukaryota; kingdom Metazoa; phylum Arthropoda; class Insecta; order Coleoptera; family Chrysomelidae; genus Gonioctena; species Gonioctena quinquepunctata. The sequence goes on from JAFIRS010000092.1 coordinate 706,223, forward strand.
AATTACAATTCAAACCACCTACTTAAAAAAAAAAGTGTAATAATAGGAATAGCAGATAGAGATATACTTTTAAGCAGCCCTATTTATAGAGAAGAATGTCTGATAAAAGTCAGAAATACCCTACAAAACAACAATTATCCCCTCCATTTAATCAATAAAATCATTAAATAAAGAATTCCTAAATTTTACAACACATCCAATCATAGACCCCCAAATACTAACACACAATACATTTCACTCCCATACATAGCAGGATTATCAGAAAACATAAAAAACATTCTAAACAAACATAATCTCGACGTTAGTTACAAAGCACACAACACATTGAAACAATTTTACACCCCATTAAAAAGTGAAGACCCCCTTTTAAAAAAATTAAACCTTATATATAGCATTCCGTGTATGACTGCCACAAAGGGTACATTGGAATGACGTCACAACTTTTGGAAAACAGATTAAAAGGCCATAAATATATGACAAAATCAAGCACTGCGCTAAACAAACACATTTTAGAAGATAATCACAACCCCAATTTCACAAACACCAAAATTTTAGCTTTTGAACCAAACCCAAACAGAAGAATAATCAAAGAAATGATATATATAAAAAAATACAATGAACAGAACAGAACAGAAGAGACATAAACAATTCAAGCCAAATATATCATACAATTTTATAGTCAATCACACCAAATAAAAATTGAATAAAAATACATCTATCTCCCCCAAACAAAACCCAAAACACAACAGAGAAAAACATCAACACCCATGCGCATACCAACTAACACTGGACGAATCAAAACCCAAACTCACGACACGTCACATCCGTCCTCACCGTTTCGCCAACATTTGACATTTCACACATACATAGAATATCCACTCGCCATACCAGGTATAATTACATCCATCAAAGGACTCAAAAATAAATAACAAAACCACAGGAAAAATGAACCAAGTCATTTATAAACACCACTGCCGATACAAAAGAACCAAAACACTACCACACAATCATTAGACGGTAGAAAATGTTGTTTTAATAAAATGTTTGGCATGGTACGTACTTGCAGGTTATAATTAATTAAATATCATATTAAAAATGTATTCCTTTGCAGATGACCAAACAATCAATGTAATTATATAAGTAAAAAAATTGAAAAAGCTCCCAACAAGGAGCAAAACGTCTTGTTCTAAATATATACATTTAAAAAAAAACGACCTAATTTTTCAAGAATCCAAAACGATGTAACTAATATATATATATATATATATATATATATATATATATATATATATATATTTTTATGTTCTGGTTCCCACGAAAAGGGATATCCTGTAATGTTCAGAGAACATCGTGGGAACCTAGGGAAAGAAGGTAGGAGTTGGTGTTCTTCTTAAATTTCTGAAGGTTGTATGCCTCGGGGAACACCTCCCTAGGCATGAGTTCCAAAGCCTCGCTGTTCGTTGGATGAACGAGTCTTTGGAAAGGGATGTTCTGCAGGTCTCCAAAGTGACCACGAAGGGGTGTGATGACTGAACTTGACGGGTTAATCTCGAAGAGACTGCCAAAGCAGGAACGATTGTTGATATTTCAGAAGAGCATCGCCCATGAAAATATCTATAAAATAGAGACAAATCGCCAACATTTCTACGGTGTTCCAGACAAGTGAGCGAGTTTGTAAGCGAGGCATCACCGACGAGACGAATTGCCCTTTTTTGGACAGAATCCAATAGCCTCAGGATATGTTTAGGTGCCGCACTCCAAATATGGGAACAGTATTCCAGGACAGGTGGGATCTGTGCCTTATAGATCATAAGCAGCTGACTGGGGGTGAAATAGCTCTTGGCACGAAACAGAAAACCAAGTTTTTGGGATGCACTTTTGGCAATGGACCTCACGTGATTTTCCCAGGAAAGGTTATTGCTGATAGTAATACCAAGCATCGATATGGATGGCTTCAGTGGTATGGTTACTCCTGACAAAGTTATGTTAGGCACAGTGAGATCGGCTTTTCTAGAGAAAAGACATGCTTATATATATATATATATATATATATATATATATATATATATATGTATGAAAGTGTGAACCCATGTATTTTCTTGCAAAAGACGTCAAATTAATCTCGAAATGCTGTCAAATTTCTTAAATTCAGGCCATTTCATATTGTCCTTTTTTACTGCTACACCAATCTTCATTTAGAATGATGTTAGAATATTCAGATCATAAGAATTATTCCCTAAAGAATCAATTCAATGATTATTTTCACCGATAATTCATACTAATTTCAATCAAGCCTAGTTTTTTTTTTAAGTATTTTTTCAACTCTAAATGAGTCTCACCTTATCAATTCTGTATATAGAAGTTTCGATAAAAAAATGTATGGCATATGTATTGATGATTTTCAACCGAACATAGAAGTAGGTGAAATAATGTTATTTATAAGGCAATCTGATTATAAGGCGAGCAATAAAGAAGAGACGGGCTGGAACACCTCCGCCTTGAAATGCATACTATTCCTACTTATATACTCAAAAGTTCGCCTCCTTCTTTTTCCAGCGTGAACCGAACATTATCCTATTTGTAGATTCACTCGATATATATTCCTGTTCTATTTATAGACTGAGATGAAAACCGTGTTAGTGTCGGTAAATCGTATTACATGAGAAACTTTGATGGGAGAAACTACTTCTGGAGTTGAGAAGTTTTTGAAGTTAGAACGTTCGTTTGATACCATGAATAATCCATAGCATATGCAGTGTGGAATGGATGGCAAAGGTATTCTGCAGGAATTTAGTATAGCTAATTTTTCATAGACTCCGTCAGCTTGTTCCACAGTTTCTAAGAATTGAATTGAACATTGATCATCTGGTAAAATAATGAAGTATATGGTGAGCCAGCAGAGATGAATCTATTCCCAATTACCAATCATGTCAAGTATGCTTTCGTCACTTTTTAACGTAATTATTTATGGCCGTCATGATTGTGGTCAGGGGTTAACTTAATCTATAATATTTTATCTTGATCATGAAGGTATACATTTATAACTATTCTCATCTCATCTTTGAGGAGGTGCGGTACATATTTGATAAAGTAGACGATATGCAGCTTTCGCCAGAGATTAGAAAATAAGCAGATCCCTCCATTTCATTTTTCTGGCTATCAGATCTGCTGGCTGTTATTTCATCTCACTTGGGAATCGTAATTGGATTTTCAGAAAGTCTCCGATAATATCAACCCTAGGTATGTCCTGGTTTCGTATGTGTCAGTTATTATTACGAAAACAAATAAAGGCACCTTCCGTGTGAAGCAGAATTCCGACAAATTCTTCTGGAATAAACAAGTCGGTTCGACCAATTCCGAGAGAGGCCAAGAAACTATCGTTAGGTTTTTTTCCATTCCAGTCTCAATTGAGACTGAAATAAAAAAAAAACAAATAACTATTCTGAATGAAAATGCAAATTTTCCCATTCAGAATTTTTCTTTTGAGTTAGTGTCCTTCAACAATATCTATTAGATGTAGTTAAATGTCCAGCGTGGTGTTAGCCGGAAAAGTTGTGTTTTTTAACAAGCTTTCATTTAACTTGCTTCGTTCGTATGTCAATCTGTCATTATTTCCGGTTCAAAATATTCAATCCATTTTTGAAGCACTTTCCTATTGAGCTGAAATTTGGCAGGTGTTCATAATTCCGGTGACAATGCATTATAAAATTTTTTTTGGAGAAAAAAAAATAGCGGCTCTAAGATGGCGGACGAGTTTTGTGATTATGGTACGATCCAAAATTAGTATGTGGGGGTTTTCGGCGATGGAGATTGGGAATTTTTTGTCAAAGTTCCAAAACTCAAGATTGCCGCTCCAAGATGACGGACAAGTTTTGTGATTATGGTCCGATTCGATTCAAAATTGGTATGTAGGGGGTAGGGTCAAAATTCATGAACCCAAGATGGCGGCTCCAAAATGGCGGAGGAGTTTTGTAATTATGATCCGATTCTATTCGAAATTTGTATGTGATGGTTATCGGAGTCGGAGACTATGAATTTTCAGTCGAAATTCATGAAATTGAAATGGCGGCTCATGGAATTTTTCCAATAGAAAAAAACAAAATGGCGCTCCAAGATGGCGAACAAGATTTAGGTTTATGGTCCGATTCAATTCAAAATTGGTATGTGGGGTTTTTAGGGTCGAAAAAAGTGAATTTTTCTTCAAAATTCATAAAATCAAAATGGCGGCTAGAAGATGGCCAATGATCTCTGTGTTTATGCCCGATTCCATTCAAAATTGGTATGTGGGGGTTTTCGGGGTCGGAGATTATGAATTTTTCATCAAACTTCACAAATTCAAGATGGCGGATGAGTTTCGTAATCATGGCCCGAATCGATTCAATATTGGTATGTCGGGGTTTTTGGGGTCTTATATTATGAATTTAGTCGAAGATTATTGATTTTAAGTTGGATAAATTGAAGATGACAGCTCCAGGATGGCGGACGCGTTCATCTTCAAATGGTCTCCTCTTTGAAGAACAAGATAGCTCAAAACTTACAGGAAAAAGGCTTATAGTAACGATACTCCAACAAAAATTCCTAGTTTAAGGCGTACTAACCGAAAAGCATGAAATAAAATAATTTATAAACCCTTTTCAAAGACAAGCTTTCATTCAAATAAAATATAGAGATATATCCAATCAATTGAATATTACAAAATTTTGTGAAATCTACAAATAAACTGATACCAATTTTTATAATGGAAAATATGAATGAAAAATACCTAACTTCTGAATATATCGGCAGTTGTTAATATTTACTTTCCATTTCATAACCCAAAATTCGGAAGATTCGTGGGTCTAGTGCACGTGCCTTGAAGGAATGATCAAATTTCACAGTTTCATTCAGAACAAGTTTTGAATTTTAGGGCATGTCTAAGATAAAAGTGCTTCTCTTTGTCGGCTGTTATGAACAAATTTGGTGCGAGGAGCTGCAGCCTTCATTTCGGTGACAATTCTGCTATGTTTTTCCGCCATGACACCGACGCTGGAATTGTTCAATTTAATTTTATTATCAATAATGGAGTCATGAAGTTCAGAAGATATTTCTTCTGCTGTTGTGTATGCTGGTAAGTCTTGGCAGCAAAACATTCCTTCACATATTCTACTGCCATATTCATATCTACGCAATAGTCTGCTCTAGAAAATATATTGATATTCGTTTTTAGTAAGACAGGCGTAACGGTTTAGGCGTGAGTTCTATGGACACACACGCACGCTTGCGCGTCAACATCTCATTTAGGATATTTTTACGATTACGATGCTTTCTACTATGTTTGTTCCAGAGTTGAAATGGTGCAAATGATGCCAAAATAAAATAATAATCCTGATTGGTGGAGGATACCGGTTACACCTCAATAATATTCTCGTGATTTTTATAATGAGCATACCATAATGGGTACATTGCTGAATAGGCATGATCACAAACTAGTAAATTTATTTCGTATGTGCTTGAAGATGAAATAGAGTGATGGAATATTATGTATGTATAGTTTTTCCTAGGAGATAATATGTAATATTCGAATAAACGACGTTCTGAAACCCTTAAATTCAGTGAGACATTCAAACACAGCGTTATTGCCGCTTCTTTTGACGTCATGAGTCCACTGATTTGGCATTTTTCTGAGTTGCCAGTGTCGCTATTTGACGGAGCTTGTGAGAAAATGTTATTCAGTTTCATACTATGAATAAAATAGCACTTGTGTCAGCAGGTGTTATATTGAAATGAAGACTTCGTATTTGATACCTGTTCTTGATTTAGTTACTCTTGAGTGCTATGTCATTATTTTTTCGGCCTGCTCACATTCTGAAGAAATATTATGAATAACGCTTGGCAACGCTGTAATTGCTGGCACTCTCGGCGATCGGCGTGTTGCCAGTGAAATGTTATTCTGTTTCATCCTATGACTAAAACAGAACTTGTGTCAGCATGTGTTATATTGAAATGAAGGCTTTTCATTTGATAGCTGTTCTTGATTCAGTTATTCTTGAATAATATGTATTCATACCGAGTACTATATCATTGTTCTTCATTGTAAAGAAATATTATGAATAACGCATGGCAACGCTGAAATTATCGGCGATCGGCGATAGTTCTGAACTTGTTACGTCACATCCTGGCGAGGTGTCCGCAGCGTTCAAACAGGAACATTTCTTTAATTTTTTTTTAAACTACTTCGAAAAAAAATTGAAAATAAAAAACTTTTCCAATCGTTCTGAACATTGTGTTATTTTTCAAAAAAATTGTGATCTCGCCTATTACCAGAATTTTTGCGAGGAATACATTTGTCTTTGTACAACACATAAAATGCAGTCACACCACCATTTCATTAATTTCAGATTATAGCATATTATCCTGGAATAATTATCATCCATAAATTTGTGACTGATGATTCAATCAACTAGATTGATATACACCTGTTACTTTTCTGTTACTGTTACTGTTAGTGGCGGCGATATGATTTTGAAGATACATGTATCCACGAAGGGTGAAAAAGGTATAATGTACAGAATCTGTAATTCTATCAACTTGCTGTAAATTGATAATACTCATACACCTTACAGAACACGAAATAATCACTTCTGGCCATTCTTCATCATATATACATATTACTCCATACCCAATAGAAGTTTCGTAAATAAAAAGCTATCATCTTATCTAGCTAGAAAGCGATAATGAGAAACGCTCCGAATGACTTCGACTTGATATTCATAGTATTCGAAAAAATATTCTAATAAGGTTTGTTTCATTTCTTTTCCAATTTTCACCAAACATTTCCCCATGTGTAGGTTCACTCACTATTCATAGTCTCATATGAATACCAAATATACCATCTTGATACTGGTGAATAATATCACGCGGAGAAACTTTGATGCTAAGAACAACTTCTTGAGTTGAGGAGATAGTGGAGAGAACGTTTGCTTCATACCTTAAATATTCTATAGCATGATTCATAAATTGGTTTGAGAGGGAATCTGAAGGGTTTATATAGCTTTTCGTTGCTGTTTTCATTCCTCGTTCTCAATTGTCCAATGTTTATTTATGCAGACCACAACTTTCAATGAATAAAATAATTCATTGCAGTTTCAGCAAAGGAAAAAATGATGACGATTGTATGATCGAATAACATTATCGATCTGAAGGTATTTTGAACTATACCTAGAGTAAAATTTCCAGGCAGCCATTGCTCTACTGAATTATTTTGATAAATAACAATTCATACGTGCCTGATCATGATGTTATTCGTCTCATTTCATTGGATGAAAGTAAGGCGCATAAAAAGCACCTGGTTATGACGAAATTATTCAATTTATAATGAAAAAAATCCGAATAACCAGATGCAGTAATTATTGAATAATATAAATGATTTAATTCGCCTTGAAAGATTTCCTAAGAGGTGGAAGCTTGCTATTATTGTCATGATTCCAAAAGAAGTACAAATTCCGACTTTCCCGTAAAATCATCGGCCCATTAGTCTGTTCTACAGTTCTACATTCCCAGAGCTCTACCAAACTACAAGCCCTGAAATTGGTTGAGGATTCAATAAAAGCTCAGAATTAACTGAGATGACAGTATAGCCTAAAACTAATTCCATCTACCTTTTAGATTGGAGAAGTCAGTCAAGCCATTCTTTATGGGCGGCACATTTCAGATAAGGAAAAAAAAATTGATTTGGACTCGAGAAAAATTGAAGCCAGTGTCTCTCAGGGGTAATTCTGTCACCTATGCTCTACAGACTATAACTATGCTTTACAGCCTCTGCACGTAAATGAACCGTCAGATGGGGGATTGTGTATTTGCAAAATTCAGGTAATAAATTTTGCATAAGCACATAAGAATCATCTCATCAGGGAAGCCGCCATACTTCACACTATAGACGATTCTACGTATTTCAAACGTCACAGGTACTCTTTGGAGTGAGGGGCTATTTTTTTTGGGAGGTGGAGGAAATCCTTTATGGACAACACCTTGTGGTAGTGTAGGAGCCCCTGACACAGGTTTACCCACTAAAACCTCCACCCGTAGGCTCGTCAAGCTGTGGCCTCCGACGACACTTGAGCCCTCTGACGATTTTTTTTAACGATGTCGCATCCATGGTTCCCCATTGAGTGGCTATTTTGCGGTGCTAGTGGTGCATCTGGGAGGCCCCTATCATTTGATCACTATCCTGAAGAGTCCTCCTCCGATCTCGGAGAACGCTCGGAATCCTAACATGTACAGTGTCCTGAAAGAAACCAAGAGGTCCTCTTTCCCTTTTGGTATTTCGTCTCAGTGGTCATTTACTCCCACGAGTGGGTGAGGGGAGCAAATGACCACTGAAGAGGTTGGTACATTCTCATCAAAATTATAAATGAAAATAATCAGATTGAAAATTCACTGTCTTGATCACCTATTTTATGGTGTAAGAAGCTAATTGATTACACTCGACATTTTGAAAGTCAAAAAAATCCCTAGTAGATCACACGTATCATGAAGAAATACACTAGTTGTCAATGTCAATAGCAAACGTGAATTCAGTATGATGCTTTTAAATTCTGGTGAAGTGAAGACTCAGTATGAATAGAAAGTAGACTCATCTTTTCCCAGGTGGATATTATGCACTTCAACAATAGTAATTCTATCAACACTTATTCCTGCTCATTACTGAGATCACTCAAACAACTTCGTAATCTTCTGTTATTCTATTTTCATGACTTGAGAAAAGATATATAGTGTGTTGTTCTGGTTCGCATGAACTCAACTGAGAAAATACTTCGAATGATGAACATAATTGTTAACACAGGGCAAGTTGCTTGCATCCCATTGAATCTGGAAAAAATATCAAGATAAAAACTATGCCAGAGGTTCGGAAAAACACTGTTTTCCCAGTTGGATTTTGATTTGAACATTATTGTTTTTTGTATGGACAATTCATGGAAATTATCCCAAAGAACCCATTTCTGAAACAGATATTTGAATCTGACTTTTGAAAGAAGTGAATTCACAAATTTTGGAGAGTATGTTTTCATCATTTATATATGTATATGTTATCTCAATTCTGGATATGTCCGAACAACTCTTCTCTTATAATCCCACGAAAGAGTTGATAATGAAATGAGATCGATTCATTTGATAACATGAACAGGATGTTCATAAAATCAGTTGTGGAATCATCTTACACACTATTTGCGAGGTATTTATGTTGAAAAGGGAAACATTCTCAATTGTATATTGGATAAAAAGATTTTTTTGGAAATTGAAAAATCTACGACTATAATGAAGTAACTTTTTGTAATACCAAACAGAAAACAACTACTTCCCCGGCTAAAGCCACGCCGAACATTGAACTACATCTGATAGATATTGTGTGAAGGACCTACATCTGATTTTATGAACTTCCAGTTCATGTTATCAAACAAATCAATTTATCATACCCCATGACAGGTTTTGATGCCAGAAAAACACTGATTTCAAAGTGTCACTCCAAAAAAAAGTATTCTAACATTTTTCCATCATCGCATGGTGAAATCAGTTCTAGAAAATGTGTTTCCGAATCCTTCCGGTCTTCCTGATGATCGCGAAAGCGTGAAATAGATTTTCGTCGACAAATCTATTAGATTGAGTTCCAAGTCCGCCGTGGCTTTAGCCGGGGAAGTAGTTGTTTTCTCTTAGATATTACAAAAAGTTACTTACAGAAAAGTCTTTCTATTCACCAAACTTACTGATACACATGAGGAAATTAGATTTTTTTTCATTTTTAACATCTCGTGGGAATTGATCTTCGTTTCTGAGGTTGATATATCGATTAGAGAGAAATGAAAAGTTCCACGAGTTCGACCAAAATTACTTTTGATAATATGAATCTCGAGAAGAACCACTCATACAAGATTGTATTGCCTTGTACCTATTGGGAATTCAAAATCGGATGCCAGCGCCAGAGTGGCAAAAATGCAAACCAGACATAAGTACATTGTTTGTCTGTTTTCTTAGAGGTTATACACTTGTTTTGAGTTTTCCTCAAAATATTTCCATTCTATTTATTCGTTTCCAATTTCTTTTGTGTAGTTTTATTCATTTCGAGACTCTAGTGAAGTGGTATATTTGAATCTTAAGACAACATCATTTGCAAAAACTCACTTTGAAGGGGACAAAGTATGTTTTATTTGCTTGCAAAAAAAAAATCCGTAGTTTCTGGACAGCTTAGTGAAGTCATCTGTAGTTGTTTTTATGAATTATTTTGAAAAAATGTTACACACTATTTTTGAATGTTCAATTAAATAAAACCAACAAACATTTTTTATTTAAAAAAAAAAAGGAAAACCTTTTTTAATGTTTGAAGTTTCAGCATAGAATATCATTTGTAAATATTATAAGTTGGCAATGCCCCATGACTAATTGGTAAGATAATTAGTCGTGTCTTTTATTTAGTAAATACATAACACTTATCACCTAGATATACATATATAGTCACTCTTCTTCCATACTGTATGAATAATCTTCGGTATGTTGGATAAGACTTCTATTTTTTCTCAACTCTCTTTTCTTTCTTCTCAATTCTGGGAAGGAACTGTATTTTTCGTCAAGATCCCAAAAGCCCGTCGTCCGTCTATAGACTCATTCAATCCTAGATTAGTCTAAACCAGAACGTTACGTTCATTTTCTCACGGAAATTGATGAAAACTTATTCTAGTTCAACGGGATCGTTTTGCCAAGAATCACATTGAGTTACACAACAATATTGATTTGAACTTGAATCACTGATTTTTTTCACTCGAGGACGTACAATAGTCAACAGAACATTCACCAGTCATTAAATGTCAACAATCACAAGAGATTCGACAAGTTTTAAGTATACAATGGCTAAAATCATATAAACATTAATGTTTCAAAAAGTAAACAATGTACCTATGTATAGTTTCAAAAATCGACACCAGAAGGAGTATCCGTTATTTTGAATTCCCAATCAAATGGTTGGTAATGAGTAGTTTCAATTAATCCGACACTTCTCGTTGCACCCGATAGATTAAATTCCTATCCTCCGAAGCGAGTGCCGAAAATGGTGATGTAGACCTCGTTACACAGTGTTATGACGATGAATGAGCTGAGAAATTGGATGGGATGAATTGACAGTGAGGAAATTACTGATAATGTGAATGGTTTGAATTATCTGTGAGTCTATGAGGGGTATTTCGAATACCATGAAATTCCATGGAATTCATCATTTCCAACACATTCATTTAATGGAAGAGAGAATATATTGCTTTCCCGAAAAAGGATTGGTTGATAGGTTAGGTTTTTTCTGCGAGTGGGACGATGATCGCCTCTTCCACTACGACCTACTCAGATCTATTGTGGCTCGATACTAATTGAATTAGACGTTTCGGGAATGATATCAATTTTTTTTACACTATGGATCCGAGTTCCAAAACGATAGTTAATACTAAAGATGAAGTACCTCTCGCCCACAAATCAGGAGTCTACAGAATTTCATGTTCACAACCTGATTGCGTTGCCCAATATGTCGGACAGAGTGGTAGAAAAATTAAAACAAGAGTCTTGGAACATGTTAAACTAATTGAGAGTTCCAGAAACCCACACATAGATGATTATAATAGAAAAAGTTCATTTGCTAACCATATTCTAATTACCATCACAGCTTTGATATTGATACTGATTTAGATATTTTGCACGTTTGCTAAAAAGGTTCTCTACCCAATTTTCTTGAAATTTTTCAGATCAATTCTGCTATAAACAATCCGAATGTTGTTTTTCTAAGCGAACAAGTACAATTTGATTGCCACAAGTTTTTTCCCTTAGGTTTCATTAGATTTATTTCTTGCCTTGATCTCCGATAAACCGATTGCTCTATGTCATTGTAGATCTGGACAGGTGTTATTCTGGTTGTCTCTGTGTTAGGGTATTCCTTTTCTCTATAGAGGTCGCACTTCATGCCTTCGTTGGAATAACTAGTATGTCATAAACGCATTGCTCTTTTATTCAATATACACATGTACACTCTTAGTTATAATTATATGATTTGTTACAAATATGGATAGGTGACAATTGAGCTCGTTGCACAGAATATTATTTTGCTTCCTTTTATCCAATGTTCTATGCATGTTGTTCTCCTGTCATCGCTCCATGGTGGTGTTTTGACAATTCATTTTGCTTGATGGAAGGCCCCTGTGTGCTGTGATTCATCACTCATTGCTCATTGCGATCATTTTCCTCATGTCGTTCATTCCTTTTGGTTAATGGCTTTAGCTCCCTTGTTGAAGAAAAAGGGAAATAATAATTGTTGATTGGAAAACTTTCGTTGTCGTTTGTTTTGAGAATTGAATTCGTGATATATAATTAATGTTTTTACCCATAATGTTTTCTTCTCCATGTAAGTAACACATATGGTTTAGCCCCTTTCTCTTCTTTTATTGTAGAATTTCACATTCAGCTGATTATGAACCTATAGAGGTTCGAAACATGTACTAATCGATGGTTTTCTACCGACTCGCCATCACATAACTAATCGATTGCGATATTAAATTTGTGGAGATGACTTTGAGTTTTTCTACTTCGTAAAATTGAATTAGAGCTCATGTTCAAGTCCCGCGCTTCTGATGAAGTCAGTAATGACGCACTGTGATACCTCTTCCAGGTCTTTGGGTTCTAGCTACCCATAATCCATCCGGTAGAATCCTGTTCGTTCCAGACCCTTGCATCTGCACTGCTGCTTCTTCCTCGTCTTGGCGAAAGCGACACTGTGCTTTTTGAGGATGCTTCCGCAGTCTACAATGACCTGTCAGTAGTTCTGTTATGATTCTCAGGCTTTTCATAGTCAGTTCTAACACGACTGCTGTTCTTTTTTTGGTTTGGTAAAAATGCGTTTGGTCATGTTGTTCGATATTTCAGAGAAGGACTCGGGTCCGATGATCTCCTTCATAGTGTCTTCTATCGCCGGAAGGTCCAAGAACCCATAGCAGAGTTTTTCTGTAGTCCCTGCCTACGCTTTGGGGGTCTTTCACGCAGTTCCTTACTGAACTGGATTTTATGCCAGAGCTTTCAGTGCTGCTCGGTGATGATATTGATCGATTGATCTTTGTTGTTTCTGTTCATAATTTCTTGCAGACAGAGTTCGACTGCATGGAATATCGTGACGTACTGCTCCAGGTTTACACGGAGGTTAAATTCTGTCTGTCTCCATGTTCTGACTCCAACTTCACCTTGCGTTTTGGAGCTGTCTGTCTACCATTGTAGATTGGCCCTCGTGTGTTCTCGTTCTTTCGTTTTCCATCAATCTCTTTCCGGAGGGAGAATCTCATAAGGTATATCAATGTTTTATAGGGGGATCATTGCTAGAATCGGATGGGATTTTATCTCGTTCTCGATGTTGCGACAACTTCCCTCCCCTATTACTCGTTGCCCTCGACAGGTCTCTGTATGCACTCACTTTCACCTCCTTCTCTGAACGAATGTGAAAGGTGGGATGTTGCGGATGATTTCCATTGCTGCTATCGAGGTGGTGGACATTGTCCCTGTTTGATCGATTGTTTGATGGGAATGAATTGTATATAATTCTAAGAGTCTGGAAAACGTGTGTGTATATTATGTGTGAATATGTATATCAGGCCGATTCTACTCAAAATTCTCATTAGGGATTTTTTGTGATTTGATCTCCGTTTTCAACATAACATCACGAGGGTGTTTTTGCTTGAACGAGGGGTCTCAAAGTTTCCACATGCTTAGAAGTTGACGTCTGGGGAACGGTATAGAAACAAAATACTCGTATACAACAACGTTTCCTAAAACTTTCCACCGAAGAGTGCAGGATAGACACTATATTTCATCTTCCAATATAATTGGATTACTAAAGAAAATATACTTTGAGAAATTTATAATGAAAGTAAAGCAACGACCAAGTTGTATATTACATTTGTGCAGGTGACGGACGATACGTATTTGAAACTTCACTCAAGACAATCATCGATTGATATCGTTTTTTACACGGTATTTTTGTCTGTTAAATTGTGCATTTGAACCAGTGATTCGTTATCCTCAGTAATGAATAAAAAGTGAAGGAATGAATGATATCTCTTATAGTTCGTGTGACTGCGGAAGGTGAACAATAAATAAACGAACTTCTGGCATACATACTTTGGAGTTGTTATCCAAGATGTGTGGGTGAAATCAATTAACACAGTTCCAAAGCACTATCCTCGATTAAAAAATTCAGAAATCACACTATAGTTTGGATTAAGGAACAAAACAACGTACGGGTCACTGACCTAGAAGCGTTTTAGGTGAAATAAAACATGTGGTGAGAGTTTGTCGCCATGTTCAACAATTACGGCACTGGTCAAACGTGTAGAATCAACTTCAATTTTTTTTTATAGAATTCTTTTATCTCGTTCTCGATGTTGCGACATCTTCCCTCCCCTATTACTCGTTGCCCTCGACAGGTCTCTGTATGCACTCACTTTCACCTCCTTCTCTAAGCAAATGTGGAAGGTGGGATGTTGAGGATGATTCCCATTGCTGCTATCGAGGTGGTGGACATTGTCCCTGTTTGATCGATTGTTTGATAGGAATGAATTGTATATAATTCTAAGAGTCTGGAAAACGTGTGTGTATATTATGTGTGAATATGTATATCAAGCCGATTCTACTCAAAATTCACATCAGGGATTTTTTGTGATTTGATCTCCGTTTTCAACATAACATCACGAGGGTGTTTTTGCTTGAGAGTTTCCACATGCTTAGAAGTTGACGTCTGGGGAACGGTATAGAAACAAAATACTCGTATACAACTACGTTTCCTAAAACTTTCCACCGAAGAGTACAGGATAGACACTACATTTCATCTACCAATATAATTGGATTACTAAAGAAAATATACTTTGAGAAATTTATAATGAAAGTAAAGCAACGACCAAGTTGTTTATTACATTTGTTTCAGTGCAGGTGACGGACGATACGTATTTGAAACTTCACTCAAGACAATCATCGATCGATATCGTTTTTCACACGGTATTTTTGTCTGTTAAATTGTGAATTTGAACCAGTGATTCGTTATCCTCAGTAATGAATAATAAGTGAAGGAATGAATGATATCTCTTATAGTTCGTGTGACTGTGGAAGGTGAACAATAAATAAACGAACTTCTGGCATACATACTTTGGAGTTGTTATCCAAGATGTGTGGGTGAAATCAATTAACACAGTTCCAAAGCACTATCCTCGAATAAAAAATTCAGAAATCACACTATAGTTTGAATTAAGGAACAGAACAACGTACGGGTCAGTGACCTAGAAGCGTTTTGGGTGAAATAAAACATGTGGTGAGAGTTTGTCGCCATGTTCAACAATTACGGCACTGGTCAAACGTGTAGAATCAACTTCAATTTTTCTTATAGAATTCTTTTTATTTTATAATGATACACTTTTCCTTTTAATCAAATCAAATCATGTCATGAATATCGTTTTCCTTCTTCGTACCCATAAACTATGTTTTGATTTCCATAACAAAACTACAATAATCAATAACGCTGAAATTTACGTGACACTTCTCAATACTCTGGAATGTTATGGCTCTCTTCGGATTATGAATACAATTCGATTCATTAGTGTCATGAATACTTTTTTATATCCAGTTATTGATATACTAAGAGACTGAATTGAGTATTTCATAAATTTCCCGACTAGGATTTAATTTTGGTTGTGATCAATTTCCAACCTTTTTATGACCATATTTCATCAGAGCTGGAATCTTTCCAATGGAGTTATTCCATGAGAAATGGTCACAAATAACTTGTTGTATTATACGTCCCAAAAAACTGCTGGTGTTCCGGACCACTAAGGAAGCCTGATTCCTTCAGTTCCATTCGTATCTATTTTACCAAATGATGTATGCTTTTTAAACACACCAGGGGGTCTATCCTCAAACTACGAATTCGATATGTCACATGGTGACATATTTATATGTTGTATTCTCAAATTCGTTAGTTTCTCGTGATTTTCAGTGGATATACTGATTAATTTAATATCAGCGGGTGAATTTTCTCATTCTTAGCTGTAACCGCAAACATTATGGAGATACAGAATAATGTTGGGAACACAAGGTGTAGCTCCTAACTTTCTCTACAAAAATAGTATGCATCAAAATTAGTAGTACTTCCTAACAATATCAAAATTCCTGATATTTGATCCATATTTGATCCAAGCATGACTCAAAAATCGGACTAACATGGATCCAAATCGTTCTTATTCTATCGACTCAAAAATGTCAATTATTTTATTGATATTTCCTCAGTATCGATTGTAATCGAAATGGAAAGGACGATTTTCAAGATTTATAAAAACCCTGATGCTTGAACTGATTCGATATTGTTCAGATTTTCGAGGGGACACCACCTGTTGCTTCAATAGAGCTTCAATATCTGTGGTAGATGGGGCCGTCCAAAAATGCTTGTTTATATCATCGCTTGATGTCAAAACTCAACTTTTAACATATGCAGCATCTTATATGAATTTATTTTCTATTTTGTCGGTGTCTATGCGTTTTTCCTTCTCGTTGATTTGAAATCTTTCCTATCTAATTTTTTTGTTCGTGTTATAAAAAATAACGCCGTTCATTAGTGCGTGAGGAAGTTTCAATTTTCAAGCAGTGTAGTGTGTAAGGATACGTTTTGTTAAATGGGCCCCGTTTGCATTTTGTGTGGACAGTCTGAAGCCAAAGGCAAGTACAAATATTGAAGAATTAACTAATAATGATGTTTTTATAGCCCATCATATTGTGTGCATTGAATTGAACATTTTCTGACAATTTCAATTCCAATTGTCCGCCTGTCAAAAAAAAACATATTTTCTGGTGGATTGATTTCAAAATATTCTAGTTGCACCACAATAATATAAATGTGGTTGCACATTGAAATAAACCAAAATAAGTACTCACTATTATAAACATAGGCATTCAGATAAACTCAGACTCAAAAGGTCGAAAATACGAAAAACAACAACCACACGATGTTTTCTTTGTGCAATATTCGGAGGCTTCTAATTCTAGTTATGGTTGGTCAAATTTTGTAGGTGTCACTTCTCAACCAATAGCAGGGCTAAAATTAAAACCCGGGAACAGTTCGCCTCGAAAAGAAATATACCCTGTGTGGTCTGTTGTTACAGTTTACTGAATTTGAACTGGATTGAAATTGGCGCCATATGAAACGATTGTAATCTCTATTATCAAGTAGGGCAACTGTCGCCAAGTTGATCCCAAACTTTTACAATCAAGCACCAGGGTTAAACATCTCAACGTTTTTGAACTTATAGGATCGTGTACATAAGAGGGAATGTTTACTTGGTTTACTAGTCATAAGATTTGGCAAATGTGGCCGAAAATTTTGGGAAAATTTGAGAAACTCACCATTATCTCGCAACATGCGATTTCTATTTTCCGTGCAGTGGAGTGAGGAGAGGTAATGGAAAGTTGGGATGAGAGATGGAGATCAGACAATTCAAATTACGAACAAAATTCCTGATAACTTATTATAAAGCAAAGGTTTCTTAAGGCGCTATCTCTGGTTGCAGTTTTGGAACGATACTTGTTTTCATGATTTTTGCACACCTAAAGAGAGAGATCAATAGACCAATAAAAATGGGTCTAACGGTTAAAACAGAATCATACTTGTGTACATTTGATAATGTTGGCCATGTTAATTACGAATTCCCAATAGACAATAGAAACGAAGAAGTGAACGAGAACTGTGTCAAATTACTTAATAAGCAGACATTTTTACCAGAACTGGAGAAAACAATTCAGGAATGTCTTTTTGCCTACTAGAAAATGTAACATATTAGGCATATTTCATCAGATATAGTAAAACCGTAACATGACATGCCGATTGTAATATAAATATTACATATGTAACACACATGGAACAACGCTGACTGCGAGCAGACGAGCCACGCGATAAGAAGAAACAGTGTCATGTTCTCAGAACAGGACGAATGCGCGTGTTTCAGAGCAGTGCCGTTGGACTGCCAGCCGCCGCTTACTGATTTTATACCGTTCACCGATATTCTCCTTTTTTCCTGGCTTCATCCACACGGCATACAATTGTTTCCTTATATCTATACCTGAATATTCTCGAGAACTTCCAGGTAAAATATTCAGAAACGTGAAAGTTATGGATACTTTCAGATTGATTAAGATGATTCCTAACAAATTTATCAACCAAAATGTGTACCCACTCACAGACATTTTATCAGAAATCTTTGAACAAATTTTTCATTATTAATGGATTCTGTATGAACTTCGAAACATGTGGAAGATGGGAGTTTTTTCTACATGTCATGTGCTTTGGATTTGTTTTAAGCAGCTCTCAGTAGCTAGGAACATCTACTGACTAGTCCGGTTATATAACAATTGGGGCTATTTTTCGTTCCCGCTCAATTTCAACCGGGCGTTAGAATAAACATGAAAAATCGCGTGTATCGACATGATTTTTCGCAAAATTTGTGAAAAACCCATTTTTGTAGAAAAAATTACGAGCTACAACATTTTTCCATATCTCCAATGCTCCTGAAGTTTATAGTTTAAAATATGAAAATTCGGAGAGTTTTTGTATTTTTAGCACCGCGGCATAGTAAATAATTGCTTAATGGATACTTTCGAATTCCTGAATCCAGAATTCTAGCTATCTTGAAACTTTTCTCAGGTCAATATCTCTATTGATTGGACTATATAACTTGAATTCCAAAAACTTTGGAATGGAATACATATTGAAATTGCGATGTTTGATACACACAAATTGTCGTATGGCGACTTTGAAGTCGATAGTAATTTGAGAATACGAAATCTAAGAGTTGTGCGACATTTTTCTGAGACTTCTGTCGATGACGACGTTTGTCGTTCGAATTTGGAGAATCGACCCCATAAAACCAAACATACTAAAGAATGATCATCATTTCATGATGAAGTGACAGAAATGATGTATTTGGAAAAGTACTGAAATTTGTTCAATGATGTATGTTCTCCGATTTTTTTTCCGTTTGTGAAAAAAATCGAATCGAATTCGAGGCTCCGACCCACATTATGGCGAATTGAGATCAATAATGTTGATTACCAATTACAGCCGTGTCAAATCACGTGTTAATGTATTTAGTGCAACCACGACTGATTAGGACGTGATTGGGATGTGTCTGGGTTGTATTCAATGGACCCATAATACGGATTAACTAGTCATGCTGTTTCAGTAATTGATGATTGATATTACCCTCGGGATCAAATAATGAATACTGAATATTTCTCTAAATTATTACTAGCAAGTTGATATTGATAACATATTCGTCATGCCAATTTCTTTCTCATTATTACCATCATCTTCAAGTTAACTTCAATAAATATTCCGTTTTATTGATATTTCACCGAATATTTCTTCAATTCACTCGAAAGGTTGAATTTAAAAAACCCATCGAATAAAAACAATGTGTTATATCGAAATGAAATCGGATTACCTAATGAAAATACCTAATAAAAAAACTTTTTAAAGACAGGCTTTTATTCAAGCGGTGTAATGAAACGTATAAAATAAGTTTCTAAACTTATTTTGATTTTATTATTTTTGTTTAATTATTTGGTTTCAAAAAGCTTGTGGCACGAATTGTAATAAAATTAATACTTCGACAAGTTGTTACTTACCAACCAATCACTGCCCAATCAAATAAATTGGTACCTACTTTTATAAACACTTCGCGCAACAAGCTTTTCGAAACCAAATAATTTAACAAAAATAATTAAATCATTGTCAGCATTTTAAACGTTTCATTACACGGCTTAGATGAAAGCTTGACTTCAAAAAGATTTTTTAATAGTTATTTTATTTCCTATGATTTTCTTTGTGTTGTTCCATCTAGCTTATGCCTGTGGCTTTGCCCGCTTCATGTTATCCTGCTTTCTATTATTCCGTTTCCCATTATTCAGTTTCCTGTTATCCCGTAATCCCGTTATTCCGGTATCCCGTTACCCCCTAACCCGTTTCTCGGTATTCCATTATCCCGTTATATATATATCCCGTTATATATATATATATATATAGAGAGAGAGAGAGAGAGAGGGAGATTCTTGTTTTCTTGAAACTTAAGGTTTCTAGGGGATTTACTTCATAATTCATTTATTGATGTCGACGTTTTGACGGGGGGCCCTTATCATCATCAGGAGGTGGAGGCGTTTACAGCTCAGATTCATAGTGTCTCATTTTTGTATGGTTAGTTTTGTACATTTGGGATGAAATTAGACCAGCATTTCTCTCTTTTTTCATTTTTCATCATTGTTTTTATTTTCACGCGGTAAAATGGTTTTTGGCGATTTTTGGAGACTTCCTTTTGAATTCTTGTGTATTGGTGTGGTTTTCTATGTGGGAGAATGGTTATTTTGATCAAAGTCTCAAAAATATAAAGTCTTCAAAGACCATTTCACCATTCGAAAATTGAAACAATAAAAAAAAGATGCTGGTCCAATTTCATCCCAAAACAAACCTATGATTTTGAGCTGTAAATACTATGATTTTTAACTGTAAACGTCCCCAATTTTTTATGAAGACGACCCCCCTGTCGAATCACTCTTAAGGTGTAATTCAAAAGCAACAAATTGCTGCAACTGAAAGATACCTCAATAAACGTATTTTCACCCTGGTATATGTATCGAGAGATATACAAAATCCAATCCGAAAACAGCATATCAATAAAACTATTTCCTTTGATACACTCGTGGTACGGAAGCTATTAAAACCATGATCGGTTTGGCAGTTCCACACACTCGCATACGGATCTTTATATCAGAATCCAATTCCACACATCCAATTTGAACATTTCTCATTTCCAAACGAACGAATCGAAAAGCTACTCACATAAGTTTCAATCAAATCGCTTCTGTGCGGCACGAAATAGTTGTGATCCTCCATTTCCCTTCTCTTCTTCACCCGGATAAAATGTTCTGTGGCACTGAGATTCTTTCTGGCACATGCACTTGCTAGGAATTCTTCCACAGACATGGAGTCTCGCACGTAAACGGTTGCCATTACCGAGTCCGGCAAAGATACTTTGACGGTTTTTTCTGATTCGTCACGAGAGTTTATCTGAAACAAAAATGATTGCAGGTGAGGGATATAATTCACTCAGTTTTCTGTGGATTCAACTCATAGAATGTCAGATATATCAATTTCACCGATATTGAAGAATACTTTCGCCATCGCGTCAATAAATAAATTTATGAGGGTAATTCATGGTATGAAGAGGGAATTTGTACACTCATCAACTTCATAATGATGAAAAAAATTTTGTTTCTGAATATGATGAAAATAAATGAATGAAACAATGTGACTATAACATTTTTATTTTGTACATTGACTTATCAGTTCTAGGTGCAGGAAAGTGAAAGTGGGTCCACCAGGTAACCCACTGCATAGTTTCTTTCTCTATAGCTACATCAAAATATTGTGGGTTGCAGAATAGTTGTACGATATGAATTACCGATTATACCATTGTGGTTAGATTACATTTGATAATATAACAAAAATCATCACATCACCTGAATTGGTAATATAAAAATTTGTGCGTGCTATTTTACTACCTCAACAGCTTCACAGCCACAACAGACATCGGTGACTGTTGCTAAATTTTTCTCGGGCCACGACGGACACCAGTGCTTGCTCGACTTCTAAAAGTATATATATACCTTTGCCACAGATCTAAGAGGCTCTTTATAAATGCTAATCCCATTATCTTATGATGGCCTATTGGTCGGGGTGTGATATTTAATAAGAAAGGGTCGAGGGACTCTAGGTACGGATTTAAAAATACGTAAATAATCTTGTATATTACACTTTTATGTGCAAATTAAAATTTGTCAACGTAATTTGATAATTATGACTGATTCGATTGATTTTTAACCCCTTTTTATTAGATTTGGATTATTTTATTAAATAATTTTCTTAAAATAATTAGGGCATGCTCAAGTTTTCATGCTGATTTGTGGTTTTAAAATTCGGTTAGCAGTTTGTATTTGAGTGGGATACACTTCTACCGTTATCAATAGCAATTTGTTTAATTATATTTGATTCTGTAACATTTCTTATTTATATGCTCTATGCGTGATTCATTCACTTCTCTATTGAAAATCTGTTACATTACATATTGAAAATCTTAGCGACATCTAACCGTCGGTATTGGAACAATCATTACGGCTAAGAGAAGAAGAGCTGTCGCAAATGATCTGACAGTACGAGGATACTTAAGACGATGCATGTGACATTCTCGGCCCTTTTCTGATCTTTCGGCAATTAAGATACATTGTTTTCCTGAAGCTTGTCGAACATTAAAGAGTAGAATATGCCATGTTGAAATAATTCAGTGAATCAGAGCATTTTCCTTTCTCCGCGAATATGAATTCAGAATCAGTGAATAGTGATATCAAGGAAGGTACGTACTGAGAACTTATGTTTGAACCGTAGATATTTTAAAAATGTCACACTCAAATAATTTTCAAGAGAACGTTAGATAATTCTTCACAAGGGAAGAATCTGAAGTTATCTTCGCATTTTGGTTATGAAAACAGTAATTAGGTTTATTTAGGTCAATCTGACTAAAAATAGCAGTGTCGTTCACTATATATTTTTGAAGAATTCTGTCAGGATTACGAATCCCACATGTATATATTTTTTATGAGTTTTTATATATCTTTGGTATGGTTCCATATTTGGTAACAATAATTACCGAGCTGTGATTTTGATGTGGATGAAATGATCTAATATGTATATTTCATGTATAAATTTGGTACTTGGAATTTAGAATTTTCTTTGAATTTTCAGAAACCTTTTTGAAGAAGTATTTGACGGCTGGTCAAACATTTATTCTCATATACGTTTCTTGAATATCGCTGAAATTGAAGTCATTTTCGTAAATCAAATTCAACAAACTTGATTGTCTCAAATTTTGATTTTTAATTATTGATAACGAAATATCTTGGCTGTTCAAGATCAGAGAAAAAATCATCTCTTCCATATATGAAGCAAAGATCAATTTTTTTAATTCATAAGAATTATCAATAATAGTTCTTCAATTTCAGTATTGGATATTATTCATTTGTATACTCAATTAATTTTAAGTAATAATCTCTTGATGAGATTACACTCAACTGTAACAACAATGACTTGAGGAGTGCATTGAAAAGATTCCAAGTTTCAAGAAATAGATTTTTTGTATATCAAACTCTGATACAAACAATATTGTTTTCATGTGAAATCGCTGAGAACACACTTGATGGATCAGAAGCTGATGTTCGTGTTAACCTGATCGGTAGCCCAGCTGCTATAAGTACCCCCTGATTGCGAGCCAATTCACTTCGTGGAGTTTAGCTAAGTGCTAGACAAGGAAAAATACAATCAAGGTACATCGTCATCGAAAAAACCGACAGTTCAGCAAAACAAAACAATATTAGTTTTTTTTACATTGGAATAAGAAAATAATTTTTTGAATTCAAATGTTCTGAGTTTGGAAGAGATTAAAATTTTGTAAATAGATAATTATAAGTTGGTATTTGTTTTATTGTTGTAGTTATTTACAGAAGGAAAGTTAATTGATGTGCAATCGTTATTGAATAAGGTTTTGGATTTTTGTCCTAGTTTAAATAAAAATTCTGGCGTCCATTCAAATTTACAATTTCTAAAACTTTGCTTGAAATATAAAAAATTTGAAACTAGCAAAGCGGTCCAAAGAACTCCACACCGCTCTTCACTGAATAGTCTGGGCATTCTATTTCAACAAATAACTAGAATTAACATTACAATTTTTCAATTAATTTTTCTTCTGAAACCAGAATATTAATTATTATATATATCAGAACATTTCGAAATATTATATATAGGAAAAAAAAGTTCATAAACTCGACCTTCTAGAAAGTTTAGAAATTATTGAATGCAAAAAGTCGCATTATTTGCTTAGTGACCAGATCAACTCAAATAATTCTCCTTCATTCATCGGTAGGAAATAATGTGTCGCTAACTTCGAATTCTTCTGTGGTAGCTTTGATTCAGTCAGAAATGCAGAATATTCCAAATAAAAACTGGGAAAATTGTGTAGCGCATGTACAAAAATTAGAAAAATCATATTTAAATATAGATCAAGTTTCCAGAGAAAAAATTGTTGTGAACTTGCATGACGATAGTGACAGTGAAACTAACTTTAAAATTTATTAATTATTTTTATGACACTCAATTTTATCGTATTTTGGTTTTACCTGTTGAACTCAATTAAAAAATTTCATTTATTTTTCCACCATTTTTACAACAAATACATAATTATGTCAACAATTCAGACCCGTTTCACAAATGACCGATGATCAGGACTGACCCGTTCAATCCATTGTTCTAAATTGATCGTTCACATGTCCGCGTACCATCGGTCGACCATTAAAAAACGTACGGGCGTCAGTCCAGCCTGTAGCCTGAGCCATTTTATTAAATAGAGATTTCCACATGCACGCGTATCATCAGTTGCGGTTTCGATGCAGTATTGTCACGTTGCTATTGAGCGAGTTTTGAAACGTTTTCACTGTTTTTTTGTGTGTTGCAACAGAAAATGGCAAGTGGTACAGAAAAATATCGTTATGACACTGAACTATTAATAACATCACAAGAACAAAAATAATATATCTGAGATACATCTTAAAAAATCGTGATGTAAAAAATAAAGCTTGGGAAGAAGTGGCTGAAATATTGCCGAAACAATTTGGAAAATTAGCATACTGAGCAAAACCACATGCAATTTCTAGCAAATGGTTTTTTTGGCCTTTGTAGACATAAAGGATGAACCCGACTACTTCTGGAGTTTCGTTTCTTTTTTTTCCTTTCTATTAACCTTTTTACACACAAAGCGACAACAACGCGATGCTGTGTACTTCTCACATCATGTATGTGAGAAGTACACAGCATTGAAGACTGATGAAAATGCGTTTGTGAAAACAATTTAATGCCACTGATGATCGGTGGCGACCGAAATACTGGCTAACGTTTCGACGGGGGTTCCCTCGTCTTCTTCAAAGCATATTTTGGATTCTTTAAGCATGCTCTGAAGAAGACGAGGGAACCCCCGTCGGAACGTTAGCTAGTATTTGACTATAAAAATAAAGGAAAAAATTGAATGAAAATGTTCTAAATACATAGCGATTGATTTGTTGAAAATATAAACAGGATGTTCATAAAATCAGATGTGGAATCATCTGCGACTGAAAGATAAACTTTAGTCACTATCTTCCATCGTCAAGATAACCTCTTGTGGGGTATTCATGTTGAAAAGGGAAACATTCTCAATTGAATATTGATAGAAAGATTTTTCTGTGAATTGAAAGATCCACGATTTTAATCGTGGATCTTTCAATTCACAGAAAAATCTTTCTATCAATATTCAATTGAGAATGTTTCCCTTTTCTACATAGCGATATTCATTACGAACCAAAACCCCAAGAATCACCAAACAAAACATACTCCGAAGGTTCGAGAATCCACATAATACATATACATGTATATATGTATATATATATATATATATATAAATATATATATATATATATATAGAGATAAAGAGAAATTTGTTACGAATCCAAGAGAGCTCACCATCCGCCAACAGCTGTTTCATGATTTCCCAATCATCAGGACAAGTACGAAAATGTGAGAAGCATCAAATTATAGATAGTGACACCTATAATATGTGCGGCGAAGCTTAGACCTAATGTCGTGGAATTTTAGGGCACGAAATTTCGTGCACATTAACAGGTCACCAACAGATGTCAGCATAGGTCAACCCACGGCACCAATAGTCGTACTCCTACTGCGTTCAGAGTAACGCAAAAAAAATAAGGAGATAAAGAGAAATTTGTTACGAATCCAAGAGGGCCCACCATCCGCCAACAGCTGTTTCATGGTTTCCCAATCATCAGGACGGCTTGTGGTCTCTTTCAAACTCGTATCAAATATCTCATAGTGTTGATACCTACCGGCAAGTACGAAAATGTGAAAAGCATCAAATTCTAGATAGTGACACCTATAATCTAAGCTTCGCCGCACAGATTATAGGTGTCACTTTTTAATTATTTTTTATATATATTTATATATATATATATATATATATATATATATATATATATATATATATATATATATATATATATATTGTTATGGTTTGGGAATTTGGAAATATATATATTTTATTATTGTTATAATTAATATATTTTTGCACCGCGTTGGGCGACAATTTGATATGGTTTGATATTTTGTAAAATGTATGAATTGTTAACTTAAAATGAAGATAGCTAATTATTTTTAGTATTCTTTGAGAGCCAAATTTATATGATATAAATAGATATTTCTGACCCTGTAATAATAATTGTCAGCGAACGTCACTGTTCTCTCGTCACGCTACCAACAATTATTATTTTCTTCGCCACAGCTAACAAACAGTCGGTACGCCCTTGTCTCATATAGTCGGTTCAAAAGGAATTTGGCCACTGGTGGCTAACTTCAGTTTACTGAATGATCTTAGTTATGTTAGTTGATCATTGTGAGAAAATAAACAAACCAAATATCAAAAACAATTATCTCCTTTATTCAGGAAGACTTAAAAATACCTGGCCTATGGGAAATAACTTATGCTAGAGTGAATCAAACAATTATTCACGGATACTCATAAAATGCATATCATGGATAGATAAACAGAACCTCACTTTCTCTGTGAGAGTAATTTTCTGTTATTGTTCATAAGAAGGTAACATAGAGTTCATCGATTGTGAAAAATGTTATTTGTGAAATAGTTCAGGACCGGGAAAGCACTATTAAAGGTTTTATACCTGGTTGGAACTGTTGGTGTTCACAACTATACTATAAAAACAGGAAGTCTCCTCTCTCCAGCCTTCGTTAGGACTGCAAAAACCATGTGTCAGGAACGTATCGATGCGGGACTCAGCTTTTGGAATCGTGGATATATGATATCATTAAGGTAATCTTGTTTAGTTAAGCAAATGATGGAATTATTCCATTTTTCGTTTAGTGAAATTTTGTGCGTGCTTCCGCTTTGGAAAATATTTTCGATCTCCTCGAAGCTTTGTTTTTCCGTCGCTTCGCAACATCTTGCCCATGTTGTTGTTCCATTTGAAATTTCGAATTCGCGCACCAAATTGTCACTTTGCACTGTTTATATTAATGTTGCACAATTTATACACACAATTAAATTCCCATTCTTATCATTAATTACAAGTTTGAATAATAATTGCTTATGATACCTTCTCTTTGCCATTCTCTCACAATTTCCAACTTTTCATTTGATCATCTCTTCTCTGATTGGCTATCTTTCATAAAGACGTTTGCTGTTCTCTCATTGGCTAACTTTTAGTTTGCTACAATTTCATGTACAGAGTGTTTCAAGTTTATAAATGTGTTGATTACTTTTATTCATGATAATTTTGTAAATCTTGACTTTTAATTGTCTTTTGAGCAATTATAAGTTATGATAATTTTGATAGTGTATATAATTGACTGTTTTATAGTACTTTGACATTTCTATCTATCCATATCATACCTAGGCTCATAAAATACATTGAATTTTAAAAGCTATTTACAACAAACTCTTGAAATTGATAATTATTTATTATTTATTCTTTTTGTGGCTTTTTTGTCTTTTAAAATTTACAACTGGCATAACATAACATAACAATATATATATATATATATTATATATATATATATATATATATATATATATAGTGTAATCAGACCTCTTCCACACCCATGGATGACGGGTATATAATGCCATTTTTATAAAAAATTCAATGTTTAAAAATGGAAATAGCTATTTTTAATACAAGTGAGTAAAGCGTAGCATTTAATCACGAGCCTGGATGATAGGAGCCCGAGCAACGATGCTGCGAGTGCCTCAACCAGGCGAGTGTTCAAATGCGCTTTACGTACATGTTCGAAATCTGTTTTTTCCTTTTTCGCAGAAATTCAAAGAAATTATTCAAAAAGATAACACACATGTATTGATTTATTATTCATTTGATCATTACAAATATTAGGAATTGATTCATGGAAAAAATTACACTAATATTCAACAAATCATACTCGAATAAACCTATTCATTAACAATAAAACAAAGTTTCTCACGTTGTAACTCGTATGTTATATTATGGCTAATTATGAGGGGGGAGGGAAGTAGCTCGAAATGGTTCGTGTGATATACACACTGCCGGTGCATTGCCGAATTTGGTCGACCTAAACGGCCACACCTTATGCACCTGCGCCAGGAATGGCTCTGATTGAATTACAATGGAATTCCAGGAACAAATATCTCATATGCACCTAAAACAGAAACAACGTTGCCTTTGATTAAAATTTTAAGTTGGAAAAAAATGAAAGAGCGTTCTGCGGATTGCGAAGTGATTAGTATTGTATATCCATACATGTCATCGCCTGAAGATAATACTCCTTTGAGGGTTTCACTCCGTGTTTTCCGAAAATACTCGTAGTGACATTAAAAACACATTAGGCTAGCTAATGCCGCCATTATTTGATGTGACATCGTGCAAAGCATTCTCTTTCGGAGCCCATAAATTGTTTCGCTATTCCGCCGTTCAAGTGAGCTGGCGCGAAATTACACGAAAACAAAAAACTAATCAAGTACACGTCGACATAGGCATGGTTCCACATATTTTCCACTTTGTTTTATACGCAAGTTCGCAGATGTTTGGATGCTCTGTTACAGTTTTCGCCAAAATTGTTTGATGTATGTTGGGAGGAGAAACAGGTGTTTTTTTTCCCTCGTTATAACTAGAGATGACGCTATTCTGTGAGACTGTAGCCGAACAATGATGGTTATTTTCTACACAAAACCCAAATTATTTTCGATTGAACTTTTGAAAATATTTCTTCTCAAATAGTTCGTGGGTAAGGGGACAGGTACAAGAAAACAACGGAATTTTATGACAACGTTTCGTCTGTATATCTGGATTACTTTGAGGCTACAATGAGAGGAGCATAATAAAAAAGTATTTTTTTAGAATAAAAAATAATATAGACTATAAAATAACAACAAATATAAAACAATTTTAGGAAAAGTGCGATATTAAAACACGAATTAAATAAAAAAAAATAGGTAAAAAACGACAAATTTTTGTTCTTATTTTCGGGAACTGGTGGGCTCAATTTCATTTGAAGCATTGGCCAGCTATTGAAGATATATCACAGTTTTTTCCGATTCTAGTGATCTCTGTCTGTTCCCAACAAAAAGTAAACCGTTTTTATTCCAAAAACTATCACAATATCCCACAATGAAACCGATATGCAAGGGTCATTTGAGAAAAATATAATCTATACGATTATAAAATTGTAATTGATGGGGTGAGAAGCCAAGAGGTATAGAAAAGTTGAGTTATGTGCTGGTATATATAGGGATTACGCTAAGAATATAAATGGGACGATAATTACTTATGTCAGATTTAGAGTAATATATGAGATTTTCCAGTAATCCGGAAATTCGCCTGATAATAGAGACTCATTGAATATATAGTAAAGTGGGCGAGATAAAATGAAGCTAAGTGGTTTAATAAAAGTAGGGGAAATACCATCAGGACCGGAGCCTTCATGAGTATTGAATTAGACAGTTCTTCTTTTGATAGTTGGACACAACCACGGATGTAATGTGGGTATCATAAGGATGCAAGGAGTGATTTGAATAGACAGAAGATAATTGATTGGCAAAAAGGTTGACGATATCAATCCCATTGGAAGCAGTACGATCACCAAGATACATTGTATCAGGTATAGTGTTATTTTCCCTTTTGCCGCTTACAAATTTTCAAAAGGATTTAATATTATTAATAATTGAATGGTCAGTGCGTTGAATGTGATCTGCATAACACTGTCTTGATAAAAATTCTGGAATACATTGCGCTCTTGAAAAACTTGTGCGCTGATTTCTTCTCATAAAGTAATTTC
Organism: Gonioctena quinquepunctata; assembly: GCA_018342105.1. Classification (NCBI taxonomy): domain Eukaryota; kingdom Metazoa; phylum Arthropoda; class Insecta; order Coleoptera; family Chrysomelidae; genus Gonioctena; species Gonioctena quinquepunctata. The sequence goes on from JAFIRS010000092.1 coordinate 736,269, forward strand.
TTCAGCTCAGGGGAGTGCCAACATGGAAATTTTTTTTGACAGATTTTTTTTTGCGGAACAAAGCGATCAATGATGGAATAAAGAATGTCATAAAATATAGAGACCATATCAGAGAGCTCTTTTCCATGGAATGTACCATCCCAGTCAGTTGCTTCAAGGGAAGAACGAATTGCTGCAAAGACAGCGTGAGAAAAGTCATATTATGTTTTACTTTTGTATCAGTTTTTGTGTCCGATATGCACAATGTTCCCAAATGGGAACGTAAGAAAACGTATTTAAAAAAAAAATATTTTTCGTGTATTATCTTTACCAAAAGACGTACTATGGACTTTTTTCGTTGCAAAATAAAATTATGTGTAATATACGGTTGAAATTTCAAACACATAATTCACCAAAAAATATATACTTACAACTAGGACCACAATAAAAACAATAACAACACCTTACAGGGTGTCACAACATAATTGTTCATGAGAACTCCGGGCCCCCTGTCCTCTCGGGCCCCGGGACATTTGCCCCCCCCCTCCGCCCCTCTCACCGTGCCTTGCCCGATTCCATTGAAAATTGATTTCTAGGGGTTTTTGGGGTCGGACATCATGATGTTGTGAAAATCCATAAATTCAAGATGGCGGCTCCAAGAAGGCGACGTGTTTTGTTATTATGACCCCATTTCATTCAAAATTGGTATGTGGGTTTTTTTGGGGTCAGAGATTATCAATTTTCGTCAGAATTTAATAAGATGATGGATTTCCTGAATGACTTAAGAGAATTGAATAAAAATAATGAAAAAATATGCAAATGCAATAAAAAGAAAAGAATAATTTGTTTAATTGTTTGATTTAGGTTATTCTGTGAGTAGCAGATTTAAAAGCTTTCCGCGACTATAAAATAGGTATTCTTGCGTGGCAAGATTTTGAATCTGCTACTCACAGAATAACCTAGGTAAGACAATTGAATGAATTATTTTGGCCTGTTTAGTACATTTGTATAAAAGCTTGTCTTGAAATTTTTATTTAATTTTTTTTAAATCACGATTATCACGACGGCATGAACTCGGAGAATTACGAAAAATGGTTGCGAGAAAAATAAATACCTAATTCACCTCCCATATCAGTGGTGGTCAATGATGATGAGCCTTATCATAATATTTGAGTAAATGAAGCTCTCAATCCAATTCCCTAAAGGCGAAAACGATGCAATGACTAATTGAAAAAAATTGGGAAAAGGAGCGCTTACTTGACATTACGACGACGAGTCATTGATGAACTATTCGAGTGAATTACTACAATCATTTTAGATATAGGTAATAAAAACTCTGTATATCAATTTTTTTTTTCATTTCAGTATGAGGTATATAAGTTGGTTTTCTTAAATACTTTTTGGATTCTGTGAAGTAAATACAGGTAATATACAATATTATTCAAGCTATAAATGTACTGCTTCAGCGAACGCCACTGAATAGAGTAGCTCTCAAAGGATGAGTTACTTGTGAAAGTGACCGCTTCGTATGGCCGTTGTTCCCCCATTCAGAAACGAATGAGTTATATACACCTCAGAAGCAAAAAACTATTATATCTCCTTTCGAGTCGAAAAAATTGGTAGGCCGTGTATCAACATTAAAAATTGGTTTTTTAGATATTTTGGTGAAATTGATATATCATACTCCTCTCATTTTCAAAAATTTGCTGCGAGATTTTCAAAAAAATTACGATTTACTCAATTTGGTGAAATTGTTAGTCGGATATCAATTTTCAAAATGATAACATTGGTGCGCTATATCTAAAAATTGGCAAAAAGGCGGTAATTAAAATATTTAATAGTTCATGGGATAAATGCATACGTATGAAAAAATGAAAAGATGTTTTATTTTATTCAATTTTTGGAATGTCCATGGAAAGCTGATTTCAAAAATATATCACACATAGGGTTTGTATACAGTGCGTCCGTTAAATAAAGTTCCATCGTAAAGTAGTGGATAAATCCGTAAAAAATTTAAAGAATAATTTTTGGAAAGAACGCTCGAAGCCGTCGAATTTTATTTTCATTTGGGCATTCTTTCAAATTCAATTAATACATACATAATGATTCGTGTAGGAGAAATGACGTCATCGGTATTTTTTAAATAGCAACACCATTTTTCAATACGGAATGAGTATGGGTGATATGAAAATAAAATAAGAAAAACTATTTTGAAATATAAAAATACTAAATTTAATAGCAATGATATCTTCAAACAACGATCAAATTGAATTTTCAAATTGTGCACTGTTGCTATCTGACAGTAGCCGAGACAACAAAAAAAATATTTTTGAACATTGTCAATAATTGAGGTATACATTGTATCTCGTGACGAATTCTTGCTTTTAAATCTTCTAAATTCTCCGGCCTATTACACTTTACGCTTCAAGTATTCCCACAAGAAGTAATCAAGTGGTGTTAAATCTGGATATCTAGCTGGCCACTCAATCGGTCCCCTTCTCTCTATCCAACGATTCGGAAACACCACATCTAAATAGTCGCGGACAGCTGCTGCATTATATGGAGATGCACCATCTTGTTGAAAGAATAAATCAGTTCTCAGAAGATCAGGTTCCTCTAGATCTGGATACAAAGCTATCAGTGCAGGAATAAGGTTGAATCGAAGAAAATCCAAATATATTGCACCAGTCAGGTTCACGTCAAAGAAATAGGGACCCAGAATTCTTCCGTCAACTATGCCCCACCATGTGGATTTTGAGTGTGATACTCTGTAGATTTTGAGTGTGATACTCCATCGGGGATTTTTGGTAGCCCAATAACGGCAATTTTGCCTATTGACGTGGCCGTTCAAAACAAACGTGGCCTCGTCAGAAAAAAATTTATTTTTCACAAAATTATTATCATTAGTGCATAGCTGTTGCAGTTGTTCATTCAGCTCATACCACCACCACCATAAGGATGGTGCTTTGCTTTTCTCAGAATTTTGTCGACTATAGACACTGCCATATTGAAGTCAGAAGCCAATTGGTTGAGTGTTGTGTCATCATTTTCGTGCACTGCCAACACAAAATTAAGCTAATCGTCTTCTGGTGGTGAGGGTCGACCAGATTTAGGAAGATCACGGACATGCCCAAATTTCCGGTATTTTGACTAAACTTTGCTCATCATGCTTTGGATAACAGGTTGCCGATCAGTAAGAATTGCATTGAACAATTCAACTACTTCTCTCTGTGTGCGCATTCTGTCTCCAAATCCCATCATGCAAAGAATTTCAATTCTTTCTCGTTCATTTAATCTTATCATTTTCCATGAAATGACAAAGTTACTACTCAATCATGTATCGACAAACGATAAGATATGTTATTCTTAAAAGAAATAACTTCACAAAAACTATCCAGCAATAAAAACAAAATTCTGGTCGATATGGCTTCTGTCAAGTTATGGAAATAGTCAGATAGCGAACGGTGCACAATTTGAACATTCAATTTGATCGTTGTTTGAAGCTATCATTGCCATTGAATTTAGTATTTTTATATTTCCAAATAGTTTTTCTTGTTTTATTTTCATTTAACCCTTACTCATAATCACCTTTTCACATTCCGTAATGAAAAATGAAGTTGCCATTAAAAAAATACCGATGACGTCATTTCTCCTACACGAATCATTTTGTATGTATTAATTAAATTTGAAAGAATGCTCAAATGGAAATAAAATTCTACGGCTTCCAGCATTCTTTCCAAAAATGATTCCGTCAATTTTTAACGAATTCATCCACCACTTTACGAGAGCACTGAATTCAACGGACGCACTGTAAACAAACCGTATATGTGATATATTCTTAAAATAAGCTCTCCATGGAGATTCCAAAAATTAAATGATATATAGGGTGTTCCATTTGAAAAAATTGTCGAGGACGTCATCAGTCAAACGTGGATCACCCTGTATATTTAATTTTCCCTTATAAATGTGGCAAATTGAGATTAAAAATTGAACTGTTTCAGGAAATTCCTCAGAAATGGATATTTTGGCTAAACTTTTTTTCATTCAGTACTTTACGAAAGCACAGTACAAAATTGTAACAGTAATTTTTATTTTTGATGTCAACGTTTCGACGGGGGTGCCGTCGATTTATCAGGAGGTGGAGGCGTTAACAGCTTAGGCATTTGGTTTTGCCTCCACCTCCTGATGAAGACGAGGCCACCCCCGTCGGAACATCGACATCAAAAATAAAAATTCTTGTTAGAATTTAGTACGAAGTCGTTACAGGAACCATAATCTCCACGAAAAAAGCAATCCTAAAATATTCACAAAAGTTCAAGAAAATAAAATATCTAAACAAATTTAAAACTCTGCTCTTGCCCATTTCAACACTCTTTGGGAGGAATTAACTTTCCTGCGATTTACCAACATTGATTCTCGTAATAATTATTCAAGAAACACTCATTCAGATTTGTGAGCCTTGAACCTTATGTAATAGTTATCGATTCGTTTGTTTTCAATAACCAACCGCTTATTTTGAGAATACACCCTTTTATATCTGTACTCAGAGATCTGCATTTCCTATGAAAATAGAGTAGGCAACCCTAGACACATAATTGGGGGAGTTCTTCCATTGTTATGAGAAAGGCCAAATGTGCGTTTAGCGATTTCTTTCCAAAATCTATCCGCAATCAACAACAGCATATTGAGCATATTGGGCGTTTCAAATATTCTTTTATAATCGAGTTCATTGATTTCTTCAAAATACTCACACAATTAAAATCTTCCTGTAGAAACACAAAAATTTTGATAGCTCAAAACTCAACGGACGAAAATAACTGACCATCCCACGGATGGTCTTCGGGATACTAACTCAATGTGAGGGTTAAGACTGAAATATTTTGTTTCCAATCTCCCATTTCAATTAAATAGCAAATGATGATTTTGAGAGTGGAGGAGATGGACGATTTTCCATTTCCGTTTTACGCTATGTCGGATATAGTCCCAATATGATTTCGAATAATCAATATAGAAAATTATTTTGGAAGCATTTAGATTTGTATAAGATACAAAGTGGAATTCTCAATCCAATAGATTTAAAGTTCTATGTGATGATTTTACTCTATAGAGGATGAAGGGTGTCTCAGGAATATTTCAGGAATTTTTTGAATTGACTGAAATGATAATATGATAATGGTTTTTATATAGTTGGATTCAACAGGAATCGGGACCAGGGAGTAAAACTAATTTAATATCGCCAACGTTTCGGAAATATTCAATCCCTTTTTCAAAGCGGAAATGACAATATTCATGTATAGCAGATGAAAACGGAGAACATATCTATGACCCACCTTTTTTAAACTAAGTTTTTCCTGCTTATGAATTCAACTGTTGAGTAATGGTAATCGGAACGAACTCCTGTCGATAAACACATTGGTAACAAAATTTGGGGGGGTTGTGTATTATAGTTCAATTTACATTTTTTGACATATTTACTTGCTTCGCCGTACTTGCAGTTTGACCGGAAATGACCCCAACCTCCGATTTTTAAATGGGACATCCTATATATTATTACTTATTTCGATCGAGAATGACATTCTAAATCCAACAACACCTCACTTGTCAATATTTGACAAATACAGTCATTTTTATTCCATTTTTTAATTCGATCTAGAATGCCATGGATCGTGTGAATCGCTTCATTCTTGATTAAGTAACATGGAAAATATACGACTTTGAGGCTTACACCTTCACAGTCTTTCTTAGAATCATTTAAATGTCACAAATATGAATTTTTCAAGTTAACTTGATTTTTCCAAATGGAAAGGGCGTGGTTCGTCGGCTTTTTGAAAGATCATTTTTATACGAATGATTTGATACCACACACTTTCATTTTATTTTCACTATTTTTCCGAATAATTGCAAGAAGCGATCATACCTAATAACGATAATACGTATTCGGTATACTTATGCACTAAGTCCTGTTATTCTAGTTATCCGTGACAAACAATTGAAGCTGTTGCTAAGACTACCTAAACAAATATGCTGATAAATATGCTGTCACTTTTAAAAATTCATTTGTTGCGTGGTTTATAATTTGATATGGAAAATTATACTAGAATCGAGAAAATTGACATGTTGCTAATTTACGAAGAAGCAAAAAAGAATGCAACTGATGCAGCTCGAATTTATGCTCAGAGTTTCCCTAATCGTCGCCATCCCACTCGGCATTATTTTCTAAAACTGGAAAGGAAAATGCGAAATGAACCAGAAAAACATACCAATAACTTCATCGTCAGTGAAGAAAAAGAAGTAGGGGAGGGTCCTGTACCTTGAGCCGTCCTGTACCTCGAGCCAGCCGAATAACTGTTGACATTTCTTCCTATAAGAGTTGGCAACACCCTCGACTGTCGCGAGTGTGACTACGATTGGTATCATCCAGTCAGTTATAGTTAAATGAAGTCGACACCTGTTATTGGTGAAAACTTTGATTTTGCGTCTTCAAAGTAAGTTTTCAATTTCTTAATATTCATCGTTTTTTAGGTCTTAATGAGATATAATTTCAAACTATTTACGGCATGTAATAGTGAGTTAATACTCAACATATTCAGACACTTTTCCTAAATTTCAGTTTCACGTTTTTAGGTTATTTTATTTCATTTATTTCCTTGATGCACTGTCTTGTACCTTGAGCCGGTATGGGGCATGTTCCTTGGGCCATGGCCCAAGGTACAAACTTAGAAAAATTAACATTTTTTTTTCATTTGCAGATGCCTAGAAGTAAAAGTGGTGTGACTAGGCAGGGACCTTCTGATGTGCAAGTAAAAAAGGCTTTAGCTGCCGTTAAAGATGGCATGAGCCAACGAAAAGCCTGCGAAGAATTCAGTGTGTCCAGGGCAACTCTTCAGCGACTTCTTAAAGGCAATGAAACCGAAGTTGATAATTATAAGCCATACAAAAACTGTGCTGTAAAAAAAATAATCAGCAACCAAGAAGGGGAAAGTCTTGTGAAATATCTTCTTACATCATCAAAAATGCACCACGGTCTCCACAGAAATCAGCTGAGATGTTTGGCTTATTCTTTTGCAAAATCGAATAAGAAAAACATCCCCCAGTCTTGGATAGTCAATGAAAAAGCTGGAAAATAGTGGTTTCGATAATTTATGAAGAGGCATCGTGAACTAAGTCTTAGCAAACCTGAGGCTACTAGTCTAGCACGCGCCACCAGTTTTAACAGACATAATGTTGGCATGTTTTTCACTAAACTGAAGGAAAGTATTGCAAAATATCAGTTTACTGCCTCAGATATTTACAGTATGGACGAAACCGGAAACTGCACTGTGCAAAATACGACCAAGATAATTGCAACCAAAGGACAAAAACAGATAGGAGCTGCGACATCTGGAGAAAGGGGATCAAATATTACCATGATAGCCTGCATCAATGCTCTCGGAAATAGCGTACCGCCTATGTTTATATTCCACAGAGTTAATTTTAGGCAAATTATGCTGAATGGTGCCCCAGCGGATTCAATTGGATCTGCTCAAAAATCTGGATGATCAAATTCTGAAACATTTCTTATATGGCTGCAACATTTTATTGATAAGGAAAGGCCAAGTCCGGAGCATAAAAAATTATTTATAATGGACAACCATGAAAGCCATTGCTCTCTTGAAGCTGTTACATTATAAAAAAATAATGGAATAATTTTACTGACTTTACCACCCCATAGTAGTCACAAGCTCCAGCCCCTTGACCGTGCAGTTTTTGGTCCATACAAGCAATATTACAATAATGTATGTGACGAATGGCTTTTGAAGCATCCAGGACAACCAATCACTTTACATTATGTCGCAGAACTAGCGGGAAGAGCATATCCACTGGCGTTCACCCCAAAAAATATTCAGTCTGGATTTAGAGTCTCGGGAATTCGGCCCCCGAATGAAAATATTTTCGGCGATGGAGAATATCTTTTTTCATCAGTTACCGATCGTGAAGAGCCTACCGGCTCTACAGATGATCCCAAACCGTCTACAAGTCAACATTTGGTTCCTCTCAATGACGGTGATGATAATAATGCACTTGCAATGGAACGAACTGCCCCGGAGTTCACAACTCCTGAACAATTGCGGCCATATCCAAAAGCAAAGACTCGAACTATGAAAGCCAGTAATCGTAAGAAAACAAAAAGTAGAGTTCTGACTGACACCCCCGAAAAAGACGAAATCGAAAGAATTTTCAATGAAAGGCAAAGAAAAGAAGAGCTGAAAAAAAGCAAGCAAGTCGTCCGAAATATTACAGCCAGAAAAAAGAAAGTCCCAGTGGAAGTGGAATCATCTGAAGACGAATAGACATATTCGCCCGACTCGGACAGTTCAGAAATATCAAATGAAATTTGTGAGCCTGAGGAACAAGCATTTGTATGCACATCATTAAAACATGGTGATTATGTGATGACGAAAATTTGTGGGAAAAAATCAATTCATTTTTATGTGGCCGAGATTATTAACATTGTTACTAATGATGAATTTCAAGTAAAATACTTGAAGAGGTTTGGTTCTACAACCAAGTTTGTGAGAGAAAATGAGGAAATATTCACGGACAAGGAGAGCATCGTTCCATCCCTGCCACAGCCTATACGTGGAGGATTATCAGAAAGACAAAAAAACATGTTGACTTTTGGGATTTACTTTGCATCATATAACGTTGAATAGACTTCAGTCGTTGATTTCTCATGTTTTTGTAATTACATTTTGTGAAATACATGCTCCAACTCATATCAGTATTAACTTATTTGTGTATGGCTCAAGGTACATTACACATGGCACAAGGTACAAGACTTTATTGTATCTTGAGTCATTATACCTTTTGAAAAGAAACAAAAATATTTAATTTATTGTAAAATAGTTTCCACAAATACTTTTGCCATATGATAGGGCAGATATGAAACTTAATGTCACATTATTGAATGATCGACCTTTTGGTTTTTTGCTGCATTTTGTAAGGATTTGAAAATACCTGGCGTCAAGGTACGGGACCCTCCCCTAGACGTGTTGGCCTACGTTGAAGTGAATTGTACGGCGTCAATGCGCCAAATTGTTTCTGAGTCTGATATAAGTTATTCGTCCGTTTGGAGAATTCTTCACAAATATAATTATCGATTATTCAAGTACCAACTACACCAACATCTTACGATAACGACCACAACCGAAGATTAACTCATTACAACTGGTTTTTGACCAAATACAGAGAAGATGTTCGTTTTCCATTTGAAATCATTTATTCAGATGAAACTCGATTCACTAATTCAATCGGAATAATGAAAGGTACTGGTCTCAAATTACATCTAATGCGAAAACGAAATTTCCAAGAGCGATTTGGTTTCAATTGCTGGATGGGTTTTATCCGAGGAAAACTTTTGGGGCCAATAATTTTCGACGGACAACTTACTGCGGAAATATATCTACAGTTCCTTAGAAATCAAATTATTGATTTCATTGATGATTTGCCACTGGCTTACCAAGTTGATATCTATTTTCAACAAGATGGAGCGCCACCTCACAATTCTCAAGTCGTAAGAGAACATCAGAATGATACCTTCCCAGAAAAGTGGATTGGCACTTATGGACCTATTCAGTGACCTGCGAGGTACATTCTTAAGTTGTCATATTTTTTCATAATGTATTATTTCTTTTTCATATTCTAGATCACCAGATCTCACTCCGCTAGATGTTTCTCTCTGGGTAACAATTGAAAATTAAGTGTATAACACAGCTACTCGTAAAGAACTGGAGTATAAAGTGAAGGTGGCATTCCAGAACATCACTGCGGAACAGCTAATCAATGTGGCGCAACAATTGAGAAAATTGAACTTTGCCGTGATCAAGGAGGAGGTAATTTTGGAAATGTAGAACCTCAATGGCCGATAATTCTTGAAACGAATGTGAAGTCATAAGCCTCAAAGTTGTATTTTCCCATAATACTTGATCTAGAATGAAGCGATTTACACGATCCATGGCATTCCAGATCGAAAAATAAAAATTGCAATAAAAATGAGTTTATTCGTCAAATATTGACGAGTGAGGTGTTGTTGGATTTAGAATGTCATTCTCGATCGAAATAAGTAAAAATATATAGGATGTCCCATTCAAAAATCGTAAGTTGGGGTCATTTCCGGTCAAATCGAAAGTACGGCAAAGAAAGTAAATATGTCAAAAAATGTAAATTGAACTATAATACACAACCCCCAAATTTCGTTTTACTATCTTCAATAATAAAAAAGTTATAGGGGTAAGCCACCTTGGTATATATATATATATATATATATATATATATATATATATATATATATATATATATATATATAATATATATATATACAATATATATATACAATTATTATATATATATATATATATATATATATATACAGTGCTTCTCCCCCCTCTTTTATGTATCCAGGTATTTTTATCGTATTTCTTGTATAGTTTTTTTCATTGTAAAAATTATTTCACATTTTGTTGTGCGTTACCAATAATTATAGATGCCCCAAGAAAAGCTAAGTTTGGATGAAAAAATTGAGCTCGTCTTAATATGTGGCCAGCGTTGTCATAGTTTTAGAGAAGCAGCAGATATATTCAACGCTAGATATCCAAATAAAAATATCCATGGATCTACTGTGTTACGTAAGTTACAGGCAGTGTAGAAAAACGTTACAAAATTCTACATAGTGAGCTCGTCACTAATGAAGACGGTACCTGTAATGTTTTGTAATCGGTCACAGAAAATCCACAAATGGCACTATCGGAGAGGCAGGAACAAACTGGTATATCTGAAAAATCCATAAGAAGAATTTTGAAATATCAGGTGTCAATGTCGATCGTTTCTGCAGATATGTGGGTTAGGCAATTAATTCATTAATTTTGAACCCCATCAGATCTCGAGATATAAAGATGACTAATGAATATTTAAATCAACAAAGTAAAGAACATACTTCAATCAAAATCTTCTAGGAAGGATAATATTATTTACTCATCTCACAGTTTGTTATTATTTACAACTAATGTATTCCCGTGCATTTTCTATTTATTGAAACAAAACAAAATGAGAAGTAATCTTTAATAAAATTGTAGTCTGTGTGAATTCTTGAAACTCATCCTCTGATTCTTTTCAGGCTATAAAAATATAAACTCGAATAAATAGACAAGCATACGAGTGTCAGGGAAGAAAAAGTGCTTTGTGGATTTTTCACGTGAATTTTGAAATAGTTTTGATTCATTAGTATCAAAACAAACATGGATCCACTGTGTTACGTATTTTGAACAAATTTAAAGCTACAGGCAGTGTAGAAAATCGTTACAAAATTCTACATAGTAAGCTCGTCACTAATGAAGACGGTACCTGTAATGTTTTGTTGTCGGTTTTGAATAATAATAAATTTCGGGCACACAAACCAAAATTCACCCACACCTTACTCGATAGAGATTTCGATGCCGGCTTAGATTTTTAATTTTGGTTCCGAAGTATGATTGAATAATGCCAAAATTATGCTACAAAAAATGGATTTACTGATGAGGCGACTTTTACATCAAACGGTACTGTCAGTTCCCAGAACGATTATACATAAACAAGTGAAATTTGGGAACTGAATATTAAAGGTTGTAAACTTCCCTCCTAGTGATGATAGATGACGAAATCGTCAAAGATGACGTCACAGGGCCATTGTGACCAATAATTTTAAATGGAACCCTACGGCAAGCGACACCTCTTTCAAAAGGTATCGAAAAATCCTATTCAATGATACTTATTTGGTTTGTGTTTATGGCAGTTTTAATGGCTCATTAGTAAACATTAAAATTTAAATTCCATTCAGTATGATATTAATTACAGATTTAAGAATCAGTATCTACTTAGAAAAATTGCTCGAAGTGACCTCCATTCACTTCCTGACAGTGAAATATCCTATTTTTAAACTCTTCTCGTACTTTTGCAAATGTGTCTGCGGAAACAGCCTCACATTCTGCAACAATACGTTGTTTTAAAACGTCAATATTATCAGGTTCAGTGGCGTAAACCTTCGATTTGAGGTCCCCCCACAGAAAAAAATCCAAAGGTGTGAGGTCCGGTGATCGAGCTGGCCATTCCGTTGAACCTCGTCGTCCAATCCATCTACCACGATACTCCTCATCCAAATACCGTTTTACTGCACCGTAGTAGTGTGGAGGAGCACCATCCTGTTGGAATGTTATATCCAAATTGCCGAATTCATCTGGATTATCTTCCAAAATTTCAAGGATTAACGGTTCTATTGCGTTTTACAACAGCTCCAGATAAACCTCACCAGTTAAATTAGTATTTAAAAAAAGAGGCCCAACGATGTGGTTTCCCAGGGTACCTGCCCAAACATTCACCTCCTGGGGAAATTGGGTATGTGTTTCACGAAACAGGTGAGGATTTGCGTCACTCCAATACCTCACATTCTGTGTATTTCCATTTAGATAGTCGTTACTAAAGCAAATTGTTTTGACATAGTCTGGGTGTTGGTTAATTTTAGTTTCCATATTTTCAGACAATTCTAGTCTTCGGTCTGGGTCGTCGTCTGAGAGTTGATGAACCATTTTTAATTTGTATGGATGAAATTTGTTTTTTTTCTACACCCTGTGTACTGTACTTCGACTGACTTCACAGGTAGATGCAACGTGAGTTGTTGAAGAAGTAGGATTAACTATTACTTCTGCCAGTATATCAATTTTTTTCTCATCAGAAATTTGTGGTCTGCCAGATCGTTTCGCATCATTAATACTACCCGTTGTTTCAAACTTACGAAGAAGCTTTCTTGAATAAGTCCTCTAAACGGGGCGATCGGGAAACCTCTCATTGAAAATGCGTTCTGCTGCATGAATATTTTGTCCAGTTTCACCAAGAATTAGGATCGCTGCTACTTTATCACCCAAAGCACGTACCATTTCGCTTCTTGAAGCACTCAAACGTTCGACTCACAACAGTTTAACAAATTATTGAAATGTACAAAAATATGAAAAGTACCAAAAGCTGTTGAAACAGTAAAACATTCGATCAACAATACACAAATTATTAAAAGTACAAAAACTTGGACAATAACAAAAACGTCAGCTTATTTGACAACTATCCAGAGGCGGAGCTTGAATTTGGAATTTTAGTATTAACTGATTTAATTCATCACAGCTTTGCGTTTTTTAAAAGCGAGTTGCCAAAACTGCCATAAACACAAACAAAATTAGTATCATTGAATAGGTTTTTTCGATACCTTCCAAAAGAGGTGTCGCTTGCCGTATGGTTCCATTTAAAATTATTGGTCACAATGGCCTTGTGACGTCATCTTTAACAATTTCGTCATCTATCATTACTAGTAGGGAAGTTTACAACCTTTAATATTCAGTTTCCAAATTTCACTTGTTTATGTATAATCGTTCCTAAAATAAGAGGGGGGAAGGGGACTTTTGAGAAGCACTGTATATATATATATATATATATATATATATATATATATATATATATACAGGGTGTAATCTAACCTCTTGCACACCCGTGACTGACGAGTGTATAATGCCATTTTATAACAACTTACAGTAGTTAAAAATTTGAGAAAAAAATTGATAACATGTCCTATTGTTTTTTTGTAAAATTCGAAAAAATTTTGGGTAGCGTCTCTCTCCTGATTTCAGGTGACCTGCTCAGAGGAAAACTTCGGCAATGGAGAAGTTTCATGATGTTGTTAATACTATGTTTAACGTGATGTATTTCAAATATAGATCAAAACTAACAACTCACTGGAGTTTTTTCCGAAATCCATCAATAAATGACTGAGAAATAGATTATTTGAGTTTACGTATTTTTCACACAGTGATGGACTTTTTTTCTTCAAATCCGTCTAATGTTAATGCTGAAATAAAAGGAGTTAATTTTTTTAAGTAAGTATCCACTTTTGAGTTTGCTTCATCAGCCACACCGTCCAACTTTTAACGATGATTCATAAAAAAAAAACGTTTCATGAAAAGTTTGAAGTTGAGTACTGGTTGTTAAATATATATATACCGTCATGTTTACAGTACATTACTCGCCGTACACGGCATGCATTTGGTCAACACTGTAGTGTTGAGGGACTCGATATCAAATGTTTCGATATTTTTGCAGGGCCGGTCGAGCATCTTACCGAGATGAAGCTATTGGATATATTCAGGTGAAACGCGAGGGCTCTAAATGCACAGTAAAATGCAGAGTTTTACATAAAGTGAAAAGTAAGCCTCATTATTGCACGTTGGTTTGTGATAAAAAGCAAGAAATGGTGGGAAGTGTAGTCTGTCATGATTGTGCTGCTAATCAAAGAGGATGTAAACACACTGTAGCTTTTTTGATATGGCTCTTTAAAAGAAGTGAGGAACCTGCCACTACGTCAGTAATATTACTGTACGAAACCGGCAATGTTTAAAGTTGGTAATCATATTAAATTTATAAAAACCAAAAATTTCAAAATCAAAGAGTCTTCAGATTTAAATATTACAGAAGATACAACCTTTTTCAATAAATTTGTAACTGAATGTAAAAATCGTGAAGCTAACAAAGTGCAAATAATGACTTACTTTATGGATATCAACATTGAGATGAAAGTTTCACTTCACTATCTGATCTGCAAATATAAGAGTGAAAAAGACCAATTTAGTGTGAAAGATTTTATAGAATTTTACTGAAGAGCAATGTGTTTTCATAAAAAAAGCGCCAAAATATCTGCCACTTCTCTGGTTTGATCTACGGTACGGCAGGATCACGGCTTCTATAGCCCATGAAGCATCGAAAAGTAATACTCCGGATGGTGTACATGTAGAAATTTTTTTAGGAGCATATCAATTTAAAGAGCCGTTTGCTGTACAAAGAGGTATGTAACTAATAAAAACTATGAATTTGATAAGAAACGTATAAATATTCGCGAATTTGAGTACCTATTTTATATTTGTTTTTGGTAGACTTCTTGAAGACCAAGTAAAAGCACAGGTGGAAATGATAAAGAAAGTCAAGATCGGAATGTGCGGTCTCTTTTTGTCAAAGGAACATCCTATGTTAGGTGCCTCTCCAGTCGGTGTAACAGAAGAACATATCATTGAAATTGAATGTCCGCTTAAAAGTAAAACGATAACAAAATACATCGACAAGGCGAAATTGACAGCAACATGCGAAGCTCAAGTACAACTACAAATGCACTTGTTCCATCTTTGCGAAGTGAGATTGCTTCTTGAAAATGTGTTTCCCATTTCTTCCGGTCTTCCTGATGATCGTGGAAGCGTGAAATAGATTTTCGTCGACAAAAATGTATTGAAGACCTAGTGAATGCGATGTCTCTCCTGCGTCAATGTTATGAATGATTTCTGGTGAGTACTCTCTTTTGGAAAACATTCTTCTTTGCCTCATTCATCTTTATGAGTTCTTAATTAAGACTGGAATAGAAAATCAAATAACTATCTGCATGAAAATGCAAATTTTCAATTTCAGATTTTTCTTTTGAGTTAGGGCCTTTTCAGAATATCTATCAGATGTAGTTCAATGTCCAGCGTGGCTTTAGCCGGGGAAGTAGTTGTTTTCTGTTAGACATTCACAAAAAATAACTTCATTTTAATCGTGGATTTTTCGATTCACAGAAAAATCTTTCTATCAATATTCAATTGAGAATGTTTCCCTTTTCAACATGAATACCCCACAAGAGGTTATCTTGACGATGGAAGATAGTGACTAAGGTTTATTTTTCAGTCGCAGATGATTCCACATCTGATTTTATGAACATCCTGTTTATATTTTCAACAAAACAACAATCTTATTATTATTAAACCAGTCGTGAATTTTTTTAAGGTGTTGGTTTAGTTTTCCTATTAAGTTATTAATATTATCGCCCATAATGTAGACGATGGTATCATCTGCGAATAGGTGTGTTTTACATTCGCCCAAATCCAGATCTGATATGTCATTAATAAAACATATGAAAAGTATGGCGCCCAAAACACTTCCTTGTGGTACTCCAGTTAAAACAGTTCTTTTTCGTGATATTTTATTATTGATTTTAGTTTTTTGATATCTATGTTCTAAATACGACTCGAACCATTTATATGACGATGCATTTACTCCAAAGTAATTTTTGAGTTTATTTAATAAGATTGTTCTATCTATAACTTCGAATGCACGACGTAAATCTAAGAACACCGCTACAATAGATTTACCTTCGTCCATAGCAAATATTTAAGGAATTCACTAACTGAATGGTTCAAGTTGTGATAAGCAAGTTGCTTATATTTAGTATCACATGAATGCTGTAATTAGGTGCAATCGAAAATTTAGAAGTTTAATCACGGAAAACAAGAAATGCTTTTTTTGCTCAGGTTTAAAATATAAGAATCTGTTGTATCAAGAAATCTATTCGAAGTTCATGCCCAATGCTAGAATTTTCAGGTATTGAGGTAGGTCAAATCAAAAAGTCTATTCTTGAATGATCGCTTGTTTTTAATTTAGAATGAAGATATTTCGCAATTAAGAAATGTTTCTCTAAAATGCGAATAATTCACCGTCAGAAGAATGTTAGACATGATTCTGTTTACACATTTGCTACACAATGAAAAGGCATAATTTTGCACATGGCAACTGAGACATTTTCGGAAAGATGATGGAAGTTGTTGAACAATTTTATGCTGCGACGAAAGTCAATTTACAAATAATGGATGGTCCAACAGGAATATTCATTATCACTGGCGGCAGGAGAATGCTAATTTACATAGGCCACTAATTTTCAAGAGAGGTTAGGCATTGATGTCTGGGTTGGTATTTTGTCGTTTGTCCCTACTTTTTCGATACTCCTTTGACGGGGGAGTTTCTATCGGAGATTCTAAGCGGTTTTTTGGATGTTTTGCCTAAGGAAATATGAATATATCCAACATGACGGAGCACCACCGCATTCCACGCGAATTGTGAAATATTTCTTGATAGGACCATGCCAGGAAGATGGATAGGAAACAACGTCCCTATCAAATGGCCACCGGGTTCACTCGACCTCACCCTTCTTGATTATTCGATATGGGGTTTCATCAAGGACAAAGTGTTCAGTTCAACTTCTGAGAATGTGGAAGAGTTGAAAGCTTCAATAAGACGAGCATACATGGCTATAACTCCCCAAATGCTTCAAAATTGCCACAAACATACCATTTTTAGAGTTAAAATGAGGAATAGTGGGCGTCAATTTAAACACCTCATTAGACGTCGGTAGTAATGACTAAAAAAAATGTGTACTTGAGATATCAGTTGTTCTTTGTTATTTTTGTTTGATTTTAAAAATTTTCAAGTTTAATGTGTAATGCAAAGTGGAATATCGCCTTTTGCGAAGTCAAGAGCAAAATCAGTAGAAAATAAATTTTTGAAGTTTAATTTTTCAGACCTTGATGATGGCATTTTAGGTCAGAAATGTAGAAACAATAACCAGGTAAGATACATATCTGAACTCGGTGGGATAAGAACTACTTAAATTCATTAAAAAATACAGGTCAACATACAGGCCAAATAACGAAACGTCGTATTAAAAATCAAAGAACCAGCACAAAGAAAAAAAAATGGTGTTTCCCGTATATTTCAAAAACGGTTCCTGATATTTTCGATTTGGAAACATCGTTTCATTTTTCACTAAAATAGGCAACTTTTGTCCAAACCAACTTCGTCATCATTGACCGTTTTCGAGATGCCAATAGTGGTACGACATAATAAATACGGACTGTATATACTGATTTTGACTTTCTTCTCATGCAATCCTTCGGTCATTAGACTCAATTCAAGTAATTTCATGAGATCTGAGGAGATGAGGACATGCCAAAAAGTATATTCTTCATTATTTTTTAATATTTTTTATACTGTGAATCATTTGGGGGAAAATTAACGATACGTTATTGAAAATGTAATTTCTTCTTCCTCCAAATATCAAGTGACATTCATAACTGAAGTAACAGTTGAAGACACGAGTGGATGAAGTTGTTATGTTACAATACTTAAAAATATGTTTCTTCTTGCACGACTGAATGTTTTCTCTATGTACCCTTCTTTCACATTAATGAATCGTTAGTGAGTGAAATTGTTTATGATATTTGACAACCATCGATACTCAGCTAGCCCTGAATGGAAAAACATTACATAGAAAAACTTTGACCTCACTTTACTCAGATTTTTTGTAACATAACATCTTCATCCACTTACGTCTTCAATTAAAGTCGACGTTTTCTATTACGTCAAATTTAACCTCAACTTACAAAAAAATACAAGATCTATTATCGCTCATCAGTTATCATTTTGGGATCGTTTTCCATTGAGTATATATAACTCCGTACGCCCATGCACTTACTTGTAACGATCTCCTGCTGGAACCACTATTAGACCTGGATAGCATGGGTGGTCTCCTTTTTGTGGCTCCTCGACCCGCCAGCAGATTGTTCAGCAGGGAAGGGCTCCGAGCACATATAAACGCGTGGAAAGAGGAGACCGTGAACACGCCGAGCTTGTTGAGGGTGTTTTTCGTTGCTCGTGATACATGTGTTAGAAGGGACTGGAAAAAAAGACAAAAGTAAATATTTCGAGTTGATATATGGCTTTCGCGACAATGCAATTTGACAAAATTCAGGATGGATACTCCAAAATACGTGTTTTATAGTCAGAATAAATTCAGTTCAACATCTAGAAGTTTTTGGGGACAGGTATTATTATTTTTTGTCAAAATTCAGCAATACAAAAATACGACGGCGTATTGGCGCCATCCTACCGATATATTTTTTCTCAAAATTTCGACTTTTTTTCTCAAAATTTTGAGATTTTTTCTCAAAATTTCGACTTTTTTTCTCAAAATTTTGACTTTTTTCTCAAAATTTCGACTTTTTTTCTCGAAATTTTGAGATTTTTTCTCAAAATTTCGACTTTTTTTCTCAAAATTTTGAGAAAAAAGGCAAAATTTTGACTTTTTCACCATTAATACTTCTTCAATCTCAGGTAGGATTCTCCTCATTTTTGCTCAATTGACAAATTTTTTGAATAACAATCCTTAATTCCAATCGCTTTGCCTATTCGTTTTTCCAATGTACTCTCCACAACATTTCTCTCTCTTATATATGCCGCAAGACGTTCACGTGACGTTCAGTCGATTCAGTCAATTTGTTATCGTCTATGATATCTTAAGGCCCATCCACAACAGGTCGTCGGTCGTCGGCCGTCGGTCGTACCTATTAATTATGAATCCTATCCCGACTTCAGAAATGAATTTAAATGCGTTTTGAACTCAAATGTGTGGTTAATGGACATAGTGTAGCTAAACTTTTTTCAATGGTTATTTCGTTTCTGGTTCAGTTTTTCAGATAATTTTATTTTTTGTTGAATGTTCAGTCGATTTTGATGGGAGCAAAGGCTGAAGAAATATAAAATGGAGTTTTGTTTTTGTTTATAATTGAAAAACTATACCTGATTAGAAGGTTTTGATTGCAATATTCTATCAATCCTGTGAAGTTATTTTTATTTTTTATTACTAGTCAGAATGTTTTGTTTTTATTGATAACTAGGTTTGCCCCATTTACATACAGTTGACCCGTTTTGATTAGAATCCCTCATAAAAATCATACCTGATTGATTTTGCAATATCAATCCTGTGGAGTTATTTTTATTTTTTGTTACTAGTCAGAATGTTTTGTTTTTGTTGGTATAAGTTTCAATAAAATGTGTACTTTGATAACTAGTAGTTTGCCATTTACATACAGTGTGACCCGTTTTGATTGGAATCCCTCATAAAAATCATACCTGATTAGTAGGTTTTGATTGCAATATCAATCTATCAATCCTGTGGAGTTATTTTTATTCTTCATTACTAGTCAGAATGTTTTGTTTTTATTGGTATAATTTAAATAAAAAGAGTACTTTGATAACTAGTAGTTTGACATTTACATACAGTGCGACCCATTTTGATTAGAGTCTTTTATATCTCAGCTATGATATTGCTCACTGAGTACGATAGTGGAATCAATATTTTGTTAACGCTTTTAATATGTCTATAATGTGTCTATACTACTCAACATAATATTGGCCCAATTCGAATGTTTTTTGAGTTGCGCCACCATTGTTCTCATAGGGCGTATATATTCAATTAATTCCGATTTGAGTATAAAAAAATACGATAGCCAAATCGAATATGGGCTTGTGTACACTTTTATTACAAATTTGAATTAATGTCTCTTACACTATCAAACATTTGTACTGTCAATGAGATTTGTTTACAGTTGGAACTGTACTCGTACAGATCATCTACTTTTGTGTCTAGCAAATATACATTGAGACAGAGATATAATACTGGCAACAAGGCCTGAGCAGAGAACCGAGTCAAAGATGCCGATGGTGGTGGAGCATCGAGTAATTGGGGTGTCGAATGACAGACACGAAGCTGCATAATTTGTATACCAGGATATACTCTGGATATCTCAGAAAATGAAGCTTTAATGAAAAAACCTTAAAACAGGCCAATACAGGATATCGCAGTGCGATTTTGATAATGGTATTCCGTATTTTTTAAATATGGTATCGCAAAGTGGGTCATTCTATTTAATATTTCCAAGGGGTTGTTAATAGGGTAATTGATACATATTTCAATGATACGTCAAATCATGCCCCTTGTACTAGAAAATGACCTATTCAAAAAATTTCACGTTGTAGCTTTATTTTCGGAGAAATTCAGGATTCAGGGCAGATTAATTCAGAAAATGACCTTGTATATTATTTACAAAATACACATTTGTATAGTTACACAAATACATTATATGTATTCATCCGAAAATTGTCCATTTTTCCTACTTCTAGAATGGACTCCATTCTAAATGAAAACTGAGTATTTAGAAATAACTGTATACAACCACTATAATTAATAATTAAACATAAATTCGATTAAAAAAAGTATACAGATCTAAAGTTGTGCTCTAACCACTTTATTGGAAAATGACGGCCCACAAATTGTTGAGAAGAATAATTTTTTTCTATCATTCTTCCGTGGAATCGATTACGGAGTTAGAATATGACATAATTCTTCCGTTTGATGCTAATTATGTAGTTATTTTGAGCCTAAATGACATTCAACCAAGAAGTTTATGTTCATCTGGTATAAATGAAATAAGAATTTTCAGATCATATATCGTAGTTTACTATTTTTATGTTTGCAAAAATAGTAAGGCTACAGGAAAATGACCAATAAATTCGCTTTTCAGAAATATTTATATTCCATGATTGATATATAAAAAAAGTCTGTGAATAATTCAAATTATAGGTACACTTAAGTAACTAGAATAACTCTTCAAATAAGTTTACAATAGGCGGTTCATCTCTTCTCTCAATGCTAAGTATAATTCAACACATTTGAATGGGTCATTCTGCAAACTGAAACTTTTTTCTTCGATTATGATTTTGCATAAATTATAAACATCTTCATCACAAGGATATTCTATATATTTACATTCTTCTTTACATATTTGAATATCATCTTGGGAGATTGAAAATAAATAGTCTCTTGTACCATACAACTCCGGCAGCTCGAACATAATGAAGGGTCTTCCTTTAGGGGCAACGGACGTTTTTTTTCCTGTGATGCGATGAGTATTCCATTCGAAACATACTTGATCAAGGTCCCGCTAAAATTTGTCACAAACATTTTCATTTGATCATTCTATGAAAATTAAATTAGAAAATTGTTTCCCTTTTTATGTCTGAATAAAATAACCTGACATAAAAAACCAGTATTCAGAGAGTAAGCAGTTCGTAATTCAGTAATTAGGTACAGGAACTCTTTCCAAATGTACCTATATTGTTACGCTAATTATTTTTCTGTAATTCACGTTAACTTATGATGTTTGGATGAATACATTTTCTTGTACTAAAAAAATATATCTAGTTGAATCACCTATCAATTTGAGCTTTCTCTTAGTACTTTCAGAAGCATTGCTTCGCAGGTCTATTGCTATTGAAATGTCTTCTGTCATCTGACTGATATGAAATATGCCACTAAATTATGTGTGTTCAACAATATGTACTACTAAACGAAAACGCATAAATTATGTTAGGTTGCATTTGACAAAAAGATCCCAATATAATGTGGACTCATTATGTGTACTTGCACAAAAAAATACTCCAAGAGTATTTAGAACTTCCTCACCTGAATGATATCCATGAAAACAAACTGAACTAATGACTTATCGATGAAAGAGCCATTGAAATGTCCATTGTCCTTGATACTCTGAAACAAATTCATCCAAAACTGTGCTGTATGTTTCCTCAATATATTCCACCAAGATTCTATTCTCTGATTTGCTGCGCTCCTTCCATAAATAAATATTGCTCCCAAGTTGCGGTCACCGAAGAAATTCTGCATTTGTTCGACATAACCATTTTCGGTACCCATATCTGTTCGAATCATTTTGGGGCAGCCCCCTAAGGATTCGACTGTATTCATGAAATAACCACCTATTACGGCTGGGTCATTATTGGTGAATGCAGCTTTAAGCCATAAAACATTTCGTGAAAATCCATCGATGCAACCATTAATTGCGATTCCATAAGGTTTCAGTTTATCGTAGGAATCGATGTGCCATAAAAAATTAGGACCTTTACTGAAATATTCTCTTCTCCTCAATCTATTTCTTCTGCGTAGGGTGACTCCTTCAGGATCGAGAATATTCAAAGCTAGACGAACGATTCCTGGTTGAACTACCATACCGTTTTGCAAACATTTCAAATGCATCCATTTATATCCATGTAATTGCCCTGATTTATCAATTTCTTCCTTGAGAAAAGAAACGAGTTGTTCTACGTGTGTGTAGTTCTTTCTTCTATATAACTCCAGTGATTTCAAACGTCTCTGCAATGTCCTTCTGCTGATGAACTTGTTGTGTACTAATTGCAAATATTGTATTATTTCTCCGTAATTCAAACCAAGAAAAAAATATCGCTTAATGAGTTCATCCGTGATATCCATGATTCTACCCACATTCGTTAAACGCAGAGATTGCACTGAATAAAACCAATGCATGAGAAAAAAAGTCGAAATTTTGAGAAAAAAAGTCGAAATTTTGAGATTTCGAAAAAAAATATACTGGTAGGATGGCGCCAATACGCCGTCGTACAAAAATGCGGACGAGTCTCGTAATTTATTGTCAGAATCTATTCGGAATTGTTATATAAGAGTTTTTGGGTTAGAAGTTGATGGATTTATGTCAAAATTCAACACTTCGAGATGGTTGATGAATATTGTAATTTATCTGTGAAATTATGAATATAAACGAAAAAACTGACACCGGCTCAGCTTTTTCAAGATTATAATAATAATTATTCATACAAAAACTCGAATGAATACTGAGCCACAAATAGGAATCCTTGTACATGGCATTGCAAAATAAAATATTATTTCGTGAAAAAATTATGACGCAATCCCAATTGTTGATGAACTTCTTCTTAACTATTTGAAGTATGTATGTTTGTAGATATCTTGGCTTGGAATGCAAATATTTATTGACGAATCCTTTGGAGGGATTTGAGTTCGTCAGGTACAAAATTCAAGAGTTCTGGACGGAGATAGCAAAATGACCTATTGAACAATTGTTTTTCATATTTTGAGATTTTGATTGACATATACAGTGCTTCTCAAAAGTCCCCTTCCCCCCTCTTATTTTTGGAACGATCATACATAAACAAGTGAAATTTGGAAACTGAATATTAAAGGTTGTAAACTTCCCTACTAGTGATGATAAATGACGAAATTGTCAAAGATGACGTCACAAGGCCATTGTGACCAATAATTTTAAATGGAACCCTACGGCAAGCGACACCTCTTTTAAAAGGTATCGAAAAAACTAATTCAATGATACTGATTTTGCTTGTGTTTATGCCAATTTTAATGACTCATTAGTAAACATTAAAATTTAAATTCCATTCAGTATGATATTAATTACAGATTTAAGAATCAGTATTAACTCAAAGAAATTGCTCGAAGTGTCCTCCATTTACTTCCTGACAGTGAAATATCCTATTTTTGAACTCTTCTCGTACTTTTGCAAATGTGTCTGCGGAAACAGCCTCACATTCTGCAACAATACGTTGTTTTGAAACGTCAATATTGTCAGGTTCAGTGGTGTAAACCTTCGATTTGAGGTACCCCGACAGAAAAAAATCCAAAGGTGTGAGGTCCGGTGATCAAGCTGGCCATTCCGTTGAACCTCATCGTCCAATCCATCTACCACGATACTCCTCATCCAAATACCGTCTTACTGCACCGTAATAGTGTGGAGAAGCACTATCCTGTTGGAATATTATTTCCAAATTGCCGAATTCATCTGGATTATCTTCCAAAATTTCAAGGATTAACGGTTCTATTGCGTTTTGCAACAGCTCCAGATAAACCTCACCAGGTAAATAAGTATTTAAAAAAAGAGGCCCAACGATGTGGTTCCCCAGGATACCTGCCCAAACATTCACCTTCTGGGGAAATAGGGTATGTGTTTCACGAAACAGGTGAGGATTTGCGTCACTCCACTACCTCACATTCTGTGTATTTACATTTCCATTTAGATAGAAAGTACTTTCGTCACTGAAACAAATTGTTTTGACATAGTCTGGCTGTTAGTTAATTTTAGTTTCCATATTTTCACAAAATTCTAGTCTTCGGTCTGGGTCGTCGTCTGAGAGTTGATGAACCATTTTTAATTTGTAAGAATGAAATTTGTTGTTTTTCGACACCCTGTGTACTGTACTTCGACTGACTCCACAGGTAGCTGCAACGAGAGTTGTTGAAGAAGTAGGATTAACTATTACTTCTGCCAGTATATTGATTTTTTTCTCATCAGAAATTTGTGGTCTGCCAAATCGTTTCGCATCATTGATACTATCCGTTGTTCCAAACTTACGAAGGAGCTCCCTTAAATAAGTCCTCGAAACGGGGCGATCGGAAAACCTCTCATTAAAAATGCGTTCTGCTGCATGAATATTTTGTCCAGTTTCACCAAGAATTAGGATCGCTGCTACTTTATCACCTATCACGTACCATTTCGCTTTTTGAAGCACTCAAACGTTCGGCTCACAACAGTTTAACAAATTATTAAAATGTACAAATATATCGAAAGTACCAAAAGCTGCTAAAAACTTAAACGTTCGATCAACAATACACAAATTATTAAATGTACAAAAACTTTGCTGCATGAATATTTTGTCCAGTTTCACCAACAATTAGGATCGCTGCTGCTTTATCACCTAAAGCACGTACCATTTCGCTTCTTGGAGCACTTAAACGTTCGGCTCACAACAGTTCAACAAATTATTAAAATGTACAAAATATTTGAAGTACCAAAAGCTGCTAAAACAGTTGAACGTTCGATCAACAATACACAAATTATTAAATGTACAAAAACTTGGACAATTACAAAAACGTCGAATTAGAGAGACTAACAAAAACGTCAGCTTATTTGACAACTATCCAGAGGCCGAGCTTGAATTTGGAATTTTAGTATTAACTGATTTAATTCATCACAGCTTTGCGTTTTTAAAAGCGAGTTGCCAAAACTGCCATAAACACAAACAAAATTAGTATCATTGAATAGGTTTTTTCGATACCTTTTAAAAGAAGTGTTTTTGCCGTAGGGTTCCATTTAAAATTATTGGTCACAATTGTGACGTCATCTTTGACATTTTCGTCATCTATCATCACGAGTAGGGAAGTTTACAACCTTTAATATTCAGTTTCCAAATTTCACTTGTTTATGTATAATCGTTCCAAAAATAAGAAGGGGAGAGGGGACTTTTGAGAAGCACTGTATGCTTCATATTGGGTATGGTGTTCCTAATGAATCCTAATGAATTTCACTTATTTATGTATAATCATTTCAAAAATAAGAGGGGGGTGGGGACTTTTGAGAAGCACTGTATGCTTCATATTGGGCATGGTGTTCCTAATGAATCAGGGCTAATGTAGTTCCAGTTCTATGAATTCTTGTGAGGATTGTCGAGGAGAACAATTGTTTGATGTCGAATATTTAAGATTTATTGAAGAGTTCATCTGTAGGGTAAGAATGAGGTTTCTCATGCTCATTTTTAATATATAATACCGAACCGATAGAGTACGTGTTTCTAGGGCACCCATTAAACGATGTTTGTTGACGTATGTCGAAGATATTTTCAACTAGAGAGTGATATATCAGTATTAGCTGATCATCAATAAGTATTCATATTTCTGTCGAAATTAAGTTATTCGAAATTGAACTATTTTATTATCACTTTGAAGTCTTTTTTCGCCCTATTTCTCGGTTCAGCTCAGCCACTTGGTATTTATTCGTTCTCTAGACTCGCGCGATTTAAGACATGCCGTTGGGTGATATTCATGAATTCTCAAGTCCTGAACACGAATAAGAAGTCAAAACGCAGCGTTCTCAAATACTTTCCCAGATACGGCCACCCGTAAATCAAAATACTGTAATTTCTCAGCCACTGGAAACATTCAACATTCGTCTTTCTTTTAAACCGAACATCACACACACACACCCTTAATCTCATGTTTCCACAACCTTTTTTCAATAAGAACTGCCTTTTATCAATATATTCACCCTTCTTCATAACGTGAACAAATCAAATGACACAGAAATAAACAAATTGTTGAATCAAATAAAATTTATTCGAATCAAACAAATGAAAATGTCGTATATGCACAGCAAAATATAATCTCAAAATGCGTAAAATTATCTCTTGGTTTTGGATCAATTTTAAAGTTTCAATCAACTGGAACTAATTTGCATGATCCGAATATCTTATTCGACCAACTCTATTCATAACGTGTTCTGACAGAAATCCATGTATATATTCTGTTGGATCGAAATATTAGATCTACAAATTTTGCTGATTGCTTCGTTAAAATTATTGATTCAAACAAGTATTTATGTGGAATTGATGAATTCAATAAAATGTCACTTCAACAAAATACGCTAATCTCTTCACTAAAAATATTCATCCAAATGATGATGATGATCATTTTGTTAATCCACTGAATTGACAAATATGGCAACCGAGCGTGAGAACCCATACCGGACATGCAAGTCCAGACGTCGCAACGATGATAAGTTGACTTTGCTATTCGATAACATCATCTGAGTCAGGGTCAGTTGTGCGAACGCTTCGCCATCTAACGCATATAATTCAACCAATATAATATTCTTCAACGAATCTATCAGACAAGTCATTATATATATATATATATATATATATATATATATATATATATATATATATATTATATATATATATATATATATATATATATATATATATATATATATATATATATATATATATATATATATATATATATATATATATATATATTGTACGTGTGTTGTCACTGCACTCCTCCTAAACGGCTGGAACGATTTGAATGAATTTTTTTTGTATGCGTTTGGGTGGCGCCCTGGATGGTTTGGATCTACAAATCATTCCCCTCGATGTTAAGGGTGGTCCACCCTTTAATTTTATTTTTTATTTTTCAGACAAAATGTTTTGTTTTTATTTTTTTATGATACATCATTCAGAAAAACATACAACCCTGAATTTTCAGCCTTCTACGATGAAGCCCTATTTTTTTGGCAAGATTTTTATTTTTATTTTGTCATGACTTAGAATTAATAAAATCATATTACTCTCAATTCACCCTTCTACGATCAACTCCAATTTGTTATTTTTTTTAGGAAAACGGGATAACGGAAATAACGGGATAACGAAAAAACGGGAAAACGGGATGACAGGATAAGGGAACAACGAAAAAAACGGAATAACGGGATAAATAAAAAACAGGATAACAGGAAAACGGGATAACGGGATAACGGGAATAACGGGATAACGGGAATAACGGGATAACGAAAAAACGGGAGGACAGGATAAGGGGATGAGGAGAAAACGGGATAATGGGAGAAAGAAAAAATGGGATAACAGGAAAACGGGATAACGGGTTAACAGGATTACGGGTTAACGGAGATAACGGGATAACGAAAAAACGGGATGATAGGATAAGGGTATAACGGGATAACGGGATAACGGTGTGAAGACAAAAAGGGGTAACAGGAAAATGGGATAACGGGAAAATTATCGGGAAAAATATTCTAGGGAACATAGAAATTTGGACAGGACATCGTCTGTCGGGTCCGCTAGTATATATATATATATATATATATATATATATATATATATATATTATATATAAATGCCATTAAGAAAATGCAGATTTTCCATGGATTTTTTCCAAATTATTTTTTATTGTATGCAACAGTGATATAATCACACAAATGATTCGTCTGATAGGGATGCTGTTTCTTTGAAAAGCCAGTTACAAAGATTTTTATCTCGTTCCATGGGGTACCCTCAACGGGAAGGCCAGGAATTTCTGAGATATTTATTGGAAGGTCTTCATGAGGATGTAAACAGAGTGGAAGATAAGCCCAAGCTCATCATTCAGATATTGTTGAAAAATTGAGCGACCATGAAAAGGCACAGGAGTCTTGGTCAAGATATCTAAAAATGGACAACTCAAATTTTTTGTATAATTTTGGTGATCAACTCAAATCATCGTTGAATTGTACTTCCTGCGGCCATTGTTCTATCTCTTTTGTCCCCTTCTAAGACCTTCCACTTCATATTCCACAGGGAACTGGCCAGCTCAGTCTGTTTAGACTCGTTTGCTGGAGAAGAAACTTTGGACGGCGAAGAGAAATCAACTTGTTGCAAACGTAAGGGAAAGATAAAATGCACAAAGTCATTATCTATACATAAATTCCCCAAAATATTAGTTATTCACTCGAAACGATTTTCGACGATGCACAATGGTGCAAAATAACGAAAAAGCTGAATTAATTCGAATTTTGGTAAAGTTTTCGTATACGCTCCCAATTTTGTGAGAGGGTAACCAAAAGACCAGATACCCCTTTTTCAGAAGTGCGGGTACCTATTGCAAAATATTTTCAGCTCCGCAAAGACGTCCATTATATCGTGTACGTTTCTCGGCATCATACGTGTATTTTTGTTTCCGAGTTCGATTAGCTCCAGAAAGAACATCTTGTGGATATTTCCTGTGAAACTCAGGTGAAAAGTCTATCAAGCTATGTAGTTTTTATTTCATGTTTTATAAGGTAAATTGATCGATAATTTACTCAGTTATTGATAGTTATTTTCTGTGCTGTTATTAGAATGGAAGTGCGTTCATTTTCAACTTCCGTTAGACTTACAAAAAATGCCCCACGACTCCCCGCTCTTAACAAATATCTAATGGATAGCCTGAAGTCTCTATATAAACATATCAAAAATGTCTTTGCTCATAGTTGCACTTTTTTTAATATTCAATCAATTGTGAGCCTCTGCAAGAGTGTATCAAAAACGTATCAAATATATTTCGACCCATTATTCTGTAAAAAAATGACTTTTTTGCTAGAATGTGACTGTCTATGTTATTAACAATATTTTAAGAAGATTTTCGGTAATGATTTTGCTAATTAAGTTAAACATTCAAAAAGTCATGATTTATAACATTTGATCTAATACCAAAGTTACCCCTTTTGAAACCAACCCCTTTACGACAAATTTCCCCATGGCTCTCGTGAGCTTTGAGAACAATTCAGCAAAAATAAGGCTTGAATCTGATTTCATTGTTTAACCACCCCTTCTATATACCACCCCTTTGTGACACGTTTTTTATATTTTTTGCCGTGATTCTCGTCAGCCTTAAAAGCAATTCCGCGCGCGAAAACAGTGCTCGAATCAATTTTTTTTAACCACTTTTAAAAACCACCTCTTTTTGACAAGATTTTTAAATATTTTTCTCATGATTTTCCAACATCCCTTTTAAAAACCACCACTTTGTGACAAGTTTTTCTAGAATTTCTACCATGAATCTTGTCAGCCTTCAGAGCAAAAAAATACTTAAAATTATTAACTACACCTTTGTGACACAACGTTGCAGCAGGTGAACGCCAAGTTTTAGACGACTGACAATTGGCAAATGTCTCTTCATTTTATTGTAAAATTTTGTTTTTTACCACCCTCAGTAGTGAACTTTCAATATTTTTCCCCTTCTTCTTCATAATCAGTTCAGCAACCCTCACACCATCACTTTGGCCCAGAAAAAATGTATGACGGGCATGTCTGTAACATCATCGACATCGATACCACAAGTTCCCGTGTTCAATGTGCGTTAACTTATGATACGTTTTGAAAGTGACACGGGCTCTTGGTCTGATAATTTCAAAATCTGTGAATCCAACAAAACACTTTTCATCTAGGTTACCCTGCCTAAACAGCCATGTCAAATATTCAGAAGTAAACAGAAGGACAATAACATCACCTCCTTATCCTTTCATTTATTCCTCCGGAATTCAGAACACTCGTATTGTAATATACAGACAGGCTATAACTCTCCAGAGGCAGTTCTAACAAGAAAACTTATACGAAAACTTTCAGCGTACATGTTGTGGGAAATTTATTATTACAACTTTTTCCAGAGTCTGGAAGTCTGCTAATAGGTCGGATGTACTCGAGATGGGCGTGGCGGTATCTACTTCACTATCATGACGATAACGCGGTAGAGGATTAGTGAGATCGTTCATTGAAATGGTACGCAGGATAGGAGTTGACCGATTTATCGATGGAATGCGTGAATAGAGCTGAGGATGACCGATCGTAAATTTATTATTCAACTTGACTTGCTAGGAAACATCCCAAATCTATTTGGGTATTCCACTGGGAACCTTGATCGCGGTTTTATGTTTTTGATTTATCTTGAAAATTAAACATCATATGAAGTCATACTAATTCGGCAAAGCTTTTGAAGCGAACTGAAAATTGCAGGATTATTTTGAATGGCAGTATTATTCTCCTCCCCAGTATTCACCTGAAGCCGTTTGCAGATACAAGCAATCAAAACGTCGTTAAAAACTTTCAAATCCTCAAGACGATGGACGTCCGAAAAGAGAGTAATCAAATGTTAACGTTTTCTTCTCGAATTGAAAAGAAAAGGCTATAGCTCCGGCAGCTGTTCGCCTGATGAGCATTAGATCATGGATAATTATATAAGTGACATTTACAAAAATAAAATTATAATGGGCGCCACCTAGCTCTTTGAAAAGAAAAGACACAAAAATAGTTTTGCCAAATCAATTATGATTATAAATACTGAATGAGCTCCTTGAAAAGGAATTTGGGTGATAAAATAGAAGTCGATCGCCAATTGGGCAGTTATAATGCGGTGGAAAACCAATTTTGAGGTACAATCTGTGAAGTGTTTCTTATATAGTCAATGCCAAAAGAGTACATTAGGATTTCATTGACATAAATTTCCGATGCTTTCACCCAGTACTGCGTGGAGGCTTACATACATATGTGGATCATAAATATATATATATATACAGGGTGTTTCATAATTGAATGCTGATACTGAAGGGCAATAATCCTTTTCATATGAACATAGGTCCGCAACCGCTTTATTTCTGAGATATAGGATGTTGAAATTTAACAAAAAAATCAGTTCTTCCCCAATATCTCTGAAACAGCTTTGGCTTTTCCTTTCAATTTTGGAACATGCAAAGTACGCATTAAAATCCATTTTTTCCATGTTGAAGGATTTCTTAATTTTCATCAGTGGCGTCCCTGTTAACATGCCCTGCTTTAAAAAAATTATAGGCCTCTGTATTTTTTCCAAATGAATATTATTTTTATAATTATCCTCTACCTCCTCATGGAAATGGTCTCGTGCCTTCTTTTCGTCCGGCGGACGGTTTTCGATTTAGAAAAGTAAATACATTCATTTGCTTGTCCCTATTCGATTTTTTCTCTTCGTCTTAATTTCACAATTGTGGTAACCAAAGGTCATAGGCAAGATTTTTATAATTTTTTGGTAACTATTATTTCGTTTTTATAATGAGTACGCATAAAAACACATTTTTAATTTCAAAAACATAACTATTAAGAACAAAAAAAATAATTCAAATTAACTGTTCAGAATGTCCGCCTCCTGCGGTAGGTGCACCATCGTGCATACACCACATGCGATTTCGCATTAAAATAAGAACATCTTCCAACAGAATTGGAAAATTATCTTCAAGAAATCGGCAATAATTATGTCCATTTAATCTGCGTGGTGAAAAAAAGGTCCAATTAGGTAATCACCAATAATTCCAGCCTAGACATTTAATGGGAACTGCTCCTGGTGATGAGATTCCACGATTGCATGCGGATTTTCTTCTGCCCAAAGATGATTATTATGAAAATCCTGATCCTGTTTTCAGTAAAACTAGCTTCGTCCGTGAATAAAATTTCCCTGTCAAATAAAGGACTCTCGCTAACTTTTTGGAGAAACCATTTGCAGAAATTCACTCGTAATGGAAAGTTTCGAAGAAGTAGAGCCTGAACCCGTTGAATATGATAGGGATATAATAAATATGGGCGATATTCAAATTATTGGCAACTTGTCTCGTACTTATTTCAGGATTTTCTTCAACTGAATTCAAAACAGCTACCTCAATTGCTGAAGTTCTTGCAGTCCGATGTGCTACTTGGCTTGAAACTGCCTGTTTCACATAATTTTCTGTGTGTGCTTGGAATCGTTCGAGCATCAGAAATCATTCTATTCGGGAAGCGCTCTTGATACAGTCGCCTGGCTTCATATGCGTTCCCGTCAGCAAGCCCATACAAGCAATGCATGTCTGCTAATTCGGTATTTGTAAAATTTACCATTTTTTTTCTAATAAACAAGTTTTTATAACGTGAATAATATCACGTATCTAGCTAAAGAAGTGTTGAAATTGTTTATGTTGAAAATAACGAAATGTGTTCTTAGCATACTAGATGTTTCTAGCCCACAAGATACTTTTCAACGGCTGATTTCGCATAGGGACAAGTAAATGAATGCATTTTATTTTCTAACTGAAAAACCGCTCGCCGGACGGAAAAAACGCAACTGAACATTTTCTTGGAAAGATAGAGGCAATTACAAAAATAATATCCATTTGGAAAAAAGATAGTGGCGTATCATTATTTTGATCAAAAATATGGCAGGGCAAGTTAACAGGGACGCCACTGATGAAAATTGAGAAATCCTCCATCATGGAAAAAATTTATTTTCATGCGTATTTTGCATGTACCAAAATTGAAAAAAAAACCCAAAGCGCTTTCAGAGATATTGAAGATATTAAATTTCAACATCTTGTATCTCAGAAGTATAGCGGTTGCGGACCTATGTTCATATGAAGAATATATATATATATATATATAAATATATATATATATATATATATATATACCTAGATAAAGAGAAATCTGTTACGAATCCGAGAGAGTCCACCATCCGCCAACAGCTGTTTCATGGTTTCCCCAGTACTTGGAAATCCATCGCTGTTTTTGACTAGCGGCTGAAGGCAGAGTCTCTTTATCAAGTAATAATTGACAGTCTAGGACACTAGTTTTGTCATTTCCTGACAAAATGGCTTCCACACCTCATCGACCTTTCTGGACCCGGTAGGATAAAATCTAGTTCGATTGCCAGGAGAGCGAGTGCGTGAAAAATAATCACGATGTTTATACACCCTAACTGCAATCTCTCAACCATATTAACAACCCTTTAAAAATAAATCACTAATGCCAAATGCTATAATAAATGAGGAGGGTTGTAGCCTAAAGAGGTAACTTTCAGAAATTCTATATGTAATCAAGGTTTGACTCATCATCATGGGACTCAGTCAACTACAAAAAGACAATGAACTCATATGAATGGAAATTGTTGAAAACTTCTACACACAAAAAAATGAAGTAGCCAAAGAAACGGGAGTGATATGAACGGAAACAATCCTTTGCTATAATCACTGTCTATAATTCACAGATAAGATCTAATGTTGTCAATAGGTAGGTCACTAATACAAAACATATCCAGTTATGGAAAAATGGTGACCATTACTCTTTCAAAAGCACCTCACAGATCTCGTGCCATTCTGCCTCTTTTCCCCTGAGCTCATCTCCATGCGCATTTGTTCTTTGAATTCGTACCTAACAATGCCATCTATTCGTGAAGAATTTCAGGAGGAATTATTCAGGAATCTCCAACTCATAGAAAATAAAGAAGACGAACTGCGATTATTCATCAAGGCAAGAAAATATGGGCATATTCGGATTTCATCCTGAAAACGTGATACCACCCCTTTTGTAGGTTTGGAGAATCATCAAGAAGAAATGAGTTGAAACTTTTTCTCGGAGAAAATACTTTTCACTGGAAGGATTCCACAAAAAGACAACAAACAATACACCTGTGCGAATTATCAGTGGACTACTTGCGTTATTTTCAAGAATTATTCGGGGATTCGATTCCTACGGTACACAGTCACCAAAGGTAAAATTACGAACTCGTGCGCTGTATTAGCTATTTTTGAATTGCTACAATTATTTCTCTAATTCGAATTTACATGTAAGTGAAATCTATATACAGTGCAAAATTGATAGTGGCATTTTCAAATGCTACAAAATCACTTCATAACTTGATTTCATACTGAATTCATACTTAAGAAAGGATACAAATGAACAGCCTGTGACTTTGTTTTATATTTTCAGTTTCAGAACAGCATGCACGATATTGACCTGCAAGATTTGAAAGTTGTCATGAAAAACCGGTCACAAGGGGCTCTTTATAAATGACGTCATATTCTGAAGATGATCCAGGTGGGAGGGAGAGTCAAACTTTTGTTACATTATATTATAAAAAAATCACAGACATACACATATAAACATTCCGGCCGAATATTGAATCCCTTTTTGCCAAAGTCGATTATCAACAATCGCATTACTCTGACCCATCTTGTGTATAAATTGACACAAAATTAGGCTTGAGAACCTTCAGCGTATTTGTAAAATCCTTTTGTATAAATGTGCATTCATGCACCCAAATATTTTCTGGATCTTTAATTGGTTAAATATTCATCACCGATATACATACTTCTAGAGGGAGTAAAAATCAGACTACGTAGACAAAGTGGAGAATTTTCTTTCTGAACACTCTTTCAGAATTCTACCTACATCATAATTCATAAAAACAATAGTGACTTGCAGTTCGGTATCTATAGAAAACCAACACAGACTTATCATGTCATACACAACTCTTTGAATCACCCTCACCAACATAAAATGACAGCTTTTAATTGTTACGTACACCGTCTTCTAGATATTCCTTTAACAATTGCTGAATATAACAAGGAAATGAAAATTCTCAAACAATTAGGTTGAAACAACGGTTATGACATAAATCTCATCAATTTCCTAATTCATAAATTCAAAAATAAAAGAGAGAACAAACCTGATACCCTAATTTAAGACAACGGAAAAATACATTTCAATACCGTTATTTGAAAAAGTGGCAAAGTGTATAAAAAGTAGGGTAGAAAATGTACAAAATTACTTTCAGAACCATCAACAACTTGAACAGAATTTGATCAATACAAAAAAAAATTAAATTACAAAAAGGGTATAAATTAAAGGTTATATGTCGGTAGAACTTGTAGACCTCTGAATGGCCGAATGAATGAGCACCTAAACAGACATGAACATTACTCTTTTGGTCATCACCTGTAAGTCAACAAGCATAACTTCAGTTCCAGTGCCAATTCCCAGATTTTTATGAGGTCACATCGAAGAACTATACATCAGACTAGCTTTTCTTGAGGACTTACATATGGAACATGAATTATTCAACAACAATCTCTATTTGAATATTGAAGGAAATTTGAACATATCTTCCATTCCATTTCATAGACGAATGAAGTAAGGTTATTAATTGAAACTCTTCTAGGTTAGTTCGGAAATTGACAGTTGGCTAACTTCTATGCACTTCAAGTTGAACTGTAGAACACTTAATTTCTGTTCCTTTGTCTTCTTCTCATTCTTCTTCTTATCTTTTTGTGTTCCAGAATTCATCTGTTCTGTGTTAAAAGGTTTGACATATTGAAAAACGCTGGCGGCTGTTTCATTTTTGTTTATTTTCAAGATCTTATGTTTTACACTGTTCGTCACAATTTTATACATTTTAACAATTTTAACTTTGTGAATGTCTGTATTTCATGGGTCCCCCCTGTTCTCGCCTGACG
Organism: Gonioctena quinquepunctata; assembly: GCA_018342105.1. Lineage (NCBI taxonomy): Eukaryota > Metazoa > Arthropoda > Insecta > Coleoptera > Chrysomelidae > Gonioctena > Gonioctena quinquepunctata. Next base: position 772,433 of record JAFIRS010000092.1, read on the forward strand.
AGAACGTGATACTTTGACAATTAGTTGAAATAATATTCTTAAGAGTACCGTCCAGAGCCACTCGCAACACAGATCTATTTACAATACCATTTCATAGCACAAACTATGGGCTCAATAATTCACTAATTCGATGAATGAGACTAGGTAATGAACATTTTCATCTCGGCTTGAATATGTGTCTCAAAACAAATTCGAAAATGTTCTCAAAAGATCTCACTAAACAGTACAATCATATACCAATGTTACCAATCATAAATTTGAAAATTCCATAACCGATGTACTTTGTGTTTATATGTATTTTATTTTACTTTTAATGAGTTTAATGTATTTCAATGTATTTTACTTATACCAATGTATTTTTATCGATGTATCTGAGGTGAAGAAGGGTCATCCGTATATAATAAATGAATAAATAAAAACATACATCATCCACTTACTACGCAGACAAGCACTGAAGATGACTTATAGGTTTGAAACGCTCTGCGATTGAAAATATTAAATTGCACGAAATACAAAATATGACTTTTGATACATATTTCTGACTCACCTATCAAATGTAAACATACAAAAATACGCCAAGATATTGTCAAGTATGAAAAATATTACCCGATATAAATATAGCAATCATTTCTTTTTCAAAATTCAGAATTAATTTATCAGACCTGAAGATGAAAATTTAAACATAATTAATCCCAGAGTTAAAAATTCCATAGTTCATTAAGTTATTAGTAAATCATCATTCAGTATCACATTCATTGAAATACAGTATTTCCTGCATATTCAAAGTTCATCACTGTTCATTAACCAGGTGTCGGATTCCAATTCAATTCCTGAGTACTGAATGGCAAGAATACTGATACTGCAATAGGCAGCGCAATAAATTATGACTCAACGATATTTTTAATATAAATTGAAATTATTGTTTTTGGCTCGGTTCTTTTTTATTGTGCCTGTTTATGCTGCCAGTCCATGATGACACATCTCCTTCCCTTGGTTTTTATTATAATGTAAGTGTTACTTTTATTTACTTCTTTTGGTCATTGTTCATTTCACTATTTTGGTATTCACCATCATGTTGTTTTTTTCTCTTTTATAATTTCTAATAAACCATAATAGTTTTCACTTCACTTTTTACACACTTTATATTAGCTTCACTTGTATGTTTGTGACCGACTCCTTTGGACTTGATTTTCACCCACTTCCAGACGTCCGAATGATTTGAAATTTGGCAGGTGCACATAATTCCGGTGACAATGCATTAGGAAATTGTGTGAAAAAAAAAACAAAACGGCGGCTTCAATATGGCTGTCGAGTTTTGTGATTATGGTCCGATTCGCTTCAAATTTGGTATCAGAGGGTTTTTGTGGTCGGAGATTATGATTCTTTTGTCAAAACTGAAAAAAGATGGCGGCTCCAAAATAGTGGACGAGTTTTGTGATTATGGTCCGATTCTATTCAAAATTGGTATGTGGGGGTTTTTGGAGTCGAATATTATGATTCTTTCGTGAAAATTGAAAAATTCAAGATGGCGGCTCACTGTATATATTGACAACGTTGAAATCTTTGAATGACTTCAAAAATCGAGATTTGACTACTAATACAGCTGTACACATTAATGATTTGGAAAATGATTACAGTTACTGATAGTTATCACGAACTTAATAGTGATTAGATCAATAATAGTTTAAAAAAATTAAATAACACGCTTTTTATAAAAAACCAAACTAAAAATAAATAAATAATAGTTTGAAAAAACTAAAAAAACACGCTTTTTATAAAAAACCGAACTAAAAAATAAATAAATAATAGTTTAAAAAAACTAAAAAAATAGAAAATAAATTTAAGTTAGGAATAGTGTAAACATTTTTAATAAATATAAATTAATAATAATGTAAATAAGAAAACAATTCATAAAAAAAGCGTGGGGTGCTCAATCTGAATCTTACAAAGCACTCCACGCTATTTCTACAATAAAATAAATTTTTTTCTTATTTACATTATTATTAATTTATATTTATTAAAAATTTTTACACTATTCTTGATTGAAATTTATTAAAATTTATTTTCAATTTTTTTAGTTTGGTTTTCTATAAGAGCGTGTTTTTTAGTTTTTTCAAATTATTATTTATTTTTCATTTCACTATACCAGGGTGGTCACAATCACAGAATAAAAATGTTTTAACCTCTCGCAAGCCAAGCAAGATGATTAGTGGGCACCCTAAACAGTTAGGGGGCCAGGGTTCCACAGGGTCTCCCAAAGTAGGGCGTGACAATATATCGGTGGGTATGTGCATTGCTATGCAAAAAGTTACATTGTTATTATTGCATAGTTTCCGAGAAAATCGCGGACATGCACACATACAAACATATAGTCGAATATAGAATATCCCGATTACAAACAGTTTGTTATACGTAGTCGGCACGTAGATCCAAATAGTGCGAAAGTTAATGCTGCCTTCAAAACAAAGACGCTACATCGCATGCACGGAAAATACTATTGTTTTAATTTATGTTTTGTTGTCATTAGACAATTAGTTTCACTTGGAGAATGATACACGATATACAGCCAATTGAAATCACAAATCTATGATACATGAAGGGAAGAAGTGGCGAAAAATCACAAAATTTGCTTGAAGTAGTCAATGGATAGCCCTCAAGAGTTACTTAACAAAGGAGGGTAAGCTTTTGATAGGAAAATTTGGAAGATTCCCGAAAAAAACAATTTTCAAATGCTTGGAAATGAGTAATGTAGAAGTACATTTAAAATTTTTTTCAATCTAGAATGAGGGATCTTATGTTATTAGTTCTTATCGAGTATTTATTCATTCACAATAAACTTTCACCTCATATCTAATCCATATTCTTTGTGTCACCATTGTACTCCCCACATGTATTCATTCATAGTTAGTGAATAAATATTATTATTATTTTCAATTACTTCAATGATTAATTGTCAGAACTGACGATTTTTTTTTATTGATCTCGATAACGAAAAAAAGTGTGCAAAATCGGCTACTAATGAAACATACCGGCAATTTCTACTGAATATGCGAGCACGAAGAGAAATTGACTGGGTAGAACCTGGAGAAAACTCACGCATTTGCAACCAATGCTATGGCTAGGTTTCGACGACAAAGTAAAGTGAAACAATGTTTATAGTAGCAACATTATTATTCTTGTTCACATTTGATTTTTGGGGCAACGAAATCAGACAACCTAACATTCAACTATTCCTATTGAAAATGAGAATAATGATGAGGTAGACATTGATTATGATGAAGGAAATGGCGAAAACATTAGAAATTCACCGGTCAAATAGCCAAAGAGTTTGTTGCGTGTGTGGTTTTATTATTCAGCAGCGTATTTCAAGAGAAGCCTTTCTGAAGTTATGGATTCAAAACCAGATATTTTGCAACTTGGAGAATCGATCATGCCCGGAACATTTTTGGAATGGTTACTTTCCTGAAAAAACTGTTACTCTAATGCGCTTGCGGGCTGCTCCTAGGCATGCATATGCTGACAATGAATTAATCTGCTCACTGATCGCGTAGTAGCTCTAGAAGAAAAATGCTAGATATTTGATTTTGACAATGAAAATATGAATAATGACGATTGCAAGTGCCTAACCGGATTAAGTAAAGCGCAGTTTGCAACGGTCGTAGGAAACTGCAATAATTCGACACCCAGAAAAAAACAAAAAAAAAACTGCGTAGCCTAGCGTTTCTCTTATAAAACTGAGAATTGACCCAACTTTAAAAGTTTTGAGCATGATAGGTGGCATCAAACCGAAGGAGCAATGTCTTGTTAGCAAAATATTTCACGATGTTCGTAACTAACTCATAGTTCACTTTGTTTTTCTTCATTTCGGATACCAACACTTAACTCGTCTAGAATACGCTGCTAATCACGGTACTACTACTTCATATCGCTTGTGCCACGTTAATCCTGATTCATTGGTAGCTCTTGTTGATGCCACATATTTGTACCATGAAAAACCTCGTGATCATCTTTCTCAGCGAAAGAGATATTCTTTGCCAAAACGCTCGAATTTAGTTGAATTCTCGGTTGTGAAAGCACCAGGCGGTTATTTTATTGATGTTACTGGCCTGCATGCTTCAGATGCTAGAAACAATGATTCGTCGATATTCAACGCTATGACTGTTGTTGAGAACGTATTTGTTACCTACTTCCGAAAAGGTGACAATATTGTATACGATCGCGGTTATCGAGACTCAATGCAGTCTGGCCAAAATCTGGGACTTAACGTGTTCATGCCGCATTTTCTTCAGCCAGGTCGTCAACTGATTTCTCAGCAAGGAAATGAATCGAGACTCGTTACAATACTCAGATGGGTAGTTGAAGCGGTTTTTGGAGGACCTCAAAATAGGTTCCGTTTTCTAAGAAATGTTGTGCCAAACAGTTACGCATGTGAAACATTTGAAAACATTTCTGAAGTAATATGTGCACTGTCCAATGCGTTTATTATTCCTATAACTGAAAGTGGGCTTGAGGATGACACATTCCATGAGAGAGTTTCAGAACCTTCGGACCTCCCCAATCATTCACTAGATAGGATTAAAGATGAACGCTTGATTCAAAGTAGAATTGATTGGTAGACAGATTTATTGACCTGCAAGACTTTCCGATTTATTCGGAAGATGAATTTCAGGATAACACTCTGTACATATCCAACTTCCATATAGTTATACGACATCTCATATAAACAACGGCAACTATTTGGTAATATTACATCGTTAACCTAATGCCGAAAATGATAATCATTTTCATCTGATAAGAGCCAACGAAAGAAAATGCTTTATCGAATATAATAGACAATTAATTGGAGTGAACGACAATAACTGGCTGGACATGTCTCTGCAAATCAGGTGCACGAAAGTAAGGAATGTAATATGGTTTTTGTCATACGGATGGCATCAGCCTGGAATTCGTTACCCTTTTACAGATATGGCAAATAATTCAATTGACGAGGCTGTTGCTAGATCGGTTTGGAAAGAGTCGGCAAAAGTAAAACTCTGACGGATATGAACGCAAGAATGAAAGGATCGTACAGGGTTGACACAAATCATAAATTCCGATGAATGGTCATTCACAGCGGTTTTTAATTTGTGTGTACATCTTAGAGAATAACTTTCCAAATGAAAGTTGTGGAGCCCCATTTTATCAAAAGATATTGGTATGAAAATGAAATATTGATTTTTTTATTCAATCTTCCAACTGCCGCCGTTTGACGACGAATATTAATCGCAATCGGAACAAAAAATATTGAGAGTTTTCTGTTTTGATTAAATAAAGTATGTAGTATATTTGTATGCTCACTTACAATCAGCTTTGTACAAAAGTACCTGTTTTCAAACAATATTTGCTTTTACATGGCTAGGTAGGTACCTGCATCTGCATTTTTTCGAAAATACTTAAGTTGGTTTTGTTTTGTTTTTTTAAGTATATTGTAGAACACGATACATAATTCTTGTGGAAGAAATGCTCATAGATTTTCTGAAGGTGTTCGCCTGTTACTTTGGTAGGTTTTTACTCACTCAATCAAACGTAGGTTTTATTATAATAATCAGAAGTCAGCATTGTAATTCACATAGTTATTTGAAAAATGTACGTATAGCACTATGCTATAAGCATGCAGTATTTTTTTAAGAAATTTCAAACTGATGGTGCTCTTTTGTGCTGCTCAGTTGCAGATCACCAACACCATTATCAATATCCGAAACTTAAAAATGAGAAAAGAGTGAAGTTACTGGGTTTAATTGAAACATAATCGCAAAAGTAAACCTTTCTGTTGGCTGATTTTTACTGACATCGATCTTCAATTCCCTACCTCCATCGCTAGATTTCGCCTGCTCAGTGCTATCATTTTATGAGATTTTCAAAACCTCGCCTATTCAGAACGCTTCTATAACACAAGGTATTTAATCGATTCAGCAACCTATGTACACATAAGCTGTGTTGCCAAAATTTCTATTTTATCATTTATTGCCTCTAAAACCTCTGCTGTGAAAGAACTTATTTATAAGATGTTCCGGAATGATTTAAAAGTAAAAATTTTGGAAAAATGTTTTTTTTTTAGATCTGTAGGTGTGGTAAATTTTATGACCAGGAGCATGGGACTCAGAATATCCTCCTTTTTGATGCCAAGTGTACTTTGTGGTGAATACGCGGGGTCAATATAACGAAAAATTTTGGTGAAAGCGCGAAAGCTTCCATTGATTTTGATTGAGGTTTAATACGCGCACAAAGAGAGAGAGATATGGACACTTACAAGCGGCCTACAGTAAACCTTGGAGTTGCTCGGAATTCGGGAGGATCATTTCGATTGCCTAGTTTTTGGTAGGTCAATAGTACATCCTCACAAAAATTAGCAAAAGCATCGTCTACCACCGAATTTTCAAAGATGTAAGATCGTTGTCTCGTACATATGGTTGCGCGCAAGTTTTATATTCGAGTTCTTTTCCTAAACAATAACAAAGAAATCCGTAGTTTGCCTAGAATCATTTGACATAAAAGAAAATCAAATTATATGGCTCAGTAAAAGTTCTATGTCTATTACTTTGTGATTTTCCAGGAGAAATAATGAGCGATTGTGATATGCGTTTCTCTGAAAAGGTATAGTGGTTAGTAAATGGGCGCTTTCAATTTGGATCTCAATCTCTATAACTCACCAATAATTACGCTTAAAGTTCAGATCTAGATTTACATGAATTTTACGCACCTTGCCGGATTTTTCTTCAGAAAAATCATTCACATAAGTGTAATAAATATCCGAAAAACAGAGGGGGTAGGGATAAGTAAGTTAGCGGAAAACCTGGAACGTGTCCTGGTGGAATGCTGAACTTGAAGATTGAGGAGGCAAACTTGAAGAAAATTCAACAGTGCCTAGAAAACTGGAAAGTGGGATGACTACAAAAACACCTTGACCAGTTAAAAAAGGCACTGAACAAAGCCAAGAGGGATACTGTGAGGATGTAGAAAGTACTCAAGAGTGTGCTAGACTCCAAGGAATGCTCTCTAAGGACGAACATCAAGCATACACTCCCTTAAAAATCAACAGAGTACACCACTGCAGGAGAAGGAACAATAAAAGACCTCTTTAGGCTTCACTTTCCTGGGACTCAAATAGAAAAGACACCTGCCGAATAGAATAGACTGACCCTGAAAGGAGTATTCAGGGAAAGTTGGACACAAGCAAACTGTGGTAATCTATGACAAAGTACATTGGGCAATGAGCTCATTTGAACCATTTGAATCACCGGGACTGGACGGGATTTCTCCAGTATTGTTGCCGAAAAGGTAGCCTAGCTCTTGAACATATACCAAAGCGCCATGGAGGAATAATCTTCAGATCAAAACCTGGAAAAACTAGACAGGAAACAGCGAAGCCCCTAAGACTGATGAGTCTGATATCCTTTGAACTGAAGACTCTGGAAAAGCTGATGGATAGGCATATACGAGACGGAGAACTGGTAAAAAGAGCACAGCATCGAGAACAATATGCATATAGGACCGGCTGCTCAACTGAAACAGCACTCCACAAACCCGTAGAGAGATTGAAGAACATGCTGGAAAACAAAGAAGTACTAATAGTGGTCTTTCTAGACACAGGGTAGCTTTCAATAATACCTCTTTCAATCATCAGGTCTCTTAGACGGAGAGAGATAGAGGAACCTGGCCTGGGGTAATTCTTCCTTCAGTCTCGTGGAATTTGGTCATGGATGGGGTCTTTGATAGAAAAAGGTTACAAATCCTTTGGTTACGCCAACGACATAGTCATTCTAGAACGGACTTGGAGAAATTCAACATCAACCTTCGACAAGCCAAGACTGAAACTAGATGGATTGGGGTTCATTAAACTTCGAGGAGAAACTTTACAGAGCGAGGGAGATTCGGGGTGATATTGGACTCGGAGAATTGGATATTGGACTCGGAACCAACATCTGATGAAAGTGCCCAGAAAAGCGGAGACCACACTGATTGTGACCAGAAGTTCTTTGGGAAAAAATTGGGGCTGAAACCACAAATGTACTTGTACAAAGTTATAGTGAAGCCGCCACACATACGCTTCCTTGCCTGTATTACAAGGGCAATGGGATCAACACCCACTGTAGCCATGGAGACACTGCTGGGATTGCCTTACGTTCACTTGGTGGTGCAGGGAGAGGCAAGGCTAGGTGCATTCAGGATAAAAAACATACTGAGCAACACAAAAGTTGGGACATCATTGTAACCAGATACGTGCTAGATAGGAGATCAGATCACATTGCGAAACGATACTCCTGTGGCAAATCATCCAGGATATCTATACCAGAAAGAACTGTACGGAATGACACAGAAGTCAACACCATTCTGCATAGTAGGATCTGGTACACAGAAGGGTCTAAGATGGATAATGGTGTTTCCTTAAAACCTAAGGACTGAATCCACCTACTTATTCAGGTGACCATACCTCTGAGCTTCAGGCAGAGGTCTAAGCAATACTCTGATATGTGAAGTATATTGATACCAAAGCAATAGTAGAGGAGCAAATCCTTGTTCTTTCAGACAACCGTTGGCACTGGAGGATCTGAGTATCCAGAAAGTGACGTCACATTTGATATGGACCTGCAAAGGAAAACTGACAATACTGGCAGAAAAAAACGCGTCAAGCTTATTTGGGTGCCAAAACATCAGGAATTTGCAAGTAACGAAAAGACGACGAAAGGATAAACCGTGTCCAGGACAGGCCCTTGGAATACCAAATCATAGAGCGCGTGTGTATGTAGAAAACTGGAACAGGGATCAATTGAAAATCATGACTGGACATGCACCAGTAAAAGAGCACCTTGATAAAATGGGAATGTTTAATTGCGACCTGACATGCAGGCACTGCGAAAGAGAACCGGACACAGTGTCACATATAATGTGCAACTGGGTAGCTCAGGATCGCAGAAAACAGTCAATTTTTGGGTAACCAACTGGTGAACCAAAACTATACAGCACACACCCACTAAAGGATTTGTTCGAACTCGTACAAGGCACGAAATTACTGGCATGGATACGATCTGCAAAAAGGCACAAGTGTCATCGGAGATAAGGGGCCGGACGAGTCTACAGGGTGAAGTTTTTGGTGGATATCTCCAGGACTCAGGGATTCCCACACTAGCAAAGTGTCCATAAAGTATCTTCTCAATACAAAAAATGGATCTGGGTCAAATACAGGGGATTCACCACTACATTCGAAAAATGAAATAGTGTACTCGTCTTCCATGTGGAAATGAAGCCTGTGTGATGTTTTTTAGCATTCCAAGATAATTTATGGATTTTTACGCATCAAAACCTCCATCGATACTCTAGGGAGTATAACGTTCTGAACGCAGTAGTGATATGTAGGTCAGAACGTTTATAACCTACTATGAATTCGTGGTGATGTATGTATTGTGGTGTATCAAACTATTTTTCTTTATGCTTCGGTCGAAAGTACGTACTTTCTCCATCGATTTCAAAGTAGAATGCCTTGCACTGACGCATCGGTGATATTGACAGACCACGCCCTCCGTAAACCCGGAGCAAATATTTTCCATGTACACCGAAATAGATGGAATTACACGCAAGAAAATGAGAATGAGAGACGAAAAGCGGAAGCAAATATTCAAGCTTTGTGAATATCCGAAACAGGCGCTGAAGCGAGGAGCAACAGTTAAACATGACAGCGCAATGAGCTGTCAGCTGGAACGTCTATTGTTTATAATAAATAATTAAAAATGAAGGTAGTAACGTACTTTAGACCAGCTATCAAGAAATAGTATATTATGCAATGAGCACAAAATGATGCCCAGTTTGCACGAGTATGAAATTTGCAGCACGAGCCGAAGGCAAGTGCTGCAATTCATACGAGTGCAAAATGGCCATTTTGTTGCGAGTTGCATACTATACTTTTTCTATGACAACATATCGTTCACGTTTAATACATGCATACATTGCAAAAACTTTGAAAGGAATAAACTGATGATATTTCATTACTCCGAATTCGCCGCTAATGGGCTTTCTATCAGAATTAAAATATAAATTGGAGAAATATGTAAATATTTTTTTATTGCCATTTCTGATAGGTACACAGAACTAGAAGCCTATAAATAAATGTATGTATCTAATTGAAGTTGAATGTGCAATTATTGAATATCATATTTGGAGAACTTGATTGCTGAATACTTAATTCTTTTCGAAATTGATAATTTGTCGACGTTGAAGTAGACGGCTTCTCGCTATTTTTCATTCCTGAATTCGTTGGTATGCCTGATGATATGTTCTGTATTGCATTTGCAATTTTATTTGCTATGTCAAGCTTACTTTTCTTCGATTCATCAATATATCCCTCAGCGACTGTAGTAGATTTCCAGGCACCGTGGCGTTCCAACGTGGTCATGTCACCTCCAGCATCAACAAGAATTGTTGCGGAGGATCGACGAAAGCAGTGCCCAGTATATAATTCGTAATTTGGCAATTTTAAATACTTGGCAATGTCTTTTCCCATAGCTCCAAACTTATTCAGACCTATCCTCTGAATGGTACACTTTCCTTTTTGATAATTAATGAAAAACCATAGACCATTAGCATTTTGAGGGCGAAGATTTGCGTATTTTTTATAAATTTCGTAGAATTTGCCAGTTACAGTAAAATTTCGTACTATTTTGGCTTTACTGTCTGGTATTGTTACTGAAACAGCTGAACCAAGATCATTGGAATGAGTAATTTTCATTTGATGTTATTCATGTCGTCTACATGCATCCATTACTCCCATAACTAATGCAACCTACAATGTAAATGAGTTTACTTAAACATATTTTTCATCAAATGGAAATATAAAACTTACTTTTGTTGCCAAATATATTTCATCTGGAGCTTGTTCAATGAAATTATCGATGTCATTTGCTGTAAAGATCTTTGACTTTTTGGGTTTGTAGCCGTTAGACTGCCGCTTGAGGAATGCTTTCAGTTTCAAATATTTGGCAATATCTATATCATTATAGATACTAAGAGTCGTTCTCAGCATTGAGAAGTGTAACCACAAAGTGGAACTTTTGAATTTTCTGGCTAAGTCGCCAAAATAAGCCATTAAAACCTTCTCGGAAAACGATTTTATCTTTTGATCTACCTTCCATTCCAAAAAAAGTTTATAAGCGCGTTGATACATACTCTTCGACGTTTCCGGTAATAAATTCTTCTATTATGTTCGGAGGTGTCAAATCTAAGTCAATATCACTATCAGTTTTCATTTTAATTACTAGTTTTTATAGAAAACAACTATGAAATTACTCGGTACCTACTAAAACTTTGACAGAAACGATCTGCTGACATTTCATCAATTTGTCGCTGGACGTCATAATTTGACAAGTCGTCGTGATTTTAGAGTGAACCTAGACCTAACACGGAATATTCCATTTCGCATTTGTTGCTTAGCAACTTGCCTAGCAACCGATGCAAAAATGAAATGCTGTACAAAATGTGCTTGTTTGTGATTGAAGTTACAGTTTTGAAATGAACATTTATCGAGGTTGTCGTGGAAAAAATAGTTTTTCTATGACCATTGAAGGAAGCGTCTTTTATATGACTATTTCTTGATAAGTAATGAACTCTAGTTTCGTCCCCATAACTCAACAGATTTAAACCAATCACAGTTGAACCAGATTCATTACTCAACACTTTGAAGCCAGTCACAGATGAGCATATTCATTACTGTGCAGTTGGGTTTGAATTGTTTGCATTCGCAAGTATGCCTTGAGAATTCAACAACTTCAAACTTGTTCTCAAACGTCATAATAATTGAATTGACAGTTCGTTTTGTAAAATATTATAGTTCCTAACGACAAACAAGAAGAAAAAGATGGATTCGGAAAGTGACAATGAGTGTACCCCACCAGAAATTTGTTTTGATTTGTTTTGATAGTTTGGTGATTGTTCAATAGTTTGTAACATATGATAACGGTTCTGCAGTACTCACTTTGGGATTGGGTAACTCTCCACTCTGCAAACTGGCCATATAACACCTAAGCCTGAACTGCTCGCAATGCAGTCGTTCCAAGTTCTCCTCCCACTGTATGACTTGGTTTCCGATTTGTTGTCTGGCGTCTGTATCACCAACTACCGACTGTTGCATCTCGGCCATGTGTTTCAATTTGTAATCCTGGAAAGAAAAATATAAAAATGGTGAAATATATTTTTCATGTTCCAATAACAAGATTATTAGAAATAGTGGAGACATATGAGGATATCATGGGGAAATCTGGAGTAATCCGAAGATGGTCATGCATGCCTGAATGCACGTGTATATTGAGCTATTTGTAGATGATCATGAAAAATGAGTGGCAGTTTGATTTCGCTATCAGAAAATTGATTATACTCCAAGTAAATCTCAGTATACCTATCAATGAAGAGAATAGTGAAATGAGTTGGAAGCAGTTTTATAATAGAATACGATACAGATATGAGTCATGTGTCTTGTAATGAAGTTGAGTCTCTTGAAAAAGTTGCTTATATTTGCATTGAATAGATTCAAATATTACTTTCTAGTTATTCATGCCAAATTTCTGCTCTCAGATTTTTTTGTTTGAGTAGGGGTTTTTTCCATATACTTCAATATCCAGCGTGGTTCAAACAGAGAAAGTAGTTATTTTCTGTTAGATATTCCCAAAAAAATTACTTCATTTTTAACCGACGAAATAAAAAAAGATGAGGTTCTCTAGTCGACGCGTATATTTTTTTTTTCAATGTATGACTACGCATAACTTTTTACAGAGTGGTTTGATTCCGACGATTCTCCTTTAATAGGATAGAGTGTACTTCGAAGTTGGTCTCAATTGAATTCGAAAAACAAAATCCTTCCCTAAGGGTAGCAAAATGGAGGATATTGATCGTTCACCATCTGAATTTTGGTTCGTTAACCAATTCGATCAGGGATGACTTGGTACTGGGTTGTCCGATTTGGATGATTCTTTTTTTATTAGATAGTGGATATTTTTTTGAATTTGGGATGAAATAATGCACCCCTATGAGTAGAAAAATAGGGGTGATTGATTTTTCACTTGTGAACATTGGCACACATATGCAGTTGTCATTGACATATTGCTATTTTCATAATTTTTGTTCTCCTGCATCCGTCACAAGGATAACATTCTATGAAGGGATGGAGTTATATACAAAGTGATGAAGTAAACTATCCAGAAATATCAGAAATAATGTATATCATATAACAATAAATTATCAAAGTAGATAGATATTATTTAACTGTTAATAGTTGAAGTAAGATGGGTAAGTAAGTATTTTGGAACTGATCAAAAACTAAATAGGTGGTAATTAGTAGATTTCAGGGACAAAAAATTGAAAAATAAAAACATTTTAACAAAAAATTGAACCGACGAAAAACGGAACTGAATAGCAAAAAATAGAATAAACCTTCTTGGTCTTAATGACTATGCTCCTAAACTAATGTAAGTAACTAATTTTGAGTCGGCGCCAAACAAACAATCAACGAAGATCATTAAATTACTTGAGAATAAAATTATCAAAATGTCACCGCGCATCTCGATGCCATCATTTCACGCTTCAACTAACTCATTTGCTTGTTTGTTTTGCGCCGACTCAAAATTAGTTACTTACATTAGTTTAGGAGCTTAGTTATTAAGACTAAGGAGGTTTATTTAATTTTTCACTTTTCAGTTCCGTTTTTCGTCGGTTTAATTTTTTGTGAAAAAGTTTTTTTATCGTAGATTTTTCAATTTTCAGAAAAAAAATTCTATGCAATATTAAATGGAGAATGCTTCCTTTTTCAACATGAATACCTTCAAAACGTTATTTTGAACGATAGAAGATAGTGACTAATGTTTATCTTTGAGTCGCAGATGATCTCACATCTGATTTTATGAACACCTTATTCAAATTTTCAAACAAATTAACAAATTATGTCTCATAATTTCGCAATGTACAATTGACGACAAAATCATACTTGGTATAGATAGTTAAAAGGGGGCCAACCCAGATTTTGATGAAACTTTCCCAGATGCTCCGAAACATGATAAAATCACCACAGCAATCGAAAATGTCATTGGAACGTCACTATATATTCGATCCTGGAGAACTATTACTCGTTTTTCCACACAATAACTGGACACTTTTTTATGTAAATAAACTTAGAGAAACGTAATGAAGGATTGCATAGTTTTTTTGGTCTGTGCACTCATGTATTCACTCATTTCCTGAATAACATATCAGTAAGTAAATTCATAATCAAAATGGCGGACATAAGGGTACTCTAGCTGTCACGAGCCAAACAAGTGTCTGCAAAAATGTTTCTTTCCACGTTGGATAGGGATTGGATGGCATTCAACTTGGATAGCTATATCAGCCAAGGTCAGGTGGTGTCTTCTTTTTTTTTGCCTTGAATTATCACCAAATTCGATTGCAACAGAAATATTCAACATTAAATGCAATTCAGTCATTAACTAATGAATACTGCACGGATGGACTAGTTGATATACGTCGTATTTATGTATATACTTTATAGAGAATCATTTCATGAAAAACTATGTGTAATGCTCTCCAGTTGAGACGCTCACATCAGAACGTATTGATATCTGCAAGAATGTTGAAAAATATATTTTTCCTTGGCATCGCATTACTCATTTAAAAAGTCATTCATCAAACTTGTTACTGTTTCTGTCAATTTGATGGCGGTAGTTCGACATTTCCACCTTCAAATATTTTTGAGTGTTTTATAAATGATAGTCGTAACGAAAAAAATTTACGTATGACCACGCATAACTTTTTACAGAATAGTTCGATTATGATGATTCTATTTTTATTGGATAGGGTATACCTAGTAGTTGGTCCCATTCGGATCTAGAAAAACAATCCCCTCCTAAGGGTAGGAAAAAGGGGGATGATTATTGGTTCACCCACTGAATTTTCACTTCTCAACCGTTTCTACCACGCATATCTTTGTACTTAGTTATCCGATTTAGATGATTGTATAGCGTATGCGTGGAAGTGGGTCACAATTTAATTTAAAAAAAACCCATGGGTGGGAAAATAGGGAATGATTTATTGATTTTACACCTGTGAACCCATTCTGTTGAAACTTGGCACACATATGAAGTTCTGATGACACTACAAGATAATTGAGACCCGAAATTAATCTGATGATGGATACGAAAGGCGGTCGAAGGATCTTCTCAATGGTTCACAGCAGCTACCTCGTGTTTGGGATAATATTTACATATATAATTACATGTCCTGACTAACTGACTCACTGATTAAGTGATATACGATCAACGCCCAGATCAAACCGCTGGACCTAAAGCTAAAATTTGTACAGCATATTTTTTTGATATTCCATCCCTAAAGAGGTGAAAAGATGGGTGAGAAGAGGGGTGAAAGTGAAAGTACAGTTGGTTTTGAGTCATGGAAATAAGTATTTGGGCTCCTCTTCACAAATAAAGATAAATGTGTTTCAGGGTATCTGAAAATTCAACCTAAAGGGGTAAAATGGGGGTTGAAAGTCTGTATAGTAAGTTTTGAAGTAAGGATCATGAGAATTGGTATTTGGGGGTCTTTAATAAAAAATACGTGTTTTGGTGTTTTTGAAACTCAACCCCTAACGGGGTGAAATGGGGGTTGAATTGCGATTGAAAGTTTGTATAGGAATTCCGTTAGTTTTCAAGTTGAGGTCATGAAAGTTCATATTTGAAGTCCTTGTTACAAATAGAAGAAATATATATTTCATTCTTTTTCGAAATGCAACCCCGAAAGGGGTGAAATGGAGGGTGAAAGTTTGTATGGGGGTTCCGTTAGTTGTCGAATTAGGGTCATGAGAATTGGTATTTGAGGTATTTTCAAGGGATAAAGAAATACATGTTTCGGTGTTTTTATAAATGCAACCCCTAGGGGGTGAAAGTTTGTGTGAGGGTTCCGTTAGTTTTGAAGTGAGGGGCATAAAAATTGGTATAAGAGGTCTTTGTTATAAATAAAGAAATACGTGTTTCAGTATTTCCAGAAATACCGTTCCTAAAGGGGTGAGTGAATTTGTAATATTCGTCACAAAAAATACACAGTTCAACGCGGACGAAGTCGCTGGTACCAGCTAGTTATAGTATATAATAGTTAATAGTTGGAGTAAGGTGGGTGAGTAAGTGTTTTGGAAGTAATCCAAATCAAGTAGGTAGCAATTAGTAGATTTCGGCCACAAAAAATTTAAAAAAATCAAACCGACGAAAGAAGAAACTGGAAAGCCAAAAATGAAATGAACTTTTCCAATCCTAATAACTAAGCTCCTTAACGAATGTGAGTAACTAATTTTGAGTCGGCGCCAAACAAACAATGAACAAAGATTACTGAATTACTTCAAAGAAATGATTAAAATAACATATAAAATGCAACGTGAAATCTCCAGCGATAAACGATATTATTCCAAAAATGCGCTCTCCGCACGACCACTCGCAACGACGTATGCCCTCACGTGTGAGCCCATTCGGGTCTCGCTCATATTGACTTCGAGAACGCTCGGCGATTTCCGACAGAGTGACGCGCCGCCACCGTGCACCCTGCTGCCATCATTTTACGTAACTAATTTGCTTGTTTGTTTGCATGGTGCCTGCTCAAAATTAGTCACTTCAGTAGTAGTAGTAGTAGTAGTTTAGGAGCCTAGATATTAGGACAAAAAAAAAAATTTTTCTTTTTTTCTTTTCGGTTTTTTTTTCGTCGGTTTGATTTTTGTTGAAAAGTTTTTAGTTTTTGATTTTTGTGGCCAAAATTTACTCATGACACTACTTTGAGGCGCAATATATTCAAATTTCCACAGCGCAATATCGTCACCTCCGTACGCGAGATTACTTGCATAGGACAATGAATAACGTTTCCATTATAATTCTCGAAAACATTTTCGATACTAACTCAATACACATATTCCACCTAGATATATCGTATATCAAGGTGGTGAGACGTAAAATATTATCATATTGATTTTCCAAAGTGGTTGATTGTTCCTGGGAGACAGTCAACTCCCGATGTTGATGTGAAAACTTCCGTTCGTTTTGCGATGATCCCCAAGAGTACAATTCACATTCACATAAATGTTTTATACTCGTTAGTCGAATTCCCAACTATGTAATGAAAGTTTGAGGAATTCAGGTTCCAATTGGATTAGATATCATGTTGGAGCTTTGGAAACCCAAAGAAAATACAATGGATTAATTTCAAGGCATTGTCGATTCATGATGTTCCACCGATATAATTGCATTGGAATTATATGAATAGTGATACAATTTGAGACGATTCGTTCGGAAAGAGGGATCACTCAATAATTCATATTTTTCACCGGAGGTAGTTGGAATCCATAATGATTCCTTATACGTAAGTACACATGATAATTTATTTCTTTGTGGCGACCGGAACTATCTTGTTGACTATGCACATAAATAATTATTGTTTGATCTACTGTCAGGTTATAACTTGAATGTGAGTTCGGCAACTCCTACGAGAGTGTTTACAAACAACAAAAGTTGATTATATATTAACTAATATTGACCCTGCTAATATTCGAGCAAAAGTTTATAAGGCTAATATTAGCGATCACCAAGTATTGACCTTGACTCACCAACACTCTCTTAGCAAGCCAAACATATGTAATACTAAACAAAATAGGCAATACAGGAGCCTATCCCAAAATAATCTAGAAGAATTCGTCTCCCTAATGTACGACTCTAAGTTCCGTGACATTTATCTTGAGAATGATATTGACTCTGCTTTCAAATCTTTTGTTAATATACCCGTATTGATTTTGGATGAATGCTACTCGATTAAACGGAGCAACAATAATTATTTGCAAAAACAACCTAGTTGGGTCACACCCAGGAAAGCAGGAAAGCGAGCCAGGAACGGAAAAACTCATTTTGGTTGTGTGAAAATTTTGGAAAATGCTCACCGAGGCAAAATTCCATTTTAATAAAAATCTGATAAGCGAGTCTAATAACAAACAAAAAACTTCATGGAATTCAGTTAATCAAGATCTTGGTAGGATTATAAAACATAGAAATATACATTTGAATATGGAAAGTAAAACATATACAGTTCCAGCAGATGTGGTGAATATTTTTGGACATTACTTCTCTACGACCACCACAGAAAGCCTACAAAGTCACTTCGGCGATTCAATGAGGAAGTCATAACAGTCATCAAAAATTTGAAAAAAAAATAAAAAAAACATTTTCAAAGACATGCTCTTATACAAATGCACTTAAAAAGAAAAAGAATTTGTTTCATGGTTTGATCTAGATTATTCTGTGGGTTACAGATATTGCCGCGCAAGTTTACCTTTTTTCCATCCGCGGCAAGCTTTTGAATCTGTTACTCACAGTATAACCTGGATCAAACAATAAAATAAATTATTTTTTCCTTTTTAGTGCATTAGTGTAGAAGTTTGTCTCTAAAAATGTTTTTTTATGAAATTTATATTTAAAGTTTTTCAGTTCTTTTTTTATAAACAACTAGAAAAAGCTTGTTTGGAAATATTTTCATTTCGATTATTATTTTTTTTATTTTTTAGGTATTCATGATGTTAAATAACCAGTTTAGTAATTTCTATTTGATTTATTTTTGAATTTTGACAAAAAAATCATAATTTCCGACCCCGAAAACATCTAGACACCAATTTTGTGTAGAATTGAACCATAATCACAAGAATTGTCCGCCATATTGAAGCCGCCATTTTGTTTTTTCCTAAAAAAAATTTTATAATGCATTGTCACCGGTATTATGTACACTCTCAAATCAATTGGACGCCGCCATGATGAATTTTTTAATTTTGATAGAAAAATCATAATTTCCGACCCCGAAAACATCTAGATACATTTTTGAATAGAATCGGACCATAATCACAAAAATTGTCCACCATTTTGAAGCCGCCATTTTGGTTTTGTTTTCTAACAAAAATTACATAATGTATTGTCACCGGAATCATGGATACCTGCCAAATTTCAAATGAACCGGATGATTAGAAGTGAGTAAAATTTTACTTGCAATATTTGATTACAGACAGACAGACACCGGTACAGGTGAAATAAAATAAAAGCTTCTGATAAAAATACTAGTTTTTGAAACCATCTCAATGAAACTTCTGAAATCTCTTGCTACTTCGATAGCTGAACATCTGGCATACTTGATTACCTTTTCAAGAACTTTCCCTTCATTTTGTATATTTAAGCAAAGCACTTTCGCCTACGGCCATCTTCAGTGCTTATCTAAAATGTATATGATATAA
The DNA here is from genome assembly GCA_018342105.1 of Gonioctena quinquepunctata. NCBI lineage: Eukaryota > Metazoa > Arthropoda > Insecta > Coleoptera > Chrysomelidae > Gonioctena > Gonioctena quinquepunctata. Next base: position 791,742 of record JAFIRS010000092.1, read on the forward strand.
TTTTGATGTACAGATATAGAAGATCGTTCAGTACCTGACATGATAATAAAAAATCATCCGGATTGAACTAAAACTTGTGAGCTTTATCACCTATGTTGTATGTTCCTGGTTCAAAGAACCCATTTATATTGTTAGTTCAAATTAATGAAAATTTCCTAACTTCGGTTTAATTTTTTTAGAACTATTTGCTCAAATATACAAAAATTTATACGAAATACAGAACTTTAATTTTCGATTTGGAATAGTCGTGTTCGCAGTATTGAATTATCATTATATTGTCTTGTGGGACACCCTTTTCTTGTTCCAGTTTACCAAGTTTGTAGACTCGCTAGTCTGACCGTATTTCCGATGGAACGTTTGGCTCATTTTATCTCTCATCATCTTTCATGTTTTTCTCAGATATATCCATTTCAGTATTCCTCTTTCTTGTACGAGTTAGTGAAACAACAAGTGGAACAATTACATTTTTCCATCATTTATACCATCTTCACTCTCGATGTATCCCTCTGGAATATTTCAAACCACTGAAAAAATTTTATATTTTGAATATGATTCATATTCTCCATTAGGAAAATATGACTTGTTTTGAAGTCTCAATTCGACGATATCAGAAACGAGAAACGCAAAAGTAATAAGATCGGAGATTGAGCCCGGATACAGCAAATTATACCTAAGCCACAGATCTAAGATACTCATTATAATGCTAATCCCATTATCAAATAATGTTTAGAAATTATTAAATGCAAATGCAAAGTCGCAATATCGGCTTAATGACAAGATCAACTCAAATAATTCTCCTTTGTTCAACGGTAGGGAGGAATAATGTTTCGCCAACTTTGAATTCATCTGTAGTAGCTTTGATTTAGTCAGAAATGCAGAATATTGCAAATTAAATCTGGGAAAATTGTGTAGCGCATGTACAAAAACTTGAAAAATCATATTTGAATAAAGAGCAAGTTGCCAGAGAAAAAAATGTTCTGAACTTGGATGACGATAGTAACAGTGAAACTGACTTAGGTAAAAAAAAAATTATTTCCATAACACTCTTTGTTTTGTATTGTAATTATACCTGTTAAACTCAATTTAATGAATTTCATTTATTTCTCCACCATATTTAACATCAAATGTGTAATTATGTCAACAATTCAGTCATATCTGTACTGGAAATCAATGAAGTTGAGTTTTTATATTCTACAAGCAAGTATATTTCGTAGGTATATGCATATTTTCACGTGCATATAGATAAATCAGTGTCCTATATTGATTGTACACTTTTCCGTACTGTTTATTTTTACGTTTATATATTTTTTTTCCTTTTTTCCGATATATCAAGAATAAGTACCTATTTTCTTACTGGTATTTAGAAAACTATACTCTGTTTCCTACTAGAAGATAAAAAGGATATTTCAGTTAAAAAAAATAGTAGTTCAGAAAAACTAATTGTCTACGAATGTACTACCACTTTCCACACCCGTTGAGATTTATTGGCAATTAATAATAATGAGTCCCGCAGACGTATTGCAGTACTAGAGCGATTAGATAATTGGTTGTCTGTGATAATTCACAACAAAACCGAAGATTTTTCGGAAATTATATATATGTTAGTTTTTTCAATACTTTTGATTACTGCAATATTTCTATGGATGTTTTTTTAGAAATCATGTGAAAATCTGACATATTGCTTGTGAGTCTGTTGGATGTGATTTGGTGAATAATTTGTTTAGTTTCGATCTCAAGATTTCGAAATATTGGCCAAATGTAAACCTATTTGAATAGAATAATTAATAAAAAAGCTTTTCAAAGACAAGCTGTTATTCAAATGCACTAAAAAGTAATAAATAATTGCTTTGGATGTGTGATGTAGGTTATTCCGTGAGTTATAGATTCAAAAGTTGTCGCGCAAAATTTTCAGTTCAAATACAAAAGCGACAAGCTTTTGAATCTATAACTCACGGGATAACCTACGTCACACATCCAAAGCAATTATTTCTGACTTTTCAGTGCAATTGAATGAAAGCTTGTCTTTAAAAATGTTTTTTATTAATTATTTTATTGCTTTTCAGTACTTAAGTGTGCCTCAATATATGCATTTTTGTTACAGCATCGTTATTATGGAGCTTTTTTTCTTGTAAGTTCTAAGCTATCTAGTCCTTCAATGAGGAGACCATCTGAAGATTAACTCCTTCGCCATCTTGGAGTTGCCATCTTCAATTCATGAATTTGAACTAAAAATCAATAATCATTCACTAAATTCACAATTTCCAACCCCAAAAACCCTGACATACCAATTTTGAATTGAAAACTCGTCCGCCATTTCGAATTCATGAATTTTGTTAAAAATTTCATAATCTCCGACCCCGAAAATTCCCAGATAGCAATTTTGAATAGAATCGGATAATAAACACAGATATCATCGGCCATCTTGAAGCCACCATTTTGATTTTATGAATTTTGAGGAAAAAACATAATCTTCGACCCTGAAAACCCTCACTTACCATTAAATCTCGTCCGCCATCTTGGAGCGCAATTTTGTTTTTTTCTCTAACAAAAATTACAGAAGCCGCCATTTCAATTTCATAAATATTGACAAGAAATTCATAATATCCGACTCCAAAAACCGGACCATAATAAGAAAACTCCTCCGCCATTTTGGAGCCACCTTGAATTTATACATTTTGACAAAATCTCCGACCTCGAAAACCCCCACATACCAATTTTGAATCAAATCGAACCATAATCACAAAACTTGTCATTCTCGAGCTGCCATCTTGAATTTTAGAATTTTGATAAAAATTCACAATTTCCGTCTCCGAAAACCCCCACATACCAATTTTGAATCGAATCGTATCATAAACCCAAAACTCGTCCGCCATCTTGGAGCCGCCTTATTGTTTTTTACTCTAACAATTTCATAATGCATTGTCACTGGAATTAAGAACACCTGCCAAAATTCTGCCCAATCGGATGTCGGCAAGTGCTCCAAAAATGGATTTCCAATTTTGAACCAGAAAGAATAACAGAATGACATACGAACGAACAAGTTAAATAAAAGCTTGTAAAAATAATGGCTGTTGAATTATTGAAATAAAATATCAAACTCTCAGTTTTATACTAATATTGGCAGATTTTTTTCGTTGCTAGGATATCGTTATGAAATGAGTATATATGATTGGCTAAAGAACGTGTGAAATTTTCAATCTCATCTTTTCCTCGAACCCAAGAAGATGCTTGTGGAAAGTAAAAAACCTTCAAAGGCCTGAAGGCAAACATGTTATTGAAACATCCCAGCTGAATCAATTGAATATTATATCAAGTGGAAAAATCGTTTTTTTTCCTAGTCGAATACTCGTTTATGTTAATAATGTGAATTCAACGTTCTTAAATTATCATTCAACATTTCAATAAACTTTGGAAAGAAGTGAATTTTTAATATTATTTAACGTGAGTCAAAAACGTTTTTTAAATCGGAATTGAAAAAACAATATAAAAAGTTGGCGTATCAATATGATTGAGAACAACGTTATTTTGTTGTTGTTTGTTATTTTTTCATTGATATAATAAATATCTTTTTCATTCTGTTTATTGACAAATATTTTTATGGTACCTCGGAAATTCGTTGCAGGAAAGCGGCTAAATACAATATGAAAAGGAAAGTCATTATTTTTCTGTCACTGCTTCTGACTATAACTCATTACTGCACAATTTCCATAATACAAGAATATGGAGAACATTTTCATTCAGAGAGATAAATTATTAAGCCTTCAATAGAATCACAAACCCTCTCTGTGATCTTCCAATTTGGGATAATTCCATCGGAATATGGAAAATAATGGGGAAGTCATAACAGCGTCGTTAAACTAAATATCGAATAACTCGGGGGACATAAAGTGAGAAAATGAATAATGATCGACAAATGATGATAACTGAAACAGCATTTGATCAATTATTAAATGTTTTCATTCCGTTTTTGAAAGCCATTTCAAAGAATATTCTCTTAAACCCTTATTACACTATGCCTTTTTCGTGCCTATTTGTCTGCCTGACTGCCCGTGGCTGAAATTTTAAACAAATACGCATGCGCGCGTGGCTATTTTGTTGAATGTTTCAGGCGTGAAAATAAATAGGACTGGTTCTATTTTTTCCGCCTGAATCGAGGGGATTTCAAGGACGTTTGTGGAAATGTCAGGTTTGCCAAAACAGGACTTGACATAACCAACAAATAGATGAAATTAATCACATAGTTTTCGTTTTGTTCAGTGTGACAGAAAAGAAGAAAAAATCGTGTGCCAGGTAAAAAAAAAGTTGAAACAAATAGTCCAGGTATACTAAATTACTCAATCATTTAAGGTAAATGTCAATTTTCCTTAGGTTTGCAGCTCTGAAATTAGCGCCTGAAACAATCATCAAAAAGGCACGGTGTAATAGTGCCAGTTATTTGGGGAAATTCAGCCAATAAATAGCCATGAAAATAAGCACGAAAATAGGCACGAAAAAGGCATAGTGTAATAAGGGTTTTAGATGTATGTGACTCTGTCGCTACCAGTTTCACTGAATCGTAAATCATCTGGTGGTCAAATTTATTAACATGTTCTGCCAGAGCACATCTTTCAGGATGCAATCTGCAGTCACTTTTATGAAAAATCATCCTGTTCGACAATGATCTTTACGTTAGACCACTATATTGTTTATAACAATCATGACAAGAAATAGTATGAATTACATTCGACATTGAAAGTAATGGAGTTTTATCTTTAACTTTAGAATAAATTGATCTGATTGTTAGCACTGTTTTATATGATGTTTTGAAGTTTTCAGGATTGTGAAATAATCTGGAGAGTTTAGGAGTTGGCGACTCACACATTAAGTAGCATTTTCAGTGGACGGAACGTAGCGGTCGAGATTCTGGAAAATTAAAGGTGTTTGACCACAACCACTGCCACGTAATATACACGGTTCTATCACGCGTCGGCTACCAAAATGGGAACACTTTTGGTGGCCGCTACGTACCTAGATCTCAGATCCATTCCAACCACGTTGTGGTCACCTGGCAAAAACGTGGATATGGAGTGGCCGATACTAGACACTTTAAACAACTGACTGCGCTTGTGTAATTGGTATGTAGCTCGATCTCTGTCCTGCAATATTTCCATAATAAATGTTCCTCATTCTACCATTTTGCCTGATTAATTTCTCAAACTTGATCGAATATGAGTATAAGAATACATAACATACTAACAAGTAAATATAAATAAGTAAATTTGGATACTTCTGATCGGGATAAAATTAAAACTATTGAAAGTTTACTGTGAAATATGGGTGTCGTAGCTCGATTGTGAGCACGCGCCATCTGAAAACTCTTCATTTGAGAAAAAAATAATAATTTTGGAAATAATTTTTTTTATCGATCTTGGTTACTTGAAACCAATACTTACGTTATAAATTACTTCGTTTGATGGAGTACTGACGACAAATAAATCTTCATTGCATGTTTCATTTATTTCTCTGATAATGGCGACCCATCATATTCCTGTAAATATGACGGCTTTTGGAGAATTGAACAATTTTCAAGTAACAATTATCAATAAAAAATTAATTAAAATGACGGAATTTATGCAAACTGAATTGACGATAAGGATATGAATAATGAGCAGGCGCACAACTCAGAGATCCAATCTATTCGAATAAACCTTTTTATACAAAATCAAGAAAAATTTTCTATTGAAAACGCATAACCCATTTCATTTTGAATGAACATCATTCACGTTTCACGTTACAGTTAAAACAAACTCTTTGTAAGTCACAATAAAATAATTTGAGAAAAGTTAGGTCATTAAACCTTCGTAGTAACTTTTAGTGAATGCCAACTGTGGCAATCCCTTATGGAGATAGCAAGAACGTGGCAACCATCACCACATATCACAATCAAGTGCCTGCCACATTGAAGGTTTGATGAAAGTTACTGAAATGTCACAGAAACTATCATACTCTTTTGAAAGTGATTTCGACTTCTGAGTGTTATTTGAGTGGTACAGGATGGTTATCGCAACGGTTATTTTCCATGTTGAAAAGGGAAACATTCTCAATTGAATATTGATAGAAAGATTTTTCTGTTAATTGAAAAATCCACAATTAAAATAAAGTTATTTTTTGTGAATGTCTAACAGAAAACAACTACTTCCCCGGCTAAAGCCACGCTGGACATTGAACTACATCTGATAGATATTCTGAAAAGGCCCTAACTCGAAAGAAAAAATCTAAAATTGAAAATTTGCATTTTCATTCAGAAAAATCTTTCTATCAATATTCAATTGAGAATGTTTCCCTTTTCAACATGAATACCCCACAAGAGGTTATCTTGACGATGGAAGATAGTGACTAAAGTTTATCTTTCAGTCGCAGATGATTCCACATCTGATTTTATGAACATCCTGTTTATATTTTCAACAAATCGGTTATTTTCCACTTCCGAATTTGAAAACCTTTAAAATTCACGCTTATTCGTATTTGCATCCATCTTCACCATGATGATGCACAGTATCCTGTATATACGATACTGCTCTCAACAGTTATATCCCGTACTATTTGTAAATCTGACTGTGGGAATTCATTCAAATGATCTGCCTGAGTAATGTCCACTGACCACAACTCATATTTAGATTTTCTGCTTCAACTCTGGCTTGTACTACATAGACAATTCCCCTTTTCCAACATTATATTGGCTAATTCCAGATTGGCATTTCTCATTTCAATAAGTGGATGGTACTCATTAGCTATCGCACTTGTTATAAGTAGGTAAAATTTTATATTTTTTATGTTGTGTATCGATTTTGTGATGAACATTGTCTTCAAATGACCATTCCTTGCCTCAACTATCCATCTCGTTGTGATTCTGGACTTGTTGGCTCCATCAGTTGGTAGTTGTCGTTGTCCCCGAGGTAGAACTGAAGGCATTTCACAATGAATGACGATATTCTGAAGAAAAGGAAGAGCATCTCGGTAGCCCCTATCTACAATATAAATTTCACCTAGAAGAAACCATCTTCTCATTTGGTTGACATCTATATTCAATTCATTTTGCAGTATGTGTGCATCATTATTTCCTGAATCTGCAAAAAATGGGCCTGGAATATTCAGGATGTTAACCATCAGTTCCCACAATCTGGACTGGTTTGATTGAATGTATCCCTTTGTGTTGAGAATATGATTCCCGTAATACTCGAAAGATGCAACTTTTTTCGATGTGTAAATAAGTACCATCAATATTAATTATTGCTTTTGGTTCACTTGGTTGACGAAAACATAACGTGTCGTATCTATAAATTGTTCTGTTACTATTGCGGAAAATCCTATATTTTCAGTTACGAAACCAGTCATCGAAAATTTTCGCATTTCAGTAATCACTGGAGTTTGCATAGAAATGACAATAAACCATTTTTAGAAATATTTCTCTCACCTCTATCTTGTCGTGGTACAGGTACACAATGATTATATAAGTCACTAAACTGTTATTTTGTGAGCGGGGCAATAGATTTGAATTATTCATCAGAAAAATTGTTCTCGTCTACGTAATCTGATTTATGCTTATCGGCAGTTCTGAGTATTTTTAGAAATATCATAAACCTATCTGTAGAATTGGAAATAAAAACAAGATGAAATCTACAAGAATGGGTAGTTTCTGGAATTTTGATGTTCTGATTTATGGACACGTTGACTCTGCATTCTATTGTAAGTTTTTACAGATCAATCACACCATTGCAAATAAGATACGTGTGCCTCAAAGTTTCTGTTCAAATATTCAATCTCAAGCATCCTGGACATGTGGAAGTCCCCTTTGGTCGCGTCTTCCAGTGGCCATTTCTCATTTTACTCCGTTTGTTTCTCCATCAAGACGAACCATATTTTGTTTATTGAATAGTAAATCACACGTGAACCAATTCAGTCAGCGACGATTACCCATTTTTTTTCGAATTTTGATATGATATCATTGAGAACTCAAAGGGATAATAGTTTTGAAATGTCAATAGTATTTGTCACAGAAGCTCAATTACTCAGATGGTTCAGTGAAGTATATGGACATCTCGAAGAAACTAACTCCACCAACATTTTGGAAGACCCAACTAAAATTTTCAATGCTGATGAGTCAGCTTTCTTCTTGATTCCGAAAGGATCAGAGTTCTCGCAATGAAAGGTGATAATACGAGGGTATAACTATTCTCGTTGATGCAAATGCAGCAGGCCAAATTTCCCCTTCCATGGTGATGTTCAAATATAAAAGGATACCGGCAGAACCATGACAAAATGTTCCTAAAGATTGGAGAATCGGTACATCCAGAACCGGATGGATGACTTGTGATACATTCTATTGCTAAATTACGAATATTTCTTCCCATGGGCCGAGAAAAACGTTCAGTTCCCAATGATTTTTTCTGTTGATGGGCATACTCCGCATATGTCATATCACCTTAGTAAATTTTGCTCTGAAAAGCAAATCATTCTGGTTATATTACTTCCCAACTTCACACACTTGTTGCAACCAATGTTGCTGTCCTCAGAATAATGAAGACAGGATGGAAGGAGGAGTTAAATACCTAATGAACAACAAGGGGACACCTAGAATTGAATATATTTCTGCCCCCTACTGAATAGAGCCCTTGAGGAAAAGGTAACAAACAGTGTCTTGATGAATGGACTTCGCTTTGATTTCCTGGAATCCTGATGTTGTACATACATTTTTCCCAAAGACTCCGAAAAAGGATCATACAACAAACGAGAAAAGTTCAGATGGGGATTAGGTCGACGGTTATTTAGACGTGAAAGAATTCGGAAAATTCATTGAAAGAAACCCTGGATATGTTCAAATAATATGCAGATGAAGAAAACTGGAATGGACCAGAATCTGATGAATCCCTGCTCATTACATGGAAAAAAGTAGGCAGCAAAACGATATTCTCAAGATGATCAACGATGCAGAAGTAATTATCCAGACATTGACATCATCGACGTACTCCCAGATTCAATATCAGTAGAGGCTGTACCTAATGAAGCATTAACAAATAGTTTGCTAGAGAACACATTTGATAATGATCTTTAATAGGAGAATTTCTTCGATTATGATCCTTTGCCTGAGACTATCCCAAATGTAATCGTTCAACCGAACACTTCGACCATTACTAACCCTTCAATCGGAACATCTATTAATTTTGACCCTATTCTAGACCCCGTCCAATATTGTCCTGCCCGAGACAATATATTCTACTAGCCTTCTGTGCAAGGCTCCTCCCAAAACAAATCCATTGTCAGAGATATTGTTCAAACCTGTCCTTCTGAATGTGTCTTTGTCTATTTCTGACCAACTGCCTCGTTCAATATTGACTCGATTATTGGAAGCAACGAATAGAAAAACACGATAGATCCGAATATTCCAAGTTCATCCAAAAGAGCTCTGTTTTGGCCTGAAACAACCACTGTTAGTAACAAGAAGAAAAAGGAAAAAATTCCGTCAGTAGTTACAAGTCAACAATGACTTGTAAGTAAGTGGGAGGAAATGGGGTAGAAATAGAACGTAGAAACAAAAAATGAAGAAAATGAGAGAAAACGGAAGAAAAATTAACTTTTGATGGAGAATAAGAGAGAACCTGAGAAGAAGACACTATGAGTTTAATCGTCATCATCAGATCTATTCCATGGTGGAAATGAAAAAAAAAACAAGCAAAAAAACGTGTGCTGGAGCCTCGTAAAACAAAGAAAAATTAATCTGTACTATTTCAGTCATCGGATTCAATTAACAGTGCAGGAAAGAAAGAGAACCAAAGAAAAAACATAACAGAACACCCAGTTAAGATTGGTTTGAACGGCTTATTTTATTGTTGAATACGATCCAAAACAATTTCCCGGTCAAGTTAAAGATATCAATGATGAAAATATATATTGAGTACCAGTCATGGTGCAAAGCAGTCCACATGGATGGCGATGGCCTGAAAAAAAAGATGAAATTTGGTAGCCAGAAGATGTGTTGGGAAAAATGTGTCCTCCTACTGTTATCAATTCGAGAAGAATTCATGAAGTGCTAACTATGGAAGAATATTCAAATACTCAATGTACTCACTTATAGCTGAATAAATAAAAAAAATTCACAAAAAAAAAATTATTTGTTTTATCGGGTCTATAATCAACTTTTTCACACTGTGCAATCGAATTTCAATCAGTGAAAATCAGAATTCACAATCACATTAATCGAAAACAATTATGTGTCTACTGAAGGAGCACTAGGTGTCAACATCAGATCCAAACTAAATCCTTGGGATCAGGTTCAGGTGCGAATACGACGCTCCATGTTTTCAATCAGCTAAGTTACTAAATAGACCCCAGCTTGAGAAAGTGTCTCTAAATCACATCCAGATACATGTATTTAAATCACAGTTGTACAACCATTCATCGAAAATGAGTAATGGTATATTACTGTCGATATTTCCACGAAACATATCTTAAAGTGTCAGGCACCTGTGCCTTATTCGGTGCGAGGTCTTTTGACAAGATACTCCAGGATTATATAAGAAAACTCGATAATCAGGGTGTTGACCCCTATTTATTTAATTTTTTAACCGACGAAACCAAAAAGGAGGAGGTTCTCTATTCGACCCGTATATTTTATGTATTTCCATCATATTTTTTTATGTATGATCACGCATAACTTTTGACTGAGGCGTCCTATTCCGATAATTCTTTTTTTAAGTGGATAGGGTGTACCTCTATTTTGGTCCCTTTTGAATTTGAAAGATGAAATCCACCCCTGAGGGTAGCGAAATGAAGGATATTGATCACTCACCCTCTGAATTCTGGTCCGTTAACCGAATCTATCAGGCAAATTTGTACTGGGTTCTTCGATTTGGATGATTACTTTTTTAATAGATAGAGTATACCTTATATTTGGATTTCGGAAGGAATAAGCCACCCTTACGGGTGGGAAAATAGGGGATGATTGATTTTTCACTAGTGAACATTAGCACACACATACGTAGTTGACAATGACAGATCGCTACTGACATTATTCTTGTTCTGTCAAAATCAGTATATTTCATGAGAGGATGGAATGATATACAAAGTTATGAAATAAACTAACCAGAACAACGAAAATAATTTATATTACAACAAATAGTTAAAGTAGATAATCATATTATTTAACTGGTAATAGTTGAAGTAAGGTGGGTAAGTAAGTATTTTGGGAGTAATAAAAAAACAAGTAGGTAGTAATTGGTAGATTTTAGCCACAAAGAATTGAAAAATAAAAACTTCCTTACAAAAAATTAAACCGACGAAATACGGAACTGAAAAGCAAAAAATAAAAACTTTTTAACGAAAAATTAAACCGACGAAAAAATCAACTGAAAAGCAAAAAATAAAATAAACCTTCGTAGTCTAAATGATAATTGAGCTCCTAAACTAATGTAAGTAACTGATTTTGAGTCGGCGCCAAACAAACTAGCAATTGAATTAGGTGAAGCGTAAAATGATGGTAGCGAGATGCACGGCTGCGTTTTGATGACTTCTTTCATAGATCTTCGATAATTGTTTGCTTGGCGCCGACTCAAAATCAGTTACTTACATTAGTTTAGGAGCTCAATTATCATTCAGACTGAGAAGGTTTATTTTATTTTTTGCTTTTCAGTTGATTTTTTCGTCGGTTTAATTTTTTGTTAAAAAGTTTTTATTTATGAATTCTGGAACGTTCTTAAAGAGAGACAAATCAGAGAGAAGTATAAAGCCTAACTGACAAAACTCAGAAGAATTGCTTGTTCGTAATATCCAAGTCTGTAGAAGTTTTTCTTGTAATCAACTAAATTTTTATTTTCACAAAACGTCAAAAGTCCAAAGTTTTTCTCATATTTATGTCATCACAATGAAAAGCATTTTCGGAAGGATTTTCATTTCAGAATTGCTCACATGTTAACTCTCCTCAAGATGATGGAAATATAATATCATTCACTTTGGTAGAAGGTTAACCACTCCTCAACTTCAAAGACTAAATTTAAAATTGGCGTTTTCATTAAATGCATGACGTAACGCTTAAAGCAAGAGAATTAATTGAACCATATTCAGCTTTGTGGTAGACATTTTAGAACATAAGCGCACCAAACTTTCTTGAAATTTTATCTTAGTGAGAATTGTTCAGCCAAATGTGAAGAAATTGTTTTTCTATATTTGTGGGAAATTCATAATTTGATTCGGAAGAAGTTTGACAATATTGAATATTTGGGTCATTTCACTTATATTTTTCATCGTAACTCCTACGTATTCTATGGACTTGGAGCATGGGGAAGGAGTTTAACGTGCAGCGCTGCAGTGGCGGAATGGGGTGAATTCGTCCGTAAATTATCACTTATCGGCATTACCGCTTTGATAACCCGTTTTATCAAAGTGGTTAATGCAGATAAGTGACGATAATTTGAATTTTTTGGTCGTACACGTCAAAACGAAGTTTGTGTTGTAACTCGGCGGTAAAAGCTTCGAATCAAAAAATGACCCAATGTCGAAAGTGCGCGTATAATGAATGTACGACAATGAACGATTCGGCTGCAAATAAATTCAAATAAAATTTTTGGACGTCTCTCGGTCAGCGTTTATGTATAAAAGTACTGCGTAAACGTGTTTACAATCGCCACTAGCTTTTGCTCTGCAAGTGCAGGAAGTTCTTGTAACATCTTTGTTACAATCAATCTACGAAAGGAAAGAAGGTCATTCAAAAGTTTTTTCAAGTTTTTTAATGGATATTTCAGATTCATATGAACATTTTATTTCATACTAATAATTATAGTGAATGAAATAATTCAAAAACAATTATTCATGTAATACAAATTCAAAATAAATTTTTTAGTAAAATTCTTACAGTAAACAAACAACATGAAAAAAAAGTGAAAATGTATGTATGTAGAAAAAATATGATAATCAACAAAAAACCTATTTGAAGACCAGCTTTCATTCAAATGCACTGAAAAGTAAAAGATTCTAAAGCTTGTCGCACAAAGTTCGAATACAAAAGCGACGAGCTTTTGAATCTATAACTCACGGAATGACCTACGTCACACATCTAAAGCAGTTATTTTTTACTTTTTAGTGCATTTGAATAAAAGCTTGTCTTTAAAAAAGTTTTTTATTGATCATATTATTTAAATAGGTTAACATTTGGCCAATTTTTCGAAATTTTGAGATTGAAACGTCTGTTACTATATATGTGGGTAAAGCTATTCAAACCAAACAAATTATGCACAAAATCACATCCAACGGAAAATCCAACTGACTCACAAGAAATATGTCAGATTTTCACATGATTTCTAAAAAAACATCCATAAAAATATTGCAGTAATCAAAAGTATTGAAAAGACCAACATATATAATTTCCGAAACTATCTCATTGAAAAATCTTCAGTTTTCTTGTGAATTATCACAGACAACCAATTGTCTAAACGCTCTAGTACGTCTGAAGGACTCATTATTATCAATTGCCAATAAAGCTCAACGGTTGTGGAAAGTGGTACTTTATAGTAAATTCGTAGACAATGAGTTTTTCTAAACAACTATTTTTTTAAACTGAAATATACTTTTTATTTTCTAGTAGGCAACAGAGAATAGTTTTCCAAATACTAGTACGAAAATAGGTACTTACTCTTGATGTATCGACAAAAAGTTAAAAAAAAATATATAAACGTAAAAATCATGTATAACATCTGATTCAGTAACAAGTAATAAATGAACAGTACGGAGAAGTAGAGTGTACAATCAATATAGGACACTGATTTATCCATATGCACGTAATAATATGCATATACCTACGAACTATACTTGCTTGTAGAATATTGAAATTCAACTTCAATTAATTTCCGGTGCGAATATGACTGAATTGTTGACCTAATTAAACATTCGATGTAAAAAATAGTGGATTTGAATAAAAGCTTGTCTTTAAATAGGTTTTTCAATAATTATTTTATTTTGTGCATTTTATTACTCAATTTTGGTAAAGCATCGTTATTATGAGGCCCTTTTTCTGTAAGTCCTGAGCTTTCTAGTCCTTCAATGAGGATACCTTCTGAAGATTAACTCATCCACCATCATGGAGTTGCCATCTTCAATTTATGAATTTTAACTGAAAATCAATTATCGACTAAATTCATAAACTCCGACCCCAAAAACACTGACATACCAATTTTGAATCGAATAGAGCCATAATAACAAAACTCGACCGCCATCTTGAATTTGTGAATTTTGATAAAAAATTCCTAATCTACGACCCCAAAATCCGCCACACACCCATTTTGAATAGAATGGGACCATAAATACAGAGATCATCGGCCATCTTGTAGCCGCCATTTTGATTTTATGAATTTTTAAGAAAAAGTCATAATCTCCGACCATGAAAATCCCCACATACCAATTTAAATCGAATTGGAGCGCCATTCTATTTTTTTCTTTAACAAAAATTCCATAGGCTTTCTCAATTCCATGAATTTTGAAAACAAATTCATCATCTCCAACTCCCAAAACCCCCACATACAAATTTTGAATAGAATCGGTCCATAATCACAACTCCTTCACTATTTTGGAGCTGCCATCTTAAATTTTTGAATTTTGAATCGCCGTCCCCGAAAACCCCCACATAACAGTTTTGAATCGAATCGTTCCGTAATCACAAAACTCGTCCGCCATCTATGAACCGCCATTCTGTTTTTCTCTAACAAAAATTCCATCGGAATTATGAACACCTGCCAAATTTCAAATCGGTCGGATGTCGGCAAGTGCTCCAAAAATGAATAAAAAATTTTGAACCGGAAAGAATAACAGAATGACATACGAACGAAGCTAGTTGAATAAAAGCTTGTAAAAAGAATATTTTCAATATATTTATTTCTATTTCTTTCATATTTATTCATAGTTCTTCAGTATTTTTTTCATTCGTGTAATATACTGCAACATTAGACATGTAATTTTTCAATAAATGTTATCAATTGTTTGTGAAAGTATTTATTCTCCTCCAATTCGACAGAGTATTGATTTGTTGTCGCTGCTACTTGGTTAATCAGTTTCGCATGTATAATAATATTTTTTTTTACTTCCCGCACTTGACACAAGAATGCACTGATGCTGTTCCTTTTTCTACAGATTGATTCTCGAAAAAACAATGTAGCTTATAATTGGTAAAAACACAGTTGCAAGCACTTGCTCCATCAAGAATATAATACACTTTACAACTTGAGAATAAATTACATGTAGACACGATGACAGGCGAATCACCTGTTCCAGTGCGTATGCAGGCTCGTTTGAATCTGCTTTTTATTCATTACTATCGCAATTTCCGAATCCGTGGCTCAATTCGTTGAGTTTATACACGCCGGAGTTTGAACTTTGAAACAAAAAAATTCAAACTGTCGAACTTTAAAAAGACTCTAAAGTGAAATGTATGCAATTTACAGATGCCACATGCAATTTTGTATAGGCGGAAGCACAAAAGGTACCGAGGAAATCAGCTGATGCCGTTTCTATGATAATGCAATGTAAGGAATGATGCTGATTAGTTTGCATGGCATATGCAATGAAGTTTGATAATAGTTTATTCGGTTTTTTTTGTTACTGCCAATATCTCGTTATATCACGAAATTGAAATTATTTTCATGAAAACACTGCTTGTTGTTATATGTTGTTATTTTATGAAATAAATTGTGAACATTCGGTTAACGGAAATTAAAACTTTCGTTTTCTGTTTTATTCGTTCTGCGGGTAGAAGATAACAAATTCACTACTGTAGTGTAAAATATTTTCAAATGCGTGATATAGTTAGCAATATACCGCATGAAATTTAATTGCCGTTTTGTCCCTGAATGTAAAGTTGCCAATATTATTACGAAACATATCGATAACATTTTGGTGGAGATACAGAACAGTAATTTGGAGGTAATAATAACAAATCGTATAAAAGTCAATACATTCCATAATACAATCAATACATTTCGCATTTTCCAACTACATACCTCTCTTAGAGGAAAATTACCTGAACGCAGTGTTTGTATTGTATATTCCTGTAACAATACCATGGTACTCCCTGACGATTCGTAAATTCTGGAAAACATGCAAACTGTATGTATGAATAGTTCTTTACTCAAGGAGGTACAATATTATTGGATTTTGAAGAGTAATTTTGTTTTTTCGAAAAGTTTTTCATATTTGAAATGATTCGAATGACCCATCGAGTATAATTGATGTGATTCTGGTACTCGAGTCATAGTTTCATGAAAGTATTACTGTGGGAACGAGAAGAGCAAAAGAGCAATGAGAAACGCACTCTTCTTTTTTTAATTCTAGAAAAAACCGTTGTTTTTGTTGCCTTGGAAAAATACAGAATGTTTTTCAGAAGAGGTGGAGCCAAATTGCACCTTTTTTCGTGGGGGTTTTTGTCCGAGTTTTTACCATGGTTTGATGCTTTAATTCCGAAATTATAACGGGCTCGCTTTTTGATACTATGAGCTCCTGTGCTTCGCAGTCGTGGTGTAGTGGTTCGTTCACTGAGTTTGTAATCTTTCCATTCCACCGTAGTCCTATCTACTGAGTCTGTTGGTGAGATTCGTCACAATGTATTTTATATGTTAACAATTGATTTCCCGAGATTAGGAAATCATCTGATGATTAATTTTCATTGCTGAGATATTCTGAATATTTTGTCGGTACCGTGAGCTGCATATGCTCATTTTCAGTCATTCCAATTGCATTACTTAATTTTTGACCAAAAATCTTCTGTTTGCTGTACCGATTTATAAGTTATCGAGTACATTGGGTCGAACTAGTACTAGCTGACCCGACAGACAGACGTTGTCCTGCTCGAATGTCTACATTCCCTGAATTTTTTTCCTGAAAACTCTCGATTTTTTTCCTATGTTTTTTTGTGTTGCTCCATCTAGGTTATGCCTTTGACTCTGCCCGCTTCCCGTTATCCCATTATCCCGTTTTCCCTTTATACCGTTTTATGTTCCCTTGTTACTGAGTTATCTCGTTTTCCCGTTATTCCGTTATCCCATTTTCCTGTTAACTCGTTTTTTCGCTTACCCGTTTTCCCGCTATTCACTCATTCAGTTTTCCCGTTATACCGATATCGCTTTCTCCGGGTGTCCCGTTATCCCATTATCCTGTTGTTTCGTTTTCCCATTTTCCTGTCATCCCGTTTTCCGTTATCGCGTTATGCGGTTTTTCCGTTCGTTATCTCGTTTTCCTGATAAAAAAATTGCCAAATCGGTCCAGCCGTTCTCATGTTATGAACTTACCAACATAAATAGACATTCATTTTTATTATATATTATAAATTTCTGAAAACTTTTCCAGGACAAAGAAATTTGCTAAATATTCTTTCTTTCCCTAAAACCTTAATCAGAGTATTACGAACATTCGAAAAAAACAATAATAAGCCAAATCGGTCCAGCGGTTGTTTTTATAAAATACAAATTCTCCAGGCCAGTATTGCTTCCTGTGACTTTCTGCTTGATAGGCGATAGTGTAACCGCTGAGCTATTTCCTCTTTAGTAATGAATGACTCGATATTCTTTTTTTTTGCCAAATTTCTACATTTTTATTACACATATAGATAACTGAGGATTTTAACATCGCATATTGATATGTTTTCTGTTGTGCAATTGTTTTGAGATATGGGGAATTAAAACTAAACAATAAAAAGGAAGTTCAAATACTAAAATCCGACTTCTGAAAAATCATGCTTTGAAAATTATGAAACAAAAAAATACCCTCAACTGAAATTGTTATGTACAAACTATTCAATATTTGTCATCCATTGAATAAACAACTTACATGTTATATATTTTAATGTATTTAATACATATTCATAGTGATGTTCAAGGGATAGTCGTGGTCATATGCCACACCTACTCCATCGAAAATATTTTTATATTTGATAATTTTCAGAGCGTGATTTTTCAGTAGTCGGGTTTTCGTTTTTGAACATACTATTTATTTCATACTTTTTAGAGCGTGGTTACTCTCAGATTATGTCAATGTCATTATTAATACACACGTTTTGTTTTTTTTATATAATTTTAACATGTGTATCATAGTCTATAATGAAATACGTATCTATTATATATGTATTATGGGTAGGTTTGCAGAGGCATCTGAGGCATGATTTCAGAAATTATTCTAAATTATCGGGTGCATGCAAGCAAAATCGCGAGCGATATATATATAAATATATATATATATATATATATATATATATATATATATATATATGTATATATATACAAATATACATATATCATAAAAACAGTGCAGCACAAACATAATAGATGGCAGTGAAAACATAATTACAAAAACAAGCTCATAAAGCTAACATCTTTTGACATAACATGTCAAATGTCATCCGAACATTTCAATACCAAAACGACATATTGGATGAAATTCAAACAAACAATTTATATGATTTCCACTTTAAAAATAACATACTGAAAAAAAAGTTGCTTTAAAAATGAAAAAGAAAAAATGGAAAGGTTATTAACAACCTCAATTTGTGTTGGAACGTAAGATTCCTCCCTTTTTAAAAACGTGCACTGAAAATATGTACCATAACCCCTTTTCGAAGAAAAAAATATTTTTTGTAGATGAATCTGAAGAAGCCTGGAGGCCTCCAGGCGAAACGTAATTAAAATTTCATAAAAAACACATTCTTTCTGTTTCAAAAGAACCTAAATCCAGAGAAAAACCAAAATTCTACATATGAAACAAACAAAATCACTATATATATATATATATATATATATTGATATGTTATGATATATTTTCAAATATGAATTGTTGTTATAATATGAAAATTGCTAATAACGTTTTTTGCTATTCTTTGTGAACCAAATTGATATGATATAGATAGATATTTTTGCCCTGTATAATAATTTGTATGTGGTAATAATAATTGCCAACGAACGTCACTGTTCTCTCGTCGCGTAGCTGACAATTGTTATTCCTTTTCTCACCACAGCTAGCACAGTTGGTACGCCCTCATCTCAAGATAGCCGGTTCAAAGCAATTTAGCCCTTATTTGATATGTCAAACTCAAGTTATTCACTGGTCGTAGGTATGTTTGTTGATCATTGTGAAAGAACAAACAACAAAATATCAAAAACAATTATCTCCTTTATTCAGGAAGACTTAAAATACCTGGCCTACGAGAAATAACTTATACTTGGGTGAATCAAACAAATATTCACGGATAAAATAATAAATCAGATCATGGATAGATAAACAGAACCTCACTTTTTCCGTGAGAGTAAAGTTTTCTGTTATTGTTCAAAATAAGGTGAAATAAAGTTCTTCAGATGTGAAATACGTGATTGGTGAAATAGTTCAGGACCGAAAATGCACTATTAAAGTTTTTATACCTGTTGGAGATGTCGGTGTTTCAAGATATGCCCTGAAACTGGATACCTTGTCACTACAAGCGCTATCAGGAACTCCAATACCATAAATCAGGAACCAAACAGATGCGGAAATCAGCTTTGGAGACGTGGAAATGATATATAATTAAGGTAATACTAGTTTTGCTCTTCAAATGTTGGAATTCTTTCAATTTTTGTTCTCTCAAAATGTTGCGTCCATTCCCTTCTAATTTTATTTTCAATCTCCTTCTTGGCTTTGTTTGTTGTTGCCTCGATACCAGTTTCCCTTCCTGTTTTCCCATTTGAATTTTCGAATTCGGCACTAAATTGTCACATTTCACTGTTTAGGTTTATCTTACTCAATTTATATATCCAACTATTTTTCCATACTTATTACTATTTACAAATTCTAATAATAATTGCTTATGATATCAACCAATTGCTATTCCTTCACAATTTCCAATTTTTACCTATGACCATCTATTCTCTGATTGGCTATTATCATGAAGACGTTTGCTGTTCTACCATTGGTTACTTTTAGTTATCTCCAATTTCATATACTGTATGTTTCAAAATTACAAATGTGTTGATCACCTTTTATTCTTGAAAATTTTGTGAATTTAGATTTTTTTGTTGGCTTTTTCCCAATTATGGTTTATGATCATTATGACAGTGTATGAAATTGATTGTGTTATATTATTTTGACATTTTTATCTACCCATATTATACAAAGGCTTATAAATAAATAGAACTTCAAAAGTTATTTAAAAAAAAATCTCTTGGAACTAATAACTATTTAGTAATTATTATTTTTGTGGGTTTTTTCCTTTAAACCTTTAACTGGCATAACATAACATAACAACATTCCTAAATTTATATTCAATAATTTTCTACTGGTTAGAAAATTTGAATATCAATTTCCTTTTTTTTATATTTTTTAACTTTACTTTGACTAATACTTTTTTCTATTTTCAGAAAACTACTTGCTGGACTTCCAGAAAAACTAGTTCTACAATAACAACGATTATTTACAACTACTAGTACTACGTTTTGTTGTTCCAGAAAAACTTGACTATGGACTTCTTTTCAGATCAAGAGATAAAACTTTTCAAGATATCATCATATATGACATTTTATATTCCATTATTATCATCTGACTTCATTTTATACTTTATACTGATATTATTTTCAATTCTAGATTTTACAATTACTGGTACCCTTTCAATTATACTGATTTATCATTTTTCCTATCTTTTCTTCCAGTTGTTCTTTACATTCATATTGAATTGGATATTTTATTTATCTGAATCTCTCATTTCATTTACTTTTATTTTGTGCATATACTCTTTCGCTTTTTCATTATTCATACATAATTAACATATTATATTCATTTATAATTCATTAATATACCTTCATATTATTTATCAATATACCTTTATCATCATCATCATCATCATCATATTTCTTATAATATACTCCTTTAGTATTATTATTATTATCATACCCACTTTCATTTCTCACATACATTCATTTTATACACAAAATATTTTTATCATTATTCCTTTTCATTTTTCTTCAAAATTCACATCATTTATAATCCATTTCTTTATTTTTCCTTCTTTATAATCTATATTGTTCTTCACTTTACTTCATCTAACTAACCTGTACCAATAATTTTATATCAACTTTTCTGTTTTTCAGTATTTTCATTGTTATTCAATATTATTGTTTTCCTTCATGAAATATTCACTTATGTGTTGTTTTTGTTTCCTTCAATATTTTCTCTCATTGATATTTTTTTTCTTTACATTTGTCTTTCATCTCTTTTTATTTTATTCAAATGTTTCTGAAATCCTACCTATCTATCAAACTATTTTTTTTTAACTTTTTTTTTCCATTTTCTTATTCCTTAACTTGCCTATCAAATTTGTTAATCTACAATTTATTATTTCCTAAATTTTCATTTTTATTATTTATCTCTCTTTCTATGGAATCTTGCTTGTCTTTAACTGCAACCTTTTTTTATTACACAAATTTTCAATAGAAATTTCATGTGAATTTTTTCAACTATTTTCATTTTCATAAATTCAACTTTTTCTTGTTTTTTGAAGTTAAATTTATTTAAATTCTTTCCTAATTTTCTATTTTTTTTCACTATCCTTTTTTTTTTTTCATTTTTTGTATTTCTTTTTTTAAAATTCTATTCGCCCTGTACATGTTATTGATTTGTATTACTATTATTTTTTTATTTATGTTCTTTATTTTTAATCAATATTTTTGTTAGCCATTTCATGTCATTTTTTTTATTATTGTTACTTTTTCATTTTCGTCAACTTTTTGCAACTCAAAATTCATCTTTGCCATTATTATGTCATATATTTTCATTATCTTTATTTTATTATTTATTTTTCCCTTTCTCATCTGAAAATTTTTATTATTCACATTTATATTATGCATAAGTTCATTATTTTGGAGATCGAAATTCATTTTTATATTTTGTATTTGTGTATCATTTTTTTCTAATAAATTATTACTATCATCTCTTTTTTGTATAACTACCTCATCAATTTATTTTGCTCACTACTTGTTTCTAATGTTTTACATATTCCTTCACTACTTTCTTTGAGACTTTTTTCCATTCTTTCCATACTTCCTATTTTTCTATCTGTGTTTTCTCTAAATCCATTTCTTATGAAATCTCTTAATCTACCTTCCATACCTGCCATATTTTCATTCATTTTTTCCATCATTTTATTAAACAAACTCTCCCATTCTGTTCTTCCACTTTTTATTTCTATCTCTCTCACATCACTACTCTCTCCTTGTTCCTGATCACCCCTATCTCTACCTTCTGCACTTTCTTCCAAACCAACTTTCTTACCATCTCTCAAATCCATTTTATTCACCAATATCTAGCTTTACTCGTTTAAATGCCAATTGCTAATGTTCACTCAGTGTTATTAAGAAATAATATATTGCCTTTGCTTGCCCTTACTTTGTCTTGAAATGATATATTGCCCTTACTTTGCCACTACGTTGCGATAAATATTGAGAAATAATATATTTCCCTTACTGTCCTTTTCCTCAATAAATATTATGAAATGATATATTGCCCCTACTTTGCCTTTTCTCGCCCCACGTTTTGTGCGCCACTTGATATGTTATGATATACTTTCAAATATGAATTGTTATTATAATATGAGAATTGCTAATAACGTTTTTTGCTATTCTTTGTGAACCAAATTGATATGATATAGATAGATATTTTTGCCCTGTATAATAATTTGTATGTGGTAATAATGATTGCCAACGAACGTCACTGTTCTCTCGTCACGTAGCTGACAATTGTTATTCCTTTTCTCACCACAGCTAGCACAGTTGGTACGCCCTCATCTCAAGATAGCCGGTTCAAAGCAATTTAGCCCTTATTTGATATGTCAAACTCAAGTTATTCACTGGTCGTAGGTATGTTTGTTGATCATTGTGAAAGAACAAACAACAAAATATCAAAAACAATTATCTCCTTTATTCAGGAAGACTTAAAATACCTGGCCTACGAGAAATAACTTATACTAGGGTGAATCAAACAAATATTCACGGATAAAATAATAAATCAGATCATGGATAGATAAACAGAACTTCACTTTTTCCGTGAGAGTAAAGTTTTCTGTTATTGTTCAAAATAAGGTGAAATAAAATTCTTCAGATGTGAAATACGTGATTGGTGAAATAGTTCAGGACCGAAAATGCACTATTAAAGTTTTTATACCTGTTGGAGATATCGGTGTTTCAAGATATGCCCTGAAACTGGATACCTTGTCACTACAAGCGCTATCAGGAACTCCAATACCATAAATCAGGAACCAAACAGATGCGGAAATCAGCTTTGGAGACGTGGAAATGATATATAATTAAGGTAATACTAGTTTTGCTCTTCAAATGTTGGAATTCTTTCAATTTTTGTTCTCTCAAAATGTTGCGTCCGTTCCCTTCTAATTTTATTTTCAATCTCCTCCTTGGCTTTGTTTGTTGTTGCCTCGATACCAGTTTCCCTTCCTGTTTTCCTATTTGAATTTTCGAATTCGCGCACTAAATTGTCACCTTTCACTGTTTAGGTTTATCTTACTCAATTTATATATCCAACTATTTTTCCATACTTATTACTATTTACAAATTCTAATAATAATTGCTTATGATATCAACCAATTGCTATTCCTTACAATTTCCAATTTTACCCTATTCTCTATTGGCTATTATCATGAAGACGTTTGCTGTTCTACCATTGGTTACTTTTAGTTATCTCCAATTCCATATACTGTATGTTTCAAAATTACAAATGTGTTGATCACCTTTTATTCTTGAAAATTTTGTAAATTTAGATTTTTTAGTTGGCTTTTTTCCAATTATGGTTTATGATCATTATGACAGTGTATGAAATTGATTGTGTTATATTATTTTGACATTTTTATCTATCCATATTATACAAAGGCTTATAAATAAATAGAACTTCAAAAGTTATTCAAAAAAAAATCTCTTGGAACTAATAACTATTTAGTAATTATTATTTTTGTGGGTTTTTTCCTTTTAAACCTTCAACTGGCATAACATAACATAACAATATATATATATATATATATATATATATTTAAAATGTGCTAGTTGGGCCTTTTTATTATACCCAGCACGGCAAAATTAAAAAAAAAATAGTTCATGACTTCATGTCCATATTCAATTGAATACCACATTTGTCAAATTATGATAAGTAGTTTAGAAGTTATGAGGAAACAGATAAACATACATACATACATCCCTCCTTTCTGCTCCGCCGTAATCGAAACAGTTGAGACGTTTTACCTGTTTTGCGGAATGCTTGTTGCATTGATAGACCAAAAGTCAGCAAAAAAGACAGGTGTGATTAACTCAAAGCTGATATGAAACTACATTTGCAACGTTTCATGAAAAATTAGAACTTATATAATTTATTGAACGAAATTAAATGAAGGAAATCATAATTTTCCATAAAACGTTGCAAATGTAATTTCATATCACTTCTTCATTAATGTAAATACTAAAGAATTATTTTCCAAAATTTACTAATGATATTGGAAATATTTTGAAAAAAAAAAATGTTTTTTAGTATGGTGGCCATTTAAAAACTTGCTATCAGTATGGCATATTGCTTCTATTCATCGAAATGGACCACCGGGGTCATAAACATGGACCTCCATACTTGTGCCTATGATACATAGTTAGTGAAAAATTTGACATTTTTGAATAAGTATGGCGGGTACTTAGCGACACCGAAACAGTATGGCATGGTCAACATGGTGATGATTCATGATTTTCTATCATTGGGTGAAAAAATTAGCTTTGAACTCGTATTTCAAGAGAGCATGAAAAAATTACACTTTCAATTGGGTATACAACTCCTTCATACTTTGGCTGTCTCATGTATAATATAAAACAAGAATTAGCTTTGAGCTCATTCCCGTAGGGCATTGTTTTTTGACACATTAAAAGAATTGCGCAGCGCAATGCCGACACCTATGGGCCGCCATACTTGCGCTGTCCTTTTATTCATAACACTGGCTTACTTCTCAAAAAGTTTTAGCTTTTAGCTAATCATACGTGTTTTTTTGCTGGCTCTTGGTCTGAGACTCCAATAATGTGGTAGGAGAATATCTGATATTATTTAAATGTTGAGCGTATCCCAGACACGGACTCGCATCTATCCCATGATAATCCAAGTATTTACCCTATAATCTAGTTCCGAAGTTTTGCTTGAATATGTGTTTACCCAGACCAGATAGCCCACCTCTTTACGTGGGTTGCTCCATAATGATTATTACTTTGGGGTTCCCAGCTGATTATCCTGTACAAATGAGATATAATATTTTGGGCATAGGCATTCGTATTTATTTCCAAATAATCAACATTGTCCGTAGTTCACATTGGGATAAGCGAGCAGTAAATGGGTATAATTCTTTGTAGTTTCAACTTCAACTTCTCTTCCTGCAGACACGAGTACAGAGTATGTTAGAGTTCAACTAATTTGCTGAACTTTGAGAATTAGGTTGATTTGAGTGAGCAACGAACTCCTGAAAACAAGAAGTTGGTGATGTCGAGAACTTTGTCCTGAGAAAACCTGTCCAATTAAATTTTGTTACTGGAATGGAATAAATTGTCATAGACGAATCTCAACCCGTAATCAGAAGATTACAACCACAGGAAAAAGTTTTTTGAATATTGATAATCATCAATAAAATACAAGGAAAACCATTAAGTGGTTGTGATGATATATCCAGTTGTGAATACAGATGTTTTACTGTAGCTGATGTACCCAAAATAACTGTCGAATATTAGATAATATTTCCTAGTTGAAAATTCGAAAGAGTTATTTAATCAACTAGGGTATTAATGGTGGTGACTAATGATCGTGATATTTTAACGCGAGAGCGAATCGAGCGCGTTAATGTTCGAGAGAGATCATTAATCGCCATTTTAATACACGAGATGATAACAAAAAAATTCCGTCGATCTCGTTCCTGAGGTCAACGTGAAATTTTCGATGTACATTTCCTTCAACCAAGAGGAAACTTACAATATTAACGATGATATATATATATATATATATATTTATATATATACAGTGTGACCCATTTAAAATGGAACCAACCCTGTAGAATACGCATTTTTCAGTCAATCTCAAAAATATTTTTTCCTAATATTAAGCATCAAAAACTGTATCTTGAAACAAAGTTTCATAACTTTTGTTTCATTTCCAAGGCACTCTATGGTTTTTTTCTTCGTCAAAAACGGCAAAAGTTTATTTGGCAATTTTTTTTTTCAAATTCAACTACACCACTGGATTGTAGTCGTTATAGATTGAAACCATCAAAATTTCATGAAAAAATATTGGTTAACAACGAAGTTACAACAACTTTAATTTTGGAAACAAAGTATTTGATTATAATTTTTATTTAGATTGCAGACATATTTGAAATCTGGCAACACTGCCGATACAAAGTAGAGCACAAGTGAATTTGTACAGCAAAAATCCGAAGTCAATAGCTCTTTCCGTTCAACAGTTATAACTACTGAAATTATGGTAATGTGAGCGATTTGTGGTGTACTAAATCACAGCCTACTATTGATTTAGTACAATACCTATGCCCAATGTATTAGTTCAGCTTTCCTCAAATTATTGATACCTTCTCTGAAAGCTAATTTCAGTTGAGTTTTGCAGAATAAAAAAGGAACATTTTTTCGTCCTGCTTTCTGTTTTATTATTAAATAAATGATTACTTTAAAACTTGATTCGGTTTATTTCGTTTTTATCGGCTATTGAAAACTGCATAACTTGAATATGAATTTTTAATTTTCTGTTATTTCTGAATCCACTCATAACTTAAGCTCAAATAAATGTTTTTGAGGGAATATAATTCACAAATCCAGTGGCATAGTTAGATTTTTATTATAAAATCGCTTCCACCAGAAATCGCTCACATTACCATACTTTCAGGAGTTATAACTGTAGAACGGAATGAGCTATTGACTTCAGATTTTCGCTGTACAAATTCACCGGTGTTCTTCTTTGTATCGGCAGTGTTGCAAGATTTCAAATATGTCTATAATCTAAATGAAAATTAATATAAAATACTTTGTTTCCAAAATTAAAGTTGTTGTAACTTCGTTGTTAACCAATATTTTTTAATGAAATTTTCTTGTTTTTCATATATAACGACTACGAATTCAGTGGTGTAGTCAAATTTCAAAACAAAAATTACCTAATGAACTTTTGCCGTTTCCAACGAAGAAAAAAAACCATAGAATGCCTTGGAAATGAAACTAAACTGAAAAATGCGTATTTTACAGGGGTGGTTCCATTTTAAATGGGTCACACTGTATATATATATATATATATATATATATATATATATATATATAAATATAAATTAAGATATAACGACTGAAAAGTGGTATGAATAGTGGGGAATAACGGGGATCTAATACGTTGGACCGAGCGTTCGTTTCAATTTTGAAACTTCTTCAGGGTCATTAAATATGAACAAAAAAAAGGTATCGAAAATCTTAGCAAACTCTACAGTTATCTATTAAAAATAGATTAAAACTGATGATTCTCAAAGAATATAATATAAAAATTTACACACCCACTACATATTTTATATTTTTCTAAGTAATTTCAAATCCTCGAATGTCACTTGAAACGTCAAACTATAACACCATTCCCACAAATATTTACATATATTTTACGTTTTTTTTTAAGTTAATGTTCGTCAATCAACCACTCAGATTACTATAAGTACTTCCTTCATTTTAGGTATTTTTTCTCATTAATGTAATTTACATATTTTAGGACCCTGAAGAAGTTTCAAAATTGAAACGAAAGCTCGGTCCAACGTATTAAAGAGTTTTCCATAATTCAACACTTGTGCTGACTGAAGATCCCCGTTATCCCCCATATATATATATATATATATATATATATATATATATATATATATGTTTAAAAACACCTGAAACCTATTGTCAATTTGACAATTCATAGTATGAAAATATTACCACGTTCTTGCACCCCCTCTGAAGAGGGGTCGTGTGGCACCTTGTTCGGAACGGATTTTCATTCTCTGTTCAACAATATTGAGTTTTTCAAATTTGGTGCAATCATAACAGAGAAAATTCATTTTGAAAATGTAAAATTTTGATATTTTACGTAGAATGAAGAAAATAATATCACATAATGTTTAGGAAGTATTTTTCAATTTATTTTACAATTGAATTAAATGTTCAAAATAACCACCATTCACTTCTCGACAATAAGCAAGTCAATCTTGGAATTCTCGTAAACCATTTTGTAGGATCTCAGGGGGTTATGTTGTTAATTTCTTCTGTTATTCTAACTTTTGAATCTGCAATATCGTCTGGTCTATTGGAAAATACTTTTGATTTTGAATAACCCCATGAGAAATAGTAAGGTATTTTCTTATCTGTTTTGCTAAAAAGTCGTTCAAGACACCGAAAAATTATTCACAAAACCCACATAAATAATATAATGTCAATCTAGTAGACTACTGTTATTTTGATATTTACAAGTTTCTGACACACGTCAGTGTATTGAAAAATATTTGTGTGTGTATTTGATTCAACTATGGTTCCTTTATCCGAAACTCGAAGAATAGACATTCTAATTATGATTGTATGCAGTAATAAAACAAGCACTCAAAAGTAAGTTTGTGAAATTTTTAATAATAAATACCCTGGTCAACACTTCTCACAGTCTACAGTTAGCAAAATAGAACTGGACATGTAAAAACTATTCAAAAACCAGGTCAATATTTTAATTTGTATGAGGAGAAAAGTGAGATTTACTGTTTTAAAACCGCAAATGACAAGTAGACAACTTTTCGATGTAAGTAAATCATCGATATGAAGTTCAGTTGGTTCAGGAGTTAATTGAGTATGATCCTGATACAAGGCAACAATTCTGTGAACTCATGATGGACAGAATGGAAGCAGCTTGGCAGTTCATAATCAAAATTGTTTTTTCTGATGAAGCTACTTTTCATTTAAATGGAACGGTCAATAGACCATACTGTAGATATTGGAGCAGCGAAAATCCTCATTGGATGTGTGAGGCTCACACACAATATCCTAATGAAGTGAAAGTTTGGGCTGCTATCATTAACAACAAAATCATTGGCCCTTATTTTTTTGAAGGCACAGTTGATGGTGAGGTTTAGGTATATAGATTTTTTTATGAACTTTTCACAGCCTACATTAAAAAGACTTTTTCCTGATGTTAATTATCCAAATGCACTAGATAGATCAATTTGGTACCAACAAGACGGAGTTCCACCGCATTACAAATGTATTGTTAGATATTACTTGCACGAAGTTTTTCCAAATAGGTGGATTGGAAGACGTGGAATAATTGAATTTGAATTTAATTGTAAAATACATTAAAAAATACTTTCTAAACATTAAGTGACATTATTTCCTTCATTCTACGTAAAGGATCAAAATTTCTGATTTTTAAAATAAATTTTCTCAGTTATGATTGCACCAAATCTGAAAAACTCAATATTGCTGAACAGGGAATGAAAATCCCCTTCGAACAAGGAGCCACACGACCCCGCTTCTCATTTAAAATTTTTGAGGGGGTGCTCATAATTCAGAAGAGGTGCTAGAAGCGGGTAATATTTTCATACTGTGAATTGTCAAATTGACAATAGAAATCGACCTGTTCCAGGTTTATTTAAACAAATATCTAATAACGCTAAAAATTAATTTATTCCATACCTATGGACCGCACTATATATGTATTTAATCAGAAGTTCCTTGAACTTGATGGTGTACGCCACTGTTATAACCGCCTACTCTGTCGTTTGTAGTCGGTTCCTAATTACCGCTTCCTTGTTTCTTCATAGTGCTCTGAATCACAATCATTCTAAAAATAAAATTTACCACAGCTCCTAAAAGCGCCCCGTTATTTTTATTTTCGCACAATAAAACCACCCAGTTCCGCTGTGGAGTTAACCGTGAGAATATAATTGAGAAGAGGGCCTTAATACAGAGAGGAGCGAGTTTCAATTTATACTTCTTTCAGAAGTAATATAGTTTGAATAAAAATCATCAGCATTTGGTCATACCAAAACGTAAAGCTGATTCTTTCACGGAGTCATAATCTGCACAAAATCGGCAAGATTGTATTTTGTTTTCCGAAATTAAAAGCCATTGGTAATCAAATAATGACGTGAAGTTCAATCTATTTCAGGTCCATAGTTAATGTTGGAATACGTCATGAATCACCTGTAGCCTTATATGATTGACCTGAATATCGTTAATTTTTGATAGATTACTCGACTAGGCAGGAGATATCATCCGAATTCTGTATTAGTTCTAGTATAAGTCAGGAAATGAATATAATTATAACCGAAATGGAAAGTGTTAAAAAATGGAATATTATTTGTCTTGTCTGGACATCTTTTTTATGGAACCCAACTGTTCAATTAGTGTGGTGAATTATAAAATGTAATTCGACACTTCGATTATTAATATTGAACAATGGAAGGGTATGTGATATCGGGGGTTATTGATGTTACTGATCGAGTGTGTGATATCATTGGGTATTAGAAACGAGATTGTGATTGTTTTCTGATGGATATTCTACCACCAAAATTTATAGATTAGTATCGTTGAGAAGTATTGATCGAATCAATATATTTTTAAACATAATTCGGGTGTTTGAAATTATATCTCAATATCTATGGGCAGTGGAATCTTTCAGAGAAAGGCGAGAAACTCTAATTTCACTGATATTACTGGAAGAGGCCATACAGAATAACTGGATGAAATCCAAAACAAACAAATGGCTTTTAAGTGTTCTCGTCTCTGCCATCCGAAAACATTTTTTATAATACGCCTATTCATAAAAAGCATTGTGTTTCGGCTACAGACGAACAATTTGTTCCGTGCTTGTTTACTTTCCTGGCGAACAAAGCGAAAATGGGATAATTCATAAGTGTTATCTCATTTTATTCCATATCGTAAATCTACGGACTTACACTGAAACATGAACAAGCTAACTTCAATGAAAATGTATTATTACTAACATGAAGTAGTAACACGAGGTAGAAAATAAGAAACTCATGAAATGGTGGAAGTAAATTACATTGTTTCATAAATGGTGTTTTCTCTAAGAAAGAGTTATTGAGAAAGTCAACAAGACTTGATTCCAGATTAGAAGTATCCACGATTTGGTGAAATTTAAAAACTGATTGGAAGTACTCAATCGACACAAAATCAGTTGAATGAATAGAAGAATGACTCATTCCATAAGAATTTTTTGCTCGTGATAGTGGAAGTGAAGAAACTGGTGCCAAGCCCGATTTAAATCAAATTTCCACATATGATCGGAATTAATATTGAAAATAAGAAATAAATATTATTTTTTGTGACAACGACAACTTTTCACATTTTTATGTGTACAACATTATGTTCCATCGATCACCAGTGTTTTTATGAGGTTTTGTTTCCATTCTTAATGATTTGTAGTATCTAATTTCAATTACTTTTGTTTTTATACAAGCTTTTATTTAGTTTCACATGTCCCGGTGTCTGTATGTCTGTCTGTCTGTCTGTATGTCTGTAATCAAATCTTACAAGTTGAATTTGACCCACTTCTAATTGATTTGAAATTCTGCAGGTGTACATAAATCAGGATGACAATGCATTATAAAATATTTTTGTTGGAAAAAAAAATGGCGGCTCCAAATTGGGCGGACAATTTTTGTGATTATGGTCCAATTCTATTCAAAATTGGTATCTAGGGGTTTCTGGAGTCGGAGATTATGATTTTTGTGTCAAAATTCAAAAATTTAACATGGCGGCTCCAAAATGGCGGACGAGTTTGGTGATTATGGTCCGATTCTATTTAAAATTGGTATGCGGGTGTTTTAGGGTTCGAAGATTTTTTTTACAAGCCTATATATTTAGTTTCACCTGTACCGGTGTCTGCTGTCTTTTCTGTGCGTCTGTCTGTCTGTAATCAAATCTTGCAAGATAAATTTGGGCCACTTCCAATTGCCCGATTGATTTGAAATTTGACAGGTGTACATAATTCCGGTGACAAAGCATTATGGAATTTTTGTTAGAAAAAAAATGGCGGCTCCAATAGGGCGGACAATTTTCGTGATTATAGTCCGATTCTACTCAAAATTGGTATCTACGGGTTTTTGGGGTCGGATATTATGATTTTTTCGAAGGTCAAAAATGAATTAGATAAAAATCACCAAACGAGTTATTTAACATCATAAATACTAAAAAATAATTTCTCTCATTGTTTGATCTAGGTTATTCCAGGAGTAACAGATTCAAAAGCTTGCCGAGGACACAAAAAAGGTAATCTTGCGCGGCAAGATTTTGAATCTGTTACTCACAGAATAACCTAGATCAAACAATGAATAAAATTATATTTTTCCTTTTTAGTTCATTTGTATGATGAAAGCTTGTCTTCAAATTTTTCTTATAATTTCTATTTACTATGTTGTTTCAATATGTGTTTATGTTTACCGAAACATTTTCAAATGACGCCATGATTTCATCATGTTTTAATTCAATTCCCCTTTGTCTTGAAGTCAATGAATACGTTGTCAAATGGCATTCCTGCCAAAGTTGTCAAAAAGCATATAACTCACCTATGTCGACCCCTACACATAATTTACAATAAAATGTTACATACTGACCGATTTCCTAAACTATGGAAAACCTCACGCATTTGCCCTGTTCATAAGTCAGGAAAGGCAAATGATATTACCAACTACAGACCAATTGTTCTGATATCAGTCCTCTCGAAACTTATTGAAATCATCCTGTCGGATCTAATTTATAATAAAATTTCCAGATCTCTCTCGGAATTCCAACATGGATTCATGAGAGCACGAAGCACTGTTTCGAATTAATGTACACTCACTCAATATGTTTCGAAATCCTTAGATGATAAAAATCAGGTGGACGTATGGCGTTCGACAGAGTTTCCCATGAATTACTTCTGAAAAAACTAAGTCGATTCGGAATTTCTGCGAAACTCCAAAACCTTCTGAACCTCTCGAACAGAAATGTGTTTGTTGAATATGAAGGGAAAAAAAGCTTTGGGTTTATTGCCTGTTCTGGGGTGCCGCAGGGCTCAAACCTGGGGCCACTCTTATTTCTTATGTTTGTAAACGACATTTGTGACTCCATAAAATCAAAAAAACTTCTTCTCGCAGACGATATGGAACTTTATGAAGAAATTCGAGATCCTACGGACTGTACCACATTACAACACGACATAAATAATTTAGTTGAATGGTGTGACTCGAATAACTCACCACTGAACATTAGCAAATGCAAAATTATGACATACTCACATAGATCTCCAATTGTCCACAATTATTTATTGAAGGATACCATCATTACGAGGGTATCTGAATGTGGGGATCTAGGAATAACGTTTGACGCGAAATTAACGTTTTCGTCCCACATAGAGGATATCACAAATGAATCAATGCGTCTTCTTGGGTTTGTTATACGGAATTGCAAAGAATTCAAATCACTAGAAGCAATAAAATGCATAGTTTTTGCTTTGGTGAGATCGAAATTGGAATACGACAGCCAGATATGGAACCCGCATTATACAAAATACAGTGAAAAACTAGAAAATGTTCAACGTAGATTTCTGAAATTCATGTATCTCAAAGTTCATGGTTCATATCCAGGAAGACACTGTGAGTTTAATCTTCTCTTTAATGAATTTAATATGGTTTCTTTGAGAAAACGTCGTGAAATTTCCGACCTCACTTTCATTCATAAATTTATACACAATGAAATCGATTCATCAACATTACTATCTTTATTGAACTTCAATATTCCTCGTTTGTCCTCTAGAACGAATCTTACCTTTCGTATTGATGTACCGAATTCCCAACATCATTTCTATAATTGTCTAAATCATATGTGTAGATGTCTGAACAATCTTCCCTCAGTGAATATATTCTTTTCAAATGCATCCCAATTCAAACAAATTTTATACAGGCTCATCTCGAATTGAAATGTTATTTCAGAAAGTATTGTTACTTATTAGTTATTGTTAACATATAAACCTAGAATAAGTATACTGTAATTTTACGTTATATACTCCTATAATTGGACTCTTTTGTCTGTTGGATGTATTACTACTATAAATAAATAAATAAATGGTTCTTTCTATCTATATCATGAATCACTCAGTAACCAAATATTCCACCAGGCATCACAAGGCAAATATCGAAAGTATGCATGACAGATTCGCAAATGTTAGTAGTGAATGAAACAAACCTTCGACATATTAACATATCTCATAAGTTGCTGTCGATAATGCTAGATTGGGATTGAGTGATTCTATCTACATATGGAATCACTCAACCTCGATCTGGCATTATCCACAAATCAATACTGCAATTTAATCTCATTTGAAGATTTCGCATGGTACACCAACCTAGCGGCCTTATGCCCTCGAAGTTTACTAATATCGGCTGATTAGCTGTGAGGATAATGTCATCGTGGACAATTTTCTCAAACCACTTGGTCACTCCTCAATTTTGAATGTATTTATGGCATGAATCAATTCGTTATTTCATATTTGGATGAACTATTGTCCCTGCTCCTATCTAATTACCTCTTGTCATATCAACTGAACGTAAATACATCGGTGTGTTTGAGATCAACACGTAATGTGATAATTAAATATCCATTGGAAAGGAACCAAGAGGATCTCTCTGGAAAAGCAACTACTGACATTGCACAGGAAGAAACAACATTGAAGGCAGTGAAGTCATACCATTTGGAACCAGTGAGACTAGTGGTAATTCCAACTGTTACTGCAACCATGAAGTTTCCTTATACATTGAGAAACTGATGATTTTTGCGTTATGACTGAATTTTGATAAACTTCTACCGAAAATACAGTAGCGTGCAGATTTCAAGTAATAGAATCAATTAAATGGGATACCCCGTATTTTATTGAATTTTTGGAATTTACTTTTTTCCCGATTTTAGAAATATACCATATATCACCCCTATCTTATACTGTTTTTAAGTAACTAAACGTCGAATAACTCAATGAATCTTTTTCCTGAGAATAGTGTGGCAAATTTGTCACGAGAGGCAGCACTTGTAGTAGGGACAAACATCAAACCTTCTCCATTCAAGATAGTCTTATTTGAGTGATACAGTTGAATTATTTGAAATAATGCTCATGATCCCTGAAAATAGCTGTTTGACTTTGCTCACGTGTTTTTGACTCCTGAACAAGAATCCGTAAACGCGGCGGTCTCTTATCGTTTCCGGGATATATTGAATTTCTTCTTCTTCGAAAACAGTGGCTGAATATGATCTCTTCATTTTTTGGCATCGTTTTCTCGTACAAATATCACTGACAATGCCTCTCCTTTCTTTTACCAGCTTCAACTACAAACACCAATCCTCTCATTTTTGTTACAACTTTGCACAAAATATAGCCGGTTTTATCGAAGAAATACTACCTTCTCCAACAGTTACAAATAACCTAACTTTTCAGCTTTGACAGATAAAATTTAGTAAATGTGAAAAGTTACGTCAGGTTTAACTGTTGAGAAAGGAGTATTTTTTCGATGAAACCGGCTACATTTTGTGCAAAGTTGTACCGAAAATGAGTGATTTGGTGTTTGTAGTTTGAGCTGGCAAAAAAGAGGCATTATGAGTGATTTTTGTACGCGAAAACGGCTCCTGAAAATGACCTCCTGAAGAAGGAGACTAAATGGTAAACCTCATAACCTCATATTATAAAGAATATCAAAATAAATGAGAAATAAATAGCTAATTAATTTACAGTAAAAAAACATTGATAACAAAAACATATAATTTTTCTCTTGGTTAATGAATCATATGCACTGTGATGTATTGAATTTATCTTGATTACCAAATATATTTGACTCATTTTTCATTCTGAAATCAATTTAAAATTTATAATTATTTTAAACATCTGCTATCATATCAATACCGCTGCATAATATCTAAACCTTGCATGCATTTCCGGAAATTTTGAGATTCTGACAAGCAAGACACCGTTTTAATGTTGCTACGTTATTATCCTTCACATTTGCAAATTTTAATTAGGCTCCTGGAACGTTGTCTTCTGTCAAAAACACTTTGTTGATGTTCATTTTTACATATATTTCAATGTGAGTTTGGTAATGTTTGTCCCTACCGGACTACTAGCATTGCTAGTGGGGAATTTTTCGTACTTGAGGAAAAAGGCTCATTAGCCTAGTTGTTACTATAAATAGCTATCCTATGAAAGTTAATAATTTTGAAGTTATCTATGAAAATGACAACTATATTATGTTTGTGTAGTGACATTTTTTTAATGGAATAATCTAAATGCTTTACTATAGGAAAGAAAAAGTTTAAATATATACTTGTTATATACAAAACAACGAATTTAAACGTGCAGCAGAAAGTGAATCCAAATTGTCCAACACCGTCAGAAAATACATTCAAAAATATTCACCAGTAGGTGAATCATACCTTCAGTTTCAGTAGAAAAAAGCTAGATATACTGCTTCATTTCGAAGGTAAGCCTATCGATATTAATTCGCGAATGGACTTTTTTATTATTTGAAAAAAATCTGAATGTAGTTTGAGAAATGTAGCCGATCAATTCGGTAAAAGTTTTTCCAAAATCCAACGTACTTTGGAGAAGAACTACGAACCAAATAGGTACAATTTTACCCATACAAGTTTTAACAGAGATTCATAAGAGGAAAAAGCTGAAATTTTGCAAACACATGATACAAAATTTGAATGAAGATTCCGATTATTTATCCAAAATATTATGGACTGATGAGTCATCTTCTTATACGGCAGGAGTTTTTAATAGGAAAAATCGAAGGTCGTGGAAAAAAAGACCACAGAACAAGATTGGTAAAACAAATAAAGAAAAACTTATGGTGCGGAATTTTTTGAAATAAAGTTGTTGGCCCTATATTTTATGATAACATATAAACAGGAGTTACCCATCAAGAAATACTTATCCCAGGAGTAGAAAATATTCTTTTACAGAATTTTTCGGAAGCCGAGCTTACCAGTATGATTTGGATGCAGGATGGGGCAACCCCGCATACCCGTTCAAGAGCATTTGAATAATGTATTCCCAATATGGATAGGAAATCATGGAAATATTAAATGGTTTGATTTTTCTGGGAATTTCTTCAAGACATTGTTAATATTGATAATAATATTCAACTCATTGAATATACGATTCGACTTGAAATAGTGAATCAGAATGTCGATAATGAGGCAATTCCAAAGCACTTATAAATATAAGAATACGTTATCAATCATGCATTGACAATAATGGTGGATACGTTGAACATCTTTTATGAATTATCATGTTATTTAAATTTCCTAAATAAATCTTTGTTCTCTATTTTTGTATTAATATTGGAATTTATCTTCGTCACTGAAACCATTTTGATTATTCTATTAAAGAAATGCCACTAAACAAACATAATCATTTTCATAGCTTACTTTAAAAACGTTGACTTTCACAGGATAGGCATTCACAGTAACAACTAGTCTAACTAAGCTATCTGACGTTGTATAACTCGAAGACGGTATACACAAGAATTGATTTACTATGTGATTGATTTTTCCATACCTATCCGATGATAGTTGCGTTCTGAAGTTTCAGTGATTCCACGATTATTTGTCTTACTTTGGTGACGGTTTTTCATGAGGTAATTTTTTTCGTCTTTATCCGTGATTGTATTCTTTCGTCATAGGATAGGTACTGAGTACGCTAGGAAAACACTATATTCACCATTCATGTTAACAGAAACCGCTTCAAAACTGTTTCAAATGGTTCACGCGGTTTTTTCTACGACAAAACAATATTCTTGACTTTCCCGTTGATTCATTCACAGAATTTGCGCAATATATGGCATAGTTTTTAAATCAGGAAAAAAGAGCATTCCAAAAATTCAATATAATACAGGATATTCCATTTGGGAAAATATTTTTATTCCCTGATATCTTCACGCTACTCCAGTTTTGAGAGCATTTTATCGAAATTCAGTCATAACCAAACAACTTTTACGTTCAACTTTTTTTTTCTATAAGCAATAATAACGATGCTAAGGCGTGGGTGATTTATACTGAATAACCCAGTTTTGTGCCGAACTTAAACAAGTGTTCTCTAATTCACAACCCATACAGTCCCCTACCTCCTTCAGTAATTGGGTGGATGCATCCCCTGTACCCAGACATCCGGAAGGATGAAGAGAAGGTGAGGTGAAAACCTTTGACGATTTTCCGACATCAGGTGGATTCATTCATACCTCAATCAAAACAAAGACATGAAGATTGTAGATTGTGATGGGTTGATATGGCTCTTCAGCCTCTCTTCAGTACTTTGACCTTTAAAGTCTTTCGTACATTATCCTTCAACTATCCAAGACGCCGGATTCCGAGACTCCTTGCGAAGCGAATCAGTTTCCTGGGAGACAAGTTCCTGATGTCTAAGGGGGTTAGTGAAACCGCTTCGAGAAACTTAAGCCTTTTGTAAAACAGCGCTTGGCAGCAGGTGTTCCGCAGTTCCAGAGGAGTCCTCGCAGTGATGGCACAGTTCACTGTCTGATCTATCCATATTTTTGGGGTGATACCTCAGAGGACAATGTCCAGTGAGCAATCCCGTTATCAGTTTCAAGTCTTTCTTATCCAACTCGAGAAGCTGTTTAGCTCTCTTTGGCGATGGGCTCAGAAGCCTTATCTTTGTCCTGGAACCTTGTTTCAGTTGGTTTTAATTTGGTCAACTTCCCAGCGTCGAAACTCTTCGTTGATGTGGGCTTTAGAAAGACCACAAAAGGGTTCCGGGCCTGAAAATTGAGTGTTTGCGCCTTCCTTGGCAAGGCTGTCCGCTCCTTCATTGCCTTTGATTCCCTCCCCTGTGACCTGGCACCCACATCAGAGTAACCTGATGGTTCGTAGCCAGTTGTATTAGAGAGAGTTTGCAGTCCCAAGTCAGTCTAGACTCACAAGTGTGTGACTTTGGAACTTTTAGTGCTCTAAATCGCAATATTTGCTTGGTGACCAGAACAACTCAAATAATTCTCCTGTGGTGAGTTTGTTCTACTGAATATTAAACAGGTAATGGATATAATCCCTGTTCCACTTAGTTTCCATTCTATTGATTACCTATTGGATTATTCTCGATATCCACAATATTCCTTATTGGATTTTTTGAAATTTTTCAAGTATTATACTTACCTTTGGCTGGTTGACTACTCCGTACTGATGAGGGCCAAAAAAAGCCTGAAACCGGTATGCGGATTGTTAGGTGAACACGACATAAATTAAACATAATCGAGCTTATCAGAAAGAAACATTTGCATTCAATGTCCATTTATATGGAGGTATGCATGGATTTTCAGGTGAATATCATCCAACGTTCTGCGTGGTATTTGCCAGGAAATTAGTTGTTTTTCACCTGAGTTCTACCATTTTCTGGTTCAATTTATATTGAATCTTTTATGTGAAGAAAACTGTTTAATTCTATTTTTCTATTTATTCCACTTCACATGGCGTTTATCTTTCACTATATGCTAGTCAGGCTTGCCACTCCTACTGAGAAGGAATCTTTCATTCAGAAACCTATCGAGGTGGGAGATTTTCGGAGTGTTTCTTTCTGTCACTAGGTGCCGCCAGTTAAAAGTTTTCTTTTCCGGCGTACCTATAGGTGTTATAGACTCGATGATGGTTTTGGTTATGTTGTGTCTCGCTTCAGCCAGAGCTCTTCGGACCTTTGGCTGGTTGACTACTCTGTACTGATGAGGGCCAAAAAAATCCTGAAACCGGTATGCGGATTGTTAGGTGAACACGACATAAATTAAACATAATCGAGCTTATCAGAAAGAAACATTTGCATTCAATGTCCATTTATATGGAGGTATGCATGGATTTCCAGGTGAATATCATTCAACGTTCTGCGTGGTATTTGCCAGGAAAGTAGTTGTTTTTCACCTGAGATCTTCCATTTTCTGGTTCAATTCATATTGAATCTTTTATGTGAAGAAACCCGTTTAATTCGATTTTTCTATTAAGTTAGTGTGTTTCACAAAAGCTTGTGTATTGAGGAAAATCATTATATCTGACTATCAACAATATCTGCTTCTGCTGTTATGATTTTTCAATCATTTTATTTCCAGATTGTGAAAAATTCAAAAACGATATCATGTGACTTATGAGTGCGTTTGTTCTCTATTTTCCATAGCTAGCACTAAATCAAAATCGAAACAATAACGAAAGTGGCAGGGAAAATTTACAAGTTCAATTTATGTTCTCAACCACCAACTCTCAATTTATCGCTCTCACGAATGTATAATTCATGGTGAGCTGATGGCGCGTAAATTCACTCAATTAATCACACGTTATCGATTCCACCTAGTAGGTAGAATAATGTAACTAGGTGTGCAACATGTAGCTTCAGTTCACAAGCAGAGCTCATGAATATGGAAATAGCAATGTTTATACTGGAAACTTTTATACAACTGATTGATCGAATTTGTATGATAAATCAGAATAAGAGAATGGCCCTCTATCTACACATTATCAACTACGCAGTTGGCTGAACTCTCCAAGATAACCTCGTTAACTCCTGACTTTAGCGGACAGAAGCTGTATTATCCAAACCGGTACCAATAATACATCCTATTCTGCAGTGCCAGAAAAACTCGTAACATCAGCACTGGGGTCGAGTGACTTTGAGATACAACATTTGTGTCATTGTGGATCATCAGAAAACATGGCGTCTGAATGAATATCAGTGAATATCAATAACTGATATAATACAGATATAAGAACCCTTGCTTATGTTTCCAGATGTTAATTGCCATGAAAGTGGTTCATGAAATTGTTTCGAAATATGCCAGTAGCAGAGTAAAAAAAATCCGACTGAATTTGCCATTGAAAATAACTAATTTTTCAAGAAATAATAATGAATTCACTTCATTCATAGGAAAAGGTGGAATGTCAGCAGAAAATATTTTTCGGCTCAACCCTGAAAGTGATCCTTCAAGGGAATTTC
The DNA here is from genome assembly GCA_018342105.1 of Gonioctena quinquepunctata. Taxonomy (NCBI): domain Eukaryota; kingdom Metazoa; phylum Arthropoda; class Insecta; order Coleoptera; family Chrysomelidae; genus Gonioctena; species Gonioctena quinquepunctata. The sequence goes on from JAFIRS010000092.1 coordinate 832,815, forward strand.
CACAAAATAAATACGAATATAATATAATTACAAAACATTATAGAAATGGCAATAATGATGATCAAATGGAGGTTAATATCTAAGGTGAGAAACTTCTTTTCCCCCAGGGGATTATACTGATATTTTTCAATATACACAAACATGTATCGTTCGGAACAGATGTGCCCTGCATAGTCTCACAGTTATCTTGAATTTTGTGGTTGATATAGGCATCGTAAAAAGCCAATTCTCCAAACAAAGATGGAGTTAGTTATTATCCATCAGGTAACCATTGTCTGGTGCATGCAATTCTTAGGATTCCAACGTATGAACATTTTCAAGGGTGCTCTTATCGTAGTATGCATGGATGGAAGAGTATGTTCAACGTTCAACGAAGAGGAAAACATAATAAAATGAAATGTATGGATTATTTGGAAGGACTATGGGACTATTCTACAAATTTCGTCTTTTTTGCATGAATTAGACTTATCTCTCAAACATGCATCTTTTCTCTTTCACAATTCCATTCTATTCTAATTTACAGTTCATGAATCTCGAAATTTGCAAAATGACCTCAAGAAAGTAGTTCAGCACCTCCTGAACTTTCAACCTCTTATGACTCTAACTAACTGACCGGAACAGAGTTTGTGTTCGAGGAGGTATGTGATCTCTTCGTATATGACACAATTTGTAAAATCGATACGAATGCGATGAGATGTGATTTCTCAAACAAAAAATTTATACTGTGCTGTCCCGATATATGTTTATATGTCACCCATATAACAATGGCGTATCTTACCCAAAATATATTTCTGTAGGCCTGTTTGAGTTATTTGGAAAAACAAGATCTGAGAGGCTTGGGAATTCTTTCTGTTCTCTCCAAAGTAATGGAGCGAGTTATGGAAATTCAACTACGAACATATCTCTTACATACAATGTGGTTTTCGCAAGTTATACGACTGCCCTACTTCGAATTATAGATGATATTTCCACGGCAAAGGATCGAGGATTATCCACTGTTTATCAGTTCTTCTTGATCTTAGTTGGCGTTTGATAAAATCAACTTTGAAGTGATGTTGGCAATTTTCCACGATTTGGGACTGTCGCGTGAGTCAATAACTTTGGTGGGATCATATCTTCCGATTAGCAAACAAATGGTCAATATGGACAATGATAATTCTACTCAATTGACACTTGAATTAGGAGTATCTCAAGGGTCTATTCTGAAGCCCCTATTATTTGATACCACCACAAATCTGGTAAAATGCTTGCAATATTGTTCGGTCCATTGATACGCATATGATACGCAAATTCATTATAGTTTTTCCCAACCTGAAGTGGACAATGCTTGCATTCTCATAAATAGTGACCTTGAGACCTTCGTCAAAGCTTACTTATAAATGTCTCGAAGTCAAATATCATGCATTTACTTATCGAAATGAGTGCCAAGTTGCGATTGATGTTGAAGTATACAATGAGCCACTTATTTTGGTTAAGGAACCAAAAAACTTTAGAGTCATACTAGATGTGAAAATAAGATTTCGAAAGCATATCAACAGACTCATACGACGCGGTCATCTATCACTGAAACCAATTTATGGTCACATACATCTCCTTCCAAGTTCAAAGTTACATTGTATGAAACAGTTGTTTTATCTTTGTTCAACTACGCAGACAGGCTTTATGATCCTAACTTGACGAAAACGTATAGAAACAAAATTCAAAGAGAACAAAACTCATGTCTTCGACTTATGTACTGAAGTCGTTGACGAAAACGTATTTCTCCTTCTAAACTGAATAAAAAAGTCACTCACAGAACCGATATCCAACTTGAACATTAGATACAAGGGCATTCAGATGCTCATTCAGCTACCAAATCGCATCATCATATAATCATATTCTCTCAAGTTCCAAGAAAGAGAATATGAACACATTCAAAAGGCTATTGGAAAAGTATTTATTTGATACAAAACAATAGGAAGATATTGGGGATTTCTTTTTTTCTTTCTTTTTTTTATTCTTCCTTGTATTCTCTGGTTTTTGTTAATTCTGAATTTATATCAATTGAAATATTTTCTGACAGGTTTAGGATAGTATTGATGTGGTGACATTGAGTTGAGTGGCAAAAATTCCATTCAGTGAAGTCTTCTCTGGCTGAATTGAATTTCGTTCATTATTTTCATAAAAACAGTATGTTTTTGTATAACTCTTTATAAATATCATTGAAAATGATAAAGACTTATGATAATATTATTATGTATGAGAAGAGGGACATATAATCTTGGCCTACTGGTATAGAAATGAACGTCAGAAGATAGAAATGCTTGTATGTTTTTAAATATCCGAATGGTTGAAAATTATAATATCTCAGACAAGTTTCGAGATGAGCCAAATCGGTCGCGTAGTTTCAAATTGGCAGCAGTTAGAAGATTGAAAATCTCAAACATTCAGTACCATACCATACAAATATTGACAAGTTTTTTGAGCCCTAGAACTCTGATTGTGCGGCGCCACGTTTTTTTTTGCTTCCACTTTATAATCAATCAATTGGTTGGTTCAATAACAGTTTGATCAGAAAGGCATTCATTGAACGGAGTATATGAAGTTGTGTCTGCCTATTTAATGAGAACAGCTTAACCCTATTTTTATTGAAACATATTTCAGAATTGGTGGTATCAAAGAGGAATATTTCATTTTATTGTTCAATTATGGTTATCTATGAAGTGTTATACCATGGAAAATTATTTCTGTCTTCTGTAATAGGAAGAAACATAATTTTTGTTGAAGTTTATTTTTATTTATAGAATTTGTCCAAGTACCCTGTGGTAATTCGCATTCAACCGATTTTTAATATCCCATAGGTGTCATCAACTTCTACACATTCATTACTATTATTCAAATGTGGACGAAATGAATTGTTAGCCGTTCCACGTATTCCCACATCCTCAAAATACTCTAAAAACTGTTGATGGTCAATATTAGTGTCAAATGCTTTCGCAAGATTCAAAGATACATAAGTTGGTTGTTGTCGATCGCGTTGAACATTTTCGAATTACATCCGAATTTATTTTGAGAAATTATTTCAGTTTGTTCAGAAATAGCTCAATTTTGCATGTAATACTTTATCGAATATTTCAGTATAATTAGTTACTGTCATTTGAAATTCGTTTTTCTGTGGAGGAATATTCATTCATGATACATTTTTTGCGATTATAGTCTGCGACAATCTGAAAACAAAATTAAATGGATCAGGGCAAATAAATTACTTTTTCCCGATAAGTTACTGATGAGGGCCGAGAGCTCGAAACACGTGTTTATGGTTAACACTTTTCTCTGAGGGCTATGTCCATTAAATTCCTTCCATTTTGTTTTCAACAGTCCCCTCGATATTTCTCTCTTTATATATATATATATATTAGGATTTTTGGTTGATATCTAAAAACAATAAATAAGAGTAGATCTCACTCAAATGGTTTTTCATTTATACAATTGTTTTCTTGAGAAATGAAAGCCGTTTCCAAGAATGTTCTTTTAGATGTATGTGACACTGTCGCTAGCACTTTCACTAAATCGTAATTCATCTGGTGGTCAAATTTATTCACATGTTCTGCCAAAGCACATCTTTCAGGATGCAATCGGCAGTCACTTTTATGAGAAATTATTATGTTTGATAATGATCTTTGCATTTGATATATTGTTTATTACTACTATGACAAGGAATACTATGAATTATATTTGACATTGAAACTAATGGAGTTTTATCTTCAACTTTAGAATAAATTGATCTGATTGTTAAAACTGTTTTATATGACATAATGTTTTTCAGGATTCTGTAATAATCTGGAGAGTTAAGGTAAAGAAGTGAAAAAAGGTTGAGTAGGAGTATTGTTGTTTGAGACAATGTTCGAGTTACTACTGTTTAAGGCTAGTACTTCTGAGGGAAGTATTATATAGAATGTTATCAAGTAAAGTTCTTTGATATTAATTTTCTGAGAAAAGGGTTAAATTATGTTTATGGAATTTGGGTTTTTTCTCTTTTTTTTTTTATATATACAGTTCTCACCAGATGGTGAAATGAATGCGGATTCTTTTAGTTTTATCTTTTTGTTATTGGGTTCTTCGGCTAGAATTGTCGTTTCATTCCATTCTACCATGTGTTGCCTTTGGATTTCCTAATATGTTCTGATAATTTGGGAGTGATCTGTCGATTCCTAATATAATCACGATATTCATCCTGGCGCAGTTTTTTTCTGGTTTTGTTTGTGTAAGGATTGATCTTAATATATTAGTTGTTCTGATGTCATACTTGTTGCCAATCCGTTTAATCCTTTCAGATAATCCGGGGACATAAGATATTGTGTTATTTTTGAGATGTACTGGTGGTTGTCTGTATTGAATTTATTATTTGGTTGTTTTGTGTATTGTTGTTTGTAATTTCATTGGGAGTCTCTTCCATAAATGTATCTGGATACGTATTGTTCTTCAGTATTGATTTTATGAACACAATTTTTTCTTCAAGGTTTTCTGTAGAAATTGCATATCATTTTAGCTCTATTGTGGAGGCATTTAACAATACCCTTTTTGACACTTGCGTGATGGTTCGAGATGTAGTTGGGATATCTATTGGTGTGTTTTGTTCCGAAAGACGCCTGTGTTGATATGATCTGATTTTTTTTATCATGACATCTGAAAAGGAAAGTTGATTCCAATGTGAAGTTAATTGTTGGTTCTTGTTCGTTCATATGATCTGAAATTGGATTTTAGTCATCTGTTGTCTGGTTTCAATGTGAGACACCCCTCACTTCATGAAAAAACTAGAAGGATTACAAATCCAAGATGCAGACCTTTCAGTGAGTTATGATGTTGTGAGTCTTTTTACAAATGTTCCAATAAATAAAACTTCAGGAATTGTGAAAGTGAAGTTAGGGAAGGACACATCATTGAAAGATAGAAAAATGATGGATGTGAACACAAAAATGGAACTCCTGAAATTATGTACGGAAAAATTATATTTCCAATTCAAAGATTGATACTATCAACAGGAGTTTGGCATGGCTATGGGATCCCCATTATCTTCCATTTTGAATAATATTTCTATGGAACACTTTGAGGAATCTCATATTGAAACTCATCATTTAGTCCAAAGGTGTGGTGGATATATTTTGACGATGTTTTCGTCATCATGAACCAGACAACAGATGAATTAAATTCATTTTCAGATCATATAAACAAACAAGAACCAACAATTCAATTGAAATAAGAGAAAAATAACCAACTTTCCATTTTAGATATCATGATAAAAAAATCAGATCATATCAACCCAAGTATTTTACGGGTATAGTGAATTGCCTCTAATATAGAGCTAAGATGATATGCGATTCACCAGAAAACCTTGAAGAAGAAATTGTGTTCATAAAATCAATTCTGAAGCACAATGCGTATCAAGATGAAATTGTGGAAAAGACTCTTAATGAAATTACAAACAACAATACACAAAACAACCAAATGATAAATTCAATACAGACACAACCACCAATACATCTCAAAAATAACACAATACCCCGAGTCCCAGTATTATCCAAAAGGATTGAATGGATTGGCAACAAGTATGACATCAGAACAACTAACACATTGAGATCAATCCTTACACAAACAAAATCAGAAAACGTTAAAAAAAAAAAAAATTGTGTATACAATATACCTTGTTCTTGTGGTCAAAGTTATATTGGTGAGACATCAAGACCATTAAAAGTGGGCCAGGACGAACATCGAAATTATATTAGGAATCGACAGATCACAGGTTCAAAATTTCCATACATATTTTGAAATCAAATGGCAACCACATGGTTTGATGGAATGAAACGACAATTCTAGCCAAAGAACCCAATAACAAGAAGAGAAAACTAAAAGAATACGCATTCATTTTACTATTTGGTGAGAACTGTATATCAACAAATTCTTCTGATATGGATCACACGTGGAAACCCTTACTGAAAGAAGATCTTGCATCCGGAAAACACCCCATACATCAAATAAACAAGTTAATGTCTCATCATCCTTTTGACATTATTCAAAAGCGACCATGTTCAATCATTGCGAGAGGAACATAGAAAAAACTGATAAATTTTAATCTACATTCAGAATATTTTTTGAAAACGGGAAAGGATACAGTTCCCAAAACGTCAAGAGTATATAGAAGTAGCTTTAAATTCAATTATTTTTTGCGATAGCCAAAAATTAGAATACGACAAGTTACTGACTGATTGAATATTTTTCAATTTGTCGTGTATGCAGTAACTTATCGGGGCAAAGTAATTTATTTGCCCTTCTACACTTGTATAGATTCCCTGATCCTTTTAATTTTATTCTCAGATTATGGAAGGTTATGATCCCAAGAAACGTGTCAAGAATACTCATTGTCATTTTGGATTCGGTTGGACAAATTTAATTTCTCATTACAGATTTGATACCGTGACTCATTTCTTTTTCCCAATGTTTCCTCTAATTCCACCAATTTATTTCACATTCGTTGGATTGAGAAAAAATAAGTTCGGATTCACAACTCTGAGTGGAGGTGCTTCTTTTCTTTGTGATGGGTTGAAGAAGAAATCATCAGAAGTATTGTCTATTTCTTTACTGAAATCCATGTTCAAGCCATTTTTTTTAACCATATCTGTTTCAATATAACAGGATTATTGTTGAAGCTTCTGAAATATTTCTTCAGAGTTTTTGTGTTTTGTTTCTCACAAACTCTAATAGCTTTGAGTTAATCTGCTGAGGATCTCACTCCTTATCTTGATAATTTTGATATTTGATTTCATTGATTTCGAATTTGTATCAATATGAATTTGAATATCAAGCGATGATAATTAATAAACGATAACATGATTGGCTGATCAGTGGAATCATGAGAAAGTACTCCATTGATGGAAAACATATTCAAGTATTTCAATCAAGAAGGATGTTCAATTTTATATGGACGAAATGGTGTTCATTGACGCCATGTTGATTACCTTGCCAACCAACGAAAGTTTTAAATATATCGGGGACCTCACCCCGCCAACAGATTTGAACAGGGTCCACTTTCGATAAAAAAGCTGTTTTGGACATCTTATTCATCAATTTTCTTCTCAACACTCTGTTTTCTAGTTATCCGGTTGACAACACTCGGAGGTACACGTTTGTTGGCCATCACTCTTGGTTGGTCTGTTAGATGTGCTGTACACTGTAATTGGTATTCATCCCCTTCCCCATAAACGAGAAATTATTCGTTGGTCAGCGATTCGAAGCTACTTCATGTATGTCAACCACAAATACACGACTTGAAATTTCCATGAACGTTACCGGATAATTGATTCGGAATTGCTATTGGGGATACACACATTCTGTGGAATTTGCATGGAAACTGTATCGGTCATTCTAATCGAGAGAGTACATATTTTTCCAAGAGATGAAAAACTTCAATGGTACTGAGAAGTTATATTTTGTTTTTGTATACACCTCAGAGAAGAACTGTGCATATGTGTATTGAAGGGCTCAAAACGCCCTATAAAAAGACAGTTTATTATTACCGATAATGAGAAAATTATAAGAATATCGGAATTTTTCAATGTTGTACTAACGACCCATTTTGAAACGATTATTTGGCCTATCTTCAAACCTAACCGAGATATAGACACAAAGTATTTTTGTGCCAAATTTCTTACCATTTGGTTAGAAAATGTGGCCGCAAGTTCGTCTATAAGTTTCGTTATATCCCATATATATATATATATATATATATATATATATATAGAGATTATTTTCTGACATTTCTAGAAACCAATGAAAACTTTCAATTCAAATCATTCATGTACGTATTGGTCAATCAAAAACTTATTATAGTGAGAATAATATCTACCTAGAAAATTGCAGCGGTAATGATTTGAGGTATTTTGTTTTTATTCTTTGACAACCTTAAGATGCCTAAATACCCTGGTGTATTCACTGATTCGATTATGTTTAGAATTTTTGGGGGACAACAAATGAATTGCGTTATATTCTGATTAGAACTTCAGTAGTAGATGGCGCGGTTAAGGAATGTTTGTGTCACGCTAAATGTCAAACTTCAAACCTATGAATTCTCTTTTCTGTCAACATTATTTCATATTTTTATGCATAAATTGTGAATGGATCGTTTACAATGGTTATAGTTTTACGAACAATATCCCGCTCAGAACAGTTTTCCCAAAGTGATTTCTACTCAAATGGCCTTTTTGGGATAATGGAAACTTCAGGAAACGGGGGAGTGCATGAAGGCGGCTGAGGTGGAGGGGGTAGAGCGGCAGATTCAAAACGGGCGCAGCGCGCTTGTATTACTGATACGCTTCACCGCGTCTGGTGCTCTACCCCCACTACTCAATCGCTTTCACGCACTCGCCCATTTTCGGTCATGTTTGCAATTATTTTTCACCTATTTTGCAGCATTTCAACGCAAATTGATATGTTTTGTAGTAGGTACTATACTTCTACTCTCTTAAACTTTTTGAAAAATTGGAATCATTGGATCACATATGATGCACCCAGGTCTACTGCCATAAAGTGAACTGAAACATTCAGATTGCAATTATGCCAAAACTAATAATCCGACAGCGCCTGAGTTTTTCACACATAAAGTACATATCAATCATTACTATGTTGTGGGAAGCCTGCACTACAACTCAAAAAGTGGCGGAGTTATGAATTTAAAAAAAAAACGCTGTAGAATCCGATCGAGTCGCACTAAGAAGGTTCATAACAAATCAAGCATTGACAATTGCGAGTAGAAACCATAACAGAATATAACTACGAACCGCTTTTCGTACGATGGCACAGTCGGTTTTCTACGATTATTTTTGTCACAAAATCAATAGAGCAGAAAATCTCTATTGATTGGCCCATCATATTGTGAAGTTGCGGTACGCGGTACATTTCAGTATTAAACTGTGATTTCGTATTTTATTATCGGGCTGCCTAATTGTGTTGTGTTTTCGGAATGTAGTGAACAGGCAATTAATTAAACGACTATCGATAATGAAAATCGGATCCAGTTTCGTAAATGGTGTCAGAAGTGGGATTTTTTAGTGAATATTCGAGAATAAATTATTGATGGTTGATACGAGAAACACACCCGATATCGAGATGGACACCAAAATGAAAATGATCAAACAGCAGTTTGCCGAGCAAGAGAGACGACTACTGGAAGCGGTTAACGCCGATAGAAGGGAAAAGAACGTTGACAGAGAGAAACACAAGAGAAAAATAATAGAGGAAAAAAAGAGAAGGAGAAACGCCGGCAGAAGGAGGAGGAATTAATAGAAGAAGAAAAACAAGAGCAGGAGAAACCACGAGAGCAACATAATTTTTTTTTTAAGCAGATGTTCCAGAAAACCGAGGGGCAGATCGCACGGAACTGGAAGGAAATGTCGACGAAATCGGTGCCGAACTCAATATAGTCTGGAAAACAATGGAAGAAATGAAGAAGGAAGTTGATGCGGTACAAGAAGAAGCAAAAAAAGTCAGGTCAGTCCAAGAAGAAAAGAAAGAAGGTGGATGGTGTGAAAAGGAAGATTCAAGATCATCGCGACAGGGTTGCCACATCGAATGATTCTGTGAAACCATCGATATTTGATGGGCAGTCATCATGGTCCCTATGTCGTGAACAGTTTGAAGCTGTAGCAACGGCCAATGAAAGCTGAATTGTCATTTTTTGCGATGAGGTACGCGGTAAAATCAAGTCGAAACTAGATACCTAGTGATTAGGTATCTTATTGTCAGAGTGCATTATTGTGTCGTGTTTTCGAAGTGTGATAAACTAGTCAAGGAATTTCATTCCGTTCTGTAACAATATAGTCTACAATGTCATGAAATTGATTCAGCTCAACGAATAAAGAATAACGATGATGTAGACAACTATTAACCCAACCCAAAAAATTCCATGTTTCTGAAACCTCTTGGTAGACATGAACTAGTAACACTTGTTGGTAGCTCAAAAAATGGCAGTGCCCCAGGTTTTGATGGTGTCACCTCTAAGCTGGTTGAAATGTGTCATATGCATATTCTCGACCCATTGATTCAAGTTTTCAATTTAATTTTAACAACGGGAAATATCCCTGATGACTTGAAAAAAATCTCTAGTAATACCAATCTTTAAATCTGGTAGTAAAATTGACATATCTAACTATAGGCCTATCAGCATAATTGCCACTTTTTCCGAATTATTGGAAAAATGTTTGACGAACAGATTATTCGATTAACTCGAGAATATATTTCATTCAGTGAATCATGATTAAAAAAAACTGGATAACAATAGAAAATGTATAGGGGTATTTATAGACCTGGCAAAGGCTTTCGACGCAGTCCTGCATGACGGACTGCTTGATGTTTTCAGAGAGTGATGAAAGTCTTTGAAAGCTACCTGACCAATAGATCACAGCAAGTTAAAATCCAAAATGTATACAGTCTCCTTAAGACCATCGTACTCCTCAAGGTACTGTACTTGGACCATTGCTTTTTATTAAATATATAAAATCCTTGCAACAAACTGATATAGGTGGTAACATCATATCTTATGCTGACGATACAGTTACTTCTTTTTGAGGATAAAATATGGGAGAATGTAGAATTGAAATCTGAAAATGGCATGAGTATTGCTAAAAAGTGGTTCGACCAAAACAAATCAACATTAAATATAAACAAAACGACATGCATTGCATTTTCTCTTAGTAATGCAAACAGATCATCTTATTCCAATTTGCAATTTCCGAATACCGATCTGAGAATTCAAGAAAGTTTTTCCACAAGATATTTAGGCGTCACAATGTCACAATAGACAAAAATCTGAAGTGGTATGATCATATTTGTGCAAGAAAATCAGAAGGTTGATCTCCAAACTCTATACAATACGGAAATTCATGAGAAAAAATACCTTGCTAATGGTTTACAAGGCACTTCGGAATCGGTATGGGATCATTGTATGGAGTGGTTCGTATACCAACGCATTATTCTCGTCAAATGTTATGTTATACAAAATTACATTTTAAAAATTATTTTCAATAAGGATAAGATATATCACACTGCTGATTTGTATAACGCTGATATTCTTAATTTCAGGATATTATGTTTTCACAACATATGCCTCTCTATGTATGAGAATAAAAATAAGAAAATCATATTTCCTACTGTCACAAAACTAAACAGGTTACAAACTTACATATTCAGGTTCCTTTTTATAACAAAAATGCTAATCAAAGATTTTCAACCAGTTTAGCCTCAAAAATATTTAACACTACCGCTAGAAATAAAAATTTAAAAAATTGTAAACAGTTCTCTAAAGTTTGCAGACGTCATATTTATGAAAATTATTCATCATATCTGGAATGGTTATAGTTAGATTGTGGGGGGTGGATGTGACTCTTTGGCCTCTTCGCACCTCGACCTATAAGGTCTTTTGTTGTTATAGATATCTGATTCTAGATAGTTCTGGAGTAATTTACACTCAATTTATGGGTTGGAATTTTGTCTAAAACTCATTTTGAAATGTGATTCAAGTACACCTGATGAATTGCTTTGATTTGAGCACATACAGACCCTATGAATTCTGTAAGTTTATTTCATAACTATATACTATCATCTAATCTAATGTATCAAATTGTATGTATGAATAAAGAATGAAGAATAGAAAGAGACATGAAGAAAGAATAAAGAATGGTTTTAAAACACGTCGAAATATACTTCAGTCTATGGTATCACATTGCCAGGAATAAGACACTTCAGAATAATGAAGTTATCGAGAGCATTCACCAGATACATGTAGACCATACACTGAAAACTTCAGAGTATAATCGTCATAATCAACGTCTTCAGACATTAACAATTTCGAGTGTAAATTCATCATTTCATTTCAAAAAAGGTATCAAGCATCGATCTTTTCTGTGGCAGAGTTTATGAACAATTTCCAACTGATGGCGACGAAATGCCGGATTATTCTGTAACTATCACTGAAAAAATGTTACCAAAAATTTCGCTGCAATAACACAGTTTTTATCGGTCCTCAGAAATAGACCACAGAATGGAACGTTTCCCGAATTCCCTGCAATGCCCAAATTCCTCAAAAGATACAAATTCCATCATCAGTGGTTGGTCTATTAGACACTCATTTCTATTCGAACCAAAGTTTCAGAGGGCCGCCGCAACAAAGTTCCAAACAAAGCCGCCGCCGCCACCACCTCGAAGAACTTGGAAAGAGTCCAAAAATCGGAGGGTCGCAGCGGCTCTCGCAGGTTTGGTATTATTTGAATTATGAGCTTCGCGCACCGGAATTCTCCTCTTCGGTGAATAGAATTATTCTATACTGACATTCGAAAAGGATGGATGGATAACAAGGAGAAACTCTCAGCTTAGCCGAGAAAGAGATAATGTAATAATGTGGAGATACGGATTGCAGCAATCTGTATCGTTTTATAGCCTTTTTATTTTTCGTGGAAAGAAAGGAACATGCTCGGATGGTGATGTGTAATGGCTTCTAGGATTTAGTGGTTTTCGGAGAAATTCATGGAGAAAAACGACTTCTGGAGAGAGGAAGGAATTTCCAGAAGTTGGTTGGTTTTAGCATCGACACCGTTGCTACGGGAACTCATAGACAAATTACATAATATAAAACACCAGATGCCTTTGTTATGAAACAAGTTTATTCAATGAAAAACACGTATGAGAAAAAGAGTCACGTAGTCACGTTACAACCATAAACAATTATGTTTGAAGGTTGTAGACGATGTGGTAGCTTGAATACTCTCGTTTCGGACGTCCATCGTCTCAATGAATTCGAAAGGTTTCCACGACGTTTCGATTGCTTGTATCTGCATTCATATTCAGAAGAATAGTGCCGACCTGAAGACGATTGCAGATACGAGCATTCGAAACGTCGTGAAAACCTTCCGAGTCCATCAATACGATGAACGTCCGAAACGAGAGTAATCATAAACAAATATCTCCATGAGAAAATATTTGTTACCAGTATTCTCCCCAACATCTCTCTTCAAAATCTTCGAAATTTTTCATAAGCGTAGGATTCTCTCAACCTACTGGTTCACAAGTTCAAAAACGTGTTAATTCTTGCTACTGTGAATCAAAATACGTGTAAGGGCATGTGCATAAACTATTGCAAAAGTTATAATCAGATAATTGTTGAAATCTATCGATTATAGATTATTTGAACAACAAAATTCAAAAATAAAATGAAGGTCGATTTTTTTTGATAAAATTAATTGTTATTACTATCTCAAGATATAGAATAAATTTTTTATGATACAAGTGTTGGAAGTGGCATTCTAATCTTTGTACAACTCTCACTGATAGTAAAAAAATATGTTTAATTAAATTCATAGGATTCGAACCTGCGATCTCTGAACTACGGGGCAGCCGCTTAGGTCTTTTAGTAATGCTTCATACATGGGCTCTTTCTTATTTATCGATGTTATGAGTGCAGGAGTTATACATTTTCTTCGTTTCTTATTTTCTTTCCTTAGTTTCACATTTTTTAATTTTTTTCAATGGATAAGTTGACTTTTTCAGTGAGTTCATCGTCATTTCGCTAATATCCCGTGAATAGTAAAAGTCACCCAACGTCTCATTTTTCAAATCAATTTTCAATATTGCATAATTTATGTATTGTTCGTATTTATTACTGCAAGTGTTGGGAATACTCTGTTGGTTTTGATTTAGGTCAATACTTTATGCCATAAGGCATTTTCGGAAACTTACTCTGGGTCACCAACTCGATCCCAATAGATCACGTGACGGATCACTCTGATCACTTACTCGGGTACCATAGTTCACGAACGTATCAGGTTCATAACATAAAACAACCTAAATCCAACTTTTATGGTTTTCCTCGGATTTGAGATTTAACATCTATAATCAATTAATAATCGAATCATTATGGAAACAGATGAAATTTTGGGTAGGTGTGAAGTCTGTGGATTCATTAGTCGAGAGTCTAATGTCCGACAACATATGCGAGTTCACCAATCTCCAGGTGATTAATTCATTTTCAAATAATCAAATTCTCTAATTATGATTTTTCAGTTGAATTAGATGAAGATGAGAATTATTCGCAGTGTGATGAATTGACCTATAATACTTGCAATAGCGTAAAATTACTTCTTCATGATTTTGAATACAAACTCTCCTTCGTGTAGAAACATTTTGTTTCTTCATCTTACTAGAAGATAACATCAAAATATAAAACTCACACATTTCATCGTCTTCATCAAAAACATAATCAAGCGCTAACGCCGTTATTGTTTGGAATATTGCAATTTTCCTTTTCCCCATAATTTCAAATACTTTTTCGTAATGCGCATGCGGTGTCTGTAGCGACTCTGACGACCCTGCTTTTGAAAAGGGTTATGCTAGACGAACCTGAGTCAGTGATCGAGTAAGCAACACCGAAGTTTGCGAACGCGAGTAGTTAACTCGGATTAGGAAAACGAACGTGTAGGTTAGGGATCGTGTCAACCCGAGTAGGTTTCCGAAAATGCCTGTAGAATAATGATCTGTGATACTGAATTAAAAGACAAATGATTTGATTTTATCATTAGACAGTGTTTTCACAAAAAAGTGGTCGGTACATGTTCGTCTCTGTGGTCAGGTGTATCTATCAATATATGATTCATAACCAAAACTGTTCAAGGTATTTTTGTATTCTTCGACGAAATCTGAATCTGGAAGTAAATCTATTATTATATGGATAACACTTTTTTCAATAGACTGAATATAGTTCAATAAATCTATATTGAACCTTTTTGGACAAGTGCTTGTGGATCTGTAGATGGCAGTTATCATAATATTTGTATATATATATATATATATATATATATAATATATATATATATATATTTATGTATATATATTTATATATATATATATATATTTATGTATATATATTTATATATATATATATTTATATATATATATATATATATACAGGGTGTCCACGGAAGGTGGCTCGCCTCCATAACTTTTTTGTTCTCGGAGATAATGGAATGAAGTTTGAAGGATCTGTTAAATGCATAAAATTGCATTTTTTGACAAGTAACTCAACTTCATGCAAATTCCAGATTCACCGGAAGTTACATAAACTCTCGATTTTTAAATAGGACACCTGGTATATTTTCAGTTTTTTTTGCTCCATATGACAGTAAGAATACAACCATGTATCATTTGTTACTGTTTGTTACCATTTTTTATATTTGTTCGAAATACATTTTTATTTCAGAGGGATATGGATACGTTCAAATAACTAATTTAAATCCTAAAATGTTTGTGAAAATACAACTTTACTATTTTCGATCAAAATGTGACGTTTGATTTTAAAATTTTTATCACAATTTTTTTTTCAAATAGCAACATGGTGGCTCGTCGGGTTAGAAAAAAAGAGCATTTCATTACGAATAATTTGATACACCACTCTATAGGTTGTAAGAAAACTTTCGCTAAAAAACTGAAAATATAACATTAGAACTTTCGTTAAATGGAGAATCTTATTGAGATTAAAATGAGATTTAAAATCATCGAGTAGCCTGTGACCAACACAACTGAAACAAAATCATTAAATTGTCGACATATTATTTTACATCTCTTCTACAAAATCAATTGGGTAGTAATTGTGTACTTCATTGTTTGAAAATCATGGAAAATAACAATATTTATACAAGAACTGAAAAAGTTGATACGTTATTAGTTTTTGGAGAGTGTAGGCAAAATTCAACCGATGCTGCACGTCTCTACGATCCTGATCGGCGACACCCGACCCGGCACTATTTTCCAAAACTGGTTCAAAAATGCGACATGAGCCTGATAATGATGGGAACCATCCGTTCGTTGTGAGTGAAGAAAAAGAAATAGATGTTCTGGCATACGTTCAAGTAAATATTAATACGTCACTCAGGGAGATCGCAAGAGAATGTGACATTTCGAAGTCTCATATTATAAAATCATTCATTTACATATCAACTACACCAGCACCTGTACCAAAACGATAATGCAAGGTGACTTGAGTATTGCAATTGGTTCTTCGGAAAATATTTGGAGGATGACACATTTCCATATAAAATTATGTATACTGACGAAAGCCGTTTCACTAATTTGGGACATTTCAACAGAAATAAAAAGAATTGGAATAATTGTAATTAAAATAATAATGATCATTAGTATTGATAACATTCTGATTATTCATTGGCCCGATGCAAATTTACACTTGATGGAGGAAGGAAATTTCCAAGAACGGTTTGGTTTCAATTGTTGGGTTGGGATTTTAGGGGACAGAATTTAAGGCCCTATAATTTTTGACGGTGTCCTGACAGGGGCTAGATATCTAATTTTCTTCACGCAGGAAATTGAGCATTTCTTGGGCGAAGTTCCATTAATAAATCGAGTTGGATTATTTTATCAACAAGATGGTGCTTCACCACACAACCTGAGGGCAGTTACGGATCATCTGCATGAAACATACAACGAAAACTGGATTGGAAATATGGTCCAGTTAGGTGGCCGGCGAGGTAAAATAGGGTTGTTTTCAATTTATACCTTTATTTATCCCTTTTCAAAAAACTTTTCAGGTCACCCGACCTTACGACTCTAGACTTTTTTTATGGGGATCTATTAAAAACGAGGTTTATGATGCACCTCCTGCTACACGACATGAATTAGAGGACAAAGTAAGGGCAGCCATTCATATAATTACACCAAGACAGTTGAGAAACGTTGTAAGAGCAAACATAAAGAAATTCCGCCTCTGTCAGCCACAAGATGGAGGTCGCTTTGCAACAGGTGCTTCATTTTCCGTGGACACTCGGTATATATTCAATAGAGATTGAAGAATAAACACACAAAAAATATTTCTGGAGGGTTTGAAGATTTCTCAGTCGATATTATAACTGATAATTGTGACGGTATGGTGAGTAAGAATAATTGTAAATTGTTCATTAGTGACCACAAATTATTGATAGTGCCTAGCTTCTTTTTGATCGTACTTATGACTGTTGTAAATATAAATATAATGGAAGTTGAATCTTCCACCAGAAATTCAAGAAGCTGCGAACAGAACTTTGAATCTGTTGCTTGAATAATCACGGCAACAATATGAAATCGCCTATGATGGATTCATGGAATGGGGTCAAATACCACCATTGCCAAATTTCTGAAATCGCCAGATCCGCAGCAATTTAACGGCCATTAGCGAATTCAGGAGCAAATTTGACTATAGTGGAACGATACGGAGGATGGAAGTCCTCAACCGAAGCTTAGGGTTACATTGAGGATTCCGTTGAAAATGAAAATAAAATTGCCGATAAAATGTTTTATCTCTGCACCTGCATTATTTGGCTATCCCACTTCAAAAGCAATGTCATAGTTAGCAATGACGAACGTTCTGCAGTTGAAATGAATACTTCTTCAGTTACTTCTGAGGGAATTATTGTTACCAATTGTTCAAACTGACAAATACATGTTGATGTTTATAAATAATTCATCATAAGTGTTCTGATTATTATTACAACATTTCATTAAAATGTTTCCATTGAACATATTCATATTATTGAGAATCATTTTACTTTTAGCGGTAGTGTTCAGAATATTTTTAGTATCAAAAGTGATTTTGACACATTATGTGTGGTTTTAATTCACATTCCTATGAAATGAAAACGTCATATTTAATAGCAGTTGCACAAAAAAACTATTACATAACATTTGACGCTATTTAATTGAATTTTTTAAGCAAACGGGCAATTTGTTTTTGTGTTTTCATTCGTTATTGAATATAATGATTTAAAATGAATCTAGATGGAGTAGAAATCAGAGGATTGTTGATGAAAATATATATATATATATATATATATATATATATATATTTTGAACTATCAGAGTTATTGGTATGGTTCAACATTTTTTTGAGAAATATTTCATTACATAATGAAATTGTCTTAAAGGTGTATCGCAGTATTTTCAATAGTTAATAATATAAAATATCGAAAAATACAGAAGGAACCATTGACGTGACTAATTATCAACGATAGTAACATAATCATCTTGGGCTCATTCGAAAGATAAACTCATTTCTTATAAAATTGTCCCAAATATCCATTACCATATCTCCAATGGTTTGAAATATATAGAGAGAAACTCACATATCATTGCATAGGGTTGTGTTTTGTTATATTTTTGCTGAATCTGAGAGAATATTAACATATTTGATAATTGGTTATGAGCAATTCTTTCAATAAACAATTTAAATATTTTTTTCCTTTTCTAGAAAATAGCAAATCATTGATTTAAACTTTTCCTCAATATTTTGTTGAAACAATGAAAAACTAATAAAGATTTTAAAACCTAAGATTTCCTTAATCTCAGTATTTTGTAACAAATGAAATTAGACCTTCTTGAAAGAAATTGCCCAAACAAATAGCACAAAGAGAATGTTATGTAATAGCTTTTTTATATCTAGAAGGAATGAACAATTTTCGACCTATTTTTATATAATAATAAATAATCCATAATGAATACATCATAACAATTTGAAATACTGCAAGTTGATAATCTTAATCAGTATAGTTGTAAGAAGGTCTTCACGAAGCGAAATGATTTTAGGAGCTTTCGTTTAACAATTATAGATATTGCAACTCTACCCCTCAGGGTTGAGGTTCAGAAGAATTCTATTCTATTTCTATACATAACTCAATTCATTGATCTTTCAAATTTCAATTTAATTTTCCAGGACTCGAATTAATATCATTATGGGTTGGATTTTATATTTCGAGGTTATTTCTCAAAAAAACTCTGATAGTAGACATACAAAATTTAAACAAAAATCCCCTGTTCAAACGTGCTATGGGAAATCCGACAACTTCCGCTATAAAAATGAAATTATTATTTCCGGAGTATTTCAGTTCCTTGGAGAGAGAATTGGGAATAGCATTCTACTGATTGAATCACTTAAACATGTTCCTTTCATCAATCACGATTTCTTGTTCACTAATGGAAACTTATTTATATTTCAGAGATGAGAAGAAATTTGAAGTGATTCCTAATGATTCTGAAAAATACTGACCACCCAACAACAGATGCACTGAAAAATATATTCAATAATTCGTTAATTATTTTCAGTTATTCTCAAAGTTTGGAGTAATTTTCGATTTTTTTCAAATTTGAATGAAAAACTGAATATACTAATATATTAAAGAAATACTATAAAAGCTAAACCAACGGAAATGAACGTGGGTTGAGCTCGATTCCATTGAATCTAGCGATTTGACTTGCGCTGACCAAAAATGAATCTCGGTAAGTTCGAGTACAAGGGTATTTTTTTTTGGAGGATGTTCAAAAATTCCGTATTTATAACTGATATATAGCTCCTGCGGTTTCGGCTCACCGAAATTCACTGATATTAAAAAAAAACGATGATGTCACTCTATCACCAGTATAGATGATGGAAAAACAACGAAGAAAACTGCATTATGAACGTTCAACAACCTCGCCAACTTTCATAAACAATGAAACAAGGAATCCTGCGATTAAACTCATCACGAATTGTAGTTTCGTAACTTTCATGTTGAATCGGTCAATCTTTTGATCTCGGTTTCCACTTTGGTTTCTCCTTTGTTCAAAGGAATTCCAGAGAAACATTCGTTTCGAAAGGTCCTTATCAATACTTGAGTATTTCTCTCTTGAATGGAAAACATACTTGTATTTCTGGGCGTAGCTTGGAAAAGATTGTAAAGAGTCTAAAATGAGAATGAGAATAAGGTATCTCAAACAAAATGAATTGTGATAAATTACCGAGCCAAATAAAAAAAATAGTGCAAAATAACGAAATAAAACACCAGGATGAAGATATCAAGATGGATTTGATCGTTATCAAATAACAAATAACAAATAGAATAGAAATAGATGAGCTTAAGGAAGCAACTGTTATCATTGGAGGAATAAAACGTGAGACTCTAGAAAAAAACACAAACGTCGGAAAGAGATTGAAGATGTACACCATTGTGGTACATGGAATAAAAAAAAATTAGAGTGCTCCCGACAAATTCATTGAGCTATGTAAAAACTACCTGAAAACATAACCCAACAAAAATCATCTGAGGAATACTAACGGTTTTTGAGAAAGCAAAAGAAGGGAAAAACAGGCCAGTTCCCATTGAATTCCATTGTATGAACAAATAGAATGAAATATTGAAAGTAGCATATGAATTTGAATCTAGAAATATATTCATAAGTCACGATTTAGCTGCAGAAGACTCGCAGAGCCGCAACTTGCCATGGGAGTACAATAAAACTGCCAAATGGCATAAAATAGATACCAAAATATCTAGAGAACTTGGTGCAAACGGTATCCAATACAGCGTGAAAGAAATCCAATTGGACCTTCCGATATAGTAGAGAGTGCAGAAAAAGGAGAAAAAAACAAACTACAAGTTATCAAGCCGAGAAGAGAAATATCACAGGAAAATAAAACAAAAACTCTAAAGTTGCAAACACTTCCAGTTCAGTTATTTGTTCATAGAATACTAACATATACTAGCTTAGTTACTTCCCATATAACTATTATTCATGTGACAATCTTCAACAATTCGTTTTCATTAATCTCTTTGAATGAATTATGGATCCGTATATACGAGACTCCACTTAGGATAAATTGAACACATTTGAACTGCAAAATGCTACAGAAACCAAAGAAAATTTAAATTATTGAATGAATATGTTTTTTTGTGGAGGAACACCGTTTCTTGACATGTTCTTTGGGTAACCTTCCACAGTCTGAAAATGAAAATATAATCAGGAAAATCTATACAAGTGTAGAAAGGGCAAACTAATTAGTTCATCCCGATAAGTTACTGCTTTCACCAAATTATATTTCCTATAGAGAAATGATTCGATTTGTCAGTAACTTTTCGTTCCCTGAATATGCATATAAAAAAATAGTAAAAATTCAAAAGATACTTCTCTATATAGTTTTTGATTGACGTTTTGGGGACTATATCTGCCCCCGTTCTCAAAATCTTCTAAATCTCCTTTGATTGTTAGAATAATTTGGATTTTTTTATTTTTTCTTGCAGTCTTTTTCGCTTTTCAACTTTGAAATTATTCCACCTCCCTCGTATATGGATAAAATTTGAATGGCGCAATTTGAGTTTGAGCAGAAGCAACAACTTTTATAGGGAATAAAATTTTCTGAGAAATTTTCTGAGAAATTTGATAAAAACTGTTTTGCCATTTCCCACATATATACATATTTGTTTATGAGATGCGATTCCAGTAGTCGACATACGGGAGGACTACTCATTTATGTTAGAAAAGATGTCACTTATTCAGTCAAGAAAAGGTTTGTCTCGGATACAAACTACTGGTGTCAATTCATTAATATTGAGCTGAATGGAATAAAATGGACCATTGCTGGAGCTTATCACTCTCCAAATGCATGTCATGAGGTGTTCCTGAAAAAACTGGAAGAATGGTGCGAAGATTATTTCATGACCAAAAGAAATTGTCTTTTAATTGGTGACGTAAATATAGATTTTCTTGGTAATGGCTCCCACAACAAAAGAATTAAAAACATCATAACAACTCATGGAATTGAACAACTTGTACACAAGAATAACCTCAATTAGTTCTTCTTTAATCGATTATGTGTTGTCAAATCAGAACAGTGTGAAAGTATGTGTATATCATGAACCAAAAATTACAGATCACTCAATAATCTGTGTTAATTTACAATATAATGAAGCTTGATTTGTTGAAAATATAAACAGGATGTTCATAAAATCAGATGTGGAATCATCTGCGACTGAAAGATAAACTTTAGTCACTATCTTCCATCGGCAAGATAACCTCTTGTGGGGTATTCATGTTGAAAAGGGAAACATTCTCAATTGAACATTGATAAAAAAAAAAATCTGTGAATTGAAAAATCCACGATTAAAATGAAGTTATTTTTCGTGAATGTCTAACAGAAAACAACCACTGCCCCGGCTGAAGCCACGCTGGACATTGAACTGTATCTGATAGATATTCTGAAGAGGTCCTAAGTCAAAAGAAAGAATCTGAAACTGAAAATTTGAATTTTCATTCAGATAGTTATTCCAATCTTAATTGAGGAAAAAAAAAAAATTTCTATCAATGTTCAATTGAGAATATTTTCCTTTTCATAATGAAGCTGTTCCAAATAAAAAATTCTTACTCGGAAACTAAATAATGACATTTTTCATAATATTAACCTTAAACTTATTGAATGTGAATGGTTGAGTAATTCAAATGATGTAAATGATATTTATGGTGATATTGAATCGAAGTGTAGATTTATATTGGATGAAATGGCACCAATGGTTGAATTTGAAATTAAACATGATCAAGTCCCCTGGTATGATGACGAAATCAAAGCAGCGTCCAAAGATAGAGACAGAACATATAAAGATTTCATTGAATATGATGGTACTTTGAAAGCGGAGCTGTGGAATCAATTTAAATTAGAACGAAATAAGGTTGTAAATATGTTAAAAATAAAAAAATCGCAATATTTTGAAAACAAAATTAATGCAAACAGGGGCGACGCAAAAGAAATGTGAAAAACTATGAAAATATCAATAAAAAGTGAAGAATAATCTGTGAACTTTGAATGTATAAATTTCATTATTGATAATTCCGTTTCTATAGTAAAAACTGAGATGGAGGCGGCTAAAAACTTCAATTTATATTTTGTTGAAAGCATCGAAGATATTTCTAGATCTATCACTAGTAAAATTGAATGGCCTACTCCAAATAAAATAATAGAAACAAGCTTTGTTGAATTCCAAAACATCAACATAGTTGAGTTGAAATCCATCATATTCTCTCTCAAAAATAAAGGTAGTGTTGAAGAAGTGATGAGTATCAAATTCTTGAAGGCAACTTTCTATACGATTGGTTTTGCTCTGCTGAATCTCATAAATGCGTCACTTTCAAATGGAAACTTTTCCGAACGGTTGAAGAAAAGTACAATTACCCCCATTCCCAAAATCAGTAACGCAAGTGAAATGTCAGACTTTAGGGCTATGAATACGTTGCCGACTATCAAAAAAGTGTTAGAGAAAGTAATATATGAACAAATATTCCAATACTTTGATGAAAACCACCTTTTCATGGGAAATCAATCCGGCTTTAGAGAACATCATTCGTGTGAAACGGCACTTCAGCTAACAATTTCGAAATGGAAACAGGAATCAGACTATGGTAAATATATAGTAGCTGTATTTCTTGACCTCAAAAGGGCATTTGAGACAATAGATAGGAGGATCCCACTGCGTAAACTAAGATATTATGGTATTGGGGGAGTTGTCCTCAAGTGTTTAGAAGAGTACCTAACTAATAGATCACAAGCAACCAAAGTGGGTAAATCGCTCTCTAATGAAGTTCTCAATAGGTGTACCCCAAGGTAGCGTACTAGGACCTCTACTTTTAATAATATATCTAAATGATATAAATTACATACAGGGCCACGATTTCCTCAACTTATTTGCAGACGACACTATGGTTGCTTATTACGGCGGTAACCTTATTGAAACAGTGGGGCGTTTGAACCAAGTCCTGACAAAGTTTGTGGCATATCTAGAGGTGAATAAACTGAAACTGAATACGAAAAAAACTAAGGCAATGATTATCAGTAATAAAAACAAACTAAAATTAGTGGATTATCAATCCCTTAGACTCCAAATGGAGGATGACAAAATTGAATGGGTATCTGAATTAAAATACCTAGGATTTATGCTTGATGAATCGTTAACTGTCAGCAAGCATTGTGATTACATATGCAGAAAGATATCAAAAAAACGATTTTTCTTCTCTAGGATATCATCCGAAGTCTCAATATTTTCAAAAATTACCATATATAGAACCATCATTCAGCCCCATTTCGATTATTGCTCAACCCTGTTATATCTATTAGGTGTGAACAATATGCAAAAGTTACAGAAACTTCAAAATCGAAGTATGAGAATTATTTTGAGGTGTAACAGGTATACTCCCATTCAATATAGGCTAAAAACTCTTGGTATGATGTAACGAAAAGATATTTCTATTTAACTATGGTATTCATTTTCAAAATAATCAAAAACTTATTACCAAAATACTTCGATTCCTTTATCACTTATAATAATCAGATCCATGAGCACAATACAAGGACAACTGATCAATTTCACATATCTAGAACAAGAACAAAAAATTCAATGAACTCGCTATTTTTCAAGGGACGATTTCAATCAACTTCCCAAACCAATGAAGAACTCAGCCACGTTACATTCATTTAAAACCCAGCTAAAAAGCCATGTTATGTCACTCAACTCATGAATCAACATATTGTAGTTTATCTTGATGCAGATTTGATATTCAATGTCTTTAAGATATACTTTTTTTCTTTAGGGATATATTTGTTTTTAGATATACAGTTTTTAGATATAAATTTTATGAGATATTTTCTTTTAACTTCTTTTAATTGCCTGTAATGTGTTTTGATGTGTTCAAATGTCTCAAGATGTGGTGAAAAATATGTTCAACTGTAATGTGATGTCATGTAATCAACTGTACTTTGTGTATTTATTTTACTTTTATTTTTTATTGTTGATTCTTAATTCAAATTAGTTTAATCTGAACAACCATTGTATTTATATTAGGAATTCCTATTTCAATAAAGATTTCATTTCATTTCATATATATATATATATATATATATATATATATATATATATATATATATATATATATATGTATGGTGTGTGTGTGTGTGTGTGTGTGTAAATGTCCCTTCAACAGATTCTAATTCGACAAGGAGCCTAACGTTCTTGTGAGTATCCTGTTGTTGACTTCATTAAAGTCGAAACATCGGCAACAGAACTTTAGCGGTTTAAGTTACTCCAATCAATGAGTTTTCTCCCGTAGTTGGAATGTTTAATAACACGCTTTTCTAGCAATATGGGCTGAGAAGTGAAAAATTCAATTATAGTTAAAAAAAACAAAAAACACGCATTTGTAGCATCATGAACTGAAAAGTTGAAAATAATAATAATAAAGTCATTGACCAAAACAATTTACTTAACGGATAGCTAGCGATAAAAAATTCAAGACATCTTCACCCCATGCTTTTTTTACATTAAGGTAAATTTTTTGGTCAATGACCTTCTTCTTATTATTATAAAATTTTTATTCCATATTGTTAGAAAAGCTTGTTTATTTAGTATTTTTAAATAATAATTGTATTACTGTGGATAAATTATTACATATAGAGCAACCAGTAGCACAGGAAACAGTCTACATATATTTGAATCTCCAAGTTTGTCGAAAATAACTGATTCCTGCATACCACCTGTATCTTCATTTGTTGGTGCCCGAGGCTCAAAGTTGGTTGAACGAAAAATACCTTTGTGTCAATTATAACGACTGGTGCTGAAAAATACGGTACGATACCGTAACGGATATCTTTATCGCCCTCTCTTACGGCATAAATCTCGAAATTTCACAGAAACCATAAGTTCTGTTATAGCGAATAAAAGTGAGGTTTGGTCAACTCCATAATAGCTGATATTCCGTAGACTCAACACAACTCTGCTATTACAACAACACATTTATATCGCCATCATATGAAGCTTTCGACCGTTCATAAAATTGAAATGGGACAATAATGGCGCTAATCTATTACACATTGTCGCCCTCGGAAATTCGCGTTCCAGGGAATATGAGAAATCGATATGTGAGCCTGGACGAATTATATTTCTATAGCGTGTGGAAAATAGTTTTTCAGTAACACATGGATTGATGTTGAAGAGTGAATTCTTGAAAAAAAGGATATATATATATATATATATCCACTTTTTTAATGGGATTGTATTGGTAACTTTTAAACCATAAGTGTTAGAAGGTCGGTCAAATGGAGAAAAAGTTGCATACATAAAAGCATTGTGAAGCAGTTCAAACAAATCGAGATTATCTGGGCCGGTTATTGAGATATCATAAAAAAGTAAATTCTGTCATTTCGATTTTTCTTTTTTTCCCACTTTATTTCGAATATTATCCAATAATGTCACGGTAGTTTTTTATTCGACAGTAAATTATCCTCAATTTGACATAATCAGATTTTGTATCCAACGTTTCGTACGCTCTGGGCCACCCTCAACCTAATTTTTTTCAACACGGACCTGCATATTTTATGACACCTTTCGAAATAACTTTTAACGCTGAATTCAACGATATATCATACATTGTCATTCAAAGTTGATTTTCAGGTGATTTTGACCCTTATCCAAATTTCCTTGGGTCGGATCTGTATTACATTTAGGTACCTTTAGTTTAATTAACAACATGCAATACATTTCGATAAGAAAATCAACTTACTCATCTTCAACTGAATGAACGTAACAGAATCAAAGCAAGAAACAAGTAATAATTATTTACAAATTTCAAGAGGTGAATAACCTCATTCATAATAATTAAACGAAACTATCATTTAATGAAAGAAAAATCAAATGATTATTCGAAAGTAAATGATGAACATTAATGAAGTAAGTGTTCGAAATGTCCACCATTTTGTAAAATGCACTTTGCGGTTCTGGAACCCATACTTATTTCGTCTCCTTGAATACCTTCCAATACATTCTCAATCTTCTCGCGAAGAATCTCTATTGTCGGGTTCGTAATATCATGAATTTTATTTCTGAGATATCCCCACAAATCAAAATCCAGCGGATTCAAATCCGGAGATCTGGCAGGCCATGCTACTGGACCTCTTGTTCCAATCCATGAATCGGGAAAAGTTCGATTTAGATAGTCTGTGACTATTCTTGAGTTGTGTGGACCACATCCGTCTTGTTGGAACCATGGACTATTACGCCGATACCGTATAGGAAGATCATCCAACATTTCTTCTATAATATCTACATATTTTGCTCCGGTTAGGTTGCCGTCAATAAAATAGGGTCCCAGTAATTTATTATTCAACAAACCGTACCATATGTTCAAAGAAAAACGATATTGATGTCTTACTTCATGAATTAAGTGAGGATTTTCTGTGGCATAAAAATGTTTGTTCCTTCGATTGAACTTGCCAGAATTTGTGAATGTCGTTTCGTCTCCCCAAATGATATTGTGCGCAAAATTGTTGTTATTCCGCACCTTCCGTTGAAACCAATTACAGAATTGCAACCTTTTCTCAGGACCATTGCGATATAGGTTTTGCACGGCTTGGTATTTATAGTCATGGTATCCGTGTCTCTTGACTATTTTATTAACAGCACTTTTTGATAAATTGCATTCACTGGCTATAGTTCTCGATCCTATTCCTGGATTCATTCGAATTTGGGCCAGAACATTGATGTCATTGATAGGCTCGTTTCGTCGTACATAAGGACCTCTAGGTTTGATGAATGAATTATGTGCAAGTAACGTTGTAGATAAACGTCGAAACATTTTAATATTTGGTGTTGTTCTTTCAGGATATAATTCACCATACCTTTGTTGTGCATTGAACGAATTTCTATCTAGTTTTATGTACACTTCGTACATATCTCTCTTCTCTTTATTTGTGTATCTTACCATATCGAATAAGTTAAATTGAAATTACTCAGAAAAGTATTTAATGACAAGTTCTTGTTACACAATAATAAACGAAGTTACAAATAATATGACATTTCTTGTTATGTTCTTTTTTATCCACGGCCTACTACTTGAAAATAATACATTCAATAAACCTAGAGTTGTGTGTATGTGAGAAAAAACAAGTCTATCAACGATATCAATGTTCTGACCCAAATTCAATTGAACCCAGAAAAAAAAAATCGGGAACTGTGGCCAGTGAATGCAATTTATCAAAAACTGCTGTTAATAAAATAGTCAAGAGACGCGGATACAATGATTTTAAATTCGAATACCAAGCCTTGCAAAAATTATATCGTAATGATCTAAAAATGAAGTTCGATTCTGTAATTTGTTTCAACGGAACAAATGACAAATCCAACAATAATGATTCCTCGCGAGAAGATTGAGAATGTATTGGAAGGTATTCAAGGAGACGAAATAAGCAAATGTATAAGAAGTATGGGTTCCAGAACCGCAAAGTGCATTTTACAAAATGGTGGACATTTCGAACACTCACTTCATTGATGTTCATCATTTACTTTCGAATAATCATTTGATTTTTCTTTCATTAAATGATAGTTCCGTTTAATTATTATGAATTAGGTTTTTCACCTCTTGAAATTTGTAAATAATTATTACTTGTTTCTTGCTATGATTCTGTTACGTTGCATTCAGTTGAAGATGAGTGAGTTGATTTTCTTATCGAAATGTATTGCATGTTGTTAATTAAACTAAAGGTACCTAAATGTAATACAGATCCGACCCAAAGAAATTTGGATAAGGGTCAAAATCACCTGGAAATCACCTTTGAATGACATTGTATGATATATCGTTGAATTTAGCGTTAAAAGTTTTTTCGAAAAGTGTCATAAAATATGCAGGTTCGTGTTGAAGAAAATGAGGTTGAGGGTGGCCCAGAGCGTACGAAACGTTAGGTACAAAATCTGATTATGTCAAAATGAGGATAATTTACTGTCGAATGAATAACTCGTGACATTTTTTGATAATATTCGAAATAAAGTGGGAAAAAAACAAAAATCAAAATGATAGAATTTACTTTTCTTATGATATCTCAATAACCGGCCCTGATAATCTCGATTTGTTTGAACTGCTTGACAATGCTTCTATGAATGCAACTTTTTTTCCATTTGACCGACCTTCTAACTCTTATGGCTTAAAAGTTACCATTACAATCCCATTAAAAAAGTGGCCACTCTGTATATATATATATATATATACAGAGTGGCCACTTTTTTAATATATATATATATATATATATTTATATATATATATATATATATATATATATATATATATATATATATATATATATATATATATATATTTATATATATATGTTTCTGTATTCTGTGGAATACCAATTAAATTAAGGTTAAAATAACTTGAAAGCCGATATCAAACTGTGATGTTCGTTTTTCCGTATTTAGAATTTCACAAGGAAGGAAAACACTATAATTATATGACCAAGATAACTGTTCGTTGATAGACGTACCTCATTTGAAACGCCGCGCAGTCATGAATCTGTATCTATAGTATGTCCATTCTTAGTTGCATGCACTCCTGATAAAACATAATACGATTTGCGCTTTGATCAAAAATGTCGACCATAGGCGGGTGATAATAAGAATCTGTCCGAAAATTAATAATTATATTTTTTGCATCTAAGCAGAAATATTATAACCATTTTTCGATATCACCCTGGGTATGGAAGGATAATTTCATACATAATATGTTTGTGTTTAGTTCAAATCTTGTAGGTGAATTTTAACCTACATCTAGTTGTTCGAATAACGTGAAATTTGGCAGGTATTTATAATTTCGGTGACAATGCATTATGGAATTTTTGCCAAAGGAAAATGGCGGCTCTAATATGGCGGACAAGTTTTGTGATTTTAGATTCTATTCAAAATTAGTATGAGGGGATTTCAGGGATCGGATATCATGATTTCTTAGCCAGAATTCATGAATTCAAGATGGCGGCTCCAAGATGGTGACGACTCTTGGGATAATAGTCCGATTTCATCCAAAATTGGTGTGTGGGAGCTTATTTTGGAGTCGAATATCATGATTCCTTAGTCGAAATTCATGAATTCATGGCCCGTTTCCATTCAAAATTGCTCTGTGGGTTTTTCGGGGTCGTAGAATATGAATTCTTGTTAATATTCAATGAGATGGCGGATTTTAAGAATTGCTTAAAAGAATTAAATAAAAATAATTGAAAAAAAAAATGTAGACAAGCTTTTATACAAAAAAGGACAAATATATTTCTTTAATTGTTTGACCAAGGTTATTCTGTGAATGAAAGATTCAAAATCCTGCCGCGTAAAAATACCTAATTTATATTCACAGCAAGCTTCTGAATCTGTTACTCACAGAATAACCTAGGTCAAACAAGTAAATAATTAAATTTTCCTTTTTGGTGCATCTGTATAAAAGCTTGTCTTAATTTTTTCCCAATCATTTTTCTTTAATTCTTCTCAGTCATTCATAAAATACGTCATTCTATTGAATTCTGACAAAAATTGAGAATCTGTGTGCCATCTTGAATTCATGAATATCGACTAAGAAATCATGGTGTCCGACTCCAAAATCCCCCAAACATCAATTTTGAATGGAATCGAACTATAATAGATAGATAGATAGATAAGTTTATTTCTCAGAATCAAAATCACAGTTGGTATTTTTACATATTTTAACAAATATATGTTCAGATTCTACATAGCATACAGCATCGAGAGAGTCTAGGGGTGTAGTGAATGAAAGCGAAACTGAGAAAAGGAGAAGAGACAAGAACACATAGTAAAACATATATACGAAGAAACATATATACATACATACATACATGAAAAAATGATTACTATTCTAATTTTTGGGAATTCAATCGAATGCCTCAGAGAGATCGCAGAAAATTCCGAGTGGGTATTGTTTCGATTCCAAAAACTCGTGTAATTTTTCTATCATTTGGAAAGTAGCATCCGTATTATTTGAGTTTTGTCTGAATCCGAATTGCGAGTTTGTAAGAATTTGTTTTGAGCTCAAATATGATAGTATTTGTTCGTTAACATTCCACTCCAATAGTTTTGAGAAACTTGAGAGTAATGAAATGCCGCGGTAATTATTGGGATCTGTATTATCGCCTTTTAAAAAAAAAGATATGATGATAGATTTTTCGTATGAATCCGGAAATATACCAGAAGAGAGTGAGAGGTTGAACAAAAAGACGAATGGCTTTTTCAGGGCCTCACTGTGTCTTTTTATTAAAGTCATTGGTATGTTATCTATTCCAGTAGGTTTTTGAGCAGCTATACTCTCTGAAATGTCACTTTCGGTAAGCGGAGAGAAAAAAAAATGAATTTTTGTTGTTGAATTTGCAATTGTGCCAGTATTCTGAAGAAGAAGTACGATCTCTCTAGGTTCAGTTATCAAATTGCTTCTTTCATTCGTTAATTTAAAATTCTCAATTTGATGCTGCTTGCCGGTGAAGTATGATACCATATTCCATGTCGATTTTATTTTATTCGAAGAATTGTTCAAGTGTTTTTCATAATACAAATGTTAAGATGTGTTGATTACATTACTAAGAATTTGACAGTATTTCTGTATATACTCGAGAATAATAGGATTTGTTGTAAATCGTTTCAGATATAGTAGAGACCTTTCATTTCTGCAAGATTGTCGAATACCTCTTGTGACCCATTCTTTATAACCTGTTTTTTCGTTGAATTCTTTTTTCTCAGTGGAAAATATTTTTCAAAATGAGTTCTCAATATAGTCTCGAAATGATCATATGCATTATTCGTGTTTTCATTCTCGTATATAATAACAAAAGTCATCGCCACCTTAGAGCTTCCATCTTGAATTCGTAGATTCTGACCAAAAAATCATATAATATTTGACCCCAAAAACCCCAAATACCCATTTCTATTGGAATGAGGCTATTACCACAAATTTCATCGCCATATTGGATCCGCCATTTTGAATTCATGAATTCTGGCAAAGAAATCATTTTATCCAACCCCTAAAGCCACCACATACTAATTTTGAATAGAATCGAACAATAATCACAGAACTCGTCCGCCATATTGGACACCATTTTGTTTTTTCTTTGGCAAAAATTCTGTGATGTATTGTCACCGGAATAATGAACACCTGGCAAATTTCACGTTGATCGGAAAACTAGGAGTAGTAAATTGACTTTCAAGATTTGAACTAAACATACATATATGTAATTAAATGAGAGCCTGTAAAAATATTTCATGGTGTCACTCGATCTGCCAGGTTTTCTGCACCCAGCTCTCCGACATAAGAAATGATTTGTTTTGTGATGAATATTCGCCCCAAACAAATCATTTTTCAATTTGGAAGAAAAAAGAAAAAAAGAACTGATTGAGCTGGGGTTTGAACCCATGCTCACCCACGCTCCGTTTCGTGAACCAGCACCTCAGACGTTAATTTGTCTTGAAACTATTACCAAGGCAGTCAATGAGTTTTCTTATGTTTGCTGGGGGTTCTATTATTTCAAAATTATTCATTTATGTTACTCGATTGGCTTTCTGCAGTCCCCTCTTGGACTAAGATTACATTTCAAGGCACTTATGACTCCATTATTCAAATGAATGGTGAAGGCGTAGGTGGTTTTATCGGCCAAAGCAACGATTATTTTGTTATAGGTTTCCTCAATATCCAGGGACTAAGAAATAAAAGATTGCAAATTAAAACCTTACTCAATTCATACAATATTCAAATACTGGGCATTGTGGATACACTAATTGAAATAACACCAAATTTCTCGGGTTACACTGTTGTTAGTAAAGGGAAATCCCAATTTTCTAGGGACATTTGGTATGCCACTCACCCCTTCAATAGTACGCCATCAACTGTTCATATTCTGTGAACTAAACAATATTGAACACAGTTTTATGCGGAAACAAATAGTGGAGAAGGAATGTTTCCATTGATTCCCCAAACGGATTCCAAACATTTCAAAGCGAAAAGCTCAGGAAATAAATCCTGCCGGAGCGCCAAAATTGAATAAAACAATTGTAGGTGATGCATCTGGTCGCCCCAGAATATGCGGACAGCGTTACTATCATTGGATGCTCTAATGCTATCGGAAACTCGGTACCTACAATGGTATTTTTATTCGATTTTCGAAACTAGATAGATCATTGTATTTCCCACAGGCAAATATTCATAATATTTAATAACAATGTGAGCATTAACAATTTAATAATTATATTTCTGGATATAAGCCAAAAGCACTAGGCATGAGGAAGTAGTAAATTATTTGGATTACAGGTTTCATACAAAGTCTGTTTGGAAGTATTCACTGGTGCTATAAAATACATATAGATGTAGAATTTTTTTCAGTTCAGTTTTGAATTTGCCATTGGCCATTAACTTCAGGCAGCATTTGCGGACAACGCACCACCTTAACTCACTGAATAGAGACAAAGAGAGAGGGGTTACCTTACAAACGGTCCGATATCTCTGAATTTATATGTTATCTAGGATGGTTACTAAACGTTTGAAATGCAAAATGCACAATTGCACCACATCCGCGCCCGTCGCAATATTAAAAAAAACCGGAAATAATCGGAACTTCCTTCAGATTTCCGCTTATATCTTCGTTTCGGTCCATTTCAGCCCCACTCAATGTTGTGAAGAATAAAATTTCCTATAATTAACGTTTCAAATTTCGTTTCTAGGACTGATAGTTACGGAAATATGCAATTTAAAAGAAAATAAAAAAACGCATTTCCC
Source organism: Gonioctena quinquepunctata (assembly GCA_018342105.1). Classification (NCBI taxonomy): domain Eukaryota; kingdom Metazoa; phylum Arthropoda; class Insecta; order Coleoptera; family Chrysomelidae; genus Gonioctena; species Gonioctena quinquepunctata. The sequence goes on from JAFIRS010000092.1 coordinate 866,247, forward strand.
GAAGATTCGTCAAACTTCTATTTAGAACGCTGTAATTTAGTTATATCCTATTCTAGGAAAACAAGTATCAAATAACATTTGTGGGAAATTTAATTACCTACAAAATGCATATACTTTTTATTCAACTTACCCTACGGAGGGCAGAGTAAACATAAAAGTTTAAACAACGGCATATTGCTTTTTTTGGCTATTGTGACTGCACATTGTATTTAAAAAAATTTACTAATTATTTTCCAATTTTTGCTTGAATTTGGAGTTTATACCAATCCTACTTGAGTTTCTTACATGTTGCAGCACGATGCTCATGAGGCAGGTACTATTTCACTTGAGTACCTACTGGTGAGAGGAGATGTTCAATTTAAAAAAAACCCACCAACACAGCAGATACATTTTTTAAAGATTCACTTATTCAAACAAAGGAAGAACGAAAATTGGTAGTTATCGAACTAAGAACTGAAAAGAAAAGAAATTTACAAGCGTTCCGCTCGTTCCGTAGAAGATTAGTTGATGATGTCGAGGTCTTCATTTTCGTCAAATAGTAAAGTTACTAGATCGGCGTCGTCTTCGACGACGACGGTGACTTCATTCCTGTTATTACATTCTTGGCCAACACAGAATTTTCAAAGGGCGGAACATTTAAGGCCCACCTTCCTACAGCCACACGCCCCCATACTGCCAGTTGTGTATCTGCATGAGATGGCCTTGAGCAGGTTTGGGAAAGCAGCGTGTCCACTCATCCTGATGAGCTCCAGTCTTCCAGCTTTTCTACACCAGCCCCACTCGATAGGGTCTTTGAAAATCTCAGGACCTGGTGGTATAACCTCAGGAAAGGGAAAATGTGCTTCGTCAGTGGTCGGAGGTAGTTTAGCCAGATTGAGCTTGGTGGTACTTGTCTTCAATTTGCTATAGCGAAGGCACCCAATTTTTTTTTAGTCGGTGTATTGATATCATAGTAACATAAACATTATTCTTTTTCATGATTTAGAATACATGTATCATATAGTACTTTTGTTTTACTGCTGAGAAGCGCACATCAAATTCATCAACAAGAACCTATTTTGTTTTTGGTCATTTTTCTGAAAAATAACCTGGCGATCAATCTTTCTTTGTATCTTTCGAATTTTAGACCTGTTGAAAAATCTATCTGAATTTCACTGACAGATAATGATATCCACGACCTCCCGTATCAACCTGAGCAGCTCATAGGCACGTCTATATGAAATAAGCATAGTAGCTTCTGAAAGATCGATTTTCTTTCGCTTTCTCCTAGAAAGAAAGTAACTTTAATTTAGCAGGCTACAAGCCGAAATCTAATCGGCGAAAAGCGTAGTTCCAGAAATCTTGAAGTTGGTTCTGCAATGGGTGTTAGACATGCGAAAGTGTGTAAAATGTGGAACTTGGTTCCACGGAACTTGCATATGACTGCTGAAGACGTTGAGAATTTTTAGTGCGGTGAATTTTGTTCTTGTTTATGAGTTATTTCAAATTATTTTATTTCTGTGTTTTGATTCGAATTGTATTGGGTTTCTATCGTTTTCTAATAATATCAATAATATACAATCAATAAACAAAATTCTGCATAACTAACTATGGGCCTTATTACCCTACCATGAGGGTATTCGAGATTATTTGCTTCCAAATTTGCCAAAGAGAGTTCACAGCGAGATATATCTTTATTTGTTCAGTTCGAATCGTGCGAAAGGGCACTGCCTGCATCATTGAAAAACTAGAAAGAGAAAGTCGTAGTCTCTTCATGCCAGTCGTAATCACACGAATTGACTTGTTTTTCAAATGGACGAGATGCAGCAGTTCTGTGGGCCCTTCACAGGTTTTTCGTGCCCAATAAAGTCATTGAAAAAACATACATGGGAAATCTCAAACGACCAAGTTCACTATACGTGATCCGCAGTTACCATTTTTGTATCTAGGCAAATCGTCCAAGAAGCGAAGGATCGGATAAACTTCCTGCAATCCAAGAAGTCGTCGATTCAGCTTTCCATTTTCGCCATTGGAGAACATATCACAAAAATCAAAGAATCCCCACTTACTTTGATGGAATCAAATATACATTTTTCAATATGATGAGGCAGTGAACATCTGTTTATATCTTTTTGATTGAATTTTCCAGAGGAAAGTATAGTGTTCTGAAATAAAATGTTTCATAGGAAAATATTTTTTTTACAAAATGAAATTATATTGATTCAAGCGAATGTATCATTGATCTAGTTGAAATAAGCAGATTATCCTTGGTGATATGAAACATGAATTCATTTCTTATTGCTTGATTCTAGACACAAAAATTTTCTTGACTGAAGATATATTTCATAGCGTGAGGGTTCTTTTTGAATGAATTAGTTCTTGCCCCTTATTTTATGTGAAACTCAATACAATATTTTTGTATATTGGTGCTCTAATCTGATGTTATTCACATTTTCGGTTCGCCAACTGAAGAAGGTTTTCTTCTTTTGAATTTTATAATGGTATTCTTATTATTTCACCAGTATTCTGAAGAATGAGTACCCTTGAATGCCACCATGGCAACTGACATGTTACTTCATTATCAAAATGGTGCTCTCTGAATATAATAACATTGTTCTCCATTGCATATCAATGGAAACTTACAAAATGGAACAAACTTCTCATCTCTCATTTTCTATACCTCCTATCTATTTGGGAAAAACCTATTCATTTTCCAAGAGGGATCCTCAGTTTTTTTTTCACCCTAGTTATGAAACACCATGTATTTTAAGGCACCTAGGCAGCCAGTTATGAATGTCCCCGAGCATTACGATAATGCTCTTATACATTGAATGGATGTTTACTGGTGATCAAAAGACGTGAGTTGTATAATTGTCTCTGAGCAATGTCTTCATAGTGAATATGTAGACACCTATTCATTAGACAATCAACAACTGTGATCACATAGGGCATCGGTAGAAAAATAATGTCCAAATATATTTTCGTAATGCTTTTTTCACTTATAATTGCACGAGAGGTTTGTATTTTATCTGGTAAATTGGGGTTTTTCAATGAGAAACCGTTGCCTAGCAAGTAGACGAGAAAAACTGTCAACTATTAAAAACGCGACACCGAAGGTGGAGCGTTTTTAGGTTGACAGTTTTTCGAGCCAAATTGCTGAAGGAAACAGTTTAGAATTTGAACAACAGAGATTCAACCGATATCGATACAAACATCGAGTGTAATTCGGCAGGACAATTTAATGAATAAGAAATCCAGAAATATATCAATGCAAACTTCATTTATTTTGGCAACCAACACCGCGATAATTGATAAACAAATGAATAAGTGAAAAAACCACTAGTGCATTTGTCGCTGTAAAAGTTGCAGCTAACTTTTGCCGCTGTCAAACTGACAATTGCACTGTGGCATATGCGATTTTTTATACATGAGTTGAATTGTCATTATAATCCGGTCACTTTTTCGTTCTGTGTACACATATGTGATCCATTGAACACCCCACCAGAGGGTAATATTCACTTTTCAAGAAGAGAATATGTATCGGATCTAGTAAAAAAATTTATGTGAAAGGAGTTTGTTGTTACGAAGTAATTTCTGATTCTTACAAAAATAGGACATGTAAAATTTGGTTAATATGGTTGGGAATGATGGCAATTGCATGTTTTCGCAACCACTCGGCGATCAAAAAGAGAAGTAAAGTTAAATTTCATCAACAATTTTTTCCTGAATAATTAATTATTCAAGAGATTAGTGACAATTTGACGTATTCACTGATACACAAGTTATAAGGGCCGACAGTGAGTTTTTAATTTTTCCTTATTTTGGTTACTGTGGTTTTCAAGGAGACGAATATTGATGTAATCATAGCGGCAAACATGACAAAAAATTACTCAAGTTCCGGAATTTGCTGTATAAAATATAAGAATATTACAGAAATTAAGTGGGTAGTGTACCTACCTTGTACCTAACTATGTTCTGTGACACAGCCGCAGAATTTTGCCGCTAGATGGTGCCACCTTCCTCATCACGTAAAGCACTCGATGATGGAGACGCGTACTTGTACGAGGGTGTTCGTTGGGTAGTTAATTATATTCGGCATCTCACCTAACCTACAATATTCCGATATACGAGGGTCTAACCTGAAGTTAAATAAACCACTAGCTTTTGAGTTTGGCGCCTTACCTCACTTGTCATTGGAAAAAAACATGGTCGACTGTCACTGGAGAGAAAAAACATGGTCACCTGTCATTGGGGAGAAAATAACACGGTCGTCTGTCATTGGAGAGAAAAAAACATGGATGCCACTAAGAGAAAAAAACATGACCGCCTGTCATTAGAGTGATTCATAGGTTAGGTTAGACCCTCGTATATTTTATTAGGGTTAGACCCTCGTATATGGGAATATTGTAGGTTAGGTTGGATGCAGAAAATCATGAGCTAACCCAACGTAGACCCTCGTACACGTAAGCGTCTCCATCATTGGGGGCTATACGCGATGTGAAAGGTGGCGCCTTCTAGCGGCAAAGTTGTGCGGCTAAATCACAGAAAATAGGTAGGTACACTACTCTCATTACCCAACATTATGACAGAAATACTTCAGTTCAACTGATCATGATGAAAGTAACGAATGAGTTTTTATCAACTAGGTAGGCGAGCAACAGCCGATATTGGAAGGTATATCAGGATCTTTTATCACTGTTAGTAAAACCAAGCGTAACGCTAAAGCTCTTGCTCTTTGGACTCCCAATAAGTGTGCCACAGCCATTCACGAATTTTGAATTTTGGTTTGTAAATGACTACAGACCGGTCCATAGCCCTTGCCATGATGGTGTTTCTCGAGCCATGACCGAAAGAAATTTTGATAGAAAATTTGAAAACAAAAATAAGTTTTTCGATTGAGGATGCAGCTTCGCTACCCTGTTTGGATTATTAGGTGACCCATTACTCCAGAGAGTGCCTGGGACTCTTGAAACGCGAGAGGGTCGTCTATGTTATAATCAGTGGCTTCCCTCGCGAGCGGATTCTCGTGAGCAAATGCACAATCAAATACTTTCTGATTGCGTTCTCTGATGATACTTCTGATGGAAGACATATGTAAGTCTTCAAGGATCCGATTATTCCGCACGTTCCACGGAGCGTTCGTTATCATCCGCAGGACTCTCATTTGTGTCCGTTCCAGGACGCCAATGCTAGACCTGCAGATTTGACCCCAGGCGGCCGAAGCATACAAAATGACAGGCCTGAACATCTTCATGTGAATCATGACTTTGTTTTTGAGGGAGAGCTTACTCTTCCTGTTAATCATATAACGCACATATCTATTCAACAATTTTGTCCCTAACAACGTTAACATGTGGTCTCCAGGTGAGCCGGTGTTCCACAGTAACTCCAAAGTACTTGACTTGCTCTGACCATTCCATCTCCCCTCAAGAGATAGTCACTTTCCTCTCCGGGTTGTTTCTCTTATGACCCATTGAAATCGCCTGTGTTTTATCAAGATTCAGCTTTATTTTCCACTCCAGATACCACTGCTGGAGGTCGTTTAATGCATTTTGCAAATAAACTACACCCATCAAGTGGTCAGCTGCAGAGGAGAGCAAAGCCGTATCGTCAGCAAAAAGGAGATCATCACTTGTTCGCTCCTCGGTTAATCTGACGAATAAAGGGCGTATGATACAGGAGACAGCACTGCCCCTTGAGGAACGTCAGCCTCAATTTCTCTCGAATTCGAGAGCAAATTGTCGACCCTGACCTGAAATGTCCTACCCAAGAGGAACGATTTAATCCACTTCATCAAACTAAGTGGCAGATGGAAGTCTATCAGCTTTGACAGTAGGCCTTCGTGCCACACTCTGTCGAAAGCTTCGCGGATGTCTAGCAAAACGATGTGAGCGCTATCGTTAGTATTTAGCGATGAAATTGTGTCCCCCACTAGCCTCATAACCTGAAGCTCGGTGAAGTGAGCACGTCTAAGACCAAATTGTTCATTAGGTCATTTCTATCCCCCACTTCTTCGTCAAGCCTTTCCAGGACGATTTTCCCAGCCAACTTAGCTGAACTGCAAAGCAGACTGATAGGCCGATAATTTTGCGAAAAGGCTGGGTTTTGTGACTGTTTTGCAATCATAACCACAATGACATGCTTTCACCTACGAGAAAATCTCTTCAGGCGTCAAGAGTTATTAATAATATTCAATAGTGACTGCACTTGGTTATCTGGAAAATACCGAATCATACGATAAGTAATTCCGTCGTAACCAGGCGCTTTTTTGGGATTGAATCCCTTGATATGGGCCTTGAGTTCATCCAACGTAGCTGGACGAATGACATCATGATTGGGTTCCCCAAGAGTGCGGTAGACCCGATCTTGAAACAAAAGCTCACGATCCAGATCATCATCTGGATGTTCATTCAGCCTAAATTGTCGTTCCATCGAGTCTGCAAAAGCTCGAGCTTTGGACTCAGGGTCATAACACATTCCGGCCTTACCATGAATAGGGAGTAAATCGGTCTTTTTTCATTTGAAATTCTTATCAATTTTCCAAAGTTGATCGCAGTTTTATTGGAAGGTATGTGACGATATTCTCATATTGCCAGATTGTCTAACAGTTACGGCAAACAGGGATTCCTAAAATGTGTTGTAATCTAGGTTAGATCTACGAGATACCCGAATGTGTCTTGGCGAAAAAGTGTCAACTTCTATCGTCTTTCTCGATGGCATCATTATTTCGAATCTAGAAAAACGATGTCATACCACTGGAACGAAATATTTGACTTTTATACTACGTTGTTTCCATTTCAAAGAAATGATTCATGAACTCGGAATCATCCCACATTCCCTTCTCCACATTTTTCCCGAGGAATAATTAACCTCTGACTACATATGTATTAAATCTGGCTAAAACACAACCTTCGCTTTCGAGTATTCCTTGAGGTCTCCCAAGCGAAGTGCACAAAATGATCCCTTCTGAAATAACTCCAAACGAGTATCTTAGCGCAATTTAGGCTTCAACGGTTAAATGGAGCACAGCTCGGAATTGCTCTGTTCAAGAATTTATTTCCATTCTAATTGTTTTATTCTCTACCACATCGTCTCGAGAAGGGTGAGGGTTAGTGGTTATGATCTCAACATCGAGCAGTTCCATTGTGTGGTTCGTGGGAAGGAGGAAAAGATTAAACAATCCAAGTTACGAGTGGATTAAATCTTTCATCGGAGAACGTCACGCACCGTCCTATTCACGCAATGCAATGCAAGATACTATTTCATGTAAACAAGACTCAATTCTGTGAATGTATATATTTCTAAACAATAATCGACTTATTTCTTTTTCCGCTAGACAAAATCAAAAAGGAAGGGTTCAATTAATGTGAGGGCAGTGCCGGCCCTAGACCTTTTCCAAGTCTGAGCGAATATTATCCTGGCGCCTCCCCAAGGAATAACCCTCATTAAAAAGGGGGGGTCCAGATTTTTTTTTTTGGAAATCAAGTAAGAGAAACAGCGTCTTTGAGTAATTTCATGAAGAAAAATGGTCAAAGTGAGTTATTTCGAATTTATGAAAATATTTGAAATAGATTAAATGAAAGTTACCTTCGAAAACGAATGGAACAAAATTAGCAAGGATACAAACTGATATATAAGTTAGCAGCGTTTTTCTCTGCCATAGTAAGTTAGCCTATTTCAGAGAGAAACCATACAATTGTAGGCTCTTCATGTTAAATGTGCTCTTGCCTCGAAGTTAATCTTAAGTGAGTCTTGATAAGTTTGATATTGGAAAAACTTTTTTTCCTGCTGGCCACTGAAACTAGGAGCGTTAACAAAATTCACAGCGCCACTAGAACATGTGTCCACATAATCACGTTTGGTTAAAGGCTGGGTGGCTCCGAGGGGGCAGAATTGGTGCAAAAACTTGGAGATCATCAAAAAGATCATCTCCATTCACGTCACAGTCTCCTCCATCACTCAAAAACCGGTTCGAAGATGTTTACAGGCTTTCTTCAAATCTTCATCATTCAAACTCTTCGACTAGCTTGGAGTGACATACAGGAGTTTGGAACATCCACTATGGTTTTTGATTAGCTCAAATTTCTCCTTTAGTGAGGCAATTGCTCTGTCAAGCAGGACAAAGAAGCGGTAGACTTTGAATGAATCTTCAACAGAATGTACAGCTTATCTTCAATCTCACAAGAAAATTTTCTTCTTTACTTTTCTATTTCAAAATCAGCCGTAACATTGATTTTTCCGCAATTTCTTCTGCATCTATTATGACGCTGTCTAGTCCTTGATCAGATCTCATCTTTTCCAGAAATTACTTTACACTTCCAATAAGATCCATTGAATTTTGCAGGTCATTTGTGACTTTCTGCAACAGTTTACTTACTATATTTGTTTTATGCAGGATCTCATGCCACGTCACTAAACAGCTCGGAAATTCAAGTTTTGCAGTTTTTTAAAAGTCATAAGGCAGAATACTACCAAATGCATCAAGTTTCTGATCTTAAGAAGCTTCATATAAGGCATCATAAACTCCTTCAATATGGTACCTCAATGGCAACAATGCCTCGATTCTGCTTTCCCACCTAGTGATGCAGAGTGGTTTCACAGTGAGAGTTGAAACGTGCCTGAGCAAAATACTTGTTCTGTGAGTAGAACTTCGAAAAAAATTAAAGAATTCTTGTGAAGTGCTGAAACAATCTACTGCAGTATTGTCTCGGAAGCTGTTACTTTTCGTTTATAAATAATAACATAATATTGTCATGAAGCATAAGTTTAATGAATCCAAAATTTAAATGTTTTCTCTCCTAAAGGCCACAAGGGCATTTCAGTTCCTGTTCTGCCCTCGTTTGTATCTCATAATTAAATCAATACCCTGTATAGAACATTGCAGAGAGAAATAGCAGGAACTGAGGTGTTGAATTACATTAATTGAACTCGATCAGCAAATAATGCTGATCAAAGATTTTCGGAAGAAATGACCTGTGGAGAGGGGCATTGATTGTCGAGTTTTGCTAATAATTGAGGAGAATAGAACAGGCAGTTGATCGCGAGTTTTAATCGAGTGAACATCGAAAATAATCGGCGGATGACACTTCTCCCAATGGCACCCAAAAGGGATATCATAATGTAAGTACTTTGTTTTTACTATTGCTCATTCATTTTAATGAATCTATATTTTTATAAATGTGTCTTTTACCTAATTGACTTCACCTCTATTCTTGCAGCCGCACTGCAAGGGCAACAATTCAGGGTTGTTAAAGTTAAATGGGGTTCGAGTAGCCGATAATGATCATGGCTATTCTCAATATTAGAAAATGTGTTGTGGGCTTGGAAGAAGTCTCGACATAATACAATAATAATAATATTAATATACATAAGAAAACCACATGTCATAGTAAGCGCGAAGCAAGCCTTTTTCCTGGCCGTAAAAACGAGTTGCCAGGTGTAAACAGGTGGACAGTATTAGTTATATCATCACTTCTCCTAATCAATTTCAAATTAAAACGTAGGAGATTTTATTGCGGACACGGTGGAATAGGGTTGCCATTGCAAAAGTTGGCGCGATTTGAAGTCTGAATAATGGAGTAAGAGGGTGGGGCGTGACAAAGAACACTGCACGTACTAATATATACGATGGGAAAGGACGCAGAATAGCAGCTGCGCGTGAGACGGTTGCCAAGGAAGAGAGAATGCACATGCTCATTTATCTGTGTTAGAGAAAAAAACAACCACGTTTTCAGTATCGACAAAAAAATTAAGGTGATCCAAGAGTTTACCGCTCTTCTGTACATCATAAAGCAGTTCACAAGTGTTGATGACGCTATGTTTTTTCAAATGGATTATTCCACCAAAAGATATAATTAGCAATTTTCGAGAAAAACCAAGAGCTTTGATTACAATATGATTTCACCACGTTGGAAATCATTGAAACAAAAAAATGTACGCACTATATACGTAAATTATATGTGGCTCAATGTAACCGATCCTTGCTCCATAGAACTACGGCTTGGAGCTTGCGTATAGCATATGTATGGTTATTTGAAGCTGATAGAGTTCCTAGGGGATCCAACGCCCTCACAAGTCGACGAAATTTTGCAGGTTACAGGCAGGGAGAATAATAATAGCAATTTTTCAGAATTAGAGTTCGATATTGCAAGTTCTGATGAATCAGATACTTACTGAATAACTTTTTGTATTCAAACAATTATTTTCAATGGTACCATAAAATATATTCCTTCCAATAACACGAATATATTCATTGTTTTCTGGAATATTTAATTGTAGTTTTCTTTTTCATTTATTCATCCAGTATTATGAATAAAATATATGAAATTCGAAAGATAAGTGAGTAATAATTATATATTACTAACTGACACGTTGTCCTGCCCAAATTTCTATATTTCCTAATTCTTTTTCATCCGCGTTGAATTTGTTTTTTTTCCAATTTTTTTTCTTTGTGTTGTTCATCTACGTTATGCCTGTGACTCTGCTCCCCTCCGTTATCCCGTTATTCCTTCTTCTCTTTTCTCGATAACTGTTTTCTTGTTATTCCGTTATCCCATCATCTCGCTATCCCGTTTTTCTGTTTTACCGTTTTTCACTCATCCTGTTATTCCGGGATAACCGTTATCCTGTTTGCCCGTTATTCCTCAATTCCGATTTCCCGTTATCCGTTATCGTGTTCCCCATTATCCCATTATCATGTTCCCCATTATCACGTTATCCCGTTATTCCATAATCCTTCTATCTCGTTATCCCATAATCCCGCTATCTGTTTTCCCGTTATCCCGTTTTCCCGTTATCCCAATATCTCGTTATCCCGTTAGTGATAGCGCGAGAATACTTCAAATATCTGTGTATGCAATTTGCATGGATAGCTGTTGAGCGGTATAGAAGTTGATGCGCTGCAGCGCCGTCTGGTAGCAAGTTTAAGTAAAAGGGATAATATAAAAACTTTCTCGATGGAGAAACACATACTTTCGGAAAAATAATCAACCAAATATGTCGTTACTATCGTCAGTTATGATCGAGTGTGCTTACAAAAATTATGATTTTTGCAGAATATCCGAATTTTCCGACGATCCTTTGTAATTTTCCCGATTTTTTGTGCCTGATATCTTTTCCAGGACCATAACGAACAAAACAAGAATCACGCATATCCATCGTACGAATCGTGAGTTCATACAAAAATCCCATAAAAAAAAGGAATTTCCAATTCTTCGTCCATCACGAACCAATTAGCCAAATTGGTACAGTTATTTTCCAGTTCTGCTTTCAGCACATAAATTTTTATTAAATGACTATACTGTTATTATATTATATAAAGAAAATCGATCTCACATTATCATAATTATTATTATAAGGAACGTTTGTTCGGATTTGGATCAGTTTTTTTTCAAACCATTGTTGCATTTTTAACGTTTCAAATTTTATTAAATTAATCTTCAAGGGTCAACGTTTTTCAGAGTTTGGTGCAAATAAACTTAGTACATAAATAGGTACACAAAAGTAACTTTATGAACAGCAGCTGCCACACTCGTTGAAGTTATTTTCATGTATCTATAATGTCCATTTATGTATTCAGTTTTTTTTGTATTAAACTGGAATAATAAATTTCAGCACTGAATATGCATTTGATAAAATTCGAAATATTCAACCAAACTGGTCCAAATCCCAACAAACCTCCAGAATAATATATATAATTATTGGATCACTGACCTTACTAAAATTAGTATTATTATTATAACTATTATTACTATTGATATTATCATAATATTTCATTGAAATTACAAAAGTTATTGTGGCAAAATGGATAGCGCAAAAATATTCTCCGTAATCAAATATCTATGTATAGCAATTTTCATGGCGATCGGTTGAACGGAATAGAAGTAATGCACTGCAGCGATGTCTAGTGGCGAGCCAACTTCCAGAAAAATAATCAACTAAATATGTCTTTCCTATCGTCAGTTATGATAGAGAGTGCATACAAAAATCATGATTTCTGCAGTTTGTCCGACTTTCCTTTGTAATTGTGCCGATTTTTTTCCTGAAAACTATTCCAGGACCGTAACGAACAAAACGAATAAGAATTGCGCATATTATTTTTCGAATCCTGAATTATGGTCTTGAGTTCATACAAAAATCCCATGGAATAAAGCATTTTCCCGAATTTTCCAATTTTCCGGGTAACTTTTCCAATAAGACATAAGTGCATAGGAGCCCACTTGAATAACATAAATGTTCGGCAGTTGCATTTTTTTGTTCGGTACACCTTAATTTATTTGTAAATTTCTGCAAAGTGATTTTCTGAAGGTAGGAAACAGGGAATAACTAGCTGCTTATTCAATTCAATAAAATAAAATTGATGCAAACTTTTTCAAGTAATTACGAATAAAATAACTAATCATTCTGTTCGAGAGTTACATTATTAATTGGAATATAATGAAATTCGTCAGGAAAGACCATCGCCGAACGGTTCAGTATAAGTTCTTTACAACGTTTGGCATTTTGGTGTTCATAACAAATGTATGTCCGGTTGATTTGTTAGGAATATATATTTCATACTTTCATTTCATTTCATATTTGATATTGTAAGCTATGATGTCACATATAATGACACTCCTAGCCAACCAAAATGTTCGGCGACCGTATTGTTTTGAATTCTAGTGAATAATTAGGGATATTGACGAAATCGAACAGTGAGATATAATGCTTTTTGGAATATTTTTTTCAAAAGTCTGGGACGCTAGTGCCCTCCATAGCAACCCTACATGTTCGGCATTGTCTTTCGCCCAAACTTTTTTTTAAGCTTATGATTCCAAAATCTGGGGCTTTGAAACACTTTGATCTTGTAGCCACGGATTTTGGTCGGCAATGCGATTTTCGTGATGTGGAACACGATAAGTTATGATACATGAAAAAAGTGTTATGGGCTCCCGGTCTACTAGTAGTTGATTTGATTTCGACAAAACATCATCGAAGTGACTACATGCATATGTAGATCGTAGCTTCCTTGTTAAATTACTTTTTTTCCTAGCTACTTGAAGAGCATTCAATGGATTTTACATGAAATATGTATGCTTAAATTGTTTTTCATAACTGTTTATCTCCCATTATATTCGAAGTGTTCTGTTGAATTTGTATTCAACCATTTGAATATTTGCGAGTTTATTGACATTTCAAAGAATCATCATTATCTACCCAGACAACGCATTCAGTATTTCAATGCACCTTCCATTCGGATTTGCATATAACTTCAAATTCGACAATGCATATCTGTCTCATTAGGAAAGCGTATCTAAATATCGACACAAACCTTTCATTTCATCGCAAAGATCTAATAAACATATACATTTGTTTGTGCAATTACCTCCTATAGAAGTATCGAAATTGCTCGATTTGTAAATCTGTATACAAATAGAAATGTTCGTGTTCCAAATCATTTTTCACGATGATTGTTTCTATCAAATATTGTCCTGTTACGATTACTTCTGGAAAGAATGTAATAAGGACTCGAAGTCGTTCTTTGAATACAAAAAAGATATAAAGAATGGAGGTTCTGTATGTTGAGGAATGTACAAATAAGAAGGATATATCTCATATTGCTTTTGAATGAGTAGAAGATATGGCATATTTGTAGCCTACAACTTCATATTGGTTTCATTGAAAGATAATTCCACTCCAATGGTAATTCGAAGAAAGTATTAATTCTAACCTAACTTTATCGAGGGGAAATTACTATTCGTAATATCTTTAATTTTCATTGTTAGAAATTAATCCTCCCTCAGAAGCTGCAAGTGGATAGCTCTTTGTGCGAAGGCAAGGGTTGTGGTTCAATATTTTTCAAAAACCCCCAAAGCATATTCTCAAGAATGTATTTACATAAAGAATGTACTCGAGTCATTATTTGGACGCCATCTACAGTTTTGAAAGATGAACCGAACTCATTCTCTACATCCGTCTCTACAGACAGACTTCCACTGATCTAGAAAATTAGCCAAATGCACAATAAAACAAAAACTTTTAAATGAAAATATTCGTCAATATCTGTGTGGTTGTCACTTATGAAACACACTATGACAACATTAGGAGTTTACAGATATATAAATCTTATTTTTGATAAATATGATCAAAAGTTGTACAAAAAGAAGGTATCAAACTCACAAATGGTGGAACATACGAAAATTATAAGAATAATCGAAATCTGAATAACCAAACTTGTAAAAAAAAATTGTAACAAAAAATTGCTGACAAGTTATTGAATTGGACTACATTTCGTATGGTTATCAAATCTGTTTTTGAACGAGTTTATGTATGGAGCACTCAGGGAGAACATCTGCCTCAGATCCACAGAAAAAGAGTTTGTTAAGACTCTGAAGCATTGTATGAGGTCACCTCGTTTTCTTCTTTCGTGCATTGTTGACAGATTTAGTGCACTCAGTCGATCATATTCCAGTTGCTGTATTTGTGGAGCCCATTTCATTAGTTTTCTTTGGACATTTTCGAGGAGGGTGATGTTGCGGATGAGGTGTGGCGACCAAACCACAACCTTGTACTCCAGTAATGAGCGGATGAAGCTCTTGTAGATGATTCCTAGTACTTTGACATCTAGAGATTGGAAGGACTTTTTCATGAGATAAGAGGTACTGTTTTTTTTTTTTTAATGTTGGCAACATGCTCTGACCAGCACAAGGTGTTAGTATTTGTTACTCCCAGGTCGATTTGTGATTCGAATGTCTGAATTAGCACATTGCCTACATAGTAATCGAGGTTCGGGTTGTTACGGCCGATATGTAGGTATAGTACATTCAGATGGGCTAGGAGGTGATAACCAATCGTTATATCAGGTTTCAAGACGCTGTAGATCAGATTGTAGACGTTTTGAGTCACAGAGTGGGTCACAAAATAATTTAGTGTTATCAGCGTAGAAGGCGTGTTGGCACTAGCAGTCTGATGTGTATATAAGATAAAGAATTGGGCCCAGAACTGATCCCTGAGATACCCCAGATTATGTGGATCTGAGTATGTGTTCCCTGTCCGTACCAAGAACTTTCGGTTAGTGAGGAAAGCTTCTAGCCATTTATGGAACGACCCACGTACGCCAAGATAATCCAGCTTCAAGACGAGACGTCTTCTCGGGACTCGGTCGAATGCTCTAGAAAAATCTAGGTAGATGACGTCGATTGGTTTTCCTTTGTCAACGAGATGTGTTCATTGATTCAGGCATTCCAGGGGATTGGTTGAAGTGGATCGACCTGGCAGGAATTCGTGTTGATTGACGGGTATTATTTCGTTCTGTCGAAGAAAGCTCAGAAGATCATATGAAACTATCTTCTCCATGAGTTTGGCACATATAAGGATGAGACTAATTGGTCGATAATTATTGGGGTCGAGTTTGTCTCCTTTCTTGAATATTGGTGAAACTGAGGCTGATAGCCAGGCCGACCATGTATACCGCACAGAGGAGTATTGGACTTGGCTTCTCGATTCTATGAATATTTATCGTTTCCTCTACTCTTGGAATCATCTGACCTCAGCCTTCTATGATATCACCAACCAAGTGTTTACTTGATTTGGTCAGATACCTACTGAGCAACATCAAATAATGTACTTATGACTACCAATAAGAGTATTTTCGAGTGCTTATTAGTTGACTCCATTCATCAGTATCTTTTCATATTATATGATTAGTACAACTCCATCGTTTGAATTCAATTTTCAAACATAATTGATTGGACTTTTTGGACTTTTTATTTAGTAATGTTCCAGATATTTGATACTTGAACCTGATAAAACTATATGCAATTAAAAGCTTTGAAATTCACTGTGTTATGACATCTATGGTTTGAACAACATAAGGAGGAAATCGCTGAAACTATTATGTTAGATCCTCTCACCAACCTAATCACTGTTACTTGACTGGCACCGTTCCTGATGTTGTCAAGTCAATGAAAGTAATCCCAATTTTCAAAAGTGGAGACAAGGATATACCAATAAATCACAATCCTATTTCAACCGATCATCGGTAATCGAATGAATCATAGTCAAACATGGGCTTATAATAACTTGGAAAAATATAAAACTCTCAATAACAGACAATTTGGGTTCAGAAGTTGCAGATCCACGAACCAAACTATCGAAGGAGTTGTTGGAGATATAGTGGAAGACTTCGAAGCAGGTAGAGCAATTGCTATGATACTTTGCGATCTTAGTAAAGCCTTTGACTTTGTCTTGAATTACTCCTGCAAAAGCTTGAATACTAAGGCATACGGAGAATTACACTGGAATTTTTCACTTCTTATATTTCTAATAGATTCTAATCATTACAATGGTTGTCATTCAGAGTTTCAAATTATTAAATATGAAGTACTTCAAGGGTCTGTTTTAGGTCCCCTTCTATTCATCCTATATATTAACGATATATCGCAAAATTTGTTACTGTCATCTTTTATGATCTTTGCAGATGATGAAACGATTTATGAGCCAAACATTGATAGAGAAACTTCATCCTACTCGATGGAATCAGTTGAGCATTTTTAACATACAAATTTAAGCAGAACCCTAATTGAGCTGATATGTCCAGGAACAATTTGAGTTCTATGGCAGCTCTAAAGACGTCCCAACATTCGGATTGCAACATTTACATTCCTCAAAACGTTCAATTCCTCTTGTCTGCACAGTAACTAAAAGAAAGCAATAAAACTATTTTCTCTCAGAATGAACCGATCAATTTATGACGTCATCAATAATTTTGACATCTCAAACGATTCTCTGATTCTCCACCTCAGGACTTTATCCAAGTGGATTTCGATCATTGTGAATATTCAGAAGTATTATTAGGTCTGACGAAAAGCATCGAATAATTGATTTGAGGTTATTATCAAAATAGTTCATTATGAACATTTCTTTGTGAGTCAAAATGAAATCTTTGTCAGATGTTTTTCTTCTCCTTCTTCTACTAGAAAGCATGTGAATAGGGGATAACGAAATGTCAGCCGACAGATGACGATTGCTTTCAGCAACTGAAAAGTCTATCAGAAGTGAATTGATTCTTCACATGAAATGACGGAGAAAAACAAGACACAGAGGCAGCAAAGAAAACTTTCCGTTTTGTGATAATTTTGAACTATGGATTAGAAAAGCGTTTCTATTCATTGATATTTCTTTATATCAGTGCCGGCAACATCGAAGGGAAAAATTAAATCACTTCAGAAAAGTAATATTCCATTGAGAAGGAAGGAAGTTGGAATGCATTCATTTCTGTTCTTGGCTAGGAATGCTTTGAAATTTTATTTTCGTAAATCATCTCAAATAACAAATCACGTCGAACTTGGACTTGACCGCCCCCCAAAGGGTCAAGTAATGTAATCGTGCAAAAAAAAAATCGAAATATCGACGGATTCATCCGTTTTGAGGCCCTCCAAGACGAGTAGATCCATTTTCAGAGTCTGTCCATCTGACTGTGTGTGGGTGCGCCTGTCTGTAATCTTCCACGATTACTGCCGAACCGTTTTACCAATCAAGCTGAAATTTGATATGAAGATACAGAAGATACGGAAGTATCACTATTGAAAATATTTAAAAAATTTGGAAGCCCTTGAAAAACTGAATCCAGAACAGTCAACATAATTTCTCCAACTAACATCTCTCACTTGTCCCTTTTGACAAAGGATCAATTTATAACAATAAAAATAAACAATAAAATCTCAAAATTATGAAATTTCGGAATTCTGTTCGTTATTCGAAAACTCATTCCTTTTTGATACACTTAGGTAGAATTGATATTTTCCGCAAATCTCCATTGGAGTGGAATTATCTTTCGATATTAACCTATATGATGTTGTGTCCTACAAATCTCATTCAAAAGCAATATAGAATCTATCCTTCTTATTTGTACGTTACAAAACCTCCATTCGTTCATATCTTTTTTGTATTCGAAGGACGACTTTGAAGATCTTACTGCAATTTCTTTAGAAACAGGACAATATTTGATAAAAACGATCGTCGTGAAAAATGAAATGCAATGAAATTCTTGGAACACGAATACTTTTATTTGTATACAGATTTGCAAATCGAACAATATCTATACTTCTATAGAAGTTAATTGCAAATGTTTATTTGATGTACGCGTTGAAATGAAATGGATGTGTCGATATTTAAATGAACTCCCCTAACGAGACGAATATACAAATATCGAATTCGATGATATTCGATGATAACTCATAGTTATATCAAATGCGATGTCTGAATGAATATTGATGATTTATTGAAATGTTATAAAAAAAAGGAAACTGAAGTTCAATTTGGGGATATTGCATTGAACTTGTATTGATGAATTTTTTCTACCACAGTATAATAACTTGGCAGGTGTTATTTTCATTCTCGGTTTTCTCAGCCCTGGGAAAATATGATCTCAAAACAGACATATAAAAAAATATTCATAATTGAGCCAAACATTTTTATGATCTGTGATTTTGTAATTCACCAAACTCTCGCTAGTTGCCAGTGGAATACAGAGTACCTAGATAGATATGTAGTATGGCGCCCTATTTTTTTCAAATTGACGATGAGTTTTTGAGGATATTGTTTATACAGAAGGTTTATGAATCAAGATCAAGAGAGATATGATAACCGATAATTCCTTAAAGTATTCAAAAATAGAGAACATCCACGTTTTTATTATTTAAGATGTTATTTTCTTCCTTATATTTGTTTTTTTTGTTTTTGAAAATATATTGTAAATAAGATGATATTTTGTTCAGAGGGAAAGACAACTTGGAATAAAAAAAAACAAAATAACTCCAAAATCAGATCTTTTATGATTGAAATGGGAATTATTATGTATCCATTGTAGATACCAGCCTGTTGATTTTTATAGTTTTGTATTTCAGTTCAACGGGATAGTCCGAAATGAAGTATTGAGTGATAAAAGACATAAACGCGTAAATGGACTGTTTCTATATATCATACAAAGAATGATTTTACCAGAAAAAACTATGACGAACGACTTTCGAAATTTCTAACTTTTCTGAATATAAAACTACGAGTTCACAGGATGGGTGGTTGCTCTAGATTATTATTGAAGGATGAAAATTATATTATCATCACACATAAAATTATTTCAATCTGATATCAGTAACTAACATCGCATTTGATGAAGTACAATGCGATAATCCTAATAATCGATACCTGAATTGAATATTATCACCCAGACAGAAAACACAGACGAATAAACTTTTTCCTTTCCTCATTTTCAGTAGGCACAAGGAGTTTCGTGCCGAGCGTGCCAAAATGAGTATCGTATCTGGAAGGGAAGATTTTTTATTCAAACTGGCTTCATTTACACTTACCGTTTCGATGGCTTTCTCGAGACGAAATATTTCTTCTTGGAGTAAATGCAGTGTCCCGGTCTTGCCACGATGCCTGGCAAATGCTGCAGCGCAAGCACTATGGATACTGTTCACCCAATTCTCCAGTTCAACCTGCAACAAAATACAAAAATATCAGGAGGTTGTTCTGCTTACTTTTTGTGGAAATCGCAAAGCGACTCATATATAGAATAGATTGGCTATTTTATAAGATACAACGGATATAAAGGGTGGCAGGATTACGTTGACGCTGGTGTTATAGTTTGGAAGTTATATAGATCTTTGATTCATGGAGAAAAAGTTTGTGGAAGAATTATATCAGTAGTGACAAGATAACAAATTGTTTGTTCCTTGAACTCAATATGATTTACTTCAACAGAGGTTTTGCATACAATATATATATATATATATATATATATATATATATATATATATTATATATTATATATATATATATATATATATATATATATATATTTATATATATATATATATATATCTGGATTCGTGTTCTTGAATCTTGTTGCATAAAGTAAGTGGGGATATTTTTCTTGGGTTTTGGATTCAGGATGACATAACAGCGATTTAATTGGAAAAAACAACACAGTATGTCGTAATGATAATGTTTCAATTGGACTCATTCCAAGGCTATTGAAGATCTAAATATACAAGGGATGAAGAAAAAGTTCCAAACTATCAACAGTGCGGCTTTTTATAGTCCCCCCTCCTGTTAACTTTTGAACGATTCGACGTAGAACAATGAAAAAAAAAAATTTGTATGATATTACCGATACTACTTTTTGAAATAGAAGACATTGTGGTTGCCGGATAGATGACGCGAAGGGGCACATCAACTTCAGAATTTTAAATAGCATGGGGATTCATGTGGCACATCTTTGAAAAGATAGTTCGATTCTCTTTCCATCCAATTGATTTTATCATTTCGTTGATTCGTTTTTTCACAATGTGCATTTGAAATGTCAACCATAAGTACAGCTTCTTCTAGTATCCCCCTGTTAACCTTTGAATGGTTTGACGTAGAACAATGAAAAAAAAGGTATTGAATGATATCACCGATAATACTTTTTTGAAATAAAAGACATCGTGATTGCTCGAAAGATGACGCGGGGGGAATCAACTTGAAAATTTCAAATAGCATGGAGGGTTATGAGGCTAATCGTTGAAAAGACAATTCAATTTCCTTTCCAACCATTTTTTTTATTCATTTCATACATTTTCCTACAATGTGCATTTGGCAATTACCAAAACTTCTGTCTCCTCCGAATTTGATTTTTGGTCAGCTCCACTGGCCCTATGAATAGTGCCAGTTCTGTTGAATTTTTCACAGTTCCCTCAAATACTTTCGAGTTATTGGATGATCAGGGAGTTTTTCACTTATAATTGCACGAGAGGTTTGTATATTATCGGGTAAATTGGGTTGTTTAATGAGAAACTGTTGCCTAGCAATTAGACGAGAAAAAGTGTCAACTATTAAAAACGCGACACCGAAGGTGGAGCATTTTTGGGTTGACAGTTTTTCGAGTCAAATTGCTAAAGAAAACACTTTATAATTTGAACAACACAAATTTACTCGATATCAATACAAACATCGAGTAAAATTCGGCAGGATAATTCAATGAATAGGAAATTAAGAAACATATCAATGCAAACTTTATATATTTTGGCAACCAACACCGCGATAATTGATAAACAAATGAGTAAGAGAAAAAACCACTAGTGCATTTGTCGCTGTAATAGTTGCAGCTAACTTTTGCCGCTGTCAAACTGACAATTGCACTGTGGCATATGCGATTTTTTATACATGAGTTGAATTGTCATTGAAAATTATCTCTGCTTCATGGTAGTTTCCACGGGCCTCACCAAAAATGTAGATTGCTTCAGTTTTCTCTTCTATGGGACGTACACGAACCATGATGATGTTTCAAATTCAAAATAATACTAGTAGAAGTAGAATTAAACTCTTCTTTAAATACAAATGCGATAATATAGAGATCAGGTAATTAATGATATAATCATTGTCACATTAGAAATTCTTGCACATCGATAAAATAATCCAATTTCATAATGGACATTTCTAGGTTACTAATTGATTATCAGTTAACTGAATCCAATAAATGATACCCTTTATAATTATGGTCATTAAAAATAAATGAGTTAGGTATTGTTTGGGTATAACCTCTTGAAAAGGTTATCAAAGGCTATTGTATAGCAAAACACGTGGTTTGTAAGCCCAGTTTAGTGAAAATCATTTAGTGAATTGAGTTTCTTTTGTTTACTTCAATATGGATTTTCCTCAACTATCGGCCGCAATTCGAAAAATTAGATTATTGTATGGATTCGAAATGTCTACCTAATCAAGCTTTGAAACGAATTCAACAATAAAAATCATTTTAGAAATGAATCTTCCTCTATTGACCGTATTCAGTGTTACTCATCGCAATTGTGATTCCGTGGAACAACCATGGTTGAAACTATAATTGAATTACTTTTTCAACGGTGTGCAACTCGACTTCTATACCTTTCGAAATTTTCAAATTGTTATGCCTCCAGCGCCCTTTGTTCAGTAATTGTAATGTTTCTTTCCTCAGAAAGTAGGATCGGTAATACCATTCAAAATATTTGTTGTCCCATTATTTCATATGAAACCGTCCAAAAGTTATCGAGATGAGGGTACCATTCAGATCCGCACTTATGCTTGACATTTCAAATGCACATTGTGAAAAAACAAATCAACGAAATGATAAAAACAATTTTGAAGTTGATGTGCGCCCCAGCTGCACCAACTTTCATGAAGAATGAAATTTTCTGAGAAACTATTAATAAAAAAAAATCCCATATGGTTACAAGATTTTGGCGGACACTGTATATATATAGATATATATATATATATATATATATATATATAATATATATATATATATATATATATATATATATATATATATATATATATATATATATATATATTATATATATTATATATATATATATATATTATATATATATATATATATATATGAAAATGTATAAATCAGTATCTTTAGTGATTGTCATATGTGCCCCTTAAAATCCAACCCCTCCTTCACATGGTTTGGGGTGAACAGGCCGCGGCCGTGCGGCGAATGGGGCATTTTGCAGACATTCGCGTAGTCTGAATGGCGGCCGCGACTTGAATGATGAGGCTCTGACAAATAGACCTGAATCCAAGCTGTGAGCGCCGTGGCGACGGATGTATAGCACCGTGGTCTCAAAGAGAACCTCTTACTTGTGGGAACAAATGACCACTGAGCCGAAATATCGAAAGGGAATGGGGACAACTCTTGGCCTTCTCGGTTTCTTCCAGGGCACTGGATTGGATGTAATTCCGAGCGTTCTACGGGATCGAAAGAGGACTCTTCAGGGTGCTGAACAAATGATAGGGGCCGTCCAGATGAACCTCTAGCACTGTAAGGAAGCCAGTACCCGCAGTTACTAGGAGGGATCTCGAAGTGGCCTTTGATCGGGAACAATGGATATCACATGGTGAAACAAGAGGTCTGGGAGGAAGTGGAGAGCTATTGTGTAGCAGATCAACTGAGATCTCTCAGACCTGTAATCTCATCAGGTTGAATACAACAGGCCAAAAGGATCAATTGTTACAGGGGCCTGCGGGGTGGAGACTTTACTGGGTAAATCTGACTCAGAGACTCCCACGCTACCGTAAAGTTTTCATAAAGGGTTTTCTCCACATTTAAAAAAAATTCTTATGTTCAAAGTAGAATATTTCTTATATTGGCTCAGACACATGAAGGACTATTCATTCAATATTCGTAGCGTGAACAATTTTTTGCTCGAACAAAAAAGGCCATTTCTGATACAAATACACGATTGAAAGGGATTCGAATGGTTCTTGAGAAAATATTCCCAGTTCCTCCTTGGTTCTCATCAGGGAGAGTTGATAGTTGTAACTCTTGAATATTGTCTTTCGACTCGTTTCAACTGAATAATTTCCGTATAATTGAGAAACCTTCCGGGGTCCTTATAATTTTGAAAATCGATGGATCATGCCAGTTATAACTTCAATTTCATAGAGAATTCAGAATAAGAGCCCAACCTTTGCTTCATTACCATCACCCTCTCTGGAAAGAAACTCAGGAAACATTCTGATAAAAAAAAAGAATTATAAAGTTCTCAAAAAAGTCAATGAGTCAATTGAGAATTAAAACACATTGAGTAGAAGTCATACCAAAATCCAGAGTTCTGCATTTTAGAGATGGTCCAGTCGGTAGATTCCGATAAGTGGAAATTATCTTGGCGATTTTATCGAAAATTATTCTGTCTGCATTCCGAATCCAGGAAATGTATGAATTTCATAGAGTTGAATATAATTTCGTAACCTCTTGACGATCAAAAAGTAAAGTTAAATTTCCTAAAATATATTTTTTACAAGTAATGAATTAATTAAAAAGGCTGCTAGTCCACGAGGGGGCAGTTTGATACTCTTCCCATAGGTACGTAAATAGATCATCTATTTTGGTGATGGAGAGACTGCGAAAAGAGTGGGGATTCACTTCACTATTGAAAAAGATATTATTACTGTTCGCCACCCAACGTTTATCATTGCTATAACCTACGTTATTTCGAGCAATTTCCACTTGTTATCGATATATCCCATTATATAATAAATTAATGCTTGAAAACCGGCTTTCCTTACAGCTCTAGTAGCACCACCACTTGAAATTTTCTCACACATAAAACAAAACCCCGTAATATCCATGGTAACGATGGAAAATAAGTTTTTTTTTACAGAAATGATGTCTTCAGAACAAAACATTCCAAATACCTGATAAATAAATGATTTTACGGTAAAAGTTAAATACAACCGTACATACACAAGGTTCACTATGAAATGACTAGCTTCCTTGATAAAAGGGACTGTGACACACTAAACATGACAGATACAGACCTGATTGGAAGTTTATTTAGGAGATCAACTAATGCTCTATAAAATCATCCCGAATGTTGATAACTGTAACTTTGATGGTTCAAAATTTACAGCGTTTGTTACTCAAAAAATCAAGTAGCCGCTGCAACTTTTATATACCATAATTTCAGAAAAACCTATAAAAAATAAAAAATAAAATCGACACTTCGTTGCACATGTTTGTTTTTGTGATTTTTAGTAGTTTCAGAAAAAAAAATTATGAGAATTGGAATTTGTTCATAACAAATTGTTAACTTAATAAACAATTACATTTTTCATAATGTATCTTTAATTTTTCGTTAATCTTCTGAGGAATGCCAACTATGATCTTCAAAGGAAAAAAAAATCTCAAATAATTATTTAAATAATGGAAATATGTAAAAAACGAATGAAAACAATAAAAAAAATGTTTAGGAATTTTCATTTCTTTTCAAATCATATTTTCTAAACATCGGAATGGCATGAATAATTTTTTCCAATGTTCAACTAATGAATTTGTTTATAAACAATTTATAAACAAATGTCTTAAAAATGTTTTCTCGAATGTTATTAGATTCCTGTTTGTTGCAAAATCAGCAATATCAGAACATATGGATAAAAAAAATAAACAATGTTTAGAGTTATTAATTAAACATGTATGCCGTTTTTTTATGAAAACCGAGGTCCGAATAATAAGGACTAATTAACAAATGCCTAACTTGTTGAAAAATATACTTAATTTTTGTTTCCAACAGGACCTTGTTCTTTCAGGTGTTGAAAACATACCATGATTTATTCAAATTTTCTAATCGATATTTAATTCTATAAAAACATATTTTATGTGGTGTACTCTCTTAAGAGACGGCGCACGCATGCGGTAGCGGTCACGCGGAGCCCTATCTTCAGCGTTAAATTAAAATTATAATGAAGAATATCACCAACTTTTGATTTTTACCTTACAATACACTCTGTTGAAAATGAAAAAATATCGTGAAAATATTTTTCTGACACGTCTTATAGTTTTCCAGATATTTAATTGTTTAGCAGGCGTGCGACGACGCGGAGTCATCGGCTGCTGTGACGTCACTGTACAACGGTCGGTCAGTGCGTGCTCTGCTTCCGAACTGTGTGTATGAAGTTTGCGTCGAAAATTAATAGAAATGTCAAATCCAGAAACTACAAAATCGTGTATTGTGCCAAAGTATTTAAATAAAACTACTAATGCACCCGAAAAGTTGTTTTTTATTATTGCTTTCGAACCTAAAAGTCCAAAGAAATGGATGCAAATCATGATGTTCTGGGGTGATTCGGCATTTTACTGTACAAATATTTCTTTTAACGTTTGCATGTCCAATAGCGTCGTCGCCGAAGCTGTTTCTAGCCGATCTAAAATAAAATAAACGTAAGTTGATCTAATATATAAAAAATGAAATACATAAAAATGCACTTATCCACGATCACATGAAAGAGGAAATCAATATGAGAGGTTTTTCATCTTAGCTCAATAATTTTAATAGGTGTAGTCGCGGGCATCCTAATAATAACCTACTTATGAAAAACATATTTCATGGGTTCAAATTTTAAAAAGTTCTGTACCTCTGGTACATAATGTTCAGGTTAGGTTTACTATGTTAATTTCTTGTTACATTATAAATAAAAAAATACAAAATGTAACTCATGATCCAAACTATGTAGGTACAATAACACAGGATTGTTTTTAATAAGTCCCACCATGTTACAAATACCTACGCATTCTTCCTTCTCAGGAACTTAATGTCAAGTAAGATGTTCATAGTATCAATATGACGTACATTTATGAAACACTAGTAATGAGAAATATGTACTTATAGGGATCAAAAGATTTATGATAAAATGTGAAATGTTATTAAGTAATACTTACTTTTGCATTTCTACTCCTCGCATCTCGGCGGCCAAGAAATCGGAGTTATTTGGAAAATAGTGGGCAACCATTAACCCGTCTATTTCAGGCAAGTTATCAGATTGTCCTTTTTCAAAACCGTCATCCATATCTAATATTATACTTATAACACTATTGTGACACTGATTCAAATGAAAACTTAGTTAAAAACGTTATTGTGGTCAAACATCCGATAGCAAAGCAATGATTGAGTGTACGGTGAGAACGTTGCGTTGTAAAATGACGTCACGCAGGCATGACGCGCTCGCCGGAATATTTGAATAGAACGGAAACTAAAATTGTCATAACATCAACACTACTCGCTTGATTGAAATGAAACAAAAACAGGTGTATTTCTATACATTAAGGCTACACGGTCATGAAGTTTTGAATCATTTGACAGACCCAGTGACATTCTTCATTAATGGAGATAGAGTTCCGAAAGTCGAAATTTTTTTATTGGAAATTTTCTCAAGAATCTTTTTTATGATTTCCAATTTCGCTTATAGTTTTTTTCCCAAAAAACTGAAGCCTTTTTTATTTTTGTTTTTTATTAATAACAATTGCAAGTTTTGTTAGCCGAAAAAAACAAAAACCTGACTTCCTCAGAATTGCATCCCGAATTGAATGAGCTATTGCCCATATTTTTTGGAGACTTGTAACTATTTTCTGCAGGAAATTAATTCTCGACTAGCCTAAAGCAAAATATATAATGGAGTTTAGCCCGGCGGACTGGTAACAGGGCGATTATTTACGATTATCCGTTCCATTTTTACAAAATTCTATTTAACTTGCTTCGTTCGTATATCATTCTGTCATTCATTCCGGTTAGAGAAAAAAACAAGATGGCGGCTCCAATATGGTGGACGAGTTTTCTGAGTATGGTAAGATACTTTGATGGTTTTGGTGTTGTTTTTTGTAAAATAAAAAAATGGACCGGGTTTTTTGGAATTAAAGGTTGGAAAAAAAAATGGCGCTCCAATATGGCGGACGAAATTTATGATCAGATTCGATTCAAAGATTGTATGTGGGGATTTTCAGGGTCAAAATTTGGTATGTATTTCCAATTCATAAAACCAAAATGGCGGCTCCAAGATGGCCGATGATCTCTGTGTTTATGGTCGATTCTACCAAAATTGGTTTTTTTAAAATTCACAAATTCAAGATGGCGGACATTTTGTAATTGTGGCCCGATTTGACTCAAAATTGGTATGTCGGGATTTTGTGGTGGAAGATGATGAATTTGGTCAAAGATTATTGATTGTTAATATTCATAAATTGTAGATGGCAACCCCAATATGGCGGATGAGTTAATCTTCAGATGGTCTTCTCATTGAAGGACTAGACAGCTCAGAAGTTACAGGAAAAAAAGCCTCATAATAACGTTGCCTTAACAAAACTGCATAGATTAAGGCGTACTTGGGTACTAAGAAGCACAAAATAAAATAATTAATTAAAAACCTTTTCAAAGACACGCTTTCATTCAAATACATTGAAAAGTAAAACATAACTGCTTTGGATGTGTGACGTAGGTTATTCCGTAGGTAGATTCAAAAGCTTGTCGCGCAAAGTTTTCAGTTCGAATACAAAAGCGACAAGCTTTTGAATCTATAACTCACGTAATATCCTACGACACACATCCAAAGCAATTATGTTTTACTTTTTAGTGCATTTGAATAAAAGTTTGTCTTCAAAAAGGTTTTTTATTAATTATCATATTTCGTATGTTATTTATACTTATGAATGCAAATGTTGCGATTCTCTCTCAGCTGTCATATTATACATCTATTGTTATTACCGAAATAACAATATATTGTTTTTTGAAGGCGTTTCATTGATTTATTCTCTTTAGCTATTACCAACGCACTAATCGATTCCATTTCCCATATTCCAGATTATTAAACTTCTCAGCGAAGTATTCCAATATGAATATATTATAATTATTCTCCCTTCAATTCTCCACCTCGGGTATATTTAATGGTAGAGTTCTCGTTGATTATTCATTAATATTAATAGCAGGAGGAGATAAGAAAACTTGGTCCTTGCCACAATTATAACGCCCCTGATAAAGCTTTTACTTTAAATTAGCTCATAAAAAATGCAAAAGTTCAGACTTGAGAATGCTGCAATGGTGCTATGAGATGAATTAAACAGTGTTTTTTGCCACCTGGTAGCCAATTGCTCGACGTTGAGTATAAATGAATTGTTACTGAGTTGCGTATACGTGGAGCTGATGAGAATGTTAACACGATTTGGATCAGATCATGACATAACACATCAGATAGGCAAGAGTTCGGACCCTCTTCCAATTATTATCACTGAAAAGAGTTATTTCACGCGTGTTATTAAACAGTTGGTAAAAACAAACACAATCTGAATACTCTCAGAGAAAATATTCGTTGAATTTTTTCCAGAAAGCCCACCAGGTTTTGACTTGGTGACGTAATGGGTAATTTTTTTAAATTTAAATAGATGTCTTGTGAAAGGTGCTTCAATACTGCATTCAATGATGATAAATACTTTGATTCGTTTGTACAGGGTGAACAAAAATTAATATTTCATTTCAGTAAGAGAATAACTTCATATCCAACAAAATACATTTAAATAAAATATAAATTTTTGTTCACCCTGTATAAACAAATCAAATTATTTATTATCATTGAATGCAGTATGAAAGACCTTTCAGATAATATAGGAATAACTTATATCCAAAAAAATTAAATAATTTAATTTTTTCCCTTATAAACAAATCAAATTATTTATTATCATTGAATGCAGCATTGAAAGACCTCCCAGATGAAGTATCACGAGACATATATTTCAATTAAAAAATTACTGATTACGTCACCAAGTCAAAACCAGTGACATAACCTCTTTAGAATATACATTCAAAAATCGCCATTTAAAAACAAAAGTCGACCCCTTTCAGGATTCTTGTCAAAAGTACATTGCTTGCAAAATATCAAATTCGTTCCATAATTCAGCTGCGCACTGTATATGCAATTTTTCAATGTATATTATCAAAATATAACTCACTGAGGTTATCTGTTGAATGGTAGGTCGTGTAGATCTGAAAATTGCCAAATAAGTTTTTTCCACGGTGAAAAAGCAAGATTAAAAAAAAATCGTAACTCTTGAACTCATAAAAAGTCAACATTATTTTCTTTGTATACGCTTCCCAAAACGGCAACTTTGGGAATTGAAAAAAATCCGTAAAATGCTACTTTTACGGACATGTCCGTAAAGTGTCGTCTTGCAACACTTTACGAACTGATGACGGAATATTAACGGGTATTTATAAATACTATGGAAACTGTGAACCGATAACATTCTGCCGCAGAAAAGCTAGGAATTTCGATTTTTTCAGAATAAAATTGTCAATGGTTATTATTGCGGTAGGTACAACCATGATGATTTTTATACTATCTTTCTTCGAACAATCGCAAACAAAATTATAGTCAATTCAAACAAGATATAATCCACTCACAATAATATACGAATAACGGTTCATTTGGGTTCAAATCAAGTTTAGATTTTCACACCTGAACCTACATACATTTTTGGATGACAATTTTTTTTTCCAAATGTCAATTACTATTCAGGATTACCACGAAGTGGGCGGCATCTAGCATTCACGATTCTAATGTCAAACTAGGAGAAAACAGGATTTTGCTGTATACTGAATACATTTACAATTTTCTTTCAAATTTGGAATATCTTTCTGAATGGTTGTCATATTTACTTACAAGTTTATTATATCAACTATCTATATCCCCATAATACGTTAGTATAGTTGGATCCTGGAAAAAATGACTGAAAACACAATTAGAGAACATAACAACAAACGCAAATGTTATTGACTAGTTGACATATTTGACATTTGACACGTCGGTGATAAAAAATCGGATTCGATATTTCACAAGGCCTTCTGTCGGTGCAGCCTACAAATATATTTGCATATTGATAGAAGTAATAAAATCATAGTTCCTATAGAAAACATTCTTTGGAAAGCTTATGCAGAAAAAATATTGCAGGCAACACGTACGCAAATGGCTTCCTCGGACTCATCTTCATATTGCGGACTCGTCTAGCGCCTCGTCCGTTAACATTACGATTCGTCCACGAAAGCCTCATTTTGCGTACTTGTTAGATAAACTACTATTTTCAACTTCTCTGAGTGACCTGATACGTATGGAATTTTGAGAAGAAATGTATCTGCATGTGGTTTGTAAATATGTTTATCTTGTTCTTTGTATTTTATTTATTAATTTTGATGGATAATTAATACAAGCTTTCATTTAGTTTCACTTTTTCGTTCGTCCGTCGTTCGTTCGTTCGTTCGTTAGGGTCAAATTTTGCAAGTGAATTTTGACCAATTTCTAGTCGTCCGATTGATTTGAAATTTGGCAGATGTTCATAATTCCGGTGACAATGCATTATGAATTTTTTGTTAGAGAAAAAAACAAAATGGCGGCTCCAATATGGCGGAGGAAATTTGTAATTATGACCTGATTTGATTCAAAATTGGTATGTGGTGGTTTTCGGAGTCGGAAATTATGGATTTTCTGTTAAAGTTTATAAATTCCGAATGACGGCTCTAATATGGCGGACGAGTTCTGTGATTATGGACCGATTCGACTCAAAATTGAAGTGTGTGAGTTTTCGGAGTCGGAGACCATTAAATTTCTATCAAAAGTCATGAATTGAAGAGGGGAAAAAATTGGTAAGTGGGGGATTTCGGAATCGAAGATTACGGAATTTTTGCCCAAAATTCGAATTGGTTCGATCCAAAATTGGTATGCGGGGGTTTTCGGGGTCGAAGATTGTGAATTTTTTGTCAAAATTTGAGATAGCGGCCCCAAGATGAAGGACGAGTTTTCTGATTATGGTCATATTTCATTCAACATTGGTATGTGGGGGTTCTCAGGTTCGGAGATTATGAAATTGTTGTCAAAATCTATTAATTGAAGATGGCGACTTCAGGGTGACGGACGAGTTTTGTGATTATGGTTAGATTCCATTCAAAACTGGTGTGTGGGAGTTTTTGGGGTTGGATATCATGATTTAATTCAGCTCAAAACTCACAGGGAAAAGATCTTGTAATAACGATGCTCTAGTAGAAATGAACAGATTGAGACGAACCGACTAAAGAGCAAAAAATAAAATAACTAATGAAAAAAACTTTTTGAAGACAAGCTTCTATTTAAGCCGTGTACTAAAACATATAAAATGAATTAAAGTCATCGCAGACAATGATTTGATTATTATTTGTTGAATTATTTGATTTCAAAAAGCTTGTCGCGTGAATTGTAATAAAATCAATACTTAGAGTTGTTACTCACCAACCATTCATTGTCCAATGGAATTAATTGGTATCTACTTTCATGAATACTCTGTAGAAATTAAATACTTCGACAAGTTCCCACTTACCAACTTATCACTGAAATCAATTGGTACCTACTTTTATAAACACAAAAGGTTTTTGAAACCAAATAATTCAAAAAATTTTATTAAATCATTGTCAGCGATGCCTTAAATTTATTTTATACGTTTTAGTACACGGCTCAAATGAAAGCTTGTCTTCAAAAACTTTTTTAATAAGTTATTTTTTTTAAATTTTAGCTTCAAGATTTTGTTAATGGAATGTAGGGTGTGATAACCGTAAAACTCTATATTTGAGATTCAGAATTATGTTTTATTTTTGTGTAAATTAGTGTTCAGAAATTGAAGTTCAAGAATCTCTCAGAAAAAGTCGGTTTGTGGTACCAATCCGTAATGATTCTGTTCTCATTGGTTTTTATTATGGTAATATCTAGAAAGAATAATATGTCGTTTTGTTCTTGTTCAACCGTGAATTTGAGGCGTGGATGATAGCTATTGAATATTTGTTGAGTAAGATCTATTTTGTCTTCTGGTACACAGGTTGTGATATCGTCTCCATAGCGTTTACGAAACGGTAATTCGGAAGGTAGTTTTTTAATACAGTTGTCCTGAAGTTCAGACATGATAATATCTGCGCAAACTGGATATAGACAGTTGCCCATACCAACGCCATACTTTTGTTCGTAAAAAGTATCTTTGAATTTGAAATAGTTGTTTTGGAATACATGGTTCAGTAATTCAAAAAATCTGTCAATGTTGAGTTTGGTATGAGGTTCAATTAAGTGCCATCTTCTCTCAACTAGTCACACGATAAAATCAGTAGGAATATTAGTAAACAGCGAAACTATATCTAGTGAGATTCTGGCAATATGAATGAAGTTAAAAATGAAATTATAGTTTGAAAAACTGAAGAAAACACGCTTTTGTAGCAATATATACAGGGTGGGTCAAAACAAGACCGACAAACTCCGACTACAGATTCCTCACCTCATTTTGAAGTAAAAAGTTGCAATGTCCTGAAATGCACCCCCTCTGAGATACAGATTTGAAGTTATAATTTTTTTTTCATGAATCAATGGCGTAGTTACGATGGTCATATGTTCCTTTATATTTTCTTGGGACAAGTGAATGGACAAATTAGCGTTTGGCATCAATTCGGCTCATCGATACTCAACCTAAAACTCATGATATTTCATGTGCCTAAAAGTGGAGATTTCTGAGATAATTGAGAAGAACTGAAGATATCTCCTCAGTGGAGACATCATTTTCTATGTGCAATAATCGCATAATGCTGATTTCTTAAAACATATCCGACCTCCCGAACATATTTTTATGTCAGGAGAATCGGAAACATAGTACGGATGAGTCAGAATGAGACCGATAACTCCATTTTTTCATTCATTATATTATTTGATCGAAACGATGTCGCGGATTCACTGATATATAACCATACTTTCTTGCATCTGATTGTTTCGACAGATCAACTGTCAAACAAACCCAACATCAAATTCATAATACTCCACTTAGATGAGAGTTAAGGTCAGACATGATTTTTGTGAAAAACTGAACATAAGTACTGTTGATTTGTTGAAGTTTATGTCAGAGTATCATTATCAAATCCATTTCTGATTGAATTATCTGGGAAAATATTATCCAATCAACATGTTTTTGATGAAGAAAAACAATTTTTGAGTATTGATATCTACTTAAATGATTTCTTTCGATTAG
This sequence comes from Gonioctena quinquepunctata, assembly GCA_018342105.1. NCBI lineage: Eukaryota > Metazoa > Arthropoda > Insecta > Coleoptera > Chrysomelidae > Gonioctena > Gonioctena quinquepunctata. The sequence continues at coordinate 899,578 of JAFIRS010000092.1, forward strand.
TGATAACTAGTTGCAAAGTCGAGCCTTTCATGCAAGTTTGTGGTAGGCTGTTCAGTACACCACTGATCAACACATAAAACATACACGAAATTTGGAACCAAAAGAAACGTAGCCTTTTTCCGTTGTTCCCGCTAGAAATACACTGATATATCGATACTAACATTAGTCATAATTGACAGTAACACAAAACATTTTGTATTATTATCAAGTCATCTGTCATCATTTCAGTCAGTGAACATTGTTTCAAAATGGATAATTCATTTGAAGAATATACAAATATGCATTTCGTTCATGGTGAAACAGGGGGGAAGTTCCAGAGCCGCTGCTGAATTATATCATCCACATTTCACTAGCTTCATAGCTGTGCATCGACGATTGAAGGAAACGGAGTCCTTTAAATTCAGTAAAAAACATTGTGGTGCGGATAGAACGAGAAGAGATAATGTTGCGGATGAAAATATTCTTGAACAATTAGCAGCAGATCCTTCTACCAGCACTTGGGCTATTTCGTATAGGTTACAGGTGTCACAATCAACATTAAGTCGGGTAGCACGTAAACAACTATTGTATCCATTTCACCTACAGAGCGTGATGGCCCTAGATGCTGGTGATTATGGCCCTCGTAGAATTTTTTATAAATGGTTTTGAGGATGTATGAAGTAGCAAACGACTTTCCTAGATATGTTCTATTCACGGATGAGGCATGTTTCACAAGAGATGGATATTTCAATAGTAGGAACAGCCAATTATGGGATGAACAAAATCCGCTTGGAATGTTTAGAAAAGGCTACCAACAAAAGTATTCAGTGGATATATAGGTAGGAATTATCGAAAATCGTATCGTTGGACCATATCTTCTTTCTCCCCGTTTGAATGTGCAGAACTACCGAGTGTTTCTTGAACATGGTTTACCGGGGCTACTTGAAGACGTACCTCTATTGGTTCGTCAAAGAATGTGGTATCAATATGACGGAGCACCAGCCCATTTCCAACGAATCGTTCGTCAATTTCTTGATCAAACATTCCATGATCGGTGGATAGGTAGACGTGGTCCCATACATTGGCCTGCACGTTCTCCAGATTTAACTTCACTGAACTTTTTTTTATGGAGATACCTTGAATCCCTGTAGAATCTGTGGATGATTTGACGGCAAGAATTTTAGTACATGGAATACTCCAAAGCGTGCGACAGTCGATGAACCGGAGTTGCCAATTGTGTATCGAACAAAATGATGGTCCATTTGAACATTGGCTTCAATGCGTTGTTTGTTTTTATGTAGTGTACCCACTAAACCGTTTCTATCATTTAAGTAGATATTAATACACAATAATTGTTTTTCTTCATCAAAAATATGTTGATTGGATATTATTTTCCTAGATAATTCAATCAGAAATGGCTTTGATAATGATATTCCAACCTAAACTTCAACAAATTGAAAGTACCTATCTTCAGTTTTTCGCAAAAAATATTTCAGACCTTAACTCTTATCTAAGTGGAGTATTATACAGTTGAGGTTGGGTTTGTTTGTCAGTTAATCTGTCAAAACAAACATAGGCAAGGAAGTATGGTAACATATCATTGAATCCACGACATCGATTCGATCAAATAATATGATGAATGAAAAAATGGAGTTATCGGTCTCATTCTGACTCACCCGTACTATGTTTCCGATTCTTCCAACATTAAAAAATGTTCAGGAGGTTGACACATATTCCGATATGTTGTAAGAAATTTGCACATAGGAAATTATGTCTCCACTAAAGACATATCTTCAGATTTTCTCAATTATCTCAGTAACCTCCACTTTCAGGCACATGGAATGTCATGACTTTTAGGTCGAGTATCGATGAGTCGAACTGATGTCAAACGCTCATTTGTCCATTCACTTGTCCCAAGAAAATATGAAGGAAAATATGAACACATACCATCGTAACTACGCCACTGGTTTACGAAAATAAAAAATTATAACTTCAAATTAGCACGTTGATAAACCTTGATCAGTGTACCGAATTTCAAATTTTTTCCTTCAGGAATTTTCGAGAAAGCAAATGAAATCTTAATTGTTTTCGTACTTTTGACATCCTGTATCTTAGATGGGATGCATTTCATTTGAGGACATACCTTGGATAGCAACTTTTCACCTCGAAATGAGGTGAGGAATCTGTAGTCGGAATTTGCCGGTCTTATTCTGCCTCACCCTGTATCTATATATATATATATATATTGATAGAACTTTTCTCAATGAATTCATTCTTATTATTTTCAACTGTTTGGCGGCTATTCATTTAAAAAATAAAATATTTAATAACAAATTAAACCATTGTATAAACCCTTTAAGGTTTTTGGATAACTCCAAAATGCACTTAGACTATTCTCAATTGGAGAATATTAACCGATGCCAATCGATCCCAATTGTCTATCCACCCAAACTAAAAAAATATTATAAGAAAATTGGATTAATTCATCAATGGTCGGTTTATATTCTTTTGAAAATGTTTGATCCTAATAGTATCCTTGCATACAGTGGAGTAAAGAAATATATCACTGGGAATGGAAATTGTGCTTTAAATATATTCGCAAATATCCTAAGCTGAGTATTTAGAAGCAGAGAGCAATAATTTTGGACGGCTGCCAAATTCGAATATTGAGGAAAGATGCGAACCCAATTGAAGTCATGACTATGGTGGAAGCTGCAGCTTGGAGTGTTTTAGTATCACTAGTTGGAAATTCCATTGGCAACTATAGAGCGCCAAATTATAGAAAAAAATGTCAAAAAGATGCTAGAAAGTTTCAGGATTTTAGGAGAAATATGAGCATAAAAATACACTCCACAGCCACCCAACAAATTGGGAGATTACAGAGAGGAACAGGGAGAACGCTTCCACCAGGATATAAAAATAATGGAAGAAAGATATCGGGGCAGATGGTGACAGATTATTACCGGTATCTACAAAAAAATTGTTCCCAAGTATATCGCAATAGAAAGTCTCATAAAAACTATTCCTTCGAAACCTTATATATTTCTCAAAGTTTTTAACTTTTATGTCAATAAAATAGATAGTAATTTTTGTGCAATAAACCCATAATATCCAGAAGAGATTGTTTTTTCTTCATAATACAACTTCAAACAGTTTTATATGAAAATAAGGTTAATTTAAAAAACTATAGTCTGTATTGCAAAATTGTTCGTAGTTCCATAATTGTCAGCATAAAATCATATTAGAACCACTTTCATATCAAGGGCAACAAAGTCACTGTCAACCGGTGTAATTATTTTAACTGGAGGTTCAAACATGCATCGCATGCCACCTTAGCGAATTTTGATTTTTGTTGTTTTAATTTTATTTTGAATAAAAATTATTTAGACTTTCTTTTCCACATTAACAAACAATAACTTCAAAATTCATATTTGAATGTATATTGAAAAGCAAATAAAATGGATTTTTATCAATTTAAGAACAATAGTGAATCAGATATGCACAAGCGAGTTGGAATATAGCCTGTAGACCAAACATATTGCCACCTAGTCGCACAGTCCATGTGTGTTTTGAATTAATCAGGTTAAGGTATCTTGTATGGTATATCCATTCTCTGTTTAATAAATTCATCTTCGACTCGAAATATACGGTTCGTTCAAAATCGTAGATATTTTGATATTGAATTATGAAGAAAACCGAAAAAATTAATAAATACGATTCGCTATATAAAGTATATAGTAGACCAAATTGAGTGAAAACGATTCCCGCGTAAAAACCAGTCGATAACTTCGCTGACCAAATCTGTTTAGCTAGTTGCCCTTTGGATTTGATTCAATATGTTCATATAAAAATACCCATATAAATATTTCAAATGCCCGTCTATGTATTTCCTTTTTTATATTTTTAATGTTCAAACTTTTCCTTTTTCCCTTTTTTTTTCCTTTTTTTCCCCAACAATCGGTACGCCTAATAATAATAATAATAATTTCCTTTATTCAGGAAGATTTACTGTTACCTATTCTGCGATAATTAACTCAAATTAGTGTTTCATAGCAAAATATACATGAAAAGTGAAGTAATGTTATGATAAAAATTAAATGTAACCTATTTTTGTTAGTTTTGTAGTCTATATACCAATTTATGAAAGTGTTCTATCGAAAGAGTTCTTTAAAAAGTTTATTTTTGCAATGCACTGAGTTTAGTAACTTTTTATGGTTCAAAGTACCTGTGGCTTCTTGAGAAGAGAATATTGAGTGTTTCGGATCGCTCTCCCATTCCTGAACACTGCCGTTCCAGTCTGCAGCCCCTTTGTCGAATGTAAAGTCGCCCTAGTACTGGTATGTCTCAAATGAGAAGGTAAGATTCGTTGTGCATCTGGGTTTTTTATCAGCTACAGTTCTATCTAGTATATCCTTGTGTTGTATTGGCAAATAACTGTTTTGTAACGAAAATATGATTGATTTTTCAAATTCAAATTTCTTGAGTTGGTTCTTCCAAAATTTTTTTTTTCAATCCTTTCGCTTGTTGATTCCTTTTCCCTTGATTCCACACATCCTTTGTTTTCTTCTCGAATTTTCGATTTACACTCACTTTTTTGTTGCACTTTTCATTATTTTCGTTTATTTGACAATTTTTATTCACTAATCGTTTCTAAATAATTTACGTACTATATAAATGATATATAAAAAATCATTTTTTACGTTTTCTGCTTTTTATATTTTTAATATTCATAATTTCGCATCACGATCTTTCCTGGCATCTCATTGGCTATTGTGTGCAGATCTAATTTAATATACAGTATGTTCTAACTTTAACATTTTGTTGTCTGCTTGTGCTCAAAAATATATAGTAAATTTTGATTTCTATAATTTTATAAATTATGCCAATTGTTTGTGATGTGGAAAACATGTTTATTTCAAACATAAGTATCGAATAATATTATATTAGGTTTCAGAAGAAACGGTAGAATTTTCAGAAAAATGTAAAATAACATAGCATAAATTACTAAATATGAACATTTATTTATTTATGTGCTTTTTCAATTTAAAATTTAACTCTTTGAACATTCAACACGTACTTCTAAATATAACAATATATATATATATATATATATATATATATATATATATATATATATATATATATATATAATAATAATAATAATAATTCGTTCATTGCACACCACATTTCATAACATTTAGAAAAAAAAATATATATTTATAAATCTGTAGGTAGGTACCTATGTGATGAGCAAATGGCCTTTGGTTCAGATTGCTAAGTTACCTCGCATCTGATCTTCCACCAAGGCCTTCATTTGGAAAAAGTCATGTTGATAGGGCCGAGAAGAAGGATGAGATCAGCGAAGTAATGGCGGAAAAAAGAAAGAGAGAGAAAGATTGAGAGATAGAGAGAGAGAGAGAGAGAAAGAGAGAGAAATGAGGTCAGGAAAGTGCAAATTTTTAACATTTCCTCAGATTCTCGATGCGAATGCTTCGTTTGTATCACTTTACTTGTGCTGAGCAAGAAATAAATGATTTTTGAATGTTTTTTTGAAGGTATTGATCGTAAGGTCGAAACAGTTGGGGTTCTTGGTGTTTATGTAATTGATTGTATCAGATATATTATATGAGAATGAGCGCTTAAACAATTCTTTTTTGTGAGCAGGAATACTCAAAACCAATTTCCTTCTTAAATTCAAGTTGTGTACGTCAGTTCTATAAGTTAAATGATCATGTAAGTAGGGAGGATTTTTATACTTGATGATTTTAAAGAAAGTGCAGGCTGTGTGTAGGCGTCTGCGGTTGCTCATGTTGAGCCATTTTAAATCTTTTAGTTTGTGAGAAATTCTGGATCTACTTCTTATACCAAAAATTAGTCTCATACATGAATTTTGTAGTTTTTGTATACGCCTTATGTCATTGCTATCTAAACAATTGTGATAGACCACATCACAGTGATTAAAGTGGGACAAAACTAGTGAATCGCATAATATTTTTTTGACATCTGTACTTAAGAATTTCCTTTGCGGATATATCAATTTCAAAGATGCATAAGCAGTTTGAGTTTATAAGTGACATGTTCAGTGAATCTAAGCTTAGAGTCTATAATAAGCCCTAAATTTTTAGAGTGAGACTTGAAATTAATTTTGAAATTCCAATTTTCAGATCGTAACTTTTTGCCTGCTCGCAAATATTTTCGGTCCCGAATATCATAGCAACTGACTTGTTGGGATTGATTTTCAACATATGATCTGCAGATACTTCCAAAATTGCATTCAAGTCACTATTGATACAGTTTACGGCCTCTGCGAGATTTGGTGGATCAAAGGAGAAATATATCTGAGAATCATCTGCGTATAAATGGTAGTTGCAGGATTTCAGTTTTTCAGTGAAAGTGGATGTGTAAAGGGTGTAAAACAAAGGTCCTAAAATGCTACCTTGCGGTACCCCTGAATTTATTTCCTGCCAATTCGAGGATGTATCACTTAGAGTAACCTTCTGTCTTCTGTCATGTAAATAGGATGAAATTAATACTATAGCTGTATCACTGAATCCAAAATAGTGCAACATAGAGAATAGTATTCGGTGATTTATGGTGTCGAATGCTTTCGAGTAGTCTAATAATATTAAAATTGTTACTTTGTTTCCATCGAGAGCTCTAATTATATCATCGATTATTTTTAATGTTGCTGTAGCGCAACTGTGGCCGCTTCTAAAACCAGACTGTTTCAATAGTAATATATTATGTTGATCAACGTGAGATCTGATTTGATTTTCCATTATTTTTTCTAGAATTTTTGAAAATGAGGGAAGGACGCTGATTGATCTCAGGTCATTATAACTCTGGGGATTACTAGTTTTTGCTATGGGTATTACTTTTGCACTTTTCCATAAGTTGGGAAAGTAATTTTGACTTATACATTCATTTATGATGTGAGTAATTATAGATATAATGAGGGGTCCACAAAGGTTTATAATGGTAATATTTATTCCATCATCACCATAAGCCTGCGATTTTATATTATCAATTATTTTAGAAGTTTCAATTTCGCTAGTCAATGAAAAAGTAAACTGTTCGTTCAATCCTTCTTTTTGGTTGGAGTTATAAAAGTTAATTAAGTGTTCATTCGGTTGACCCCCATTAGTACAAGAACTTAGGAAAAAATTATTAATAGCTTCGGCGTTTTTCAGTTGCTTTGGTAGTTCTTTGTTTCCACTCATAGTGACATTCAGTTTCTTAAGTTCGTTCCATTTACCCTTGATATCTGTGTTATTTAGTTTGAAATTTAAGTATGCCCTTTTCTCAGCTTTTATAGCTTCGTTGGTCAGATTTCTCAATTCCTTATAGTATGACCAATGCTGTGGAAGTTTTGAGTTTTTGAATCTAGCTAGAGCTTTTTTTCTCAGTTTCTGCATCAATTTGATGTTGTCCGTAATCCAAGGAGTATATTTACAATTTTTGTTAAGTATTTTATTTCTGATTTGATGATAAGAATTTGAAGAATGAATCCATTTAACTGATATATTTTGTGATCAATTTGTCCGTGTTATAAATTAAGTACCAAGGTAGATTTGGCAAATCGTTTCTGAATCTATCAATATTTATATTCTTAATATTTCTATATTTGACTATTTGATTTTGTGGTTGTCTACCTTCACCAATGTGAAATTTGGCCTGTATCAGTGCATGATCTGATATATCACATTCATAAACTTTCACTTCGGCGATATCTTCACAATTCGTAATAATTAAGTCTAATAATGAGGAGCATGTACTAGTTATTCGTGTAGGTTCTGTGACAATTTGACTAAAATTGAAAATTTCCAAAATAGACGAAAACCTATCCGTGTTGTTTGTATCAAAGTCAAGCATATTTATGTTGAAGTCACCCATGATGATGATATCATTGTGATTGGAGAAAATATTCGTGAAGATTTCTTCGATTTCCTCAAAAAACAATGAACTATTTGAATTTGGTGGTCGGTAGACTACGCCTATAGCAACAGAGTAGTTTTTACCCATAGAAATGTTTATCCAAATACACTCTACATGCTCACCACATTGACTGAAAATTATTTCATATTTATATTTGTTTCTCAAATAAAGACCAACACCTCCGCCTCTGGTGGGCCTGTCTTGTCGTAAAAAAGTATATTGATTAAGACTTACATTGTTGCTGTCTATACCTGAATGCATCCATGTCTCTGAAATTCCAATAACATCGAAATCCGCATCGAGAATCTTATTTTGGAAGTCAGTAAAATGTGCTAGTAGCGATCTAATGTTTAAATGACATACGTTCAGCATAATCTGAAAGTGTATTAAATTTTAGTATGGGTGAAATGATAAGAGTAAGAAGAAGAAGGAGAGATGTGGAGGAAAACGAAGAATGAGAAATAAATAGAATAGAATAAATTCAGAGAAAGAGAAAATTAACGCTGCCCTACAAAACTAGTCAACAGTTACGTAAACGTGTAGCGTTCCTGCTCTTACAGTATTATTCTGCAAAATTATATAAATGAGAAAAAAAAAATATCATTTTTAGTTCAGTTAAATTGATAGGTAATATAACTCAAAGAAAAAAAACATTGCTTTCAAACAAATCGTGCAGTATCGCACATTACATAATTGAAGTGCAAGAACCAAAAATAAAAAAAAAAACAGAGAAAAAGAAAATCTTATGAAAAATCCCCTTTTTGAATGGATTTAACTAAAGCATAGAATCATCAAAAAGTAAATTAATAGTTCATGATACAATACGGTTCAATGTTAGTTTCCACAAAGTTCCTTCAAGTGGTTTTCGTCTTTTATTCGATGCACTACATTATCAGTTTTTACAAATATGTTTCCATTGAAGCTCCAAACGTCTTTTCTTGAGAATTTTTCCAGAGACATTTTCATCCATAACACCCTCCTCTTGGTTAGATCTTCCTGGACAGAGATACCGCTTGACTTCAAAAATCTTCGATTCCCCAGGACTTTGTTACGGGCGGCAACATCGCTAAACCTCACGAGAACGCAGGAAGGTTTTTCTCTGCTTGTGTCCGCGTTTTTATTGGGAACCCGGTGACACTTTTTATCATTGACTCATTAAGGTTTTTACCTTCATATTTTCACAGATAATTTTAGTGATTGTATCAATTACCGATTCGTTTTCAGTCTCTGCAACTCCAAAGAAACGTAGATTTTTAGCCCTTGAGAACTGCTCGAGATTATCTAACTGGGAGCTCATGTGATGGTTATAGTTTTTTAAGGAATCAATTTCCTGATGTAACTCTGTCAGCATTTTGTCGTACTTTTCAGTGACACTTTTTAGAGCTCTCTCGAGAACACCTTGCAGATACTCGCCTTCAAGAAGTTTTTTGGTTTTTGCTTCCACTATAGCACCTATTTCTTCTATGTCTCTCTTTGTCAAACCCATTATGTATGCGAGTCACGGCAAAAATACACTTTTTCCAGGTAGCCCACAAAGTTTTTCTTGCAGTTTTCGCACAGATGAATCAACACTTACGTTTTGGACAGCTCACACAATTATTGTAAATTAATACTTTGCAAATCAGGCTAAATTCATTTTTATGCGAGAGGAACACTGATGCACGTTTTACTCGCTTGCCATTGTTGCCATTGTTATATATATATATATATATATATATATATATATATATATATATATATATAAAATACTTGGAAACTCGGCGTAGTGAGCTGAGCCTAAAATAAGTTGAATTTATGAAAAACATCTGAACTTGAATTTGGTTCAGCTAACTCAACGTTGGGCGCCAATAAAAAAAATTTTTTCTCTCTAAACTGATGAGCAGAGAAGTTTCATTCAGGGAAATGAATGAGCCTCAAATTATAGGAAAAAATCGAAAACCGCAAGGTAGTTCTGGTCGCTCAATGGGGGCTAGTAAGTAATGTCTAGAAAAATGTGTGCTGAACGGCTCCCGCTACAAAATACCTACAAAAACAACTGCAAGAAAAATTTTGTGCATTAGTTGACAGTAGTACCATCCACATGAAATTTCTGGCTCAAGCAAATCTGCGTTAAATTTGAACGTGTTTAATGCTAATCATTTATTATTTGATGGGCCACATAGGTTCAATTAGCAGGTAGATTTTGTTAACGAGTTTGAAATATTATATAAAAAAAAATTATAAACTCGACCTTCTAGAAAAAATTGAGGATCAATATGAAACAAAAAGTCAGAATACTTGCTTAGATTAATTTAAATAATTATTATCTCTTGAAGTTGTTTCACGGAAGATTCTTTTTGCTTGTTATTTTGATGTGATTTTCGAATGATTTCTCGTACATTTTCAAAGATGAACAAAAGTTCAAAAAACCTCTTTTTTGATGTTCAAAAACTACAATTGTGACGATGAAAAAAAATGGTTAATTGACGAAGTGGAAAAACCCAGTTTACTTCACGCGAGAAAGTGAATGCGGAGAGTTTATCGAAGCTATTTTTCCATATATCCGAACTTTTTCCAAATGAGTCGATTTGAAAGAAATTTACGTTGAAATTGTGGAAAATTCCCAATGTAGAAAACTTCAATAAGAAAGAAAATAAATCAATTCCAAATCTCGAATTCCAAATTGTGTTTTTCATACGAAACGGAGAGGCGAAAACACCATTTTTTTTTTCAAAATCCAAAAAAAAAAAATTAAACAAATGTTTGAACAGATTGAGGCAGACGAAATCTAATTGTTGATCAAAACGGAAGGAATTTTGAGGAAACAAGGAGATGTCATAGATCATTATCTGAACAGAAAACGAAAAGATAAAACCTTCAAACAAGTTGATGGGGCCAGTAGAGTAGTGCCCACCACTTACAAAGAAATAATCCGACTATCCTGAATTCACATACCTTCCAAGCCCAGGGTGATTGCACAAAAACGGTTACAATATTTCTGCCTAGATACAAAAAAATATAATTATTATTAACTCTTGGACCGTTTCTCATTATCACCCAATAGACCTACCAAAAAATGTTAGTGAAAATCCCGTCTAAATCCTTTAATAATCTCTTTTTCCAGTTAGTTCACTGAAATTTGTTATTATAATCCCCATCACAGACGATCACAATTTTGGGCGGGTAATTACCGAACTGATTATTATATCAAGTTCTGAAGCCAAGGAACTCCGGGCGCGGCTAGTACTTGGTTGGGTGACCACCTGCCAAGGAAGGTGGGCATTGAAAATGCCCCGAAAAACTGTAGCGAAGTAGCATATTCGCAGTTACAGGCGTTATACCAATGAGCACGAGATATGACGATAGATATGCCGCGTTACGTAGGGGAAGTGAAGATGGCGGTCCCGAGTTCATGGATGTTGAGCTCTTTAAAGAACCCTACCTCTGAAACATTAGAGGATTCGGCAATTAAGCCTAGTCGCAGGATTAGACCGATGTTAAATAAATGATAAAAATAATGTTTCAATTCTTAATCATTTTGAAAGTTATTTGAATTTTTTTCTATCATATACTAGCGTATGAGGATTAGAATGAGTCAGTTAAACATGCCTTCACTCCTATTAATATATTTAATCCTAAGACTTTTTACAATTAGATCTTAAGACGATTTGATAGAAATCAATAATTGAGCTTAGAAAACTATCTGTGACTATTAAAAACTGCGATACTTCAAATCAGTTCAAGAAGCATTTGAGAAAATGTGATAACTAAATGTTAAGCGTGTTTGTCATCTTTTATTAACCGACGAAACCAATAAGAAGGAGGTTCTCTGGTCGAAGCAGAATATTTTTTTTGTATGTATGATCACGCATAACTTTTTACAGAGCAATTCGATTACGATGATTTTTTTTTCATTGGATAGGGTGTACTTTGAAGTTGGTCCCATTTGGATTTGAACAAAAAATCCATTCCTAAGGGTAGCAAAATGGAGGATATTATCGTTCACCCTCTGAATTTTGGTCCGTTAACCGTTCATCAGGCATACTTGTAGTGGGTTTGGATGATTCTTTTTTTATTAGATAGGGTATACCTCATAGTTGATTAATTTAAACCGGGAAAAATTGATTTTCACTTGAACATTAGCACACATATGTAGTTGACATTGACAGATCCTCCTGCATCCGTCACAATAATTACATTCTATGAAAGGATGGAATTATATACTAAGTGATGGAATCAACTGACCAGAACTTTCATAAATAATTTATATTATATAACAATAAATAATTAAAGTAGATAATCATATTATTCAACAGGTAATAGTTGAAGTAAGCTAGGTAAGTAAGTATTTTGGAAGTAATCAAAAATTAGTAGGTAGTTATTAGTAATTTCAGCACAAAAAATAAAAATAAAACTTAAAAAAAAAATAAACCGACGAAAAAATCAACTGAAAAGCAAAAAATAAAAGAAACTTTCTTAGTCTTAATGACAATTGAGCTCCTAAACTAATGTGAATAACTAATTTTGAGTCGGCGCCAAACAAACTAGCAATTGAATTAGGTAAAGCGTAAAATGATGGGAGCAAGATGCAAAGCGGCGTTTTAATTACTTCTTCAAAGTAATATAATGATCTTTGATTATTGTTTGTTGGCACCGAATCAAAATTAGTAATTCAAATTAGTTTAGGAGCTCAATTATCATCAAGACTAAGAATATTTCTTTTATTTTTTGCTTTTGAGTTGATTTTTTCGTCGATTTAATTTTTTGTTGATTCTATTTTCATAATTCCATACCTAATTTAAATTTTATTCCCTTAGGTTCAGTTTTCCCATATATAATAATATTTGTAACAAATCCCGATTGTCAAATTTTGCAATATTTATGTTACACTGATGATAAATAAATACATTATTATTATTCTTCAGAACACTGAATAAAATTGATGTTTGTAATTATTATTTTTCATTATATACTTTCCTGATACTTAATATATCTAAGATCGCTTCCAAAAAACATATTTAAACAAAAATAGGCAAAGCTACATTTCGATCAAAGCGCAAATCCTATTATGTTTTATCAGGAGTGGATTATGAACCCCATCCTATCCAACTAAAAATGGATATACTATAGAATATCCAACTGATAATTCCATGTATCTGCGACATTTGAGAAGAAATCTCAGAAAAAAAACGTGTAAAAAAACGGTTACCAACTTTTCACGAATCTAAACTAAAATTATTTTTCTGTCGATCACAGCAAATAGCTAATTGTCGACTCGTCCCTGAAAATTATTAATGTAAAAAAACATTTCAAATATTGTTTCGCCATTACTGTTAATTATTCCGTAATGATTGAAAAGGGAAACATTCTCAATTGTTTCCCTTTTCAACATGAATACCCCACAAGGGTTATCTTGACGATGGAAGATAGTGACAAAAGTTTATCTTTCAGTCGCAGATGATTCCACATCTGATTTTATGAACATCCTTTTATATTTTCAACAAATCAATCCGTAGTGATGTATGTTCAATTGCATTTCCGTAGCAAATGATGAAATCCTCTGCGATTATGCCTGTTCCATTACAATTTTCGAAACCCGAAACCGCACATAAATTGAATTGAATAATCACCTCCACGACAGACTGATTTCTATTAGCGTCTGAATATTAACAGGAATATTAATCATGAAACCGAAAATGAGAACGTGTAATGCACATTCCATTTCGTTTGTGATTTATTATCTGTAGTAATTTGTGTATTCTATGGAAAAGCGCATGTAACTGCTTTAACGTGAAAATGCAGTCTATAATAATCATTGAAAGGGTCAGTAAAGAAAAAAGTCGATTAAGTGCCAACAGTGGCTCCCATACGATGCATTACCGTATTTACATGATATCATATATATTTTTTATTTTTTTATTCTATCATTAAGTATCATATGAGTTTTTTTTCTGTCATTAACTAACAGACCACAGCGAATGTATGCGACATATTCCCAAACAGGTTTGTTCAAAGCCATCTTGTTCTATTTTGTTTCAACGCCATCACTACGATTCCACGAATGAAATGAGAGAACCGCGCTATAAAAACGAAAATATATACAGGTTGTTCTATAACCTGTTGCATCACCCCTGAGAGTTCATAGTCCATTATAAAATGCTATGAAGAAAATAAGAATTATTGTATCACTGCTGAAATAGTTCACGCCAGTATACAGGTATTTTTCTGATTTGTATGCGAAAAGCTAACTAGGTTAGTTTGTCATTATTTCAGCTGCGAAGCATAAAGCAACAGTTGCAATTTCGATGAAATTATTATTATATAAAGTGTTTTAACTCCTAATGCAAAATAAAAATATTACGTTTTTTGAAATCAATAATATGTAAAAAATCTATAATTATATAAACTAACACCAATTTTTCGAATAGAAAAAATTATTCCAAACGGAATTTGAAAAAAATCAACCAGCCTAGGATTATAGGACAGGCCCATCTCATTGAAGAAATACTTTGAGTACGTAACAGTTTCAACGGAGTATTTATTAAATATTCATTTATATTCATCGTCGGCTTACTTCTGCGACCACGGCTAATCACCGACGCCCGTGGGCACATTTCCGCTAACCGGAAATTTTGCCGAATCCTCTGCTATCTTCAACCAACCAACATACCTTCAATGAGCTCAACATCCATGAACTCTGAGCCGCCATCTTAACGTCCCCTCCGAAGGACTGCATATCTTATTGATATAGCGTATGCAGCAGTGAATATGCTCCTACGTTGGAGTTTCAACACGAGTTTTTCCTGGCATTCCAAGTCGTATCCGCGCTTGGCATTGCTAGACTTCAGATATCCATAGATTTTCGTGAACCTGACCAACCGGCCGGGTCCTGTAAATAGTTATTTACCCAACAAGTGTGGAAAGTGGTACTTTTCCGCACGTGACGGCAGATGACCGAACGATACGAAGCGTTGAGAATGCTGTGCCTGTGGTACGTCATTGCCACGCATTTTTTTTGGATATTTCTTCATGGTCTTCATCCATTTGAAGATATGGGCACAGTTTATAGCTAAAGAATCAGTTCGCTCACTTGGCGTCGCACTTGTCCCGTTTGTACACTGCGCAACTCTGATTTGTATCCCTCGCGCATACCGCGTGTTACTGTGTTACTAATACGGCATTTTTCGGATACTTCGAAGAGCGATAATCGCGTACAGTTTTCTGCGTATCCTGAATTGTTTCCCTGGAGTGGATGTTACCTTGGAACATGTATTTGGGCCAAGTGAGCTAACTGCTTCTTTAGCTATAAACTATGATATGGGGTTATTGATTTTGAATTTGAATGGCCCGTGATTTTTATAAGTTGCTGCTCGCCCACCCCCTTGTTTGCGAGATTGAAGACGGCCGTAGCTCGAAACGAATGGTTAGTAAGCTTGATATTCTCTATATTTGAACCAGAAGCTTTGGCTTGTAGAACAGTCTATTTGCTTACTGTATTTCGTCCAGCAGGAATATCTTTATACCATTTTCTGTTCAACTTCCAGGCGGGATTTACAGTGAGAAAGAGTCGTTTTGTTGTTATTCCAACACGCTTTTCTAGGAATTTCTGTACAGTCAAATTGGACACAAATCAGGATTGATTTTTTTGTTTATCAGCCATTTCGAAAAAACGCATGGTTTTTTCCCTCCCTACGTCATCTTAGTAAACACAGAATTGTAAATAATCCTTCCTGTTTTTTCACCTACGTTATTTTCTTCTTCTTTTAAGTACGAAATTGAGCACTTGTGGCTTTCTCCATTACGCCAAGCTAATTCAAAATCAAACAACAACAACAACACCCTCTTCTGCAAACCATCTGGGGTGTTTTCGTCACAACCACGAAACATATTTTGAAATTCATCGTACTTCAGAAAAACTGCATTCCTTTCTCTCCTCTGGATCTATTTGTAGTTGTTTTCTCTTGGCATTTTTCGTATCTCTGGCTGCTTTGAACTCAATATTAGTAAATGGGTTAAAATTGATGTTGTATTCAGTGAAATATTTTTCCATCAGTAATTTATAGGTTACGTTCCAAATCGTTTTAACAGTAAATTCTTTGTACTCATCGCCATTCTGCTTACGCATATTGAATGCCCAGTCCGTTAATATTTTTGCCAGAACATTAATTTGTGTTTTTTCATGCAGAGTATAGTTTTTCTCAGCACAGAAGCTCATAAACTGACGCCACACGTATTTTCTGTTCTGTTTTGTGTTATTCAGTTCGTTTCCCAACACATTTTCTTCAATAGCTTGTAATGAAGCCCGACCGAAACAGACATATTTTTAATAAATGATATTTTTGACATTACTTGTCAAACTGACGTTACTTATAAATTGTCGCTGTGTTATCAAAGTGTACAATGGAATTCCATGGATATGAACTGTGCAATCATCGGTCTACATGCAATTATCGAAGGGCTTTTCGCTTTCTACAATGCAATTATCGCTGTAATTTTGCGATAATTGCACTTCATTCTCATGAGATTTCTGACAGGAGGAAAATATTCGACAGGTGAGGATGCTGCTTCGCGAGAAACTGATGTCGACGGGGAGCTGGAGTTTGGAATTGGAATGTTTGGACGTTTTTTTAGAATATGATAAGCAATCGTCTTCTTATTTTCGAGCGGATTATCTATGTATGATTCTGCGACAGACGTAGATATACATCCACCGTGCCTTTTGATGTTGGTGGAAACAACGACCGGGGTAATTCTCAGGATTTGGGGGTCCCAAGTACATAGCAATGTTGGACGGCATTTCGTCAAGAGTATTAATTCCCATATATTGTTTAGTGTATTTTCCTGATTTGAAGAAGAGAAGAAACCGCCGATGATGAGTGTCAACAGGAGGCAGACTGGCATACTTTCTGTATAAGTCTAGGTAAAGTAGAACCAGAAATCTAAGAAGGTCGTAAATCACCAACCACTTGAGTTATCAGCAGGTGGTGGATTCTACGCCGAGTTGTACCTGCCCTAACCATTAAATTTTGTTTTATAGGTAGGTATAATGATATTGGGTTAAGATTATTATTAAGAAAAATCGCTTGAATATAATTGAGAATTGTTTATTTATATATAATATATGATAATAAAATATATATATATATATATATATATATATATATATATAAAACTATGAATTTGAAATAAACTTTGTAGAAAGGATATTCCTTGAGGTTGCAGTCAAATTTAATGGCCAATGAAAAAAGAAAAACTCTTTCTTATTTAGTCATTACCATATGTAAGAGAACTAACCTCTAAACTGACTAATGTGTTTAAATTAGATAAACTAAGTATTGCTAAACAAAAATATTAAAACCATTGCTAGCCTTTACACTTGAACTAAAGCCCCTTTAACGATTTATGAAAAATCAAATGTTATCTATAGTATTCCTTGCCTAAACTGTGATAAAATATATATCGGTCAGACTAGTAGGAATTCAACAGGCCGCATAGCATCTCATAAGAGTGATTGTAAAATAAAAAAAAAAGTTGTGCATTGCTGAACATAATATAAATTCAAATCATTTTAGTAATTTCAACAACCCTTCCATTTTAGCAATAGAGAATAACTACCATAAAAGGAATTTCCTAGAAATGGTTTACATAAAAAATGAACCCAATAGTATGAATAAACGATCTCATATTTCCAACCTAAGTGTCATTTACAATTATTTGTTGAAACTTGACTCTAACTGAAGTTTTGAAAGTTTTCTTGTCATGCATTTATGTTATCCACCATTTCCTTTTTCAGTCATGCTTTAACCATGTGGTAATTTGTTTTTAAAAATTTTGACATATGACAGCTGACACTTCATGTCATGCATTTTCTGTCATCCACCATTTCCTTTTTCAGTCATGCTTTAACCATGTGGTAATTTGTCCTGTCAAATTTTAAATTGTTTAAACTAAGTTTCTTAAACAATATGTGCTTTTACAATTGTTTAATTTTTATATATATTACTAGTAGTGTTTCATAGTGATATGATTTTGAAAAGTTCTTCAATCACAAAATGGTGATTAGTTCGCTGTCTTCACTTAACCTTAAGTTCTATTAATTTGTTTAAAATCGTATTTCACAATTGTGTTTTCCTTTTTCTGTCTTGAAAAAATAAATAAATAAGAAAGAGTTTTTCTTTTTTATTGGCCATTAAATTTGACTGCAACCTCAAGGAATATCCTTTCTACAAAGTTTATTTCAAATTCATAGTTTTTTTTCAACTAGTCCAGTCACGAGACTACCCTTTCTTCTATATATATATATATATATATATATATATATATATATATAATTATATTACATCATATAATGATATATGATATACCTAATTAATTAAAAAAACAGGATGACCAGATCGACTCTAAACAAAAACATTCAAGTTCACTCATTCAAAAAATCTGTAACCCAAAGATCATTTATGTATTTTGGTCCAAAATCCTTCAATCTTATCCCAGCTGACCTTAGAGATATAAAAAACCACAAGATCTTCAAAAAGTTGATAAAAAAATTCATAATGAAAACCATGAAAAATTTATGTTAGATTCAAAACTAGAGAAAGGAATAGTTAACTATTGATCCAATGTATCTAAGACCATAAACTGATTGCCAAAACCACTGTGTTCCGTCGTTCTTCTCATTTGCTCAATGAACCTTCATTTTATTTAATATTTGTATCATAGTGCCTATACCATGTAATTGAAATTTGTAGATATGTAAAGTGGTTGGAAAGCAATACAGGTTATTTGCCAGTGCAATTTCGACCCTGACGTGCTCTATAAATAACAATCGAAATTCATGTATTTTGTAAATTTTGTAACATGAATTTTTGTATAACTTGTAAATTTTGTAACTAGAATGGCAATTAAAATTGAATTGAAAAATTGAATAAACGAAAGATCAGTTCTTCTTCCACTGTCGTCATCCAAAGTGATAAACTTTTCTTTGGGAATTTTTTCTATATCCATATATGACTTTTCCACCTCTTTAATATGGGAAAACACACTTGGCCCAGCTGCTATCAGGAATGTTTGCAGTTTCTGTTTGAATATGAGCTACCACAGTTGAACTTAAGGTTGGAGAAACTGCTGACTTAAGCTGAAGCCATATATGTTCAACTGGGTTAAACATGCAGTGATAAGGAGAAAGTCTGAGCACCGTATGTCCCAAGCTATCAGCCAATGAATCATAAAAATATTTCTTTTTTATCGAATAACTGCGTAAAACTTCTAGTAACTGTTTTTTGTGTACTTTTGCTCATAGTACATATCATTATTTAACATATATTCTTGTATAGTGGCTTGGGTGTCATTCGAATATGACGATAATAGTGTTGGGTGGAATATTTGGTATGAGTTTATTTGGAACCAGTCTTCAAATAATTCGGCTGTAGTATCATCATGATAACCGACTGAAGAGTCCTTAATATCCTATGCCGATAAAGACAACGCATTTGGTATAAAACTATTTTCGGTTCCTGCGTGAATTATCGATATGCGTTTTTTTTTATTAGACGGCGCATTAGTTTGGAACATGTCAGATGAGTCTACCCAACTTTTGTTTAGAATATCGTGTGTATATATCGAACCAAGTTTCATCCACATACACTACTGCTCTACCAATTCGTTTATTGCCAAAAAATATTGAAATCTCCATTTCTTAAGCGCACAGATTTCATCAAGATTTTTCTGCTACTAGTGAGTTTTTCAAATTCAAATCCGTATAGTAAAAGAGACTTCCTTGAGTGTCTTTGCAGCACTGTATACCAGTTTCTTTCTTTTTGAACCGTTGCATTTAAATATCTAATGTAGGCACAATTTGCTCTTTATACAAGGCATATATTGTTCTACGAATTATATCTACATCACAGCCATCTAGTTACCTTGAATCGCCAGAGCTTTCCATTTCATTCTTTTTAAAATAGGGTAACTCACCATTTTAACCGACGAACCAAAAAGGAGGAGGTTCTCTATTCGACCCGTATATTTTTTTTTCCATAATATTTTTTTATGTATGATCACGCCTAACTTTTTACTGAGACGTCCGATTCCGATAATTCTTCTTTCAGTGGAAAGGGTGTACTTCGAATTTGGTCCCATTTGAATTCAAAAGATGAAATACACCCCTAAGGGTAGCGAAATGAAGGATATTGATCACTCACCCTCTGAATTCTGGTCCGTTAACCGATTCTATCAGGCATTACTTTGTACTGGGTTCTTCGATTTGGATGATTCTTTTTTTAATAGATAGGGTATACCTTATATTTGGATTTAGGATTCAGGAATTGGCCACCCTCACGGGTAGAAAAATAGGGGATAATTGATTTTTCACTAGTGAACATTGGCATACACATACGTAGTTGACAATGACAGATCGCTACTAACATTATTCTTGTTTCACATCCGTCAAAATCAGTATCTTTTATGAGAGGATGGAATGATATACAAAGTAATGAAATAAACTAACCAGAACAACGAAAATAATTTATATTACAACAAATAGTAAAAGTAGATAATCATATTATTTAACTGGAAAAAGTTGAAGTAAGGTGGGTAAGTAAGTATTTTAGAAGTAATAAAAAAACAAGTAGGTAGTAATTGGTAGATTTTAGCCACAAAAAATTGAAAAATAAAACTTTTAACAAAAAATCAAACCGACAAAATACGGAACTGAAAGTAAAATAAAAACTTTTACAAAAGTTAAACGACAGAAAATCAACTGAAAAGCGAAAAATAAAATAACTCTTCTTAGCCTAAATGATAATTGAGCTCCTAAACTAATGTAAGTAACTGATTTTGAGTCGGCGCCAAACAAACTAGCAATTGAATTAGGTGAAGCGTAAAATGATGGCAGCCAGATGCACGGCTGCGTTTTGTTGACTTCTTTCATAGATAATGATCTTCGATAACTGTTTGTTTGGCGCCGACTCAAAATCAGTTACTAACATTAGTTTAGGAGCTCAAATATCATTTAGATTATTTTATTTTTTGCTTTTCAGTTGATTTTATCGTCGGTTTAATTTTTTGTTGAAAAGTTTTTATAAATAGTGTGGAGTACGGTGTTTTTGTTAAAGAAGCACTTTCATGCACAGCTTGATCCTTGGACATTCCACGTTCCAGAAGGAAAGTATAAACATTTAATATAATTTGTTTCTCATGAGAGTGTAACATTTGTCGACAAGTAGTACTACGACCACCAGTTGGAGTACTAGCTTCAGGATGAGCCCATGGACGCAACATTTTTCACGACACAGAAATCGAAAAGACACTTCAAAATAGACACAACTGACACAACGGAATATTAAATAGGTAATGACTAAATGTTTTTTAACGTTTTTCCTTTTATTTCTAAAATTGGAAAGCGTTCAATTTTCAAAACAGTATTGTTTTCCAAATCTGGTAGGTAATTTAATTTGTAACCGTAAATAAACCATTATCGCTATAATTTCGTTAATAGCCCATTAAGTACTGAAAGTCTGGTGACCAGGTAAGTAAATTTTATTATTTACACACATTTAAACATATCCTTACCAAGAGTTTCAAATCAACCCTATGAGATTTTTTATATCAAATAAATTTAAATACAAAATTGTCAACAAAAGCCACAAATAATGAAGAGCCCACTATCATTAAAATGCCAAACTATTTCATGAGATATATTAATGTGGACCTGGAAATCTCTTAATGGACACACACTTTTATTGCTTATCTATATTTTGAACAATAGGTAATAATGAGAGCGTCGGCTACTATTGATTTACGACCTTCTTAGATTTCTAGTTCTACTATAGCTTATACTTCCGGGGTCGCAAACCACAAACTTAATCACAATGTTTGTTTCTGTGTTTTCGGGTAAAAACAAGATCATTTTTCTTGTCTTCAATATTGTCCATGGATTATACATTCATCAATTCTTCGCGACGGCACTCTCCAGCGATTCCAAAAATGGTAGCCACCTTCATAAAGAGGAAGTCGTTGTCCGGAGCATCAGATAAGAATCAATCGATTTCCTGTTTTTCGAAAACTTTCGATTCCTTGGGTTCGAAACTTTCCTTCAGTATTTTTAGATATGCCGTTAATTTAAAATATTTGTTTATATCGATGTCTTTCTTCAATTTTACCTAAGTTCAATCATTGAGTACTTCGACCACAAGGTTGACGGGCAAAGATTTCTTGATAAATGGTGAAAGTTCACTATAAAAACATCTTCTTTCAATGATAGTGTATTTTTCTCCTTACACCATAACTCAAATGCTGCTACTTATAGAATCGGCAGCCTCCAAGATTTTTGATGGAATGCCACTTGATAAATCTTCTGAATTGTTAATTTTTTATATCAAATTGAAGATTAAATTTCAATATAACTTTAGGGTACCGCAATTCTGCTCTGTTGAAGTTAACAATGGCTACTTATTCACTCGATTCTATGGTGACGAGAGAATGTACTCGTAGAATGAACGTACCATGTATCTTAGATGGATGAACTCATCATTTGCTACTGTCAACCATTTGAAAAAGTTACGCCAAAGTTAAAGAATACAGAAAGTCCATTAATCTTACAGAATTTTCACAATATCTTTGGACCAATATGATTCGAACGATCAAAATAAAATTTGCAGAAACACAGGCATATAACTTTTTGAACTCAGTTATTTGACATTTTGTTTCAATAACACATCAGAGCATTGCAGTATCATTCAAATATCTCCTAATGAGCAGTACAAGTCAATTACAATTGTTTCACCAAAAAAATTAATTATTTAAGAACTTGAGTAACACCGTTTCGTGATCAGTCGAGGAGTCGCACATACAGTGACGTGATATGGAATTCGAAGGATCTCTTCTAAACTTCGTGAAACTGGCCGGTTGAATATGGTCAATAGGGTTGTCATTTACGTGGTGCAATATTTCTCGACTTGTCATTCATTAATAAGGACCGTAAGTCAGTCGTATACTCCAGGTTAGGAATTCCTCTGTTCTCATACATGGTAGAAAATGATTTATTTGCAATTTCAAGGAAAAAAATAATTTCTATAAAACGAGGTGAATATGTGATATGTTTCCATTGCAAAAAATCTGCTGTATTCTTTGCTGTTCGAACAAGCAATTGACAGTCTTTTCTGTTCTCTGTCCAAGAATTGATAAGTGCCGTATCCACCGGAAGAAATATCAGTGTCAATTTTTTCGAGCGAATTTTTGTGCGTAAAATTTTTCGATGCCACCAATCAAATGGATTATATTCCTTCTCTATTTGAGGTCGATTACCTCACTATTAGTGCTCTCGTTTTTCTATCCCGCCATTTCACTTTGTCCTGGTCTCCAAATCCAACATAATTTGACGCCAATGCTACTATCTGGTTTACGATAGAGCCATTTGACCAGAACAACTCCACCGTTTGAAACTGCTTCTTTATAAATCATTTGTCGTTTGTGAGAGGCAGATCAAGTATTCGGTTTAGTCTGACCCATTACGTATATATACTCTTGGTTTACCACCTCGATTAGGCTGTAAGAGGTGAAATACTAATCGCAAAATAATATGTGCCTACGGGGCGCTAAATCTCCTGAAAGATGTAACATAATTGCAGCACCTTGCCCAACTTTTTTTATAATTTAATGTAAAATTGCGGGCAGCGCGCAGAAATTCTATAGTCTGAAGTTAGCCACAGAAGAGGCCGAGACTGTGAGAATACCCAACGGTCAAGCGGGTATCGTCTAGCTATACATAAACGCAAGGTACGCCACATAACACGTGGTTATATATTCAAAGTAGACCGAAAATCAGTTCAGCACACTAGCTTCGCAATAAATGCAAAATAGCTTCTGTCAACACATGTCAACTTCTAATTCCTATCAGGAAACAGAAAATGCAAATGCTCACCACATACAGTGATATCATATTCAGAATTCAAATATACCTATTATTCCTGCTGAATGAACCAAGGGTCTCAAGTGGGGCGATTAAGGTGGGCGTTCAATGTAGTGTATTTTTATTTCAAGTTGAATCAAGAAACGGTTACACTTTGAGGATTCAAATTTAGTAGGTAAACTCAGAAAGGATTAGAGTACCTATCGAAAATGGAGATTTTTTTTGTCGAAAATTAAAGGAAATGAGCCAATACAAGGTTTTCCTTTTTTCCAAACGAAAGACCCATGAAAATAGTTCAACTTCCGATTAAAAGCGAATCTCCAGAAAATATCGTTTGGGCATTAACTTGTTATACGAAATGGGCGGCGAATATCCAAATTGAAACCAATATCGAGAAATAGTTCCTACTTTACCAACATTCTTACTGATTTCTTTGTCGTTTTCGGATAGATAGCGCCATTGTAAATTTCATTCATCCAGTGCCTACTATACTATAATGAAGTAGAAATGTGATTTTGATAACGTCTTTAGAAGTAACAAGATACAGAAAATGAAAGTTTTGGATACGGAGATTATTCATAATCGTATCATGCAGAGTAATTTGGGGAAGGATAAATAAAAATCAACCATCAATGACGGGGTCCGGAAGGTTCAATCTGTATGATATAACGAAGCCTGACTGATAATAGGAACACGAGAAATAATTTTTCCTAAACTTCCTTCTGAGGGTAGTGCCCCTCTTTGCCAGTTAATTCATTCAATATTTCGAAAAATGTTCAATATTTTTTCGCAAAACGCTGATATTTTCACAATGTATCCAACTTGCCTTGCATTTATTTCTGGATTTGTACGTTCGAGTGAAATTTTGTAAATAAATTTTGAGCCATTTCTAGTCGTCCGA
The DNA here is from genome assembly GCA_018342105.1 of Gonioctena quinquepunctata. Taxonomy (NCBI): domain Eukaryota; kingdom Metazoa; phylum Arthropoda; class Insecta; order Coleoptera; family Chrysomelidae; genus Gonioctena; species Gonioctena quinquepunctata. The sequence goes on from JAFIRS010000092.1 coordinate 924,276, forward strand.
ATAACTTAGGCAGGTGTTCACATCACAATCTATCATGAAATTTTTGTTATAGAAAAAACAGAAATGGCAAACGAGTTTCGTGATTATGGGATGCTTGTAATTGGTATGTGGGTGTTCTTTGGGTCGAATATAATGAAGTTTTTGTTAAAATTCATTGATTTGAGATGGCGGCTCCAAGATGGCGAACGAATAATGTTGTCGGAGTTTTTGGGGTGGGAAATTATGATTTTTTCATCAAAATTCATCAATTTGAATGACGAGTTTTATGATTATGGCCCGATTCTATTCGAAATTGTTATGAGGGGGTTTATGGGGTCGAAGATTATAAATTTTTTGTCAGATTTCAATAAGATGACGAATTTTATGAACAACTAGGAAGAATCAACTAAAAATGATAAAAAAAATTAAGAAATTTTATAAATGAAAAAAATAATAATCGTTGTCAAAATCAAAAACATTCAGAATAAACTTCTTTAAAAAGGCAATGTGTATTGCATAAAAATTACTCTCTGTACAATAATGAACTGTAACAAGTCGCTTTCGAAGTATTGGAACGAAATATGGTTTCTTGGGGATTTTGTAGTGGAAATTAGTTTCGACTATAATTACTCATTTGCACGGTTGGAGACTTGGATAAATATTCATTATAATGCATTGTGGCTCCTCTATTGGATTAGTTTTACAAGCCATATTTGTCGCTAATTAATACTTCAGAAGAGCATTCGCAGGAATGTGGTGGTGGCGATCTGGTTAGTGGAAAAGGGCATTTGCCAATATGCAGGCGGTTCGGGTTCGAATCTCGTTATTGTAGTTTGTTGTTGTCATGATCGATTCCCGGAAGGGAAATATTTCATAGTGAAAAATGTATATGAAATATATATATATACAAAACTAGGGATACGGGAAGCAGCAATGAAAAACTCTTAAGGTTTATCCAAGCTTTGGGAAATGTTATTCCATCTCAGAAAACTACAAAGATGAAAAAACCAACAGTAATACATTTTCAAGTGCGGAAAATTATGCTACTTACAACTTTGTTGAACATATTCATCTAACATAGTGATACAAAAAAAACGTAAATCAAGGAATAACACGAAAACATCAGTCGAGTTCGAAACAATCGAAAGAATTAGACATCACCTGAAGAGGACAAATGTAAATTTGCCGAAACGTCGTAAACTTGATCCTTTTGAGGACCAAGAACACAGAACGCGGACGGAAACCCGAGAAACTATCTCAACACATTATACCCGCGAAGATCTACCAAGAAACATATTACACTTTATCGGAGACAATGTTTTTCATCAAACAAAAATTTGAGAAACTCTGAACAAAAAGATCTAAGTTTATATGTCACCTCACCCCCCTTCGACGTTGCAGAGACCAGAGGATAATCCCCAGATGTGTTAGGTTAAATGAGGAGCGTTATTTCAGATGTGAACAAATCCACATTTGTCATGTTTGGTTGGATTCAGGTACCCTTGGATGATTTCTACGATATGCAATGAGTATTTTCATTAAAACTTTATAGATGCCGTTTAGATAAAGCATCTAAATCAGTATTTTTTTTCAATACGCAACAAATCCATATTTATTCAAAATATTATTTCCTAAGGTAAAAAATAAACAAATCCCTGTCTGAAAATTACAGTAATATTTCAAAATGGAGCGAATCCAAGAAGTACTGTCAAGTCGTACAAATTATTCAAAATATCTTGATTTCTCTGAAAATCACCAAAGTGGATTTGTTCTTTTTTGAAATAAAGCTCCTCAAATAACCATCGGAGAATATCCTCAGAAAAACAAGTTTTGCAATTCTACGGGCAAACATCCATCAAACTAGAAGTCAATTGGACCAAACAGACACAAAACTGTCAGGGATACACTTAACCTTGAGCAATACAGAATTCCGAGCTGAAAATGAGTTCAACACCGCACTGAGAAACAAAAGCAGGAGTTCAACCATCTCATCTCAACCCAAAAACCGAACAAAAACACCGCAAGGATAGATGCCTTGTTCAAATCTGTCAGACTACCCCTTGAACGAAGCTGCCACAAATTCTAGATGAGGGCTATCGATAAGAAAATCAGAGAACAACTCATCCCAAGAGAAAAACCATCGAAATGTCCGAAACTATATGGCCTTCCCAGGATACATAAGCCAGGGACACCTTTCAGGCCGATTGTCAGTTCTATAGGATCACCAGTACATCAACTTGTGAGATTTCTTGCTAAAGTTCTGCAACCTCATGCAGAGAAAGTCAAATCATACATGCAAATTTCGGATCACTTGATAGAAATTTTGAAGTCACAAACCATCCAACCAGATAACATCGTAGTAAGCTTCGACGTTACATCATTATCCACACAGGTACCCACTCAAGAAGCTCTGGAAATAATCAGAAACAAGTACAAGCCCAAGGAACACATACTCACTTTGGCGACTCACTGCATCAAAAACATCTATTTCATTCATGATAACCAACGATACAGACAAGAAGAGGGATCACCACTATCACCGCTCATCGCAAACCTTTCCATGGAAGAAGAAGAAACAAAAGAACTCGCAACATCGAGCTTGAAACCAAAACTTTGGCTGAGATATGTTGATGACATACTTGTGATTCGGCCCCATGGACATCAAAAACTATTGACATTCTTCAACCACCTCAATGAAATTCATCAGAGATAAAAACTGGCCTTCCTAGACGTTATGATCATTAGAAGCCCGACGCAAGAAAACTCACACCAATCGATACTTGAACGCAGATTCCCATCACCATCCACAACAAATCCACTCAGTGGCGAATATACTAATAACTCAATCAAGAAGATTGGCAGACTACGACCACAAAAAAAAAAAGAGTTGGACAATATCGAAATGACCCTCCAGATGAATGGCACTCCAAGAGAACTATCAGGGTCAAAAACGAGAGGATCACGAACCACCGATTGGCAAAACATTATTACCATACATAAAGGATCAGTAGAATTCTCCACCGACTCAATATCCCTACAACGTTTACAACAGACCGTACAATAAAATCTACCCTTAGAAATCCCAGGGACCGTATACCACTAGAGTGCCAAGGAGTCTATGAAATACCATGTGGAAATTGTGAAAAATCGTACATAGGCCAAACAGAATAATCAAAATCCGCAAAGCGGAACACAAGATTTCTATACGAAACAAGGAGACCACATCGTCACTATCCCAACATGTATTAAAAATAAACTCTAATGGCACTCGGACATTGGCAAATGATGATAATTTCCACTCAAGAACAACGAGAGAAGCCATCGAAATCGAAAAACGACCATATAATATGAGCAAAAGGAATGACAGTCAAAGACTACCAACCATAGGGCGATCTATTTTGACCACCAACAAATTAATCAACAACAAAACGTCAACGGAGATGGAATATCGACGCTTCCAGCAGATAGTTCACCCAGCGTCATGCATGGCAACCCGGTAACGGCGCGTCCAACAGCGACCTCTTTCGGCCCCATACAAAGCAGAACACGAACGGAGGAGACCGATCGTGACGATCGTACACAATTGAACAACGACGTCTTCCGGCTCAACACGCAACAGGGCACGAACGAAGGAAACCGATTGTGACGATCGTGCGCAATAGACTAACCACCATTACAAATTGAGGAGCCACAACACGAAAACATCAGTCGAGTTCTAAACAATCCAATGAATTAGAGATACCCTGAAGATGGCCAATGTCAATTTGCCGAAACGTCGTGAAATCGGACCTTTTGAGGACCAAGAATACAGAACGCGGACGGAAACCTGAGAAACTATCTTAAAACATATATATATATATATATATATATATATATATATATATATATATATATATATGTTTATATTTATATATATACTTATATATGTAAGTTATATTGGATGCAATGCCGATAAAGCCTGAACATGGAATAACACAAAACCGATATGGGATATATGAAAATCATTGCGTAGATACTTTCCCTCGATATTTTTCTAGTACTTCCCGAAGAAAAATGAAATACTTTATCAAGCGATTAACTCTCTATAGAAATAATTAATCGCAAGAAGGAAGAATGGACGCTAGTATACACTGTAACAGGTATTTCACTCAACGACTTTTAATCTCTGGCGAATCTATCACAGCGGATTTTAATTTTATTAAGCTCAAGCTCTGTGAAGCACAACAAGAGTCAGCGTTGAACATTATAAATAACGAAATCGATAGGCAATATCTCTCTGGAAGGCCTCATTTCACTGCAAACTATGCAACAGAACCAATTAATTTCAGTATACTGATCTTTTGAATGCCTGGTATTTGTATGGAACATTTTCATGAAAATATCGACATTTATTATTAACACCCTCTCATATTGAAATTGAAACAATGGATCCGATACATCTAAACTTCGCAGAGAAGAAATATTGGAAATATATCAAATGCCAAATAATGAATGATTTTCCATCGAATATATCGAAGATAAAAAGGATTGATTTTTCCTTCGAACGTAATCAGTGGAATGCCGATAAACTATGAAATGGAAAAACTTTAACCTGATTCTCACAAATGCATTGCACTTGCCGACATCCGATTGAGCTGAAATTTGGCAGGTATTCATAATTCCGGTGACAATGCATTATGACAGTTTTGTTGGAGAAAAAACAAAATGGCAGCAATGGCGGACGAGATTTGTAATTATGGTTAGATTTGATTCAAAATTGGTATGTGGGAGTTTTCGGTGTCAAAGATTATGATTTTTTGTCAAAATTCATAAATTCAAGATGGTGGCTCAAAGATGGCGGACGAGTTTTATGATTATGGACCGATTCGATTCAAAATTGATATGTGGGAGTTCTTGGGGTTGTAGATTATGAGTTTTTTGTGAAAATTTATAAATTTGGAATAGCGACTCCAAGATGGCAAACACGTTTTGAGATTATGGTACGATTCGATTCAAATTTCGTATATGGGGAGTTTCGGGGACGAATATTGTGAACTTTTTGTCAAAATTCCAAATTTCAAGATGACGGAAAAGTTTTATAGTTATGGTCCGATTCGATTAAAAATTGGTATGTGGAGGTTATGAATTTTTCGACAAAATTTATAAATTTAAGATGACGGCTCCAAAATGGCGAAGGAGTTTTGTGATTATGTTCCGATTCTATTCAAAATTAGAATGTGCGGGATTTTGGAGTCAGAGATTATGATTATTTTGTCAAAATTTGGGAAATTGAAATGGCCCATGGAATTGTTGTTGGAGAAAATAACAAAATCGCGCTTCAAGATGGCGGACGACATTTGAGTTTGAGGTCCGATTCGATTCAAAATTAGTATGTGGGGGTTTTCAGGGTCGAGGATTATGCATTTTTTATCAAATTTCACAAATTCAAGATGAGTTTTGAATCAGGCCCTATTCGATTCAAAATTGGTATGTCGGGGTTCTTGGGGTTAGAGATTATGAATTTAGTCGAAGATTATTGATTTTAGTTGAAATTCATAAATTGAAGATGACAACTGCAAGATCGCGGATGAGTTAATATTTAGATGGTATCCTCATTGAAGGACTCGATGCCCCAGAACTTACAGAAAAAAAGCCTCATAATAACGATGCTTGAACAAAAATGCATAGATTAAGAGGTACTTAAGAACTGAAAAGCACAAAATGAAATAATTAATTTAAAAACTTTTTGAAAATAAGCTTTTATTCAAATGCACTATAAAGTGGAATATAATTGCTTCGTATGTGTGACGTAGGTTAGTTCGTGAGTTATAGATTTAAAAAGCTTCTATTCTTCATGTCTTCTGCCATAGTATCTCGCGGTAGACAAGAATTTCCCAAAGATAGAAATCTATATGCGTGAGGAGTGGGGACCTTGCTGGCCACTGAATGGGTTCGTTCCTTCCTATCCATTTATTCCTGTACCAACTGTTTAAAAATCTTCTCACCCGATTTTCAGTTTGAATACAAAAGCGACAAGTTTTGAATCTATAACTCGCGGAATAACCTAAGTCACACAGTTTGTCTTTAAACATCTTTTTTTATTAATTATTATTGTTATATTTCAGTCACTTTCCGCGTATTTAATGATACATTTTTCAGTAGACTTCTCATGACCTGCTATAGTACTTAATACTCAACAAAAATCAACTGGGGAAAAGAATTCTTCGTCACAGAGGAGTTGAAACGTATGGAACATAACATGAATGAACGTAACAAAATGAGTACCTATATTTTATTCAGATCGATATTCATATACTATTTGTGATGGTAAGTGGTTGTTTTTTTTTGTTGAGTGAAACCGTAATCGCCCCTTCCCAGATCTATTGTGGCTTGATCCTAATTTAATTAGTTCACCTTCTAGCCCCGCACTTGAAAGCTTTTTTATTTCTCTTGATCTTATTTTTTGTTACAACATTTCATCATTTTCATACGTTTTGTTCAAATTTCGTCATTCGAATTGGATCCAGTTCCATGTATGCAATTTGGTTGAAATTTAGCAACTATATTTGGTTTTCGTGACAAAGAACCATTTAGGGTAGTATACAACAATTAAAAAATAGCGGCTCCCAAATAATGTTCGTGTGATTTATAGTCAGAATGGATCCCTAATTGGTATATGATAGTTTTTGAGTTGGGAGATCATTGATTCTGGGTTATAATTCAACAATTCAAGTTGGCGACTCCAAGATGGTGAATGATTTTGTGTTTAATATCAAAATGCATGTATTTGACATGAAGGCTTCTGGCGATCGGGAGTTATGGATTTCCTCCACATGAACTGTCGAGAACACGTCCTTCCTTCCATTCCCAGAATATTCGAAGGCTAATGCTGGAATATACCCAGTTTGCACAGGATTTTTTTAAAACTTTCATATATCTTTTTTTATTTTCCGATAATAGGTTTCCATATTTCTGACTATTTTTTTTTCCATATATAAGCTCAATCAAATAATTGTCTTCTCTGAATTCCTGTAAAATGCATTATGGAATAAAATTATAATCAGCAACCAATCAGGAGAATAGGTTACGAGTGATATTCATACTAGGTTTGAAATTTGGATGAAAGATGATTATGAAGGTGCACTCAAGGAAAAATCTTTTTCTTGCATTCGATGCCAAAATGGAAAAAACTATATTTTCATCAATAAAATAGGGCTTCAATCGGAACAAAAAAATCAACATTCTCATTGAAGATTCTAACAATAAATAGATTGTCAATTTCATAAAAAACTCAAAAAAAAAAAAAAATGGATGCAATGATATTAGTAGACTTTTCTGCAACCGTAGCTGATGTAGGAAAACGCACATTGGCTGTTCCAACAAAAATATTTCTTTTGAAAATTCGATGAATATCACATATTAGATAAAGATTGGTTTGTTCTGTTCCAAATGGCTCCAAACAGGTGACCTATTCTGAGTAATCATATTATGGAAAATGTATGACCATTTTTCTGTAGCCAACCAAGTGTTTAACAAATGCAATTTCGTCCTAGAACTGAAGAGATAGAGAGAAAGCAACACGAAATTTCAAGAAAATATACGGGGTGTTTCAAAATTCATTACCAAAATTTCAAGGGCGTATTTTTCAGGTCAAAATAAGACTTTCTTTCACCTAAACACGTGCCCGCAAACGCTCCGTTACCGATCTACAGAGCGTTAAAGTTTCGAAATCTTTTGATTTTTTTCTTCATAGCTCTTTCAGTTTTTGCGATATTAAGATAAAATCTGAAACATAGGTCACGTTCCAGGGTTCACATCTTCCAGTATGCCTAGTGATTGTGAGAATCTACAGGAAAATGTTTTTCCAGGGGTCAAGCTATTTTTCGCCACATAAACTTTTTGTTGTGCGCCGCTGGTCGATTCTAACATATGAAATGAATTCTTTGTTTCGTTTATAAATTTTTTGTTTTGTGTAATTTTCACGCATCTGCGACCGTTATCGAGAAAAAAAGTGAATACATTTTTTATAATTTGCTAGAGTTGATCAAATTTTTCAACAAAACAGTGGAAAAGACTCAGTGGGCTTTGACTGCTATTTTCAATTTGACGTTCAGGTTCGTTTGGAATGTGACATTATTTGAAAGATAGAGGATGTCTCATCGCGTATTAGTTTAACATTCAAATGGAAAATGAACCATATTCATCTGAACATCTGGCTGACATCAATTTTGTTAATGGTCTGGCTAATGGTAACGAACTTGAAGCACAGAGGTTGTTAACGCTAACATTACCTAGTCGCCGGCTTCCCAACTATAGAACTTTTATAAATTCCCTTCAGCACCCTCGGGAATACGGCAGACTTCTGACTCCAATGCTAAATGCTGTCAGTAAGAGATGAAGATATTTTAAATGTTATCGACAAAAATCTTGGTATGAGTACCCGACAAATAGCACGGGATTCGGATGTTTCCCATTCAACTGTCTGGAGGGTTTTACATGACAATATGCTATAGCCATATCATATCCAGCGCGTCCAAGGTGTGCTTCCACGAGATTTTCCACGGCGCTTGCAGTTCTCCCGATGGATACTGCGCAACTATACTAGGGATCCTGCATTTTTATCTCGTATCCTTTTTACCAAAAAAGCTCACTTCAGACGTGACGGAGTAGTGAATTACCACAACGTTCATATTTGGGCACTAGAAAATCCTCACATGATCAGACAATCTCGACAACAGGAACAGTTCAGCGTTAACATATGGGCAAGAATAGTGGGGAATACTTTCATTGATTCCTCCATTTTACCGCCAATTTTGAATGGTGCCACATATTTAAACTCCCTACAAAACGAATCTCCTGCATTAGTGGAGGACTTGCCTTTACAAGTTCGTCAACAAATGTGGTATATGCACGATGGAGCTTCCTCTCATTTGCAAGTCATCGTCCGCGATTATTTAGATACAGTATTTCCCAATTGGTACATTGGCAGGGCAGGTCCAATTGCTTGGCCCACACGGTCCCCAGATTGCAACCCGCTGGACTTTTTTTTATGGGGACATGTGAAGGGCCCAGTTTATGGTGCAGAATCAGTGCCTCCGATCGAAGTTCTTACTGAACAAATTCCACACCGTAAGAAACACTCCCGGAATATGAATGAGAATGAGAAGATGAGTGGAAGGTTGTATCGCAGAAGGAGGAGGGCATTTTCAGAACCTTTCATAAAAAGTAAAGGTTTGTTAGATTTCTTATTTTTGAGGTGATGTATAAGGAAACTTGTAATTTAGATTACAAACCAAATAATTAGCGTTTGTTGTTTTCATTATGATGATAGGTTTCCCCTTTTGTTAAAAATTTCAATCAAATGTAGCGAATTACAAAAAATTATTTAACTTTTTTTCTCGATAACGGTCGCAGATGCGTATAAATTACAGAAGCCAAAAAAAACAAATAAATCATTGCATATGTTGGAATTCACCAGCGGCGCACTACAAAAAAGTTAATGGGGCGAAAAAGGGCTTGACCGCTGGAAAAATATCTCCCTGTAGATTCTCACAATCACTTGGCATACTGGATGGTGTAAACCCCAAAACCTAAACTATTTTTCAAATTCGATCTTGATATCGCGAAAACTGAGGAAGCTATGGAAAACAAAATTTTTTTTTTATTTCAACGCTCTGTGGATTGGTAGCGAAGTGTTTGCGAACACATGTTTATGCAAAGAAGGCCTATTTTGATCCGAAAAATACGCCTCCTGAAATCTTGATACTGAATTTTGAAACACCCTGTATATTGAGACTATTCGGGAATTTATGTTAATGGAATATGATTGTTCCGAAGGATTTTCTGCATCGACAAATATAGTACATTAGAATTGTATTTAATTAATCAAGATAGTTGAGAACAGCGGTAATTGCACGGTTTTCCTGGGTTTTCTGGCAATAATGCATTTTCAGATGAATGGGAATATTTCTCATATATATAAACAAAATTTATAAGTCAGTGTCTCTCAGTCTTATAGGACCTCAGTTCACACCCTGTGCCCCGGGGCAATAGTGAAGGAAATCGACCGATGAGAGCGCACCGTTTTCTTTGAATGACGACAAAAAGAAATTATCAGTAATATGTGAATGCTATGTTTATATTCTACTTGTTTGTTTCATAATATTCAGGACTCTTTAGTGGAGTGGTGGATAATATTAGACAGTATTCACACGGCATATCGTGAAAATAACACAACAGTCATATAGCGGTAATATATTTTTTTTTCAACATTTCAGTTCATCTCCGACAGGTGTCGTATCACGAAGAATAATTCTTCCATAACCCTCGTCAATGGACCCTGCCATTAACTTTTGAGAATAGTCGTTTATACTTCTAGGCATAAAATAGCCACTGTAAGAGGGATTCAAGTGGTTTCAGAGCAGATACTTCAGTTCGTTCTGAGTTTACTTGATGAATACCTCTCGACTTTTTTCAGTGATCTCATCTAGATTTCAACTGAATAATTTTCGTATAAGAGAGAAACCTCTTGAGGTCCTTGTGATTTTGAATATTGTTCAGTCACGTTAGTTCAGTACTTCAATTCGAAGAGTTGACCCTCTTTGTTCTCATATGAAGAATTATAATATCTTCAACTTTACTTAACAAGAAGAAATGTATCTTTTCGTAACTTTTTCGACGCTGTCACCAGTTGTAACGTGTACCAGGTCTCTTGGCCGTTCTCCGTTGTATTAAATTGAAAAAATATATAGGCACGTTCTTGATGTTTTCTGGAATAAACATTGTCTATCTCAATCTGAACGGAATTGAAACCAATTCGTAACACCGATTAATTGATATAATGAAATTTTCCATACTTACTTATATTATCACAACTCCTCTTGTAAAGTATACTCACACTCTCTTTTCCGTTAAATGAATGTTTCTTACATATATGTGAACAAATTATGAGGGCAGCTGCTGTCAGCAGGGTATATGGAGAAAAAAATAGATTTTTCAACACATAATACCAATTTTGAAAGAGTGTAAGGCTAGACTAGAATGTAAGGCACTGTTATATTGGTCACCATTTGTCCTCAGGTCATAGATTCGGCCTTTAGCTTCTTCTTTTTTGAATAACTTTTTCTATCACTATCTGGAATGGCTTTTTTTCCAATGAAATATTTTTCCTTTTTCCCCCTTCTCTTCCCAATTGAACCACCCCTTGAAGAACTTAGACAATGAACATATGGAGTTTTCCCCCATCAAGGCTCTTTTCTGGGCCTAGTATGACTTATCCCTCAACTCTTCGATAAAGTTAACACATATATTGAAATTCAAAAATGAAATATGATACGAAAAAGTTAACAAAATTATACAATAAAGTTAAAGAATTGTATCCAAAAAGATACAAGATGATACAAATGATACAAAATTCCCTCTGAACAAAAGTCAAATCGAAATGTGATATAAAACAATAAAAGTCAAACCAAATCCGAATAGATATCATTTCAAAAATATATGCTATTACTGTAGTCGACTGATATCTGTCCCGATGAACCGGGTCATGTCCCATTTCATTCATTTGTTCATGTTAACTTGTATCTTACTTGAAGGTTGATATCGAAATATCTATGAGATGGATTCAAGCGAGTGTGAACGGGGAGCACTAACAGATACAATTTTATACTGCGCTGCACGCCGCCAATGCGTACATCGAATCAACCGATTGCGATTGTCACAGAACATATGAGTTCTTGGCAGTTGGCACAGAATACCGAATTCAAATCAGCCTCAACCATATATTATTAACTACGCATATTGATAACTGGCCATAAGAGCAATGAATGAGGATGGAGTCGGTTTATATATGTCTTCCCTTGTCATATTGGCAGCATGTGTTAGTAAATATTATCTCTAAATAATTGTACATTAATTTTTTTCCTTTTTTTTTGAATGGTTGAAATCTGACGGTTATATATATTTATATATATATATATATATATAAATATATATATATATATATATATATATATATATATATATATATATATATATATATATTATATATATATATATATATATATATATATATATATATATATATATATATATATATTTCCCATGTACCTACTTATGAAGAGGGTGAAAATGCATGAAAGATAAACAAACCATTCCCGATAACTTCGACGCAGGTCACACTCCCACAATAACCTTCGTACGATGCGAACGCAAAACTCAAATGAAATAATTTGTAAGTGAATACTCATAAATGTTACAAATATTTATATTGAGTTGATAACGTGTTATATTTCGAACCATATGTTTTTCAAGAATTATTTTAGTGCATACATTTCAATATTGTGTTAAGTTAAAATTCAAACTCCAATTTTTAATTTTTTAAATGACAAAATAACATACACAACTTGGTGGCGAGTTCATTGAGTAAAGCAGATCATGAGCATTTTATTTACAGGAATGAAATACCATGTATTTTCCATGTTTCAGATTGAACAGTAAATACAAAAGCATATCCAGTGCGGCATCATTTCAATGGATGACATCAATTAAAGGTAGCAAGTGTTTTTACTGTTGTTAAAAAAGTAATTGCTTCGTGTTTATTCAGTGATATATGGGGCCATTGTTCAAGTATAATTTTTTTATGCAAATATAACACCGGGCAAATCATCAAGGTTATATTTATATTAGATTACAAGTATTGATTTTATGATGCATTTCAATCTTGGAATATTGATCAGCAGCGATTACTTCCAATGTTCAAGAAAATACCAGAACTTGTCATTGAAATTCATAAGAAAATGTTTTAATGAGTTTTCCAAAAATATATTTTGAATAAAAACAGACCCCATAGATGGGAAAATTTTTACAAATTTGACTATAAAGTAATACTACACCTACGATTTCAGTTCAATCATGATGAAACAAAAAATGTGAGAGAGAAACAAGACTAGCACATGTCATTCCTTAATTTTCGCGCATGCGCATCAATTCAACGTTGCCGATTATGTTATGCCCCGAGAATATTCATATAAAAACACAACGAATTCATTAGGAAAGAACACCCACACGAACCCGGTGATTTAGAGAAAGGGAAAAGTATTTGCGACCAGACTACCAAAACGACCGTCCACCACCGAGAGTAGCACTCCGGCGCGTCAGGTGAGAAACAACTCAATACAAAACACGTAAGATCAACACACCCACATCACACCATACACTTACACACCCATCAGGAACATCACCACCATGCACACACAGCACAAGTCAGGTAAACATACAACGATCAGATAACAAGGGGTTTGAAGCACTCAGAGGCTGACTTCATACCACAGGAGGTACGATTTCGATTTCGCAAACGTGCCATTTGCGAGTTGATGACCGCTCCAAGGAGGAGCGGGAGGATGGAAGTGGACAGTAAATCTCGTTCACACAAAACATGAAGGGGATTTACTATCCATGGGCGCTCAACCTCAAGGGGGCATGGTGTAGGAAAGAAATGGCCCACCCAATTTAACAGTTATTTTAACGAATAATATTTTCTTAGAAGGTTGAAAAAATGCATCTGAACTAATTTCCTCTATATGGAGCTTGAAATCACATCATAAAGTGATTAAAAGGCCATCCAAGATATAGGGTTGAACACAACAAAAATTATATTCAGGAAGTAAAACTGTCAGCACTTACGGAACGTGCTTGCGTATGAAAGTGATTTTTTCAAATAATACAGACATAAAAACCTCAAATTCATGACACTATAAAAATCAAAAATATGTGGACGACTTCCGCTGAAAGAGTCATTAATTATTATTCCGCGAACAAAAAAAATCTAAAAATTGAGCCTAGCTGAGTGAAAATAACGATCTCTATGTGTTTTAACCCTATATATACAGCTAATAACATATTAAAGGACGTAATAAATTGGGGTTTTCAATCTTCCTTAGAGTCTAACAGTATAAGTTGAAGATATAAAATCTTTCATCACTACCCGCTAATAGCCACGCATTAAAGACAAAAAACTGTCATCCACCCTTCTCGGTGGGAGACTGAATTAGAGCATTAAGCGTCATCACCAGCGGCCTATAAAACAGATTGAGAAATAAAAATCATTCTCATTTCCCGCATCGAAGCTCAATCACCTACGTAAGTCTGTCAATTGAGTATGTAGTTAGATTGAAATTATCTGAACAAGACAAATGTTTTATCTAGAAGCAAGTGCTTGTTAGAGAACAGTCGGTATTCAATTACTAAAAGTAATAACGTAATAATAACTAAGAAGACCAGACAAAGAAATTGATAATCAATAATCAGAAATTTAGAATCCGATTGATAATGTGTGGGTGAACCAGCAACTGTAAGAGAGAAAAAAATGGTAAGCTGTATTTTGTGTTCATATGGCCTATCAGATCTCCTTAATCTATCATCAAATTGAATGACATTATTCAATTTCCTACGAAATCTCTATCCAAAGTGAACGTCTTTTATATCAAATTTTAATTTACTTATTTGAGTATGGCAATTCGTTATTTTTTCCAAAACATAAGTTAAATTAGCGTGGACTCTTGAACTATTCTATGAATCGTCAGTTATCTGTATCATAAATAGAAACTAGGCTTCTATCACAGCGGAATACATTTCGCAATATTTTGAGTTATTGTTGTAATGCGAATCTATACTAGAAAATATTTCATCATTATATTATTGAACTAACTTGATTTTATATCTAGTATGTGTAAAGAATTACCAAGTTTCATGAATCATTCATCCAGTTTCTTGAATGATACTTGCTCATTGAACCAATATTATATTTTTTTCAGTGTTTCATTTTCTCAATTAATAGAGTTCCAGATATTTTGTTCCAGAGTTTGTATAAAGCATTTGACTTTCATAAATTTTAAATTTTTTGATTTGGAATGATACTTGTTCACTCACCATAGTTTTCTTGGTTGTTAAGATTGTCAAATCGATAAAATATTTGATATTAAATAGAGTGTGATTGGAAAAAGATGAATTTATTTTGTAACTGGTTTGAACAGATCATTTTATATGGAAAAATTGTAGTTAATCTTAAAGTCATTTTGAAATTGTTAGATTCTTGAAATTTCAGTCCCTTCATACAGTGGCTTTAGAAAATTGATACAATTATGTCAGTTGTGAAACAATTATCATACAGATTTGATTATATTTTTGGAACATGTATTCAGTACTTTAAAAGTACCTATGTTGTATGGATTAGAACGTCGTACCATACAGTTTATATTTGTTGTAACGAAGTCCTTAAGTATTTTTACTTTGTTTGTTTTTATGAGTGCTTTAATTATTTGTATAGTATCCTTAACTAGATTGGCGAGGTACATAATTTGGACGATTCTATCTCCCTAAAAATGTATAACATCTATATAATGAGAGGACGATATTTTTCTGCCAATCGATAAAAATTGCCAGTGAGTTTTCATAAATTACTCACCCCCAGTATAGCCCTTCATAAACTTGGTTACAACATATCAACCAAAGTAAAATGTAGTATGCAGGGCCTGTTCGTGTTAATTAGAAAGAGTCCCATTTGTTTTGGCTTCACATTTGCTGTCTTTATTATCAATATTGGTACTCAATACATATATGACTCCAACGCATTGACTAGTATGTTCACGAAAGTTGAGACATCTGGGAGGACTACTGCAGTGAGGGGAAAGTGAACCATGTTATAGAATACAAGTTTACTATTGCACGTTGCAGTGTTTTTTACCGCTAAATGATGAACAATAATGCATGTTACTTTTGTAAAATAATTGAGGAAATGAACTTTTTTGCACTTTTCAATGTTTAATACTTCTTTGCATTATTCAAAGTCATGTTTTTCATCGCTTTCAAAAAACTGCCATCGGTGACTTGCAATGCACCAAGTGATATATAAAAACGGTAACAGCGTGTGTATTATAATGTTATTAAACAAACATTATCCACCTCCCAGACTCCCGAAAGGATATCTATAAGTTATCCTTCAACACTGGTAGTATACACAATTTAGTAACGGATCTAGTGTAGTATGTTTCCGTGGACCTAATTTTTCCAGCCTGACTATTCCATCTTTTCCGAGATAAACATTTTCGACGTGTCCTAGGAGACTTCTCATCAACCAAAATAACTATATCACCAACTCGTAGGGGTTCAGTCACATCATGCCATTTCGAACGTTGAATCAGGATAGGTCTATATTCTCGGATCCATGGCTATCAGTATGGATCAACTAGGGCTTGTGCGATTATCCACTATCTTGCTGAAAACACTATGATCCTCCTCATACCTTTGAACTCCTCCAGATCGTTATAGAAGGACATTATTTGGAGTTATTACTTCTGATTCTGTGGGGTCAACTGAAGTATGAGGTAATGGCCTAGAATTAACTATGTATTCTGCTTCAGTCAGCAAGTGAGTGAAATTTCTTCTTTAGGACTCCTAAATTATGGGCTTACTTTGAAAGAAGTTTTGATAGAATGTATCATTCGTTACCAAATGCCTTTCATATTTGGAGCTACAGGTGGAATAATGGTTCTTCGTAATTCTCGTTCAGCTTCCATAAAGTTTGATCCATTATCTGTGAAAACCTTTTTGGGGGTTGTCCTCTTTGGCAAATAAAACTTCTTATGGCTGAAATGGTAGAGCTAGTAGTCAAAGATGAAGCCATTTCAAGGTGTACGGCCCTTATCGTCGAACATGTGAGGAGGACACCATATCTTATCTTCTGCGTCCTATTGAAACGAGCATGGGCCCAAAGAAACCGATACCAATTTAGGTGAAAGGGCAAACATTTGACTCAAGCCTTCCTGGAGTTACAATACCTATTTCTGGTGCAATAGGTTTACATTTTTCCATCATGCAGAACATACAAATCTTGATACACCTTTTAACGGCTGGACAAACTCGTATAATCCAAAATATTGTTCTCAAATTATTTATCACGGTCTCAATTCCGAAGTTAACAGCATCTCTATAGTGACGGTCATTGAGAAGTGCCGTAAACTGGTTCTTCGGCTCAAAATTATCAGATTCCTGTTGATGGAATTCATGTCCAGTTCTTCAGAATGAGAAAATCTTTTCCCTGAACGTAAAATTCCATTATTATATAAAAATGCTGAGAGCTTGGAACTATTACACGTTTTTGGAATATTTCTTTTGTTCTTGAGTGAATTCATTTCCTTCCTGAAAGAATCATACTGACTTTTTTAATCCATAGATTTTCAGCTTCTTTTACTGTTATAGCATCAAGACACAGGTTTACAGGACATTGATATTCCTGAATTCTGACGAAATCTTTGGAATGCAAGATCCAAGCAATGGCTCCAACCAACTTTCTCCAATTGAAAAATCTCCTATTTCTGGCAGTTCAAATAAGTTCATGAGTTTGATTACAGCTGAAACAGTTTCAATCTTATTTTCATTCGGGTGAAGAGGTTCAGCAAGTCAATGGTTCCTTGAAGGCTTAAAAAATTTCGATTCGTTTAGCCAGCCACCATCAAGTTTCAAATGATATTCTCACCTCAGTTGCTTGATCTGCAACAGTTAGGTCCGAAGGAATCCAGGAGACCAGTGGTTTCCAAAATATGGTTGAAATTATTTTTTTTTAGATTTTTTCAAATACTGTTATTTGTTATGAAATACACCTATCGTTCACGGGAGGGCAACAAGTTCGCACCCTGTATATATATATATATATACATATATATATGTATATATTTATATTTATATATATATATATATATATATTCGAAAGCGCCCTCTTCTAATTTTAGCAACGTCAAATAAACCAACATGGGAAAAAGTTATTCAAAAGTCGAAAATTATTATATCTCGTAAAATTGTTGACTTGTTGGCATTGTTATGGTTCTATACTATCCCTTTGATATCACCCACAAGTCAGATTTTTGTCGTGGCCATTATAGACGGAGAGGCAGAGCCAAAAACAGTCTCTGAATTTATTAGGCCTGGTTTTTTCTCAGGTGATTATAATCATAATTTACAATAAAATGCTGCGGTCAGTCAAGCGGATATTAGAACAGGTGTCTCAGGTGCGCGGTCAAACATGTCGTGACCACCGACATAATAAAATCAATTTCTTAAGGCTGAAACTTCATGAACTTTTGTTTTTTTATATGTGAATCAAAATTATGATAGTCAGTCAACGTCCTATGGGACACAGCTGGTCCGTCAGCTGTAATGTACGTAGCGACGTTTATAAGGGTGCAATTCGTTTAAAGTACGACATTTATTTTAATAAAATTAAACTTTGATAAATGCTACGAATACGCTGTTTTAGATGGCAAAATACATAAAAATATTAATGACTATTCCACGCACCTTGGAATTTTCACAAAATCTGACCAATCAAAAACCAAAGACAGCTTGTATTATCGCGAAAACACCAGCTGTCTTTCAATTTCGATTGGTTTATCAGCATCGTGCTTCCAACGACGTAACCATGGATACGGATCGCAATGCAAGGTTTGACGGTTTGACCAAAAATAATTGTAGCAGCAAACGTCAAATTGAGTCGCTTCGATGCTACTTCAAACGAAGTAATAAACCAAAATATTGAAGAAAATATACCCAGTAACACAAAAAAATCAAAATCTTATATATGGAGAAAATTTATGACGTTCTGTGCGGAACGCAACTACAAATTAAATGCAGAAAATAGCAACGAAATTAGCATTCATTCTGAGAGAATGGGCATTCAATATGCGGAAAATTGATGGTAGTCTTTACAAGGAGAGTGTTATTAAAACCATATGGAACACTACTGCAAAATTAGTACAAGGAAAATATGTTTGTGAGTATCAGAGACGTATTGATCCCTTCGAAGATAAAATGTTCGAGGAGGCGAGGGCGGCTCGAGATAGTAAGAGAAAATTGTTGCAAGCTGTACCCGAAAAAAATAAAATGAGTTCTGTCGCTATGACTTCGGACGTATATAGAAATATGTGCTTACAATGGGACGAAGACACGCCAGAGGGACTCCAAAATATATTTTTTTACATAGATTCAGTGGAACTAACTTGGAGAGGTAACGAAGCAATCCTTTCCATTTTTTTAAGGATGAGACTGACAAAAAAGGCTGTTTAACAAACAGAATTGCATATAACCCGATATTCTCCAAAACCCGTCAAGGTGGTGATAAAAACTGGGCAGATACTAAATGGCCTACTCAAAATTTAAAAAATCCTGGAATGTGTCCTGTGAGATTATACCGGAAACTCATATCGAAAAGGGGAATTATTACCAATGACAGACTTTTTCTGACAGTGAATGGCAAGTGGAATGAATATAATAATAATAATAATTGGTACAAGAATTGCCCTATTGGTATTAATACAATATAAAAATGGACAAAAGTATCTGCAGAAAAGATAGGATTAGACACTTAAAAACTAACAATAACGAATCACTCTAATCATGCCACTGCAGTTAGTCAGTTACTACAAACCGGCGTTAGTGAACAACAAGCTATGAAAATTACTGGACATGGAAGTTCGAACTCGATGGAAACGTATTTTCATCACTTAATGCTGAACATCATCAGAATATAGTGAATACTTTTAGGAGTACTCCAAGTACATCAAGTAATAATACCAATAATACATTGTATCCATCTAATAAAGGTCATACTATTCAAATTTTTTACAATTGCACCATTTATAATAATTATAGTCGAGAATAATGTATTATGTTTGTGTACATAAAAAAATATTTATTGTTATAGGTTACAAATGACAATTAAAACAAATTCTTTATAGTTAAAATATATATTTAATGATTATAATTGAATTTAAATTATTTATTATTATTGAATTTCTTCCTCTCATTCGGCAGAATTTAAATTTTTTGACCTTTCACTCTGTTCGTGAAATAGTCTTATGAAATACCACTCGTGATTTAACTTATCTTATAAGTCTGTCTTTTATTTCTAAACTCAACTGAGTTGCTTAGAGAAAACCGCACTCGTCCTGAGGACTCGTGGTGTTTTCAAGCAACTCAGTTTCGTTTAGAAATAAATCGATAGACTCATCGCGAAAATTCAGTCACTAGTGGTATTACTACTGAAAATTTAACCTGCGAAGCACATGAAGAGGCTTATACGAAAATAATTTTCCATGTTTGTAAAATCGTACAAGATTTAAACATTTTAATTAGGTGCTCGGACACAGACCTTCTCGTTATTATGCTAGGAAACATGGAAAATTTGTCAAGTTCGTCGACAATTTGGATAGAAGTTGGGACTGGAAATCATCAAAGGATGATCAATGTCAGTAAAATGCATGAAAAATTGGGAAATTCTGTTTGCAATGCTCTTACAGGACTGCACGCTTTGACTGGATGCGATTTTAACCCGGCTTCTTACAAGAAAGGTAAGAAAAGCCTCTGCAGATAATGATGCAAAGCGAAGATTTTCAAAAACCTTCCGCTGACCTCGGACTTGCAGATGAAAGCAACCAAAATAATATATTCAATAAGGTTCAAGAACTTGTTTGCAATTTATGGGGGTTGAAAAAAATGGAATCAATCGACGAGGCAAGATTCGTTTTAATTTCGAAAAAGTATAAATGCTTTAGTACTGCAAACGATTCTTTTCAAAATTAAAGTAGAGAATGTAGATGGGTCGAGTATGCCACCATGCCAATCAGAATTGATGCAGCAGTTCTTAAGAGCGAGCTTCATTGCAAATATTTGGCGTAATGCTCACCGTCAAATTCCAACGGAGCTATCTCCTACTGACTAAGGCTAGAAATTATGAAGTTTGATTGGTTCAAAGGCGATCAATTACCAGAACTTGTACAGGATGTTATTATTTAACCTTTAGAAGAAAATATAGGTATACAAATAATTTTAACAATCACAAAAATAATTTGTTTTAATGAATTTATTCATTTTTTAGATTGTCAGTCTGAAACATCTGAGCTTGACTTGTCAGATCACGATAGTAAGAATAATGAGATCGAAGAATGTAAATTAAACGTGGTCATGATGAAGTTTACTGAACGCGTATAACTAACTGGTTACAACATAAAAGTTTCAGGTTAAAAGTTTAAATCTTAGTTTTGTATCCAATGAATTCATTTATTCATAGTCTCATTATGACAACTGAGAACTTTTCTAGAAATGTATTACTTGTTGGATATCCCAGACAAAATTACACTGGTTTTTTTTTAAGTTTGATGAGTATACAATGAAGGATGAACGTGCCTTTGAAAAATTGCATTTTTCATATGTATTTTCGGAATCCAATCAAATCATACCTATAGATTTTTTAGAGTTTCAGTTATATTTCCTCGATGCAAATGCTTACAGAATTCCACAGCTATGTTTCCTAGCTCAAACATGTTTTTATAACACCACCGGTGGAATAGAATCGTATAGATTGGGATTTGGTCATTATCAGCTCAGAGCAAAATATTTACTTAGTTTCTCAATTTCATCGATTGTGATTGTGATATCAAGTGCTGAATATTTTATAATACTTAATTCTATAAATCATCCTTAGAGACTGAACTGTTAATTACACTGGTGATTAGCGGCGTTTCCACAACTCGACCTAAATCTCTGACAATTCTCACGAGTTGAGTTTTCCAAAGGTAATAGTTACTTAAGCGAAAACTCCATGAATTCTCACGATAAAATCACATAATAGGAATAACATTTACGAATCGCAATAACAACTCCATAAAAGTTCTAGAAATAATTCCAATGATTTTTTTTTTAATATTCTTCGAATGACTACTGCTTTGAGTTTTTGTCTCCTTCCACAACTATATTTACAGTGCTTCCTCAAAAGTCCACTCCCCCCTCTTATTTTTTGAACGATTATACATAAACAAGTGAAATTTGGAAACTGAATATTAAAGGTTTTAAACTTCCCTACTAGTGATGATAGATGACGAAATCGTCAAAGATGACATCACAAGGCCATTGTGACCAATAATTTTGAATGGAACCCTAAGGCAAGCGACACCTCTTTTAAAAGGAATCGAAAAAACCTATTCAATGATACTAATTTAGTTTGTGTTTATGGCAGTTTTGGCAACTCGCTTTTAAAAAACGCAAAGCTCTGATGAATTGAATCAGTTAATACTAAAATTCCAAATTCAAGCTCCTCCTCTGGATAGTTGTCAAAAAAGCTGACGTTGTTGTTAGTCTCCCTAAGTCGACGTCTTTATAATTGTCCAAGTTTTTGTACATTTAATAATTTGTGTATTTTTGATCGAACGTTTAACTGTTTTAGCAGCTTTTGGTACTTTTAATATTTTTGTACATTTTAATAATATGTTAAACTGTTGTGAGCGGAACGTTTAAGTGCTTCAAGAAGCGAAATGGTACGTGCTTTAGGTGATAAAGTAGCAGAGTTCCTAATTCTTGGTGAAACTGAATGAAATATTCATTAAGCAGAACGCATTTTTAATGAGAGGTTGCCTGATGGCCCCGTTTCGAGGACGTATTTGAGGGAGCTTCTTCGTAAGTTTGAAACAACGGGTAGTATTAATGATGCGAAACGATCTGGCAGACCACAAATTTCTGATGAGGAAAAAGTGATATACGGGCAGAAGTAATAGTTAATCCTACTTCTTCAATAACTCACGTTGCATTCACCTGTGAAGTCAGTTGAAGTACAGTACACAGGATGTTGAAAAAAAAAAAAAATTTCATCCATACAAATTGAAAATGGTTCATCAACTCTCAGACGACGACCCAGACCGAAGACTAGAATTTTGTGAAAATATGGAAACTAAAATTAACTAACAGCCAGACTATGTCAAAACAATTTGTTTTAGTGACGGAAGTACTTTCTATCTAAATGGAAATGTAAATACACAGAATGTGAGGTATTGGAGTGAAGCAAATCCTCACCTGTCTTCGTGAAACACATACCCAATTTCCCCAGAAAGTGAATGTTTGGCAGGTATCCTGGGAAATGACATCGTTGGGCCTCTTTTTCAAAATATCAATTTAACTGCTGAGGTTTATCTGGAGTTGTTGCAAAATGCAATAGAACCTTGAAATTTTGGAAGATAATCCAGATGAATTCGGCAATCTGGAAATAACATTCCAACAGGATGGTGATCCTCCACACTATTACGGTGCAGTAAGACGGTATTTGGATGAGGAGTATCGTGGTAGATGGATTGGACGACGAGGTTCAACGGAATGGCCAGTTCGATCACCGGACCTCACATCTTTGGATTTTTTTCTGTAGGGGTACCTTAAATCGGAGGTTTACGCCACTGAACCTGACAATATTGACGTTTTAAAACGACGTATTGTTGCAGAATGTGAGGCTGTTTCCGCAGACACATTTGCAAAAGTATGAGAAGAGTTTGAAAATAGGATATTTCACTGTCAAGAAGTAAACGAAGGTCACTTCGAGCAATGCCCTCAAGTAGATACTGATTCCTAAATCTGTAATGAATATCATACTGAATGGAATTTAAATTTTAATGTTTACTAATGAGCCATTAAAACTGCCATAAACACAAAAAAAATTAGTATCATTGAATAGGTTTTTTCGAAACCTTTTAAAATATGTGTCGCTTGCCGTAGGCTTCCATTCAAAATTATTGGTCACAATGGCCTTGTCACGTCACCTTTGACGATTTCGTCATATATCATCACTAGTAGGGAAGTTCACAACCTTTAATATTCAGTTTCCAAATTTCACTTGTTCATGTATAATCGTTCCAAAAATAAGAGGGGGAGAGGGGACTTTTGAGAAGCACTGTATATATATATATATATATATATATATATATATATATATATATATGAAAAGCATGAAATTATAGATAGTGACACCTATAATCTGTGTGTTGAAGCATAGACCTGTTATCCTTGTT
Organism: Gonioctena quinquepunctata; assembly: GCA_018342105.1. Taxonomy (NCBI): domain Eukaryota; kingdom Metazoa; phylum Arthropoda; class Insecta; order Coleoptera; family Chrysomelidae; genus Gonioctena; species Gonioctena quinquepunctata. Next base: position 948,110 of record JAFIRS010000092.1, read on the forward strand.
ATATATATATATATATATATATATATATATATATATTTATATATATATAGTGACACCTATAATCTGTGTGTTAGTATATATATATATATATATATATATAATAATATATATATATATATATTTATATATATATATAAATCAAGGGTGTGACGGTTAGACGACTGTCTAAGTTAAAGAAGAATCCTTTTTAAATTCGGGTATGCAGTCAACAAGGGGAGGGAAAATATAGTGAACTCTTTTTTCTATTCAAACTTTCGAGTCGTTCATTGTCTCTTCATCACCAACTCTACAATGAATTAAAATTGAACATTATTTGATTAGAAAAACAATTTGGCATGTGTGTACTTACGAAAGTGAGGTTGAAAATCCCTTTCAGTTGCCGCATTTCATAAAATAACATGTCACAACAGAAAACACTCTTGGTATAATCCTTTGAAAATTGAAAATTGAATTGAAAATTATCATGGTTACTTAAAATAAGTGCACAAACATCATTAAATTCCAAACGGGCTCTTATGGAGGTCATGTTGGATCAAAGAGGAAGTGATGTGTTGAATGATGAATGACAATTGAAGTATAAATGAAGTTGACACTTGGCGTGCATGACAGATTGATAGTGGACTTGTTGCCAACATAAAATGTGGTGAGAAATACTAACACTAACCAATCAAGGGTACCAACTTAATGTTTATTGAAAATAATTTTGGTCTGTCTCATAAGGAGAACGACTGAGTAAATATGAATAGATTATGTTGAGATTATCAATGTCGGTTCTGGAATTCATTGAATTAGGTTCTTCGAAAATTTGTGTCATTTCGAGAAAAGTTCTCTTTTTTAAATTGGATTCATGTTCCAAGATAGTCACATTATCATAATCTGGGTTATGGTTCAAAGCAATGGTGTGATGAGCTAATGAACATGTTTTTTTTTTTAATTTTCTGATATCGCTTTTATGGAAGCTAATTCTGTCTTTCAATTTCCTTTTGGTTTGGCCAATGTACTTTTTTCACATTGAGAACACGGGATACAATAAACTAAATTTGAATTGTCTAATAGAAGATCTTTGTCTTTTCATTTTGAAAAAATATTGTTTAATACGATTTGGTTTTTGTAAGCAATTTTGATGATAGGAATCTTTGAAAATAATTTGTTAAATTTATAATTAGAGATTCTATATGTGGCACTGTAAAATAAAGTTGGTTGTTATTGTTATAATGAATTATTCATTGTATTATTATATTATGATTATCATTATTGTTTTGGTGATCAATATTAATTTATAAACAAGTTTTCGTGGGTAACCACTATTGATGAAGAGTTGCAAAAGTTTTCGTAGATTGATAGTTCGTAGTGAAGTGTGACTTGTTTCAATTACTCTGTCTTCATGCAAAGAACCAGATTATCTTTTGTCTGTGTAGATGATATGATTCGTAATGTAATGTGCTTCAGGAAGATTCTTACATCACTTCTTTTTAATCAACATGACCTCCATAAGAGCCCGTTTGGAATTGAATAATGTTTGTGCACTTATTTTGAGTAATCATGAACAATTTTGATCAAAATTTTAACTATATAGGATTATTTATACCAAGAGTGTTTTCTGTTGTGACATGTTATTTTATAAATTACGGCAAGTGAAAGGGATTTTTAACCTCACTTACGTAATATATATTATATATATATATATATATATATATATATATATATATATATATATTTATATATATATATAAGTTGGGAAGGAGACAAAAACTAAATAAAATCATATTGGAAACGGAATAATATTCGTATTCACTCCTTTACTTCTCATGAATGCTCTTTTGATTGTCTTCTTTGAGAGCTCAACGATAGAGCTTAAAATATATATCGAGAGTCAGAAAGCCATGAAAATTCCATCTTAAACTCCACTTTCTACTTTTTTTGCTATCAATTCTGAGATCCGGCAATTCTCTCCAAATTGAATTCGACGTTCAGTAGATATTGAACGCAATGTTATATCGTCAAATTGGAAGATTGAAAATGCATTCGTTTTTTATCATGTCTGGCTTGAAATATCATAAAATGAGGATAGGATATTGGCAATTTACAACACTTTATACAAGATTTACATCTGAATTTACACTTCTATAATGAACAATTCAACCGGTGGTGAGTTGAATTAATTTTCCATCTCACAGTATTTAACACATCCATCTTCACTCATAACGTCACACAAAAAATTCATAATCTCCGACCCCGAAAACCCCCGCATACCAATTCTAAATCGAATTGGACCATAATTACAAAACTCGTCCTCCATCTTGGGACCGCCATTCCGAATTTATGAATTTTGACAGAAATTTCAAATTCTCCGACCCCAAAATTTCTCACATACCAATTTCAAATTAATCATACGATTAGAAGTCGGTCAAAATTCACTTGCAGGATTTGACCTTAACTAACGAACGAACTAATAAGTGAAACCAAATAAAAGCTTGTAAAAAATTGATTGACACAACAAAAACGTGATTGCGCAGATAAAAATATAAAATAAAACGAGAAAACTGCGTTAGCAACACAGAACATGAGTTTAATTCGGGGATACTCGTATACTTTATTACGAAATCAACTATTACCAACGTAACATCAGTGATATTATTTGTATAAGAAAAAACCTTCGCCATATCCATTTTCGATCAGACATCCAAAACTTGAGCCACAATTCAGTTTCATTTCATAATGTGAAAACTAACACTTTATATATATATATATATATATATATATATATATATATATATATATATATATATATAAAACACATTACACATCACATTAGTAAGTCATTTCATCATATTTTTAGTGTTATTGTAACACCATTAATGTTTTCAGATGTCTTGAAAAAGAAAATAAAATTTTCGAAAGCTCGACAAGTTAAACAAGAGTTTTACTTTATCAGGCCAATATATTATATGACTGCAACCCCAAGGATAAACTTCAGTATCTGAAAAATTTACAAATTCACCTTTTTGTGCCAATTAATCCAGTCAAGATACTACCTTTCTCTACATATATATATTAATAGTTCACCACAGGGCATTAAAACTATAAACTGATTATTCAAACTGAAAAAAAACTGTTCACGACTATCTAAAATTTTGAAACGTTATCAAATATGAAATAGTGTCTTATTTTTCAGTCCCCATCACCAACTTTACCCAACCACCGACCATAAAATATATACGACTCTGTTGTTTCCGCTGAATGACTGCCAGTTTATACAATGTCTAATTTATTAATTATTCATGTATTGGCATCCATTTTCAATTATCGAGAATGATTAGTTTATTTACTTCTCCCATAATAATTTCGGAAATATCATAGCCGCCTTTGTAACTCGTATTTTTATTAGCCAATAACATTTATCAACAACGGACCGTTGACTTCTTCGTGACTCTAAGTTCCCACTATCTTACTGTGAACTCAGTGCCCGAATGTGTTTACGAAAACAATCTAATTATTGTTACCATATTTTCATATTATTTCCAATTCCAATTCCAATTCCAATATTTTCAACAGTTTGATATATTTCCATATTACTAGGCAAAAATTAATTTCATTTAACAAAAATACGGGACAGGTATCACATGGTTTTGAGTGAAAACTCGAAATTTGTTCCCATTTTATCAATCGACGAATAAAAAGGGGGAGGTTCTCTAGTCGACGCGTATATTTTTTATGGATGACCACGCATACCTTTTTACAGAGTAGTCCTATTTTGATGATTCTGTTTTCAAATGTTGGTACCATTTCGATTTGAAAAAAAAATCCACTCCTGAAGGTGAGAAAATGGGGGATGATTGTTGATTCACCCACTGAATTTTTACTTCTCAACCGACTCTACCACGCATAACTTTGTACTGGGTTATGCGATTTAGATGATTCTTTTTTTATTGTATAGGGTATGCTTCAAAGTTGGCCCTCAAAAAAATTACACCCTCAAGGGTAGAAAAATAGGGGATAAGTTATTAATTTTACACCTATGAACCGATTCTGTTGAAACTTCGCACACATAGGTATGTAGTTCTGATGACACTACAACAAAATGGAGGCCCAGAGTTAATTTGATGATGAAGACGGAAGACAGTCGAGGGATCTCATCAACGGTTTACAGCAGCTACCTCGTGTTTGGGGTAATATGTACATATATAATTACATGTCCTGTCTTTGGAGTCTTTGTTACAAATAGAAGGAATATGTATTTCAGTGTTTTTAGAAATTCAACCCCTGAAGGGGTGAAAGTTTGTAATGGGGGTTCCGTTAGTTTTCAAGTTAGGGTCATAAAATAGTAGTTTATGTAACGAGTACGCAAAATGAGGCTTTTGCGGACGAATCGTAATATGAAGATAAGTCCACAAAAGCCATTTGCGTATGTGTTGCATAGAATATTTTTTTGTATAAGCTTTCCAAAGAATGTTTCATGTAGGAACTATGATTTTATTTCTGATATAAATACAGAAATATATTTGTAGGCAGCACCAGCAGAAGGGCATGTGAAATATCGAATCAGTTTTTTTTATTACCGACGTGTCAAATATGTCAACTAGTCCATTTGCGTTTGTTGTTATGTTCTCTATGGACCATATTAGTGAGGTTAGGATCACTCTCTTGGCGGTATTGGGTTCAGAGTGAAATATTGTGACAATTCACCTGACAAAATATTATTCCAGTTAAGAGGATGTTCGCCGAAACCAGTATGAAGAGAAAAAAAAATCTTGCATTTCACAACAGCACAATATGAAGGCATGAACATCTACGAATTGAACAATAACATATGAATACTGAATGCTTTTTGAAATCGGTAAAAATGTTCAACTCTCCAACATAAACTAATCGGAAAAGTGAGATTGTTTTACCTCCAATGTGGACTATCTGTCAAATGTGCACGACACCAATCAATCATCACATGTTCCATTAAGGTTATGATATTATTTGTGACTGTGATCTGATTAGTTGATACCAATAAATAATGGCTTCAAGAATTATGAAGCTATTTGTTATAAATGAATACTTTCAGGATGATATGAAATGCATTTACGGGGTGAAAACAGTCTTTCATCTGAACATTTAGAGATGGGTAATTTGGATCCTGGTTTACGAATTATCAAGGTCCATTTTCTTTCAAACCATCTTTGAAGTGACAACTACACACACGACTATTTTCATTGGGTTTTTTATCAGTTCGGCTGAAAATTCACGTTCAAAACAGTTATATTCATAATTTATCTCCTGAATGGATTTGTTACATGCCTACCATGCCAAATATTTCATCCACATTTTTAAATCTTTTCCTTTTGTTGGCATTAAATAGAAATTGCAATCACTTGAGTGTCTGTGATTGCAGACAGGCGCAAAACAATACATCATTTTAAGTTTCCTTCTCCATCAGAGCACACTGCATCATTATATGTATGTATGTCTCATTTATGTTTATAACATTGAATTTCCCGCCATACTTTGCTTCCACACCAATCAATAACGAAATGAAGCTAAGACAAACTTCTATCGAATTTGCCCACCAATTTTATATTCATCAATTATTTTACAAATATTCATTTTTATTGTGAAATTTTGATCACAGCTTGTTGAGAAAGGTTCATTGAATCTATTTCAACAGAAATAAATCTTAAGAAATTTTCCAAAGCATCTCAAAACAGGCGAGAGAATTCCGTAATTTTCAGACCCATAAGAAATACATGGGGAATTCAGTGGTCGGATCCACGGATGGACCGTAATTTAAAATTCCCGCCTAACCTCACTTATATTATCTTTAAATGTTCATATAAAAATATATGGGAAGTATCTCTGACCGAGTTTTTACGAAACACAAATTATGGTATATTGTTGGGCGTTGTTCTAAAACAAAAAATATTATCAACAAAATGCAGCTGATCTCCATTTGGATGGCATATTCTTCAGGATACGAGCAAGCTGGAGAAATTGTGTTTTCAGTCATTTTTTCCAGGAGCCAACTATACTAACGTATTATGGGGATATAAATAGTTATATATAATGAACTTGTAAGTAAATATGACAACCATTCAGATAGATACTCCAAATTTGAAAGAAAATTGCAAATTCATTCAGTATATATCAAAATTCAGTTTTCCTCTAGTTTGACATTCGAATCGTGATTGCTAGATGTAGCCCACTCCGTGGTAATCCTGAAAAGTAAGTGACATTTGGAATAAATGAAATATACATTGTTATCGTCCAATAAATATATGTAGGTTTACAATTTTAATCTGAAAAAATCCAAATTCCTGGCTTTTCTGCGACAAAATGTAATCGGTTTATAGTTTTTATTGTATTTTTAATCACCCCCTAATTATCAGTTATTTCTTATGAGTGAATAAATTTCAGTTCGTAAAGTGTTGCCATGACGACACTTTACTTTGAAAGAAGTATTTTACGGATTTTTTTTTCCTAAGGTAGCCGTTTTGGGGAGCGTATACAAAAATTAGTATTTGAGTCTTTGTAAGAGATAAAGAAATACATGTTTCATTGTTTTTAGAAATGCAACCCATAGGGGGGTGGAAGTAGGTGTGAAAGTTTGTGTAAGTGTTCCGTTAGTTTTGAAATTCCTTCCCTAAAGGGGTGAGTGAATTTGTAATAGCTGTCACAATGAAAACGTCGGACGAAGTCGCTTGTACCAGCTAGATATAGTATACAGGGTGATTCAAAAGTACGTTGACAAACTTCAGGAGGTGATTCCTCACAATATTCTAATACGAATTGTCTACATAAATATATGTCTGGGAACCCTTCGTTTCCAAGATACAGGGTGTTGAAATTTAATTTTTATTTTCGTTTTTTCAAATAACTTTTGAGATATCGTCTTTAATCAAACAAAAATTGGTGTTGAGAGGTATTTTGAGGGGTCAAATTCGAATTTGATGTTATTATTGCTCTTTCCCGTAGGAGGCACTACCTTCACGTCTTTTTCTTTTTTGAAGATTCATAACTTTTTTAAGTTTACTTCTAGCACATTTTTCAGTAAAAAAATCAATTCCTCTATCATATTTACGTAAAAAAGTAACCACTGTTATAAATCGCTATAAGCAACCGTTTTCTAGATATTTGGAATTACAAGTCGATTATTTGATAATCGATGCGTGTTGGAGTTATTACCATTATTTTGCATTTGGCACAAGAATGCTCAGGAAATTAATTTGACGTTTAAGTAAGTAGTTTTGGTAATCACATATTATGTGACAGTTAAACGTTTTGTTGTTTTGTTGAAGTTCCTGTGAGTTTCAAACAATAATTTTGAAAATGTGGCTTATTTGAATAATTGTGCCCATTTAGCCGATATACATTTCGTTTATGGCCTTGCGGATGGCAATGCGCGTGAAGCAAGACGTATTTACCTGGAGCGATTTCCTAATCGAGTACTGACTTCAGCTCCAACATTTACCAGTCTCCACCGTCGTTTGGCAGAAACAGGTAGCTTTGAGAGTGCAGCTGATATTATTGGAAGACCACGAGCAGTCCAAACCCCAGAATTGGAAGAAGCTGTTTTGAACGCTCTCGAGGAGAATCCAGAAACGAGTACAAGAATAATTGCTGAAGCTCTCAATTCTACTCGATCCACAGTTTGGAGAATTATCCACGATCAACAATTTTATCCATACCATTTTCGAAGGGTGCAAGCTCTTTTGCCACGAGACTTTCCCCAACGCATTACTATGTGTCAGTGGTTTTTGAGAAAACTGGCTGGAAATCCTCAATTTTTAAGATATGTACTTTTCACAAACGCGGCAAACTTCTTCCGAAATGCTATCACAAACTTTCATAACAACCATGTTTGGGCTCTGGAAAATCCGCACGCAGATAGTGAAAGATATTATCAATATAAATTTTCTGTAAAGAGCGGCAATAATTGATAATTAGTTGATTGGTCCTTTCTTTCTTCCGTTCCGACTGAATGGCGCAACTTACAGAGACTTTTTAGAAATTGAATTGCCGGGACTACTTCAGAATGTACTATTAGAAATTCGTATCCGCATGTAGTTCATGCATGATGGGGCTCCGGCCCATCTTAGCGTTGTAGCCAGGAATTCCTTAACACTGTCTATCCAAATCGATGGATCGGTAGGGGTGTAGAAGAATTCAATGACTAGAAGACTGAATGCCTGTATCTTTGCTGAAGGTGGACAATTTACTTGAATACAATTTGGTTTGCTTTATTTTATTCAATTCTGCATATTCAAAATTTCTTGAAATGAAATGTCGATATTTCTTGTAAATGTTATTGAAACAAATACAGATTTTGCATCCTTCATACAAAAATAATTATTTCAAACGAGTAAAAATAAATAGAATAGGTGGCGCCCCCTACGAAAAACCAAAACTACTTACTCAAAACGTCAAATTCATTTCCTAAGCATTCTTGTGAAAAATGCAAAATCATGGTAATAACTTCAACACGCATCGATTATCAAATAATCGACTTGAAAGTCCAAGTATCTAGAAAATGGTTGCTTATAGCGATTCGTAACAGGAGTTGCTTTTTCACGTAGATAGGATAGAGAAATTGCTTTTTTCACTGAAAAATGTTCTAGAAGTACGCTTAAAAAAGTTATAAATCTTCAAAAAAGAGAAAGACTCGTAGGTGGCGCCCCCTACGAGTAAGAGTAATAATAACATCAGGTTCGAATTTGACACCTCAAAAAACCTCTAAATACCAATTCTTGTTTAATCTAGGTCAGTATTAAAAGTTATTTAAAAAAACGAAAATAAAAATAAAACTTCATTACCCTGTATCTTGGAAACGAAGCGTTTCCGGACATATATTTATTTGAACAATTCATATTAGAATATTGGGAAAAATCACCTCCTGAAGTTTGTCAAAGTACTTTTGGATCACCCTGTATAACAGTTGATAGTTAAAGTGAGGTGGGTAAGTTAGTATTTTAAAAGTTATCCAAATTAAGTAGGTAGCAGCTAGTAGATTTTAGCGACAGAAAATTAACAAATAAAAACTTTTTAACAAAAAATAAAACCGACAGAAAGAGAAACTGAAAAGCAAAAAATAAAATGAACCTTTTTAGTCTTAATAACTGAGCTCCTAAACTGATGTTGGTAACTAATTTTGAGTCGGCGCCAAACAAACAATCAACGAAGATTATCAAATTACTTCAAAGAAATTATCAAAACAAAATAACATAAAAATGCAACGTAAAATCTCCAACCATAGACAATAACATTCCAAAAATGCGCTTTCCGCACGACCACTCGACATGTCCCTCACGTGTGTGCCCGTTCGGCTAGCTGTCTCGCTGATATTGACTTCGAGAACGCTTGGCAATTACCGGCGAAGGGAAACGCCACCGCCGCGGCGCACCCCACTGCATCATTTTGCGCTTTCCATAATTAATTTGCTTGTTTGTTCGGTTGGCGCCGACTCAAAATTAGTCAATCACATTAGTTTAGGAGCTCAGTTATTAGGACTAAAAAGGTTCATTTTATTTTTTGCTTTCTATTTTTTTTTGTCGTCGATATTATTTTTTGTTAAAAAGTTTTTTTATGCTCATCAAATACATAAGATTTCAACTATTGATTGATCAAAACGCACTTGGTTGGGAAACTGAAAAAAATATCATGCTGGCCAAGTTTATACCGTGCCTTGGTATGCAGACTAATGATTATATTCCAACCAAATTCTGTTAGTCAGTGTGGTATAATCTGTGCACTTGGTCAACTAGCTTGGTTTGGTCCCGAAATTTGTTGTGTACCAGACTATAATACTAAATTGACTAAGATGGTGTAAACAGTATGATAAGTTCCACCCACCGTGACTGTAAATTTTGGTTTGAAAGATTGCTAAGCGTTCTGTTGTGGTTATCGCAATGGCTGAATGAACCGAATGGAAACAATAGCCATAAAAAAGAGAGCGGGAGAGAGTTAGTGAAAAATATGTTTTGTGATTCCTAACCTCAGTTTCCGCATCATTACTTCGGAAATTGTTTCATATATTTTCGGTATTTTTTATATAAAATGAGTTGCTGCAGTTCAGAACCTCCTAGGAAAGAAGGCCAAAGCTATCAATTGGACAGATGAAGAAACCATTGCATTTCTCCAAATATTTTTGGACGAAAAATTCATATCAATTTTGGATGGCAAAAAATTCAAACACCTAGACATTCACAAGAGCCTTGAAGAAGACATGTTGAGTGGGGGCTTTACAAAAACTGCTGAATAAATGAAATTTAAAATGACTGAGCCTGAGCTCACTGATATCCAGACATTGTCATTGATAAATGACACAATTCCGAATTAGATAGCAGAGTTTCGAATTTTTCTCTTGGTTACATGACTAAATAAATACCAAACCAGAACCAAGTTGGTTAATCATTCATTTGACAAAACACGATGTAATAAACGATTACTGAAACATTTGGTTTGAATTTGGTCACATACACTTGGTAAGGTTACCAAATTCACATACGGTATAAACGTGGCCACTGAGTGGAACCTGGCTCAAATCGATGACCGTCAGTGAAGCATCACGACAACAATTCTGAATCTACATCTCCGCTAAATGAAGGATTTATTTCCCATCCGGAATAAAATGTTTACTTTGTGCTTACCTGGCAAGGCGCCTGGAAGAGGTAGGCGTCACCGAAGGCCGTGCTCAAACAGAAAATGTAATCCCGTTTGGGATGTTCGGGAATGGGTTGCATTATCGCACCGTCGACGATGATAAGGTGTTTGGGAGCCGCCTCCACCGAACGCCCTTCTCGGGAGTCGCACGGATAGAAGAGGAGCGTCGTGCCCTTCAGACAGACCCAGTAACCCTTCCAGCCGCGTTTCCGCGCCAATTCGATTTGGTGTTTCTTTCGCAATAGCCATTTTTTCACACTGAGGAATCTGAAACAGAGGAGACACATCAGTTGATAATCCAGAAGGCTGTCAAGGGTTAGACATATAATAATAATATTTATGTTTATTAAGGTTGAAAGCATCGACATAAGAAACGAAATAATGAAAATAAATCGGAGATATATCACGAAGAAAACTTGTTGTGGGCATTCCTAACCTATATAATAATAGCAAATAAATCGATGCAAATGAATGACTACATGCTGAAAGTGAAATGTGTTTGAGTATATAATATACCAATGAAAGAGAAGAAAATATATATGAAATGTAAGAATCCAAACATGTGAAATAAGTAGATGTACAGATATGAAAATATAAAAATTTATAAATATAAAATACCTCTACTATAAATTAATATAAAGTACTACAATAATATATGAGATTGGATAAAATTTCAATAAAATACAAAAAAAAGTAAAATACAAAAAAACAATGGAACACAATGAACTATGTAGAATAGAAATCATGAAAAATCATACAAAATGAGGATCAGTACCAATATAATTAACTTCGGCTATGATAAATGATGAATCACACGGAAATATTAATTATCTTCCATGTAATTTGTCGATAGACAAATCTTTCAACCAAACTTCATTTATTTTGTGAATAGAAGTATTATTTACATCTCTGATGGTTTGTGGAACCTGACAAGAGAAAAAAATTAATATCATCTCTTTTTTGCACGCGCGAGAAGTTTTCATAACGAGCCATAGGCGCATTATGAAACCTCGCAAGTGCAATAAAGAGGTTTTATATTCGAGTTGTATTTATGATTTTTTCCAATACCTTGGTTTTTTTATATAAAATATAAAATTAATTTCTGCACTTCTCAAGATTTTTTCAATTTCAATAACAAATTTTATAGTCAACCAGACGGATTAGCAATGGATAACCCCCTATCTCCTTTCTTAGCCGATATATTCATGGAAAATTTAGAGAATTTATTCATTATCAATAAAATCAACAACATTTCGAAATGGTTCCGTTACGTAGACGATTGCCTAGTCTTTATCGAAGGCAATACTAATGATGCCTATAATATACTCAAATCATTAAATAACTTACATCCCAAAATAAAATTCACCCTAGAAATTGAATCCGATAATAAATTAAATTTTCTTGATCTAACTATAACCAGAATCAACGTAAAACTAGACTTCTCAATCTATAGAAAACCCACCCAGACGGATCACATCATCCCCTCCAACTCTAACCATCCCAGTCAACACAAAATGGCTGCCTTTAATTGTTTCATTAACAGATTGCTAAATACCCCCTTAAGCCCAGTTAATTTTGACACTGAAGTCAACATAATCAAACAAATTGCGGTCAACAATGACTACAATCCGTCCATTTTTGATAAACTAATTCTAAAATTCAAATCTCGCAATGAAAAGAAGTTAGCTTTCAACTCCATTCCTTCGGACAACTTAGCCCCAGTCAAATATTTTTCTTTACCCTTTTTTGATTCCAACATATGTAATGACGTTTCCAAATTTATAAATAAAACAATTCCTGATATAAAAATTTCATTTAGTTCCTCTAACAAGTTGAGCAGCTTTCTAGTTAACTCGAAAAACAGAATTGATAAGTTGAAGAAGAGCGGTGTTTATAAGCTCCACTGTTCTGATTGTTCTGCCTCCTACATCGGTCGAACTTGCAGACCTCTTATCACTAGAATAAATGAACACTTGAAGAAGCCTGACAAATCTGCTTCTGGATATCACCTGAAATTCAACAACCATAGTTTTAGCCCTAACAAAGATTCCAAAATTCTTCACAACATAAACAATAAAAACTACCTGAGACTGGACTTGTTCGAAGATTTGGAGATCTCTAAAAAATTAGCCAAAACTGACATTTGCCTCAACTCCCAAGTTAATTGGAATAGAGATTTCATTCCCCTTCATGAAAGGATCATCACTTAATTATTACCTTCTCTTTTCTGACCTTTTGAACTCTTTCAGTAATTTGAATTCATTTTTTACTTCCTCATGTTGGTAACTTCATCTCCCAAGTTGATGTGTGACACTTGACATTTGAAGTTGTCATTGACACTTGACATTTGAAGTTGTCATTGACACTTGACATTTGAAGTTGTCATTGACACTCGACATTTGAAGTTGTCATTGAACTATCACATTCTCAAATGGTCTTAGGTATCTTCAACACGTTTTATTCGTTGAACCTAAACATCTACAAATTATAAACATGTCTTTTTTTATTGTAACATTTCCTGTTACCTGACTATGTAAGTACTCGCCTATCATTTTTCTACATTTTCCAACCTTTGTTATGTTTCATCTCATATCAATCAGAGTATTTAATTTTCAGGAAGCACTGATGATGACGTGATTCGAAAGCGCTTTGCTAATTAATTATGAATATACACTTAATACAAAATCTCCTCTTCTACTTATTACTACACAGTGTATTCAGCTTTCCTCAATCAATCTTATGTAATTGTTAAAATTCCTGATTCAATAACGATAATACAGAGAACATGTGTAGTTCCAAATAACAATGAACACAAATTTAATCCCAAGATAGCCAAAAACCCTAGATTTTTTTCTTCAGAATAGGAATAGAAATTCAAGTAGTCGAAATAAATATTTTTGCGAAATTCCGACTCTAATTGCATCATTTCTTAGATGACCCAATACTGCAAAATATACTGGTCATGGTTTCAGAAGGTCCTCTGATTTTAGTTGGCTCAGGGGCTGATATTCTGAGACATTAACATCATGGTGGATGGCGATCGTCGACCGTGAAAATTGGAAACGGTATTTTTAGTGGTGATACCAAAAATGTGGAAATGTCGAAGTCGAGAACAATACTATTTGTAACATTATACAATTCGATTCAAAATTGGTAAGCGGTGGTTTTCCGGGTCGGAAAGTATGATTTTTTGTCAACATTCATAAATTCAAGATGGCGGCCCCAAGATGGAGGACGAGATTTCTGTTTATGTTAATATATTTCATTCAAAATTGATATGTGGGGGTTTTCAGGTTCGGAGATTATGAATTTTTGTCAAAATCTATCAATTAAAGATGGCGACTTCAGAATGACGAGTTTTGTGATTATGGTCAGATTCTATTCAAAATTGGTGTGTGGGAGTTTTTGAGGTCGGAGATCATGATTTTTTTCAGCTCAAATTTTACATGGAAAAGAACTTGTAATAACGATGCTCTATTAGAAATGAACAGATTCAAGCAAAATAACTTAAAATCTAAAATTAAAATAACTGATAAAACACTTTAAAAGACAAGCTTTCATTCAGCCTGTACTAAAACGTTCAAAATAAATTTGAGTCATCGCTGACAATGATTTAATTATATTTTTGAATTAATTGGTTTAAAAAAGCTTGTAGCGCTAATTGTAATGAAATTAATAGTTCGACAAGCGGTTACTTACCAACCAATCATTTTCCAATGATATTAATCGATTCCTACTGTTATGAATACTTTGTAAAAATTAAATACTTTGGCAAGTTCTTACTTATCAATCAATCACTGCCCAATCATATTGATTGATACCTACTTTTATGAACACTTCGCGCGACAAGCTTTTTGAAACCAAATAATTCAACAAAAGAAAAACAATTGAATCAATGTCAGATATAACTTTATAGCAATTAATATAACGAGATTATTATGCGATTTATAATAGTCGAGGACATTGCTAGGTGACGAGGCGACAGCCGAGTCACCCGCAATGTCCGAGACGGTGTTAAATCGCTAATAATCGAGTTACATTCAAAGCTTTATTTATCGTATCATTGACAACGGCGATGCGAAAATAAAAGCAACAAGGTTTTATGTCATTCCATTCTGGCATTTCAAAAAGTCATCTTCAAAATCATGCAAGATTTTGACATTGACATCAAATTTGACAACTGTCAAAATTTTCATTTCATGAAAACTAATATTATTTGTATTCGACTGGAATGCTTTCGTACATCGTATAAATTATGAATATTCGAATTATAGTAACGGTTTTAGGTTAGTACGTTTATGATGTTTATCGAACATTGAACATTAAACATTTTATATGAAATCTGATTAATATATTAACATATAACGTGCCAAAACCTACATAAAACCTAGTTACGCAAATACATTAGTTACCATAATTTATACGTTGTAAACAAATTAGATACCAAATAATATTAGAACTAGTTTTCATGAACATGTGAAACAATATTTTGACAGTTTCAAATTGATGGATACATTTGCTTTAGCGCCCACGATCATCAGAGTTACAAAACTGCCGATATTCTTTTCTTAATGGATTTAGATTTGTCTGGAAGCAAGTTCAACCTATAGTGTTGGCGGCAGCCAATATATCGTCAGGAATATAAAATCTTGCATGATTTTAATGATGACTTTTGAAATGCTAAAATGAAATGACATAAAACCTTGTTGCTTTTATTTTCGCATCGCCGTTGTCAATGATACGATAAAGCTTTGAATGTAACTCGATTATTAGCGATTCAAACCGTCTCGGACATTGCGGGTGACTCGGCTGTCGCCTCGTCACCTAGCAATGTCCTCGACTATTATAAATCGCATAATAATCTTAATTTTTAAAAATTTAAAAATTAATTAAAAATTTTTTTACGTTTTAGTACACGGCTTGAATAAAAGCTTGTCTTGAAAAAGTGTTTTTATTAGTTATTTTATTTGTACTCTGTTCAAAAGAAGCCTACTTTTGATATTCAAAAGTCATAAAAAATACACATTTTTGACGTAAGTATTGGAAAAGCAGTTTTGGCGCTGTGTAGTAGAATTACTTTTGACCAATCGTTTTTGTAGTCTTCTCTGTAAAAAACTCTTTTTTTGTGTCTTATTTTATTCTCATGTTTTATGGATGTTAATCCTTTTCTATTTTTAATTAAATTAAAGTAGATAAGTATTTTTGCATTACTCTCCATTGTACTTTATGACAGTTGTACCTTCCTCCCTAGGCAGATATTCCATATTGAATATGAGATTCTACAAGGGAATGGTATAAAATTTTGAGTACATCTATTTGACACATTTTTCAAGTACTTGAATTGTACGTATTGATTTTAGTTTTTTCCCATTTGAGGTGGGTGTCAATTTCGATTCCAAGTATGTAGCATACTTCATCATTGGATTGAATAATTGAATTTTCATCTTTCAATGTAATCCGAACATTATCGGGTTGGTTATATTCATTGCAAGATAGCGTTATACACATTGTTTTTTCCAAGTTTAGTGTGAGATCCATTTCGTTAAACCAATTTTTATTTTATTTTTAGGTTCTGTTCCGCTTTGTTCTCAGCTTCCTCCCAAGTAGCAGCAGTAGAGAGAACTACGGCATCGTCTGCAGGAGATGATATATACCGTACCGTACCGTACCGTACCGTACCGTACCGTACCGTACCGTACCGTACCGAACCGTACCGTACGTACCGTACCGTACCGTACCGTACCGTACCGTAAACCGTACGTACCGTCCCGGGTACGTACCGTACTGTAACACGTACCGTACCGTACCGTACCGTACCGTACCGTACCGTACCGTACTGTACCGTACTGTACCGTACCGTACCGTAATCCGTACCGTACCGTACCGTAAATACCGTACCGTACCGTACCGTACCGTACCGTACCGTACCGTACCGTACCGTACCGT
The DNA here is from genome assembly GCA_018342105.1 of Gonioctena quinquepunctata. Classification (NCBI taxonomy): domain Eukaryota; kingdom Metazoa; phylum Arthropoda; class Insecta; order Coleoptera; family Chrysomelidae; genus Gonioctena; species Gonioctena quinquepunctata. The sequence goes on from JAFIRS010000092.1 coordinate 964,697, forward strand.
ACCGTACCGTACCGTACCGTACCACCGTACCGTACCGTACCGTACCGTACCGTACCGTACCGTACCGTACCGTACCGTACCGTACCGTACCGTACCGTACCGTACCGTACCGTACCGTACCGTACTGTACCGTACCGTACCGTACCGTACCGTACCGTACCGTACCGTACCGTACCGTACCGTACCGTACCGTACCGTACCGTACCGTACCGTACCGTACCGTACGTACCGTACCGTACCGTACCGTACCGTACCGTACCGTACCGTACCGTTGTTGTAGATTAGAAGAAGCACTGGGCCTAAAACTGTTCCTTGAGGTTCACCAGTTGATAATTTTTGTGGTTCACTTATTTCGTTTTCAATTTTAACATACTGTGTTCTAGTATTGAGGTATGATCTAAGCCATTCATGTACGATTCCTCTGATACCGAGGTCTTCCATAACATCCATTAGTTTTTCGTGGTTAACGTTGTCGAAGGCCTTTGTATATCTAGAAAGACCCCTATTGAACATTTTTCTTCGTCCAGTGATCGGTATTTATTATTTGTTAAATGAACAATAGCATCTCGGGTTGATTTTCTCGATCTTAAATCAAATTGCTTAGGTGAAAGTATATCGTTATTTTCCAAGAATTCCATGAGACGTTTTATAATAATATTTTCAACAATCTTGGCAACTGAACTTAATTGAGAGATTGTCTATTTTACCTTCCTTGAATAATGGTTAATTATGGCTACTTTAAGTTCACTGGAAATTTACGTTCAAGGATTTTTTTATTAGGAAAGTTAAAGGTTTTTTTAATGAATTCTCCTATTAGTTTGAGGTTTCCTAGTTATGCCATCAATACCTGGACATTTATTATTTTTCATTTCTTTAGTAGCTAAGTACTTCAATTTAGTTCATAGGTTTCATAAATATGGAAATATCCAGTATGTTTCTCTCGATAGCGGTGGTAGGTTTGATAATTTGCTCAGCAATTTTTTTGCCCACATTGATATAATGAGAATTGAAAATATGAGCAACTTGTTCTCTGCTTGAGATTTCAGTGTCATTATAAACGATGGTACTTATATCCGTCTGAGATTTTTCTCTTCCTGTTAGCTTTTTAATGTTGTCCAATGAGGACATTGAATTATTTTAGTTTCTTTCTCTTTGTTGCATGTACTAGTTTTATTTAGTTATTTAAAGATAATTGAACAATTCATTTCTGTAGTTTTTGTAGAGGTTCGATAAATCTATATTGTTTGGGTTTCGTCTTAGGAGTTTATACATATTTTGATTAATATCTGATGATTTTATCAAAGCTTTGGTGATCCAAGGATTAGAATTTGATTTTCTTCTCTACAGAGTAACGTCACAGAGCATTTTTTATCCTCGTAACGAAGTGATCCGTGACAAAGGGTTCGCAAAATTAGCTTACTATGAGCCAATTGTTTATAACTTTTCAATTTTGCTTGATTTTCCTCTCGTTTTTCTTCTCGTAATATCATTTTTGTTTCGTCTTTTTTAATATATAAAAGACAACAGGGATTATACATATATGTTAAGTAGGGGAAACAAATCAACCAAAAATTAATTATCTTCGAACACAATAAGTTCGCGATTCGCGACCTTGAAATGTGAGACATAATCAATAGGGGTATGAATGACTACGCCATCCTTGAAGCCTAAAGATATCTTTTCTGAAACGAAACAGACCATGAATGATCAGGGGCCAAAAAAGGGCCATAATTTTGAATTAACATGAGATAAAAGGGAAAGTTAATTAGGAAAAACTCAGTTTTTACAAGCTTTTATTTACTTTCACCTGTCCCGATGTGTGTAATCAAATCTTACAAGTTAAATTTGACCCACTTTCAGTTGTCCGATGAAGGTAAAATTTGGCAGGTGTTCATAGTTTCAGTGACAATGTATTAGAGAAAAAAATAAAAAGTGGTTTCAAAAGGGCGGACGATATTTGTGTTTACGGTCCAATTTGATTCAAAAATGGTTTGTGGGTGTTTCGGGGACGAAGATTATCAATGTTTTCTCAAAATTCATTAAATTAACATGTCGGCTCCAAAATGGCCGATGATCCCTGTGATTATGGTCCAATTCTATTCAAAATTGGTGTGTTATGGCTTTCGGAGTCGGAGATTATGAATTTTTTGTCAAAATTCAGAAATTAACGATACTTGTACTTGTACTTACTGAATAGTACAAAATAAAATAATTAATAAAAAAGCTTTTATACAAATGCTCTAAGAAGGAAGAAATCATTGCTTTGGATATGTGACGTAGGTTATTCCGTAAGTTATAGATTCAAAACCTTGTCGCTTTTGTATTCGAACTGAAAACAAGGCTCTTGAATCTATAAGTCACGGAATAACCTACATCACATATCTAAACCAATTATTTTTCATTTTTTGACGCATTTGTATTAAAGCTTGTCTATAAAAAAGTTTTTTATTCATTATTTTATTTATGCACAAACTTATGAGTGAAGTAACAAAAAACATGAGTAGCAGGTTAAAATATTTCATGCTGTGCTCGTTTTCTGAAACTATTCAGCACCGACACATTACCTATTTCGTATAATTTAGCACAAAAGTAACCAACGTCCTTTCATGTAATTGAGGTCGACTCTAATATTTCCGTTGCCCTTGTTGTTATTTACCGAGAATGGATGTGGATGCATTTCATATGGAATTCAGTGGGCTATTCAAAAACTACGGGGTATATTGAAGCACCCACGAACCTTCACAATTGTATGAGGGAGTTTATTTATCCCAAGTGGAACATTTGCGTGTGTTTGTTTTGCGAGGCATGTCATGGTCAGAACATAATTATTTGTCACCAAAATACACTACATATAGCATTCATGAAGGTTCTATTTCGCATTTCTATGATAGTAATCTGAATATACCCAATGGCGCAGCAGGTACGGAAAGGTAGATTTCAGAATTTCATAATGGATTCAGAAATTGCCATCAATCATGCTAACGAATCATGTGTCGGAAAAAATTGTACATTTTTTTCTCTGGGAAACATGAGCAACATTTCTATTTTTTTGTGAACCTTAAATTCTTCGATCAAAAGTTATCCACCACAAAATGCGGAAAATTAAATGGTGTACTTGTGTATTTATCATCGAGTGGAAACTTTTTCGGAAATGGAGACAAAATCATAATCAATTCAATTCACTTCTATCAATTCCGATTTCTTATTATACGATGGAATGGACGTGTCAGTACAGGTATAGAATCCTACGAATAACATATATAAAAAACAACAAATTATAGGTATAAAATAATACAAACACAATTGCGAGTTCGCAGGAATATGAAATATTTCAACATGAAAAGAAAAGGAATTTTCACAAATAATCTTACAATTTCAATTGGAGGTATGGAAGTACATTTGGCCAATTCAAAAAACACTAGTAGAGAAAAAATCGTCAAATTCCCCTCACTGAATTTTTATTTTTTTATTAAAGTTATTTTTAATCTACCTTTGAAGACCAATTTTTATTTCATCAGGAAGCCTATTGAAGTAAGAGGTCACGGCCATGAGGGGTAGTTTTTTGTGAAGGGTATGGTTTTTCTCACTAACAAGTCGTTTTTATTCCTCGTGTCATGTTAATGTATTTCAGAATTTTTTGTCAATTTATATTGGATCCGATAAATATGGCTCAGTAATTCAAATAACTTACTGGAAGTTACAGTATTTTTTTTCTTTGAATGCATAGCGACATGAACGAAAACCCTTTGAATATCACGCCTTTGTACCCATACAAGAACACTGTAGGCAATTGCAGAGAAGCATATGAGTAATAGACATTTAATAGAGTGTCCCTATCCAACATAGATTTCAGAGCCGTCAATAGATAAAAACACTGGTTTATTTCTCAACAGACACTGTTAATTTGAGCCTCCCAAGAAAGATTAGTATAGAATAGTGTTCCGAGAAATTTCGCAGATATATATTTTTTAATTACGGTGTTATTCAACAATAGTGAGCAATCTGATGATGATCTTTGGACTGTTTGATATTCAAATATACTGTTTTTCCAAAATTCATCATTGATTCATTACAATGACACCAATCTTTAAATTGGTTTAGTATTTCAGAGAGCTTTTCAAAAACTACATTTTCTGAATGGTCTGATATTATTGTGAATGTATCGTCAGCATTAACAGTGCTTTCGTAAAGTACAGAATGAATTAATTTTTTGGCGAACAATCCATTTCTGAGGAATTTCCTGAAACAAGTCGATTTTTAATCTCAATTTTCCACACTTATAAGGAGAAATTAAATTTACAAGCTGATCCACGTTTGACTAATAACGTCCGCGACAATTTTTTCAAATATTATTATATTATTCATTTTTGGAATCCATGGAAAAGCTGATTTAAAAATATATCACACATAGGGTTTGTATACAGTGCGTCCGTTGAATTCAGGCTCTCGTAAAGTAGTTCATAAATTCGTAAAAAATTAAAGGAATAATTTTTGGAAAGAACACTCGGAGTCGTCGAATTTAATTTTTATTTGGACATGCTTTCAAATTTAATAAATACATACAGAATGATACGTGTAGGAGAAATGACGTCATCGGTATTTTTTTAATGGCAACTCCATTTTTCAATACGGAATGTGAAAAGGTGATTATGAGTATGGGTGAAATGAAAATAAAATAAGAAAAACTATTTTGAAATATGAAAATTCTAAATTTAATGGCAGTGATAGCTTCAAACAACGATCAAATTAAATGTTCAAATTGTGCACCGTTTGCTTTCTGACAGTAGCCAAGACGATTAATAAATTCTTTCTGAACATTGTCAATAACGTGAAGAGGTATACATTGTTTCTCGTGGCGAATTCTTGCTTTTTTATTTATTGAATTCTCCGGCCTATTGATATACACTTGACTCCTTAAGTATCCCCACAAGGAGTAATCTAGTGGTGTCAAATCTGGAAATCCAGCCTGCCACTCAATTGGTCCCTTTTTCCTGTCCAAGGATTCGGTAACACCACATCTAAATAGTTGCGGACAGCTACTGCATAATGGGGAGATGCATCATCTTGTTTCAAGAATAAAGCAGTTTTCGGAAGATCAGGTTCCTCAAGATCTGCATACAAAGCAATCAGTGCAGGAATGAGGTCGAATCGAAGAGAATCCAAATATATTGCACCAGTCAGGTTCAGTTCAAAGAAATAGGGACCCAGAATTTTTCCGTCGACTATACCACACCAAACATTCACTTTGTGTGGATTTTGAGTGTGATACTCCATCATCCATCGGGGATTTTTGGTAGCCCAATAACGGCAATTCTGCCTGTTTACGTTGATTTCGCTGATCGAAGTAGTCTTCATTCAGCTCATGGATGAGGCGTACCTTTGCTTTTCTCAGAATTTTGAAGACTGTAGACGCTGCCATATTGAAATGAAAAGCCAATAGGTGTGATGATTTTCATACACTGCCAACACAATATTAAGCTGATCGTCTTCTGGTGGTGAGGGTCGACCAGATTTAGGAAGATCACGGACATGCCCAAATTCATTCATTTTGACTCAACTTTGCTCACCATGCTTTGGTTAATAGGTTGCCGATCAGGATGAGTTGCATTGAACAATTCAACTACTTCTCTTTGAATGCGCATTCTGTCTCAAAATCCTATCATGCAAAGAATTTCAATTCTTTCTCGTTCATTTAATTAAATAATTTTCCATGAAATGACAAAGTTACTATCGATAATGTATCGCCAAACAATGAGATATGTTATTCTACAAAGACATAACTTCACAAAAACTATTCAGCAATAAAAACAAAATTCTGGTCGCTATGGCTACTGTCAAGTGATGGAAATAGTCAGATAGCAAAGGGGAGCACAATTCGAACATTTAATTTGATCGTTGGTTGAAGCTATCATTGCCATTGAATTTAGTATTTTCATATTTCAAAATAGTTTTTCTCATTTTATTTTTATTTCACCCATACTCATAATCACATTTTCACATTTCGTAATGAAAAATGGAGTTGCCATTGAAAAAATACCGATGACGTCATTTCTCCTATACGAATCATTCTGTATGTATTAAAGAATGCCTACATGAAAATAAAATTTGACGGCTTCGAGCGTTCTTTTCAAAAATTATTCCCTAGATTTTTTACGAATTTATCCACTACTTCAGGAGAGCACTGAGTTTAACGGACGCACTGTATACAAACCCTAAGTGTGATATATTTTTGAAATCAGCTTTCCACGGAGATCCCAAAAATTCGATAATATATAGGGTGTTCTATTTGAAAAAATATTCGCGGACATCATTAGTCAAACATTGATCACCTTGTATATTCAATTTTTTCTTATGAATGTGGCAAATTGAGATTAAAAATCGACTTGGTTCAGGAGATTCTTCAGAAATGGATAGTTTGGATTACGACAGCACTGTATGAGACCTTTCGTATAAGTTAAATAACTGGGGAGATCGTTGATGAATATTGTGTAAATTAATGATCAATATCAATATTAAATTCGTTTGAGAAAACATCATCAATTTTTACTATAATCTAGCGGTTCTCAAGAAAAGAGAAAAACCAATCATCAATACAGTCACGATTACCCATCCTACCTGATTTTTCAGAAACAAAGGACCTTCCGACTGTGTAGAATACCTTTGTTGAATCGAATAATACGGATACCACATACCTATTCACCATTATCCATTTTATCATAAATGTGTAATCGGTCGCACTGGTTTCGGTGGAGAAACCATTTCTGAAGCCCTGTTGATTATTTGTAATAATATTGGATTAGTTCAGATATGCTTCAATTCTCTGGGCAACCACTCTTTCAAAAATAAGGAAATTGGTCTGTAGTTCTCGACATTACTTGGATCATCTTTTTTGTAAAGTTAAACAATAGAAGCTATTCTCAAACTTCAAGGGAATTTACCCTGCATAATTGACAAATTCATAATGTGGGCCAGTTTGGCAAGATTATATATTTGCATTGTTTCATAACTGATGCAGGAATTTTGTCAATACCTGTGAATTTTTTGTTTGGGACGGAATCAATAACTTCAATGACATCTACTTCATTAACGGGTCTAAAAAACATGGTTTATATAGCGGACTCACTTTTGGTACCAGTCAGTACTAAGTGCAACACCAACAAAATCAAATAAGCAGCAGCTTTTTCGGTTGTATTAGTTATCACATTGTTACCATACTTAATTTCGGTTATTTAATTATTTTTTTGTTTGTCCGTCGCATCACTATGCACCATTTTCATCATCTGACTTGTCGATAATGTTTCTGTAATATATTTGCTTATTCACTTTTTTATTTCAAAAGTTTGTGTTTTCATCTGCAACTTTTTTTCGTAGCCAGTCTAAGTTACATAACTTTTCCTCGTATCATTTTGTTCCTTAGATTTTTTCAATTTTGATTTGGTGTCGACTTTTATGGTTTTCTTAGGGAACGCGACATTGAAACCCCAGAGGAAACCATTTGAGAAGTTTTCAATCTATAGAGGTATAACTGGTATACAGTATGTCTCATGATTTTTGTCATTAACAATGTCATTCCAAACAAGCTTAAAGTAAATCAAAAAACATTTTTTCACTGAGTGTGTTACTGAATTGGTCAAAATTGGAGTCGCCGCCATTAATCATAATGCTAAACTTAATAATTTGGAAAACTGTGTGAAAAAAAGGCTCTACGTCATTCGTATCATCAGGAGATGGCCTATGAATGTTTATAACGCAATAATCTTTTTATATGACAAAGCACAACACTCGATAATCATTTCGATGATCAATGATTTTATGGATTCGATAGAAATACATTCCGGTAATATAGTACTTCTGACAAAAATTGAAGCTCCACCACGAGAAAAGTGGGTTAAGGGTTTGGAATCTGCTATGAATATATTTTCCCGGTCAGTGTCTTCTTACAATGCGAGCATTAGAAATGAAAAATTAAAGTTTGCTATGAACTGTTCAACAGAATTAGTTTCGATAGAAAAACATTGTATATTGATTTTCAAGCCACTGAGCATTTCACAAATACTCTGGCAGCGTTAATTGTACAGATATCTTGGTTGGGCGAGGCAGGTTTAGAAAAAAAATCAGGAAAGTATAACGTTGAGCGGCTCTGTGTTTCACAGTTTGCTGATATAGTTCGTTTTCCAAGCTAACCCAACAACAGATTCATAATCCGTAAAATACACATCGTATTTCACCAGCAATATGTTACATGACCCACATCTCCAGTTACCCAACGCTCCGCAGATACGAGAGACATATGGTAATTAAAATTTATCTTAGAGCAAGTCTGCATCAAAATTGGATTAGCCACACAGAAGGGTGAATAAACATCTCTTGTTAAATGTGTTGCGTTGTTTTACTCATAGTTATATTTAATTATATTAATACGAATCGCAGAACTGATTTAATAATCACTACAGCAGCGATTATATGCTTTGATACACAGGTGAATTGATTACTCTTTACTAGCGATATGTATTTCAAAACAATTCAACACCAATGGCTTGCTTGCATGATAGTGATGTCGTCAATAGGTGAGAAAAAAATTGTAACTGAATTGAAACATTATTGAATATCGAAATATTGTTACTTTCTGTTCAGAGGCAACGAAACTGAAATAATTATTTTGTTTCCCCATTTTATAATGAAGGAAAACAAACTCAATATGAATGAAATGAAGACTTGAAGCAGAATACTCAAATTCCTTCCACAAAACTCGAAAATGTTCCTGAATTGATAAGAGTATTTTGTAACAAAGACCCCAAAAACTAATTTTTGGACTTCAACTTGAAAACTTTCAAAAATCCTGAAATACAGATCGTTCATTTGGAACAAAGACCAAATACCAATTTCCATGACACTAAGTTCAAAACCAACGGAACTCCCATACAAACTTTCACCCCCCTTTCAACCCTTCAGGGGTTGCATTTCTATCATATGAATTCAAAAGAGAATAATATCTCAAGTGATTCGCCATCATTCTGTGAATCTGCTAACCCTCAGAATCATGCTATATCTAACATTGGGGAATTAAAAAACCATGTTATTAACAATTGTGGGTGAATAAAATCCATTCCTTTTTTTGTATGCATCACACACATTTCGAATCAACAAGAAACTTTAATTTCGCAAAAATCAACCATCAATCATTCTGCTGTATTCATGACCTAACTTTAGCGTGGACATTTCATTTCTTAAAATCACTCAATTCAATTTCAATCAAAATAACTATGTAAACACGTTCAAAATATCTGTACAAGTATAATAGTTTCAAAAAATATTATAATTGATAAGGCAATTTTGTTTATTTTGCTAGAAAAGTATTTACCCAAGTGTGTGTGGTCCTTTTTTGGTATGTGTACAACGAAAGTGATCATATAATCGGAATTTATCTATGTCTTTGAAATTGGTATCAACTTCTCGCAATTTTCCTTGATATCTGTCACCAAAATTTTGACCCATTTTTCGGACTACACAGACTCTCCGGAGTTTTATGTGAACTTATAGTCTACTCGACAAGTTGAAAATGGTCTAAAATAGAGATACTGCTCTTAAAATTATGTGTGAGAGCTGATTTGATGTGGAATAACGCCTAGAAAAATGTGCCAGAAGCGTGTATTAGCACATAAAAAATTGCAAAAGTTATAAACAATTGAAGATGAAAAAAAAATGGCATTTCGTTTTTTGCCAATATTTCATAACCTATTTATATTTAAGAAAATTCAAAGAAAGATTCTGAAAGAGGAGGAAATTTTCAATGGAAAACTCCCGCTCTTCATAACTCTATCTTCATTTTTTATAATTTTAATTTAATTTTTAGGTTGCGCGCGCGGCGTTAAACGCGAGTACGACACATTAATTGATTTATTTAAGGTATTAATTTTTTTTTTATTTGAAAAAATCATGGTGTATTCGGAACACTATAAATAATTTATTCCTGTTGGAAATTTCACTTAAAGTTAATTTTTCAACAAGTTAAACGATTGTTAACTAACAAAATTTTCTCGAACTTCTGTCTTAATTGTAAATGAAAAAAAAAAGTTTAAATAATTGTCGTAAAAATTTCTTGCTGCGTAGAGCCTTTCTTATATCCATACTCAACAAGATCACGCCATTAAAGTTGAAAAAATATTCATACTTTGTTTATAATAATTTTTGAACTGGAACAAAAACAAAAAAATCCAAGTAATGTTGTTTAAAAAATTTGTTTTTTCTTAATTATTATATTATCGTTTTTTTAATAATACAAGATATAAATTGATTTGCAAAATGAAATTTCCCGCTATTTGTTGATAATTTTTTTATAAACAAATTGATTATTTCAATATTTTTGAAAAAAAATTTCTCACAACTTTCCTTAAAAACAATTTTTAATTGTTTATAATCGTTTTTTTTATATTTCTATTGTTTAAATAATTTTTTAAAAATTTTTTTCTTTAATTTTTCCTCAAAATCATAATTGACAGTCCTTAATCTTTTATCAACAATCCATTGTTTATTAACTTAAAATTTGTTATAACAAATTTTAACTTAGTTTGATTTTTTTTCTGAAACTTCAAAAATTTACAAAAACAACCATATATAACAAAGTATAGAAAAAAAAAATTCCCAATTTTTCCCAATTCCAATTCCCAAAGTACAATAAGAAATTGGACAATTTTTTTTTCTTTACTTTGTTACATATAATTGTTTTTGTAAATTTTAGAAGTTCAGAAAAAAAATCTAACAAAGTTAAAAATGTGTTTATAACAAATTGGTAAGTTAATGGAATTTATGATAAAAAAAATATTGTTTTTGTTACTTTATAGAGGACTGGAAATTATGATTTTTAGGAGAAAAAATTTCTTCAATAATTATTTAAACAATAGAAATATACAAAAAACGATTATGAACAATTAAAAATTGTTATTAGGAATTTTTTTTTTCAAAAATCATAATATTTCTAATATAATGAAGTTGTGAAAAAATGTTTTTAAAAATTAAAAATCAATTTGTTTATGAAAAATTATCAAAAAATGGCGGTAATTTTTTTTTTTAAATAATTCTTGTATTAATAAAAAAACGTTGATATGATTTAAAAAAAAAATTTTTTAAAATTTTGGATTTTTTTGTTTTTGTTCAAGTACAAAAATTATTATAAGCAAAGTATGAATATTTTTTTTACTTTTATGGCGTGATCTTATTGAGTATGTATATGAGAAAGGCTCTACGGAGCGAGAAAATTTTTACGACAATTATTTAAACATTTTTTTTAATTTACAATTAAGACAGAAGTTCGAGAAAATTTTGTTAGTTAACAATCGTTTAACTTGTTGAAAAATCAACTTTAAGTAAAATTCCCAACGGGAATGGATTATTTATAGTGTTCCAAATACACTATAATTTTTTCAAATTAAAAAAAAAATTAATACCCTAAATAAATTAATTAATGTGTCGTACTCGCTTTTGACGCCGCGCGCGCAACCTAAAAATGTCGCTCGGAGACCCATTTTCAGCGTTAAATTAAAATCATAAATAATGGAGATAGAGTTCCGAAAGCTTTTTTATTGGAAATTTCCTCGTCTTTCAGAATCTTTTTTTGAAATTTCTTACACATGAATAGTTTATGAAATATTGGCAAAAAACGAAATGGCATTTTTTTTTTCATCTTCAATTGTTTATAACTTTTGCAATTTTTTATGTGCTAATACACGCTTTTGACACATTTTTCTAGGCGTTATTCCGGATCCAATGAGCTATCACACATAATTCTAAGTGCAGTATCTCTATTTTAGACCATTTTCAACTTGTCGAGTAGACTATTATAACAAATGAAAAAAAATAGGAACACACACATCACACCTCATTACAATATTCACAAGACTCCATTTGAATTCTTATTTTGGCTTATCAAGTCGTCTATTGAGAGCAGCTGCAAAATGCAGACAAAACGCACATGTCATTAACGTCTTTCACTGGCTTGCAATCTTGGGAGCCATAAATTATTATTAAGCTGTGGTAAAACTATGAGAATAGTTCTGGTTCTCTGATGATCACTAATTTTTGCATGATAAATCTTTAAAGTTGGTTGAGTCGAACAAGAAGTTTGAATACAAGGAAATGTCTGTCATCCTTACCTTCTTTCGCGTAGCCTTTCTCTTTGTTAGCGGTTTCTGCAAACCACTGCAAAATTCGCGTAACACGACACATTAAACATATTTCCGATAATCATTGTTAACTTAATATCAAGAATTAGACAATTTTTACCGTTTTTCAGATATTTCGAAAGAAAATCAACGAACCCGACGTTCATTTTGACAGAAGAAAAAAGACTGACATTCTTCGAGTATTTCAGCCGATCGCTAGAATTCATGGCACTCTTCGAAGATTTTTGTGCATTCTTTGCATCGCGGTATTTTGATAAAGAATGTTATTTGGAAGGAAATTTCTAGTAGTTCTGTCTGTTCACAAACTTACAAACAACGCGAGTTGTTTGAGAACTAGTACCAGTATACAGTAGGTATGAAAATAACTAAAATTAATAATGTTAATGATATATCATTTTGTTATCACAAGCTTTTATTTAACTTCACATTTATATGTATGATGTTCAGTTCAAATCTTACAAGTGAATTTTGACCCACTTCTAGTTGTCCGATTGACGTGAAATTTAGCAGGTGTGCATAATTCCGGTGACAATGCATTATGGAATTTTTGCTAGAGAAAAAACAAAATGACGACTCTAATATGGCTGACAAGTTTTGTGATTATGGTTCGATTCTATTCAAAATTGTTATGTGGGGGTTTTCTGGAACAAATATCAAGATTTTTTTTTCAAAATTCTCAAATTCAAGATGGCGGTTTCAAGTTTTGTGGTTATAGCCCGATACCAATGAAAATTGGTATGTAAGGGTTTTTGGGGTCGGATATCATGATGTTTTTATTAAAATTCATGAATTCAAAATGGCGGCTCCAAGACGGGGACGTGTTTTGTTATTATGGCCCGATTCCATTCAAAACTGGTATGTGTTTTTTTTGGGCCTAAGTTTATCAATTTTTGTCAGAATTCAATAAGATGACGGATTTCATGAATGATTGAAAAGAATTGAATAAAAATGAATAAAAAAAAATTAAGACATGCATTTTTACAAATGCAGTATATAGGAAAAATGATTTATTTGTTTGTTTGATCTAGGTTATTCTGTGAGTAGCAGAATACATATTTTATATTCACGGCAAGCTTCTGAATTTGCGACTCACTGAATGACCTAGGTCAAATTAAAGAAATTATTTTTCCCTTTTAGTGCATTTTTATAACAGCTAGTCTTGAAATTGTTTTCAATCATTTTTATTTTACGTTTCAACCAAATACTTTGTAATTATCGTATAATGATAAATGTAATTTTGTATATAGTCATTCAATTTGTAAATTCAATGAATGACAAACAAATGTCATTTATTGAATTTACAAATTGAATGTATGGTGGAAATAGGAGATTGAAAATAAATATGACAAAAGAGCAGTGGCAATATTTTAAAAAAAAAATTTTGTGGATTATTCAATTATTACATTGTAATAGATTGAAGGAAGAAAATATATGGCAATATACAAATTCATTATTAAATTTATGAAATATGAAGCTTTGTTGAATTTTTTGCCTGATGTTAAGAAGAACATATGGAAACAATACATAGCGTGGAAAAAGGCAATAGAAAGGGTAAGAAAGGGTAAGAAATAGTTATTTATACAACAAAAATATAAAAGGACACTTTTTGCACGCGAGATGAGTTTTCATATCGAGCCGTAGGTGAGTTGATGAAACCTCGCAAGTGCAAAAAATAGGCTTTATATCCGAGTTGTATACATGATTTTTTCCAATACTTTTTTTAATATAAAAATGAAAATAGCCTTCATTATCAACGTTTTGAAAGCAAACGTCCAATTTTTATTGTTTTGGCAGTAACAGTGACATTAAGCAAAATTATTTAAGTCAATCGCAATACATACCTACCAGGAAAAATTAGAACAAATATTATGTTGTCAGGGTGCATAGTAACAATTTCGATTATTGAAGTCGCCATTACTGTAAAACCGTTATCAGATAATTTTCATAAATTTATGAAATATCGCTTTAATTATGGATGAAGAAAGTGGTTTTAGTGATAGATCTGATATTCCTGCCGATGTAATTGAGTCAGCGGAAGCAGTTAGCTTAGATCTTCTACCAGTAAAGTCCAACCCAATCCTAATCATAGCCCAGTTGAAAAAAAAAATGATAAGGAAGGAAACATATAATATGAAGTTCCCTCACAATCTGGCACTCCAAATAATGGGATTTTATTCGTTCAGGATATCATGGAAGAGGAATGATCAATCATTTTGCTCAATGAGTGGATATTTTGTCCAGTCAATCAGGAAACCGGGATCAAGCGATGGAGAGCTAATTCATACTGCCCTCATGAACTCAAAAGATTTATCCAGAAACGATATTGTTATACTATGGCTTAATAAAACAAATGCAAGTATAATACATACCTTTTTGGCAAAAACACAACAAACACAAATTCTAATTATCTCAAAACCATACAGATATGACATCAATATAAATCAAATGACATATGAAGAGAACATGAATCTACACAAAAAACTCCACCTATTGAATTCAGACAATATAATTTTTTTGAAATGCAACAATCTAATAAGGCGGTCTAACTATTCAAGAAATGGAGTTGGACTGAAACCAGTTGTAGCTCGCCCTTTGAGTAGTGAAAAACTATTCAAGAAATGGAGTTGGACTGAAACCAGTTGTAGCTCGCCCTTTGAGTAGTGAAATACTTACGAGAATTCATTAATTGGACCACAGAAGAGGAAAACAGGAAAGAGCGGATGTGATTCGGGACAACCAAGGCAATGCCAAAAAACGTTCGGGAGCGCAAGGAGTGTCTTCCACTTTTTTAGGGCAGGCTGTAGCACTGACAACCTCAACACCAATGGGCTCAACAGATCCGAAAATCCTGCTATAACTGATAATTGCATCGCTGACAAAAGAGCTTCATTGTTATTGTTGAACATTCAATCGGTACGTAATAAGGTAGATGAACTTTATATTTTTCTTGAACAACATAACTTTCCAAACTTTGTCTTTCTAACAGAACAGTGGCTAAGATCTGATGAACCCTTAAATTGTCCAAATTATGTAATAGCTCTCGAGTATTGTAGGACTCAATCACTACATGGGAGAACCATGATTCTAGTAAATGAAAACTCAATAAATGAGCTGACTTTAAAAAATATTGAAAAATATGAATACCTCTTAGTTGAAAAAGAATTTGAATTCTCAATAATCCATGACACAAAAAATAATATTCATTTGATATGCATTTACAGAACACCTACGTGTAACGTCACAGCTTTCTTAAATAGATTGGAAGTTCTTTTGTCAAGCCTCCCAGTGAATTCTCAGCTTATTTTAGCTGGAGATTTCAACATAAACTACGATGAAAAGACGTCTACCTCCACACAGACCCTCAACACCCTGTTTTTATCTCACAACTTGAGAATGTTAGTTCGTGGACCAACTCGAGTCTCACAACATTCATCCACGACCATAGATTATATCTGCACAAACCTGGATGAGAACAAACTGACTTGCGAAGTGTCTCCGGCCGGTCTCTCGGATCATGGAGCTATCATTCTAACATTCCCTATTCATTGTATAAATTCAAAAAATAACTTCAACTTTGGTAGAATTTACAGCTCAAAAAACTTTGGGAATTTCAAACATAAATTTGATTTAATAGCATGGGGAGATATTATGTCGATTGTAGATTCTATAGGTGCCTTTCAAGAATAAGTAACCAGTGTTTTTGTGGAATGCTTTCTCAAACGGAAAATAAAATAAAAAATATAAAATCATGGATCACTCAAGGCATAAAAATCTCTGCAAACAACTTGAGATCACTGCACTTAATACGGAAATATTTTTTCGATAAATTTTTAATACCTTACTTCCGCAGCTGGTGAAAAATTTTTCAAGGTCCCAAGAGTGGTTTCGGATCCCACTATAAAAGGTAAGGTCCCCGTGATCTTAACTCGTACAAGTTTTCATTAACTTCTGAGAGTTGGTCAAACAACTAAGAAAGCGGTTAAAAACAAACAATAAAAACAAAACAACAAGTACCGCCGTATTTACAGACGCGTAATTAAACAGGCAAAAGAAGTTCATTACAATAATAGAATAAACAAAGCTGATAATAAAATCAAAGAAAACTGGGCCATAGTGAATAATCTGAGAGGTAAATCAAGCTCCCTTCTAGAACAACACAGTATAAATCCCGAAACCCTCAATGATTTTGACTGCTCAATTGCTCAAAAATTAACATCAACCATCGTACCTACGTCAGATCCAATGGAATACTTACAAAATGTAAATCTTCACAACGTATTTTATATTGAAGATACAAATTTATTGGAGTTGAAAGGAATCTTGCAAGAATTAAAAAACAAAAATTCATCAGGCATAGACGAAATTTCTGTAAAAATTTTGAATAATCTTTCTGATTCCGCTTTAAATGCACTAGTCATGGCCATAAATGAATCCTTTGCCCATGGAAAATTTCCGCAGTGCCTTAAAACAGCTCTCGTAATCCCTCTTTTCAAAGGTGGTAACTCAGAAGATCCGAGTAACTTTAGATCAATTTCTATTCTCTCAACAATTTCTAAAATTATAGAAAAACTGGTTTAAAGGGACATTAACTTTTCTCCATAGCTATGATATATTAACCAACTCACAATTTGGCTTTCAGAAGGCAAAAGGCACGAATGATGCCATCTTTGCTTTCCTTGAACATGTTTACACTCATCTCAATAATAGGGAAGCCGTAGCCGCAGTGTTCTGCGACTTCTCCAAGGCCTTTGATTGTGTAAATCATGAACTTCTCCTGCAAAAATTGCACTGCTATGGTTTTAAAGGAGTGAGTATTGACTGGGTTAGGTCTTACTTGAGCGATAGAAAACAATTAGTAAGTTCAAATGGAAAACTGTCTTTCACCAAAGATATCATATAGGAGTGCACAAGGATCAGTCCTCGGCCCAATCCTTTTTTTGATATACTTAAATGACTTAGTTACTCTCTCGATTAGAGGAAATTCTACAATTTTGCTGACCACGCTTCTTTGGCATGGAAAAAACTCTTTAGATATGAAAGAAACTATTACTAAGGATCTGGAAGTTGTGAAACAATGGTGTGACGCAAACTTCTTATGCTCCAATATCGAAAAAAACAAATTTACTCACCTTCGCTTCTGAAATTGAAAATTTACAATTGAACGGAGATATCCTGGAAAATAAAAACCAAACGAAATTCCTAGGAATCTATATTGATAATAAACTAAAATTTGACCATCACATTTCAGTATTAACAAAAAAATTAGCATCAGGATGCTATGCACTCCGAATTATATCGAATAAACTGAGCTCATCTACATCAAAAATGGTTTATCATTCGCTGATAGTCTCACTTGGGATATGGTGTTGCATTCTGGGGATATTGCAGTCAACAACTCTTTCACCCAGTTTTTGTTTTACAAAAGCGAGCAATTAGACTTCTATGAAAGGTGGGTGTACGTGAGTCATGTAAACCATTATTCGTGAGAGATTAAATTCTCACAGTTACTTGTATTTTCATTTTGGAAACTGTTTGTCTGATTGAAAAAAACTACATTACATTAGAAACACCGATTCAAGCAAATTACTCAACCCGACAAGTAGCTGAATATAAAGTACCGCTCCCCATTCCAAAACCAAGTCTGACAAAGTATTCTTTAATTTATGAAAGTAAAAACCTATACAACCACATACCCTACGGAATTAGAAAGGAAATAAATTAAAAAAAGTTCAGATACCTTGTTAAAGAAACCCTTGTAACAAAAGCTCATTACAATCTCGAGGAATACTACAATGAAGCTATGTTGTGATTATTATTCTAATATACCTTTATTATTTCAATACACCTTCTTAATATACCCTCCCATATATGTATTATCTGAACTGTAATTTTATTTTTATATTGTATCGTAACGACATGTGATCCTACTTTTAAATTATGTCTCTGTGTATATATTTTTTTTAGGCTTTCTGTCACTTGTGTCTGTATTTTTTAAAGTGTTATACAATTTAGATTTTAAGAAGTTTTGTCAATAAGAAGGTTTTTTCTTGGACAATAAAGTATATTTCTCTCTCTCTTACTATACGAACAAGAATATGATGCATTTGATAGTTGGTGTTCTCAGAAAACAATATCTAAGGTATTAGAACCCGTCATTCTTGCGTATTTGGGAGAAAAATCTGAAACTATGAAGTCGTCTTCCCTGTGATCGAAGTTTTCTATGTTAAAATCAACTTCAGCTGTTAACAAGAACATACTATTGGTGATTATCACAAAGTGAAGGCATTTCTCAAAAGAAAAAGTGCCGGCTATAATCCGAAAAAGGCAAAAGTTTTCACGAGAGAAGGGTAACAAATTTTTGCTTGATGCTGCGGATGAAATTTTTTTATTGATGAAAGTAGTTATGATTGTGGGATTGTCAGGCGCTCGCGGTTTTGCTTGGATGCATCCGATAATTGACAATAAATTCTAAAATCACGCCTCAAATGTGAGCCAAACATATTTTCTCTCCAAACCTACCCAAAATACATATATCAAAAATACGTTTTTCTTTGAGTGCTATGGTACACATGTTAAAAAATCATTTGAAAAACAAAACGTGTGTAATAATAATGACATAAGGTGAGGATACTTCCACGCGGTATATACTAGGTTACATGTACGATACGATAAAACCTAAAACAAAGAAAAAAGCAGCTCCGCAAATACCCTATCACGAAATTATAATCCCAAAGTGATTTAAATAAAAAGTAAGTTCAAACTCGACTTCTAGAAAATCACGCTCTAAAAAGTACGAAATAAGAATAAGTTCAAAAACTAAAACCCAACTAATGAAAAATATTTTCCTAAAAAGTATGAAATAAAAATAAGTTCAAAAACTGAAACCCGACTACTGAGAAAAGTATGAAACAAGAAAATATTCTGATCTGAAATTGTTATGTACAAACTATTCAATATTTATCATCTAATTAATAAACAACTTACTTGTAATATATTTCAATGTATTTAATACATATACATAGTGATGTTCAGAGGATAGCCGTGGTCATATGCCCCTTTGCCCTAAAGCTTATGATCGCCTACCACTGTAACAATGTATTGTTTTGTTAGAATAGGTGACATATGACCACGTCTATCCTCTAAACATCACTATGAATATGTATTGAAATATATTACATGTAAGTTGTTTAGTCAATAGATGATAAATATTGAATAGTTTGTACATAATAATTTCTGATCAGAATATTTTCTTGTTTCATACTTTTTTCAGTAGTCGGGTTTTAGTTTTCTCAGCATATGAATTTTGCTTCATGAAGCGGCACCAAGTACCTTATCTCTTGAGAGCTTTATTGAGATCAGTTTCTTAGTTGTTCATGAATCTTCCTCAAGTAATGTAGGGTGAATTATGAAGTTCGGAATTCGAAGCCGGAAACATATTTGATATTGTTTGGTACTTATAACACTTTGAAATTTATTGAAATAACTAATAGTTCAAATTATAAGCAACAGGAACATGTGTGCCTTGAAAAATCACAATAGGTTATGAAGTGTGGAAAAATTTCTCTCTCTCTCTCTCATTAAATTAATTTGCTTCCTTCAGGCGCATTCCGTCCAATTACAATATCACACCCCTGTGCCCCTTCCTTCGACAAATCCGTTGTCATCCGGCCTGGTTACCAGCGTAGAGAAGGAAGGGACTGGTTTATACACTAACTGTTTATTAAACTTCACAAAATTTATAATATTCTTCACTGCAAGTCGTTAAGGGCGGACATTCACAATTTACATCTACCTGACCTCCGACCTGGGAACGCCACATGTTACCCAAGCCATGGTCAGAGGGCGAATGTGGTGGAAAAAAGTATTCTACTTGTCATATGCTTTGACAATAGGTGGTACCAACCTGAGGTTATACCAACTGTTGATAAAGGTTACCAATTTTTTGTTGGTAGTACCATCTGAAGGTTGGGCCAACTTGATGATTTATTTATAACTTGAATTAAGATCACTTTGGTGTAAAGAAAATTATGTGTTCCAAGTGCTAGTAAAAATGAATAAATTTCACTTAGGTATTTGACATCAGTTTGTTTTGTACATATGATTTTTTCCTGTGGCGGTGGCGGAAATAACTGATTTTATTTAGATATTCCAAGATTTTAAAAATACTTCATAAATAATGAAAAATGAAAAAAAATTAAAGACAAGCTTTTATTTATACAAATTCATTAAGAAAGAGAAATAATTTCTTTCATTGTTTGATGTAGGTTATTATCATATCCTAAAACGTATTTCGATCGGCACACACCAAGACCATAGACTCTACTGGTTTTCAATCTTTCAGAGCTATTAAAACACAAATATAATGCGTGATTTATGATCTCCCATCTAGAGACACACCTGCCAGCTTTATGTTCGACTTCATTGGTCCAGACGAATCGGTTGTACAACTGACAGCCCTCACTCTTTTGATCTACCGTATGCCGACGGAAAATGTTTACGAGTAGTACAGATTATTTTTCGTTCCGTTCCTTCGTATATACGCTCGTGTTAGCGAAGTGAGTTTCCATTTGCTCCCTATAGAAACAGCTTCTATATATAAAATAACTATGAATTTGAAATAAACTTTGTAGAAAGGATATTCCTTGGGGTTGCAGTCAAAATAATGGCCTATGAGAAAAAGAAAAACTCTTTCTTATTTAGTCAAGCTTTCGAAAATGTTTATTTTCATTATCAAGACAAGTAAGGTGAGGTTAAGTGAAGACAGCGAAATAATCACCATTTCGTGATTGAAGAATTTTTCAAAATCATATCACTATGACTATGACTATGACTAAATAAGAAAGAGTTTTTCTTTTTCTCATAGGCCATTATTTTGACTGCAACCTCAAGGAATATCCTTTCTACAAAGTTTATTTCAAATTCATAGTTATTTTCAACTAGTCCAGTCACGAGACTACCCTTCTTCAACACTATATATATATATATATATATATATATATATATATATATATATATATATATATATATATATATTTATATATATAAATGTTTATATAATTATATATATATAATATATTTTGGTGTTTTCTTTCGGGTATATAAAAGTTATGTGTAGAAGTATCTGGCCATTTGTCGAAATTACAATCATCCAAGTTCAGTGCAAACGAAAATAATGAATTAATTAAAAAACATCAGCAGTAATTAATAGCGATATTCTATTTCTGTGATCAATTCAAGCTGCATACAGTCATGCAAAAGAACACCATGCAGAACGCCACGTACACGTTATGTTGGTGGCGGAGTAATCAAGAGTAATCCTTAGCATCTACTCCTATAATAATTCAAATTGTCTTACGCTGCCAACATAATTACACATCGTTCCAGATATGCGGATTAAGAATGCAACATTGTCGCCGACATTACTTTGATGTGACCGACAACTAATGAGACGGTGCGATGTTACGGAGTGCCGTTCTGAATTAATAGGCCAAGATGTTACGATACAGTGTTTTGTTGCATGAATGTACGAGGCTCTGTGTTCGCATGTACGAAACGAACATTGCAATGTTTAGTCAGTGTGGCACTACAACTGATAAGTGTAGAGAAAAATTAATACTTTGCTGGCAGCGCTTACACGAGGAAAAGTTGAAATGAAAGAGGCTCAGATTCTGAATCCCAGTACAGCCGAAAATATTTTGACACACATCTCAGTTTTTCCTCACCTCTGGAATTTTCATGAATGGCCATTGCGGTTTGAAACCATCAATCTTTCATGATCAGAATTGACCAGTCTCCATTACATGTCTTCTCGTACTGTTTTAGGAAAAAACAATTTGATTAAAAATCGAAAGTTTGTATACTTGTACGAGCCACAACTGTTTGAAATGTCATATCCAATAGTAAATGCCGATCACCATACAAAGTTGTACTCGCGTTTTTCACCAGCATATTGGCTACATGTCTTCTCCACCGAACAATGCACCACTACATTGTTTGCGGCCTTTGGTAGAATCTCAGGAACTGATGGAACAAGAAGGATGTTGCGCGCTAGTGTAACTCATCTTACCGTATTCGTATTCGCATTCGTATTCGCAACAGGGTTCGGCTCAAAAAACTCCATGAAACAACATAAACGGTATACAGTGCTTTCGTGAAATACTGAATGAATTCATTTTAAGCCAAACTATCCGTTTCTGAGGAATCTTCTGAAACAGGTCAATTTTAAATCTCAATTTGCCACATTTTTTAAAATAAAATTAAATATACAGGGTTATCCACGTTTGACTAGTGACGTCCGAGACATTTTTTTCGAATAGAACACCCTATATGTTATTCAATTTTTAAAATCTCCATGAAAAGCTGTTTTTCAAAAATATATCACACATATGGTTTGTATACAGTGCGTCCGTTGAATTCAGTGCTCTCGTAAAGAAATGGATAAATTAGTAAAAATTAAAAGAATTATTTTTGGAAAGAACGCTCGAAGCCGTCGAATTTTATTTCCATTTGGGCATTCTTTCAAATTTGATTAATACATACAGAATGATTTCGTGTACGACAAATGACGTTATTGGTATTTTTTTAATAACAACTTCATTTTTCATTACGGAATGTGAAAAGGTGAATATGAGTATGGGTGAAATGAAAATAAAATAACAAAAACTATTTTGAAATATGAAAATACTGAGTTAAAAGGCAATGATAGCTTCAAACAACGATCAAATTGAATGTTCAAATTGTGCACCATTTGCTATCTGACTATTTCCATTTTTTGACAGTAGCCATTGCGACCAGAATGTTGTTTCTATTTCTGAATAGTTTTTGTGAAGTTATTTCTTCAAAGAATAACATATCTTATCGTTTGTCGATACATTATTGAGTAGTTACTTTGTCATTTCATGGAAAATGATTGAATTAAATGAACGAGAAATAATCGAAATTCTTTGCATGATGGGATTAGGAGACAGAATGCGGAACCAAAGAGAAGTAGTTGAATTGTTCAATGCAACTCATCCTGATCGGCCACCTATCAACCAAAGCATGGTGAGCAAAGTTGAGTCAAAATACCGTGACTTTGGGCATGTCCGTGATCTTCCTAAATCTGGTCGACCCTCACCACCAGAAGACGATCAGCTTGATGTTGTGTGGCAGTGCATGGAAAATCATCACACAATACCCAACCAATTGGCTTTTGATTTCAATATGGCAGCATCTACAGTCCACAAAATTCCGATAAAAGCAAAGCACCATCGTTATAAGGTACGCCTCATCCATGGAGCTGAAGGAAGACGACTTTGATCGGCGAAATCAATTCTGCGAACAACTGCAACAGCTACGCAATAATGATAATAATTGTGTAAAAATTATAATTTTTGCTGACGAGGTCTCGTTCGTTTTGGAAGGCCAGCCAATAGGCAAAATTGCCGTTATTTGTCTATCGAAAATCCCCAATGGATGATGAAGTATCACAGAAAGTGGATGTATGGTGTGTCGACGGAAGAATTCTGGGTCCCTATTTCTTTGACGTGAACATGACTGGTGCAATATATTTGGATTTTCTTTGATTCGACCTTATTTCTGCACTAATAGCTTTGTATCCAGATCTAGAGGAACCTGATCTTCCGAAAATTGATTTATTCTTTCAACAAGATGGTGCATCTCCCCATTATGCAGCAGCTGTCCGCGACTTTTCAGATGTTGTGTTTCCGAATCGTTGGATAGGGAGAAGGGGACCGACTGAGTGCCCAGCTAGATCTCCAGATTTGACACCACTTGATTATTTCCTGTGGGGATACTCAAAGAGTAAGATGTATGAAGATAGGCCGAAGAATTTAGAGGATTCAAAAGCAAGAATTCGTCACGAGATACAATGTAAACCTCCTGACAATGTTCAAAAAAACATTATTCATGGTCTTGGCTACTGTCAGATAGCAAACGGTGCAATATTTGAACATGTAAATCGATCGTTGTTTGAAGCTATGATTGCCATTAAATTTAGTATTTTCATATTTCAAAATAGTTTTTCTTATTTTATTTTCATTTCACCCATACTCATGATCACCTTTGCTCATTCCGTAATGAAAAATGGAGTTGCCATTGAAAAAATACGGAGGACGTCATTTCTCCTACATGAATCATTCTGTATGTATTGATTAAATTCGAAAGAATTCCCAAATGAAAATAAAATTTGATGGCTTCGAGCGTTCTTTCCAGAAATTATTCATTTAATTTTTTACGAGTTTATCCATTACTTTACGAGAGCGCTGAATTTAACGCACGCATTGTATACGAATCCTATGTGTGATATATATTTTGAAATCAGCTTTCTATGAATATTCCAAAAATTGAAGAATATAGAGCGTGTTCTATTTGAAAAAATTGTCGCAGACGTCATTTGTCAAACATGGATCACCCTGTATATTTAGTTTTCCCTTATAAATGTGGCAAATTGAGATTAAAAATCGACCTGTTTCAGGAGATTCCTCAGGAATGGATAGTATTGCTAAAAATGAATTTATTCAGTACTTTATGAGTACATTTGTTTTGGTACTGAGAACGAAGTAATGGCAATAATCTATAAAGTTCTTAGAAAAGGCACCTCATTCCAGGAATCTTGAGATTATTCGGAAAGCGGCCGTAGACCTCTGCAGTGGATTCTTCACTTGTCTGATAACAATATAAACGGCAACGCTTCGCGTAATAGTTGGTTTTTATTCAGAAACGCGAGTTAAACAAAATATTCTAGGTTCAGTGGAGTGCGCGTTGTATTTCAACTGTGTTGTTCAACTGTGAGAGTTCATTATTGTTCAGAGTGTTGTGGAGTGTGAATGAACAGAAAACAAATAGTTTAGTATTTTAATAGTTCGTGCTATTAGTCGTAAGATTCGTAATCATAACAATTCCTATGAGACGTGGTACGGCTCTAAAACCAAAAGAGGTGTAGGAGCGGAATTTATTTAGCCAAGCCAAAGACAGGATGAGTCTCAATGAGCTCAGGCAAACATGTGACGATATTCCAGGCAGAAGTTGCAGCAATACATCACTGCGCAGAGGAGGAAAAGACCATTGCCATATACTCTGACAGCCAAGCGGCTATTAAAGCAATCAGCTCCATCAAAGTTGAGTCCAAACTTGTCTGGGACCACTTGAAAGCCCTCCAAAGGTGGGCGGTCAAAACAGACTATCTCTGGCTTGGGTGCCAGGCCACACAGGCTATGAGGGCAACAGAGAGACCGATTCATTAACACGACACCAACAATTGGTTGAAAGAGCAATCTCAAGCACCACAAGGCGCTGAGCATGAGACAGGCCAACGAGTTCACCGAAAAACCATCACCAAAATTCACAGAGTACCTGCTAAGCCAGAATGGGAGATCAACCAGAATCATGGTTGGGCTCCTGACAGAGCACTGTAGACACAACAAACACATGGATAACATCGAGCTGGCAGACACAACCACATGTAGGTTTAGCCAGGAGGAGGAGGAAACCTCAGCGCACATACAGTGGAGGCCCTACAAGGCTGAGGTTTTCAACGATAGGGGAGAAAAAACACAACCCCCCCAATGAATGGAGGACTCAAGGTCTGGCCTATGGAGTCTAGTGACAAGGACGGGTCTAGGCAGGGAAACTCTAACATAACATGAGGGCATACACAATAGATCTGAAAAGGTCGCAGTGAAGTGGCTCCTAGCCCATGAGCCCCGTACAAATCTCATCTAATGATGAGAATTCATTGGTATAATTACTCATACAAAGTAGTTAATCTACCCCAGTACTGAGAAATATTCCCTTTTTACAAGCTTTTATTTAATTTCACCTGTCCCGATGTGTGTAGTTAAATTTGTGCCACTTCTAGTTATCCGATTAACGTGACATTTGACATGTGTTCATATTTAAAGAAAAAAATCAAAATGGTGGCTCCAAGATGGCCGATGATCTCTGTGATTATGGTCCGATTCTATTCAAAATTTGTATGTGGGAGTTTTCGGGGTCGGTATTATGAATTTTTTGTTCATTTTATAAATTCAAGATAGCGACTCCAAGATGGCGGACGATTTTTGTAATTATGATCCGATTTGTTTCAAAATTGGTATGTGGAGGTTTTGGGGTCGGAATTATGAATTTTTTGACAAAATTCATGAATTCAAGATGGCAGACGAGTTTTGTAATTATGATCCGATTCTATTCAGAATTGGTATGTGTTGGTTTTTGTGGTGGAGATTATGATTATCGAAGATTATCGATTTCTGTCAAATTCATAATTAGGGATGGCAGCTCCAAAATGGCGAACGAGTTGATCTTCAAACGTTTCCTCTTCAAGAACTAGATAGTTCGAATCTTACAGAAAAAGGGCCTTACTTACTAAAAAGCAGAAAATAAAATAATCAATGAAAAAACTTTCTTCAAGAAAAGCTTTTATTCAAATACAATAAGAAGTGAGAAATATTTGCTTTGGATATGAGACGTAGGTTATTCCGTGAGTTATAGAGCTTGCCGCTTTTGTATTCACTGAACACTTTGCGCGATAAGCTCTTCAATCAAGTGTCGTATTTCACATATTGGTTACTTTTATTTATTCACGAGAAAGTCTGATTGAGAGAGCCTCCACAGGGGTTGTCGATTTTTTCATGACAATAACAGTTTTTATCAATTTCCGGAGATAAAAACTGCTTAAATTGCATTTTTGCGTTTTTCTTCATAGGACCCTCCACAGATTATCGTCCAGATTCATACATCTGTAAAACAAAACAAATTATCCATCAATGGGTTTGAAATTTATCACGGATTAAAAATATATATTTATATACAAAACACTTCAAGAGGGCAGTAATCAAGCCTATTCATAAATTGGGTGGAAGATATCATGTCTGCAACTATACCCCAATCTCCTTACTCTCTTCGGTATCAAAAATATCTGAAAAAGGCAGTGAATAATCGATTCACCAGTTCCATAATTAACAATTGAATAATATATCACCATCAATGTGGTGGGTCATAGAAAATCATGAGGGGTATCCGTAGATCTGGCAAAAGCCTTCGATAAGGTAGGCCATAGCCTTTTGCTCAATGAACTGAATGCCAAGGTATACGAGGTGTAACTTTGGACTCTAGTTACTTCAGAGACGATGGTTAGTCACGAAGAGTCAGTCACCTAAGGTACCGTCCTTGGTCGTGTCCTATTCATAAGATTCTTAAATGAGCCCCTTCAGCTGAATTCAAGAGGCGTAATATCATCCTTTGCAGATGACACTGCCATTATCTATGAGGACAATTCTTGGACTGAAATAGAACGAACTGCCAAAGCAGATATCCAAATGATTTTTGAGTGGTTCGAAGAAGATAAACTTACAGTCAACGATACAAAAACAAACATCATACTTTTCACCTCCTACAAACCTGCCTAATCATGATTCTATTAATGTTGAAAATCACAGCCTTGAACTTGTTCATTCAGTCAAATACCTAGACATCCACATTGTCTCCTTCTCAAGGTGGGATGAATAGGTCCGCAATATTGTGAATGAATTGAGAGATATGATTTATAAGTTCAAACAATCAGTTGAATTCTTATCACTTCATCATCTGAAAACTATCTGCTACGCATTCATGGAATCCATTTCACAATATGGTATTATACGCTGGGGTGGCATTAGAAAAAATCATTTGAAGCCAATGGAAATCATCCAAAAATGGATCTTGAACGTCACACTCAAAGACCCCACAAATACCCCTCAGATCAGGTATTCATAGATGCTAATGTGATGGATATCAAACAGCTCTTCTGTTTCAGAGCTACTTCTCACTGTATTTGAACAGACAAAATTCAAATAATTCACCACATACCTATTGTACAGAAAAAAACACAGCATCTGCTATTGGTGTCCCCGCTACTCAGAAATCGCTTGGTTAAGAGGAGATTCCGGTATATAGAATCAAAATCATCCAAATAAATTACCAAACAACTTGAAACAACATTACTTGGCTCGCCTTCTCAGAATTAAACTGAAAAATGGATATACTTTCTAATGATAGAAAATACTCGTGGTATGTTATTGATCCAATCTAGAAAATATGTATGATCTGATAAAACCCATTTTATTTTATTTTCCATCTTTTATTTTCAATGAACATCCATCCAGATCATTTCCAAGTATATTCTTCTCTGAATAATAGCTGTTAAACAGGTCATATCCCTAGTTGTTAGACTTGATTGATTACTTTGTCATTTAATTATTATAGCTCTAGTGTACAGGTACATACTCTTGTTCATCTACTGTTGCATTGTCCTTCATAAACTAACCTATACCAATTATCACATCAACACCTTTTTTCACTAATTCAATACTATCACTAAAGAACTGTAATACTTTCTGTAAATAATCATTCATTATTGTATGATATCAATATATGTTAACTATTGAATGAATGAAAAATTCATGAAATGATACTTATACATCACATGAATACCTGCTATGGTGGTTTTACAATTTTTCTGTACACTTTGCATTTCTGGAACCTTTAACCATCCTATGTTCGACACAGATCATCAGAGATTTTAGCAGTGGAACTTTTCTACTGACATCAATAGGCTACCATTTGGATTGCACAACCTATAAAAAAAATAGATATCAAAATCAAAACAAAATATAAGAACTCAAAAAAAAATAAAAAAGATCAAATATTTTCTTATGAAAAAATATAAATATCAAATCTGAGATCAGAAAATGTCTGAATAAGAATTTATAACCACTTTGTATAAATAATATAAGTATAAATATAAGCTGTATATAAAATAAGTTTCATAGTGTAGAATAAGAGAAGTTGCTTTCCAAAGTGTGTGGAAAATCAAATTTCGTGCCCAAAAATAAAAATTGATGGTTGCTACGGGAGGAAGAATACTAAGGTCAAAAAAAATAATTTTGGGAGAAAGCGTAAGGAAAATTTCCGTTAGATAAATCAATCCAAATGAGAAGGAAACACAACTGTGAGAGCAACTCCAATAAATAATCCCAAACCAAGAAACAGCCTACAACTATTTGAGCAAAAAACCACTTACCTGCTATCCAGATCACATTACACACAGGACATAACCAACAATAAAAGGGGGCCAACGTCGGACCGGTTGACTTTCCAAAGCACTGGACACAGCCAGGAGTCTTCGTGAGTGCACAAACGCAACAACTACAAGTACTTTTTAAAACAAATAAACGAAGTGATATCATTGGAATTAGACACTTTTTGGGGTTTTTGATAATATTTATCCACAGTGGGAATTGTATTTCATACTTTAACCACTTTGAAATGTGATCTGTAATATTTATTGCTCATTCATTCTATTCGCATGAGCCAGTCATGTGATTATTTTTTCATAGATTCAATTATATTTGATATAAGCTAGATATCGCAGGAGGAGTTTGAATCCTTTGGAAATATGCATTCCAATAAAAAGAAAAAACAAATTTAACTATTTTTTGTTTCGTTATTCATCATTTGATCATATCACGAACTATATTTTCATGAAACAATAACTTGACTGCAACCAAAGCAACTAGATGGCGCAACTGAACTCTGCTGAACTGTAGGATGATCATGTCTCCATAGGCCTACTGACTGAGCTGGAATAAGATAACAAGGGAAAGGTAAAATAGTGTTTGAAAAAGAGTAGGAACAACATAGCCGGACTTTCTATTGTTTTGATGAGTATTTTTTTCAAGAATCAAATAAAATTGATATTAAATAAAATCAATCAAGCTTACTATCATAACAAATTGCAAAATTATTGTGATGAATAGTGGTTAATGGAATGATAATAATAATCAATCAACAAAAAAACAAAATAAAATGAACAACTCACATCATAATAATAATAATAATATATATATATATATATATATATATATATATATATAAATTTATATATTTATATATATTTATATATATATTAATATATATATATATATACAGAGTGGCCACTTTTCTAATGGGATTGTATTGGTAACTTTTAAACCATAAGAGTTAGAAGGTCGGTCAAATGGAGAAAAAGTTGCATTCATAGAAGCATTGTCAAGCAATTCAAACAAATCGAGATTATCAGGGCCGGTTATTGAGATATCATAAGAAAAGTAAATTCTGTCATTTTGATTTTTCTTTTTTTCCCACTTTATTTCGAATATTTACAAAAAATGACACAGAAGTTTTTTATTTGACAATTAATTATCCTCATTTTGACATAATCAGATTTTGTATCCAACGTTTCGTACGCTCTGGGCCACCCTCAACCTCATTTTTTTCAATACGGACCTGCATATTTTATGACACTTTTCGAAATAACTTTTAACGCTGAATTCAACGATATATCATACAATGTCATTTAAAGTTGATTTTCAGGTGATTTTGACCCTTATCCAAATTTCTTTGGGTCGGATCTGTATTGCATTTAGGTACCTTTAGTTTAATTAACAACATGCAATAAATTTCGATAAAAAAATCAACTTACTCATCTTCAACTGAATGGAACGTAACAGAATCAAAGCAAGAAACCAGTAATAATTATTTACAAACTTCAAGAGGTGAAAAACCTAATTCATAATAATTGAACGAAACTATCATTTAATGAAAGAAAAATCGAATGATTATTCGATAGTAAATGATGAACATTAATGAAGTAAGTGTTCGAAATGTCCACCATTTTGTAAAATGCACTTTGCGGTTCTGGAACCCATACTTCTTATACATTTGCTTATTTCGTCTCCTTGAATACCTTCCAATACATTCTCAATCTTCTCGCGAGGAATCATTATTGTTGGATTTGTCATTTGTTCCGTTGAAACAAATCACAGAATCGAACTTTATTTTGAGATCATTACGATATAATTTTTGCAAGGCTTGGTATTCAAATTTAAAATCATTGTATTCGCGCGTCTCTTGACTATTTTATTAACAGCAGTTTTTGATAAATTGCATTCACTGGCCACAGTTCTCGATTTTTTTCTGGGTTCCATTGAATTTGGGTCAGAACATTGATATCGTTCATAGACTTGTTTTTTCTTACATACACACAACTCTAGGTTTATTGAATGTATTATTCTCGAGTAGTAGGCCGTGGATAAAAAAGAACATGACAAGAAATATCATATTATTTGTCACTTCGTTTATTATTGTATCACAAGAACTTTTCATTAAACACTTTTCTGAGTAATTTCAATTTAACTTATTCGATATGGTGAGATACACAAATGAAGAGAAGAGAGATATGTACGAAGTGTACATAAAACTAGATAGAAATTCGTTCAAAGCACAACAAAGGTATGGTGAATTATATCCTGAAAGAACAACACCAAATATTAAAATGTTTCGACGTTTATCTACAACGTTACTTGCACATGATTCATTCATCAAACCTAGAGGTCCTTATGTACGACTAAATGAGCCTATCAATGACATCAATGTTCTGGCCCAAATTTGAATGAATCCAGGAATAAGATCGAGAACTATGGCCAGTGAATGCAATTTATCAAAAAGTGCTGTTAATCAAAAAGTCAAGAGACACGGATACCATGACTATGAATACCAAGCCGTGCAAAAACTATATCGCAATGATCCTGAGAGAAGGTTGCAATTCTGTAATTGGTTTCAACGGAAGGTGCGGAATAACAACAATTTTGCGCACAATATCATTTGAGGAGACGAAACGACATTCACAAATTCTGGCATGTTCAATCGAAGGAACAAACATTTTTATGCCACAGAAAATCCTCACTTAATTCATGAAGTTAGACATCAATATCGTTTCTTTTTTAACATATGGTGCGGTTTGTTGAATAATAAATTACTGGGACCCTATTTTATTGACGGCAACCTAACCGGAGCCAAATATGTAGAAATTATAGAAGAAATGTTGGATGATCTTCCTATACGGTATCGGCGTAATAGTCCATGGTTCCAACAAGACGGATGTGGTCCACACAACTCAAGAATAGTCACAGACTATCTAAATCGAACTCTTCCCGATTCATGGATTGGAACAAGAGGTCCAGTAGCATGGCCTGCCAGATCTCCGGATTTGAATCCGCTGGATTTTTATTTGTGGGGATATCTCAAAATAAAATTTATGATACTACGAACCCGACAATAGAGATTCTTCGCGAGAAGATTGAGAATGTATTGGAAGGTATTCAAGGAGACGAAATAAGCAAATGTATAAGAAGTATGGGTTCCAGAACCGCAGAGTGCATTTTACAAAATGGTGGACATTTCGAACACTTACTTCATTAATGTTCATCATTTACTTTCGGATAAGCATTTGATTTTTCTTTCATTAAATGATAGTTTCGTTTAATTATTATGAATTAGGTTTTTCACCTCTTGAAATTTGTAAATAATTATTAATTGTTTCTTGCTTTGATTCTGTTACGTTCCATTCAGTTGAAGATGAGTAAGTTGATTTTCTTATCGAAATGTATTGGATGTTGTTAATTAAACTAAAGGTACCTAAATGTAATACAGATCCGACCCAAAGAAATTTGGATAAGGGTCAAAATCACCTGAAAATCAACTTTGAATGACATTGTATGATATATCGTTGAATTCAGCGTTAAAAGTTATTTCAAAAAGTTTCAGTAAATATGCAGGTCCGTATTGAAAAAAATGAGGTTGAGGGTGGCCCAGAGCGTACGAAACGTTGGATATGGAATCTGATTATGTCAAAATGAGAATAATTTACTGTGAAATAAAAAACTTGCCTGAAATTTTTCGATAATATTCGCAATAAAGTGGGAAAAAAAGAAAAATCAAAATGACAGAATTTACTTTTCTTATGATATCCCGATAACCGGCCCTGATAATCTCGATTTGTTTGAACTGCTTGACAATGCTTCTATAAATGAAACTATTTCTCCATTTGACCGACCTTCTAACTCTTATGGTTTAAAAGTTACCAATACAATCCCATTAAAAAAGTGGCCACTCTGTATATATATATATAATATATATATATATAATATATATATATATATAATATATATATATATATATATATATATATATATATATATATATATATATATATATATCTGAAGTAGACCATCCCATATATAGCGAACTTTTTCCAGTAAAATGCAATGAATAAAAATCAGAATAAACTCTGAACGTAACAACCACCTAATTTCGCATCTTGAGAAATCCGGAATAACGGAAACTGCTGCGTTAGTTAACACCCTGAGAGAGTGTCGTTCGTAAATTGGGGTGAAATGTACTTAACCCTGCAATTAGTTCAGACACAATTTAATTTGGGGTGACCAAATCAGTTTCAATAACACCTATATCCGAGAGAAATTTCGGAGAGCATTCGCGTTGCATGCAATAAGGCATATCGACAATTTGATTCCCATATTGAATCAGAAGAGGTTCAATAGATCAAACGTAGAATGATCTCGTTACATTGAGAGCTTCTGATTAGTGATCGAAATTAATGAAGAACAGTGGAATTTCAAATTGTGGAAACATTGTATATTTCTCAAAATAGAATTGATTTCGAGATCAAATAAATGATTTTTTCATTTTCTGGGTGACTGCATGTTGAAACGTCATACTACCATTTTCAAAACAAAATAATGCAGTATCCACAAGTGTATTGAAGTGAATGATAGGTATCAGAAAAAATAATTCACTTGAGATAGTGGTACTGTAAAGAAAGAAACAGTTCCTCAAATCTGGGTTTCAGGAATATTCAATGATTTTTTTCGAAAACTACTGTTACGAAAACTAGTGCACGTACACAAAAAAAATCGGTTGAAATTATGTTGGTCCGTCAAGTCGAATAGAAACCGAAATAATATGGAACTGCCCTCTAACACCTAGAGTAGAATAAAAGAGTAACTGTGCTTAGGGTTTCTAGACAAACTCGTGAGGGAAATGAGGAAGCCAACTTCCTGATAAGAGTTTCAACGGTATGTGTAACAAAATGCAATATTTATTTTGAATGAATTATTATCTTTTCCAAGAGTCGTTGAGATTCGCAGTTAAACATGAAATTGAAACCGAACTGGTGGTCAGAAAATAAGGATATTTGAGATTATTCATTTTTATTTTCGTCGAGTACAGTTCACAGCGAAACATATGTTATTCCTTCAAATATTCTGGAAAGGAACCACTACCCAAGTAATTTGTATGGTCAATTGAAGAGCGTTTTTCCAGTCACAGACAACCGAGTTATAGTACAGTCAAAATAGGATACAATATTTCACCAAAAGTTATTTTTGTTCACCGGAAAGTTAAATTATCGTCATGAAATGACATTTCATATATGCAAATGATGGTTTACTGATCACTTTCCTGGGAGAATGATCAGATCAGAAAATATTCTCAATAATAAGAGTAAGAGTAGCGTGGAAGTATTTTTTTCCATGCAAATGGTTATTTTTAATTTTCAGGCTCAAAAATAATGGAATATTGTATTTTTGTTGGATATATCTGTGGCTAGGAAGAGTAATTGTTGAAATATATCGTAGATAGGAATATATCTGAAATTGGTGCGCTATTGATTGTAAACGTTTCCAAGCTTTATCACTGGAAGATTTCATTCCCCAAAAATAGCCCGACCATGCTTGTATCAGGAAACCGAATATATGTTTACATATGTTTTACATATGTTTGGCAAATAGGTGAACAAGACAATAAGAATATTCATGGATTGATAAACATTCATCACATTAATTTTTTTCAGTAATATAGGCCTCAGTAATATAGGCCTTGGTCCTATTCAAAATCAGTTCAATTGATTAAATTTTATTACGATTCAAATTCTAAGATGTCTCCTGTTATTTTATTAGTTATAGAGACCAAGCAATAGTTTAATGTATTCAAATGAGCTTCATAGCCTCATAAAGTTAATATATGCTCAATAAGATTTCCATTCAGCATAAATGAGAGAGAATGTTGAAAGAAAAGGAATCTTGAACATATTCAGTATAAAAGTTACAGGCCTCAAATATTTGATGAGTCGGATAGAAATTAGGAACCCGGAAGTTTAGAATTAGTGATAGTACCCAGTATCCAGAATTGTGCCAGTCTAAGGTGGTCCATGGTCTTCAAAGTTAAAATTTTGAGTGAGGAAACAAATCTTTTGTCGCATTTTTCATATCCACGCCAGCACAACTCTTCCCCAACCGCTTGGCGATAAAAACTAAAATTTCAGGAACCATCTTTTTCTAAAGAGGTTTTTTTCTAATTAATTAATCAAAAAGACCAGTGGTACAGTAACGTACCAACTAGTACAGATGAAGTTTGTTGAAAACAGTTGCAGTTCTCTTGAAACAATTATTCTGTTTTCCATACAGCTAAATCATTTCAGGTCTTTCATCTATGGAATAAACAATTGTCGCCAACCCTGAAAATCTCAACAGAACTCAAGCAATGAAAACCAATGGAAAAATTCACAAAAGTAAAATGTCTACAATCCAAAATTGATATGACAAAGTGAAAGAGAACTTCAACAGCAATACACTGGCAAAACTACTTACAAATTATTTCTGGTGAGTACTCACTTTTGGAAAACAATCTTCTTTGCCTCATCCATCTATATGAGTTCTCAATAAAGACTGGAATGAAAAATCAAATATCTATATAAATGAAAATGCAAATTCTCACTTTCAAATTTTTTCTTTTAAGTTTGGGTTCTTTCTCAAAATCTATCAGATGTAGTTCAATGTCCAGCGTGGCTTTAGCCGGGAAAAAAAGTTGTTTTCTGTTAGATATTCACAAAAATAACTTAAGATTCATCGTGGATTTTTCAATTGACAGAAAAATCTTTCTATTCAATATGCAATTGAGCATGTTCCCCTTTTCAACAAGAATACCCCACAAGAGGTTATATTTTTTCATCTTTCCAAAGTAAGATTGCTTCTTGATAATGTGTTCCACAATTCTTTCGGTCTTCCTGATGATCGCAGAAGCGTGAAATGGATTTTCGTAGAAAACGATGTATTGAAGACCTAGTGAATGCGATGCCTCTCTTGCATCAGTGTTACAAATGATTTCTGGTGAGTACTCCCTTTTGGAAAACATTCTCCTATACCTCATTCATCTATATGAGTTCTATATGAAGACTGGAATAGAAAATCAAATAACTATCTAAATAAAAATGGGTCCTTTCTCAATATATATCAGATGTAGTTGAATGTTCAGCGTGGCTTAACCTGAAAAGTAGTTGTTCATCGTGGATTTTTCAAATAACAAAATAATATTTCTATTCAATATTCAATAGAGAATGTTTCCCTTTTCAAAATATACATATTCTGGAAAACTTTCAACCAGAAATAATTACAATGGTTATTTGTACAACCAGTTGGGAAAAGCCCTATTTTTCGTAATGAGCGAATTTTCAAAAGAAATCGAGTTAGGTAAAACTTCTTAACAAAAAATCAAACCGACGAAATACGGACCTGAAAATTAAAAAATGATATAAACCTTCTTAGTCTCAATAACTAAGCTCCTAAACTAACGTAAGTAACTAATTTTGAGTCGGCGCCAAACAAACAAGCAAATGAATTAGATAAGGCGTAATGATAATTTTTTTGAAGTAATTTAATGATTTTTGTTGATTGTTCGTTTGGCGCCGACTCAAAATTAGTCACTTACTTTAGTTTAGGAGCTTAGTTATTGAGACTAAGAAGATTTATTTTATTTTTACTTTTCAGTTCCGTATTTCGTCGGTTTAATTTTTTGGTAAAAAGTTTTTATTTTTTAATTTTTTGAAGCTGAAATCTACTTGTTTTTTTATTACTTCCAAAATACTTACTTACCCACTTCAACTATTACCAGTAAAATAATATGATTATCTACTTTTACTATTTGTTGTAATATAAATTATTTTTGTTCTTCTGGTTGGTTCATTCCATTACTTTGTATATCATTCCATCCTCTCATAGAATATAATGAATGTGACGGATGTAGGAGAATAAAAATAATGACACAAGCGATCTGTCATTGTCAACTACAACTATTTTTCTACCCTTAAGGGTGGATAATTCCATCAGAAATCAAAAAATGAGTACCCATGAGGTATACACTATCTAATAAAAAAACAATCACACAAATCGAAGAACCCAGTACAAAGTTATGCCTGATAGAATCGGTTAACGGACGAGAATTCAGAGGGTGAGTGATCAATATCCTTGCTACCCTTAGGGGTGGATTTTATCTTTCGAATTCGAATGAGATCAACTTCGAAGTAAAGCCTATCCAATGAAGAAAGAATGATCGGAATCGGACGTCTCAGTAAAAAGTTATGCGTGATCATACATAAAAAAAATATACGCCTCGACTAGAGAACCTCTTCCTTTTTGGTTTCGTCGGTTGAAAATAGGGTATCTCAACGTGTTTCACAGAATATTTCTTCTGATTTTGATATGCGATCCTTTTTAATTCAAGTCAAAAATATTGGAAATATTTATTCAAAAAAACTGAAGAACACGCTTCTCACGCACTTAAAATGAAAAAATAATTTTATTATTCGACGATTATGCCGAAAAGCTTGGGGCGCTTTTTTATTACGTATCTTTGAGAAACATAATACTTTTAG
Source organism: Gonioctena quinquepunctata (assembly GCA_018342105.1). Classification (NCBI taxonomy): domain Eukaryota; kingdom Metazoa; phylum Arthropoda; class Insecta; order Coleoptera; family Chrysomelidae; genus Gonioctena; species Gonioctena quinquepunctata. The sequence goes on from JAFIRS010000092.1 coordinate 1,002,458, forward strand.
AGTAAGATCCCAGAGCCGGCAAACCTACCTCATTTTAGCAAACCTGAAATTCTGAGTAAATATGTAGTTGAGAACGTATGCGTACTTGCTAGCTCGAAAGCGGGGCATTTTTATAGGTATCAGGTACAAAAGTACATAAAAAACTTTCTAACCTACGTTGAAGTATGGTAATGCGTTTGGCAATTAATATCGTCCAGTTAGCCGAGCGGTCTAAGGCGCGAGATCTGAACTCTGGATCTCGAAAGTTTGCGACGGTTCAATTCTCCACACCCGACGATTTCTTTCATTTTTCACCTCGAAATTGAGAAGTGATTTAGTTTTGGGATGAATATTCAAATAAAAAAAACAAATCATTTCTCAATTTCGATGAAAAAAAAAAACTTCTTCAGGCGCGGTGATTCGAACCTTTGCCAGTTCTTGATATCAGAGCTCAGATCTTGCGCCTTAGACCACTTGGCCAACCGAACGATATTAATTGTCAAACGCATTACCATGCTTCAACGTACGTAAGGAAGTTTTTTATACTTTTATGCCTGCTACCCGTAAAAGGCCCCTCTTTCAAGCTGGCAAGTATACAAACGGTCTTAACTACATATCATCCTACCCATACTCAAAATTTCAGCTTGGCTGAAATGACGTAGGTTTGCCGGCTCTGGGATCTTGGACTATTTTAATTGATTTCGACAAATCACCCCACGCTTTTTGGCATAGTCATTGAATTTAAAAATTATTTTTTACTTTTCATTGCGTTGAAAGCGTGTTCTCGTCCTTGGAGAGACTTTCATGGAAAAAACGGAAATTAATGCTACATAGAAAACTACGTTGTCAGCTGGGGTCAATATCACTTATTGTTCAAATTATGTTATTAATATTAATAATTAGTTTTCACCATACATATTATGTATTGAATTTTAATAAAATTCAATCTTCATAATATGTACAGAGAATATAATTACAATGAAGAAGTACTTCAAGTAGTTTAGCCTCAAAATTATAACAAATTTCATTCCTATATTTTTTGCAACCGGTGGTGAAATTAGCTTTTCATCACCAGTTGCAAAAAATTCCACTTTTCGCAACTGGTGATGAAAAGTAAAACATTTGATAACGTCAACGAGTTTTGAAAGGTGTCAAAATTAGAAAAAATATTATTTATTTCATTCATATTACGATGATGAGTGGTTATTGAGAAGGATAAGTTATAACAATGAATCGAAAATGTATACACATATTTTGTATACAATACCTATCTTTTGATGGACTCAAAAGAAATTATCACACGGTTTCGAATTATTCCATCCATTAAAAAAACTACCACAAAGTGCTCTACTTCCAGATCCAATTGTTACATGAATGGCAGTCAGATGCGGTAAAACAATTCAACGCCGTTCTTTTCAACATGCACAATTCCAAATCCGTTTTGAAATATGATTTTAATTGGAAACTCGAAACATCTGCATGCAACATTTTTTATGCAGAGAACTAATTTCCCCAACAAACAACTCGTCCTGGACACAATTTCCCGTATCCAATTAAAGAACCCACGAAACATATTTCATTACTAGTTTATGGAATAATACATTGGCATTGCCATTTATTGAATTCGTTATGCATTATAGGATAGGGATTATGCAAATGGTTTCCCTGGTTGATATTGACAATGTATCCTAGAATAATAGAAAGGGCTATTAAGAAAATAACATGGCTGCCAAACAATTTTTTGACAAACTCTCAGGAGAAAAACATGGCCGCCGAAAAAAAAGCAAGGGGAAATTTCAGGGAACCGTTCTTTAATTGGTGAAGTGGCTACCCTGAGAAAAAACATAACTTCCCTGTTAGGGAAAACGTGAAATGGTTACCACATGCACAAACTATCAGTTTTACCATGGAAAAATACCGAAAAAATCAATATTATCCCCAGTTTTCAATGAATGAAAGTGACAGCCATTTTGGAAAATGGCTACCCTGAGAAAAAAAACAGGGCTGCCAAACTATCAGATACAAGCGATATATTTCGCATTTGAAAAATTAACAGGTCTGCTGTTCTTTTCCGACACGGGCCTTTGATGTTGTCTTTCCCGTGTCAGTTTCCTGGAATGACTTTCCAGTATTGTTTGTGTTTAACCTGTATCCATTCTTCTAATGACGCTCGTACTGTTTGTTCCGGTACCCAATGGTCTTCCTGGCCCTGGTTCGTTTTCGATCTCTCTGGGAGTTCGTCGGTTTTTCATTTCCTGCAACTCTGATGTCCTGGCACCCAAATCAGCTTGGCGCGGTTCTGTTCTTCCAGAATTGCCAGTTCCTTTTTGCAGGGCCCATACCAGTTGACTCTTTAGTTTTTGGCCACTTAGAGCCTTCAGTGCCGCTTGGCTGTCTGAGATAATGTGGATCTGTTCCTCTACTATTACTCTCCTGATATTTCCCCTCACACATTGTAGAATTGCGTAGACCTCTGCTTGAAATACAGAGGTGTGAGTACCCAGGGAGCAGCTACGCTCGGTATTTGGGTTTTTGGAGTACACTCCTGCACCATTCTCAAACTCCGATCCATCTGTGTACCAGATCTCACGTGTGCTTCCATGATCATCTTCCCGATTTTCTGAGTTCCTTGCTGCTTTGCAGTTTTCCCAGTATCCCAGACTTTTAGTTCTATTGAAACGTTTCCTGAATTTTTTCTTTGTTTGAGTCTCTTCATTCCACCAAGGCACGTCTCTGTTGACACTTTTTTTTCTGGGCAGCTGATTTCATATGCTTTCATTATAGCATTTGAAGCTGCTTGGAGGATATATTTATGTTGGTTCCTCAGCTGCCTCTCGAGATGCTCTTATAAGCATCCCAGTTGGTCAGTTTGGGTATTCTATATCCCTCGAAGCATATTTCCGATGACTCCAAGTCGAATCTTATGTGTCGATGATCCGACATTTCTTATGGATAATACAATACTGATTTGGGTTACCGCCAAGTTTTTCTGGGAAAATATTGATTTTTTTTACCATCGAAAAGTCTTTAACTGTAAGTTGAATCACATTTAATTCATTGACGGCCATCAATGATTCGATTCTTCCCTCAGGTTCAATTCCCTGCTGTGCCAAGGTTTCAGTTTCTTAGGATCTTTGGGAGTCCTCTAGATTTTCATGATAAGCGGGTTAGTGCGTTTTCATTCGGCTTTTATTTTGTGTGTTACTTTATGTTCATATATGTGTTACAATTACATTAGTCAATGCATTATCTACTTGGAGATAAATGATGATCCAGAGAACACAATCTTTACATATGCCAGGTGGACCAGAGAACGAATTGACTTGGAATAGAAAGCGGAGAATCATTCCAGATAATATGATTGGCAGAATGATTAGTAATGCAAATCAGTGGAATGAAAGTATACCTAGAGGAAGTAATGAAACAAAAAGAGATCAAAGAGAGAAATTTTGAAACATAAGCCAGGAGGTAAATGGAAAATGCCACTTACACCCGACGAAATGTCCCATCGCAATGTCCCATGGGGTGGATTTAGTCGGTTGCTGTTTTGCGATGGACACCAAGCCAGCGTCCATGACCAGCGTCCCCCCCAACTTCATTTGGGGAAACATTATTTCTCTATGAGTCCCTAAGACCTGATTACGCCCTAACATCATTCACGTTGACGAGATTCAGTAAAGCGTTATAGGCCTATCAAAATCACCAGTGAACGATAGAGGATGATATCAATAGGCGCTTTTTCAAGAAGGAGGTAATTTTGAAGAGTGATCGAACTTGTTGAATAGGGACGCTATAGTTATTGCTTCACTGAGCATTGTGTCATTATGTCTGAGTGTATCATGAATGCAGAAATGCAAATAATCAAAATCTCAACTATGACTGGGGTATGTCGGCATGAAGTTCTTTGCTTTTCTGTGAAAGGCAGTCCTCGCACTATCAACAATTGCCCAACAACCGCCGTCACCCAACTCTCGGCGTATTAAATACTTCGTCCTTATTACCGAGCTTTCGGTAGTGACGTCTCTGCGGTGAAACGCCGCAGGCTCTGATGCTGACCGGACGTCTCGTTCTCTTTCTATTTGTGTGCCTCTGTGGCTCGAACGAAATTCGCAAACTGGAACGTCCTTGTCATCGTCATGCGAATAAAGCTGACCCTTCGCAATTATATTAATCTCCTTGGTTGGTGGTATTTCAAAGATGTGCCAGAGGTGGATCGTGGAATTTTCGACCTGGGCAGTGAAACTGCGATTAAATTATGAGCCAAATAGTTGAGTCAATGAACGTTTTCACTTCTGAAGTGACAGTAACGAACTTGTTTCAATGATTGTTATATTATATGATTCGAAATCAGTGCAGGTGTAATGTATGTTAATCGAATTGATATATCGTTAGATAGACAAATTTGTTATTTTATGAGAGAAATTTGAAATTCTTGATACAATAAGTTTTATATGATGGATGTATACTAAATTCCAGAATTAGGAACAATATATGCTCATGGCTACATATTGTGTATGTAATGAAAATGAAGAATTTTTTTTTCATTTTCAAAATGCATTATTTATTAATGACTAGGAAAATGTCAATATAAAATTCGGGAGTGACGAGCAAGTCATTCAAAGTACTTCTTTGCGAGTGTGAATGTACACGCAAGCTGTGAACAATGGTTTCATTATTCCTTGAATTGCAGGTCTAGAAAAAAAATATTGGGGGATATCAGATATAGTAGATCATTTCCACTAGTCAAAGAATCATAGAAATATATGTAGACAGATGATGTGTATATTATTGTCATCTCACATAGGGACGGTTTCAAGGGGCATTTCCGGAGATATATCAGTTTCCTAGAGATTTTGAGAAAGTTAATTATTGTCTATTAAACATAGAAATGCTCGAACCTGAAAAACCAGTTGAACCTAATATCTGTATAATGCAGTTGTAAGAGGCCAGAAACAGCTGACTATAGGATACATGCCTACAACAAAGGCTTGTTCTGCAGTATTCATTTTTGTCTTTGTTATATCAAGACAAAAGTAATACGTATTGAAATAATTGATGGCTGAATAAACACCTTCCGAAAATAATATAAAGGCGCCGTAGATTTATCGTGAAAACGTCGGGATTTTTTTATGTATTGCCTCCCAAAAACGCCTGCACATGATCCGTAGACGTTCGGACTGTCGCAGGCCACTGTATGCCCAGGGGGCCAGCTACGTAATCGATCTGTGTCGTTTCATCCTTTGCTGCCGTAGCTCTCACATTCGCTCGGCAGTGGACTTTATAGGCTTTCTGGATTCCTTTCGTAGCGAGATTTCCTCTGACATGTGTTTTCTTTAATTCTGAGCATGTTTACGAGTCATATGTGACGATATCTTTGATCACTTTGTGATTTTCTATTTGATGTCGATCGCTTTTATTCTGGCGAATATTTCTATTGTCTCACTTCGAGTCCTAGTAGTGCTTCGCAAGATCTTCACAATGACACCAGAATCAACATCCGAGCTGAATGCGTTCCCACAAGACACCTATTTATCATTTCATACAAGGCTAATTCGTGACAATCCTACACGAGACGATGACATCACAGGAAAAATTAATAGTACGCGACAAATACGAACGGACATGATCTATCTTCTATCCGTTGTGAGCCCAACCATTTTTACAAGCTTTTATTCAATTTGCAATGTTCGTATCTAAGTAAGTTGTCCGTTTCAAATCTTGCAAGTGAATTTAGAACCACTTCTAGTTGTATGGTTAACGTGAAATTCAGCAGGTATTCATAATTCTGGTGACAATGCACTATGACATGTTTGTTAAAGAAGAAACAAAATGGCGGCAACAAGACAGCGGACGAAATTTTGTTTATGGCCCGATCCGATTGAAAACTGCTATGTGGGGGTTTTCGAGGACGAAAAACCTGGATTTTTCGTCAAAATTCACAGAATCAAAATGTCGACTCCAAAATAGTGGACGATCTCTGATATTATGGTTCGATTCTATTCAGAATTGGTATGTGTGGGTTTCCGGGGTCGGAGATTATTAATTTTCCATCAAAATTTATAAATTCGAAATACCTGCTCCAAGATGGTGGACGGGTTTTCTGTCGGAGATTATGAATTTAGTTGTGAATTATGTTTTTTTTGGTCAAAATTTTCAAATTGAAGATGGCAGCTCCAGGATGGCGAACGACTTGATGCTCACATCATGGTCTCTTCATTGAAGAACTAGATAGCTCAAAACTTAGAGGGAAAATGCCTCATTATAACGATGCGTCAACAAAAATGCATAGATTAAGGCGTATTACCTAAAAAGCACAAAATAAAATAATCAATAAGAAACTTTTTCAAAGACAAGCATTTATTCAAATGCCCTGAAAAGTCAAAAATAATTGCTCTGGATTATATAGATTCGAAAGTTCGAATCTGTTACTAACGGAATAACCTACGTCAAACATCTGAAGCAATAATTTTTTACTTTTCAGTACATTTCAATAAAAACTTTTCGTTAAAAAGGTATTCTATTGATTATTTTATTCACGCTTTATTAGTCTCGTAGTTATAAGCAATTCAAATCTGACGGGATTTTGTCACACAAGAAGGTTCAACCGACTATTACTGTCAAAACTATGACTGTCAACAGCTATTTGTGGGTAACCCAATAGAACAAGATAGTCGACATACAAAAATTGAAGATTGGAGGTGAATATTATATATCATATTTAGTATGAATAGTGATGCCGCTACAAGCTTGCGTTTTTAAATGTTTGTCCCAAATGAAAACAGAAATGAAAAGAGCCCACCATGTGAAATACCGGACAAAATCGACCAAATTTCCTGTTGAATACACCGTCACTTTTCATGGATATATGAGCTTCATCGTACATGTTTTTACAATTTAATTCAGGGCCTGAGAAATGCACATAACAGGTCCTTTTTCCTGAGCCTCCACCTGAGCTGTAAGTGCCTACTATGAAAATATTGCCAATGCAGCCTCAATTTATTCAAAAGATTGATGTGATTTTCACACCAGGATCTGAAGTATCAAAGTACTCCAGGTATACAGTTGAGTAAAACAATACCGCTATAACTCGTTTTATTATTTCTGGACCATTTTTCTTAGCAGAAAAAATATCTACACTGAGAAGTCTGTAAAACAGGCAGCACAAATATTGAAGCCAATTCTGGGGAAGGTTGTTGATAAATTCATGAGGAATTCCATTATGGCCTGGAGCTCAATGATCTTCACGAAACTTCACGCAATCCAATAATTCATGAATTATTGAAGAGGAATTTCAAAAATTATAGCATACGTCACATAAAGTTAAACCCATTATGGTTTCCTGAAAATTAGTAGTACTATAGACTTTTTCTCAAATTTGTATCGAAATGCTGATTAACCAGTTTGAATGATTCGATAGTGGTGAAGCAAAATTATTTTCTTTACAAAGATTTAGCAGTTTTTTTTTCGATTCGATCTATGATTCACTTTTGTGACAATTCGGCTAAGCTCATGGGTTGGTGGCCGTGAGCGTAGAGGCGCTGGCTGATGTCCAGATGGTCCGAGTTCGATTCTCGGCACGGCTACTGAAATTTTTTTTTTCTATTGTTTCGTTGAGCGGGAGGAGTTAGGTGACCAACCGAACATTCTTGGTACCTAGATATCAATCCTTCGGACTGTCCACGGTTACCAGCCGAGTAGTGCTTCAGATGACACTAAATAAGCTGAGGTCCCTGTCTGCTTAGCTCACACAAGTCTCTGACTTCAGAGGGTTGCTTTGCAACCAAGGTGGTGGTTAAAAACAATTTTCCATTTTTTCACTAGGAAGGCTGATTTGCAACATATTGACACTTTCGATATCACAATCACGTTAAATTCACGTTTTCAATTATAATAAAATTAGGCAGTCTCTGACTGGCCCATTTCACTATATTTTGATCAGTGCTCATTCGGTATATTAGAAAGGCATCATTGTTGGTGATTAGCAATATTTTAGGATAAATGGAAAATGATAAAATGTTATAACATAATCTGTTACTTTCAGAATGTCGAATAATTCGAGATGTGTGTTACTACAGAAACCTAATGAGTCGATTGTCCAAAAGTTATTCTGGTGTTGACGCAACTTTCCCAACTCTATAATAAAAATCATCCAAAATTATTGATGGTTTGTCATTATTTTCATCGTAGAACTCATTCAGTTCAGTTCGAAATAAATGAATTTGTTCGTCAATATTATAGTGTGGAATACGACATTACAATCAACAGTATCAAGAATTTCAATTGCAAAACAGTCCCCATGAATTATGGCCCCTGGCCCGCTCTCAAGCCTTCTTCCTCATGGCCGGTATAGAGATAATATCATAACGTATTGGAAGAAAGTTTGGGATGGCTATAGAGCTTATTGGCTGGGTTTGACAGAGATGCGTTTTCATCCATCAAAGAATCAAAACTATTCATTCGAAGAAATAAATTTGATTTCATGCAGAAAAAAATATTCTAAAAAATCATAGCAGAGCGATTTCGACTGTTATCTGAGAGTAAGTACTCATTGAAAATTTATTTAAAATAGAAATTATTCGATTTTTAATTGAAAAATATGGAATTAAAAGTGAGGTTACTTACTCGTCAAGTTCACAGAAAACCGTGGAAGTATATCTGCTGCATAAAATATTAATAAGTTCAGAGTACAAACATTTAAAAATCCATCCATTATTATTATAGATTACAAATTATTGGAAATAAATATCTCCAGCCAATATTAATTGATGAATTCTGGAAAATAATTCCCCAAATTCCAGGTACAAACCTTCAGATATTAAGATATTATGCCAGCTAGACACGACTCCGAAGTGCATTGTGCATATGTACAACGAACGGGATTCAACTAGAAAGGGATGCATAAGTTTGGTATACTGATGGACCCGAAATGGACAAGGATCTATATCCTGCAGCCAAGCAGCAAAGAGGCACTTTGAGCTCCGAAGTTACTACACACTCGTGGGTCTGTACTGACTTGGAACTGCAAACTTTCCCCAAGACAACTGGCTACGAACATTTAGGTTACTCTGACGTGGGTGCCGGGTCACAAGGGAATCAGAAACAATGAAGACTCGGGCAGCCTTGCCAAGGAAGGAGCAAATACTCAATTTTCTGGCTCAGGTCGGAAAACACTTTCGGCACTGGGAAGATGACCAGATTAAAATCCATTGAAATAAGGTTCCAGGGCGATATCAAGCCATCCATGGATCGGACAGTTAACTGTGCTGTAACTGCGAGACTCTCGCTGAAACTGCAGGATACTAGTTTTGCGACTGCCAAGCGCTGTTTCGGCTCAAGTTCACCGAAGGGGTTCCATCAACGACCTCAGTCATCAGGAACTCCCAGGAAGTTGATACACACTGCAACGAGTCTCGGAATCCCGGGTATTGGATTGATGAAGGGTAATGCACAAAAGACCTTGTAGGTCGGGGTTCGGAGAAGCTGAGGGGCCACATCGACCCATCTACAATCCACAATCTACATATGGAATCGGTAGTCTGGTGCTAAACTTCATCAGTTAGCATGCTCGATCATCACGAGGGCTATCTTCAACTATGGTATCGAAAATTTTTTGTGCCCCAATTCCCTTCACGTTTTCTTGGAGAAGCAGGCCAAAACTTTTTCCATGAACAACTGTCCATGGAAATCCATATAATTACGAAAAACTATGGTTCCAGTCAGGTATATTGACTGAGATGATATTGGCAATCCAAGTGTCCCAACTATGAGTTGGAAGATCCTTCAAAGTCTTTTCATTAGAGGGAGAGAGAGGTAAGGGGCTAGGAGAGAATGTCCTCCTGACAAAAAGTGACCCAGTTTTATATACCGATGGCTCTGAGACCAATACGAATGTAGGGGAAGGAAGACGAATTCAAGAGTTGAAATGTTCTCACAATTTTTCAGGCGGAGGTTGCTGCAACAGAATCGGGTACGTGTATCCTGCAAACAAGGAAATACTATATTCTCAGCTGATGGGAAACTGTGGATGAGTCTCAAACTCTATTAGATGATCCAATACAGTAACCCTACTCTGGGTATCAGAAATGGAATGCGAAGAAATACGCAACACACTCGTGAAAAAACAAACTGAGATAATTAAACGATTAGATGTCCATTTTCTACCCAAATCCAATCCTAGTGTGGACACTCACAAATTTAATTCAAGAAATCAACTTTATAGTGGATCATTTGAAAACTTTTTGGCAGAATTGAAGGAAGTAGCTAGAGATTATGAGTTTGGTACATTCAAAGATAGGCTTATGAAAGATAGAAGAGTTAGTGGGATTAGAGATCAAAAAGTGAAGAATCGCTTGCTGCGTGAAACAAATTTGGATTTGACAAAGACTATGGAAATTTGTCGTGTGGCTGAACAGACTGAACAATATATCGAGGTTATGACAAATAAAACAGAAAACCTTGAAGTTGGTGAAATACATGAAAAAAATAGATTCACCAATGTGAATGAAAATAGCATGTATGCTAGAAGAAGACAAGAAGAAGAAATAAAAGCACAGAAAAATTATGTACCAGGAGAATATAGAAGACACCTCAATATGAATAGTTCCGGTCGTGACGATAAACGGGATCAAGCAACCAGGACAGCGAATGGAATACAGGACGTATCCAATAACAATAGGGAAACAAGTGATGGAGGATAACATGATTCTTATCAGTCGAACTGTGGCAAATGTGGTTTAAAGCACCGTTATCGTAAATGTCCAGCTTTTGGCAAACAATGTACCGTGCCGAAGAGTACCATTTCATCTCATGGATAAACTCAAAGCCGAATTAGATAGAATGATATCTGATAATATAATCACAACAGTAAAGAAACCCACTGAATTTGTGAATCCAATAGTAATTGTCAAAAAACCAGACAATAGTATTTGTATTCGTCTGGACTCACAAAATTTGAATGATGCATTGTTGAGGGAACATTATGAAATTCCAACTTTTGATGAAATTACACGAGAGATGTGTGGTGCAAAAGTATTTTCAACCCTCGATGCCAACAAAGGGTTTTGGCAAATTGTGTTAACAGAGGAAGCTTCTGAGCTAACAACATTTGCAACACCTTTCGGTAGGTTCATGTTTCAACGTTTGCCATATGGTGTATGTAATGCTCCGGAAATTTTTCACAGAACATTCACAGACATTTTTGAAGGCATCAAGGGAGTTGAAGTTTATATTGACGATATTATAATTTTCGCAGAAACCTTCAAGGAACATGATGAGACTCTGTAAGAAGTTTTTTTTAGAGCAAAGAAAATGGGCGTCAAATTTAATAAAAATAAATGTAGGTTCAGAGTGAACCAAGCTGAGGATGTGGGACATATTTTGACAGATGAAGGTATAAAAATTGATGGTGATAAAATTGAAGCCATAAAACAGATAGATATTCCAAAGAACACTAAAGAGTTGAGCAGGTTTTCAGGAATGGTTACATATGTTGCCAAATTCATTCCAAATGTATCCAAACTTACATCAAACATGAGGGCATTGTTGGAAAAAGATGTTGTATGGGAGTGGAATGACATTTATCAAAAATAAATTTAGAATTTAAAAAATCTATTGATGACAAGACCTATTCTAGAATATTATGATGAAAATAAACCGATAGTTTTGTCAGTTGACAGTTCAAAAGATGGGCTAGGGGAAGTAATACTCCAAAGTGGAATGCCTGTTGCATATGCTTCGAAAAGTTTAACAGATACACAGCAAAATCATGCACAGATTGAAAAGGAAATGTTGGGAATTGTTTTCGGATGTCAAAGATTTCACCAATTTCTTTATAGTAAGTCGTTTTTAGTGGAAACAGATCACAAGCCACGCGAAGCTATATTTCAAAAACCACTGAATAAATGTCCTATGCGTTTACAAAGACAAAGAATTACCCTACAAAATTATGATTTGAAAGTTAGATATAAACCAGGTGCATTATCATATTCTGCAGATGTCGCGTGCTTATTATGATGAAAAAAATTTTGATATCATTGAAAATGACTTAGAAGCTCAGGTTGGTATTATTGAATTCAATAGTGTTAGTCCTCAAAAATTTTATGTATTGAAAATAGAAACTCAAAGAGACATTGACCTAATAGAAGTTATGAATTATATAAAAATGAATGGCCTCACGATAAAAATCAGGTGACTCAATTGGAAATGCCTTTCTGGAGTGTGAGGGATGAACTAGTTGAACAAAAGGGGGTAATTTTCAAGGGTAATCAGATGGTTATTCCGAAAACTATGAGGGATGATATCAAAGCTAGGTTACATAACAATCATATGGGCACTGAGAAAACGTTATTACGAGCTCGCGATATGGTCTATTCGCCATTTGTGTATGAAGAAATATCTGACACAGTAGGAGATTGTTCTTTCAGTCAGAGATTCCAAAATAGCAATCAGAGAGAACCTTTGTTAAGTAGAGATATCCCCACTCCTTCGTGACATACTGTGGCTGCTGATTTTTTCATCTCGATGGAAAACAATTTTTATTATTGGTAGATACTTACTTAAAATTTCCCGAAATTCGATGTTTAGATAATGATACAACCAATTAAAGAGTAATTGATGTCTTGAAATCTGTTTTTGCCATCCATGGTAAACCAGATATTTTTTATAGTGATAATGCTCCTCAATTCGCAAATTCTGAATTTCAGCAGTTTCTTAAAGAGTGGGAAGTTGTTCATAAAACTAATTCGCCTACATATTCGCAATCAAATGGTTTTATTGAGAGACATGTACAAACTATAAAGAAAATGTTTAGGAAAGCTTTATTCGACGGTAAAGATTTACATTTAACACTTATGGAATACAGAAATACACCAATCAGTGGTGATACTCCATCTCCGGCACAACTTTCGTTTGGTCACACTCTCAAGAGAAAATGTTTTGAAACCTAGGAATTATTATAGAAATATTAATAAAAAATTTGTGAACAATAAATATAGACAAAAATCATATTATGATAGAAATGTAAGAAACTTACCTGATTTAAAAACTGGAGATCCTATAAAGGTTCAAGTTGGTAGAGTTTGGGAACCAGCAACAGTTATTAGAGTTGACCGAAATAGGCTTCGATCGTTCGTTTTAAAATTGTATAAAATGGTAGAATTCACTTAAAAAATAGGAGATGTTTTAAGAAAATTACCTCGAATTTTTTCAGTGTCACATCTGATATAGAATGTGATTGGTCATTGAATTGTAATGATAATGGAAATCAAAATAATGATAATGAAGAAATGACTGTAAATGTGAATAATGATATTTCAGAAAATGGAATAGGTGAAACACCAAATATTGAAGAGGGAGACAGTATATATAAAACTAATTTTGGTCGTACTATAAGAAAACCTTGCTGCGTTCGGGATTATATATAGTTTCAGTTCCCTTGCCACCTTCTGGATTATATATTATAGTTTCAGTTCCGGTGTTGTAATAATATACTTAAACTTATTTCAATTTTTGATTTTGTTCATTCGGAAAGGGAAAGATGTAGTGATATCATTCTGTATATGAGTCACCTGGGAGAAGGGGTTATCACAAAAAAGAAATACATATTTGTATTACGAATATATATTTTATTGAATTCAACTCACAACACAAATCATTTGAAAAATTCACTCTACTACATTGAATTCAAGTATGATAATTGAGACCACAGACCACAGTGCAAAAAAAATACAATTTTCTCAGAACGAAAATGCTATTGATTTCCAAAGATGAAGAGACCATTTGCCAACAGAATATATTCAATGATATCAACTCATGCATTATTCCTTAGTTTTTTTATACCTCTATCATTCTCCAAGGCGACCGTATTCAGAAGGATCCCTATGAACTTGAATATATGTCGACACGTTGAACCATTTCAATAACAGCATTGATAACTGGCAAATTATTCCGGTCCCGCTGATAGAAAATGCACATAATTCAAGAGGTGCTTGTTATCTTGTTCGGACGAACAATATCTTTGAATTACCCAATCCGGAACAGTTCGAGAAGGTCTTTGTTCTAGAGAGATAGCGTGGTCGCTCGAAGAAGGAATGGATATAGAGCTTCTTCTTATCATCGGAATGGCAACTTCAAATCAGTTGCTTAATACGCTCCCACGAAAAATGGAAGGAAATTCTCATGAATAATCCCAATTAGTGTTATAGGAAAATTCCCGCAAACATATAGTCGTGTCCGGAAATGTTTTTACTACTAATCCAACTGAAACCGCTCCGATTTTGATGATTTGTTATGATTGTTATGTTCAATTATTGATAATCAGAAACGTTTCAGTTGGGGTACTGAATTTACATTGTTCAAACAAATAACTTTTTTTCATGAAATTCCAAGTGAAACTCATCGTCCTCAGAAATTCGGTATAGAAAGAAATATCTGGGTGGAGAAGTTTCGGAATTTCCGTTGATACATGTCAATTATTGGATAATTCAAATGCAAGAATATAATATGGAAACATATAGCCCCATAAGTATTTTCAATAAACAGAACACATTCACTAGAAACCAAACTTTTGTAGTGTTGGTAGAATCTACCTGAATCCAAGGTCAAACTCCAGATGTTTCACCGTTTCTCCTCTCTTCTCCTAAACGCTCAGTAGTCCTATGATTTGGGAGTACATCCACGTGTTTCGAAAGACTGTTTCAACATTGACTATCGAACATATGAGTGAGGATTGTTGAAAAAAAGTAAATTGTTGATTACAGTTCATTAAGAATTTTGGGGATATGAGTGGAAAGACATGGAAAAGGTGATTCATTTGTCTTGGTTTGTGGTAGAAATGATCGAATAACGTATATTCTTGGAGAATTAAGTTCTTAATATGAAACATGTATATTATGTTAAATTATTATATTTTTATAATGACGTTACTTGCATTAAAGCAAACTCGCTTGCATCGCAAGTTATTAGACGTTTCCCATCAACAAGTAATTACTCAATCTCAACAAAATTTTGTTTGCTTATTTGAAACAGATGATCCAACAATTCTGAAAGCTTCCTAAGTGTAATATTTTAATTCTATAGTGGTTTAGTTTATTAGTCACGAAATATGTGTTGAATTAATTTTTCAATGTAATTCAGTTTTTAATATATCAGAGATCATATATGTAAAAAACTCTGTTATATGTTACAGCAACAGAAATAATATACTCAACAGGAAATTGTTGTTGCATTTGCAGATGCCAAAACAGTTTAGATGACCGATTACTTCAAATAGAAGTGCAAAAAATCTGTATTTGTACGTAACATTGATTATGATAAAAAAAGTGTTATTGTACTCAAATTCAATGATGTTTCATTCATTTCATGCACATGTCTTCAGGTGTGTATTTTCCGATTCCGGAAATGCCCGATATTTGGTTCTATTCTGAAATACTTCATAAAAAAAGACTTCACTACGAATATTCGCGGGTAACTATCAATGGAATCTAAATTCTGCTGGGGAATTTGGAATCATCGACTTCGAAAAATCATAATTTCAGTAAAACTCTGGATTTCATTCCTTTAACTCAACTCCATAGTATCGTTACACCTCTGATGACATTGATAAAAAATATATCGATAAATTTATAACAAATATTGGGAATCTATATAGGATTCTCAATATTTTCACATTTTCACAAATATTTCCTGGAAATTAAAAAAATTAATTCTTCGACAATTTATTAGTATTCAGCGGCTCAGAAAACCCTGAATTAATTTAATTTTTCAGTAACTGGACTCGGATATATGAAATGATTTGGAATGATTGGACGTCATAAACGTTTGCAGAGAAAAACATCAAAATTGGAGCTGTTCAGATAGCATCAGAAGTTTGAATGATTTTTCTGCCTCATAATAGAGCTGAAATTCACTTATTTTTATCTGAATATTTCAATTCCAATTTCTAGTAACTCAAAAAGAATGATCCAGTTTGTAGACCTTCATAATCCGTCGCATTATAATGCTCCACAAGAGGCTCCAGGTGGTCGAAAATTTATATCCCATCTGATAGCTAAGCAATACCAAAAGCTCAATGTTCACCAAAAAGTTTCTTCAAAGTCCATCATTTTTTTTTGGTGAATATTCACCTTATTAGATGAATACATAGGTAGTGCATACATTGATGAATAAACAAGTCAAATGACCATTTTTGTATCTATATTTGCGAACCAGTAAGTGGAAAGGACAATTGTGGATTTTTTTCAACTCCAATAAAACTCCAAATTTGTTGGCGATTGAAGAAAAAATAGATAATTTCCAAAAGCGGTCCTCATCGCAATTCTTACCAAAATCCAGTAACGTCTTATATATGTGAATATACTCTACCTTCAAATCTAGCTTATGAAGTGATTCAGGGAATCATTCAACAGAACGGATGTTTCTTCATTAACTTGTTTCATTGGAGTAAAAAAAAACATTAATTATAACAAGAAATGTTGAATTCCAAGCAGAATTTCGACTGACAGTTACTGCATCCATCTTTCTCCACTGTAAACAGTTGTATTTCGAACTCCATGATATCAAATGAATATGTAAGAGATTAGGATGAACGGTAAACTTTCATCTCATGACAGCCAACTTTAGGGGACGAATATTTGAGAATGACTGGTATTAGGGCAATTTTACCAATGTATTCTTTCAATATATGAAAAAAAAATAATGAGAGTGAGGAAGCAAGTCGAATGAATGGCTTCTGCATAGCTCATTACCTCCTCAGGATCCACCATTTCAAGATGATAATTTATGGAGAAGACAAAAAACTATGTTTTTTAAATTCCTATTCTAGGAATTTTTCCAATACTTTTCGCAAATACCGTATGTTAATGGGACTTGGCAGGAAATCTACAATGATCGTTTTTCCATTTCTCCATAAAGAATCAATTAAATACATACCGATTTTTTTCTAAAGGAAGTGTAAAGTTGGAGCCTGTAATGCATGATGATTGCGCTCTACAGAAAAGCTACTCCCACTATCAGTTTGCTACTTCCAGAGGTTTGGGATTTCATCATTACAAATAATTCAAGAAAAATGAGCTATAAAGTAATTTCTGAAATATTTTTGATTTCATTCAATATTGGTTGAAGGGCAGTTATTAGCTGATGATCAAATGGGTATTTTCACAAACGAATATTGGTGGTTAATTTTCGCAGTAATACTGTGACTTTTCACTGACAAGTTTTTGATACAAGCATGTCTGTGAAGCCTATCCTGTATAATATATTCACCTAAAAAAAAATTGAGTTGATATGTGAAACCAACTTGTGAAAAAGATCTGTCTGGAGGAAAGGAGCCCCAATAATAGCCTCTGTGGCATAACATCCGGAAACAATGAATTAATGAACACCCACAACAATCAATCGAAAACAGCCATATATTTGATAAAGCCTTGACATCTTGAACAAATACAAACTGAAAACAATTTATGAGCATGTATTTGAGAGGCTGGGAATCAAAGCTTTGCATCGTATTGAAATGATAATTAAGGCAAGACTCCCGCATTAGAATTATTAGGTGATAAATGAATAAGTGCACAGCATATCATAAAGTGACAATCAACTCTCTGATCTCTATGAAACTGGACACAAGGTTATCATTGAAAAAAATCATTAATTTTATTAGACACAGACATCTATCAAATTTGATGTACCTAGGCACATTTAGAGGGGTGCCTTTGATATGGAAAGGGAAATCGTAAACAAGCGGAGGCTTTCGGAATTGAGTCACCAAACGTTATTTAAACTACATCATATATGCGCAATCACATATTGTTGAAATTGTAACCAATAACTATATTAGAATTGTTATTATCACACAAACTATTATAATATTTCGAATTTTCTCCAATATTCAGTGTTGAAAAATTAGTTGTAAGGGTATCTTCCCCTTTCGACCTGATCTTGGCGCGTTTTTATCTAATTCGGAATTTCCTCGGGCGCCACCTTGTTATAGTGGGAGGGCCACTTTGCTCCAGACCAGAAGGGCGGCTTCCATTGCCCTTGACTGGGTTCAAACCTGGGTTCTGACTGCACGATAATTTGTTCTACTCGAAGCTCTGAACCAAGTTGAAAAAATAATCACTTCTGGGTCAATTATAACACATTCATTTCATGTTACAAATTGCAACTATGTACGGACTGCTGACGGCAACCTCAAAACAACATAAGCATGACAAACATACTTTAGAAGTGGAAAGGGGTGTTAAGCTTTATAATTCAGGGTGTATCAACTTATTCGAAAGCTCATGCAAGAAGAAGATTCAAACGGTAGTACAGGAGCTCAGAAGGATGAAATTCAAAACGTCATTAGCCATATTGAGTAGCAAAGCGGGTTTAGAAATCACAAGTTTACGAGCGGATATACATGTGAGAGGGGTGAGCAGCGTGCGTGAGAAGGTGCCTCAATTGATTTGCGACGTCCGTCACCTGAGCCCCGTTCTCTAACACTGATTTTACCCCTGACTTCTATTATTAAAAACCGTGGACAAAAAATTTCGGCGCCCCAAATTGATTTGAGAGTAAAGGTGCATTCTATTTTCTATTATTTTGGTGAAAATATTTTTACAGTTCGTCCAGTATTAGAGGAAAGTGACCAAATATGGAATAGTATCCATAATATGGAATACCCCCATTTTTCTCAAATGCAAACTCACACACGCAATAAACAGTGATTTTCTGTCTCTTTCTACTCCCATTTACGCGTACAAGTTGTAGCATGTCAGTCGAGCCAGCCCTTTCGTCGTAGTGACAGTGTTTTGTTTTATCGCTGCCGCATAACTTTCTAAGGTACGTAAAAAATAATTATTTTTCGTACAGAAAGTGCACACAGTATTGTTTTTATAACTTTTAGAGACCCTTTAGATGTTCTTTAGTATGTTTTAGCGGTATTAGATAGTATTACTTTCTGAAATATAAATATGTGAATATCAGTTTGAAATAGTTGGAAAATCCAAATATGGACGGATCACAGTGTCCAATTATGGACTATTCCATAATTGGACACTGTGACGTGACTTTGTTAATTTTTTTTTTTCGGGTTTTATCAGAATGGCGGGCGTCAATTGGAAAACGAAGCGGAAATAATGGAATTCAGAGCATATGGCAGAAGCTATAAAATTAGTACGAGAAAAAAAAATGGGTTATTCGAAAGCTGCAAAACTCTTCGATGTGCCAAGATCTACCTTGTTTCGTTTATGTCAGAAAAACGAATTTTCTCCAGAAGAAGCCGCAGCTACTACACTCGGAAGGAAAACTGTCTTAGGGGCAACCCTTGAAAATCTTTTGGTAGACTACATTTTGACGATGGAGAGCAAATTTCATGGCTTGACGAGAAATTATGTTCGAAGAATGGCATACATGTTAGCAAGTCGTAATCAGTTGAGAAATCCATTTGGTGCGACTGGCATGGAGGGACGAAAATGGCTTAAATTATCTCTGAAACGCCATAAGGACAAGCTATCAGTGAGAAGACCAACTGGCACGTCTTTTGCTAGAGCCTTTGGATTTAGCAAAGAAAAAGTAGACTCATTCTTTGATCTCCTCGAAGACTTCTATGCTCAAGGAAACTATGGCCAAGTCGCATATACAACGTGGATGAATCAGGGCTCACCGTAGTACAGAGCTAGATACCCCAAGTGATTGGACATAAAGGAAAACGGCAGATAGCTTCTCTTACCTCAGCGGAAAGGGGTTCATTAATGAAGATTGTTGTCGACTATCTTGCTGCGCAACAAGATGCAGTTAAAGATGGTTGCACAGTCAACGTTACATCAATGGCATCAGGTCACCAACCTGAAGTACCATCGATGGCCAGTTTAAGAACACCTGATAATTGTATGCCTTTAACTGAAGCTGTCACACCCAGACAAGATACAAATATTGAACCTGTACCCTCAACTTCCGGACTATCTCGCAGTGATTTAGGATCAGTGTCTCCGTATGACATCAGTCCCGTACCAAACAAGAAAAGGAAACCTTCTAATAGAGGAAGAAAAGCATCTGTTGCAGCAGTCATCACGTCGTCACCGTATAAGAATGACCTTAAAGACAAAAACAGGAAAAAAGAAGAAAAAGAAAATAAATTAGCAAAACAAGAATAAAAAACAGAATGAGAAGAAATCAAAGGAAAAAACCAAAAGAAAAGACTAAGCCTATGTCTGATTCAGATGATGAGGAGGTGATGCTGTTTGATACAGACAGCGAACCCGATGCCTTGATAGGATGTACAGCTCCAGACTCTGAAGATTCGGAGTGTATTTTCTGTGGTATGCTGTGTTCGAATGACACTCATGGGAAAACATGGATCAAGTGCCTCATGTGTGGGCTCTGGGCACATAATGATTGCGCTGGGCCAGAGTTTGATACCTGAATTTGCGATTTTTGTAAATAATTTGTGTTCATTTCTTTATTATACCAAAGTTTTCAAAGAGTCTCTTATAAGTTAAGGTTAATTTTTCATAGTGATTATAGTATTTCATATTTGGGGTACCTATTCCATATATAGGTACCTTTATCGTTTTTCAGTTTTTGAAAATTTTTCTCACCTCAAACTGAACAAAATAATCTAAAATTGTTACAAACTTAAGTGCAAATATATGATGATGAATTACCACAAAAAGTAATTTATTCATAAAATTTGTGAAAGTTATGGCTGAAAATCAAAATGGTATTCCATATTTGGTCACTTTCCTCTATTAACCGAGATATAAGCGAAA
Organism: Gonioctena quinquepunctata; assembly: GCA_018342105.1. Classification (NCBI taxonomy): domain Eukaryota; kingdom Metazoa; phylum Arthropoda; class Insecta; order Coleoptera; family Chrysomelidae; genus Gonioctena; species Gonioctena quinquepunctata. The sequence continues at coordinate 1,023,181 of JAFIRS010000092.1, forward strand.
ATATGTCAAATTTGATAGCTTCTATTTTCTGCTGTTTCCGGAGGTGCCCAAATGATTTGAGACCATGGGTATATTCTATGAGTTACTCAGATTGTTTTGGTGAAAAATGTTAACGTTCGTCCAGTATTAACCGAGATAAAAGCGAAAATATGTAAAAATGACAGTTTTATCCATTTCCTATCTTCCAGACGGTGTCTCAAATTGTTTTGAGACTATAGGTGCGTTCTGTTGGTTATTTCAAATGTTTTGATGGAAAAAATATTTTAGTTCGTCTAATATTAACTTTGTCATATTCAGATTTAAAACCGGGGACAAAAAATGTCAGCGCCCCAAATTGATTTGAGAGTATAGGTCATTCTATGGTTATCAGATGTTTTTAGAAATATTTCAACGTTCGTCCGTCAAGATATAAGCGAAAATATGTCAAAAATGACAGCTTCTATTTTCTGTTGGCTTCCGGACGCTGCCCCGAATTGATTCGAGACTATGGGTTACTCAGATCGTTTTGATGAAATAATTGTCAACGTTCGTCCAGTATTAACCGAGACAAAAGCGAAAATGTGTCAAAAATCACAGTTCTCATCCTTTTCTGTCTTCGAGGCGGCGCCCCAATTCATTAAACAGGTTACTATGGTTCTGATATCATGTGGTTCAAAACACCGTAATTCAAATATCAACTAATAAAGTTACAACTTAACACACGACTTAACTGAACTGAAAACTAAAGGTAAACAAAACATTTACTTCAAACCTAGACAGTTTGACCATTTGACGTGAAACCAATAGGAGGCGCGTTTGCTGTCACGTGATGACATCGACAAATTGTTCGAATTTTAAGAGTGGATTCCACAATATATATGAATTATATGAAACATAATCTTTTATTGAAGACTCATTTGCTTTTTGGCTATTCATGATGAGTTCATGATTTGGAAATTGACATTTTTGCGAATTGCCCTAAGACCTAATCTATAAATCATGGTCGAAAATCATCAACAATCATTCATTATTGGGAAAAATATGCACAAATAAGCATTAAAATCGCGGCTATGATATTTGGGAAGCTTGGCAATGCTGCACGTGAAATTTCCTCCATCCCAACTGCGACTCTCTACACGTCACAAATTGTGGACGGAAAACCGTAGATAACCTCACAATAATGAATACTAGATAGTCTAAGAGCCGGTGGGAGGTTGACCTTCACCGATCTGATAACTCGATGAGACATATTTTTTATCAAATATAATTCATAAACAAATATGCCTATGATAATTTGCCTATCGAAAAGTGTTCAAAGCTATTTTTTATTGAATTAATTTTGATCAATTTTCTTTCACCACCTTCACTCTTTTGATAACCGAATGGGTTTCATCTCAACTGATAGTTTTTAACACTCAGAATATGCCTAGGTAGGCTGCCTACTTATTTCTGTTCATGGCTACCTGGCAAGCAGATGTGAACAGGTAAGTCGATATAGATTACTACACCGATCTGTTAACCAATCGAGATTGATATCATAGGTAAGATAATTTAATTACAAAACCAATCGTATAGGCTTGCCTGCAAAAAATCGTGCATAAAATATTATTGCCAAGCTATAAAGTCTTAGAATTTTAGCTATTTGATAGGTGCGAGAGAGAAAGTAGAGCGTCCGAGGTCCGTGTGATAGAACAGGACACAACATAGCAGCTGCACGCTACCTGACCGTTGAATGTATCCGAGTGCGCATGCTCATGTACATGTGAGTGACAGTGACAGCATTTATTTACACTCGACAGTAATTTTGAACTCTAATTTATCATAACTCTAATTTCGATCACAATTTTTGTATTATTTCACACTATATATAATAAAATATAAAAATTCAACAATTTTTTTTTCATTTCAAAGCTAAATTATAAAATTCAAGAATGATAAAAAAATCTATATTTTTTATTTAAAATTAAATAAAGAATAATTTTTTTCATTATTTAAAATCGAATAACTGCCGTAAAGCGGGAAAGAATGAGTGTTACTTTCAAAATTTCAATATAATAAATTTAAAAAATCATCAATATAGAAAAATAAAATTTTATACATTTATGTTGTTAAAAGCGTTTATTACAAAGCATATAAAAGAGTTCAAAATTACTGTCGAGTGTAAATAAATGCTGTCACTGTCACTCACATGTACACGAGCATGCGCACTAGGATACATTCAACGGTCAGGTAGTGTGCAGCTGCTATGTTGTGTCCTGTTCTATCAAACGGACCTCGGACGCTCTACTTTCTTTCTCGCACCTATCGAATAGCTAAAATTCTAAAACTTTATAGCTTGGCAATAATATTTTATGTACGATTTTTGCAGGCGAGCCTATACGATTGGTTTTGTAATTAAATTATCCTACCTATGATATCAATTTCGATTGGTTAACAGATCGGTGAAACTCATTCGGTTATCAAAAGAGTGAAGGTGATGAAAGAAAATTGATTAAAATTAATTCAATTAAAAATAGCTATGAAGACTTTTCGATAGGCAAGTTATCATGGGCATATTTGTTTATGAATTATATTTGATAAAAAATATGTCTCATCGATTTATCAGATCGGTGAAGGTCGACCTCCCACGGTCTCCTCTACTAAGAGGACATATTATTGCACATTGAAACGATACAATATTTGTGAAATCCTTTGGTTTTGCCTTCCATTATATCACAAACACAAGCAAATTAAATATCCAGAACGTCGAAGAGCCTGATACTAATATACTCCAATATTCTTAATGACAACAATAAAATAACAGGAACCATCTGACGTCACAAGATAGGCGCGGAGAAGCGGCGCGTTTACATGAAATTTGAATCCCAGTTCATGTTTTAATTTATTACTGAGTGAAATATTCGTAATGGATTTCCCCAATTGCACAGAAATGAATGATATACGATGTAGAAATAACACATTGTTTTTCCGGAAGATATGCAAATTGCTGATTGGTAATGAATTTGAAAGAGCTACAGCCATAGTCGGTTTGAAACAAAATTTTTGTTTGTTGTCTGAATTTTCCATAAAATATATTTTTAGAAACATTTCAGAGCCTGTGCAATGTTCAATTCGATCCAGATTTATGAAAAAAAATGTATTCGTAGAAATCGACCATTTCATTCTCCTGTATGATGTATTTATGGCGAAGTAACAAAAATAAGAATTCGTTCACATTCAAGTATTGCCATAAGTGAATCAAGGAATAATAAATATAGAAGCCAACTCGTGCCAAAACATACTCGTGTAACATTAATTAATTGAAATTTTTGAAGGTTTTCCGATTCCTATATCAAATAATGAATACAGAATGATTATGAGAATTCCACTTTCCGAAAGATAATTTTCATTTCACAATCTTGCAAACGGCGAATCCCCAAATGGAGTCGCTAAAGTTTCCTGTTGAGATGGGATGATATGGCATGTTCAACTAATTAAAGTGTTGATCAGCTCCATTATTTTGTGGAGGACTCTTATCATTGTTCGATTCTCCACCTCCCGCATAGCGGGGTATCGTTAGGAGAGCAGATGAGATTTTTGAATAGTAGGAGTGGAAAAGAAATTCCCAGGGGAAAATTAAGTTCGATATCACTCGATTTCCAAAATTTCATTCTTTCACATTAGGACTTATAAGTGGTTCATTTCCGCTGATTGGTCTGTGCGGATTTTGAGGAGTACAATGATTTTTTAATTCTGTACAAAACTTCAGAAGTATCATCTTGAAAGAATGCGAGCTCATTCCATTTGGAAATACAGTTCCTTGGAGATTTCGATGGAATAGTATATTAAAGTATAAGTGGATAAAAAGGGCTTTAAAACACGCGCGATTTTTCGAGCACGACGGCGCAGCCGGATTGCTCGAAATAGAGCAAGTGTTTTTAAGACCAGTTATCCACGAATACTTTACGTTATTTTTTTTTATTGGTGCACTTTGAAATCATATATACTGGTATTATTACTACAAAAAATAGAAATAAGAACTTATAATGCAAGAAGGTTGAATTCGTGATGTGACATCAGTATACCTTTTGTTGTCATGGAAATAAGAAAAACATTCATTTGCAATTTGTTACAAAGATCAATATTATGTTGTCACCAGAGCTCAAAATGAATTATTCTAATATCGATTTTTTGAATAGTGAGGCAGAATCACGGTTAATACCGCGAAAATCCAGTGATATATATAAAAAAGAATATGAAAAGTTCATCAAATGGATGGAGGAGCACATATAAATGAACGAATTGTGAGTAATATATTATTTGACGTTACAAGGTACTCCTGTCAGATCAATAATAAAAAATTTGTCATTTAGACTTCACGTTTCTCGATTTGTTGATGTTGTCATGGTTACCTTTAAAAAACGCGCGTTTTTTAAAGTTCGATTTAAACACGTTGAGGCGTGCTTTAAATGGGTAAAAAGGGGCACCAATAAAAAAAAATATAATAGGATATATTAAAAAATTCCACGTTTTATAATATTTTCCATGTTTTCGAAAAAATATAAATTTTTCTGAAGCATTCTGAAGCATTCCAAAAGTTGAAATCAACTACAGAAACAACAGAAACATAGTGATAATCGCTGCTTACAGATCACCCTCTACAGATCCAAAATAATTTAATAAACATTTGCAGGAATACTTACAAAACCATGATAAAAATAACGCCGCATACTCTATATTCATTGAAGATATTAATATCGATATTTTAAAAAGCGATGAACATTGCAATGAGTATCTAAATACATTGAACGAAGTCGGATATATATATATCAGTAATAAATAGTGAAACAAGAGTCCAGAATAATAGTGGTTCCTGCATTGATCATATCTTCATAAAACCCGAGAGTTACATATTAGAGCAAATCATTCCCTTAATAATTCAGAGTAATATCACAGATCATTATACAAATGCACTTCAGATTATACTTAACCAAGATGAACATGTAGCAACTAATAAAGATACATTCAAAAAATATATTGATCACGACAAACTCCAGAATACGCTACACAACATCTCATGTATTCGATATTCGTCAGCTTTTTTGTAATAATATCAATATAAAATACCACGAGAAAAACCTATTAATTCAAACCTACCTAATCATAATCACCAAACTCGAAAAAAAACACCATCACAAAATCCCACAAATGCAAAAATCTATTGGCCAGTGGTCATACCAATATATGGCTCCAAAAATGTATAACTCCATACCTCTCCATATACAAAAAATTGATAACTTGATTCTATATAAGAGAGAGCTGAAGATCTTCATTCATAGCCAACATAGGGGAAACGTTGCCGACATGGTAATGTGATGTGATATTTAATTTTAAAACCTTATACTCCGAAACTTTAGTAACGTTCTAATATGTCTTGTTTAGTCCAGCTCTATATATGTATCTATCCATGTGTGTATTTATTTGTTTCATTCTCCTCTTATTCCTTTATGTCCACATTCTAATCTCATTTTAAATTTATTTTTAACACCTTTACTCATAGTATACTATTGTAATCATCAGTCATATGTGTTTCATTAACTTTTAATCCTGTGCTCTTATTTAGTTATTTATGAATAATTTAATTTATTGTATCGTGAGGAATATAACATTGCGTTATTATAAACTTTTTAACTAGTTATTTTTGTACATTTATTTAATAATATATTTTCTTAAAACTCCCTATTTTTTTGCGAAACAAGTGTTCTTCACTTATCGTTATGATTACTTTATTGATTGTAACCATCTTAAATTGTATTTATATTGCCAATAAAGTTTATTATTATTCCTTATAGACAAATTATCAAGGTGGCAATCCAGGAAGTCGTAGCTTATTTTCCGCTTAGATTCTTCATCACATGGAAAACACCTTATCCTCGATATCCAGTGTCTATATTCTAATTGAAAATATTCATTATTCCCTTGGATAATTTTTTCGTTCTAGGAACTACAAAAAATCAGGTTATAAATATATGTAATACTCAAATATAAATTTGTAGTTATCAAATATTTCTGAAACCAACAAGAATCAGAACAATTGTTGGATAAGTAACCCTCAATAAGATTGGGTGAAATAAAGCGCACCCCATTTAACTCTTCCGACTCAGGCAATGGCAAGATGACGTCTGCCATATTGCCGATGGGGTTTTACTTTGTTTTCCAGGCCATTTTATCTTTCCCGTCAGGAGATAAAGGAGTGCTATAGTTATTCAAGTTCACAAGTGGTTGATTCATTCGTTGATTTTATATGAATATTTGAGTTCTCTATCCAGATAGCTTCAATTTTAAAAATCAAGATTTGGGATAAAGAAATATTCCCCTCTCTGGTGGCTTGATGATAAGCCCCATTTTCCCTAGAAGCTAGAGATGTCCATAGCTTTTGTAGCAAAATGCCTCATCTATTTTGAATGAAATACTTCTCAAAACTTCGACAAAATTTACAGTTTACAGATAACAGATGATTTTTCAAATAGTCTCGTAAGGAACCACTTCCCAAACAATTTGTATGGGCGATCAGAGAGCGTAGTTCCGCTCACCGAAAGCGATTATAATACAGTCGAAGTGGGATACAATATTTCTCAGAAGTTATTTTTATAACCGGCAGATATTTCATATACGCAGATGAAGAGTAATGAAAGATTTTTTTGCAATCTAAGTAATAAAATAGGCAAGGAGAAACGGTTTTTGCCTGGACCAATTTGTTTTTTATTACCTCGTCTGTAAGAATAAAATATTGTATTTAATGGATTTATCTGTAGTGAGGATAAATAATTGTTAAAAGTATATCGCAGATAGGAAATACGTAAAATGACTGGGCTATTATTCTTGGAGATGCCCAGTGGTTTCGGGAGATTTTATGATACGGATTGAATAAAGCGAGTAATGTTTGAAAATTGTTTGGCAGATGTAAGATAATACAGTAAGGATATTCATGTATTTATCAGAATAACCAGTTCGGTTCGAATTCTGAGACAAGACACACCTCCCTCATGGAATTTATATTTCATTTAGTTATATAGGCCTTGCCAGCCTGATTTTAAATCACTCAAAATTTCTTACCTTTCGAATGAGTATGAGTCCATTTCAGAATAAGGTCAATTGGTTGGTTCATTACTATTCAAATGCTGAGATTTCTATTATTTTATTAGTTATATGACGGACCAAACCACAGATGATTCATTCCTGAGCAAATTGAATTCAAACTGTTTCGAATGCTCAATGGGTTTTTCATTCGGAGAAATGAAAGAGAGTTCATTCCGTATAAACGTTACAGGTCTCAAAAAAATTCATAAGTCTTCTTAGAAATTGAGAACCTTCAAAGTAGAATCAGTGCTAGTGCCAAGTATCCAGATGTCGGCAGAAAAATGTTACCGCAATTTTTCTATAAGTGGTTTCATTAATTAATAAGTTGAACATTTACATAAAAACCCTGATAATTGTAAAAATCCAATTTTTTTTATTTTTTTTTGAGCTTTTCTTCAAAGGCTTGAAACATGATTCCCGTTGGAAAAAAAATGGGATTTTTAAATTTTTGATAAACAATGTAAGACATTAAAAAATAAAAAAAATAAAAACTTTTTGCCAAAAAATTAAACCGACGAAAAAATCAACTCAAAAGCAAAAAATAAAATAAACCTTCTTAGTCTAAATGATAATTGAGCTCCTAAACTAATGTAAGTAACTGATTTTGAGTTGGCGCCAAAAAAACAATTATCGAAGATCATTATCTATGAAAGATGTCATCAAAACGCAGCCGTGCATCTCGCTGCCATCATTTTACGCTTCACCTAATTCAATTGCTAGTTTGTTTGGCGCCGACTCAAAATCAGTTACTTACATTAGTTTGGGAGTTCAATTATCATTTAGACTAAGAAGATTTATTTATTTTTTTGCTTTTCAGTTGATTTTTTCGTCGGTTATTCCCTGTTAAAAGTTTTATTTTTACTTTCAGTTCCGTATTTCGTCGGTTTAATATTTTGTTAAAAAGTTTTTATTTTTCAATTTTTTGTGGCTAAAATCTACCAATTACTACCTACTTGTTTTTTGATTACTTCCAAAATACTTACTTACCCACCTTACTTCAACTATTACCAGTTAAATAATATGATTATCTACTTTACTATTTGTTGTAATATAAATTATTTTTGTTGTTCTGGTTAGTGTAGATAAGAATTCTCATCTACACACCGCCACATGAAGAGTTCAGAAACAAAATGTCCCCAAAGCATAAACCAAAACAGAAAAAGGAAACTCTCTTGTTGAAGAATGCATAATGCTGCCAAGAATATGTAAAAACTAAATAAAGCCTGAAGAAGTCCCCGATCAGGGACGAAACGTTGCCTAAATGAATTGAAATATTTGATATATCCCACCCAGAATCCAATAACCTAAGAAAGCTCCGCCAAATATATATATATACCAGGATTCAAGAACCACAATCTCCAGATATATATATATATACCCAACAAGATCACGTAATGGAAGGTTTTCAAAGTTGTTTTTTTTAAATTTATTATAATTTTTTAAAGTTAATAAAAAATTAAAAATTAAAAAAAAATAAAAAATTTGTATATCCATATGTTCTGCTATTGCTGTCATTGCATCAAACGAAGGAATTTGATAACATTCGTAAAACATTATTTAGGACATTTGTTTATAAATTGTTTATAAACAAATTGAATGGTTTGATATTTAATTTTTTTTTACTTTCCGTTGTCTAGAGAATATAATGATTATAAAAAAATCAGAAAAAATTTATGTTTATTATATTTTTTTATATTTCCATTTTTCAAATAATCAGTTAATAATTATTCTCTTCAAAAATCATAATTGGCATTTCTCAATAGAATAACAAAAGATAAAAATAAAATTATAAAAAACTCAATTGTTTATCAATTAACAATTTGTTATAAACAAATTCCAAAACTAAAAAGTGTTGAATAATTTTTTTACATTTCCTTAATTTTTCTTAAATTACGGTATATAACTCTTGACCCATTAAAGATACAGTTATCAACATTCAGGATGATTTTATAGAGCATTAGTTGTTCTCTTAAATAAACTTCTCACCATCTCATCTGTCATGGTTTCCGGTTTATATGCATTTGTTTAAAAAATCCGTTATCTACTTCTTACAATGTTTGTATCTTAAACTATGGAAGTTAGCTCTTTTGTACTTCAGGACGATTTTGTAAGCTAGTAGTATCTGGATTATTGAAAAAATATTGGTTTGAGTCATTAATATTAATTGTTCATGATCTACGCGGATTTATTCAAATAATGTCAAGTTCATCATGAATTCTAGCGGTGTTCGATTAAAATTTTTAATAATAAAATATTTTTTATATATTTTTTCAATTTTAAAACATTATAATAATCAAAATAAACAATTTTTAAAATTTATTTATATATATAATATATATATATATATATATATATATATATATATATATATATATATATATATATATATATATATATATATATATATATATATATATAATATATATATATATATATATATATATATAACTATATGTATATATATATATATATATATTTATATATATATATATATAAGAAGGGCTCCAATGATAGAACAATTTTTAGAGCTATTATTGAAACATTTATGCCGTTTTTTGATGAAAACTAATTGGGACTAATTAACAAACCTATATTGTTGAAAAATGAACTGATTTTTTTGTAGCGGGACCTTGTTCTTTCAAGTGTTAAAAACACACCATGTTTTGTTAAATTTTTTAAATTGATATGAAATACTATAATTTTTTTTTATGTGGTATACTCTCTCTAGAGAGGCGCGCGCAAGTCGTAGTGGTCGCGCGGAGCCCTGTTTCAGCGTTAAAATTATAAATAATGGAGATAGAGTAAACTTTTTCATTTTCAAATTTCCCCCTCTTTAAGAGTATTTTTTCCGATTTCCACTGTCGCTTATAGTTTTTAAGTTATTCCCAAAAAACTGAACCCTTTTTTTGTTTTTGTTTTTTGTTAATAACAATTGCAATTTTCGTCAGCAAAAATGAACCAAAGAAATATCTTTCTCAGAATTGCATCGAGAATCCAATGAGCTATTGCTCATATCTTTTGGAGACTTGGAACAATTTTTCGCAGGAAACTTACTTCTCGATTGGTCCAACTAAAGGACACAAAAGGTTTCAGAAAGTGATCTCTAGAAATATTTTATTTACAGCGATTTAATGTGCGCAAAATCATTTGGGAATGTTTGGTTGTGTCTATGAAAAGGCTATAAAAAAAATTAGGACTAGTTCTTTTTGTGACATCCCAGGGACATTCTAAAAATCACCATCTGCGGTGGACATTGGCTGTTCTATAGAAATTATATTCATGTACAAACAGAACATCTCGTGGATGTTCGATGTCTCAAAATCTCGTACTTTCAACATCTCTGAGATGGGGATCCGCCACGTTGCTCACGACTACCTACCGAATACATAAATGTTGCGGAAAGCCCATATCAACACGAATATTACCAAACTACTAATCCACATAAATCTGAAATCGAACGAGCAATATGTACGAAACAAAACTTCATGTTATTCCGACCATGACTGATGAGCAAATAAAATAAATGCAAACGTGGAGATTTCAATAGAACACACGAAGCTCGAATAAATTCCCTGTCCTCCGACGATGAATGATGAGTGAGAGAACGAATTTGTACAAATGAAGCGAATATTGCCAAACGACCTCCCTGCTAAAACCGCACCCTGGAAATATCAGAAGGGAGTTAGATGCTATTGTTTCAGTCGGTCTCAGCTCATTGGGTGTGCATCCAATTGATACCGCCCCCTAATTACCAAAATATTTCGAGGTTAATGCGTCTTAAGATTCTGGAGTATTAACATATTTGAAGAATAGCAATCGTCTTAACTAGTGAATTTATATCTATGTGGCTATTTATTTCTAAGGGACGGATTTTTCCTTTTTCATTGGAGAAAATTCCGTAGTTTATCCAGGGTATCGTGGGGCCATACTTGGGACTCCTCAAATATATGATAGATAGCCTATACTCCAACCATCTGCATGGAATGTGTTTTTTTAGTAACACTAGATGCTTATAGAATCTTCAATGGCCAAGAATTGAAACCAAGATCAATGAGTAAAAGGCGGGTCTGAGAATAATGGGAACTAGGGAGATATTAGTAAACAAAAGGCACTTCTCGAATTATTTTTTTTACATTGGGTTCACAAAACCACAACACGTGTATCGCTATACAATAGTTTATTCAGCCTTCGTCAGTGATTTCTACCCCCACTGGTACTGCTTCTCCAACCAAATGAAATTCATTTCATTACTTCTTTATCATACACAAGTAACTGAAGACTAGACGACTACAAGTGTAGAATACCCTCACATATTGATGTTGACAGTATTCAAATAATATAAACTTGGATTTTCACAAAGGAATCAGTCGATTACAAAATATAACAAATCTTTATTTTCTCGAATCAACTTAATTTTAATCAGTCCGAAATATAACAATTCAATAGTTCCATAATATATGTTTGCCTATATTATGTCAATCATTATCATCACATTTATTCGATTTCAAAACTACTTTGTCTTTTTCGAAAACTCAATTTGGTTGCTTGAGAAAAACATAATGGCAACTCCATGTCTATTTACGGAATTGCTGGCATCATATTTTGTTCTAGACAGTTTCACCTAAGTGGATAAATACTGCAGAATAATTCACCGCTTGGAATTAACCTACATATGCTTCAGAGTTTTGTTAATTTTGAGCTCGGAAATAATTTTCCTGGAAATTACTGTTATCAAAAGGTGCTTTATGCAAATTATACTAATGAGTTGGGAAAACTGGATGAGTTTTATAGCATTATTGTTGTTCTGAAACGTTTTTGTGGAGTTTCATACAAATTTGTGAATCTTTTGGATAATGCAAATACTGTGGCATTCTTTTCCAGCGAAAAAAAAAACAATATATGAAGCTCGTTGATGAAAGAAGGAGAGCCACGTCATCTTAAAATAACTTGAATAATGCTATTTAACAAAATGTTTTTACGGTGAACTCACTCAGATATCAAGATCCAAGAGAATAATATGTATTTTTCTGACTAATTTATCGTGTCGCTGACTCATCATAAACAATGAAATTTCGAAGGCTTCTCAATCATCCAGTTCATCATAAAACATAGTTGACACATTCTGTGATTTCTTCACAAAAGTAGGAGAACATCTGGCGGAAAAAATTTGTGTAAATGAAGATGATATTGAGAAATTCTCGCACACTGAATACAAAATGAAAAACTCATTCTTTCTCGACGGTATAGATGGAAACGAAGTGAAGGAAGTGATACAAAACCTGAAAAATAACAAAGCTCCGGGACGTGATGGATTATGAGCACACACTCTGAAAGCAATTTTCGATTTCATAGCTGATCCTTTTGCTAATGTGATCAACAAGTCATTCAGAGAAGGCGTCTTTCCCGCATTTTTCAAATATGCTATAATAAAACCCATTTCTAAACAAGCTGATAACATGGAGATATCCAACTACAGACCATTATCGTTAATCACAACTTTCTCAAAAACCTTCGACAAACTGATGAAAAAAATAAAATAATGAAGTATGTTAGTAACTATAACATCATATCTGATAAACAGTTTGGTTTTCGCGAAAACAGATCCACGAATGATGCAATAGCCCAACTGGTGTCGAAAATGAATAAAACCATTGACAGCAATCAGCCATCACTTAGCATATTATTTGTGGACTTAACAAAAGCCTTCGACACTCTAAGTCATGAGCAGCTTCTCCAAACGTTAGGGAGTATTGGATTTCGTGGAGTTCCATACAACATCATGAAGAGCTACCTTACAGAAATAGAGCATAGCGTGAAAATAGGAGCAACGGAGAGTGACAGCCTCACAGTAAAATATGGAGTACCACAGGGAATCGTCTTAGAATGAATTCTGTTTATTATATACCTAAATGACTCATTTCACATCGAATCAGAAGAAGAAATTCGGACTTTTGCTGATGACACATCAATATTTCATAGCGGCTCTTCATGGATTGTACTGAAAAATAAAGTAGAAAGAGACTTTCCCAAAATCATGCGGTGGTTTGACACGTAACTACTAACTATAAACTACAACAAGACATATTTCATGCTGTACACGAATCTCACGACATTCACTCACAATAATAGCCCTGTTGAAATCTCAACTGTAAGAATTAAATATCTGGGAGTTTCCATAGATATGCACTTGCAGTGGGACTCACATATGAATAACGCCATGAAAAAATTAAGAAATCTCCTGTAGAAATTTAAACAACTTTCGAAAATTCTAGGAATGGATCAATTAAAAATGATTTATCAGTCATCAGCCGAATCCCACATGGAATAATATCATGGGGCGGGAAAAATATAACCCTGATTAAAAATCTCAATACAATACAAAACCTAATACTGAAAATTATTTAAATAAAACCAAAACGATATTCATCCAACACTTTATATAGTGAAACCAAAGTATTCGATATAAGCCAGATATTTTGCCATAGTCTCTTGCTGTACCAACAAAATACAGAAAAAACATGAATAAAATTTCTCATGGATACAATACTAGACAAAAAAAGAAAGCATTCGAAGTCCCAAAACCAAACAAACCACAGCACTTAGATGCCATACATACATAGGTCGAAACTATCTAATATATTAGACGTAGATATGATAAAAATCAATTGTTCAAAAATAAAACTGAAAAAAGGATATTAGTATACCAAGAAATTCTTACTACTTACTACAACCATAGATAAACACCATCTCACCAAAAATGTGAACAATGAAAGGCCTATACTCTCATCCATTGTTGTTCTTTTTACTATGGGCATGTATACACAGTTTTCTGAAATATAAAGTAAAATCGATAATTATAATTGTAATTGTTTATTATATATGCATGTATAGGTTATGTTTGGATCTAAATATACTTCCAAATTTGCAGAACTGAAACCAAGGAGATGAGTATAAAATAGAATAGAACGACATTATGTTCAATTCAACGATTTCTTTTGAAGCTTTCATTTCTCTGAATACATCGTATATTTGACTTATTTCAATTGACATATTGATATATTTAGTTATTGGAAATGTATAATCTATATTTCACATGTCTCGAAACAAAGTGTTTAACACTTAACGAGTTAATACTTATTCCATTCACCCTATCTGTTGAACAAAATTACTGTTAATTATGTAAATAAAAAATATTATTATTATTGAACTATTATTATATCATATTTATTCCCAATCATCATAACGGGGGTTCGATTAGACTGAGAACAAATCCAGGTATGAATCCAGCACGTATGATATTGAATACAATTGAAGATAAACCTGATATTTTGAAAAAATACATAAATATCATTGGAATCAATATTATCGAGAGAGCAATCCTACCTTTCCATTTTTAAAGTCCGCCGAGCATAGCCCTATATTGTTTTGGGATAAGGATTCTTAAAAATGCATTTTGAGCTATGGGATGCGCATTCTTAAGTGCAGTGAATGCATCTTCATCTCGGCTATCATGTTTCTAAAATATTTGGCTGGAACTCATGATGCTGCGCTGGTAGCGAAAGTAGATAATTTCAAGTATCAAGATGTTAGAAACATTCGTACTAAAAAAAAGAATCTGTTGCTTTGACATCAAAAAAGTTGTTTTGGATGGGGTGGTTAATTTTACACATCATAATTTTAAAGCAGTGTTTGGGCAGGGTTCGTAGAGGATGCCGAGCACATAACAGAACTCTTGTAGTTGGGGGTTCAGCTTCTATGGACGATTGAATGTTGTCAAGTCGACGAGGCAGCTGATGAGATGAAAGGGATAGATTCTGTTTATTATATACCTAAATGACTCATTTCACATCGAATCAGAAGAAGAAATTCGGACTTCTGCTGATGACACATCAATATTTCATAGCGGCTCTTCATGGATTGTACTGAAAAATAAAGTAGAAAGAGACTTTCCCAAAATCATGCGGTGGTTTGAGACGTAACTACTAACTATAAACTACAACAAGACATATTTCATGCTGTACACGAATCTCACGACATTCACTCACAATAATAGCCCTGTTGAAATCTCAACTGTAAGAATTAAATATCTGGGAGTTTCCATAGATATGCACTTGCAGTGGGACTCACATATGAATAACGCCATGAAAAAATTAAGAAATCTCCTGTAGAAATTTAAACAACTTTCGAAAATTCTAGGAATGGATCAATTAAAAATGATTTATCAGTCATCAGCCGAATCCCACATGGAATAATATCATGGGGCGGGAAAAATATAACCCTGCTTAAAAATCTCAATACAATACAAAACCTAATACTGAAAATTATTTAAATAAAACCAAAACGATATTCATCCAACACTTTATATAGTGAAACCAAAGTATTCGATATAAGCCAGATATTTTGCCATAGTCTCTTGCTGTACCAACAAAATACAGAAAAAACATAATAAAATTTCTCATGGAAATAGACAAAAAAAGAAAGCATTCGAAGTCCCAAAACCAAACAAACCACAGCACTTAGATGCCATACATACATAGGTCGAAACTATCTAATATATTAGACGTAGATATGATAAAAATCAATTGTTCAAAAATAAAACTGAAAAAAGGATATTAGTATACCAAGAAATTCTTACTACTTACTACAACCATAGATAAACACCATCTCACCAAAAATGTGAACAATGAAAGGCCTATACTCTCATCCATTGTTGTTCTTTTTACTATGGGCATGTATACACAGTTTTCTGAAATATAAAGTAAAATCGATAATTATAATTGTAATTGTTTATTATATATGCATGTATAGGTTATGTTTGGATCTAAATATACTTCCAAATTTGCAGAACTGAAACCAAGGAGATGAGTATAAAATAGAATAGAACGACATTATGTTCAATTCAACGATTTCTTTTGAAGCTTTCATTTCTCTGAATACATCGTATATTTGACTTATTTCAATTGACATATTGATATATTTAGTTATTGGAAATGTATAATCTATATTTCACATGTCTCGAAACAAGTGTTTAACACTTAACGAGTTAATACTTATTCCATTCACCCTATCTGTTGAACAAAATTACTGTTAATTATGTAAATAAAAAATATTATTATTATTGAACTATTATTATATCATATTTATTCCCAATCATCATAACGGGGGTTCGATTAGACTGAGAACAAATCCAGGTATGAATCCAGCACGTATGATATTGAATACAATTGAAGATAAACCTGATATTTTGAAAAAATACATAAATATCATTGGAATCAATATTATCGAGAGAGCAATCCTACCTTTCCATTTTTAAAGTCCGCCGAGCATAGCCCTATATTGTTTTGGGATAAGGATTCTTAAAAATGCATTTTGAGCTATGGGATGCGCATTCTTAAGTGCAGTGAATGCATCTTCATCTCGGCTATCATGTTTCTAAAATATTTGGCTGGAACTCATGATGCTGCGCTGGTAGCGAAAGTAGATAATTTCAAGTATCAAGATGTTAGAAACATTCGTACTAAAAAAAAGAATCTGTTGCTTTGACATCAAAAAAGTTGTTTTGGATGGGGTGGTTAATTTTACACATCATAATTTTAAAGCAGTGTTTGGGCAGGGTTCGTAGAGGATGCCGAGCACATAACAGAACTCTTGTAGTTGGGGGTTCAGCTTCTATGGACGATTGAATGTTGTCAAGTCGACGAGGCAGCTGATGAGATGAAAGGGATAGATTCTGTTTATTATATACCTAAATGACTCATTTCACATCGAATCAGAAGAAGAAATTCGGACTTTTGCTGATGACACATCAATATTTCATAGCGGCTCTTCATGGATTGTACTGAAAAATAAAGTAGAAAGAGACTTTCCCAAAATCATGCGGTGGTTTGAGACGTAACTACTAACTATAAACTACAACAAGACATATTTCATGCTGTACACGAATCTCACGACATTCACTCACAATAATAGCCCTGTTGAAATCTCAACTGTAAGAATTAAATATCTGGGAGTTTCCATAGATATGCACTTGCAGTGGGACTCACATATGAATAACGCCATGAAAAAATTAAGAAATCTCCTGTAGAAATTTAAACAACTTTCGAAAATTCTAGGAATGGATTTGGGCAGGGTTCGTAGAGGATGCCGAGCACATAACAGAACTCTTGTAGTTGGGGGTTCAGCTTCTATGGACGATTGAATGTCAAGTCGACGAGGCAGCTGATGAGATGAAAGGGATAGATTCCGTTATTTACATTCCTGACTCCGGCCAACATCGAGTCGCAGCCTACATACAATGTTTATAGTTGTTCTTTTTGGGTAACACGATTGCCAGTAGATCGAAAAGTCGGGAAGAATGAGTCTCCGCTATCTTAACAAGCTCAACATAGTCAATATCAAGATCAGACGGTATAAGCCTGTTAGATATCAATCGAAGTGTTTTGAATGTCAGTTGAATGAGCTGAAGAAACCGAGGGAAATAATTACAGGATTTGCCGCTTTGATCTTACATGCTGACCATGCGCAGATATTTTTTCCTTCACGTTCTTTGAATGGTCTCCGATATGTCATGTTGCACCACTACATAGACACACATAAATACACTACACCACTGTTCTGCTGACCGCAAAAGCCTGAGTAGCAATGGAAATTATGTTTGACGCTTCTACTATACTATATACGGGAAATAATATTTTTTCTCCTTGATTATTCGACATTATTATGTACGAATTTGAACGAACCGCATATTTTTAGTTGAGAATAAACATATTCAACTGACTTTGGAATAGTATACTGATATGTATATAGAAAAATATAAGGATGAAAATGAATTTAACTATGCGTTATTTATTCCACTGTATGATCACTCACCTCGAATAATCGGCAATAGAGGTATTTCTCCTATTTATTGTGTGGTTTCCATTTTTATTCAATAATTTGATGATAATTGGCATGAAAACCTCACGATTATCCATAAACATACCACGAGCATTTGAAAAACTGCGTGTTTGTATTGATAAGGATATGTTTTTGAGGGTTATGTCGCCTAACAGAGGCATAAGTAGGTGAGTAAGCTTTATTGTCTAAAATGGAACATTTTGTGGACAGAGTGAATAACTTCTACAATACAGTACACAGTTTAAAAAATAAATGTTCAAATATAAATAAAAATAAATAAAATAAATTCTATTAGAGAAACATGCACAAATAGAACATACTTAAAATCAACGGAATATAAAGATTGTGACTGAACGACATGTATTCTAAAATTCGATAAAATAATTAAATTGAGTCACATGTCATAGAAGGACTGGAATTCATATCCAAAATATTCGTTTGAACTATAGAATCCTTCTTCCATTAAGAGATTTTTAACAGATTTCCTGAATTGTTTCAAACTATCTAGTGCTGTTATTTAATTTGGTAAGTGGTTGTAAATTTTTTTTCTTCTATAGATTAATGATTGTCTCGTCAAAGATGAAACAGGAAACGGAAGTTGTTTTCCGTTGCAGGTATGCCTTTCCCTGTTAACGTTTGTGAACTTTTCTCTATATTTATGGAGCAAAAATGCCGTTTCCAGGATGAAAATTTCGTATAATGTTAATAACTTATTATCCAAAAAAAGTGGCCCACATGATTCCCGCATTTTTATCTTGAATATAAATCTCAAAGCACGCTTTTGGCGAACGGATACACTTTCAAAGAGAGCCTGGCTACCAGAACCCCAAAATGGAATGCCATAACGCAGATGAGATTCAATAAATGAGTAGTACGCCATTATTGAAGCTGACCGACCGAGTTGGCGGGATATTATATTGATAGCGAAGCAACCAGAGGATATTTTTTCTCCAGTGCTGTAGTCAAACTTCGAATAGGTTGTCGATGTGTACACCAAGAAATTTTGTGACAGGCTTGCTCACAATGAGCTGATTCCTCAATATAATTTGTTCGATTTTTTTTTTGAATGTGACTAAATTTGTTTTTGAAATATTTAAAGTCAGCTTATTTGCATCACTCCAAATATCTGTGGAAATAGAACCGACCAAAAAAGTAGGATCTTCTTTGTGCCAAAAAATTGTGGTATCGTCAGCGAACAATGTTAGGTGACCAGATATATCGAGGATAGATATATCGTTAATGTAAAGCAAAAATAGTATTGGACCTAGAACAGACTCCTGGGGGACTCCCTTTTTCAGAAGTATTTTCACCCACTGATATTATTTTGTTCCTGTGAGTAAGATATGATCTGAACCACTCCAAAGCTGTATCCCCAAAACCATAGTGGAAGAGCTTCTGCAACAGAATTTCATAACTCACGTAGTCAAAAGCCTTGGAGAGGTCAAGAAACACTGCCGCAGCCGCCTCTTTCTCATTTAGGCTCATGTAGATTTTTTCTAGAAAATTGAAAATGGCGTCATTAGTGTTTTTTTTTCATTTTGGAAACCAAACTGTTCTTTAGCTAATATATTATTTCTCTCTAAATAGTCAACTTTTTTTCGCTCAACCAGTTTTTCGATGATTTTGGAAAGTGTTGGTACCAGTGAAATTGGTCTGTAGTTTCCAAGATCATCAGTTGCACCCCCTTCATGCAGATGTATTACTACTGCAGACTTTGAGCTGGAGGGAAAAACACCGGTGTCAAAAAAATTATTAATTGCTCGTACTAAGGTGCTTAGAGCTTCATCTGATAATTGTAAAAACAACTCAGCTGACAAATTGTCTCCACCCGAGGAATTTTTGTTTCATTATTCCATTCATCACTAGTCTCACTTCATATAAGTCTGTATCGAATAGGAACAAGAAGTTCATTGGAGAAAATACCTTTTTTAGGGAATTTGTTGTTGAAATTGTATCCTGAGTTAATCGATTTGCTATTGAACAGTAATATTCGTTTCATAAATTTTGATCTACGTTCATTTCTGGATGGTATGATTATTTTCATTTCTGAGTTCGTTAACTATCTTCCACATTTCTATGTGGTTGTTGTTTGCTGAATGTGACCTTTCGTTATAATACTTATCTTTGATTACTATAAATACTACAATTCAACTATGTTTACGTGGAAACTCCTTTTTTCTGACCTTTTTGCTGGCCGCATCACTGATACTTCTTGGAGACATAATATTGGTAGATTTATAAATGACTCGCTTTATCTGTTTGTTTTATAATCTGAGGAAGCTTCCATTTTTATGATTCCGAATGTACGTAACGAACAATGTAAAAAATATCTGCCATTCTGAATAGGTTGTTATCCCCTTCTAACAAGGTGTCCAAGAACCTGAATTCCATATATGGGAGTTTGAAGTCTGTAGATTACAGAGATGACCGTTTTGACAACCCTTCAGAGAAAGCGCGACCGCCTTTGCCGTTATTGATCAAGTTTTTCTTTCGAACCCAACATTGCATATCACTCAAAATTGTGTGTGGTTTTTCTCTAAAGTCGCCATTGTATTATCATGGGAAAAATTATGATGATGAATCTCAATGTCCTAGAAGTATACCTAAATACCTATATATTTAGAGAGAATTCCATCCACGTTCTATAACAGTCGAGCAACTTGTTAGAACACGAGGCTCTATTGGGCTGGGGTGGAAAGTCAGGAATCCTCGATGAAAAATGTGAACCTGAATGTTTGTAGCAATTGTTTGTTTTATCAACAACTTCCTCGAAACCAAGAGTCTTCTAGGAATATGAACATGAAGATGAACAATTTTCACAGAATGCTTGGACATTTTCCGAGTGTCGATCAACACCAAAACATGACCAAGCAATAACATCAATAATAACCAATCAACTTCACGACTCTCACAAATCGAAAATGGGATGTATCAAGTACCTCTCTTCTATCAACAAGGATTGTTTGAAAAATATTAATTGGCATAGTACGTTACTACCTTGGGTTCGTTAGGCGGATTCAAGAATATTTTGTCGAATGACAACATAAACGTTACTCGACTTTATTTATAATAACTAGACACCATAGTAGATACACTGGTTTGGGAGGTTCTTCATGTATCTTGATCTATATACTGAAAACCAAATCAGTTGTGAATACTCATATGACTTTAGGTAAGAATGCATTCAAAACCCGAAACGACCTTGGAGTCCATCAGTGCAAGAGGGTGTACACATTTATGTGGTTTGTAAGTTACATGCTAATCCACAACAAAAACTGACTGTATTGGCGAGTGTTTGTCATGTATCCTACACAAACTGTTAAGAAAAATAATGCATCATTACAATCTCACAAAAACCGATCCAGATGAGCATGTGAAATTTTAGGAAATAATGTACCCACAAAAAGACCGATGAGTGGTCTGGACTATTAGGTGACAATATTGTGTGACCACTTCTGTTGAATTGGAATCGATTGACTCCATATATCTTGGAATCATGGACAATGTAATGAATCTTATGATTGTATAAATAGCCGAAAAGAATGAAAGTCTTCGAAGATTTTGTTTCAACAATATAGGTCGTCGAGGATCTGATCTTTTTTGTGGCCAGCATGTCCGCTGCATTTGTCGCAACTAGATTTTACTATGGACTATGAAATTGAAGGATTTTCAGATACCAGCGAGTTATTTTTCATTTCACTTTGATTTGACTCTGTAGCTTTTCCATCGGTGATTGTTACAAGAAATAAACTGCACTAGTTCCATTCTAAGGGTATAGTTGACCTACCTTCATGAGTGTTTTCTCACGTATAGGGTAATACGAACCATTGAAATAATAATTCGATAGGAGTCCGCTTTGTCCATCCTCCTGCGACGACAATGCTCTATTCAGAATCATACAAAGTATGATATCTTTGTATTATTTGAACTTGCTTTTGTCCCTTTCCGATACCTCAACCCTCTTTAAAATGATAGAGGAAGGTATAAAGGTGATATTATGAATGTACTGTATATGTTGTCGGATAGAAACATCGGGCAACTCACATCAAGGAGATACGCATGTTCAAACTCATTTCCCCCACGAATAACTGATACCAGTTAAGTCAATTTCCAATTTTGAGGTTTTGGTAGAGAACGAATGAACTTCACGACTCTCACAAATAAAAAATAGAATGTATCAAGTAGCTCTCTTCTATCAACAAGGATTGTTTAAAGAATATTCATTGGCATAGCACGTTAGACAGATCTGTTGTACTACCTTGGGTTCGTTGGACGGATTCAAGAATATTTTGTTAAATGACAACATGAACCTAACTCGACGTTATTTATCAACCGACGAAACCAAAAAGGAGGAGGTTCTCTAGTCGACCCGTATTTTTTTCCATCATTTTTTTTTATGTATGATCACGCATAACTTTTCACTGAGGCGTCCGATTCCGATAATTCCTTTTTCGATGGATAGGGTGTACTTCGAAGGGGATTCCATTCGAATTTCAAAGATGAAATCCACCCCTAAGGGTAGCAAAATGAAGGATATTGATCACTCACCCTCTGAATTCTGGTCCATTAACCGATTCTATCAGGCATAACTTTGTACTGGGTTCTTCGATTTGGATGATTCTTTTTTTAATAGATAGGGTATACCTTATATTTAGATTTCGGATGGAATTATATACCCTAACGGCTGGAAAAATAGGGGATAATTGATTTTTCACTTATGAACATTGGCACACACATACTTAGTTGACAATGACAGATCGCTAGTGACATTATTTCTGTTCCACATCCGTCAAAACCATGATATCCTATGAGAGGATGGAATAATATACAAAGTAATGAAATGAACTAACCAGAACAACAAAAATAATTCATATTACAACAAATAGTGAAAGTAGATAATCATATTATTTAACTGGTAATAGTTGAAGTAAGGTGGGTAAGTAAGTATTTTGAAAGTAATCAAAAAACAAGTAGGTAGTAATTAGTATATTTAAGCCATAAAAAATGGGAAAATAAAAACTTTTTAACAAAGATTATCGACGAAATAGGAACTGAAGGTAATAATAAACCTTTTATCTCAGTCTAGTTCTAACTAATGTAAGTAACTAATTTTGAGTCGGCGCCAAACAAACAATCAACGAACATCATTAAATTACTTCAAAAAAATTATCAGAATGTCACCGCGCAACTCGATGCCATCATTTTACGCCTTACCTATTTCATTTGCTTGTTTGTTTGGCGCCGACTAAAAATTAGTTACTTACATTAGTTCAGGAGCTTAGTTACTGAGACTAAGAAGGTTTATTTTATTTTTTACTTTTCAGTTCCGTATTTCGTCGGTTTAAGATTTTGTTAAAAAGATTCTATAATAACTGAATACTTTCTTTATATATCTTGATCTATATACTGATAACCAAATCAGTTGTGAATACTCATATGACTTTAGGTAAGAATGCATTCAAAACCCGAAACGACTTTGGAGTCCATCAGTTCAAGAGGGTGTTCACATTTTTGTGGTTTGTAAAATGCATGCCAATCCACAACAAAAACTGACTATATTGTCGAGTGTTTGTCATGTACCCTACACGAACTTTTGAGAAAAATAATGCTTCATTACAATCTCACAAAAAACGATCCAGATGAGCATGTGAAATTTTATGAAATAATGTACCCACAAAAAGACCATTGAGTGGTCTGGACTATCAGGTGACAATATTGTGTATTTCTGTTCAATTGGGATGGATTTGCTCCATATATCTTGGAATCATGGACAATGTGAAAGATCTTATGATTGTTCAAATAGCCGAAGAGAATGGTGAAAGTCTTCGTAGATTTTTTTTCAACAATATAGGTCGAATATATGCTGACGTAGAGGATCTTATCTATTTTGTGGCCAGCACATCTGATGCAGTTGTCGCAACTAGTTTTTACTATGGACATATTTGTGAAATAAAAGGATTTTCAGATACCAGCGAGTTATTTTTTATTTCACTTTGATTTGACCCTGTAGCTTTTTCATCGGTGTTTGTGACAAGAAATAAACTCCACCAGTTTCATTCCAAGGGTATAGTTGACCTTCCTCCATTGGTGTTTTTTCACGTACATTGAAATAATAATTCGATAGGAGTCCGCTTTGTCCATCCTCCTGCGACGACAATGATCTATTCAGAATCGTACAAAGTATAATATCTTCGTATTATTTGAACTTGCTTTTGTCCCATTCCGATACCTCCACCCTCTTCAAAATGATAGAGAAAGGTATATAGGTGATATTATGAATGTGCTGTGTATGTTGTCAGATAGAAATACCGGGCAACTCACATCAAGGAGATACGCATTATGAGGTGTTGTCCTCATGTTCAAACTTATTTCCTTCACGAATACCTCATATCAGTTGGGTCAATTTCCAATTTTGAGGTTATGGTAGAAAATGAGAAATATTTTGTTCATATTTTGAAGAACCCAGTGGGATATTGAATAATAAAGGCTTCCGTGCTTTATGTTCTGTGCAAAAAGAAAACAGTTCTGTCCTATGTCCTATGTATTTACGAATATTTCCGATACTGGGAACTATTTTCAAATATTTCATAATTAGCCAGACCGTGAAAATTGAACTGAAATTCAACCCAAATACTTAGGAGCGTACTGAAGTCAACTTGACATAGCCAAAACAGTATTCTACACCAGGAACAATCTGTTGGGGCGGGTCTAGCTAGTGTTCCAGTCCTTTTTATAGACCAGTGGAGATAGACATGATTTTCCCAAAATTTTATAATAATTACAAAAGTTGTGAAACTTCAGTAGAGTTAAGAGTAAGTTCAAATGATATTCAGTCTAATTTTTCAACCCTTCTTCTGAACGGAAGATATTGAAAATCAGGATTTAATGAATTTTCACATTATTAGATCGGAAAAATTTGCAAAAGTAGTGCAAACTTTCGAAATTTCTAAACATAGCAATTTACATCCTCTGATAAATTTGCAACCATTCAAACAAAATGGAAATGTTTGTTTTATCGAAAAAAAATTGTTGTTAATCCTAATTTTTTGATAAAAATTTCAAAAGTTCTGCAAAGTCGAAGAAATAACTAAAATAATATTTTTGAGAAGAGTTTCAATTTGCAACATCTTGCATCAAACGGAAAATATATTTTTTCATGAAATTTGATTTTTTTATTAAAATAAGTATCGGAATTATTACAGAAATTCCAAATAATGGTTTCAAGTGGAGATGTCTTGACGAACAATGTTTTCATTAATTTGCAACCTCGTCTGCAACACGAAAATGAGGGTAAAATAAAAAAAATCAAAAATTCCCATTTATACTCTACCAAACAAAGCAAAAAATCTGCAAATCGGGCAGAAAGCTCATTTTACCAATTGTTGGCAGTATAATAATTTGCATACTATGTTTTAGGAATAAAAAAAAAAATTATTTTGCAACACCCGTGTTATCTGAATAATAAATATTTTTATATACCTAATCAATTACATTCATTGTGTTACCAAATTAACTATCGACCAAGAAGAAGCTCGTCAATGGTAGGTGAAATCATTCAATATCGAAAGCTTTAACGTTTTCGATATGAATTCATAGCATCATATCACAATTTTAGGAATTTGCATAAAAAAATACTCTGAGTACGTTTGATGGAGGATCGAGAATCTTTCGACATATTTTTATAATTTACTCGATTCATCAAAGAATGGAAGAAACATTGAGATTCAAAGAACATAAGTATGATTAACCTACAACTGTGTTACGTCACAGTGTTTTTTCCCTATTTATTTTCAATTTTTTTTCCAAACAAGAGAATTATTCTTACGTGTCGATAACATTTCAGTCTACAATCCAGATTCAATGGAATTTTTCACGCTAAACCACAATTTCATTGAATTTAAGAAATACATACCTGTAAAAATTAAACTTGAGATGTGATATCGATTTCACAAATTTTTATTTCTCAGCAACGTTTCTGTTTGATTTACAATCGTTAACGTTTTGATATCCTTACTTCCATAGAGCATCGATTGTTCATTTCAAAATCTCTTCGATTGCTATAAAGTCATGTGTGACAAGTGAACATTTCAAATGAAGAATGATTGCATGTCGTCTTTTAGCAGAATATAACAAAATTTTTTACTCTTTCGATTGTTGCATTCGAAAATGTTAGATTAAATTCATTTCGCTGATTAGTCGAAAACAGTGATTGTTTGTGTGTTTGCTGCTATTATGTACTTTCTCTGATATTTTTTTTTTTTTTTTTGGCTTGGACATTTCGTCATTCGTCCAGACACAAGTGGAATATTATTAAATATATGGCAACGACACGCGGTGTTCCCAAGCGGTCACCCATCCAAGTACTAACCGCGCCCGACGTTGCTTGACTTCGGTGATCAGACGAGAACCAAATCAAATCAAATCAAATCAAAATGTGTTTATTCAGTTTTCAATGGTAACAATGTCATTCCTAACTAACTTACATACTATTCATATATTTACAATAAAATATATACAATATTTACAGGCCAAGAGTTGTTCGCGCAACCTCAGCCCGGAGGAAAGAACGAACTGCAGCCCTCGAACAAGTGAGGGTCTGGACTCCGTCCCAGCGGTCTTCTGTGCTGTTCTCTTCGAGAGTGGGTTAGGTATGTTATTTTTATGAAGTTATAATTCATCTCCTAGCGTAGTGCTTTAATACGAATATTTAAGGGAGTGTTCGATTGTTTATGAATGAAATAGTTTTGAGGATATAGATTCTGTGGAGATTTTCAGGAAAAGAAGTACTAAAAAACCTGATGAAAGGAGTGATATGTTTGTGGTATTTGAAGTAAAGTTTTGGGGGTAGTTTTTGTGTAACAAGTTTTGAGGTGGTTTTTGTATATATATATATTTGGGGGAGATTTGGTATTTGTGTGAGAAGTTTTGAGGTAGCAATTAATGCTGAAGTTTTGGAGTAACTTTGGGAAAAATCTGAAAGATTTTTCCCCCCTTGTGAGGGTAGTTTTGTGTGGGAAGTTTTGGGGTAGCAGTTAATGCTATGGTTTTTGGGGTAGGCTGAGAAAAAACTGAAAAGATTTTCCTCATTTTGAAATAATGTTTGAGTAAGTAATTTGAATTTACAAATTAATTTGAAGTAAGACGAGAACCGGTAGAATTCAACGTGGTATGGTCGTTGCCATTCTCTCTGATATGATTGAATATGAAAACTGAAGATAAAAATGAATTTTTGACTAACGTGTCTATTTTTATTCATGTTTTTTTAGAGAGTAGCTTAGCTACTAGAATAAAAAAGCAAACAACAACTCACATGGCCAAATTGGTGCGAAATGCAAACAGGCAAATACATTGCGACAAAACAAAATAATTTGCTTCTAATATTAATAATGAGTTTCAATTTTCGTAGTGGTTAACTACGTAACCGTATCATTCTTTGGATGCAATTTCAATCAACCAGTAACGATGGATAATCATGTATTTGAGTGGACCACTGTAGCCATATGTCGGTCTAATATATATCTCAAACCTATTTGCACAATGTTTACAATTTATGACCAAATTATAAAAAAAAACAAATCAATTATATAAAAATAAATCCGTTGAACAATGACGGTTAGAAATCTCTTGCATCACGTAAAATATTAGTCATAATTATAACTCCAATTTGCAGAACTTTTGCAATTATTTCAGCAGTTGTAAAAATTGCAAAAAATGTATAAAAGTGAATAAATAGGTTCCGTTTTCCATATGAGGTTGCAAAGTTACATATCCACTGAGACCGATATTATCTTTATTTAATCCACAATAAAAAAAATTGATGATTTCAATGTTTGTGAGCATTGAAAAAGGTAGCGTCGAAAAAAAGTTGCGTTTCTCAGAAATGGTTGCAAATTTACCTGGATATGTTGATTTTTTTTTCGTTCACTTATTCAATTTGCAGAACTTTTGTAATTTTTTCAAACAAATTACAATGAAAAACGTAAACAAATGACAAAGAACAAGGTTACGTAACTTTTACAAGGTTGTAAACCTTATGCATGTTGTAAAACATCATTACTATCGGTATGCCTAGTTTGCAGAACTTTTGCAATTTTCAGTGCAAAAATAAAGCATAAAAACGTTTTTTGCCATTACAACAATGTTCCTTTGAGCGCAGACTCCTGCAAAAATTTATTCAGTTAAAAAATTCGAAGTTAATTCAAAAATGGATTGACAAAACAACAGAAAGGACCATTCTCAAATATGTATTTACTTGGCCGAAAATCAATCACAATTGGTTATAACTTTTGTAGGAAATCAGATATGACATTCATGTGATACTTGAAGGAGATTTGATATGCCGAATTGGAACTTGAGCTCACCGTGATATTTAGCTGTTTCATTTTTGGATCACACAAATTTAATTAACGAGTGGTGAGACCTGATTACTAATTATTAATTCTTTTGGGGTATTTATTGTTCATTATCTTTCACAATATAAGTACCAAATTTATGTGACACGTACTGATTCTAAGTAAGTATAGATATGTTTTATTATTTTCTTAAGTTCTGAATTTCTTATAACACTTTTGACTTATGAATTTTAACTAGTTCTACTCGACGGCTAATACTGAATTTCTCTGGCTACATTTTATACTGGTACCCTACTGGTTGACACCTCGAAAACTGTTCCAAACTGAATTGAGCTTTGAAGAATGTACCAGACTAGATTGAGAGTGAATTAATATTTCTATGGCTTTATATATCCCGCGATCTTATGACGCTCTCTCACGCGGTCTCACGAGATAGCTATTAGTCCCCTCACATAGTGGTGACGACAGGATTATTATGATGTATAACGTTAATTTATGATGCTAGCTTTTATATAATATATAATGATTTAAGGCGGTTTTTTGTAGTGATTTTTCGTTTGTGAATGCGAAACCATCACTTGCATACCTCATTCTCTGCTGTACGTTTCTTAACATTGCTTTTTCATATGCCATGTTCATGTCATATTCAAAACTCTTACGAATAAGCAGGTTGGTTGAAATACACAATATACTTTTGTCATCTTCTTCTAACCTTCGATTGTTTGTTTTATGCCTATGCCCTGAACGGGAAATTTTACCATCAGTCGACTAGTCTGAAGGCAGTTCTACCTATCGACGACTTCAACTTATCAGGCAAAATGTCTTGATTGCCCAATTTTCGACTTCTTCCATTTTTTCCCCATATTGGTAAATTTAAGGTAATTATAACGTAAGAATTACCTTCGCCAATTTGGGCGAGGCCTATCCGAGCTTCGAAATGACGTAAATTTTTCTTATTATGTTTGTTGGGTTACTATACAAAATGCGAAAAAGATTATTCGTTCACAGAGAGAAAAGACTGCAGCAGGTTTATGCACAACGTTGTGTAAGGCACAGTTGTGCAGATATTTTACGCAATAGTCCAATCTTTCATCATAAGCGTTATGTGAAATTCAATAAATATTTGTGCAAGGCAATTTGTATAGTATTTCTACATTGCCCAAAAATATACAAAAATATGCACATCTACCATTATATAATTATATGGAATATATCTACAACACATTGGACTTAAGTTACACCCTTTGTGCACTTTTCATTTCATATGCAGAAATTGTATAATATTTCGAAACAATTGTATAAATCGCCCCACTTAGCAATGGCGTCGTCTCACCCTACTAAATACGCACGCGCGGCACATGCACCTGTTTGAATCCTGATATGTGGATTGTGGTTTCCCTGTATTCACTATTGTTTTATTTTATTTGTGCTGTATGCCATTCCGGTCGGAGGTCGAAGTGAGACTTGTGAATAATCTACATATTTTTATTTGTTTATGTTAGTGCAAATAAGTAGTACTATTTACGAGTCTATGTTGATGAAATGTATGGTATGTGTGAATACTTGCCAGGTTGGGAACTTCCCGAGTTGATACCAACATTTGAAGGTAAGTCTCGCCATTCTTTTTATAACATGAAACCTACAAAATGACTCATTTTTATCATTTGGACACCTTCTTAATAGAATGAGATAGTTTGTCACGAAGATTACTTTTACGTTACTATTCAACGTGTCTGGTTTTCTGTAATAGTAAACCATTCATATAGCACTTCTTTTGGAAGAAGTCATGTGTTACACCCTGTCTCCGAATCACCTTAAATCAATGCTCCACATGTTTTTTACGCGCCAAATCGTTGATATGATATTTCATGGTATTATTACAATATGTACATATAATCTACATCACATCAATATTATTATTTTAATTCACTGGTATTTACGTGGGCCAACATTTTGCAGTTTTTGATGCCTAGTGCTTTTGAGTAAAAGCTTGTCTCTCATTTGTTTTACTTTAAATTTTATTATTCAATTCGTTTTGTGATAATAAAATTTCAAAAAGCTATCATAGACAAAACATTCCAAATTTGTATTTACTACTTTATACACATGTTAGGTGATATGTTATTTCGTGTCTGTCTTTTCATATTAATTGATTGATTCACTCAAATTACTTTCTAGAGCAACAAATTGATGTTGATGTCTTCGAAAATTTGAATGATGAAGACATCAAAAAACTGATACCAGTTCTTGGTCTCCATAAAAAATTTCTGAAGAAATACAACGAATCCAAATGTGTACAAGAGGTATAAGTCTTTGATTATTCAATATAGGAACTGAGTTGAATTCACCGCAATTATGGAAAACTCCTTAAAAGATGATAATTTTAGTGGTCTGATGTATCATCTGAAACACGGTACGATTCAGATTCAACAATCACCAACCTGTCGGATATTAGCCAAAATACTAGTGTGTCTACCTCTGACTTGGTAGAGAACAACTTCAAGAATTACTGACTTATTTTTTGTTCATTTATGTTTCGAGTTGTGATATTGTGTTTATAATTCAGTTATATATTTTTGTTATTTTCTTATTTTGATGAAATAAACATTATTTCAATGACATATTTTTATTTCAACCTTTTGGAAAATGGAGACTTATTATAATGCAGGAAATGACATTTGAACTTAACACAATAAGATATAAAGGAGCGATCTGGTAAAAACTGCTCATTCTTATCATATTTCTTATGGAAGTTATACGCCTTAAGAGTATTATTCTTTCTTGATATTATGAATATTACCTGCAAAATTTGTGCATGCTTATACACAAATATGCACAATATATTAAATAGTGAAGTGATGGTAGGAGGGATGCTGAACTGTTGTAAAAAAGGAGGGTGACAAATATTGGAAGTTCACGACTGAGGGAACTGAGAAACAAAAGTATACAATAAAATAATTCGATACTTGCTGGTTGTCAGTCGTCTGAAACTTGGCGTTACCTGCTGAAATGTTCAAAATATTCCAAAAAAATGGGCCCGAATATTTTTTAGAGCTTACGACTGACCATTGGAAGGAACTCATCATTTGCCTTTGAACAATAAAAATTTCGTCTGCCAGTCACTTTCAATGGGTGGAAGGGCACTGGGCCCACCGATTTTGGAAAAAAAATCGCGTTTTTTTATGATAAGTTTACGACTGACTTTTCAAAATGAGGATCAATGCCAACTACCCAATCAAAAAGTGCAATTCCCAGGTGTTGTGCAATTCCAACAGGTGTTGTGGTGAAAATCTTATCAGTCATAAAAAAAGTTCTGTAGAGCGCGGCTACTAGTCCTGAATTTGTATCATTGAAATCAAATGTTTATGACGGACATTCAAAAATGTAGTTACAACGGAAGCACGTTAAGATAAAAATAGATCTCTCAGCTGTTTATAGTATGGTTAACGCACCGTAGATTTCTAAACTAACACGTACGCTGCAATTTCTCGGTGCTGGTATAATATGGCTATTATTAAAACATCGCTCCTAATTTCTCAAATATTGTATTCTAAAGACTGGCACTTGAATAATAACCTGAATTGGACCTGCTGGATCGATGAATTCTTGTGTTCGTCATCTCACGTGTCGATGGAATATTATCAGTGAACAAATGTAGGGCCGCATGGAGCACCTTTATTTATTTCCAGAACTATATATTCTAAATTTCAGGATTGCTTATATGGAGTGTTTGTGACACTCGAAACTGTGGTTGAAACGGAAGCGCTCAAAGGTAAACATACATTTCTCAGCTGTTTTTACGATGGATGAAGCCCTGTGAGTCGCAAGAATAGAACACATGCCATAACGTAGTTGATGTAAAATTATTATTTCATATACGATTTTCAATGTTAGGTTGGTATGGGTTTCGATAACATCGTGGATATACCTGTAAAATTTAATTGACAAAAAAAAAAGATTTCTTCGAAATTTAAATTCACTCTACAATACAAAAAAAGAATTAATCACTTCATCATTACTCATTACAATAATTATTCAAAAAATATAATATATTATGTATAATAATGTATAATTTTCTAATAGAAGAATGTTTAAACATCAATCTGGTTGTAGTTTGAAGCTGTTACTCGATAGGTACAGTAATGAACCAAATACAAAAGTTCAGTGCCAAGGCATTATTAGAACATGATTTAACGAGGTACTGAAATATATTATTTTTTACTCTGTAAATACTGAATTTCAGGAGTAATTCCAAGCTCTCACTCCATTGGTTTGGTTGAAGTAGAAAATATTTTCGGAAGAGAGGGGAGAGGGCATACAAAACTTGTAAACAAATTCTGCCCAGGCACTTCATTATTCTCCTTATGGCCTCTGTGTGCTAACATTTTGAGAACATTTCATTATGTTACTCGATCAGACAGGTTTTCTGCAGTTAGCTATTGGACATGAGAAATGATTTGTTCTGGGATGAATAAACGTCCCAAAACAAATCATTCTTCAATTCCGTAGGGGAAAAATTGAAGAAAAATATAACTGTCAGGGTGAGGTTTGAACTCACGCTCTTTCGAGATCCAGAGCTCAAATTTAATGCCTAAGACGGCTTGGCCAACTCGGTAATTACTAGATGTTGAGAATATCATCAAGTTGTTACTAAATTGGTATGGTTGCGTTTTCTCAGCCTATACTGCATTCTCACTCAAAGGACGTATATTTTTAAATATGAGCGGGCCTCTGCCATACTTCACATGATTATGGGTAACAAATTCTGATAAATATGGCACATCTAACGTTGTGTGAATTTTTCAAACATAAACTTATAATATTGAAGTATACCTGTATTGTGTAGCTTTCCAAGGGTGTACCTTTTCGCCATATAATATGGAAATGATGGTTATATATCCTAGAATCGTGCATTACAGATAACTAATCCCTGAATTTCTGAATGTAAACTTATCATGAAATAATCTGAAAATTTTCTCCAACATCGGAGGGCTGAGCTCTCTTCGGCCCCATTGGCGGCGAGATCTGGGCACATATTTTGACATATTTTGCAGCTGGTGAATGCCAAGTTTTGACGACTGATAATCAACAATCATCGCTTTATTTTATTGTAAACTTTTGTTTTTCACTACCCTCAGTAGTGAGCTTTCAATATTTTCCACCTTTTTTTTTCATAACCGTGCAGCATTCATCCTACCATCACTTCGCCCCAGAAAAAATGTATGGTGGGCATGTAGCATCGTCGACATCGATACCACAAGCCGTATTCAGTGTGCGCAAACTTATGATATGTTTGGAAAGTAACACGAGCTCTTGGCCTAATTCCATGTTGATGTTTCAAATCGTAATGTTCATTGCGTTTCGTGATGATATCATTCCAAAATTCTGAATGAATCCAATTATTTTCTATGAAAAACTTTGGTAGTGAAATGAACGATGAAATTTTTTGCGTTCATTTTCTGTTGTTCCAAATAAAACTATCTCTTGAAAAATTATATTTCAGTCAATCGAAAATTCCTTTCACCCTTGGAAATGATCCTGAAATATCCCAAATCACTTTCAAAATCGATCGAAACATGAACTTCGTATTTTCAATCATGTATTCACAGCACATTTTATTCTAGAATCTAAAAATGCATTGTTTTCAAAATAAATAGTCGATAATGACAATATAGCTCAACAATCCTCATAAGAAACCAGCAAATTCTTAATTGAAGAAAGTTCTTCGTAACAACTGCAGTTCACTGGATTGTCGCCCAAAAAAAACCTGTTCACTTTATGAACCTCATTCTGGATGAACCGATGCGAGAGACACTGTATCTTGTTGGTCTGCAAACTGAGAGTGTCAATTTTTGTTAGGACGAAATCGAAATCAACAAATTCATTATGGTCCAGATAGAGGTCACTGTATTCTTTCACATCAAACAGATCTTCGGAAATTTTACTTATTTTATTGTAACTGAAATATGCTTTGAGATGATGGTCGATGAGGTTGCCAAATATACCACCTGGTAAGTACTGGATGAAGTTGAACTGGACAGATATCGTTATCAGACTGGGGCAGTTTCCAAACCAAACAGCATACGACGTGAGCTCGTTATAATCCAATATTATATGGGTCAAATTCGGCATGTTATCGAAGGCACCGGGACTGATCGTTGATAACTTGTTGTACCCTAAATTCAAGCGATGCACCGTCATACTGTTGAACACATCATCTCTCACGATCTTGATGTTATTCTTCGTGATGTTGAGAAATCTTAAAGCCGATAGATTCTTCAAGCTTCCTGCTTCGATATCGTTAATCCCGCAGTCGTCCATTGTCAAAGTTTCCAAGTGTTTAGCGAAGCTCAGGTCGAAACTTCGGAGAATAATTGGAACTTTCTGATTGAGAGCGATTGTCGTGGCATTACGAAGACCTTCTGAAATTTTTCGTCTTGCGGGGAACTGGTGGGACCGCGTATTGTTAGGCACAAAGTAAATCAAAGAGAAATCGAACGTCGAAGACGCGATCAGACTGACGTGCAGAAAAAGTTGCAGAATTTTCGTTATGAACATTTTGGCAAGTTCACTATTGTTCGTTTGATATACGACTGAGTTTCTGGGTGAATAGGACAATGGAATAAGTGGCGGAAGTTTTGAATTTATTAGGTAATTTGTCGAGTTCTATTGTGAAATTGTCTCTTTGAATTGTTCCTAATTTTTGTCATTGTTACATTTCGTAAACAGATGTGTTGGAAATATAACGCTGCTTGAAATTTCATATTCTGAAGCTCATAGTACAGTGCATCCACAAACTTCCAGAATGTGTGAAATTAGGTTTTGTAATTCAAAGATTATTGAGTTATTCCTCTTGACTTAACACCCTAATGGGAGTAAGTTTTTTTAGTAGAATATATCATTATTTCCCAAATATGTTACATGTTACACAATTCACATAAATACAGAAAAATACTGAAATTACAATTATTCAACAAAATTCCCTAATCAGCAATAGTTGCTGGTCTCGGAACCTACATATTTTAAATAAATTACCTTAAATTATAATATCCTGTCATATCACTGATTTAGTACTCATTCTGAGCTATCAACATATCATGTCAGTTCGGCTTTGAATGGAAAGTAACTTTCTTTATTTTTCATGGAGCGTGGCAAAGAATTGAACGTTTGGATTTATTTAGAGAAGGGATTATCAAAACCTCTATTCGTTCTCATCTGGGGAAAATAGATTATGTTTTGGCTTCTAGTTTCATCGGAACATATATTATTAACTATATTCATGAGTATTAGATTTTTGTTGAGTTTTTTTATTCTACAAGTAAATTTACATTGTTCTATTCTTAGAATGTTGAATTATGTATTCATGTATTCATTTGAGGACAGTCTTCTTAGTTTTTTCCGTGGGGAATTATTAATCATAAAGTTGATTTCAGATTAGGTGGGCCAGGAACTATCAGAATCAACAACACAATAAAATGATAATAGTTTAACTAACTAATAATAAAACTAAGCGAGAATCGGCGAATTCAAGAAAGAAAAATACATGATGATATCGTGTTGTATTGAAAAATTATCAGAAACAAAAACACAAGACATATAATAACATTATGAATGAAATTTGAAAGAATCGTTAAAAGCGGAAATTGTCACAAACAAATTTTTTTAAGAATGGTAAACCATAGCGACATATTCATCAGAACCTACAAAAAAGTAACAGAAAATTGTTTGGGGCGACTTGGATCCTTCATCAACTTCTGATTGAGAAGTTTGATGTTTATACAAAAATTGCATTTTTTTTTATTTGAGACAGATTACATAAAAAATATTGAGAACTTTCAGATAAATTTGAACCCTTCTTCAATTTTTGATTGTAGTGTTTGGGGTTAATAGAAAAATAAAAATTCTGTTTGTATTCTCTAGTGAATAAATGTCCTATTTTTCCAACACCTGATTCGTTATTATTCGAATTGAATTCTGAAATCTACCTTTCCGACTGGCCGCTCCATTGTTTTCTTTTAAACGCAACTCACAATTCTACGTAGTCAATTCTCAGTACAATGAACGCAAAAGATTCATTAACTTTGCAGAACAATTAGTTAAATGAAAAATCTACAACTTTTGAAATATCAGGTATGTTATGAACAAAAGTCAACTCAATACAATTTTCATAACCAGAATAATTCAATACAGTAATACTTCCTAATTGTCCAAAAGGTCCTTCTTGAACCCCTTGGAATTTGTAAGCTTCACCTATGTTTTCTCTGCCAACTTTATCTAATATCAGTGGTATTATAGAACGAAAAGTATCGGGGCATATATAAGTTTCTGGATGGAGATCAAGGATTTGAAAATATTATGGAAGCCAGGTTTTTATAGGTGGATGACTGAAGAAACCGATGGCGCAACCAATGGAAAATGTAGATTTAATAATTCATTCATTGATTCTGAAATTGTCGTCAATCGAGTTAACGAATCATGTGTCAGAAAAAACGAAACATTTTCATTCGAAAACAAAAGAAAATTTTTATTTTGGTAGAAGAGAGAAATATAACCATCACACAAGGATGAAGACAGTACTAACTTGGGTTTCAATCTTGATATAATAATGATTGGTATGGGAAGGTGGTATCGACGAGCAGGCCAAATCGACCACCACATTTTTTCGAAAGTAGCGCACTATTTCAGTACTCAAATAGATGCTGCCAACTTGCGACGTAGTTGCCAAACCAACGAAAACACATGTGACCCGTTAGACGTGCGATTATACAGTGCTTTTCTTTAATCCCCCTCCCCTCCCTTTTATTTTTGATCAGGTCAATTAAAAAAATTGAAATTTGGGATAATGAAATTGATGCATGAATACTATATTTTGGAGTAAAATTGACAGATGAAACTTTCAAGATGGCGAATAGGCGCCATCAGGGAAAAAATATTTGATGATAGGGGGGTCTTGTGACACATCCTTTTGAAGCTCCTGACAAATACTTCACAACCCTAGAATATGAAGTCAATATCTTCACCAACTACAAAATGACGAAACATTTAATAATTGCCTCAATACATCGACGTTTAACTTCATAGTTTGAGGAAAGAAGCTTAGTTCAGTTCACAAGATGCTCGAAATGGTTGCCTTGTACTACTTGACATAAGAACAGCCCATCCGATATTTTACGCCGAACATTTTCGAACACAGTAACGTCGATATTTCTACAAATATTTATTATTCTGTGACTCTGTTATGAACGCTCTCGAGGAGAATCCAGAAACAAGTACAAGAATAATCGCTGTAGCTCTCAATTCTACTCAGTCCATAGTTTGGAGAATTATTCACGATCAACAATTTTATCCATACCATATTCAAAGGGTACAAGCTCTTCTGCCACGAGACTTTCCCCAACGCATTACTATGTGTCAGTGGTTTTTGAGAAAATTGGCTGGAAATCAATTTTTAAGATATGTACTCTTCCCGGACGAGGCAAACTTCACCCGAAATGCTATCACAAACTTTCATAACAACCATGTTTGGGCTCTGGAGAATCCGCACGCAGTTAGTGAAAGACATTATCAGTATCAATTTTCTGTAAATGTATAGGCGGCAATAACTGATAATTACTTGATAGGTCCCTTCTTCCTTCCGTTCCGACTGAATGGCGCAACTTACAGAGACTTTTTAGAAAATGAACTGATGGGACTACTTCAGAATGTACCATTAGAAATTCGTATCCGCATGTGGTTTATGCATGATGAAGCTCCGTCCCATTTCAGCGTTGTAGCCAGGGAATTCCTTAACACTATCTATCCAAATCGATGGATCGGTAGGGGTCTAGAAGAACCAAACCAGGCGTGGGCACCAAGGTCCCCAGATCTAAACCCGCTAGATTTTTATTTTTGGTTTATAAAACTCCAGTAGCGAACAAGGAAGATCTGAGAAACCGAATAGTAGACGCATGTGAAACAATAAGAAACACACCAATAATTTTTGAGCGGGTACGAGATTCAATGACTAGGAGACTGAATGCCTGTATCTTCGCTGAAGGTGGACACTTTCTTGAAATAAAATGTTGATATTTCTTGCAAATTTTATTGAAACAAATACAGATTTCGCATCCTCGATACAAAAATAACTATTTTAAACGAGTAAAAATAAATAGAATAGGTGGCGCCCCCTACAAGGAACCAAAACCACTTACTTAAGTCAAATTCATTTCCTAAGCATTCTTGTGAAAAATGCAAAATAATGGTAATAATGTTGAAAAGGGAAACATTCTCAATTGAATATTGATAGAAAGATTTTTCTGTGAATTGGAAAATCCACGATTAAAATGAAGTTATTTTTTGTTATTTCAAAGTGTCTCTCCAAAAGAAATGATTCTAACTTTTTCCATCTTTGCAAAGTGAGATTGCTTCTTGAAAATGTGTTTCCCATTTCTTCCGGTCTTCCTGATGATCGTGGAAGTGTGAAATAGATTTTCGTCGACAAAAATGTATTGAAGACCTAGTGAATGCGATGTCTCTCCTGCGTAAATGTTGCGAATGATTTCTGGTAAGTACTCTCTTTTGGAAAACATTCTTCTTTGCCTCATTCATCTTTATGGGTTCTTAATTGAGACTGGAATGAAAAATCAAATAACTATCTGAATGAAAATGCAAATTTTCAATTTCAGATTTTTTCTTTTGAGTTAGGGCCTTTTCAAAATATCTATCAGATGTAGTTCAATGTCCAGCGTGGCTTTAGCCGGGGAAGTAGTTGTTTTCTGTTAGACATTCACAAAAAATAACTTCATTTTAATCGTGGATTTTTCAATTCACAGAAAAATCTTTCTATCAATATTCAATTGAGGATGTTTCCCTTTTCAACATGAATACCCCACAAGAGGTTATCTTGACGATGGAAGATAGTGACTAAGGTTTATCTTCCAGTCGTAGATGATTCCACATCTGATTTTATGAACATCCTGTTTATATTTTCAACAAATCAATGGTAATAACTTCAACACGCATCGATTATCAAATAATTGACTTGAAATTTTCAAGTCCAAATATCTAGAAAACGGTTACTCATAGCGACTTGTAACAAAGGTAGCTTTTTTACGTAGAAATGATAGAGAAATTGATTTTTCCACTGGAACATATGCCAGAAGTACGCTCAAAAAAGTTATGGATCTTAAAAAAAAAGACGTGTAGATGGCGCCCCCTACGAGTAAGAATTCGAATTCGACACCTCAAATAATTTCTCAATACCAATTTCTCGTTCGATTGAGGTCAGTATTTCGAAAAATATTTGAAGAAAGTAAAATAAAAATAAAACTTTCAACACCCCGAATTTCGGAAACGAAGCGTTTCCGGACATATATTTATTTGGACAATTGATATCAGAATATTGTGAGGAATCACCTCCTAGAGTACTTCAGAATCACCCTGTATTTGATAAAAATATACTTTTATGTCGATGATGGGTAATATCGATCACGGAGTTCGATATTACCCATAACAGTGGTCGATATTGTACGCTTTGTTTTTAAATGGGAATTTCGTTCTCATTTATAGATGCCAAGAAATTATACTAGAAAAACTGCCCGTTGTTCCTGGACAGGAGATGGGATTAATCGAGCATCAAATGCGATTATAAAAGTAACTATGCTCTACTAGGTTCCATATGGTACCCTGCAGGACCGTCTTAGAAACTAGTTCCCAGCCAAAAAAATTGTGTTAGGAAGAAAACCAGTTTTTTCTAACGAACAAGAAAATATGCTGGACGATTATGTTATTAAATTATCAAACCTTTTTTATGGATTGACAGCAAACAGTATACGGGAAGTTGCATATGAGTATGCTGTGTCAAACAACATTAAAAATAACTTCAACTCCAATAAAGAAACATGTGGACAAAAATGGCTATATTGTTTCCTAAGGAGACATCCCCAGATGTCCTTAAGAAAGCCAGAAGCGACTAGTGAGAATAGAGTATTGGCATTTAATAAAGCAGATATTCCTTATGACAACGTGGCAACACTCATCGAAAAACACAATTTTTGCCCGGATCGCATATACAATGTGGACGAGACTGTACAAAAACCATGTCGTGTTCTGGCATCAAAGGGAAGAAAGCAAGTTGAAAATAAATAATAGTTTAAAAACTAAAGAACACGCTTTGATAGATAACTAAACTAAAAAGTGGGAAACAATTTTAAATCAGTTTGAAATAAGAATACAGTGATTAACAACAAATTTATTTCATCGTAAAAAAGCGTGGGGTGCTTTTTAAGATATTTTCATAATGATTCTACTTTTACCAATATCTGCCCATGAAATATTAACAACAATTGACATCAAGCACCCCACGCTTTTTTACAATGAAATAAATTTGTTGTTAATCACTGTATTCTTATTTCAAACTCATTTAAAATGATTTTCTACTTTTTAGTTTAGATTCTATTGAAGCGTGTTCTTTAGATTTAAAACTATTATTTATTCCAAATGAATATTATTTTTGTAATTGTCCTCTATCTTCTCATAAAAATAGTCTCCTGCTTTTTTTTTCCGGAGGATGGTTTCCGATTTAGAAAATAAAATACATTCATTTGCTTGTCCCTATTCCATTTTTTCTCTTAGTCTTGAGTTCACAGTTGTGGTAACCAAAGGATCTAGGCAAGATTTTTATAATTTTATGGTAACTATCATTTAGCTTTTGTGATAAGTACGCATAAAAATCAATTTTTTATTTTCAAAAACCTAACTATTATGAACAAAGAATGCCAAAATCAAATTGACTGTTCAAAATGTCCGCCTCCTGCAAGTATGCACGCTTCAGCTCTCCTTGTCATTGACTCGCGTACTCTTTGGAAAATTCCTGGAGTATTCCTTTTTGCTTCTCAGGAAACTTTTACGCAGTTTTGCAATTCCTCAGTTAGAATTGGTTAACTACACTGAAGATGTCCCCAAGTGATATAATCAAGACTGTTTAAGTCTGAAGATCTAGCTGGCCATGAGTCTGTTCCCCCTCGACCTATTCAGCGATTATGAAAGTTTTGGTTTGAATATTCACGTGCCAGAGCACCCAAATGAGCAGGTGCACCATCGTGCATGAACCACATGCGATTTCGCATTGAAATAGAAACATCTTCCAACAGAATTGGCAAATTATCTTCAAGAAATCGGCAATAAATATGTCTATTTAATCTGCGTGGTAAAAAAAAGGTAAAATTAGGTAATCTCCAATAATTCCAGCCCAGACATTTGATGAGAAATGCTTCTGGTGATGAGATTCCACGAATACTTGCGGATTTTTCTCGGCCCAAAAATGATCATTAGGAAAATTTCTGATTCTGCTTTTAGTAAATATAGCTTCGTCCGTGAATAACATTTTCCTGTCAAATAAATAATTTTCGGTAACTTTTCGGAGAAACCATTGGCAGAAATTCACTCGTTATGGATATAGGGATATAATAAATAATCATGAAGAATCCTCCATACTGGAATGTGGGTGATATTCAAATTATTGCAACTGAATTTAAAACAGCTACCTGAATTGCTGGAGTTCTTGGAGTCCGATGTGCTCATTTCAAGTGATTATTTGGCACAAAACTTCCTGTTTCACATAATCTTCTGTGGGTACTCGGAATCGTTCGAACATCAGGAACCATTCTATTTGGGAAGCGCTCTTGATACAGTCGTCTTGCTTCATATGCGTTCCCGTCAGCAAGCCCATACAAGTAATGCATGTCTGCTAATTCGGTATTTGTAAAATTTACCATGTTTTTTTTAATAAACAAGTTTTTATTACGTAAATAATATCACGTATCCAGCTAAAGAAGTGTCAAAATTGTTTATGTTGAAAACAACGAAATGTGTTCTAGCGTACTAGATGTTTCTAGCCCACAAGATAATCCTACTACTCTTCAACGGCTGATTTCGCAAATTAATTCATTTTATTTTTTAACTCAATAACCGTTTGCCGGACGGTAAAAAGTCAGGAGACTATTTTTATGGAAAGATAAAGGACAATTCCAAAAATTATAATTATTTGGGAAAAAGACAGTGGCGTATCATGTGAACAGGGGCGTCATTGATGAAAATTAAGAAATCCCTTATCATGGAAAAAAATGTATTTTTATGCGTACTTTGCATGTACCAAAATTGAAGAAAAAAGCCAAAGCGGTTTCAGAGATATTGGGGAAGAACTGATTTTTTTGTTGAACTCCAACATTCCTGTATCTCAGAAATAAAGCGGTTGCGGACCTATGTTCATATGAAGAATGTTTTCAAAAATAATCCAAGGATTATCGCCCTTTAGTATCATCATTCAATTATGAAACACCCTGTATATATATTCATTTAGGGCCATTAGGGTATGTTAGTTGAACTGAAAACAAAATCTATATCTGGAGGTATTTGAAATTACTGAAATTTAAAAAATCGAATGCATGAATCACTGATTACTGACTATAAATTTGGTTTGTATTGAAAGGAAATATTAACACATATTTATGATAATACATATCAAAAACTTAAAATTTGCATTCACAGGAAATAAAATACGATGCAAGTTATATAATAACTAAAAATGAAGTAGAAGCAGAAATGTATTTATCTCTATGAAACCGTTGAAAAATTGAGTCATTATTTATTCAAGGACTTTTTTCCAGATGCTGGGCTGCAGCAGCTCCGAAATAAACACTGTAGATAAAAGCGAACACTTGACAGCGTGAAGTATTGCAGAATAATAGGTCAGCGACGAATAGAAGGTCAGACAATACAGTTCATTAGAGTCGTGAAATGAATTGTCATAAGATTTTCCGTAGATGTTTTCGAAGCTTTCCAATTAGCAAAGCGGCACGACGACCTGAATTTATTTCAAGCGTTCTCAGAACAGAACGAAGTAGGTGACTCTTTGGAAGATATCTCGCTCGTTTGTAGGAAATAATTAATTTCATATTGTCGCCTTGAAAAACTTCCGTGAATATTCGGAATGTTTTTCTTTGCAGGTTCATAGGGGATTCTTTCGGAAACATAATTTTGATTTCATTAGATATCTGTGTTGAACCCAAATATAATTTCTATTTTTTACATTTGTCTCACTATGTATATTTTGCGATGTGAAAAAGTGATTTGAATGACATACTGTCAACTTTGCAAAACAAGTAAGAACAAGAAAGGGGATATACACCAGACCGGTTACGAAGTTATGTGTTCTACCTTCCTCTATAAATTAGCTGGGCAAGAGTATTTTCTCTTCACGAGGCGGAGGATGTTGAACCCAAATATAATTTTCGTTTCACTATGTATATTTTGCGATGTGAAAAAGTGATTTGAATGAAATATTGTCAATTTCGCAAAAATAAAGTTTGAAATAATAGTATTTCTTTGATTTCAGTGCTTAATTGAATTATAAAGGGTATTCTATAATTTACAGTTTGTCTAACTCAGATTTTCACTTCCATCCATCCGATTGAAGATATTAGAAAAAATCGGGTGCATAATTATCATCATCAATTAAAGCTATGAATTGAAGGGGCAGAATAATGACTTTATGTTATTGATGATCAATAGGGCCATATATAAAGAATGCAATATATTTATTTCACCCCAAGAATCTTAAGTATTTCTGATATCAAAAGGAGACATATCCTTTGTGTCATCTCGTATGTTGATTAAGGTTTCCTGTTCAATAATAAAGGCTATGGTTTCTGAGAATATTTCATCATTTTCGATATATGCATGAAATGATCTGAGATAATGATATTTATGTCGTATTTTTTGGATTAGGGATCGAATATTTCAGTTTCTATCCATCTCGTAGATAGTCCAGTAAATCTCAAAATGGTTTGGACAAACGTGATTTTATTCTGTATCAGGTTTTAAAAAGGGCATACTTTGAATAATATG
Source organism: Gonioctena quinquepunctata (assembly GCA_018342105.1). NCBI lineage: Eukaryota > Metazoa > Arthropoda > Insecta > Coleoptera > Chrysomelidae > Gonioctena > Gonioctena quinquepunctata. The sequence goes on from JAFIRS010000092.1 coordinate 1,067,412, forward strand.
AAAAATTCTTCAGCCTAGCGGGTCGAGAATTTGGAAAAAATATCAAAAAACATATTATTTATGGTTTTTCGTAAAATTTCAAAGAGATGAGTGACGTAATGAAAAATAAAAAAAATATCTGAGAACCGCAGCTAATTTTATACATAAAAAAGCTCTGCTACAAATTTCCTCAAATATCATAGTTTAGCTTCAAAAAAGGTACCTGAGTTGTCTGGTAAACATCATTTCATAATACTACATAATGAACTCTACGTAGAAATTTGCATTAATATGATCAAAGCTTTCCGAATATCAACTGATAAAATAAATAATTTGGTGAATATTGAAAAATATTTACACTTATCGCCTTTCTCCAGGAAATGCTCAATTAATATATAAGTTAGAAGAGTTCAGAGAAAAATTAGATAAAAGTGCAAGGATCTCGACGAAGAAAGCACGCATTTTCATTAGGAGAACGAGGTTATCAAGGGAAATGTATCCACTTTTAGAAAACATAGGCAGAGGGTATTGTATTTCCACAAATTTTGAATGGAACTTTGAATGGAACTTGAGTGAAAATGGCTATGTAGACAGTCTCAGTACTGCCATTCGTATCACAAATACCTATGAACTCTGAAACTAATGGATTATGGAAATGAGTGTTGAATGAACATTTTGCATGTATAAGAATCCTCCATATAGCTTCGCGTAATAAACTCGAGGGTTTCTTTTCAGGTAGAAATTCTAGAAGGGAGACCGAGTTTCTGGATTCCTTTGCTACACCGTGTCGTTGACTGTGTGTTGGTGTTGTATCGAGGAAACGAACTAACGTGAAGATCTTCGGAAAATTTAAGATTGAAAATAGCCAAATGACGGAGAAGCCCTCTGTGAGATACCTAGGAGTGGAATTGGACAAGCGTATGAATTTACATATACGCTAGCGTTGCAGAGGAGGGCAGCCGCAATTAAGCGAACTTATTCCCTCATTGCAAGATAATAAAGTTTGTATTTATAAACAAATGATAAGATCAATGATGACATACACCTGTCCAATATTCTGCAGTTCATCCAAAACTCAACTTTCGAGACTGCAGAATAAAGCACTTCGTATCGCGAGTAATAGCAACAGATACATCCGGCTAAATGATCTGCGCGAACTGACAGGAGTTGACAAACTAACAGACCTCATAGCTTGAATCTCGGATAAATTGACAGCACCTCCATAAAAGTCCGCTGACGCAAGGTATAACCAATGTCAGGGCAAACCAGCCCAGAAAACATGGAGTGATATTTCAAAGCCTGGAGCTATTTAATGAAATAATATAATTGAAGTTATTAGAATTGTTAAAAACCCAAAATCATTCGGTTAAGTAATGTGTGCTGAATAGCGGAATTTTCTGAAGCTAGTTTCTATTCAATTTTCCACGATTATTGCACTGAAACAAAAAAATACAAAAGGAATGGAACGTATAGAATTATCGGAAACGAGTTAAATAAGCATAAAGGCGCATCAGGGAACGCAGGAAGCGCCTATGCTAAGAATTTTCAAAAAAAGACAAACAAGTGTAAAACTGCAATACAATGTGTTTTGAATGACTGGAAGAGTAATCAAGATAATAATCTTGTTACAGGAGCGGTGTTTTTAGATTTGAAAAGGGCATTTGAAACAATAGATAGGGGGAGATTATTAGAAAAGATAGAGAGTATTGGAGTGAAAGGTAGAGCTTTGGAGTGGATCAATAATTGCTTAATAAATAGGAAACAAAAAGTAACAATGAATAAAATGATGTCTCTTGAAATCAAAAATGACATAGGGGTTCCACAGGGTAGTGTCTTAGGTCCAATGTTCCATACATCTATTCGCCGATGATACCCTCATATATTTAACATGTTTAAATAATGAAGAGTTGGTAACAACACTTATTACTACTTTGGGAAATATCAATTAGTGGTGTTCCTCTAACCAATTGAAGATAAACTCACAAAAAACCAAAAGTATGATAATCAGCAACGAAAATAATTACAGATTGTTTTGCGAGACTCAGCTAAATATTACTGTTAGTGACGAGTCAACTGAAATGGTACAGAAATTAAAATATTTATGGGTGATTATAGATAGACAGCTCAAATTCAAAGAACATGCAAACAATTTATTCAAAATCATTTCATATAAAATCCACTACTTACATAGATGTTCTACTTTTCTGACAACATGGGTCAAAACTATTCTGTTCAACACCCTAATATTACTTCATTTCACCTACTGTTCCACAATATTTTACCTACTCAATCAAAATGAAATGTCCAGATTCAGGAAACTTCAAAATCGAGCTATGAGAATCATACTCACATGCTCAAAGAGAACACACATTGGGCATATGTTGAAGGAAATGCAGTGGTTGTCAATAGATGACTTCTTTGAGTATAATACTCTAATATTTAAATTCAAGATCAAATCAGGTACTGCTCCGAGTTATTTGAGAGAAATTGTTAATTACAATTCTGATGTGCATACCCACAATACAAGATCACGGAATGATTTCCACATTCCACTGGTGGCAAAGAGTCATACACAAACATCTGTATTTTTCAAAGGCCTCAAGAGATTCAATCAGCTGCCCCTGGAAATCAAATCCTCAGATTCCTTGAACAAGTTCAAACAGAACTTAAAAATTTTTCTTCACTCTCCTAGTGCTGGAGCTTAAAAAAAGAATTTATCTTCGTTATTCTATTTCAATAGTCCGCACAGGTATACTTTTGTTCCTTCCTTCTCTTCAACTAATTTCAATGTGTAGTTTTTATGAATGGAATGTCTGTATTGGTTTTACTTACTTTTAATGTGTAGTTTCATGAGTGACATGTCTATCATCAGTTTCATTTTATATGACCAAATTCAATGTGTATTCTTCAAATGATCATTTGTATTAGTTCATATAACTGAATAAAGGAATTATATATAAGTATGTCGGATAAGCTCGCCTGCTAACAGTAGTAGGAGCTGCCCCTTCGCCTCCTCGGGAGGGCAAGAGAGCAGTGAGAGACAGCCTCCCCCCCCTCAACAAGGAGCCACGATCCCTTTCCCTCAACCCCCCCCTCCCTTCCTTATACAAGAAGAGGACAAATGAAGTTATTGTTAGAGTTTCATTTGTGCATATGTTAGTTGAGTTTTTAATTGTATGAATATTTGGAAGAAATAAATATATTTGGATTTGGTGTTGTATCCATGTGTGCGCGGCGTGGTGCGCAATTGTCTGTATGCTCATGTTTTTACGAAAAGGTGAATTTCGGAGTCGAGATCAACATGTGTGTGAATTATTGGACTAGGTGACTGAATCTATTATAGTGTTAGTGTTCACTGGATTACGTTATAATCAGGAGAAACTTGGAATACAGATTAGTTTTTCTAGTTTTTGTACTTACTTATACAATAAAAGAATCGAAAAATTATTGGTTCTCATTCAATTCCACCTGAAGGTATGGTCTGGTTTTGTCTGTTTTTGGCCACCGTTGACGGCGGCCGATAACGATAGCCGTCGTCTGCGTTGCCATTGAACCAACCCACGAAATTTTGAAAATGAATGCGGACGATTTTTATTGAAAAAAAAATCCGCATTGCGCCGCCGTTATCGACGGAAAACATGTAAGAACTAAATGCCCCAAAATGAGCGGATCATTGTTCTTCAATTACAAGGAATACTTTTCTTTGGTGTCTCTTGCAATGGTAGACGCTAACTGCAAGTTCGTTGCTGTAGATGTCGGCTCCTACGGAAAAGAAGGAGACATCGGCAATTTTACCAAGTGTAACATAGGCAAATAGGTATATATTAACTCAGGAACAATTTTTCCTCAGGATGAAGTATTGCCTGGATTTGGAAAGAGCATGCCTTTTGACATAGTTAGTGATGAAGCCTTTCGCTTACATAAACATTTAATGAAACCATATTCAGGATCGACAGCTAGAAGTAATAGAGCCAACGAACTCCTCAACTATAGATTATATCGCGCTCACTGAGTGACTGAAAACGCATTTGGCATATTGTCTCAAGTTTTTCGAAATTTTTCTAACCCAACTGCCATTGAACCACACACTTGTGACAATTTGGTGTTGGCCGCTTGTTGTTTACATAATCTACTGAGATCCACCTAACTTTCCTCATACAAATGTAATTCTAAAGACCAGGCTTCAACGGGATTTGTTTCACTGAAAGCGCCAGGAGGATTTGCTAATAGCGATGGGTTTGAATTGCTTTTACACAATATTTCTGCCACGAAGGTGCTCTTGATTGGCCAGACCGGGGTATTTATAGATTGAGTAGTTAAGTAAATAGCTGAAAAAAATATGTATGATAATTAAACTGAATTTTCTTGCCGTTTCAGTTTACTTCATTAGAAACCTGTTTGCAACAGTTTTTTTGATTTGCTGATCCTAGTGGTCCCTATGCTGCACATCGTATAATGCCCTGAATGCGCGTACGCAATGAATAATTATTTCGTCTTCAGCTGCCGCAAATTTAGGAGCCATAATTATCAAAAATATAAACAACATACTCGCGCGTTCAGAACGGTCATTCTAGCAGTCATGCAGTCAAGACTCGACGGTGCGCCATCGACGGTCGCCGCTGCAAATTTAACGCAAGGCAGGCCACACTCATCCCAAAATATTGAATCAGTACTCCGCCGTCGACGGCCGCCAGACCATACCTTAAGATACTTGTAATATCATTAAAAATATAAAAAATAAACATGTCTAAACTCTTTTCCAGCCACTAAAAGTGATTTTTCCGAAAAATTTAACAACTTTTTTACAAGATTTTTTTCACGTGAAACTTTGGCAATTGGGAAAATAAATTTATAATATTTTCCCATAATTTATGAAGGATGGCTGTTATCGATTGTATACGAGGAGTATAAATCCATTGATATTTGAAACTGCTGAGGCCACTTTCAGTTTTTCCTGCCACCTGAGCCAATTTGAAGCACTCATATATACTCTATGATCTATGCATCACTGATTCGAAATAAAACTAAAGTTCTTATGAATAATATAATTTTTTGGGTAGGGGAAACAATATACATATCCATATTTGTTTTTCTTCTCCTGAAAGTGAAAAATTTCAGTTATATATTCAGGAATGGATTTTCATTTCATATGAAATTTCCATTTTGTTAGTGAGATGCCGTTTGAAAATGAATATATTGTCAATCTAATATGGGTAAATCATATTCAAACGGTACGTTACTGAAATTTTTTAATTTTTCTCAATATATTTCTCAATCCAGAATAAAAAAACGCACTAACATATGGGCAAATTTACCGATTTGCACTTCTTGGATGAATAAATTATTTACATTTTCTATTAACAGTGGGAGGAAAAAACATCAAAAATGAGAAGTATGATTCCCTATAACTACAAAAGTTGCGTGGGATATGTTAGTTCAAATTCATTGAATAAAATTTATTCCACAAAGTTCGTACAATATCAAGAAGCAACTCCCACTTGAATTTAAAGGAAAAATTCCACCCATAAGGATGGAAAAATAGGGGATGATTGGTGGTTTTCCTGCTAACCAATTCTACCTTGCATAAGTTTCTATTGGGTTATCCGATTAGGATTATCCTGTTTTTATCGAATAGGGTATACGTTGAAGTTGTTTTCGATTGAATTTGAAAAAAACTCCACTCCCAGAGGTGGGAGATGATTTTCCACCTGTGAACCGATTCTATTGAAACTTGGCACACATATGTAGTTCTGATGACACTACAACATAATGAAGACCATACTTATTCTGATGATGGAGACCGAATACAGTCGGGGAAACTCCCCAAAGACAACACAAAGAAAACATATGACAAAAATAAATTCTACACAGACGAAGTCGCTGGTATCAGCTAGTAGTTTATAACAGCTGAGAGTTGAAGTAAGGTAGGTGAGTATTTTTGAACTTATCAGAAATTGAGTAGGTAGTAGTTACTACATTTTGGTTACAAAAAAGTGAAAATAAAATCATTTTAATAAAGAATTAATCCAACGAAAAAAGGAACTGAAAAGCAACCAAAAAATAAACCTTTTCACTCCTGATAACTTAGTTCCTGAAGTGATGAAAGTAACTAATTTTGAGTTGGCGCCAAAAAAACAAACAAACAACAAAGATCATCAAATTACTCTGAAGAAATAATCAAAACAAAATAACATGATAATTCAACGTGAAATTTTCGGAGATAAACAATAACATCCCAAGAATGCGCTCTCCGCGCGATGACTCGTTTTACGCTTTATATGATTAATTTGCTTGTTGTCTGTTTGGCGCCGACTCAAAATTAGACACTCACATAAGTTGAGGAGCTCAGTTATCAGGACTAAAAAGGTTTTTTATTTTTTGCTTTTCAGTTTCTTATTTCGTCGGTATAATTTTTTGTTAAAAAGTTTTTATTGCAGGAGTTTTTTTATTGTGGAGCTACTCAGGACCACTACTTACTCATTCCTTCATCATTTTTCTGTATTTCGAATAATTACTTCATCACGACTATATTTGATCTTTCGAACTGATGATCAAACCCTGTGAGCTGAAAACGTCCTGACATTGGGGTATACGGGAGATCGATCAATGATCATAGTCCTCATGGCTACAGGTGTGATTGGCGAGAATTTTCTGTTCACACCAAAACCGCACAAAATGTGTGAAAAGTGGCCCACAGCGGCCTTGAGTACGTTCCATGTGGTACCATATCACATAACAGTTGTGTGCGGATGTCAACAAAGGCGATGTCCTTGAATTACATTTCCGTGCCACGAAGACTTGTGATAGTCGAAGATTCTCTTTAAATGGAATAATCAAATGGACGAATGTGATAATTAGAAAAGTGATCCGAAAATCGCCATCTACTCCACAGTATCTGAAACGCAATACTATTCAGGATTTGAAGTCAGTCTTCAGTTCTGGTGAGGACTCTACTGACAAATTTTCCACAGTCAAAGCTATTGATGAAGCCGACATCAAAGTAGATGACACTGAAGAATGAACTGAAAGAGCCACATCACTTGGTTCAACAAGCGCTTCAGTTTTGAAAGCTATTTTCTTGGCTGTTTTTGAAGTGAAGGATAGAGGAATCATAGTTTAAGATGAAGGAGAACCATTTATTACAGTGAAATATCGGCAATAATAGTACTCTAACTACTGAAATTGCACCAAATAAAACTTTTTCACATATTTCCGAATAACATCCCGATCTTACGAGTGAGGAGCTATTGGAAATCATCGAACCAGTTTTTCAAGAGGCAATTTGTGAACAGATAAAATCAATGTATCCCCAATATCACACTTCTTTCAAGGTAACTATCAAATAAGGTAACTCACCTGCAGCATGAGTCACAGAAAACTGGCACACAGGTGCTTGAGTTAACAAGTTTTTTCATTCGAGGAAAACAACTCAATATAACATTTTCAATTTGTCATCTGAGTAATCAAATTGAGGTATATTTCGTACAACAACTTCGAAATAAACAACGAGAAAAATCAAGAACTCGTTTTCTCAACCAAAAATGCAACTACTGGTAAAATTTCTCGGCATGGTCATCGATGACAGACTATCTTGGTCGTCTCCCATAGATCAGTTTTCAACCGACGAAACCAAAAAGGAGGAGGTTCTCTAGTCGACCCGCATATTTTTTTTTCCATCATTTTTTTTAATGTATGATCAGGCATAACTTTTTACTGAGGCGTCCGATTCCGTTAATTCTCCTCTCAGTGAATAGGGTGTACATCGAAGGTGGTCCCATTCCAATTTAAAAGATGAAATCCACTCCTAAGGGTAGCAACATGAAGGATATTGATCACTTACCCTCTGAATTCTGGTCCGTTAACCGATTCTATCAGGCATAACTTTGTACTGGGTTCTTCGATTTGGATGATTCTTTTTTTAATAGATAGGGTATACCTTATTCATAGATTTCGAATGGAATTATATACCCTTACGGGTGGAAAAATAGGGGATAATTGATTTTTCACTTATGAACATTGGCACACACATACGTAGTTGACAATGACAGATCGCTACTGACATTATTTCTGTTCCACATCCGTCAAAACCATTATATTCTATGATAACTGACCAGAACAACGAAAATAATTTATATTACAACAAATAGTGAAATTAGATAATCATATTATTTAACTGGTAATAGTTGAAGTGAGGTGGGTAAGTAAGTATCTTGGAAGTAATCAAAAAACAAGTAGGTAGTAATTAGTATATTTTTGCCATAAAAAATTGAAAAATAAAAACTTTTTAACAAAAAATTAAACCGACGAAATACGGAACTGAAAAGTAAAAATAAAATAAACCTTCTTAGTCCCAGTAACTAAGCTCCTAAACTAATGTAAGTAACTAATTTTGAGTCGGCGCCAAACAAACAATCGACGAACATCATTAAATTACTTCAAAAAAATTATCAGAATGTCACCGCGCAACTCGATGCCATCATTTTACGCCGTACCTAATTCATTTGCTTGTTTGTTTGGAGTTGACTCAAAATTAGTTACTTATATTAGTTTAGGAGCTTAGTTACTGAGACTAAGAAGGTTTATTTTATTTTTTACTTTTCAGTTCCTTATTTCGTCGGTTTAATTTTTTGTTAAAAAGTTTTTGTCATAAATTATCAAGTTCTATATATTTCTTATGTAACATGAAGAACCAATCACAAACATGGTATTTCTCATTATTTCATGCTCGTATGAACTACAGCAAACGTATGGGGTAATTCTTGTCACGCTATCAGGGTTTTCGAAATGCAGAAAAGAGCATTAGAATTATTGCTGGTGCTGGCTACAGGGATCACTGTCAATCAATTCTCAGAGATCTCTTCATTATGCACCTGTTCCTTCTTCATTTATATACGCCACAATGTTGGAGATACACAGGAACAAAGGAGCATTTTCTACAAACTCCGATTTTAATGAATATAAACTCGTGGAGCAAAACGTTTGAGGTCTCCTCGTCTCACGCTGAAAATATCACCAATTAATTCTCTGGATGTCAGACTTTACAACCTCTGACTTTAAGAGTACATGAATCTGAATCTGAACAGTTTTAAACTGAAACTCAAAAGACATATTCTCAATCATTGTGTTCATTCCACCACCGAGTATCTGAGTACGTCTGTATGTTTGTTAGTGAAAATCACACACACACATATTTTTATATATATTTACATATATAGGGTGTAATCTATTCTCTTGCAGACGTGTGAATGACGAGTGTACAATGCCATTTTATAACAAATTACAATGGTTAAAAATTGGAAAAAAAGTTTGAAAAACTAAAAAATTAAAATTTTTTGTTTGTAAAATTATTCCAAATTTTGTGAAACGCGAAAGAGCGGAGTTTTGGTGAAAATATTTTTCTCATATTTTTTTTTGGCTTATTGATGACCTTTCGTTAAAACTTCAAAGGTAAAATCTATTTATTTCTTTATGTACTATCAACTGTTAGGGGATGTGCAAGACGGTATATCACACCCTGTATAAACATATATATATATATATATATATATATATATATATATATTTTTTTTGTGTGTTTTAATATATTTTAATAATTATTTTACTTTTAAATATTTTAACTATGTCTACTACTTAAATTTTAGTATTCGAATGACTTGCCAAAAACATATTTGTAACTTGGTCAAAAAAATCAATCGATCTATATATTAATCTGTTTATTCATCTATCTATGTATATATCATGAAATACTAAAACATTCAGTGAAATCCTCTTGAGAACTACTCCTGATGTTTTAGATTTCCAGAAACTAAAAAAGAATCGATTGTGCCTTCAATTCGAAGATGTGGATCCAACAAACTATTTCTGACAAATGGGCGACGTTGTGATCTGACATACAGAGTGTCTCACTTCTCATGGACACACCTCCGTATCTTCCATAATTATTCGGGTAGAATTCTGTGATTTTTATGATCGTAAGATATACTGAGGATGAGTCTAAATCTCTGCTGGAGTTAACCTGAGTGATCTACACTGCGCGCCAAGGGCGATGGATATCGATTTTTGCGAGAAATAATATTATATAGGGGGCACGATAGGTTCAAAATTCTTACGGATTCGTATCGTGATCAGGACATCAGATTTAGTAACAATCCATATTTTCACTGAAAAATGTTTAGTTTTGAAATTTTCACTATAGTTAGATATACTGAGGATGAGTCTAAATCTCTCCTGGAGTTAACCTGAGTGCGCGCCAGGGGCGATGGATAGAACGATTTTTGCGAAAAATAATATAAGAATGCAAGATAGGCCCAACATTTTCACGGATTCTCGATCAGAACATCAACACTAGTAGCAATCCGTATCTTCGCTGAAAAGTTTTCAGTTCTGAAAAATCCAAATTTGTCTCACTTTTCATGGAAACACACCCGTATATTCCGTAATTATTGGAGTAGAATTCTGAACTGTCCACAATCGTTGGTTATACCGATTATGAGTCCAAATATCTCATAGATTTAACCTGAGTGGCATACACTGCGCGCCAGGAGCGATGTATACAAACATAATATTAGAGGGCAACATAGGCCCAACATTTTCAAGGATTCGTGATCAGGACACCGACTGGACTAATTTTTCGAAAAAATCGTTATATCCATCGCCCTTGGCGCGAAGTGTTTGACACTCAGGTTGATTTCAGAAAAGATTCAGATTCATCCTTGGTGTATCTAACTATCGTAGAAATTTCAGAATTTGACTCCAACAATTACGGGATATACGTAGGTGTTTCCATAAGAAGTGAGACGAATATATACTTGAGTTGATGTCCTGATCACGAATCCGTAAGAATTTTGAGCCTTTTCTGCCCCCTTATCTCATTTTCCGCAAAAATCGCTATATCCATCGCCCCTGGCGAGCAGTGTACTCAGGTCAACCCCAGGACAGAATTAGACTCATTTCTGGTATATCTGACGATCGTTGAAATCACAGAATTTGACTCGAATATTTACGGAAGATAATGGGATGTTTCCATGAGAAGTAAAACACACTGTATGTGCCCTTCAAGAAGAATAAGACATAATGTGCCACAATGTCTTGTTATATACAGAATTTGCTGATATTTGATAACGACCATAAATTGAAAAGTTCCATACAAACTATGGGATATGATTTTTTTTTCTTATACCAACCCTCAAATGACCTTCTGCTAGATCAAGCACATTGCATCTTGGTGGAGAAATCTGTAAAAATAGACTACAGAAACATTGTTCGTGAGAACAAAATTATCAGTAGAATTATAGCTGAAAAGGAACTTTCTTGGATATGTTTATAAGGAAGCTTTTTTAGATCTTGAAATTTCCTGTTAAAATGGTCCGATACATCATTCTCCAATGAGCCCTCACATTCATAATATTCAATCTTTCAATAACCTGAATATACATGATTAGAGAACACGAAACAACTATATGGCAAAGTCAACATAAATACAGCATCCATAAACATATCCCGCAACTAACGTAAATGCCCCATAGACGTAACATCTATAATGATAAAACAATATTTAATCATTGGGGTCAACACATTGAAACAAGGACGGAACAGAATGGATCCAGAAAACAATATGCCACTATGCTTACTTACATAGCTCCAGATTTCTAGACCATGAGAAGTATGAAAAACCAAACACTGTAAATGGAACTGATGTTCAGAAAACAATATATTTTGGAATAATTTTTTTCAAGTTCGCCGAAGATCGTTTACATCGAAATATATCTTCATTCACGGGTGACCTTTCCAGGATAATCACATCATTGAGAATTCATCAACATCTTTCTGTTAAACTTAGCTGAATTGTATCTCTTGCCGGCAAAGGATTTGATAGCCTAAACAGAAATAGTCGGTGGGCAACATAAAATTGTAAGAAGGAATATGTATCACGACTATTTGGAGATTTGCGTAAAAGAAATGTAATTGTTACGAGGGTTTTTCTGCATCGACATATATAGGACACGAAATCAATGTAAGATTAGTTCCCGTATGCAGTTTGATGAAATTTAGGCCCATAAAGAGATATTAATCCCTCTTGCTTCCCTCTTTCTATAAACAGATGGAGCTGGTGAGCGTCCTGTTTGTAATTTCCGAAAACAGACAATTTGCCATTTAACGTGATTTTTTCATCAGTATACCGTTTGATAACCATTGTTAATGATATTCCATTACAATCGCACTTAATAATAGAAGTATATTATCATCCAAGTGTTCCTTTCTAGATATATGGAGTTCGATAACGTAATTATTGAGATAGGTTTTCCATGATTTGTTTCGTATACTGTATGTCGTTATTCAAATGAAAAAATATTGTATTCAAAATTCTACGAAAAACATTTTCCATATCTTGCCTCGCGAAGAAGCTTCACATAAAATTAATATTTCATTAGCATCTTTCCTCTTGCCTCTCATGCAAGCCCTACAGATCATCAAGATTCTTTCAAAATAATCGTAATTTGTGTTTCATCTAATATTCAGAGGGGATCTTATAAGAAACGTCTGAAATTATTTTTTCTCTTGCCTCTAGCACAAGCTTCAGTGGAAATGAAAAATTATTATTGCCATCATTTCTAACGGGTATTATACCGGGTGAGTGAAATTCGAGTAGATGCATGGGGATCTCGGAAACAGTAAGAGCTACAGAGAGAGTTGAATGGAGGCGAAGTTGCGTATAATGGAGCTCATTACTATGATGTTGGAAAATCTGATCTATCCCTCTCACTTTCAGAGATTACAGGAAAAAACGAAAAATTTGATTTTTGTTTTTTACTTATATCTGCTTTAATACGGTAGATTTCCAGAAACTGTTTGCACTTTGTCATTGCAACTTTCAATGGGCTGTAGGAATATGTAAACGAGAGTGTTCTACAGGGTGTTGTTTTCCTTGGGCCACCCCTAACTATGAAATTTTAAATACGGACCTGGATTTTTATCACTTTTTTTAGGCTTCACAAAATAAAATATGACCATTGGAGCCTAAAAGAAGTGATAAAAAATCCAGATCCGTATTTAAAGTTTCAGAGTTAGGGGTGGCCCAGGGAACACTTTCGTTCACATTTTTGTACAGCCCATAGAAAGTTGCAATGACAAAGTGCAAACAGTTTCTGGAAATCTATTGTATTTAAGCAGATATGAGTGAAAACAAAAATCAAATTTTTCAACATCATAGTAATGAGCTCTATAATACGCAACTTTGCCTCCATTCAACCCTCTCTGTAGCTCTTACCGAGATCCCCATGCATCAATTCAAATTTCACTCACCCGGTATAATCATTATAATAATTTCAATGCAATGCAATCATCTTGTCAAGACCTTACTTGTATAGAGTAGCATCAATTATTTTCGTGGCTTTTTTCGAAGCACGAATATTTTGAAAATCAAAAATACTCGTGAACAGTACAAATTTTCCGGAAATTATTCCAATATGATATTGGGTAGGAGAATTCCAAACCAATAATTATAAATAAACCGTGTTTGTTGAATGATAACCATCGAAATCATCGATCGCAAATTGGCCATGCTGATTTTCCATTTTACACTTACAATTATTGATTTTGTATCATTCATTTTTCAGTATGGTTAGTGATCCATCGTCGATATATTATGAAAAAGGTTATTTGGAACTTGGGATTGGTTGTGTGGGAGAAAAGCCGATATTTTATTAGCCGACATTTCGAATTTTATTGAAGACATCTTCAAGGCTCTGTAACAATGACTCCACATTGGATGAATGGTTGATTGTTTAGTCGATATGAATCCTTTGAATTCAGTCCTATGAACTCATTGGAAACGCCCTGGCAGATTCCTCCCGTAGAAAAAAGGTTCCTAGATATCATGGTGAATTTTACCATCAGAATAAAACATCATTCATGAGAGAAATAGGGCGAGAAGGGCCTTCCAAAGGAGTTTGTTCCCTAGGGACAGAATCCGAGTGAATCGATTGAATAAGGAGGTGAGATACATATCTGAGTTTGGGAACTATGTTCAGTTATGGAAATTGAGCAAAAATTGAAGACCAAGAGAACTGATCTCCCTCCTAATCAAGGTGGGAACGGAGTATGCTATAACCCTGAGTTCAAAGCATGAGCTTCTGTAGATACGATGGAAAGGCAATTCGAGCTGAAAGAGCATCGAGACGATGATCTGGATCGAGATCTTTTATTTAAATATCGGATCCGTCGTACCTTGAGAGAACCGAACCAAGATGACATTGGTTTGGTTTCACTGGATGAACTCAAGGCGCACGTTGAAGGATCGAATCCCAAAAAAGCGCCTGGTTTTGATGGAATTACTATTCGAATGATTAAGTTTTTTCCGGATAACCAGTTGCAATAACTACTGGATATTATCAACAACTTGTTGAGTCTTAGAAGATTCCTCCGAAAGTGAAAGCATGCCATTTTGGTCATGATTCCGAAGGAGGGATCAAACGCGCCCTTTCATTGAAATCATCGACAGATCAGTCCGATTTGCATTTCGGCTGAGTTGGCTGAGAAAGTCGTCCTGCAAAGTTCCGATGACGGAATGAAGGACAGAAATGTCCTACTGGATGAACATTTCAGCTTTCGCCACGCCCACCCCACCGATCTTCATGTTCTGAGACTGGTGCAGACACGATGAAGTCTTCAAACACCAACAATAGCGCTAATGTCATACTTCTTGTATGACGTGAAACTCACGATAGAGGGACTGCTTTCGAAATGAATTGACTTCTATTTGCCTCTCAGCCTGATGAAGTTGATAAAGTCGTTTGTCATGGGCAGGACATTTCAAGTTAAGGTCAGAAAATTGCAGAATGTGAGGCTGTTTCCGCAGACACATTTGCAAAAGTACGAGAAGAGTTCAAAAATAGGATATTTCACTGTCAGGAAGTGAATGGAGGTCACTTTGAGCAATTTCTTTGAGTAGATACTGATTCTTAAATCTGTAATTTACTGAATGGAATTTAAATTTTAATGTTTACTAATGAGCCATTAAAACTGCCATAAACACAAACAAAATTTAATAGGTTTTTTCGATACCTTTCATAAGAGGTGTCGCTTGCCGTAGGGTTACATTCAAAGTTATTGGTCAGAATGGCCTTGTGACGTCATCTTTGACGATTTCGTCATCTATCATCACTAGTAGGGAAGTTTACAACCTTTAATATTCAGTTTCCAAATTTCACTTGTTTATGTATAATCGTTCCAAAAATAAGAGGGGGGAGGGGACTTTTGAGAAGCATAGCAATTGAAAGCTGCCATTTTATGCTGATGTGGATGATTAGAACAATTATATATGACATGATTTGTCTGAGTTGGCTTTATATAGATACCGAACTCTAAATTGCTGTTATTTTCATTCATTGTGATGTCTAAAAAGTTTAGTTTATCATTTAATTCAATCTACAATGAATGTTTGGGTGTATTTCATCAATTTCACTAGGAGGATGAACAGCAGCATCTTCATTCCCATTTACGAAAACCAGACAATCATCCACATATCCATACCTGTGAAGAATTGGTCAACACAAAAGGTGAATGTAACAAACTGTCAAAAAGTGGCATTCATAAATTGAATTGCAATGATGTGATGCATCCTACATCGGTAGGACCTGCAGACTTTTGAATGTCCGCATAAATGAACACCTCAACAAGTACGAAGATTCTTCCGTTGGTCACCATCTGAAAATAAATGAACATTACTTCACCCCCAATATGAACGCACACATTCTGCGTAAGTCATTTCGAAGAATTACAACAGACTGAATTTTTTGGAAGACTTGCATATCGAGGAAGAACTAGCCAACAATGATCCTTGTTTAAATATAAAAGAAAACTTGAACAGATCTTTTAGTCCCCCACATAGACGTTTCAAAAGTTAGGTTAGGGAAACTGATTTCTGAAACTGTCTGCTCTGTTCGACTTTCACCACAGAAACACAGAACAAAACAGATTGACGATTTTCTTCTGCATTTCTTCTGTTTGTTTGAGTAAAACCTGGCGCTATCTTCTGTGATAAATAAGAATAAGATAAATAAGAATTATATGGAATTTTATCTCTTTCAACTTGGATATATCTACAATTCCAATATGTTTTATTAATATACAATTTCACTCTGTTTTACATTGTGATTGTCGTTAATATTTATGGATTTCTCTTGTGCTAACCTTACAAGTTAGTGTTACCTGAAGATTTATTCGAAATAAAAAAATTACAAAAATTTACCAAATTTTACTTGCTCACTTACTTTTCAGGAAAGCACTGAAGATGACCTTCTTGGTCGAAAGCGCTCTGCGAAAAATAAATTACTTGCACGAAATACACAAATATTTTTATTGAAGAGTAAGAGCCTTCGTGTTTCACTCGATTCCAACAGTGATAAAAGACCCAGGGTACAGAACTGAAATAGACTAGTTGTCTCTGATATCTTGGAGCACTCAATTGGTTTAAAAATGGCGAGAACATTTGTTTCGAAATGAAACATTTTCTTACATTTCTGAATCCTCAGCAAAATATTCAAGCAAATGCGTATTGAATTGGCATATGTGAGAAATTTCCGTGAACAATTCTGTAAAAATGATATATCCTTCCAATCGTCCCCATCACTGAAACTTAAATGGACCGAGAAATCAAAAACAACCCAGCATAGGCGTGAGAAAAAGAACGCCGGAATACAAAAGATCGTCGTCGACCAATAGATCGCAAATATACATAGACTCCGAAAAGGAAAGTAAACAAGCGGCTGGAATGAAATTTTCAGGCGATGTTCTGAAATGGCCACTCGATGTTTACATGTCGTTAGCATTTGCAGTGGAGTCTGGGTTTGTTCACTGGTTCAAAAAGTTAATAGCTTTATATTTCTCGAAGTAGGTAACTAGAAAACGATTTCGGGAAAAGCTATCAGGGTAACAGTTCTGCTTACACATTTGCGAGACTTTTGCGACCCAGAAAAGATTTCATTCTTCAGGGAGAATTGGTTCACTGAATTGGAAGATAGTCGCCTTTTGAATTGTTTCATATTCATGAACATTACGTGAAAAAAAAGAAGACAGTTGAAGTATCGCAAAAACCACCCTGCATTCCTCTTATGGGAAAATATTTCCGTTGAAATTTTCTCAATTTATGATATTATGAAGTGAAGATAACTCTGATGGAAAATTATCATTGTCACAACATTCCTTACTGAGTTGTTTGGGATTGACAGGATGATCAATACCGCGAAGATGAAAGGAAAATCATTGAATTTGTAGACTTTCAAGATTTCAAAATTATCATTGTCACAACATTCCTTACTGAGTTGTTTGGGATTGACAGGATGATCAATACCGCGAAGATGAAAGGAAGGAAAATATTGAATTTGTAGACTTTCAAGATTTCAAAAGAGTCAAAACAGTATCTTCTTGAAAAATCAAATGTTTTCGTACAGATAACGCGAAAGTGTATGTGTACCAAGCTATGTAAGTCTTTTTGCGTAAGAATGGGATTCAGCATCAAACGACCATTGAGTATATGCCCCAGAAGAATGGACTTGCTGAAAGAACTAATAGAACTTCAGTAGAAATAGCGAAATCGATAATATTTGATGCAAATGTACCTCAAAAGTTTTGGGCTGGAGCAATAAATACACACAATAAATACACACAATAAATGCAACGTTGTGTCTCACTTCAGCCAGAGTTCTTTGCACCTTTGGCTGGTTGACTACTCCGTACTGATGAGGGCCAAGAAGCCTGAAACCGGTATGCGGATTGTTAGGTGAACACGACATAAATTAAACATAATCGAGCTTATCAGAAAGAAACATTTGCATTCAATGTCCATTGATATTTTATGGAAGTATGCATGGATTTTCAGGTGAATATCATTCAATGTTCTGCGTGGTATTTGCCAGGAAAGTAGTTGTTTTTCACCTGAGATCTACCATTTTCTGGTTCAATTTTATATTGAATCCTTTATGTGAAGAAAACCGTTTAATTCGATTTTTCTATTCTTTCAAATACAGCGTGTTATCTCAAAAACAAATGTCCAAAAATAGCAGTAAGAGATGGAACCCCAAAAGAAGCTTGGATAGACAGAAACCTGACCGTATATTTGGATGCATCGCACATATGCATATTCCAGAAGAAAAACGCAAGAAATGGGATCCTAAATCAAAAGAGTTGATTTTTGAAGGGCACTGCGAGAATTCCAAAGGGTTCAGGCTCATAGATATGGGAACGAAAGAGATAAGGAAGTCGAAAGATGTCATGTTTGACGAAAATTAGTTGTATGAAGACACAATCGTACATGAGAAGAACATAGAGACATTTCATGATGAACCGTACCAATGTTGTGGACAGATTAATCTGATGGAACCGTAACTTCAGGGGAGAATACGAGCTGTGAGGAAATCTATCGAATGAATGCCGAAGAAACAGAAAATATGGATGTCAATGAACCTGGTTCAAATATACAACAATAATGTCGACGATATCCACAGAGAATACATCGAGCACCTGAAAAATTCTCGAATTTTGTCATGTGTGCAGTCATCACTGTTGAGTCATGTGGAGGTCTTTGCAATATCAACGAGGCCCTTTCCCGAAGTGACGCAAAAAAATGGAAACGTGCAACGGAAGACGAATGTGTTTCTCTGATGGAGAATGATACCTGGGATCTGGTTGAGCTACCTGAAGGCAGGAATCCGATAAGCTGTAAATTGGTTCTGATGACAAAAAAAGATGGTGATGGAAATATTGTACGATATGAAGCAAGGCTGGTTGTCAGAAGGTTTTCACAAAATTATGATGAAACAGTTTCACCGGTTGTACGACGAGCAACTTCACGCTATTTGATAGCATTAACTGTAATTTTCGATTGGGATATCGATCAAATGGATGCAGTGAAAGCTTTTTTACAACCTGAAGTTGATAATGAAGAAATATGCATGAATCAGCCTGAAATGTTTGAAGATGTTTGGCAGAGCCTCACTCTTGCCATCGGATCTGAAGAATCATTCACCATGTGAACTAATCGGCTCCGTGAAGAAGCTGGACTCATTTGGTGAAATATGAATTGGTGTGAGCCACAAAAGATCCTCACGGGTCGCAATTTTGTATGCCGGAAAAAAATTATAAATTGAAATATACTTATATACTCTTGATGTTTTGGGGACTGGATTCTTTCCTATTTACAAAAATATTTGAATATGCATGAAAATTTCTGAGTTCTGTTTTTCTGGTAATGTTTTTCGAACGTGATCTTTCATTTGAATTATATCAGAAAGTTATGATAAATTTTGTTTTCAGATTCTGGAAGGATATAATCCCTAAAAAGTGTCATAAAATAAGATTATTCTAGAATATTTTTAATTTCTTTGGTCAATATAACTGATTCGCTAATATTTTTTCCTAAAAAATCATAATTTTCAAATCACTAATTTCATTGTTTATTGATTTAACAATTTATTATAAACAAATTCTGACCAACATTATTATTGTTTTCTGAAAGTGATTAAAATTACAGAAACAGCCACTGAAAAAAAATTAAAATTCATAACATTTTCCAATATTACACGATATCAATTTTTATGGTGTATCTGTAATTTCAATTACTTTTAGAAAACAAAATTATGTTAGTCAGAATTTGTTCATAACAAATTATTAAATCAATGAACAATGAAATTATTGATAAAAAAAATATTTTTTTGTTAGCCTATTAAGAATTCCCAATTATGATTTTCAGAGAAAAAATTATTTATTAACTAATATTTGAACAATGGGAATTAAAAAAAATACGATCATAAGCAATAAAAAGAAGGTTTTCAAGATTTTTTTATTTTTTTCAAATCATTATTTTGGTATGACGACAAAATGGTGAAAAACTTTTTTTTAAATATATAGTAAACTTGTCTATTTGTTTATAAATAATTTATTAACAAACATAAAAAATTTTTACCCAGCATTAATCAATGCCATTGTTATATGCGAAAACGGCAATAACATCACGTTTGGTAAAAAAAAAAATTACCATCATGTTTTGAATATTTTATTAATTTTTAACTTTGAACAGTTATAATAAACAAAATAAAAAACTTTTATCACGTGATCTCCTTATGTACCGGTATGTATATATATATATATATATATATATATATATATATATATATTGAAATAGTGATTGATAGTTGAATGGACATGTACTATGATTTGAATAACTTTTAGAAGGATATTTGAGGTTGCAGTCAAAATAATATCTCATAGGCCATTATTTTGACTGCAACCTCAAGGAATATCCTTTCTACAAAGTTTATTTCAAATTCATAGTTATTTTCAACTAGTCCAGTCACGAGACTACCCTTCTTCAACACATTACAGATATGGGGTTTTTCAACAACATTCAATAAGAGTACGGACTCACTTGTGTGACGTTACTTAAACGTTGGGCCAAAGTCAACATCAAGATAGCGACTACTCACAATAAGAAGATTTTCCTAACCAGATGTAAAAATCTCAGTATTTTTCCAAACCATATCACCAATGGCATCTCCAACATAACACCACTACTTCATCACCAGAGGGGACAAACAGGAACAAAGATCCAAGGTTTCAATAACAGGTTGAAAAAAACAATATTAAATTTGGAAATTAAAGTTACTTTTTGCGAGTGCATACAATTTGAGAAGGAATTAAAAAATATTAAAGATAAATTACGAATCACACTCCCTAGAATCATTTTTGCAGAATTTAACAGTCGACAAAAAATTAAATATAATAAAGTTTTTCATGAAATTCAACAAAAACATAAAATTAAACTTCAAAACCTCAAAATAACTGCTTTTTTTAACATACAAATACAAGAAAAATGGATAAAAAACTTAACTGACATTCTTATTCAAATGATATTAAACGTTTTTTATCACTTGGACCAAAATTCAGTTTGTGTCCTAACATAAAAGATTTCAGAGTACCTTCATTATTAGCTGATGTTGAATCTATAATTTCCATGTTCCCTAACAGTGAACAGGATTGTTACAGAGCTCAATGTACTAACATTATTACCAATTACTTACATAAATTTTCCTCAAAAAAAGATGCTTTACATCACATATTCATTAAATGCAAAAAGTTTTTTAAGGACAATCCTAATTTATACATTGTCAAAAGTGATAAAGGGAACGTGACAGTTATAATGTATAAACAAGATTACCATGACAAAAGTTTGGAACTATTAGAAGATCAGAAATATTATTAAAAAATACCACGTAATCCTGTCAGCACTTTGCAACAGAATGCTAACAAATTAGTATCAGACCTATTGAAAAAAGATTTCATCGATTCAACCACAGCAAAAAAATTGAATATTTATAATTCCATAGCCCCTAGATTCTATGCTCTACCTAAAATACATAAACCCCCTTTTTCCTCACAATGCCCCTATAGTCACTTAGCTTAATATTTAACTTCAATTTT
Organism: Gonioctena quinquepunctata; assembly: GCA_018342105.1. Taxonomy (NCBI): domain Eukaryota; kingdom Metazoa; phylum Arthropoda; class Insecta; order Coleoptera; family Chrysomelidae; genus Gonioctena; species Gonioctena quinquepunctata. The sequence continues at coordinate 1,088,865 of JAFIRS010000092.1, forward strand.
AACTAATGCTTATGACATAGACAATGAATATTATATAAAAGATTCCTTTGATTTCAGCATTTTCATCAATAATTACGAACTTCCTGAAAATTACATCATAGTCAGTTTTGACGTTGTTTCTCTTTTTACAAACCTTCCTTTTGAAGTTATTAGAGCTAGTTTATCCAATAAATGGAATATTATAAAGAACCATTGTGAATTATCCTGGAGTGCATTCATTGACATACTTGAATTCATTTTTGAGTCTAATTTTTTAAATTTTAATGACACTTATTATAAACAAATTTTTGGTACCCCCATGGGGTCTACTATTTCCCCAATATTAGTTAACTATGTGTTAGATGATCTAGTGAAAGATGTTTTAACCCTCATTCCTTTCAACGTTCCTTTTGTTAAAAGATTTGTGGATGATTTGATCCTCTCTGTACCTTATGACAAAGTAGATGAAGCTTTATTCTACTTCAACAGCTACGATATCAATTTACAATTTACCTCTGAGGTAGAAGTCAACCGAAGCATTCCTTATTTAGATATGAGAGTATGTAGAGGGTTGGACAATATTCTTCGCACAAAATGGTATAGGAAACCAATATGTTCTAATAGATTCATAAGTTTCCATTCCTATCATGCTCCAAACATGAAAACAAATTTGGTGAAAGGTATGAAAAACAGAGTAGTGTGTTTATCACATCCTACTTTTCAAAAGGAATGTTTAAATGAACTAAAAACAATACTAAAAGAAAACTCATATCCAATCAAATTTATTAATAAATTACTATTCAGTACTGATCGTCAACCCAGTGTTACTACTATTGAATCTGGAAATACAATTATAAATTTAGACCTTGTAACAGTAAATCCTCTAAGAATGAATTCAAGTCCACAACCTCAACTAATAGAACCTTTTATTTACAAAACATTACCATATGTAAGAGAACTAACCTCAAAACTGACAAATGTGTTCAAACTGGATAAACTACGCATTGCAAACAAAAACATTAAAACTATTGCAAGCCTTCACACTAGAACTAAAGCCCCTTTAACGATATATGAGAAATCAAATGTCATATATAGTATTCCTTGCCTAAATTGTGATAAAATATATATCGGGCAGACCGGTAGGAATTTAACAGGTCGCATAGCATCTCATAAGAGTGATTGCAAAATAAAAAAAAACAGTTGTGCATTAGCTGAACATAATATAAATTCTAATCATTTTAGTAATTTTAACAACCCTTCCATTTTAGCAGTAGAGAATAACTTCCATAAAAGGAATTTCCTAGAAATGGTTTTCATAAAAAATTAACCAAAATTATCTATACTATCGTTATCAAACAGTCAAACTCGATAACCAACAGTCTGATTTCGTACACATCAAAAATGGGGTACCACAAGGATCAATTTTGGGCCCGTTGCTCTTCATTTTGTACACTATTGATTTACACAGAACTTTACATTATTCTAGTAGTCATTTTTATGCAGATGATGTTCAACTATATCTTCCTTTAACCGAAAGTAACTTAGCCCTCTCGGTTCAGCATATGAATGATGATCTGACTGCTATAGTCGACATGTCGAGCAAACTATGTCTCTCTATCAATCCTTCAAAATCAAATGCCATACTGTTTAGCAGAAACAAAGACGTCCGAATCAGGTGTTTACCACATATCAACCTCCGAATCAATGACGAACTCATTCCAGTCATAGATACCGTTAAAAATCTAGGCTTATTTATGGACTATACTCTGAGGTACACGAAACATGTGAATACTATCATCAGAAGAGCATTTTGCAATCTGAAACTTATCTACTCTAACAGATCCTTTCTAGACAAAAAAAGTAAAATAATCTTATGCGAAGCCCTAGTCTTGTCTCACTTAAATCACGCAGATGTTGTCTTCGGCCCAGCCTTACTCAAATCGGATATAAACAGACTACAATTGGTACAAAATTCATGTGTCCGTCTTATCTGTGGTTTAAGGAAACGAAATAATATATCAACCCCTTTGAGCGAGCTGGGTTGGCTAAGTGTCCAAAAACGCATCTATCTGCATTCATCTGTGCTGTATCATAAAATCATCCTCGAGAAGAAGCCACCATACTTATTTGAAAAAGTATCGTTCCGAACAGACGTCCACAATATTAATATAAGATTCAAGTCCAAATTGACACCAACTTTGCATAAAACCTCTCTCTATCAGTCTTCATTTTCCTACATGATATCACGGCTATACAATAAGGTACCAGATGCTCTAAAAAATACTTCCATTGGACTCTTCAAGAAAAAAATGAAAAAACTTCTGTTGATGGATGATATACATTTATAAGTATTCCCGCTGTACATCTACACTTATAAATAAAATAATTATCCATGTTTAATATATCCCCATTCTACGTGTTCAGACATACTAACATATCATTACTTACATTGTTTTTTTTTTTAAGCCTTACACATTAATATTATATAGATATATTGCTAGATATTGTAATTTAGCTTTTATTATTTTTTTTTCTCTTTTCATTTCTATTTTCCATTAGTATATTAGTATAAAGGTTGAGTGTAAGAAAGTATTTACCCATCTAACACATGGGTAAACGCTAACTCTGCCCTTTGATAGTACTAGAATCACATTTCATGTATGATTTATGTCTCACTTACTATCAATAAAAACGATTATTATTATTATTATTATTATTAATATGTGCGAGTGCTATTGTTTTATTTTTATATATATTACTAGTAGTGGGTCATAGTGATATGATTTTGAAAAGTCTTCAATCACGAAATGGTGATTAGTTCGCTGTCTTCACTTAACCTCACCTTAGTAAGTTCTATAGATTTGTTTAAAATCGTATTTCACAATTGTGTTTTCTTTTTTCTCCACAGCTTGTCTTGATAATGAAAATAAACATTTTCGAAAGCTTGACTAAATAAGAAAGAGTTTTACTTTTTCTCATAGGCCATTATTTTGACTGCAACCTCAAGGAATATCCTTTCTACAAAGTTTATTTCAAATTCATATATATTTATATATATATATATATATATATATATATATATATATATATATATATATATATATATATATATATATATATATATATATATATATATATATATATAAATATATATATATATATATATATATATATATATATATATATATTTATATATATATATATATAAATATCTATCTATCTATCTTATATATATATATATATATAAGAAAGGCTGCTAGAAGCCAAAATTATTTAAACTTTTATGTCACCATTTGTGAAAACGGAGGTGGGAAAAAAACTTGTTAGTTAACAATTGTATAACTTTTTGAAAAATCAACGCAAGTTTTTTTTTTCAACAGAACTGTACCCTCCCAAGTGTTGAGATGACAGCATGATTTTTTTAAATGTTTAAATTGATATTTAATACTATAAAAAACGAGTGTGCTTTAGACCACACGACTGAAGTAAAACTTCTTTAGCTCCATCTATATGTATGTATATATATATATATATATATATATATATATATATATATATATATATATATATATATATATATATATATATATATATATATATATATATATATATATATATATATATATATATATATATATATATATATATATATATATATATATATATATATATATTTTATAATATACATGTATATACATATACATATATATGTTTATAATATACATGTATAATCATATACATATATTCATTTTCTAATAACCTATAATTTCATCATTTTAGTTTGGTAAATTTAGTAAATTATTATCAGAGTCATAAATGATTATAAAAATAAAATAAAAATTTATTAACCTAACTCCAATAATTTGTCTCAGTTTTTGTACATGATCTATGGAAGGATTTTCCTCATCAACTTCCATTTGATTATTGTCATGTTCAATCACGATGTCACCAATTATTTGTAATGGTGAACCTCTACAATTTATAAGTACTTCATTATTCACGTATTAGTAAAATTTTATGTTATCCTATTTTAAAAATTTGCTGAAGTAAATTGTAGAAACGCGAGGCCGAAATACGGAAGGAGAAGGAGAGAGAGAGACAAGAAAAGGACAGAGAACCAAACATGCCCCAATGGCGAGAGCAGAATGCCGCGTATAGACAAGGAAAAAGGAACACTGCATATGACGCTACGACGCCAGCAACTAGTATGAGATACGCACTCACCTTTGTCGGGACCGTTCGCCTCGCCCGATCACACTTTCCGTAACGCTCTCGTCACGCATTCACCAGCTCACTCCCCAAGTAAAGCGTGCGTCGAGACCGTTCTCCTCGCCCGATCACACTTTTCGTAATGCTCTCGTCATGCATTCACCAGCTTACTCCCCAAGTCAAGCGTGCGTAAAGAAGGTTTACTTCAAAAAATATTCCATGTGGTATACTGTTTTCAGCAGCGGTGCGCCTATGCCGTGACTGCCGCGTATTATAAATGATAGAGATAGAGTTCCGGCAGTTCGGACTTTTTCATTGAAAATGTTCTCCACTATAAGAATCTTTTTTTCAAATTTCCTTTTTTATTCCGAATCCAATGAGCTCATATTTTTAGGAGCTTTATCAATAATTATCACCATTTCGAAAGTGTTGATCAGACTATATAATATAATTCAGAGTATTTCTGTCGTTCAAATATTCCCCTTTCAATACTCCATCAATCATATTATTTTTATAATTATTCAATAATCTATCACTATTGTTAATGGAGCGTATATACCATCAGTAATCCACGCTTTTTTTTATATATTTGTTGATATGGACTACTATTACCATTCGAAAACAAATAGTTGCTATGATATTATAACCATATCATCGCAGTTGAGTACAATTAACCAAATAAAACAGCATCACCTTCACCAGTGTTGATAAAATGAGATCGATGAACAATATACCCGTGTTTTAGCTGGAATCGGAAGTAAATGTCATTTCTCAGCTAGAAGAAGCCTTCAAGCAGAAGTGAAGTCGATAAACTCGATCAAGATCTCAACACGATTAGTGCCCTAAGGATACATTCTCACATTGATGGCGGCTTATTCTCATTTTGTAGAGGCGCCTTCGCTGTCAATTCCTTAACTTATCCCCCATTTCCAGTCGGGCGCAATCTGTACATTCATCTTATTATCTTCTATATTGGCATGTTTCTTGTCAGAGCGTCTTAGCATCCGGCGTACGGTGGTGGTGTTGGCAAGAAAAATCGAATGTGTTTTTATATGTAAAGCAGTGACCTACATCCATCGGTCATCAATTTTTTATTGGGAATTCTGTATAAAATGATGCTAAGCGAAAATGAATTGAAATGTTATTCTCCTAAAATCAGTCAGGAACCTAAACAAGTTATTCCAGATTTGCTGCTCAACATAACGAAGGATTGATTACCAGACAGCATTCAATATATTTTTGTAGTAGAAAAATGCAAAGATGTCGAAGTCTTTCTCAGAGAACACGTTCCTTGGTTATTCTGAAGAACTTATAGATCTCCGACACTATGTTCAGTATTGGTGAGAACACGAATCTAAAGCCATGCTCAAACGACTCGTGTACTTGGCAAATACACAATTATTTGCGTACTTGGCAAGTATACGAGCTTTGCGAATTGCGATGGCAAGCAGGGCGCTCACACGACTTGTACAATTTACAAGTACGCGAGAGCGAACATTTGGCTTGAAAACCTTGACAAATGGAATTTGAGCGCCTCTACAAGTATAGACAAGTATGTACTTGGAGAGTGAACGAATAATCGTGATCCCTTTGACTCGGGCCATTTCTACCGACCCAAATGGAAAACCAACGAATGATAAATAATTGTACAAGTTACCCACTCACACGACATGGCAAGTATACGCAAGTAACGATTATTCGCCAAGTACACGAGTCGTTTGAGCCCGGCTTGATATTCGTATCTGAATGGAAAAAACAAATAGATCAGATTATAATCAGTAGTAATACTATAAGTACTTCAAAATAATCGGGTTATAACTTGTTGCATAATTACAAAGAGTGTCAATTTGACAGTTTAAATAATCCGACCGCGAAGTTTGAGATGTATAACCGTATTTATTTTGAAGTACGTATTGTATTTGATATATGATTATTTTTTGAGTAAATTAAGTTAATATAAACAATTTAATAATTCAAATACAAATTGGTACAATGAAAATTACAATTATTATATACTACGTTTTTTTAACTGAGTTTATTTCTGCGCTGGAAACGTGCTCATTGAAGTGCTGGAAATACCGAAGGTGTTATTACTTGAACCTGTAGTGATTTTACAATTGGATCTCTTCTTATTTATTATGTTTTGGTGATATTGTTCATCTAACTGTAGGTAGGGTTTGATATAATTGCTATTACCATGTCCTGTTATTTTAATGAGTTCTTGTTCTTGCCAATTGTGAAACAGCAGTGATTTGAAAATGTTTTGTTTGTCATATTTAAATTTGTCAATTCTGCAGACTTTTTTGTCCATTTACCAATTTCATGCACTATAATTGGCATATTTTTATATCAGCTAAGGGTTCCTTGTTTTCTCCAGTTAGGATTTACTGTCAGAAATAACCTATCTGTTTTAATATCGATGTTTTCGCTTCTCTTTATCATTAGTTTATCTAGAAGTCTCACTGGACAACGACTTACTCCGTTATGATTGGATACAAGCCATTTATTATTAGCACACAGTTTTTCTCCTCCCTGTGGGTTGTGGTGAAAATATGATTTTATTGTATTCTACCAATTGGAGTATCATCATTCCCAGTTTCTTTTTGAAATTAATGAGTCAAGCATGCCGCTCCTTCATTTCCTCTCCACGCAAGTTCTGCAGAAGCAATTGAGAATTCTTATATTTGTAATCCTTTCTGTGTATTTTCATCCCACGCTTCTCTATCATTGCTGTGTACTCGATATCTTTGAATGCTGATGCAATAACCTTTCTCTTGTCCGGTAACATTTGAAGTTTTTTTTTTTTGAATTTCTTGCGTTTTGTGCGGCTGAAAATATGGGACTAGAGAATGGATCAATTACTCCATTAAACTCCTTCATATATTTTTCTTGTATTTTTTTGTAACGGTCCACATCGTTTCAAACCAAATTCTTTTTATAATTCTCTCCATTACCTTTTCGCATATCGAAAGCGAAATCTTTCAAAATGGATGCTATCATTAGAGTGGAAATTGTATCATTTAGTATATAGTTTCTTTCACTACAAAACGTAAGAAATTGTTTCCATACGTACTTTTTTGTTTTCACTGTATTATGAGGCTCAGTATTTTGTATTCTTTCGTCTATTGCATTCAATGATGAATCTTCGAATTGACTCATTTCTGAACAATTATTGATGAACGTCAAAATTTGACGGTCCTGTTAGTTTGTGTATTGTTGTATATTGATGTCGATGTGGTTACTAAGGAAATGAAATTATTGTAAAATTTTCGATTGGTGTAGCTACTCTATGTATAATCAGGTATTATCGAAATTATACAAGGTAACTCAACTGAATTGAACACTCTGATTGGTTGAAAATCACATGGAAAAAATAATCAATAAAGTGAAGTAGAAAGTAATTTTTCCAAATTTTATTATCCAAAATCAAGTTACGTCAGAATTATGGGGATATTTGTTCATATACATAAAAGAACTGTGTTTCAGAGGAGGCATTTCTTGATTTTCTTCAAGACGAATAACTTGGGAAGAGTCTTCGTTTTGGGCACATACTATAATGAAATCGAAAAATCAATGAGAAAATATTGTACAATAAATCTTTGCTGACAATAGATTCTGGTGAAAGATAAAATGACAAAAGAATAAAAATATTTTTAGTCGAATCAATGAAACCTAAAAACCTTGAAACTCCTAAACCAACCAATTTTCATGTCCTTTTTTTCGAATTCAATCATTTAAAATGGGAAACATAAGTGGCGGGGGAGACATTGTAAATCACAGTTGTTTTAGTAATTTGGTAAATTTATGTTTTTACGTATTCAAAAAAAATATCTTTGATTTCCGGAGCTGCTGACTTCCAAGAAGATTTTTCTCAAAATGTTCCTATAACTTTAGTGAAATATACATTTATTACTTTCATATTTCAATATCACTTTGTTTTATATTAATATCATAAGAGGTTCGATCACGCTAGTATAAATATAGTTGTGTCTCAAATATTTTCACCGGAAATGGATAATTGCGAATAATAATCATTGATAATAATTTCTCAAGAGAAATAGGATTAGTGAGTTTTCGAAGTTGCCGATGACGAATTTTCTCTCATTTTATTGATACTATTGATATAGTTATTTGGAGAAATGTAAAAGTCTTTATTGATGAAGTCCTTTGCGTTTCTATTCTGGAGGATTCATGGGCTGAGAGAATACACATCTTGAACGAAATGTATGGAATAAATGAATTATCTTTATTTTTTTTATTATTTTTTGTTTTTTCAATAATCATTATTATTTTCCACCAAGAAATACAAAAAATCCTGTGAATAAAAATTTCCGTTTACCTAACATTTTGAATGATTCAAAACAGGAAACAAATTTGTTTACATTTTTATTTCGAAAAACGCACGTCTATACGGTATCTAGTAGATAATAAACAGATACTATCTGTGCTCTCTCATTGAGCAAAGGTATCATTGTGCTCAAAACAATCAATATATATCTTAGCCACAGTGTTATCACCACTGGAGCAATTTTTCAGAGAGCCTGATAACACAATCATTTCAAAGCTAAAAAAACAATACTACCGAACGGTTTATTTCTACTGGATATACAGTCAATAAGATGTGAAACAGATGAACTATTAGTGCTTTTCGCAAACATAACAAAAACTCATATTGTTTTATTGACGGAACACTGACTTTAACAAGATGAACAATGCCATTTGGGAAATTGTATGATTTTTTCCAAATATTGTTGAAGTGCTGGTGGGTGCTGGTGGGACCATGAAATCAATCGAGGAAAATTATTTTAATGATCATAAGCTAGGGAAAATAACAAAATATTATCATTTATCAGTTGAATACAATTTTGAATGCTCGATATGTTTTAAAAAAACTGTTTGTATTGTGTTTATATACCTAGATCTTATATCTAGAGGATGTTGGGTTGACTTTCCAACCAAATCGAATATTCTACTGGGTGGTGTTTTCAATATTGACTATACAGTGTGTCTCAGTTCTTTGCCGTGATTATTGGAGTAGAATTCTGTTATTTTCACGATCGGTAGATATACGGGGGTGAATATTAATTTCATCATGAGATTGACCTGAGTGACATACACTGCGCGCCAGGAGCGATTGATTTATCGATTTTTCCGAAAAATAATATTAGGGGGCAAGAAAGGCTCAAAATTCTCACGGATTCGTGATCAGGACATCAACTTTAGTACTAATCCATTTTTCGCAATAAAATTCTCAGTTCTGCAAAATCCGAATTTGTCTCACTTACCATGGAAACACCCCCGTATCTTTCGGTATCATTATAGTAGACAAGTAGACATGTCTACATTTCTCCTGGGGTTGATCTGATTGACATACACTGCCATTCCATATTTTTGCTGAAAGATTTTCAGTTTTGAAAAATCCGAATTTGTCTCACTTCTCATGGAAACACCCCTGTATCTTCCGTTATCATTATAGTAGAATTCTGTAATTTTCACTATCGTTAGATATACCGGATATAAGTCTATATCTCTTCTGAAGTTGATCTGGGTGACATACACTGCGCGCAGGGACGATGGATACATTGATTTTTGCTAAAAATAATATAAGGGGGCAGGAGAGGAACAAAATTATTACGAGTTCGTGATGAGGACATCAACTTTAGTGCCAATCCATATTTCTGCTGAAACAATGACAGTTCTGAAAACTAAGAAGGTTTATTTCATTTTTTGCTTTCCAGTTCCGTTTTTCATTTTTCAATTGATCACTACCTATTTTATTTTTGATCACTTCCAGGAAACTTACTTACTCACCTCACTTCAACTATGAACAGTTAAATGATATGATTAGCTACTTCAATTATTTATTGTTATATAATATAAAATATTTTTGATAGTTCTGATTAGCTTATTCCATCACTTTGTATATAGGATGTTATTATTGTGACGGATGTAGAACAAAAATAATGAAAATAGCAATCTGTCAATGTCAACTGCATATGTGTGCTAATGTTCACAAGTGAGAAATCAGTCATCCACTATTTTTCTACCCACAGGGGTGAATTATTCCATCTCAAATTTGAATATGATCAACTATGAGGTATACACTATCAAATAACAAAATATCCAAATCGGAAAACCCAGTACAAACTTATGCCTTATATAATCGGTTAACGGACCAAAATTCAGAGGGTGAACGATCAATATCCTCCATTTTGCTACCCTTAGGGGAATATTTTTCTTTGTAAATTCAAATGAGACCAAAATCGAGGTACACCCTATGCAATGAAAGAAGAATAATCGAAATCGAACCATTCTGTAAAAAGTTATGCGTGGTCATTCATAAAAAAATATATGCGTTGACTGGAGAACCTTTTCCTTTTTGATTTCGTCGGTTAATAATATTGAAACATAAGTTCCCCTCATATCATCTGAACCTACAGCAATACGTGCACCCTCTTCCAGTTAACAATGTATGAGTGCCAATTTGTTATAAATTATAGATATATTTCCATGCAAGAGTTGTATTTTATGAAAAAAATTCAAAAATCAAAAATTAAATTTATTTGGATACCCTCTTAGTAACATTACTGTTTGTTCAATTGTAACAATTTTAATAACTAGATATGAATATCTATAAATTCGTAAGGCTTACTCGGAAAACAAAAATATAAAAAATAGTGTCTGTTATTATTCTGTTATTCAAGAAATAATATGAGACACCTTCTATGTTATTGGGTCATGTCTTTTTTTTTTCTCAGAAAAATTATAGGTTCCTACCTATAATAGTGAGTTGATACTTTTGGGGCACCCTGTACTGTGCAATTATACGATAATCGTGCACTAGTGCATGATTATCACGTTCAAATTATCGATTGAAACATGACAGTTTATTGTTGGAATGTCAGTTCTGACAGATGAATTAAATTCTCGAATTCAGTGCTCCACTGAATTTAATAATTATTCAATGTATGTGAGAAACACGCAATAACTTTATATCTGCCTGAAAAAAAAGTAAAATGACTTAAGAACATTTTTCAACGTTGAATCCCGGGCTCCGTACATCAAATTACCTTAGGAAAAACATATCTTCGCACCTTTATCCCCGGAAAAATAAAATTGTGACAAAACGAGGTTCCTAGAAGGTCACCTAGAGTTCAAGAGAGAACTATAGCAATAATTTTTTATTTTATGGTTTCACAGAAGTGTACTAAATTCCATGACCAAACGAGAACCATCGTGAAATGCAAAGATTTTGAGAATTTATCCTCCAACTTTTGTGGTATTGGAAATTCATCATAAGATATACAAGTGTTCACAATTAAAACGAAATCAACTATTCACTGTGCCCAAAAGATGTTCTACATGAAGGTAAGTAAATACATGGATGAACATGATTGTATAATTAACTTTCCTGCAAACTTGCTGAAGATAACTGACGAGCCAACTCCATCAGGGCACTTTTATGGAAATATTATTTGACGCCAGAATATTTTCATAAAATGTAAACGTGTAAAGAAATGTGGAAATACATTAATGAATAGAGTGGAGGTTTCCCAGGTATTTGCATTCTAAAAGAACTATGAATACTATATTATTTTTCATATTCCATGGATGGGGTGAAACGAAGAATCAGTTCAAGAAAAGTTCACGGAAAATATATGTACGAATAATTTGGTTAAATTATCTATCGCAAGATCAAATGATTCAAGCATGGAATTGATGTTTATACTATCTTCCACCCTATTTAAAGATAATGCAGAATGTAATTATTCATAATAAAATGAAAAAATGATTAGAATATCTAAAGATTTTCACACACAAAACCATGGGAGGGCAGTTATGAAACTAATGTCATTATTATTGCCTCAAGATATTTCAGTTCCCAAGGCTTGAATTGAAGCCTCAAAACATTTCCAGATATAGTTGAAACTTCTTTCAGAACATGATATTGCATCACTTATCTATAGTGTGAATAATTCTGGTAATCAAAAAAAAAGTGATAAAAACATTTATTTCACCCTGCTCGGAATTTCAAGAAAATTATAAAGATAATTGATACAAATGATTTGTCTCTATAAACGATCGGTAGAAAGAATTTGAAGAGTAAATAGGTTAGATCGTATCAAAGGTTCTGTTCCATGAGTTTTTCTGGTTTTGCTAAAATTTTAAAAAAGAAACACTGTATGCTTTTTCTAGGAAATGGAGTCGTTTTTTAGTCTAAGAACGTACGTGGTGAATGAATTCTTCCAAAAATGCAAATATCATCATATGACTATAGACCAATCAATAAAGATTTTTTCGTGACAAAAATACTACCAGGAAACCGACTGTGCCATCATACGGAAGGACCGTCTTGCGTAGTTATATCCTGTCCTGTTCCTAGTCCCGACTGTTATTGCTTAATTTAGTGTAAACATTTAAAAGCATTTTTTTATCGTTTTTGACTTGTAACTTGAAAACTAATAGAGCAATCGCAATATTGGATGAATGGTAGAGAATCAAAATGCAAAAAAAATGAGCCCATTAGTAACTGAGAAAACCGGAAAAACCGGAAAAAATTTCCTTTTTTTTTTATTATACACGATTTAATAGCTTCACCTGTATGTATGTATGAATGAGGTAAGGGAATCTTTGAAATTAATTTTCACACTCTTCCAGATGTCCGAAGTATTCGAAATTTCGCACACGTATTGAGAACATGTGACAATACAATAATTTCATACCATAGACCTGGTATTCTCACCTAGATCGTCAGAAAAAAAAAATTGTATTTCAAAGATGTGGCGAAAGCACTAGTTTTTCACAGCATAATTTACATTTGAAAGATATGGCGAACGCACCAATGTTTTTCAGCACAATCGCCAAAATTTCTGATAGGGCACTGAAAGAGAACGAAAAGTTTCATGAGCTCAATTCAGAAAACATAGCTTAGGCGAGTTGTCATATGTACATATTCATGTGTCTCATTTATAGTTCAATGTTGTGTGAAAATGTGCATTCGTGGATGAAAAACGTTCACGAAAAAACAATGCATAATGGAATATTTCCGAATAATTTCCAACAGTGCAGCATATGTGTGTGTGGTGTCCTGTTTTGGTGCGCGATAAGAATTTGTTGGAAAACGTTCAGCGTCGAGCCACGCGTATGACTTTTGGCAAAGTGCGCCCAACCTATCCCGAAAGACTGAGGATGGCACAACTGATAGCTTTTGACCAACGTCGACTCGGTGGGGACCTCATCATATCCTTCCGTATAGCTAAGTACAACTATGCTAATCAGAAAACTTTTTGTTTTCAACAATGATTCGCGGTTACGTGGTCATAATCTCAAATTAAAAAAGGAGAAATTTGCCACTAGGCAGAGACAACATTTTTTGGTGAATCGTATTTTCGAAACATGGAATAACTTACCCAACGATGTTGTGAATTCTGACTCAGTGAATAGTTTTGAAAACAAATTAGACATTTGCTTATTTGCATAATTGTTCCTACGCATATATTAATAATTTTTTTTTGCATGCACTGTATAATCTTGTTGATCACTTTAGTTTGTTTTTTTTGGCTTACATAGGACTCTGTCCTCAGCCTTTACTTATATGTAATAATAATAATGAAATAATATTAATATCGCAATGGTATTACTATGAAAACTGAATTTCCAATCCACCCAATCCAATATATTGTTGAGAAACGTGCCGAGGGATGAATGGCAAAATATTGGCTAAAAATATCATGTCGCTAGCGTCGACCTCAGGAAACAGGGCACAATCTGTTGTTATGAGAGCCTCACCCTTCTTAGGACCTCTGAAAGGGTTGAACCTTCAATTAGCAAAAAAAAATATATCGAAATAAAATTATACCTTGAAAAAACTAAAAAAAACACGCTCATATAGGAATAAGGTCTGAGAAGTTTGAAATAATAGGAATAAAGTTATTGACAAAAAATTTTTCTCTTATGTAAAAAAGCGTAGGGTGCTTTTTACTCACTTTTCCTGATGGTTCTGAGATATCAGCACCTCACACTTTTTTCACATAATAGAAAAGTTTTTGGTCAATGACTTTATTCTTATTATTTTGAACTTCTTAGACATTATTGCTATATAGACGTGTTTTTTTTAATTTTCTCAAACTATGATTTAAAAAAATACATGACATCATACTTTTTCAAGTTTTCAAGCAGGCTCTCCACGACATAGTAGTGATTTATACAGTGACCGGCGAAAGTACGCATCATATGGGAATTTTTTTTAATATAATGTTTTGACAAATGTCGATACATGCGAACGCTTCTCCATCAGAAGAAACCCCAAAATATGTTGTATAGTGCCGTTCGTCTTTTCTTGTTTGGCGGGAAATTTAATTTTTTTTAAAATTATGTCTCAAAACACACTTATTTGGGAAAATATTGAAAAATGTTATTTGGAAAAGTTGTTGAGAACGACATTTTATAGCTATGTACGAATTTTGGAGGAAATCTGGGTCGAAAAAATAAAAATTAATTTTTGCCATAAAAAAAATTTCAATTTGGAAAAATACATTTCTGACAGAGAAACTCATTAGTAAAGCCCGAGAGTAATATTTTGAATAATATTTTGTGAAGATTCACCAGCTGCTTCTATTTTATTCGAAGAAAATTTTAAATTTGTGGATTTGCCATGTGTTCAGCTGCTTCATAAGGGGTCACAGAAATATCTTCAGGAAATTATAATCCCGATACTGTTTATTATTGATGAAGAACCATGTATCTACATAATTTTAATATGAATTTTTTATTAGAACAAAAAATTGATTCAATTTTTTACATAATTACATTTTATAATAAAATTAGAAGCTGAAATAATTATAAACCAAACAATTTAATGCATACTCGAAAGTTTGTGGATGTCCATTACTCGACGTATCTACCCTGACGTTCAATACATGTAGTTGTTCAAGATTTCATTTCTCTGGACACATTTCGCAGCATTTGTGGTGTAATGTTATTGATACATTGTCGTATTACTTCTTCTAAATGGTCGATATTACGGAATGGCCGATGTTTATGAACCCTACTTTTGAGGTACCCCCATAAAAAGAAATCCAAGGGCGTCAAGTCTGGGGATCTTGCAGGCCAAGGGTTTTCTGAATATCGTCCTATCCATTTATGAGGAAAGTGTTCGTTAAGCCACGCTCTGACTTCAAGGGTACTATGTACTGATGCTCCGTCTTGTTGGAAAAAAATATTATTCCTTCTTTGCAGCGGTAATCCATGTAAAAAATCAAAAAACACATTATTTAAAAACAGTAAATAATTTCGTTAATTAAGGTTGCCCCTAAAAAAGTAAGGCCCAACGATCTGTGTATCTAATATGCCGCACCAAAGCACATTAGTTTTGAAAGAAAATTGACTTTTTGCCTCTATCTTCCAATTTGGGTTCTCATCAGCCCACCATCTACAATTCTGGGAACTGACAGTACCGTTTGATGTAAAAGTCGCCTCATCAGTAAATAAAATGTTTGTAGGAAAATGTTGGCATTCTTCAATCATGCCTTGGAACCAAAATGAAAAATCTAAGCTTGCATCAAAATCTCTATCGAGTAAGGTGTGGATGAATTTTGGTTTGTATGCACGAAACTTATTATTCTTCAAAATTCTTCCAATGGATTTTTTAGATATACCGGTTTGTTCCTGCCTTTCCGATGGTATCATCCGTGGATTTTCTGTGACCGATAACAAAACATTAAAGGTACCTTCCTCATTAGTGACGGGCTCACTATGTGGAATTTTGTAACGATTTTCTACACTGCCTGTAGCTTTAAATTTGTTTGAAATACGTAACACAGTAGATCCATGGATATTTTTAATTGGAAATCTAACATTGAATATATCTGTTGCTCTGGAACTATGAAAACGCTCACCACATATTAAGACAAGCTCAATTTTTTCTTGCAAACTCAGCTTTTCTTGGAGCATCTCCAATTATTGTTAACACACAACAAAATGTAACTTTTACAATGAAAAGAACTATAGAATAAAGACGATAAAAACACCTGGATAAGTAATAACACTACAAAATCGTTTGACAACTCCCAATAACACATTGTCATTATTAGTCAATTGTTTCATGGCCTCTTTGATCATGAGGAAATCTGTCGATGCACGCATCAACAATGATAATATTGTATGATTCCAACAATTTGCCAAAAATCAATTTATTTTTTGTTTGAATAAAAAATTCAATTTGAAATTATGTAGATTCAAGGACCTCTATTAATAATGAACAGTATCGGGATTATAATGTCCTGAAGATATTTCAGTGACCTCTTATGAAGCAGCTGAATAAATGGCAAATCCATAGATTTCAATTTTTTTCCGAATAAAATAGAAGTAGCTTGCGAATATTTACAAAACATCATTTAAAATATTACTGTTGGCCTTACTAATGAGTTTCTCTGTCTAAAATGTATTTTTCCAAATTGAAATTTTTATTATGGCAAAAAATTGATTTTAATTTTTTATCTCAGATTTTCCTCAAAACTCGTACATAGCTATGAAATGTCGTTCTCAACAACTTTTCCAAATAACATTTTTCAATATTTTCCCAAATAAGTGTGTTTTGAGACATAATTTTTAATTTTTTTAAATTTCTCGCCAAACAAGAAAAGACGAACGGCACTGTACAACGTCTTTTGGGGTTGCTTTTGATGCAGAAGCGATTGCACATATTGATATTTGTCAAAATTCATTAATAAAAGAATTTCCCATATGATGCGTACTTTCTGCCGGTCACTGTATGAACTTAACTTGTGAAAAACTCAGGCACTGCTGAATTATTAGTTTTGGCATAACTGCAATTTGATTGTTTCAATGCACTTCATTGCAGCAGATCTGGATGCATCATAAGTGGTCCAATTTCAATATTTCTAAAAGATTTTGAGAGTTGAAGTATAGTACAACCAAAAGACTATTCTCATTTTGCGTTGAAATGCTGCGAAATAGGTGAGAAATACTTGCAAACTAGACTAAAAACCCGCGAGTGCATGAAAGCGGTTCGGGAGTGGGGGTAGAGCAGCAGATTCATACGAGCGCAGCGCGCTTGACTAACTATACATACGCTTTCCCGAGTCTGCTGCTCTACCTCCACTACTTAGCCGCTTTCATGCACTCGTCCATTTTCGGTCATGTTTTCAATTATTTTTCACCTATTTTGCAGCATTTCAACGCAAAATGAGAATATACGTTTTGTAGTACTATACTTGAAATCTCGAGATCTTTTTGAAAAACTGGAATCGGACCATTTATGACGCATGAAGATCTGCTGCAATGAAGTGCAAATTTTAGATTGCAATTATGCCAAAACTATTGATCCGACAGCGCCTGAGATTTTCGCACATAAAGTACATATCATATTTCGTGGAAAGTTTGCACTACAACTTAAAAAGTTACAAGTAAAAAGTTACAAATGAAGAATGTCAATGGGTCTGTCAGATGACTCGAAACTTCATGACCGTGTAACCTAAATGTATAGAAATACACCCGTTTTTGTTTCATTTCAATCAAGCGAGTAGTGTTGAAGTTATGACAATTTTAGTTTCCGTTCTATTCAAATATTTCGGCCGAGCGCGTCATGCCTGCGTGACGTCATTTCACAACGCAACGTTCTCACCGTACACTCAATCATTGCTTTGCTATCGGATGTTTGACCACAATAATGTTTTTAACTCAAGTTTTCATTTGAATCAATGTTACAATAGTGTTATAAGTATAATATTAGATATGGATGACGGTTTTGAAAAAGGACAATCTGATAACTTGCCTGAAATAGACTGGTTAATGGTTACCCACTATTTCTCAAATAACTCCGATTTCTTGGCGAGGAGTGGAAATGCAAAAGTAAGTATTACTTAATAACATTTTACATTTTATCATAAATCTTTTGATCCCAATAAGTACATATTTCTCATTACTAGTGTTTTATAAATGTACGTCATTCGTCATATTAATACTATGAACATCTTACTTGACTTGACTTATCAAAAACAATACTGTGTTATTGTACCTACATAGTTTGGATCATGACTTACATTTTGTATTTTTTCAATATATAATGTAACAAAAAATTAACATAGTAAACCTAACCTGAACATTATGTACCAGAGGTACAAAACTTTTTGAAATTTGAACCCATGAAATATTTTTTTCAAAAGTAAATTATTATTAGGATGCACGCGAAATGGTTGTGAGAAGTGTCAATCAGTTTTTTCGATAGTAAGTGTCATCAAATTGATGTTTTGAGTATCAGTTTGTCCGGTGCTGTCCAATTTTGAATAATAATTCACATCACATCACGTCTAGATGTTCTTGGTACCGGATTATTGCTCTCCGTATCTTGGATTTCTTCTTTCTTTCTCTTGATAATGTTTCGGGTAGCATCACTGTTCTTTTTTTCACAACAATTTCGAATTCACAAGACTTGAAAATAGTAGATTCAAAATTGTAATTATTTGAGAAACTTGGATTCAGGAAAGAGAAACAGAAGTGGATACCGGAACATCATTCATAGAAAGAAGGGGAGAGAAAACCCAAGATATGTGAATCAATATAAACATCACATTCTAAACAGACTGAATATAGCGAGTACTCAAAATATATGGCCTCTTCCCAATTACTTTCTCTGGTTCGTTCAATTGACGGAAAATATTCCACGGGAGTCTCTTCAACAATTATTCGAAATCAAAGCCTTCAAATAATTTCACTGGGCTTAATTCATCATATAATTTCTAAATATAATGTAAAGACATCGTTTTTGGTGAATGAATAGGAATTTCTCTTCGAAAATATGGAAATTGAATAGGAAACCAACAAAGTTTGGTGAACATTGTTCGAAGGTTCTTGGTTGCTATATTGATCAAGGCATCACTTCCCCAAATAACTTTCCGCGACTTCTACTGAGTGAGTCGAGGATACGCTATAACCAAAGTGCGATAAAAAACAAGTTTCCATATCATTTTATATTTTCAGGAAATAAGTGATTATATATAACAATAGATTCGTGCGTAAAAAAAGCAATCTGCCTGATTTCGAAAAGTTCTTTACCAATGATTTGTAGGGCCATATTGATATCAGACATTTCTTTGTTTTTCCGATTGTTCATATTTTGTGATGCGGACTTATCAATGAGTGATTCACACATGTTCTAAAAGTGGCATAGTGATATCTTACGAAAAATGCTATTTCGGCACACGGAACCTACAATCATTCATAATCGAATTCATATCTGAAAATTCACTATGCAAATGCTGACTACGGTGGGGTATTTGAATGATCTGGTCATAACAACAGGCCCACGAGGGCCTGTCGAAACTTGATTGTTACTCTAAGTGTTCGTTTATTTATCGGCGCTCTATGCGAAACAATATTTCCTCAAGCTTGAGTTTTTGATAACAGTGGAGTGTTATGGATTTTAACAGAGCGGGTAAGTGTATACACTATAGATATTTTCATTGAAATAAGAAGTTCTATGTGTCTACTGTGTGTATAGAAAAGGGAGTACGACAAGGTTGTGTTCTGTCACCAATAATGTTTAATATGTACTCTGAGCACATATTCAACCAAGCAATACGCGATGACGAGGATGGAATAAAAATTAACGACATGACAGTGAACAATATACGTTATGCAGACGACACGGCTATCATTGCAGACAATCCAGAAGCCCTTCAACGCCTTATCAACAAAGTTGTAGAAGTGGGAGATCAATTAGGCATGAAAATTAATGTAACAAAAACAAAAGTAATGGCCATAACAAGATTTACAAACCCACAACTGAACATAAACATCTACGACACCGCAATAGAGAAAGTAGAGAAATTCAAATATCTTGGCAGCAACATAACGATAAATGTAGACCCTGACGTCGAAGTAAGATCACGTATAGAACAAGCTAAAGCCATATTCATAAAGATGAAACACCTATTATGTAACGCAACCCTGAACTTAAACTTGGGGTACCGTTTTGTGAAGGCATACCTGCATTCAGTTTTCTTGTATGGAGCAGAAGCATGGACATTAGAAGTGGACACCATGAACAGAATCGAGGCGTTTGAAATGTGGATCTTCCGCAGACTACTAGAAATATCATGGACTCAACATATACCTAACGCTGAAATGCTTAGACGTATGGGAAGGGAGAGAGTTACTTACAACAATAAAGCGGAGAAAGACCACCTATCTGGGCCACATATACCGTAATAACAAGAATAATATACTAAAATTAATAATAGAAGGAAAAATCGATGGAGATGGCACCTGCAGAAGAAGAAGATGACTACTGTAGAAAATATTTCGATTATAATTATTTTTTTGTCCCGTTTTTTCACTAATCGGAGTTCATAAGTTGTACTTCCCGAGGTTTCCTGGTAATTATTTTTTCTGTGTCAACCATCTTGATTTTTCAACTATACGATTTTGTAAAAACTTGCCCCGGAATGACTTCAGTTCAAGATCTGAGGACCCCCAGACGTTATATATTTTCTTAGGAACAAAATGCGTGTCAGTACGTACTTTGGAGGTATGCATACCTGCTACCTTGGCCCGATGGCCAATTTACGGGTACCAGGTGATAAAAGTACGTAAAAGTCTAAATAACTTTTCTTAAATTCCGAATGCTGATTTTAATATGTATATTCCATATAATGTTGAAAATTCATAGTCAACCTGCCAGACTCTTCTCGTCGGCGGTAATTTCCGCCAGACGCTTTGAAGCTCGCAAAAAAATAACTTAACTTTACTGATAGTCTGAGTCTTGATTTGTATATATGATGCTCAGAAAACTATTTCAAGACTTTTTGTGAGCAGTCAGACCAATCCTAGGGGCCAAACACCCCTCAGACACATCCAAAGTGTCGCTGTGTGTATGAGCTCGCGGATGATGATTTGATGGCTCTATAAGACAGCTTCATTAAACTTATGTTGTTAACGAAAGCTTTCGATGATAATCAAATAATATCAACACCTATTCAAAAAAATAATCATGGTACAATAAAAAATTGCTCGCCGGAACTGCTGCAGAAGCTCGTACTAACATGGTGATAAGTTGGTCGCGGCATAGTTACTAACTTTTTTACGATTTAACTCTCCATTTACGTCGGAAACAGTGTACGTATTAATGAACAACTGAAGTCTAGCAGCATCAACGCCAATAAGCTCGGCCACGTTGTAAATATCTCAAATACATTTCTGAATTATGTTGAATACATCTTGTTCGAGGGGTACATCATTCAATAACTATAGCTCACTGAATCTCATAAATATGTAACGCCACTGGCCCTTTATTGAGGGTACTCTCCATCAAAGAAAGACCAATAAACGCTAAGGAATTTACAAATATTATGGATAAATCACTTTACTTGACCACTCCTTTGTTGTAAGGTTGAGAATTCGAGTAATAAGAGCATCGACTGTCCGAAGATGGTTGAACCGAGATTGTTTCTCGAGAGCGGCTCCAAGAAATATCCCTTTCTATTCATACGGGGAATGTGGGACGTTTAGATAGAAGCACGCACCGATCTCAGAGAGATTGTTAAATAATGCACATGGAAAAGCATTGGAATATACATATATATTTTATAATCATTACATAGCATTTCCATCAGTTCTATATACTGTTAACGTGATGAACTAGTCAAAGAAGAGTTGAGATTTTACATTAGTTCAGTTTTTGGCATTCTCAACGTCAAGTGGACTGAATATAAGTAAAAATGCCATCAGTTGTTGAACAGACTGTTGATAAATATTATTTGAAAAATATGGGAACATAAAATATGCAGATACATTTAAATACATATAAAAATTAAAATTGATTTAATTTGCCTAAACATTATTTCAGAAACACAGATAATTCACTAGAGACCATCAGGTTTCAGCACTTCTCACTCGATATTTTTTTTACACGATATTAGTTTAGTTGTATTACTATTCTAATTATTTCCGCGAAAGTTGTTTATTTACTTTGATATCGCACTGTATATTAGACTATAGTTGTATTGGTAATGTTTTTCTTAAGAGAGCATGAACTATCGGTTGAAATTTTTCGGTGTCTTATCTTGTTCTTGAAGCATTGATAACATTATGTTTATTAACGGTAAATACTGTTCAACTATGTATTCACTTTGTGAAGTCATTACTCGTGCAGTTCCCGTTAGACTTGCTTGTCAATGAACTCATGACTGGCTGTCTAGTCAAGAGCTGTTACTTGGTTGATAGCTACCGCACTTCTTATTTTTTTTAATTTCTGCACGACATGTTAATCGAGTGAACGTTTGAAACTCCTGGTTGACATGTTAACTGAACGACTTAGCGGTTTCGCGTTTTTGTATGATCTCCCCTTCCCGGTATCGTTTTTTGTTGGTTCGCGAGGTCACATTCCTAACATTAGTTATCTTTTACTTGTCATAATAAATCACCTACTTTTATCTATTTCGTGGTCTTATTGCATTTAGCGAGCTGTCACCACTAATAATTTATAGTTTCTTTGTTTACAAATAAATTCCTTAGATATGCGTAACTCGGAAGGTGATGAGTTGCTAATAGCTCCGTTGTAAAAAGGGTGATTTTTCATATGTATTCCGGGGCTTGCAGGTGTTTAGCTATTTTTGAAGTGCTCTCATTTATCAGTTGGGTCGAGTATTTGATTTCAAAATTTATTTTCATTCCTAGTGAATTATGTTTTCTGGCCATAGAGTTCATATTTATTCATTACTTGTTTCTTATGTTTGAAAGTTTTTCTGTACTTATGGGGTTATGACGAATGATTTCTGATATTCTTCGTTTTTTAACCGACGAAATAAAAAAAGACGAGGTTCTCTAGTCGACGCGCAATATTTTTCTTTATGTATGACCACGCATAACTTTCCACAGAGTGGTCTGATTCCGATGAGTCTTCTTCCTTTAGATAGGGTATACTTTGAATTTGGTTCCATTTGGAATTGAAAAAAATGCCACCCCTAAGGGTAGCAAAATGGAGGATATTGATTGTTCACCCTCTGAATTTTGGCCCGTTAACCGATACTAACAGGGATAACTTTGTACTGGGTTATCCGATTCAGATGTTTTTTTTTGTATAGGGTATACCTCGAAGTTGGTGTTATTAATTTAAGAAGAATTACCCCCCAAGGAAGCAAAATGGGGGGTGATTGATTTTCCCCGGAAGAACCGATCCTCTTGGAATTCGGCATACATATGTAGTTCTGATAACACTAGAACATAAGGATACCTTCATTGTTAATTGAGTAAGTAGTACTTATTAGATTTTTACCTCAAAAAATTAAAAAATTATTTTTTTTAACAAAAATTGAAACCGACGAAAAACTAAACTGAAGAGCAGAACATAATCTTAATAACTGAGCTCCTAAACTAATGTAAGTACCTGATTTTGTGTCGGTACTAAACAAACAATCAACGTATATCACTGAATTATTAAAAAAAAAATCGAAACGCCACTGCACATCCCGCTGTCATCATTTTACGCTTTACCTATTTCAATTGCAAGTATGTTTGGCGCCGACTCAAAATGAGTTACTTACATTAGTTTAGGAGCTAAGTTATTGACACTAAGAAGGGTAATCTTACTTCAGTATATTGAATGGCATTTGTTTGCCTTCCTTGAAGAAAACGAAGAGTAATAATCACATCCAGTGATCGCATGAGAGCCTGGTAAGCTCCGATACAAGGACGGTTCTAACTGTCCGTGAATCTCAGATACATCAATGGTTCTTAGCTTGTTTCCAGTGCCAGTCATCATCCAATACACAGGTGGGAGTCATAATTTTTCAAATTATGGATATTGCCTAGCGTGATCGTTGCAATATCAGTGTCAGAACATCGAATCACAAAATTAGCCTGAGCATCATTATCACAGACATGGTGAACAATCTTCGTGTCAGCTTCTTCATGCTTCGGACACGAAATATTTTCATCGATTTCAGACACAACTGAATTGTTAGTAACGGTCAAAAAGTGACATTGCCTGAAATTAATGGAAACTCGTTTATTGCCAATTAATGGTGCCATCTCGTCGGTAGCCAAGTAAAGTATGAAGAAATCAACGAGAGCCTGTTTGAAGCATATATTCACCAACTCTTTAGCAAAATCAGACAGTCGAATTTGATTGGGTCCAGTAATGTTAGAATTCCAGTTGTGTGGATTCATGTCGTAGAGATCTTTCATAATTTTCAATCCATGAAGAAAAGTATTC
Source organism: Gonioctena quinquepunctata (assembly GCA_018342105.1). NCBI lineage: Eukaryota > Metazoa > Arthropoda > Insecta > Coleoptera > Chrysomelidae > Gonioctena > Gonioctena quinquepunctata. Next base: position 1,113,286 of record JAFIRS010000092.1, read on the forward strand.
ATCGAAAATGCTTTCGATTGTTTAACCAATTGATACATTTTTTTTGAGATACTCCCAAGGGTTTTAGGGACATTTTTGATCGTGTGAAGTGAAAAAACACTGGTGGATCGTATTCTATACCTTTTTCCAAAGATTTCATTCACATTGATTTTTGGGTTTTACGAATGCTAGCATCGAAATGGCACATTGATTATGGCACTGCAGTTATAGGATATGATACAATTTTGGCCATATCGTCTTCATGATCAATATATAGGCCGCGCATACGCCCGAATTAATCTCTTTGAATACGTATTTCCTACACTTCATCACATATTTTCGTTCTATGTGTTGAATAATCTACAGAGAAATTATCCTAGATACACTCACAGTAGACCGTGAGCATAAGGGAGAGATCGATGCGCATATGTATCTCGCTCGAGAGCACGAATAATGATCTTGCGCTCATACTCACAGCGACACTTCAAATATGTCTGGGGGATGTTTGGTCCCTATGATTGGACTTGCTGCTTACGGAATGTCTTCCTGAGCATTATGTATGGAAGTTAAGACTCAGACTATAAGTAAAGTCAAGCAATTTTTTTGCGAACTTCAAAGCGTCTGGCGAAAATTACCGCCGACATGAGGAGTCTGGCAGTGTGGATTATGAATTTTCAACATTACATGAAACATACAAAAAAATCATCACTCAGAATTTAAGAAAAGTGAGTTATACTTTCAGCACCTGGTACCTGTGTATTGGTCGTCGGACCAAGGTAGCAGGTATGCATACCTCCAAAGTACATACTGACACTACTCTACCCCACACATTTTGTTTTTCAGTAAATAAGTAACGTCTGGGGCCCCTGGGATCTTGCTCCACTTGTTTCTAGGAAATTAGGGTGATGAAACGTCATAGTCCTAACTTCATTAATGTACCACGTGTAACTTTTCGTTTTATTTTTCGTTTTAGGGTCAGCAAATGTTCATATAATGATTCGAAGGGAGTTGTTTAACATGATGCAGCGGTAGAATTCACCAAACATAAACAAAAAACTGGTTTCAGTGGATAGTTACCTACTAAATAATGATGACTATATAAACAATGTAATTAAGGAAAACAAACATAATTTTTCCCATTCTGGGTCCGAAATAAAATGTCGATGGACTGCGGCACACAATAATATAGAAGCACTCATTATTTAGATTGGCTGAAAGGTACATTTATGATTTCCAAATTGGTGAATCGACCAGGGCGGCCCATTAAATCTTTTGGTGCATCAAGTGGGAGATTGAAAAGAAAAAGAACGAAATAATTGAGGGGCTTCATCGATGTAGAAGGTGGCAACTTTTGGGAAGAGAGACGCTGCCCAACATAGTGGAAGAAGTAACTAGTACTTCACCAAATCGGGCTAAAAAGTATAAGCAAGCATTTGCTATGTATAGAAGGACAAATCAAACACTCACCATTACAAGCACCTTCGATGTTTGTCAAAACTGGTCTTTCCAGAGGCCAATACGAAATGAGAAGGGCTAGCAAGAACCTTCAGACCGCATACTGTATTTACACGGCGGATAAAATCGGACTGTTATCCAGATATTTATATTCAAGCTTTATTGGACCATACGCTAATAAGACTATTGATGCACTTGAATGAAGGAAACTTTGAGTGGCGGAGAAAGAAACGCAGTGCTAATGAGATACAAATGGGGCTGTGATGGATCATAGCAAGCTCAATATAAACATAAGTTCCAGAATGATTCTGATATAAATATTTTTCAAAGCTCATTTGTAGTTTAAACAACAAGGTGATTGGCAAAACCAAACGCCGTCGTTGCCACGTTATTGTCGTTCAAAAATAATAAATCATATTTGTCAAGGAACCAACTGTTATCACTGAATGACATGAAAAATGGAATGAATTCTTTGAGTGCCCCTGAGATTACGTTACACAACAAAACTTTTACTGTCAAACACACGATGATGCTCACAATGGTCGACGGTGAAGTGTGTGACGCAGCTTCGCATTACAACTCCACTATGCGGTGTAATATTTGTGATTTAACGTCAAGATTCTAAAAATATATCGATAGCGAAAGATATAAAACCAGAAACGCTTGAATAGGGATTTTCCATTCTACACGCTAGGATCCGTTTGTTTGAAAGTTTATTACATATAGCATATAAACTACCACTGAGAACAAATGAGGACGACAAACCCGTTATCAAACAAAGGAAGTTAAAGATACAAGAGAAATTGAGAGTGAAAATGGGATTACTTGTCGATGTTCCGAAGCAATACTAACGATGGGAACACGAGCTGAAGATATTTTATCGACCCCTAGCTGGCAGCTGAAATAACAGGCATAAATTTGAACTCGATATTTCGTCTCAAAGGGATTTTGGAGACATTTTCAAGTGGACACAAAATTCACATCGACAAGTTCACAGAATGTATCCTGAAAAGAGCAGAACTGTATGTACTACTACAACCATGGTATCTCATGACACCAACTATGCAAAAAAAATTGGTATATGGGCCCACCATAATAGAGATTGTTCCAATAGGCCAATTATCAGAAGAGGCCGCAGAAGCACGAAATAATCATTTTCGTTCATTCTGTTAAAACCTAGCCAGAAAATTTCAATTGTTTCTTGTGAAAAAATGTGCTTCACAGATTACTGTTAGGCTCGGATCCATTATTGAGTGGCATGAGGCCCTTGCTGAGAAAGAGAGAAAACTTATTTTTTTATGGAAGAAACCAAAGATATGCTGCTTTCTACGGGACTCCATGTAGCACAAGATACCGAAGAGCCTGATGATGGGAAAAATGGGGGTGAATCTGAATTGGAGTCTGATTTTCTGACTGATCCATTTTGTACGTTTTTCATTTTTCTCATGTCATGTTATTAAATGTGGTACATTTTTAAAAATATATTATCATTTAATTTTAAAACTATAATTGCTATGAATGAGTTGGATAATACACTCAAAATCGATTGAACTACAAAACAAATTTTGGTCGCCCAGATCATTCAAATACCCGACCGTGCTACTAGTTCAGTCGGCAGGAAAAATAGGGCTTGCGGTAAAATTTTAGGTTACTGCAGCAATTTTTTCATTCCACATATAACTCGTATAACTCTGAGTTGGCGCTGCTCGGAGAGGTGTGCGTTAGCGGCCATTTTGGAAAACGCGTTTTGTCATATATCTCCAAAACGGTTTGTCGGACGCGAAAAATACTAAAGACTTTTTTAGAGAATTAAATGTTCTTTCATTAGGTCCTGATATTTTTTTTGTAACATCAATATTTATGCGAGTTTTTGAGTCAAAGTTGTCACGCATGCTCTCTCTGCGAATAATTCGAAAATAATTGATCCAACGTGAAAAATAATAAAATTAAAAGTTGTAGAGCGGAAAATTGTCTACAAATTCTGCTCCAAACTTTTTTTGTCTATCTACAATAGTTTTCGTACAGTAGATAGCCAAACGAAAAATCTTTACCAAGACTGTAAGCAGCAGACCGTATGCAGTCCTCATGCTAACGTCACATCATCCGTATACTCCGCATAACTTAGACTGTAATTTACAACGCCTGCACTATGCAATGCGAACGCGAATCGACTCGATATTCGTGAATTTCTCTAGACCGCCAAACTTACGGTAACGGAATGGAAGATTACAAAGTGGACTCATGCGATGAGATTTTTTGCTTATAAGTGCTCTCATTCGAATGATCCAATCGAAGAAATTGTATGGTTTTTAAAAATATATGTGGATGAAAGAATGATGAAATATTCAATGTTTATGGTGCTATTAATGAACGACACTAACAATGAAACTGTAGAACATGCCAATGAACTATTGACTTGTCTTTATTTTAATTTCTTCAGATGAACACTAAATCCTAGAGAGAAACTATTTTTCCGATCACTCTCAATATTTTTCCTACCAAAAAATATATCGAAAGATTTGATAACATAATGGAATTTTACATACTTATATTATTTAACTCCTCGTGTGAAGAATAGTCACACTATCTTTATCCTACATATAATAATACACCAGGGTGTATGTAGAAAAATTGATTTTTCCACACACAACACCAATTTTGATAGAGTGTTTCTATACTATAATGTAAGGCACTGATATTTTGGTTTACCACTAGTCAGTGGGACTTGGATTCATGCCTTCGGCTTAGTATGCGAAGGTCTTGCTTCTGAATAACTTTCTCCATCTTTATATAAAAATTAGTACTTTTTATCCTTCGTATCAAGGGACTTCTATTCAAGTGACAATATGACTTAACAATTGACTTTCGCCTCTCAATTGAATTCAATTTCCCTTTCCTCAAGTTCGGCTGGGAAAATAATACATACAAATCAACTTCAATACATCTAATAACAAAAAAGGTAAAACTATAGTACAGTTCGACGCTTGTCGAATAAAAAAATGGTCAATCATAAAATAGAATGTAAACTAAAGAAAAATATATATTTATATATATATATATAAAAATATATATTTTTATATATATATATACATATATATATATATATATATATGAATAGTGATTTCCTATTATCGAAATATAGAACCAGTTTCTTCCCGTGGCTCTCAAAGTTTATTGTTACCCGCGTAACTGACTTCCGTTTTTCCCAAATTAACAAAAAGTTGTTAGCCTCAAATTTAATAGACGAACTCCCAATATACTCTGTTATGTATACCCTTGATCTGGTATCAATTTTGCATGAAGTTCACCCCGTGAATCGATAGTTGAAAGCTATGCATCAAGTTAGATTTTCTACTCAAGCCAGCGACTTACCCCTGTAATTCACATGTTTCTCCCAGTCTCGAATATAATTCCCATTTCCCTCGTAGCCGTCTGTGGACACTCCAATCAGATTTCTTATTTGAACACACTCGTCTTCAGAACTGACGATCAAAATAAAGTTTCCGATATCTACCCGCGATAGTTCCTGCCGTGGAACCACTATATATCGAAGGGCGAATTTCTTCGATATAGTTTCTGGTAAAACAAAAAACTCAGGCCGATCCCGTTGGACTCATGCCAACCGCGCGGCGAAACCCGTGGCGATCCCCTCGAAGTTTGCGGAAAGACTCTCTTCAGACCTGTTGATCTTTTTCCACTCTAAAAAGACGCGAAGCGCCAAATCGTAGTCTGATTGGCTACTCAATTTCGTTCGTGTCGAAATTATGGTTCAAAGTCCAATTTCTTGTTGCAGCGACTATATTTCGCGACCCGTGTATATTGCCAATTCGACAGTTTTCCCGGCTGTGTTGAATCAATGAGGCTCTGTTTAATATTTCCAGACAAAATAACAGTTACAATGTTACATATCTGTAACTGGCGATAACTTCCAAAATGAATGAACTCGTCTGCTCGGCAGAAATATATCTTTCATATCCGCGACGACCCATTTATGTATTTTGCAGTATGAGCTCCCTGTTTTCATATTAATTCCATCCAAGAAACTGGAATGATGAATTATGAATCAAGAATTGGAATAACTCACCCTGGGACCAATAAAAAAACAAAACAATAACACCTACAGGGTGTTACAAAACCATACAAGAAATTAAATATTTTTCTTTCCGTAATTGCGGTTATAATATGATAAATGTTAGGTTTAACTTCTCTTAATGTAATAAATTCATTGCATGCTTGCACGATTATTCTGCAGCATTGTACCCTTTTTCAACATGGGATTCTGAAATGTCCATCAGTTCTTTTCTTTTAAAGGTGCATTTGCATGGATTTTCTCTCCATGATATTGTTATACATGCCTTCTTAGATACGCTAAATGAACGACAATTGCATTTGCATTGCCGGGTGCAAGAGATAATTTGACGCGAGCCTATACACAGTGTAAATAACACGAAGTATTACGTATGTTCTGACGTCAGAATGTGGACTTTGTACCTCTGCACGGAATAGGAATTGAGGTTTCAACGTTGTACTTTTCGACGGTAACCTGACAGGAGAAACTTATTTGGAATTATTATCCACAATTAGTAGACATCATTGAAAATGACGATCGTTACCATGGAGACCACTTGATATTTCAACAAGACGGGGCACCTCCACATTACTCACAGCCTGTTAGGGCGTTCTTGGATAGAATATTACCTGGAAGTTCGATTGGAAGAAGAGGCTCTATAGAGTGGCCAGCCAGATCTCCAAATTCAACATCACTCGGCTTTTTTCTGTGGGGTCACTTGAAAAACAAAATATTTGCAACCGAACCAGAATCTCTGGAAGATTTACGAAGGAGAATTATTGAAGAATGCCGTCAAATAACGTCGGAAATGCTACGAAATGTGAGGTCTCGTTTTGAACAGAACTTGTACTATTGTATGGAAATGGGAGTTTGAACATTCAGTTCATTGACAATAATAATTATTGCGACAGTTGCTTCATCAGATATTGTTTTTATTGATTGAGTGAATAAAAAGTTATTTCCCAACTTCAAGTTCCTATATCAAGAAAACGAATCGATAGAATTGATTTAGTTTTGTTGTTTGATATAGAGAAGGAAAATACCTTCCAAATGAAGTATCACTTGCCATATGTTGCCATTTAAAAATTTAGGGATGGTGGTCACAGCTCCGAGGGATGGAATGTATTTTGGGTGAATTTCATCGCGAACGATGTCCCGCTCAAAAATGTAGTTGACGTGTCCGAGCGTTTTTATATAATTCGGTTCTGCCGACCTACAGAGCTGCTGTTTCGTTTTATAGGGTCCACTCGTATAGATTTAGAGATGGCGAATGTGTTATGTGAAATTGGCGAATGCGTGAATTGTGAAAAATGACGATTACGCCAATTGTGAAAAATCGCGAAAGCTTTTAAACAACAGCAAAAATGTTGAAGCTCCAGTAAAACAAAGATGAATCTTTCTAGATCTAGCCTCCCAGAACCCATAACGAGCCAGTACACGAGCTCAAAACTGTTCCATATTTTTTTCCCCAAATTTTTACGTATTGCTGTGTTTTTTGGAAGCATATAGTGCAGTGTTGATTATCTGATTTCAGTATTATTCAGTGATTATAATGTGATAATCATTGAAGTATTATATTTTTTTATATAGAAATGATCGAAGGTTCAACATAACTCTAATCGATCTAAAATTATGGAGAATTTGAAGCCCCAATCAGTTATGATAAACGGTGTTGCAATAATGAGATAATGTTTTCATTTTCTGCGAACTGTATTTCTACGAAAGTAATAAAAAATATTGTTTTATACATCGCCGAACTGTTAGCTTTCATAATAAATCCCTCCATAGAGTCGGGGGTATTTCCTAATTATTTGAAAACTGGTTAACTCACCCCTATTTTCAAAATGATATTCTTCAATCATGAGTAATTACCGACGAATAACAGTTCCAATAGTAAAAGGTCAAGTAATTGAGAAGTGCGTCTATAGTAGAATGTATTCATGTCTGAACAAATTCGGAATACTTTCGGAATATCAACATGGGTTTTGTCCTAGCAAGACGTTCGAAAGTGCTTCCCACAAATTCTTCATTGTATATGATACACTAGATAAAATAAAATATGTTGGAGCACTCTTTTTCGACTTGTCCAAGGCATTTGATATTATTGATCCCAACTTCATCGGAAGCAAACTTCATTTGTTAGGATTTCGTGGAAACATTAAGTAGTGGATATTATCATACATTCGTTTCAGAAATATATATGTTAAAATCAACAAGCATCGGTCAAACATTTATTAGATGAATCTGGGAATTTCTCAGGGATCAATCTCAGGTCCACTGATTTCTCTACTATTAATGAATAATCTATCCCTCCATACAAGCACAAACTGTGTGCTTCCCCACGCTGGGGACTCGACTTTAGCGGCTGATGCTGACAGCCCCGAAGAGCTACAGAGTAAATTGAATTTACTAGCAAAGGAATTCACTACCTGGTACGAGAGGTATTCTCTTATACTGAACACAGATGAAACCATCTGCATTCAATTCTATTGCAGATCTAGGATAACGGAAAATATCAAAGCAAAAGTTATTCATCATGTGATCAGTCTTTCTGAAAGTACCCAATTCCTTGGAAACTTTGTAGACAGTAATATGAGTTGGGACACAAATATAAACGCTATTTGTAAGGAGTTAGGCAGTGGCTATTACCCTATTCTTCCACTGGAAAATATTTTCAATACAACTCAACTGATGCATATTTGTTATGCAATAATCTATTCTCATACAGGGGGATTCAAAAGTACTTTGAAAACCTGCAGGAAATGATTCCTCACAATATTCTAATATGAATGGTCCAAATAAATATATGTCCGGAAATGCTTCGTTTCCAAGATACAGGGTGTTCAAGTTTTATTTTTATTTTGGTTTTTTTTTCAATAACTTTTGAAACACCCACCTCAATTGGACGAAAATTTGTATTGAGAGGTTTTTTGAGGTGTCAAATTCGAATCTGATGTTATTATTGCTCTCACTCGTAGGGGGCGCCACCTACACGTCTTTTCTTTTTTTGAAGATTTATAAGTTTTTTGAGTGTACCTCTAGAACATTTTTCAGTAGAGAAATTAATTTTTCTATGATATCTACGTGAAAGAGCTCACCCTGCTACGAGTCGCTATAAGCAACCGCTTTCTATATATTTGGACTTGAAAATTTCAAGTCGATTATTTGATAATTGATGCGTGTTGAAGTTATTACCATTATTTTGCATTTTTCACAACAATGCTTAGGAAACTAATTTGACATTTAAGTAAGTAGTTTTGGTTTTTTGGTTTATTCTATTTATTTTTACTCGTTTAAAAATGTTATTTTTGTATCAAAGGTGAAAAATTTGTATTTGTTTTGATAAAATTTGCAAGAAATATCAACATTTTATTTCAAGAAATTTCAAATAAGTAGAATAAAATAAAATAAAGGAAACTAAATTGTATTCAAATAAATTGATCGAAGTGTTCACCTTCAGCGAAGATACAGGCATTCAGTCTTCTAGTCATTGAATTTCGTACCCGCTCAAAAATTATTGGTGTTTTTCTTATTTTTCCACAGGCGTCTACTATTCGGTTTCTTGGGTCTGCCTCGTTCGCTACTGGAGTTTTATAAACTAGTGACTTCGAATATTCCCAAAAATAAAAATCTAGCGGGTTTAGATCTGGGGACCTTGGTGCCTACGCCCGGTTAGGTTCTTCTGCACCCCTACCGATCCATCGATTTGGATAGACAGTGTTGAGGAGCCCCATCATGCATAAACCATATGCGGATACGAATTTCTAATGGTACATTCTGAAGTAGTCAATTCATTTTCTGAAAAGTCTCTGTAAGTTCCGCCATTCAGTCGGAACGGAAGAGAGAAAGGACCTATCAAGTAATTATCAAATATAAACAGAGAATTGATACTGATAATGTCTTTCACTAACTGTGTGAGGAATTTTCCAGAGCCCAAACATGGTTGTTATGGAAGTTTGTGATAGCATTTCGGGAGAAGTCCGTGAAGAGTACATATCTTAAAAATTGAGGATTTCCAGCCAATTTTCCCAAAAACCACTATCACAATGTAATGCGTTGGGGAAAGTCTTGTGGCGAAATAGCTTGTACCCCTCGAATATGGTATGGATAAAATTATTAATCATGGATAGTTCTCCAAATTGTGGACTGCGTAGTATTGAGAGCTCCAGCAATTATTCTTGTACTTGTTCCTGGATTCTCCTCGAAAGCGTTCAAAACAACTTCTTTCAATTCTGGGGTTCGGACTGCTCGTGATCTTCTAATAATATCAGCTGTCCTCTTGAAGCTACCTGTTCCTGCAAAACGACGGTGGAGACTGGTGAATGTTGGAGCTGAAGGCAGTACTCGATTAGGAAATCGCTCCTGGTAAATACGTCCTGCTTCGCGCGCATTGCCATCCGCAAGGCCATAAACAAAATGCATATCGGCTAAATAAGCATTATTGTTGAAATAATAATCCATTTTTTCGAAATTAGTGTTTGAAAACTTACAGGAACTTCAACAAAACAACAAAACGTTTAACTGTCACATATTATGTAATTACCAAAACTACTTACTCAAACGTCAAATTCATTTCCTAAGCATTCTTGTAAAAATTCATATTAGAATATTGTGAGAAATCACCTCATGAAGTTTTCCAAAGTACTTTTTATCTTGTAATATGAACATTTGTGGCTGTTTCAGCAATGCTGACAGGATATTTGTATTACAGAAAAGAGTCATCGGACTAATTTCCAATTTGAAAATCAGAGATTCATGTGAAGAATATTTCAAGAAATATTACATTTCAACTTTCTCCTGTATTTTATTTTATATATTATGTTATTTCCGAAACATAAACATATGTACAATACAGCTTCTTAGCATCACAATTATTTTACTAGAAATGGAGATCCCTCCAGAATCCCTAATCATAAGTCATCATTTTATAAAACTGGTCAGTCATACACAGGAGTTGCATTTTCATCCATCTCCTTATTTGTCTGAGGAAAATTCACAATCGAAATTCGTTCAAATAATAATGGTAAAGATATCTGGAAGAACATACTTCCTACAGCGTCTTGGAATTTTTAAACATTTCAACATGTCTTTGAATTTTGTTATCATGCTTTTATTTTTCCGTACATCTGAACTGTATTTGAAATTTATATATGTTTTTATTTTGACGTATTCTATATCATGTATTTGATGACACAATATTCAATAAAACTAAAATTATCATTTTATAAAAAGTGTGTTAGTTCAGGATTACATGGTAACGATGCAACTCCAGGACTAATAAACTTACCACAGGCGTAATTAACGGTTCACGGTATCAGGTCATCGATATTTGGCTTCTGCATTATGACAATGTGTCGTTGAACTTGTTAAAATGGTAATGATTGAAATGTTTGAAATAAGCCTAACATATACTCTGACGACTGCTCTCAAAGAATGACAGATAAAAATTGAAATAAAAAGTAGTAAAAACTTACAAAGTGGTTTTTTACATTGATACACATACACATATATATGGGATGGAAGAAATTCTAGTTATGGAAGAAGCGATTATATTATTATGAGTTTTACTGAGATATTCGATATCCTTTTGTCTATTGACTGCATTTTGATGGTAATTGATATGTACCATTTCCAAAATTAACCGTGTATGCTCGTTGTCTTCACGATCCAAAACTTTTACATTTTTGAAATAAAAATTGTGACCCAAATAATGGTGTTCTTGTCCACTACTCTGCAATGGTTCCAAATGAGATAGATCTGTCTCGACGCAATCAAAACAACAAATATACAGGGTGATCTAGCGGAGCGTGCAAGCTCCATAACTTTTTTCTATCCAAGCTATCGACTTCACTTTATTCTTGACCAATAGGTGCGAAAATGAGGAACATTCTGAAAATATTTGAATATATATACAGGATGTCCCAAAATAAGATACAAAACTGAATTCTATCTTTTTCTATGCAACCACTCATTTTTGTTGCATTTTTGGATTCGCCAACAAACTGTTGATATAACGGAAGTTTTTTGTACATACATATAACAGTTTTTCACTTATATCAATTTATGTGTCAAAATAGTGTCGTGCATAGACCCACAGGAAAATTCCCAACCTCAGAACCATTCAAGATAATTTATGAAATGAAGATACACTCGGAGTCGATGTTCCAGCGCTTAATACGATTTTTTGAACATGACAAATAACAAATGGCAATAACTTGACGTTTTCAAAAGTTACACCCTATATTTGATTGCATCATTACATGTTATTTTTTGAGAGTTTTCCGACGATATAGGGTTTGTGGGGTATTTTTTGTGAATCTTGCGAAATTTGTTGCAAAATAATAAATTTTCATGGTTCTCTCACTTATAATTGCACGAGAGGTTTGTATTACATCGGGTAAATTTGGGTTGTTTAATGAGAAACTATTGCCTAGCGATTAGACGAGAAAAACTGTCAACTATGAAAAACGCGACACTGAAGGTGGAGCGTTTTTAGGTTGACAGTTTCTCGAGTCAAATTGCGAAAGGAAACAGTTTAGAATTTGAACAACACAAATTTACTCGATATCAATACAAACATCGAGTGTAATTCGGCAGGACAATTTAATGAATAAGAAATTTAGAAACATATCAATGCAAACTTAATTTATTTTGGCAACCAACACCGCGATAATTGATAAACAAATGAATAAGTGAAAAAACCACTAGTGCATTTGTCGCTGTAAAAGTTGCAGCTAACTTTTGCCGCTGTCAAACTGACACTTGCACCGTGGCATATGCGATTTTTCATACATGAGTTGAATTGTCGAAGAAAAAGAAGGAATTGAGTAGGCCGCTGTCGTAAAATGTGACACATTATTGTTTACGTCTAATTATCAATAATTAATTTCACTCGCGAAGAATTAGTCAATTTGGTGTACTGTATTGGCGAAGCTGACAGAAATCCTTCATTAGCAAGCAGAATAATCAAAACTATTCAGAAGCAAGAAGTCGAGAAATTGTTTCAATTCACTGGTAATGTGTCTTATACCCATGAGGGAATTGTTGGTTGTCGGATCAATGAGGCAATGAGTTGCAAGTTTTAATAATACTAGAGGAAAATCCTCACTTGAGCACTAGGGGGTAGCAGCAAAAACAGATATTGTAAGAAGTGTAAGGAGAATAATATTGGAACATAGCTTCCACCCCTATCATCTGAACCTACATCAAGAATTGTATGGTAATGATTTTGCAAATAGAGTTGAGTTTTGTATTCGAATGAACGGCATGATTGGAGAGGATGATAATATTTTCAATTCTGTTTTCTGATGGAACAACGTTTAAGAACAAGGGGTCGGTCAACAGACATAATATGCATTATTATGCAGTCGAAAATAGTCACTGGTTGAGGACTGTTAATCACCAAAAGCGATGGTTGCCTACTGTTCGGGGAAGAATTATTGACAATTATATTATTGGATCTGATTTTTTATACAATATGCTGGATGGTAAAAGGTATTTACATGTTATTTGCTAACATTTTCCTAGAATGTTAGAAGAAGTAGATTTGAACACCAGGAGTACCTAGCGGTTGCTACACCATGGTGCCACATAACCATAGTATAGTGCGATGATTTTCAGATAAATTCTATCCTTTTCGTTGGATAGGCAGAGGAGCTACTGTTTCTGGGCCCAATCGATCTTCAGAACTCACTCGTATATATTTCTTCCTTCGGGAGTACGTGGAGTGAAGGTTTTTCAGAGATCGCTCAACATATGCAGAGGATATGAATGACAGTATCACGGAAGCAATTTTTGCTGGAGTACAGGGCTCATCCACGAGAAGACTAGCAGCTCGTATTAATATATATTAATAAGTATCCTCTCCTAAATTTTTTCACATTATTTCCTGTTAATCATCCTTTTCTGTTTTGAAAAGATTACTAGAATTGTTTCATTGTGATGTACTCCTGTTTCTATTCCAATTCCATTTTGATGATGCAAATTCCTTTTTGAGTTGGATGAGGTTGTAGCGCGCTACGGAATCACCATCAAAAGTGCTTTGAAGGATTCCTCCCGGAGGGAACCGGCTCCTAAATTGCATGATAAATTCCCGCAGAGGATGAAAAATCTCATTCGGGAAAGAGAGCATATCAAAGGAGTCTGTTTTCTGCGGACAGAATCCGAGCTACTGAAATGAATAGGGAGGTTAGAGGAAACATATCTGAAATGAGAAGTTTGGCACAATACTTCAAAATTCATACAACAATGATCAGCTTTGGAAACTTCATAGAAATTTAAAATAAAAAACAGTCTGATTTTCCTCCTATGCATGGTGAGGCTGGTATGTGATACGACCACGAGTCCAAAGCTCAAGCCTCTGCAGATACGATGGGAAGGCAATTCAGATTGAACGAGCACCCAGACGATGATATGGATCGAGATCTTTTACTGGAAGATCAGGTTCGTCGAACTCTAAGAGAATCCAATCATGATGTCATTTGTACGGCTTTGATGAATGAACTTGAGACACATATGGAAGGATTGAATCCTAAAAAAGCACCTGGTTACGACGGAATTACCAATCGCATGATCAATTATTTTCCGGATAACCAGGTACAGTCACTTTTAAATATAATTAACAACTCTCTACGCTTCGAAAGATTCCCTCGAAGGTGGGAGCATTCCATTGTGGTTATGATTCCAAACAAAGGACAAAACCCGACCTTCCCGCAGAATTATCGACGGATCAGTCTGCTTTGCAGTTTCGCTAAATTGGCTAAAAAGCCGTTCTAGGAAGGCTTGATGAAGAAGTGGAGGACAGAAATGTCCTACCGAACTGTGTAGTTTGGATTTAGGCGTGCTCATTCCACCGAGCTTCAGGTTCTGAGGCTAGTGGAGGATGCCATAACATCACTTGATGTCAATAACAGTGCCCATATAATACTGTTAGACATCAGTGAAACTTTCGACAGAGTTTGGCATGAGGGAATTCTGTCCAAACTCATTGACTTCCACTTGACTCAGAGCCTGGTGAAGTGGATCAAGTCTTTCCTCATGGGTAGGACATTTCAGGTAAAGGTCGATATTCCAAGGAGTGAACACGTGAAGATCTCCTTATTTGCTGACGATACGGCTTGGCTTTCTTCCTCAGCCAACCACTTGATGGGTGTCGTTCATTTGCGGAATGCATTGAACGGCCTCCAGCATGGTACCTGGAGTGGAAAATAAAGCTGAATCCTGACAAAACGCAGGCGATTCCGATGGGACGGAAGAAAAACAACCCGGAAAGGAGACAGAGTGGTAGGAGCAGGTCAAGTACCTGGGAGTTACGGTGGATCGCTGGCTCACTTGGAGATCACACGTCAAGACTGTTAAGAACAAGATTGCTAAGAAAATCTGTACTTTGTACCCCCTGATTAACAGGAAGAGCAAATTCTCTCTGAAGAAAAAAAGTTCTGATTTATAAAATGATGTTCAGGCCTGTCATTTTGTACGGCTCAGTCACCTGGGGCCAGACCTGCAAGACTAGCATTCGCGTCCTGGAACGCTCCGTGGTATGTGCCGAACGATCGGATACTTGGAGACTTGAACTTGCATTCCATCAGGAGTATTATCAGGGACCGCAATCGAAAAGTTTTCAATTGCGCAATAACCCATGAGAACCCTTTCGTGAGGGAAGCCACTGATTATAACATAAACGACCCCTTTCGCTTCGAACGTCCCAGGCACTCCCTGGAGTGATGGGCTACTTACCAATCCGTACTGGGTGATAAAAGCTGCATCCTCTATAGAAATGAACTTTTTTCCAAATTCTTATCCAAAATTCATTTTTCGGCCATTTTTGAAAACTATCATCATGGCAAGGGCTGGAGACCGGTTTCAAGTACTTGTTCAGTCAAAATTCTGAATTCGTGAATGGCTATTGCCCACTCATTCCAGTCTAAAGAGTAGGAGCCTTAGGGTTACACTCGTTTTCAAGAAACCGTGGTAGGAGACCATGAACATATTCCCTTCAGAATTGTACGATGTGTCAAATTTCACGACAGCAGCCCACTCGATTCTTTTTTATTCGAACAAATCATCAACATTTTTTATTTTGCAACAAATCTTCACAAAGAAGACCCCACAAACACTATTTCGCTAAAAAAGTTTAAAAAAAATTCTATATAGTTGCATATAACGGGAATTGGGACCAACTAATTTTTTATCGCTGACGTTTCGGAATTAATTTAGCCTTTTCTCAAAGCTAGAATGACAATATTCACGTATAGATTGAAACAAAGAACATATCTATGACCCACCTTTGGAACTAAGTTTTTCCTGCTCATGGATTCAACTAAAAGACTGTTGAGTAGTCGATACAAACTCTGCCCGATAGAAACACATTGGCACAAATTACACATTGAAAACTTTAAAACTTTTTAAATTGTATATAAACAAATACAGATATGTTAAACTGAAACAACACACGACCGTTCATGGTCAATATGCAACAATACCTATAAACAAGAATATATCAACACAAATATGTTTGCTATGGAAAGAATAGAAATAAAAAATAAAAAACAGTACGTGCTGCACATCATTTTGAATCGTCGTGCAATTTTGATTTCGATTAAGAAAAATTTTGGAAAAAGAGATGATTTATTCAAAGAGATTGTTGGGAAAAAAGATTCGAATCAATCTCCATGATAATTGCGTAAACCAAAAAAGCTATACACAAAACTTGACCAAAATATACACCCATATTCTAGAAAAGTTCGGAAAAAAGCAGATTTCTGAATAATGATACACAAGAGATTAATTTTGTATTGTTTTTTTTTGTTTCTTCATCTATGTAGCGCTGGAATATTTCGGGTGGGATGATCAGTTGCATATTGACCATACACGGTTGTGTGTTGTTTCATTTTAACGTGTCTGTATTTGTTTATATGAAATTTTGAAGTTTTTAATGTATAATTTGTGCCAATGTGTTTTTATCGGCTAGAGTTTGTATCGAATACTCAACAGTTTTTAAGTTGAATCTATTAACAGAAAAAATTTAGTTTCGAAGATGGGTCATAGATATGTTCTTTGTTCCATCTATACGTGAATATTGTTTTTTTCAGCTTTGAAAAAGGAATTAATTGATTCCGAAACATCAGCGATAAAAAATTAGTTCAACTCTCTGGTCCTTATTTCCGTTGGATCCAACTTCATTCAATTCTTGAGACGATGCATCATTCATTAAAAAAATCTATGTGATGATGCAATGAAATATGGGTTGATGCATTTGGAAAAGTCGAGCTATTGCCATTTGTGAATTGTCATTTTCAAAAAACCGTAGTAGGTGATGGAACATGACCAGTTCGTTTTGATCTCAAAATATGTAACAAACCCTAAGGAATCGACTGCAGAAAAATGCTTGAGTTATATTGAATGGTTCTGAAGTAATGAATTTTTCTGTGGGTCTATGCCCCACGCTATTTCGACACATGCATTGACATAAGTCAGGTCTTCTTAACTCACACAAGTCTCTGACTTTCGAGGGTTGCTTTGCGACGTAGTTGGCGGGTAAAAACACTTTCAAACAGTTTTAAAAACCCTTTTTTTTTCTCTTGCGTATAAGTCTAAGGAACGTGTGCGTTATAACGACAATTGAGTGGCGAATCCAAAAATGTAACAAAAATGGGTAGTTGCCAATTGAAAAACAGAATTTGACTGTATATATTTTCTGGGACATCTTGTATATAAAAATATTCATTCTGAATGTACCCCATTGTCAGACCTATCGTTAAAAAAACATAGCTTGGATAGAAAAAAAGTTATGGAACTTGCACGTACCCCTGGTTCATCTTGTATTTGTCGTCCAAATAACAGTTTCATTTCGATTTTTGTTTAATTTTCATAAGAATATCTGGATATTGCAGCAAGGTGTTGAAAATTCTAAATATATGTAAGAAATATTACTTAATTTTCGGTCAAGCATTCGACTGTATTATGATTATTAAAATAAGCATTTTTCCTATGTCAAATAATATTTTTGAAATCCACTTCCACCACCCAGTATATTGCAATCATTTGTTCGTGAAGAATTTCCGGCGGTGACAGTAAAAAAAGATGAAAAATCAATCCCAAGGGGGACTCAATCTCTTTAACTTTTCCAAAGCGTCATTCTTCGGAGAGCGGAATGAGCAGGCGACGCAAAACTTCTGAAAATAAAAATCCCCCAATCTTTCCCGATAATTGATATTCAGAATGATCGCGATGAAATTAAGTGAAACTCACCCCGCTTTCCTTACGGCGCCAGTACAGTTGAAAGAAGCAGCCGCCGTTCCTGTCTGCTTCGCCTTGTAGGGTGAGTTCATAACGCTCTCGCCATCGTCTTCATCGGAGACGGCCGTCGTCAAGGACATGCGATCATCGTCCGATATCTGGAACAAATAATTTTTCCATTAAATCATATACGCTTCTTAGGCCAATCAATATAGATTTTCTGCTCTATTGATTCTGTGATAAAAATACTTCCAGGAAACCGACTGTGCCATCATACGAAAGAGTTATATCCTGTCATGTTTCCTACTCCCAACTGTCAATGATAAATTTGTTATAAACATTTAAAAGCATTTTTTTGTAGTTGAAAACTAATGAAGCAATCCCAATACAAATTGTGCAGAAAAACCGGAAAAACCGGCACGGAAAATAAAAACATAACTCCGCCACTTTTCAAGTTGTAGTTCAAACTTTCCACGATATAGTAGTGATCAATATGTACTTTATGTGTGAAAAACTCAGGCGCTGTCGGATCATTAGTTTTGGTATAATTGTAATCTGAATTTTTCAATGCACTTTATTGCAGCAAACCTGCATGCGTCATAGGTGGTCCGAATTCAATTTTTCAAAAAGATTTCAGTAGTAGAAGTATAGTACTACAAAATTTATATTCTCGTTTCGCGTTGAAATGCTGCAAAGCAGGTGGAAAATACTTGCAAACATGATCGAAAATGGACGAGTACGAGAAAGCGGCTGAGTAGTAGGGGTAGAGCATCAGACGCGGGGAAGCGTATATATGGTAATACAAGCACGCTGCGCCCCTTATGAATCTGCTAGTCTACCCTTACTCCCAAGCTGCTTTCAAGCACTCGCCGGTTTTCGGTAATATTTGCAAGTATTTCACACCTATTTTGCAGCATTTCGGCGCAAAATGAGGATAGCCATTTTGTAGTACTATACTTTAAATCTGAAAATAGAAATCGGACCACCTATGACGCATCCAGCTCTGCTGCAATGAAGTGCATTAAAAAAATCAAATTGCAATTATGCCAAAACTAATAATCCAACAGTGTCTGATTTTTTCGCACATAACAAAAAATTAAACCAACGAAATACGGATCTGAAAAGTAAAAAATAAAATAAACCTTCTTAGTCTCAATAACTAAGCTCCTAAACTGATGTTACTGACTAATTTTGAGTAGGCGCCAAACAAACAAGCAAATTAATTAGGTAAGGCGTGAAATGATGTCATCGAGTTGGGCGGTGACATTCTGATAATTTTTTTGAAGTAATTTAATGATCTTCGTTGATTGTTCGCTTGACGCCGACTTAAAATTAGTTACTTACATTAGTTAAGGAGCTCAGTTATTGAGACTAAGAAGGTTTATTTAATTTTTTACTTTTCAGTTCCGTATCTCGTCGGTACAATTTTTTTTTCAAAAGTTTTCATTTTTCAATTTTTTGTGGCTGAAATATACTAATTACTACCTACTCGTTTTTTGATTACTTCCAAAATACTCACTTACCCACCTTACT
Organism: Gonioctena quinquepunctata; assembly: GCA_018342105.1. Classification (NCBI taxonomy): domain Eukaryota; kingdom Metazoa; phylum Arthropoda; class Insecta; order Coleoptera; family Chrysomelidae; genus Gonioctena; species Gonioctena quinquepunctata. Next base: position 1,132,559 of record JAFIRS010000092.1, read on the forward strand.
TCAACTATTACCAGTTGAATAATATGATTATCTACTTTCACTATTTGTTGTTACATAAAAAAAAATTGTTATTCTGGTTAGTTTATTTCATTACTTTGTATATCATTCCATCCTCTCATGGAATATAATGATTGTGACGGATGTGGAACAAAAATAATGACAGTAGCGATCTGTCATTGTCAACTACATATGTGTGTGCCAATGTTCACAACTGAAAAATCAGTTCTCCCTCATTTTTTCACCTGTAAGGGTGAATAATTCCATCTGAAATCCAAATATGAGGTATACCCTATCTATTAAAGAGATAATCATCCAAATCGAAGAACCCAGTACAAAGTTATGCCTGATAGAATCGGGTAACGGACCAGAATTCAGAGGGTAAGTGATCAATATCCTTCATTTTGCTACCCTCAGGGATGGATTCCACTTTTCAGATTCAAATGAGACCAACTTCGAAGTACATCCTATCCACTGCAGAAAGAATTATTGGAATCGGACGACTCAGTAAAAAGTTATGCGTAATCGTACATAAAAAAAAATAAAAAAAAAAATATACGTGTCGACTAGAGAACCTCTTTTTCGGTTTCGTTGATTAATAAAGTACATACCAATCACTATGTCGATGTCGTGGAGAGCCTGCTCCAGAATTAAAAAATTGGTGGTGTTATGAATTTAAAAAAAAACGCAGAAATTTTCCGGTTTTTTCAGTTTATCTCCGTTACTAATAATCCGATCGAGTTGTGCTAGGGCTCATTCCTTTTGCATTCTGATTCTCTACAATTCGTCGTCGTCCTTTGAGAATATCAGGATTGCTCTATTAGTTTTCAAGTTACAAGTCAAAAACGGAAAAAAATGCTTCAAAATGTTTAAAACAAATTGAGCAATGACAGTTTTGCATGATGGCACAGTCGGTTTCCTGGTAGTATTTTCGTCACGAAAATATCCCAATTGATTGGTTTATCTGACGGCTCATGAGCTGTGAGATTCATCCAATGGTAAAAAATTCACGAAAGTCGGTTCGAAGAGAAAAAAAGGGGATTTTCAATATCAATAATTTTCCGGAGAGATTTGATGGTTAGAAATTCAATATGAAATAGATTCCAGTATTTTGAATGTTTGCAAAATATGGAAAGTTTGTTGCTTCGAAATCTTATTTTTTTTCTAAACATTGACCTAAGAGCTAAGAGCTGGAACCTGGCCAATTGCGTACTCTGTCAGTACTCACAGCAAAACAAAGAAAAATCATTAACTGCCTGGGCAAAAGTTGTGCCTAAGTTTTGTATGGCCTCTTTTCGGAAAGAGCAACCATACCAATGTTAAAATATCTAGTTTGTAGCGTGGGGTCCAAGGTGCTAGATTCAAACTGGAATCATAAAGTGACAATATTACCGAATTATTCTAGAAAAGGCACTAATACACTAGAAAAGGCACTAATAAAAACTCAGTAAGTATTCACAGACCGATCCAAAGCATTCGACAAAATCCTTCTTGAGCGTTTCATCAAAATCGAGGATAGGCTAAAACTCATCCCGAATGAACAATCCGGCTTCCGTAAGGGGCACCCTACATACCAGGTGGCCAGGGTTGTTCATGGGGTGAGGGAAAGCCTATAATCGGGAACGGAACACTGTTATGGTTCTTTTGGACATCGGAAAGGCTTTCGATATGGTCTGGAGAGAGGTATCAGTGACAAAAATGCAGAAGGCTGACATGCTTTTGTACAGGGTGTTACCAAATGAGTGCGAAAGTTTTCAGGGGGTGATACCTCGTCGAAAATTAAAGGGGGTCTCATATGTGAACAAAAACTCTTAGGCCTTTCCTTGAAAAGTTACACGCTTCCAAAAATTAGTTTTTTTTGTCGAAGTTGCTGAAGAGGTGAAGAAATGGCATTTTGTGGGCATGTTCTACCAATTAAAAGGCTACTTGTGAATATTTCTTTGATTTTGTTGTGATCTTTTAAAGGGGTGAAACAAGCAACCCTTATTTCATTTTTTACCAGAATTTTTTAACGAAACAAAATTGCACAGTATGTGATGAGGAGAACGATCAATTGCAAAACTTTTTCAATTCCTATGTTGTGTCCCTAAAAGCAATTGTTTCCTATTGAAGAAATAAAATACAACATTGTGCATGAATGGATCTTCTGTAAATGGAATCGAGAAAATCTAGTAGATGGCTGACACTTTTTGTGTGTGACTTTGATCGTGATATTTCACAATTATTCCGCTTGTTTTAACTCTTGGTGTAGGCATGTACCAGTACCATGTTTTGTTTTAAAAGAATATAACATTAAAAATACAAAATTATGTGTATCACAACAAAGAAAAAGCCAACAAGATCAAACGGAACGGAGTTATGGAAACAGCTCGAAATGTCCACCTCCAACCATTAGACAGGAATCAAGTCTTTGTCTCATAGACTGGCGCAAACGTTGAAATATTCCTGGTGTGTTTTGGATTGTCTCGCAGGCTGCAATGATGCGATTTCTCAAAACAGTCACACATTCAATGGAGGTCGTATAAACCAAGGAAGGGTTTGAATCTGGAGATCTGGGAGGCCAAGGTTGGGGTCCTGCTCTGCCTATCCAAGGATTTCGATACACGTCGTCCAATTACGGACGAGCAGTTATGCTGAAATAAACAGGCGCACTATCGTGCATAAAACACATTCGTGGTCGAGAAGCTAGTGGAACATTTTCAAGTGAAATGAAAAGCTGCTCCTAGAGAAAATTTGTATAGGTTGTACCAGTTAGCCTTAACGGTAAAAAATACGGTCCGATAATATTTTCGCCAATAATTCCGACCCACACGTTGAGTTAAAATTCATATTGATACCGACCTTCTTGAATTGCATGTGGGTTATCTTCGGCCCATAGATGATTGTTATGGGAATTTGTAATCCCTTGCTTTGAAAACTTGGATTCGTCAGTGAATATTACGTTTTCTAAGAATTTATCATTTTGAGTTATAATTTGCGGACTCCATTGACAAAAGTCTACTCGCTGGGCGAAATCTCGCGGCAAAAGTGCCTGGAATCGTTGAATATGGTAAGGACAATTTCTCAGATTCGTTTATTGCTAACATTGAGTGTGTTAGCAATTTTTTTTGTACTTAATTCCGGACGATCTCCAATCTTATTGAAAACCTCTTCTTCCAGTGCCACCGTGCACGACTACAATTAGTTGTTCGTTTTTGAAAAGTCCCTCTTTCACAAAGACGTTGTAAAAGACGAACAAAAATTGTGTGATGAGGTATCACGCGATGAGGATACATGTCAGCATAGAGCCATTTAGATTCCAAAGAATTTCCATTGGCATGACCATACATAAAATGCATATCGGCCATTTCAGGGTTAGTGTAATTATTCATTTTGAAAAAGGCACAATTGAACTTTCAACTACCACATAGAAATCAAAGCGACTCGAAAGCCACCTACTAGATTTTTTCATTTCAAAACACCACGATTGAAGTCACAAGTTGTGCAAACAAAACGTAATAGCCACCTAATAGATTTTTTCGATTCCATTTACAGAAGATCCGTTCATGCATGATGTTGTATTTTATTTTTTTATTGAAAAACTATTGCTTTTACCAACCCAACGCAGGAGTTAAAAAAGTTTGACATTGAATCGTTCTTTACGAAACATCTTTTTAAATTGAGAAATTTTGTTAAGTTAAAATGTTCTAGAAAAAAGGTTGCATGTTTAAAAGATCACAACAAAATAAAAGAAATATTCATAGAATAGCTCTTTTATTGGTAGAACATACAACTAAAATGCCATTTCTTCAACTCTCCAGCAATTTAGAAAAAAAATACAATATTTTTTTCTCATTTTTGGAAGACGCAAACTCTTGAAGGAAAGGCCTGACAGCTTTTGTTTACATGAAAAACTCCCTTTAATTTTCGACAAGGAATCACCCTCTGAAAAATTTCGCATTTATTTGGTATATGGTTGAATTATTAGGTTCGTATTTGGATCAACGAGTTTTTAGGGTTAAAACAAACGAAATTTACTCCGCTGACTATCCAGTTGAAGCAGGTATCCCATGGGGTTCTTACATTTCACCACACTTATACTCTCTGTATACACATGATTTTTCTATGTTCGAGCGGACGAATGAGCAAATATTCTCTAGAGTTTCAACTTTCACAAAAGCTTTTAGATATTCTAACAGAATTTGGCGTAATTCATGCAAAAAAACTCCAGACTATTCCAAACAGAAAAATATGTGGATATGATGTGACCGGCAATCATTTTCAGAAATGCCTGGAAGGAATACGGAAATGAGGGAACAGCGGAAAAGACGGTAAATGTTTATTCTCGTGCTTATAGTCGATGTTTCTGCTGTCATCAATCTTATCATAATTCGAAAATATTGCCTGGACTTTGGGAAAAAAAAAACATCTGAAATATGGAAGGATAACTGATGGAAATGCTGAAAGGAAGTCGGCAAAGATTTGTGACCTTATTCCGGCATAGAAACAGGGCTATGAAATTCCAAGTTAAGCATCCCGAGAGGGTTGTCGATGAGTTGCTTCGAAAATATGCGAATCAGATACTTTCCGAAATATATTATTTTTTGTGTAGAAAGATATCTCATCAAAATTTTGAAATTCTGTATCCGGAAGAGCATTAGAGCACAAGTAGCATCATAGTGACGAAAACTGATACTGAAACTTCGACTGTGTGGTTATAACGTACCACCAAATCTCCCACTTTACAGTAAGAATAACTGAAATTTCATATTTGCATGGTTGTAGTCATGTTATTCTCCTCTATGGTAGCCACTCCACAGTTCTATAACTTGAGATGTCTGAAAAGGCCACTAAGTAGAATCACTTTGAATGTTTCAAAACTTGAAAGTGGAAAATTACCGTTGCGGAAACCATCATTTACCACTTGAATATCACTAAGAAGTCACAAACGAAGCGAAGACTTATATAGAGAATCCAATTTCCTAGAAATAAGACAACTTTTTTGTTTAAATATCTTGAAAAATATTTAAAAAAATCTATAGTCTCCTTCTCATCAACACAACACAAGGAAAGTGATAATAGTGTTACATAACTTGCTGTAGCAAAACTATAGAGCAACGTAGTGCTACTCATCTGGGTCCTGGGTTATATAACATGGTTCCGGACGCCATAAAAAATATAATTAGAAAGTACAGTTTGAAAAAAAAGACAAAATATGGATTATAAAAACTGAAAGATTGAAATTTCACAACCTTTTGAATCAATGGATGAGTATTCGATCTTGAATGAAAACTTCAAATCATCATTGATTTTGATGTGGATAATCATTTTTTTTTAATTAATTTTTTTCATTGTATGCTCAGTTGTATTGTTTGGCATTGTATAATAGTTTCACTAGGCTTCAACTGTTTTATATTATATTATAGAAATTTCAATTATAACAGAATTGCACGCTTACAGTTAATTCATATTTAATGTTGTTTATATCATATTATATTTCATTATGTAAATATTTCCAATAGTTTTTGTAGATTTAGTAATATTTTTATCTTGAAAAATATTAAAAAATTTCTATAGTCTCCTTCACATCAACACAACATAAGGAAAGTAATAATAGTGTTACATAACTTGCTGTAGCAAAACTATAGAGCAACGTAGTGCTACTTATCTGGGTCCTTGGTTATATAACATGGTTCCGGACTCCATAAAAATATAATTAGAAAGTACAGTTTGAAAAAAAAAGACAAAATATGGATTATAAAAACTGGAAGATTGAAATTCCACAACCTTTTGAATCAATGGATGAGTATTTGATCTCGAATGAAAACTATCCAAATCATCATTGATTTTGATGTGGATAATCATTTTGATTTTTCCAACTTTAATTTATGTTGTAAATGTATGTCTATTATTTTTCAAGTAATACCTGACAGTGAATATGCCCGGCATTGTATAATAGTTTCACTAGGCTTCAACTATTTTATATTATATTATAGAAATTTTAATTATAACAGAATTACACGCTTACAGTTAATTAATTTTTAATGTTGTTTATATCATATTATATTTCATTATGTAAATATTTCCAATGATTTTTGTAGATTTAGTAATATTTCAACTATTGATCTTGTTGATATATGTCTATAGTCTGACCACTTCGATTAAATACTGACGTCTTCTTCATATTGTATGAGTTCAATCACATTATATTCTATAACATTCAAACGTCCTCCTCTAGTCCAAACATCACGTACTCCATATTTCTTTTTTCGCAAGTTGTAACAGCCTGTATCTTCTTCCGGATAGGTCCTCATTGACAAAGATTCCTGAATTCTCCAGTAACTTCTTAGCGCTGATAATTTCATTACGTTTCAAGTAGGACACGAATTCAACTAATACAGTTCAAGATTTTTCAGCATAAGGTTTTCCTACTCTGTAAACGTTACCGATATCCGCTATTGTACTATTCACTTTCACAGTAGTATATACGATGTTGGTGACAGTCGATAGTAGCTTTTCATTCTCGCATTCATTGATAACAAAGAATATCAGTGTTTTTTTATTTTGATTTTGTTCTAGTTCATCGATATGTCTTCCTATTTCCAGAATTTTCATTTCATTTTTATTGGCAGTTCCTTTCAAGGCACCAAACTTATCACATGATAAACTCAGCTTTGATTCCATTATATCGAATTTTTTATCACATTTTTTATGATTATCTCCATGGCGTTTTAATCTATTTAATGCTGTTGGCTTGAATGGCTTGTAATGCGTGTTTTGATCATTTCGCAGTGTTTAATAGAACTGGAAGTACTATCACTCCGTACTTTACGGTTATTGAAAATAATTTCAGAACTTTTCGCTTGTTATACAGCAGTTGTATCGAGTGTGATGCTCTCAATCCAGACCCTAGTAATTTTTCATTTCATATTAAAACTATAGCAAAAGTACTATCGAAATTGAATAAAAGAGCAGGGATCTATTTGTACGTGTTCATTCGTGAACGGATTTATGATATAGGCTAAGACCGGGCTGCAGAAAACCTGACCAATCGGGTAACAGAATGAAATGTTTTCAAAATGTTAGTACTCAAAGCAAACATGAGAAGAATCATTGACTGAATGGGCAAAAGTTCTGCATAAGTTTTGCATGGCCTTTTTTCGGAAAAAGCAACCATACCAGTGAACCAACACTTCGTCCCCTATCATCAACCAAACCAATGTAGCAACAGATTGGTAATACTTTCAACAGAGAGTATCTTCCGAATTGGTCGAGCGGTCTAAGGCGCCAGATTTAATTTTTGCCAAAATGGCGGATGAGTTTTGTGATCATAGTTCGATTCTATTCAAAATTAGTATGTAAGGGATTTTAAAGTCGGACATCATGATTTCTTTGTCAAAATTCATTAATTCAATATGGCGGCTCTAATATGGCGATGAGTTTCGCGGTTATAGCCTTATTCCAATAGAAATTGGTATGTGAGAGTTTTTGGGATCGAAGATCATGAATTCAACATGGCGGCGACTTTTGTGATTATAGTACTATTCCGTTCAAAATTGGTGAGTGGGGATTTTTGGAGTCGGACATCATGATTTCTCAGTCGAAATCCATGAATTCGAATTGGCGGTTTCAGGAAGCCAATGTGTTTTGTTATTATGGCCTAATTCCATTCAAAATTGGTATTTGGTTATTTTTGGGGTCGTTGATCATAAATTTCTGTCAGAATTCGATAAGATGACGAATTTAATGAATGACTAAAAAACTTGAATAAAAATTATTGAAAAATAATTAAGATAAGCTTTTGTACAAAAAAGGAACAAATAATTCATTCAATTGTTTGACGTAGGTTAATCTATTGGCGAAAATACCTATTTCATATTCGGGGAAAGCTTTTGGGTCTGTTATTCACAGAATAATCTAGGTCAAACAAGCAAATACATTATTTTTTCCTTTTTAGTGCATTTGTATTAGTGGCGAATATGACTACAATATTCGTATTCGCCAAATAGTAGACACTCACCGGATATTCGTATCCAACGAAAAAATATGAATATGAATGAATATTCGTATTCAGATTTAAAATAAAAATTCTGAACGCATCTCCGGAGGACTGTACCGTGTGCATCCGAACATTTTAGCTGCAATGATGGGGACTCCCTGGTCTCCGGGGGATTCCCTACGACTTCAAAATTCATTCATTCATTACCGAGTAAGTAGCTATGTAGTGTATGTAGTCGCTTTCTATCAATAACACGTAGGTAATTACTGTGTATATGTTTTATATATCTGTACCTAACGTTTGATATTATTTTAAAATTATTTGTAAATAAATGAACTGAATGAATGAATGAGTTTTTTATTACTTAGCCGAATTATTCGTATTGGTCTCCACCGAATAGTAGGTCTGATATTCGTATTCGTAAAAGAACTATTCGTTGCATCACTAATTTGAATGAAATTTTGTCTTAAATTTTTTTTTCAATCATTTTTATTCAATTATTTTTAGTCATTCATGAAATCTGCCATTCTATTGAATTCTTATGAAAATTTATGATCTATGACCCCAAAAAATCCACATTCCAATTTTGAATGGAATCGGACCCGCCATCTTCAATTCATGGATTTTGACTGAGAAAAACTCTCCAAAAACACCCCCACACCAATTTTAAATGAAATAGAACTATAATCACGAAACTCGTCGCCATCTTGGAGCCACGACCCCAAAAAGCCTAACATACCAATTTCTATTGGAACAGGGCTATAACAACAAAACTCATCGCCATATCGAAGCCGCTATTTCGAATTCTTGAATTTTGACGGAGAAATCATGATGCTCGACCCCAAAAACCCCCACATACCAATTTTGAATAGAATCGAACCATAATCACAAAACTCGTCCGCCATTTTGGCAAAAATTCCATAATGCATTGTCATCGGAATTATGAACACCTGCCAAATTTCGCATTATCAATCAATCAATCAAGATATGCTTCATTGTCAAAGAATTAAATTCTTAAAGACAAAGCTTAGGTACATAGTTGAACATATAAGTAATAGGTTTGTAAAAATTATAAAAATAGTCTGAGATTATGCACATACAGTTAGGTTATAACTGAATAAGTGGGTAACAATATAAAAATATATATATATAAAAAAATAGATTGATATTGTCTAAGATACGCCATATACCTATACATTCAAGACGTGCAGACCAAAAAATACAAAGTGTGGTAAATAGGCAAGGTTGAATAGAGGACAGAATTCAGTATGTGTGAAAATAAATAAATAAATGAAGGCAATGTTACGTATTATGGAGCTATTGAGAAAATTTGTTATAGTCGTACAATTTCGTCAAGGGTTATGAGTGAGCTCCCAAGTATGGGGAACTGCGACTAGCTGAAGGATCAAGTTGAAGTATTCATCTAGCTCGTATAGTGATTGTTGTATCAAGATTTTTTTTACCTCTTTTCTGAATCGCCTGAGACATCTAGTTTCTCTAGTGGTTAGGGGGAGATGATTATACATTTTAATGCCATTGTATATTATGGAATCTCTAATCAAATTGATAGATGGTTAATCGGACAACTAGAAGTGGGCTTGAATTCACTTACAAGATTTGAACTAAACAGACATACATAAGTATGTGAAATTGAATAAAATCTTGCAGAAACATTTCAATATGTTATTCGATCGGCCAGGTTTTCTGCAGCCAGTTCTTAGACATTGAAAATGATTTGCTTTGGGACGAATATTCGCCACAAACAAATCATTTTTTAATTTCGAAGAAAAAAACATGGAAAAAATCTGCCAGAGCTGGAATTTGAACCCACGCTCACCCATGCTCCCTTCCATGAACCAGTTTGAATCTGGCGCCGTAGACCGCTCGACCAACTCGGAAGATACTTCATGTTGGAAGTATTACCAATCTGTTGCTACATTGGTTTGGTTGATGATAGGGGACGAAGGCCTGAGGTGGAAAAAGTTTTGCTGAAAGTTGCAAATTACGGTTTGAACACCGACCTTTAGATGGTTTGGTGGAAAACCCCAGCGGAAAAAAGACAAACTTTGACTATCTATAACCTAGGCCAGATTGAATTCTGGGAAAATGCCCAAGCTGAAGGCAAGAATCTCACTGAGCTCTGATGAATATGTGACGGTATTCTAGGCGAAAATTGAAATTGAAGAAAGAGACTGTTGCCATCTACTTCGACAACCAAGCCGCTATAGGAGCAATCGGTTCCATCCAAAAAAACCATATGTAGGTTCTTCCAGGATAAAATATTGATGCACGAACTGTAAAACGTTGGGGAAGGAAAAAACTATACAACCTCCCAAATACATGGGAGACCTGAAGTCTAACCTGTGGTGTACCCGATAATGGAAAATATCTACGGATATCTATGCCACGATCACTACTGATACTTTTCACATTTTATCGATAGCTCTCCATAATAGAATGGGATATATTTAATTCACACAACTTTCCATATAAACTTGCTGGAATGAATCATGAGAATTGAATCAAACTAAGGGTTTCATTCATCAACAAAATTGTTTCAGTTCATCTCAATATGATATAAATGATTTCTCTTCGGAGAACTAGGCCAATACTGGAAGGAAAACTGACTCTACCTCCGCATGGAAATACCGAGAAGTGAAATAATATTTCGTATCAGATCTCATAACAGTCTATACTGATAGCTGGAATTACAACGGAAGCAAAATAATGATGTTTCTTGGTGGAATCAATTACTTCCATCATTTCTAAAATCCAATTTATTTTGATTGAGTTTCAGTTTATGTTACCCGGAAATATCGAATGGATGCACCGATAATATATTTCAATTTCCATTCTACAAGAAAAAAGCTAATTCGATGGAGTATCAAATTCAATTCCAGTTCAATAATATAATTTTATTCAACCAAAAAGTTAAATGGCAAACACAATATCCGTTCTACAACAATTAAATGACTTCATGGTGTGCCAAATGTGTTTTTTTATTCAACGTCGCGTCGGCCTATTAATGCGTCCAGGGCTAAATACCGACACCGGTGAGCACACATTCCCCAACTGGAAATTTTGCCGAATCCTCTGTTGTTTCAGAAATGGGGTTCCTCAACAATCTCACCATCTATGAACTTGAGACCGCCATCCTAACGTCCCGTCCGAAGGACGGCATATCTATGGTTTTATCCAGTGCTCATTGATAACCCAAGTAGCATTTTTAGTGGACGGAACGTAGCGGCCACAATTCTGGAAAACTTTGAGGTGTTTGACCACAACTACTGCCACGTAATATACACGGTTCTATCACGCGGCGGCTAACAAAATGAGGAACACTTTTTTGGTGGCTGCTACGTTCCGATCTACGTTCCTGAATCTCAGATAGCCACATTCTTACTGCGTTGCGGTCACCTGGCAAAAACATGGATATGTTGTGGCCGACACTAGACACGTTTAACAACTGACTGCGTTTGTGTGAATAATATGTAGCTCGATGTCTGTTCAGCAACATATTTTCATGATAAATGTTCCGCATTCTTCCATTTTGCCTGATTCATTTCTAATACTCGATCAACTATAAAACTATATAACATATAAACATACAAACGCGTAAGTAGTATATTGAATTTGCATACTTCTGATCGGGATAAAATTTAAACAATTGAAAGTTTTATCTGAAATATGGGTGTTGTAGCTCGATTGTGAGCACACGCCATCTGAATACTCTTTATTTAAAGTGAACGTTATAATTTTGGAAATAACTCGCCTCTAAAATTATGTACTCAAATCCCTCAAACATTGTTTTATCAATCTTTGTTAGTTGAAACAAATACTTACGTAATAAATTACTACGGTTGATGCAGTGCTGACAAATAAATCTTTATTGAATATTTCGATAATTTCTCCAATAATGGCGACCCAGCATATTCCTGTAAATATGGCGGCTTTTGGAGAATATAACTTTAAAGTGTCAAAAAATGTAAATCACTTTGAAGCCCCTTCCAACATAAAGAGCCCAGTGGAACTAACTTATTAACTTTTCCACCGCTGGAAAGTGGCACCAACGTCACAGGTCCGCATGACCCACCACTTCAAAGTTATAACCTTAAAATTACAATGAGTCTTATACCCTTGAAAGGGGCGAACACCCCGGGCTATTATAACCTGCCACTTCAAAGTTATGAACTCGAAATTGCGGGTACATGTTCACTTATTGATGAAAAAGGGCATGTAGCGAGTATTGTGGATTTATGCAGCTCCAATCAACAATTATCAAGTATCAAGTAACAATATCTAACAGAAAACAACTACTTCCCCGGCTAAAGCCACGCTGGACATTGAACTACATCTGATAGATATTCTGAAAAGGCCCTAACTCAAAAGAAAAAATCTGAAATTGAAAATTTGCATTTTCATTCAGATAGTTATTTGATTTGATTTTCTATTCCAGTCTTGATTGAGAACTCATAAAGATGAATGAGGCAAAGAAGAATGTTTTCCAAAAGAGAGTACTCACCAGAAATCATTCATAACATTGACGCAGGAGAGACATCGCATTCACTAGGTCTTCAATATATTGCGATGTCTCTCCTGCGTCAATGTTATGAATGATTTCCGGTGAGTACTCTCTTTTGGAAAACATTCTTCTTTGCCTCATTCATCTTTATGAGTTCTTAATTAAGACTGGAATAGAAAATCAAATCAAATAACTATCTGAATGAAAATGCAAATTTTCAATTTCAGATTTCTTTTGAGTTAGGAATTTTTCCCTTTTCAACATGAATACCCCACAAGAGGTTATCTTGACGATGGAAGATTTTGTTAGACATTCACAAAAAATAACTTCATTTTAATCGTGGATTTTTCAATTCACAGAAAAATCTTTCTATTAATATTCAATTGAGAATTTTTCCCTTTTCAACATGAATACCCCACAAGAGGTTATCTTGACGATGGAAGATAGTGACTAAAGTTTATCTTTCAGTCGCAGATGATTCCACATCTGATTTTATGAACATCCTGTTTATATTTTCAACAAATCAATCAAGTAACAATTATCAATTAACAAGTTATGAAAATGATGGCATTTATGTGAACAGAATCGACAATTAAGGTATAAATATTAAGCAGGAGCACAAGTCAGAGATCCGATCTATTTAAATTAACCTTTTTATACAGAATCAAGAAGAAATGTCTATTGAAAACGCATAACCCATTTCATTTTGAATGAATATCATTCACGTAACAGGTAAAACAAACTTTTTATGAGCCACAATAAAATAATTTGAGAAAAGTTAGGTTAGTTTTCGTCATCGCACGGACCAATCCACGGTCACTTCGAAATCCAGGAAAATTGTCTATTGAACAAGCATAACCCATTTCATATTGAATAAATATCATTCATGTTTCACGTAACAGGTTAAACTACTTTTTGTATGCCACATTAAAAGAATTTGAGAAAACTCAGGTTAGCTTTCGTCATCGCGCGGAATGGCGAATTTTGAAGGTTATTGTAATTTGTAGTGACTCTCATTAAATGCATACTCTGGCTATCGATTATGGAGATAGCAAGAACGTGGCAACCATCACCACATATCACAATCAAGTGCCTGCCACATTGAAGGTTTTATGGAAGTTACCAAAACGTCACCGAAACTATCATAGTCTCTTGAAAGTGACAGTGACTTCTGAGTTATATTCACGTGGTACAGGATGGTTACCGCAACGGTTATTTTCCACTTTTGAAATTAAAAAGTTTCAAAGTGATTTGCTCAGTGGCTATAATGTTTCGGACACATCAAATGACACTTATAAGTTCTTAAACTGTGTAGTGGCTACCATATATGGGAATTACAAGACTACAACCATACAAATATTAAATTCCAGTTATTTTTACTGTATAGTGGTAGATTTAGTGGTGATTACGTGATAACCACCGAGTCGGAGTTGCAGTATCAGTTTCCGCCACTATAATGCTGCTTGGGAAGACGCCTGCAGCTGCGAATATGCTACTACGCTACAGTTGTTAGGTTATTTTAACGCACAGTTTCCTTGTCAGGTAATCACCCATCCAAGTACTAAACGCACTCGATGTTGCTTGGCTCAGATATCGATAAGACTCTCGTCAACCTGACCAGCCACCAAATCCAATCCAAAAATCCAAAAATATTTATTGGGGCGGTTCAATATATAATAAATTTGACTAATATTTACATCTTAAAATACTACTATACAACAATCCTAGAACTAATGTATGAGTACGAGCTTGAACTCTCATGGAGTACGGAGGCCGTACCCCTGCTAATTAGCGATGGTATAGTATATATGCGGCTATTGTCATTGTAAAAATTCTCATGAGAGAATATTATAAAGTTTATGTATTCTAAAATTCCATTCGTTCAAGTCGTATCCTATGTTCTTATTAGTCTGTTGATTTCTGGAAAAAGGTGGGTGTGGCGGAGCATGATGTCCAGCATAACACCCAAAAAACCAGCTTAAAATAATTCAAAGTTAAAAATTGTTAGGTTGAATTTGAGTTGCGTATTTGTGTGATATTTTTGAGGATGTTTGAGAGTGTACTTTTGTGATTTCATTTTGTGATTTTGAGCTTATGATTTACATGTTTGTGATATTTACGTTTTTTCAGTGGATTAATTTACCTCTTTTGTGAGGGTTATTATGATTTGTTTGGCTTCCGAATTTTGTTCTGATTTTTCCTAAGAAGTGTTTTTTGTGATGTTTCCGTAATTTCGGAAATTTAATTTGTTATTTAATTCTGTTGATTTGTTGATGATGCGTTTTGAATGTATCATTGTTTGTTCAGTTACGTAGTATTGTGTTCTTGCACGTCCTTCCGGGGCTCGAAGGGGGTAGAAGCGCAGCAAGGACATTGCTATCCCCTTACCTCGTCTTTGTCGGGGGGTGCAAGACAAACGGCGTCATTGTCGTGATAAAGTTTTTGATTATTCTCTCTATGTCTACGAGTTTGTCCTCGATGACCTCATTCTAATTTGTCATTGTTTCCGTTATGAGTTGTGTAATTTGATTGAAGTTATGTATTTGAATAAGAGGGGCGGGTTCCTGTGCTTGGGCTGCTTCCAGGCCTTCTTTCTATTGACTTCTGTACTTCTGGTTGGCAGTTGCACCCCTACCTCGGCCTCTCGTAGAGTAGGTGGTCGTTTCCGTATCTTCTGTTACATTTGAGTGCCAAAAAGTTCTGGATGTGATTTGATAGCCTTCATTCCTTGGGCTTCGTGTTTATTATGAAATTCCTGTTTTTTCATGTATACTGGACATTTCTCGATTCGATGTGTGGTCTGCTATTCGCACATTCTGCTGGTGTGTTAGGAAATGTTTTGACCAGTCACCGGTGCCCTGCCGAATGTGATCTAAAGGCCAATTTGAATAAGGTACATTGAACTTTTCATCAGTGATGAATAGTGTATATTGTACGTTCACTGGCATCTCATACAGGATGAAAGTGAGTGTGAACACTGAACGAGGTAGAACCGATGAAACAGTTGCATTAATTCTTCCGTTTTTTGAAGGGAAAAGTTGATTTGCATAAGCGGGGCGAACTTTTTCAGCCAATTTTTTGTGATTATTCGTAGATAATGCTTTTATCGATCATTCCATTAGTTCCGAGCTATCACTATTTTTCTAATATCTATCAAATATTCTTTTAGTTATGGACTTATAGTATTCGCAGTTTTCCTCAGTCAATTATACTTATATACCAAAACCGTACATTTGAATTCTTGCCTGTAATTGAAAACAAATTTTGTTCATTCAATCCAGTTCTTGGATATGATTTCAGTGGATCGCAATAGAAACGCAACGAAGAGACCGCTTTCTGACATATTTCTGGAATATTTAGTAGATCACTTTCTATTGTTTTCCAATGAGGAACTGGCAAATACGCAGTCATCGTTATCATTTCCATTTTTGCTCACGTCAATATACAGAAAATAGTATGATGCTGAAAGTTCTCTTTCAATTGAAATATTCTCATCCACTGTAGCATTGCAACAATTGGGGAAATTCCAAGTTACTTTGTACTCGTTCATTATTGTTTCCAATTCTTCCACAGAAGTTGGGACCTGAAATATATTGATGTTTTCAATAACATTTCTTTATGAAAATATAATTCTTTTTTTATTCCAGAATGTATTTGCTGGCGGAGACGAAACACCACACGTGACAGAGAAAGTCAAAATGAGAAATATTAAAATGACCGGTTTACAGAACAGTTGGTTAGCGACAATAATAATTCAGTTAACATCGCAGTCCCGTCATCCTCTCCAACTGCAATTCCATAATCGTCAATTACTCCTTCTATCAAACACCCAAAAGATACGAATCTACGGAAGCGATCAATGCTTTAAATGAACAGAAAGAAAATCATATGACCACAATAGTGCCAAGCAACTACAAAAAATTTGTTATTTTTTTGTAATCAATTGAAAATAACTATTTTCTACGGACTCCCATTTGCCAAAAACGATTACAATCTGTTATAACAAAAAAAATATTGCCATTTTTATCCTCAGAGAAGACCTCTGCAGCCGTACCTATTTGTTGGGCCCATCTTTTCCATCAGGATCGTCAGATACTTTCTCTTTGATCTCGTCATATGGATCTGACGATACTTCCTGAGCAGGTATCACTTCTTTGAATAAACAGACTAACTTTCGTTGTCAGGTGAGAACATTGAGCTGCACTCCTGCTTGAATATTTCTTATATGTATCAGGATCTTCTTCTGCTGATTCAACTGATTATTCACTAGATACTACCAATTAATTCTTCCGTTAAATCTATGGCCGTATTCACCATAGACGTGATTTTTTTTCGGGTATATTGTTGACTTTCTCTGCAAAAGTAACAGTTATCTCCCCGATAATAACAGAGCACAACAATTTGCTTGGTGCCATTTTGTGATGAACTGTATGTTAAACAAGTGTGAATTGAGAGTCTTTCACTATTTACTATCACTAACAATGAATTATCCGCAGTAAATGATTTGAGTGCCTTATCTTAATTCGTCCCAATGAACTACCATCAACTGCATGTCAAGTGTGTATGTGTGTGTTCAGATTTGATTTCGATGAAATACTTGTGACAATTTGATGAATACATCCAGAATATACACAATATAAAAACAATTGATTCAATAGCTCGTGCCAAATTATATTCTGAAGAAATATCATGAATACGCTCAATCTGTATTATCCCCCAGGAGAAAATGATTTCATCGCTTAACATTTAACTCCTGAGGATCATATTTTGGAAGTTGTTGGTGGAATGTTGAGATGTTAGAACAGTGTGGTAATTGTATGTCAGTTTCAGATGGGTTGAATATTTGAACTGCAATTATATCACTTTCTAATCCTTCAAATTGCCGAGACTGTTGGATAATATTGGTTATTGATTCAGATAATTCAACTCTCTTGTGATGAGATATTCAGAATAGGCGAATGAATATCTGAATATTAAGGAAATAGTTGAAAAGTGTACAGAAAAGAAGGAAAAACCCAGAACAGAATATTTGCAATTAAACGTATCAGATATGTTTACCGGAAAGTCAACAGAAAAAAATCTACTCAAACACATCATTTTTTTTTAATGACGACGGAAGATAATACTTTGATAAATCATCAAACTAATAGACAAACATTTAATATATATGTCTCTTTATTTAGTTGAAAAACTAATTTATTTACAATAGTAAATATATTGTCACGTTATAAATAAAATTAAATTAACATGAAAAAATACAAACATCCTGATTAAAAATACATACATCTGGATAAAAAGTTACATATAAAAGTCATACACAATAATATACTAATTTTTCAATAAGTAATCCTTCAATCGTCTTCTGAATGTATTTATCGAACCATTCTCTTTAATTTCTTGTGGGAGGTCATTAAAACAATATTTTCCTTTATAAAATAATGGATTATGTGTACTATTTTTTTTATATTTTCCAACCTTTATGTCGTTTCTGTTTCTTGTGTTATACTCATGTATGTCAGCCACATAAATTAATTTATTCTGTAGATATACAGGTAAATATCTGGTTTTGATTTTAAAAATAAAGATTAGTGTTAGGTACTCGAAGAGTTTCTTCACTGGTAGCCATTGAAGGGTTTGCAACATATTATGTTTGCAACATATATAATGTGGAGAAAAACAACGGGGAATCAATCGATTACTCCAAACATAATGTAAGCTCTGGATAAATCATTTCTCTCTTGTTTCTTACGAACATTAGATGATTGTTCTTTCCTGCGAAGCAAGATTTTAACGGAGTTTGCACAGAACTCCACCTGTCGGAAGTTAACCATGTAGCTATATTGTTCTTCATTACAAACTGTCAAAACAATGAAAACTCCCAAAAGAATTGTTTTTATTTTCTTTTATCAAACACCAAGGTGCACTCTTAGTGCATGTGTGATGAATAATCTTTTCCCAATATTAGAGGCTATCAAGAGTAAATAATTCATTAGAGAACCTCTTTAAAGACAAGCTTTCATTCAAATGCCTTGAAGAGTAGAACAAATAATTATTTTTGATGTGTGACGTGGGTAATTTAGTTTTTAGGTCGAATACAAAAGCGACAAGCTTTTGAATCTGTAACTAACGAAATAACCTACTCCACACATCCAAAGCAATTATTTACTACTTTTTAGGGCACTAAAAGCTTGTCCTCAAAAAGGTTTTTTATTATAATTATTTCATTTTGTGCTTTTTAGTTAGTACACCTTTATCTATGGATTTTTGTTGAAGCATCGTTATTAGGATGCCGTTTTCCGGTCAGTTTTGAGCTATCTAGTTCTTCAATGAGGAAACCATCTTAAGATTAACTCGTCCGCCATCCTGGAGCTGCCATCCTCAATTTATAAATTTTGACAAAAAATCAATAATCTTCGACTGAATTCATTATCTCCATTCCCAAAAACCCCGACATACCAATTTTGAATAGAAACGGTCCATAATCACAAAACTCGTCCACCATCTTGTAGCCACCATGTGAATTCATGAATTTTGACAATAAATTCATTACGTCCGACCCCGAAAACCCTCACATACCAATTTTGAATAGGATTGGACCATCCGTCATCTTGAAGCCACTAATTCGAATTTATAAATTTTAAAAAAAATTAATCTCCGACCCCAGAAAACCCCCTTATACCAATTTTGAATCGAATAGGACCATAAACACAATTTGCCGCATCTGTTTTTCCTTTAACAAAAATTTCATAATGCATTGTCACCAGAATTATGAACACCTGCCAAATTTCACTTAATCGAACAACTAGAAGTGGGTGGGTCAACATTGGATTTGAACTTTTTCGAACTAAACATACAAATGTGAAGTTAAATAAAAGCTTGTCAGAATTTATATTTTTTCCTAAATATTCAAGTAATTTCAAGCACAATTTTTTCTATCGTCTATTCATTGTGGGTGGATAACAGTACTTTGCTCACAAAAAGTATTTATTAATCTATCGCACCTCTTGATTGTCGGATGCTCCTTGTCGATTCGCCAATGCAATATGTATTGCGTTAAGAGTTCATGACCGTAATGGCTGAAGTAGAAGTAGCAACGTTGCACACACAACAAAGTCTGTGAGGTGAAAGAAAATATACCTTTGCGGAAGCATCAATGTGGATAGTATATAGTATGGAAGTAATATACAGAGGATGGAATATCGAATATAGTTTGACATAGACGCAATAAGCATGGTCTTTGTTGAAGAATTTTTTTTCGTTATTCTTCGGAGTATATTAGATTTTCAAATAGCCACGAGCAGCGGATGGCATCTTTGGTTCATTTTTTATATTCGAATATGAATATACATGCTTCTTTCTGAGAGACGTAATAGCGACAGCACTTTGGAAAGATGCAACAGAGTATATGAGATTTATATATATTTATATATATTATTATTCTGATACAAATATTATTATTGTTATTGCCCGCGTTGGCGACACTTGATATGATGATTATTGATTACTATCGTTTCGGACGTCCATCGTCTTAATGTATTCGAAAGGTTTTCACGACGCTTCGAATGCTTGTATCTGCAATCGTCTCCAGGTGAATATTGACAAGTTCAGGTGCTATTTACCAATTTATATGACTGTCGGTGCAATGATGCGTGTAATTCCGCCATGTGCAGTGGTGCGTGTGATTTCGCGCCTCTGCAGCCCGCCAGAAAGAGCAATCAGTGGTTTCCATACGTTCTTGATATCAATGCTTGGATGACTAAAGGCGTTATTGGCTTTGATGTAGGCGGCCTCTTTGAACTTTCGTTTGAACCAATGCTCGTCCCATAGAACTCGATGGTGCTCAGTCCAGGCGTGGTCAGCGATTCCCGATTTCGATGTTTCTCCACGTTGAGTCCATTTCTTGTGCTCATCCAATCTTACCGGTAACGGTCTCTCCGTCTCTCCAATGTAGGAATCTCCGCATTCACATGGAACTTCATAAATGCAATTCTTACTGATTTCATTTTTGTTGTAAGGTTTGGTCCTAATATCTCAACTAAACCACTTACAGGAGTAGAGGAGTCCCTGCTGGAAAAGGGGTTGATTTTTGCAGTTGCACCTAGAACAATACCTATCCTGGACATTGTAAGCTCTGTAGAGTCAACCAGCAGCAGAATGAATCCCGTCCAGGCAGAAGAGTCCAGATGGAAAGTGAGAGAGACACTCGAGAAGGAGAGGAATCCCCGGAGTAACATCACTGCAGGGGAACAGAGGACCCCAAAAATTATACAGAAGGATTCATCCATGAAGATTCTTCCAGCCGATGGAGGAAACGCCACGGTTATCATGGACACCACAACATATGATGACAAGATAGAGTCGTTACTCCACACAGGGAACTATAAACTCTTGAAGAAGGATCCAACACCCACTATAGAAAGGAAGATCTACAACACTCTGAAAAAATTTAAACACTTCATTCCAGACAACGAACGATCACATCTAACGCCACACTACAGCAAACCACCGCATCTCTACGGGCTTCCAAAAATCCACAAACCAGACATGCCACTGAGACCGATCACCAGCTCACGGAACCCACCAACCTACAAGCTATCAAAATACTTCCTACCGATACTACAACCCTTACGAGAAAATAGCAGTTCATACGTCAAGAATTCCAAGCACTTCGTTGACACCATCACAGATGTTGAATTCGGACCAGAAGATCGTTTCATCAGCTTCGACGTGGAGAGCCTTCACACCAATGTCCCTATAGAGGAATCTCTCAGTATCATCATAAGGAAACTCGAAGAGGATGACCAGCTGCACGAGAGGACTGACCTTTCAACCCACGCAATATTGGAATTACTGCAGTGCCGCCTACAGAACTCATATTTCCAGGAAAAGGACCGATTCTTCTCTCAAGTCGACGGACTCCCGATGGAATCTTTCCTTTTCCCAATCATCGCCAACATATACATGGAGTGGTTCGAAGAATTGGCTATACGGGAGGCAGAATACAAACCAAAGCTGTGGTTGAGGTACGTGGATGACACCTTCATTAAATGGAATCACGGAGATAAATAACTCCAGGATTTCTTCTCAAGAATTAACAGAATCAGGAATTCGATCAAATCCAAGATGGAAATGGAAACCGACAGTGCCTTACCCTTCCTCGATGTGAACGTTGAGAGAATAGGCAATGAAATCCGCATTCCGTCTACAGAAAGAAGGCACATATGGGGCAGTACCTCAGTTACAGCTCCAACCATCCGAGTTCGACGAAGAGAGGGATCGTGAGAACATTGATAGAGAGAGAGCGACGCACATATGCAACGACGTGGAGTCACTAGATGCCGAATTGAACCACATCAGAGAGGACCTCCACCGGAATGTAAATCTCAAGAAACTCCTAAAAGGAGTATTGAAACAACTCCGGAGAACGAAGACATCTGAAGAGCAACAACAAAGCACAGTGATCTGCCTTCCGTACATCAGAGGTGTCTCCGAGAAGATCAGAAGGATCGGAAACAAGTTCAACATCAAGAGCTGCTTCCAATCCGGCAGTACTTTACGGAGTTTCCTGACCAAGACCAAACCTGACAACAAAAATGAAATCAGTAAGAATTGCATTTATGAAGTTCCATGTAAATGCGGAGATTCCTACATTGGAGAGACAAAGAGACCGTTATCGGTAAGATTGGATGAGCACAAGAAATGGACACAACGTGGAGAAACATCAAAATCGGGAATCGCTGACCACGCCTGGACTGAGCACCATCAAGTTCTATGGAACGACGCGAGTGTTCTACATAGAGAGGAGCATTGGTTCAAACGAAAGTTAAAAGAGGCCGCCTACATCGAAGCCAATAACGCCTTTAGTCAACCAAGCATTGATATCAAGGACGTATGGAAACCACTGATTGCTCTTTCTGGCGGGCTGCAGAGGCGCGAAATCACACGCACCACTGCTTATGGCGGATTTACACGCATCATTGCACCGACAGTCATATACATTGGTAAATAACACCTAAACTTGTCAGTATTCACCTGAAGACGATTGCAGATACAAGCATTCGAAACGTCGTGAAAACCTTTTGAATACATTAAGACGATGGACGTCCGAAACGATAGTAATCAAGTTACCACATCGTCTACAACCTTCAAACAAACATAATGATTGCTAATATTTTGATTTCTATTATTTTTAATTGTTATATGTTTTTTTCAATAACTTGTCATCATAATAAATATTTGCAATTTGTTATGATGAGTTTGATCAATTGATTTATTTTTATTTGTAAATGTTGAAAAGAAATACTTCTCATAACAGTAATAAATATCCGGCTATGTTGCTTACTTTTTTCAAATACTCTTTTACCTGTATTCTTTCACCTCATCCCAGCTCAGTCGGTACGCCTATGGATACATGTTA
This sequence comes from Gonioctena quinquepunctata, assembly GCA_018342105.1. Taxonomy (NCBI): domain Eukaryota; kingdom Metazoa; phylum Arthropoda; class Insecta; order Coleoptera; family Chrysomelidae; genus Gonioctena; species Gonioctena quinquepunctata. Next base: position 1,155,473 of record JAFIRS010000092.1, read on the forward strand.
TTACTCCCTCTCAAATCAGGATTCAGTGGTGTCATCTAGTTGCTCTGCTTGAAGTCAATGTTCAATGTGTGGAAAGTACTGAATGTACTGTTTTATGTGAATATTGGAATGTGAACAACAGATAAATAATGAAAGAAATAGTTATTCTTTCATTGAATCGAATGCTCAAATATACCTACCCTGCGAAATCTATCTTATCTGTAATACTCTGATCAAACAGTGAAATGATGTGAAAAGTTAAATACCTTGCTCATGTGCAATCAAGTGACTTTTGAATATAATAAGGGTAGGTTATATTAAATTATGAAAGCAAAAAAATATATAGTTGAAAAAAACAGTGAAAAAGTGACATAAAATGAACTCGAATAAGTGTCTGACCCGAATACGTTCACTTTGTTTGTGGTTTGTTTGACAGTTTCAACGCCTATTGGTCTCTGTACATGGCTTAGATTGTCAAATGGCTGTATTGCTTCCGTTCTTGGTGTATTTTCGTATTTATTGAATAGCAAAATTTTGTAACTGTGTTCTGCCAAACGTAATTTTTCATCTCCCTTAAACCTCGTTATTTTTTTTCCGGCATCCATCGCTTTTTGTTTTTTTTCCACAAATTTCAGATTTTTACTCACTTTCTATGATTTTTTTTCCTATTCTGAACTATGCTATGAATTTTATATACAATTTACATTTCTATACCCTACATAATATATACAGAGTTAGTTAAAATTAATATCTGACAATTTTCTGTACTCAAAATTTTATATTTCATCATTTCCCATCGAAATGTTTTGACATGACGCTGTCATGATTCCTTCTGATTTGATTTTAGCATACAGGATGTTCCAAATTGAATATTATTTTTGTCGACTTGAGATCTAAAGTTTTATTCATAAATTTTGATTTCCATATTTTTTATAGGTTGTGCAAATTAAATGAATTGTTGGCAACATACTTCTGCGTCGACTAGAAAATCGTTCACGGTTTCAGAAAAGCAAAATGTACAGAAAAATTGTAAGACAAACATAGCAGGTATATATAAGTATAATATAAGTATTATTATATCACTTTTTATTCTTTTTACATTGAAAAAATCTTTCTTATCATAAAATATATATATATATATATATATATATATATATATATATATAAAACACCTACTAACAAATGACAGTTACGAAATCAGAACTAATATTGTCAAAGCCATCAGTAACCATAAAAACAAAATGAAGGACAACAAAATTCGAAAGAAATTTGAAAAAAAACAAAATATTCTTTAAAAAGAATCATAATCATCAAACCCGATGAAAGCAACAAAACAGTCGAAATGAATAAAACAGAATACGAAGATAAAATGGAGACACTCCTCCAAGATTCCAAAACCTACAAAAAACTAACCCAACCAACAAATACCAAAACAAAAACAATCAAATCATAAGAAATTGTACCGAAAAAAACTTAATTCCAATGGAAATACAAAAACAGTTAACAATCAATAATGCTACTTCACCCAAAATTTACGGACTACCTAAATTACACAAAAACAACCATCCTCTCAGACCCATGGCGTCATGAATACAATGACCATTTTATAAATGATCAAAATTTCTAGCCAACATCATTTCTCAAATCACAGGAAAATATGAATACCACGTAAAAGATTCTTCCGAGTTTAAACAATTCATAGACCAAGTTACCATCCCTGAAAACCACATAATAGCTTCTCTAGATGTTATATCGCTATACACGAACATACCTATTTCACCTGTGATGAAAGCTATAAATGACAAATAACCCCTAATTGAAAACCACACTTCACTAAACAGAGGAGATTTCACCCAAGCAATAAATGAAACCCTATCAACAAACTATTTTCAATACAAAAATAATTGTTTCCAACAAATAGAAGGTTGAGCAATGGGATCTCCAGTATCCAGCACCATAGCCCAATTAGCGATGAAAATTTTAGAAGAAATAGTCATAGCAAAACTAAATTTCAAACCTCCATTTTGTAAACCTACGTTGTTGATTGTACCGCAGTACCAATAGACAAAACTGATGAACTACTTAACGCTTTCAACAATTTTCATAAAAATCTACAACTCACTATAGAAAAATAAACCAACAACAAAATTATTTTTCTAGACTCAACACTCACTAGACAAAACAAAAACATTATCACAGAATAATATACCAAACCCTCAATGCTCAGGAAGGTATTTGAATTATAACTCTCAGCACCCGATGTTACAAAAAAAGAGTCATAGTCATAACAGATAGAGCAAGAACATTAACCAGCCCCATAAACCGAGCAGAAACACTAAAAAAATTAAGAAACACCTTAATTAACAACAACTACCCAATTAGCAAAATAATCGAACAACGTACCCACAAATTCTACAAAAATGAACCAAAAAAAAAAGACCCCATCACACAACTTTTTGTTTCTATACTATACTTACCAGAATAATCAGAAAATATCAAAAACATTTTAAATAAAAAAACATACAAAGGTGTTTCAAATCATCTATCGAAACAACTATTTACCTTCCTCAAAAATAAAGACCCCGATATAAAAAAATCCCATTCAGTTTATAGCATCCCATGCATGCAACCAAATATACGTAGGCATGACATCACAGCGGTTGGAAAATAGGCCAAATAAGCAGAAATTTATGAAAAAATCAAGAACAGCTCAGAACAAACATATAATCGTCGAAAATCACAATCCAAATTTCAAAAATACAAAATTCCTGGATTATGAAAACAATACAGAAAAAACAACAATTAAAGAAATGATTTATATTGAAATTAATGATCATACTATGATTAATAGAACCGATATAAATGATTTGAGTCAGATTTACCATACTATTATTCAAAAAAAATCCAAATAATAATAAACACAAGTACTATCTAATCCAATCGCTCGCAGGTAACCCACACAGTGTGGGAAACCAACCAACGAACAAAAATACCAAATACAAAATAAAACTCAAATATAATTATTCACTTACCAAAGTGGTTGACGTTTCTCAAACAACACCATAAATATCTCCGAAACCATACACAATTATACAAATGCAACACAAATATTATCTACTCCAATTGCTCGTATGGTACCCACACAACACGAAAAGCAAACCCAACGAACAAACCACCACCACCAAAAACAAAGAACAAATCAAACTGAATATTTCACTTGTCACGTCTTTAACATTCCGCAAACGACATCATAAAATCTCCGAAACTTCACACAATTTTACAAATATAACAATCATTCCTACAATTGGTAGTTCAAAAAATGATGATAAAGATATTCCAAACACAACTGAGATTAATAACCCATTCATAATGGAAAAAATCAAGATTACCAAGGTACGTAACCTATGAAAACATTCACACTATACACCTTGATATTATCATCCATTATAATTCCAGCTCAAAACATGTTAAATATTAAGAAAAAATAAATACTGAAGAAGCCGTTGGCCAAGGGCGAAACGTCTATGGAAAAATAAATTGAAGACTTGTATTATTTCCGAATCCAATACCCAAGAAACCCAAAAACAAAAATACAAATAACAGGATTCAAGAAACCCCAAGAAATTGAAGAAACCAAGCCAAATATATACATATATATATATATATATATATATATATATATATATATATATATATATATAGAAGAAGAAGGGTAGTCTCGTGACTGGACTAGTTGAAAATAACCATGAATTTGAAATAAACTTTGTAGAAAGGATATTCCTTGAGGTTGCAGTCAAATTTAATGGCCAATGAGAAAAGAAAAACTCTTTCTTATTTAGTCAAGCTTTCGAAAATGTTTATTTTCATTATCAAGACAGCTGTGAGAAAAGAAAACACTATTGTGAAATCGTATTTCACAATATATATATATATATATATATATATATATATATATATATATATATATACAACACATTGTTTCTCCCATGACATTTTGACTTTGACATATGACAGCTGACACTTCATGTCATGCATTTCCTGTCATCCACCATTTCCTTTTTCAGTCATGCTTTAACCATGTGGTAATTTGTCCTGTCAAATTCTAAATTGTTTAAACTAAGTTTCTTAAACAATATGTGCTTTTACAATTGTTTAATTTTTATATATATTACTAGTAGTGTTTCATAGTGATATGATTTTGAAAAGTTCTTCAATCACAAAATGGTGATTATTTCGCTGTCTTCACTTAACCTCACCTTAGTAAGTTCTATTAATTTGTTTAAAATCGTATTTCACAATTGTGTTTTCCTTTTTTCGCAGCTGTCTTGATAATGAAAATAAACATTTTCGAAAGCTCGACTAAATAAGAAAGAGTTTTTCTTTTTTCATTGGCCATTAAATTTGACTGCAACCTCAAGGAATATCTTTTCTACAAAGTTTATTTCAATTTCATAGTTTTTTTTTTTTCAACTAGTCCAGTCACGAGACTACCCTTTCTTCTATATATATATATATATATATATATATATATATATATGGGAAGAATATTGAGGGGACTGGTAAGCAAAACGGAAGAAATTTAACGGACGTAGCCCTCAGAGAGAAGTGTTAACCGTAGACACGTGTTTCGGGCTCTCGGCCTTCATCAGTACGGTGGAGCAGTGCAAGGATGAACAACACTTGGTAGAAAACGACAAATCAACGGAGTCAACGAACAGAAGCCAGCCGCACATTTGTGGTTTCGGTTAGCAGACCCTGCATTCCAGAGCAACAACCAACGTCACAACGGAGGCAGCTATAGCTACCTGCGTGACATCCGAGTCCAGGATTAAAGATATGAATCTTCACCGTACTGATGAGAGCCGAGAGCCCGAAACACGTGTCTACGGTAAACACTTCTCTCTGAGGGCTATGTCCATTGAATTTCTTCCGTTTTGCCTACCAGTCTTCCCATTCATATCTATAATTCTGGACTCGGATGTCACGCAGGTGGCTATAGCTGCCTCCGTGTTGACGTTGGTTGTTGCCCTGGAATGCAGGGTCTGCTAACCGAAACCACAAATGTGCGGCTGGCTTCTGTTTGTTGACTCCGTTGATTTGTCGTTTTCTACCAAGTGTTGTTCATCCTTGCACTTCTTCACCATACTGATGAGGGCCAAGAGCCCGAAACACGGTTAACGCTTTTCTCTGAGGGCTATGTCTATTAAATTCCTTCCGTTATATATATATATATATATATATATATATATATATATATATGTTCATATATATATATATATATTCCATGTATTCATCACCCGGTGTTTCATAATGATTTTGAATCCACTTCCTATAACGTATTCACAATGGCTAGTATGTTCATATTACTGACTAGCTGAATCAAGTTAATGAAATTAGAGATGATGAGCTTCGAAGCGCAGTTCAATCACACGATGGAATGATAATGAAACCAAGAACGTTAGCAAATGTCGTGCGTGTCACACATTTGTAATGGAATCTGCAGTATCTGGTGGAACTCGAATCTCAGTGTGCTCGTGAATCACTGACGTAGAACGTGACACACGAAACAAGGGGATATTCTTACCAACACCATAATACAGCATGCGATAATTATACAGGAATGATTTGGAAGTTGTATAACAAAACACGAAGAGAATTATTCTGATTACGGAGCTTGTGGTTCAGTGGCACGAGCGTTGGTATTGTGTCCACTGTTTCCACCCGGCGCGGGTTCGGATCCCACTATAAAAGGTAAGATTCCAGTGATCTTAACTCATACAAGTTTTCATAACTTCTGAGGGTTGGTCAAACAACTGAGATAGCGGTTAAAAACAAAAAACAATAATGAAACAACAAAAACTTTTGATCTATAGATATCTTGACAAATGATGATTTGTTAGAGCCAGTATCAAAATATATGCCTTCCAGGTTATGCTCAACACTGCAATAACAAATAAGTACCTCGGAGTTCCAAGAAATAAGGGGTGTATCTCCTTTTTTTTTCCAAATTCAAACGGAGCAATCAATCTCGATGAAATTATCGGTTGATGGAAAAAACATACGTGAGATTGGAAAGTGAAAACCAACATAACGACACATCCGACAACCACAATAATTTCTTATGACCTGAAACATGACAGAAGTATTCCAACCATATACACGTTCAATGAGGGACACACATCTTTTGAAAAACCAACACGCTATAGTGTGAAGGTAATTTTGTTTCTGGATGGGCTTTCATATAATGTATTATTTTGAATACCTCAGTACACCCAATTTTCAATAATCATTATCCTCAACCATTTCTTTTTGAATGGGATATCCGATCTCCCGCAGAATATATTGCATTATTATCTTCCCAGAATCGTTTGAAATTCTCTAATTGTCTGAATTTCCTGAAAGCAATTTATCGACTTATCATTATCCACCTACAATTATTTCACGTTATATATTTTTTTATATTCAGTGTGGAGTACACATGTAGGAGACAGTTCAACGTATCTCCTGGAACTGGGAATTGTTGGGGCTTCGCCTAGGGGTTTTGAGAATATATATATATATATATATATATATATATATATAATATATATATATATATATATAAATATATTCAGAGAAAACTAGCGCTTTCGAGAATCACCTGGTCTATATATGATTCAAAGACCAGGTGATTCTCGAAAGCGCTATTTTCTGAAAAGAAGTATCATGAAGTAATTACCTTTTTTCTCTGGAGTTCACAACGAAGCGCAACAGAAAATCCCCAGACGCTAATAAAGGAAAAACTTATGAATCTTGATATAGGAGTAATGAAGGATGTAATTAGCATTTCGATAGCAGAATTTGCATAGCTGAGTATCTTATCTCTCAGCATAATGGGTTTTGTACTTGGATCGGTTTTTTACTTTTCAACCGACAAAAAAAGGAAAGAGGTTCTCTAGTCGACGCGTATATTTTTTTTTATGTATAACCACGCATAACTTTTCACAGAGTGGTTCGATTTCAATGACTTTTTATCGTTCATCCACTGACTTTTTACCTGTGAACCGATTCTACCAATCATAACTTCGTTCTGGGTTATCCGATTTAGATAATTATTTTTTTGTTGGTCATTTGGAAAGGAATATCCACCCCTAACGGTAGAAAAATAGGGGATTATTAGTTTTTCATCTGTGAACCGATTCTGTTGGAACTTGGCACACATATAGGAAGTTCCAATGACACTACAACATAATGGATACCTGGAGTCAATTGAGTAGATAGTTATCAGTTGATTCAAGCCACAAAAAAGTGAAAAATAACTCTTTAACAAAAAATTAAACCGACGAAAAAATCAACTGAAAAGCAAAAAATAAAATAAACCTTTTCAGTCTTGATGATAACTGAAATCCCAAACTAATGCGAGTAACTAATTTGATTAGGCGCTTAACAAACAATTAACGAAGACCATTACATTACTTTGAAAGAGTAATCAAAACGCCGCTGTGCATCCCGCTGCTATCATTTTACGCTTTACCTAATTCAATTGCTAGTTTGTTTGGCGCCGACTCAAAATTAGTTACTCACATTAGTTCAAGAGCTCAGTTATCATTAAGACTCGGAAGGTTGATTTTTTCGTCGGTTTAATAAAAAAAAAAATATTTACCTTAGAGATCCTGAAGACTATCAGATATAGCCTCATTGCATCAGAGAGTCCGAATAATGATGGAACATATTATAATATAAAGGCGGAAACAATCATAGTAAAATCGTTATTCAAACTGAAACATTCGTGGTAAATTCTTACATTTCAAATTCAAAGATCAAAAGAGAATGACAGCATTGCATTTTAAACGAAAGCGGTAGAATATTTCCAGATCATTTATCATTTCTTTAAAATATATGAACTAGCTGGTACCCGCCACTTTGTCCGCATAGAATTTGTATGTTTTTCTGTTTTTCTTGTGTTGCTCCATCTTGCTTAACCCTGTGGCTTTCCCTTATCCATATCCCTATCTTCTGCAGACTAAACCATATTCATGGGGGCACATAAATATATTTGAATAACCAATACAATGCCAAAGAAATCAGTAACATAAAAAATTATCAGAGGCTTTCATTGTGAACTTGCTGCAATATACGTGCGACTCAAAATTATTTACTCACATTAGTTCAGGAGCTCAGTTATCATTAAGACTCGGAAGGTTGATTTTTTCGTCGGTTTAATAAAAAAAAAATATTTACCTTAAAGATCCTGAAGACTATCAAATATATCCTCATTGCGTCAAAGAGTCCGAATAATAATGGAACATATTATAATATAAAGGCGGAAACAATCATAGTAAAATCGTTATTCAAACTGAAATAAATTCTTACATTTCAAATTCAAAGGATTAAAGATATGAATCTTCACCGTACTGATGAGAGCCGAGAGCCCGAAACACGTGTCTACGGTAAACACTTCTCTCTGAGGGCTATGTCCATTGAATTTCTTCCGTTTTGCCTACCAGTCTTCCCATTCATATCTATAATTCTGGACTCGGATGTCACGCAGGTGGCTATAGCTGCCTCCGTGTTGACGTTGGTTGTTGCCCTGGAATGCAGGGTCTGCTAACCGAAACCACAAATGTGCGGCTGGCTTCTGTTTGTTGACTCCGTTGATTTGTCGTTTTCTACCAAGTGTTGTTCATCCTTGCACTTCTTCACCATACTGATGAGGGCCAAGAGCCCGAAACACGGTTAACACTTTTCTCTGAGGGCTATGTCTATTAAATTCCTTCCGTTATATATATATATATATATATATATATATATGTTCATATATATATATATATATATTCCATGTATTCATCACCCGGTGTTTCATAATGATTTTGAATCCACTTCCTATAACGTATTCACAATGGCTAGTATGTTCATATTACTGACTAGCTGAATCAAGTTAATGAAATTAGAGATGATGAGCTTCGAAGCGCAGTTCAATCACACGATGGAATGATAATGAAACCAAGAACGTTAGCAAATGTCGTGCGTGTCACACATTTGTAATGGAATCTGCAGTATCTGGTGGAACTCGAATCTCAGTGTGCTCGTGAATCACTGACGTAGAACGTGACACACGAAACAAGGGGATATTCTTACCAACACCATAATACAGCATGCGATAATTATACAGGAATGATTTGGAAGTTGTATAACAAAACACGAAGAGAATTATTCTGATTACGGAGCTTGTGGTTCAGTGGCACGAGCGTTGGTATTGTGTCCACTGTTTCCACCCGGCGCGGGTTCGGATCCCACTATAAAAGGTAAGATTCCAGTGATCTTAACTCATACAAGTTTTCATAACTTCTGAGGGTTGGTCAAACAACTGAGATAGCGGTTAAAAACAAAAAACAATAATGAAACAACAAAAACTTTTGATCTATAGATATCTTGACAAATGATGATTTGTTAGAGCCAGTATCAAAATATATGCCTTCCAGGTTATGCTCAACACTGCAATAACAAATAAGTACCTCGGAGTTCCAAGAAATAAGGGGTGTATCTCCTTTTTTTTTCCAAATTCAAACGGAGCAATCAATCTCGATGAAATTGTCGGTTGATGGAAAAAACATACGTGAGATTGGAAAGTGAAAACCAACATAACGACACATCCGACAACCACAATAATTTCTTATGACCTGAAACATGACAGAAGTATTCCAACCATATACACGTTCAATGAGGGACACACATCTTTTGAAAAACCAACACGCTATAGTGTGAAGGTAATTTTGTTTCTGGATGGGCTTTCATATAATGTATTATTTTGAATACCTCAGTACACCCAATTTTCAATAATCATTATCCTCAACCATTTCTTTTTGAATGGGATATCCGATCTCCCGCAGAATATATTGCATTATTATCTTCCCAGAATCGTTTGAAATTCTCTGATTGTCTGAATTTCCTGAAAGCAATTTATCGACTTATCATTATCCACCTACAATTATTTCACGTTATATATTTTTTTATATTCAGTGTGGAGTACACATGTAGGAGACAGTTCAACGTATCTCCTGGAACTGGGAATTGTTGGGGCTTCGCCTAGGGGTTTTGAGATTATATATATATATAAATAAATATAAATATAAATATAAATATATATTCAGAGAAAACTAGCGCTTTCGAGAATCACCTGGTCTATATATGATTCAAAGACCAGGTGATTCTCGAAAGCGCTATTTTCTCTGAAAAGAAGTATCATGAAGTAATTACCTTTTTTCTCTGGAGTTCACAACGAAGCGCAACAGAAAATCCCCAGACGCTAATAAAGGAAAAACTTATGAATCTTGATATAGGAGTAATGAAGGATGTAATTAGCATTTCGATAGCAGAATTTGCATAGCTGAGTATCTTATCTCTCAGCATAATGGGTTTTGTACTTGGATCGGTTTTTTACTTTTCAACCGACAAAAAAAGGAAAGAGGTTCTCTAGTCGACGCGTATATTTTTTTTTATGTATAACCACGCATAACTTTTCACAGAGTGGTTCGATTTCAATGACTTTTTATCGTTCATCCACTGACTTTTTACCTGTGAACCGATTCTACCAATCATAACTTCGTTCTGGGTTATCCGATTTAGATAATTATTTTTTTGTTGGTCATTTGGAAAGGAATATCCACCCCTAACGGTAGAAAAATAGGGGATTATTAGTTTTTCATCTGTGAACCGATTCTGTTGGAACTTGGCACACATATAGGAAGTTCCAATGACACTACAACATAATGGATACCTGGAGTCAATTGAGTAGATAGTTATCAGTTGATTCAAGCCACAAAAAAGTGAAAAATAACTCTTTAACAAAAAATTAAACCGACGAAAAAATCAACTGAAAAGCAAAAAATAAAATAAACCTTTTCAGTCTTGATGATAACTGAAATCCCAAACTAATGCGAGTAACTAATTTGATTAGGCGCTTAACAAACAATTAACGAAGACCATTACATTACTTTGAAAGAGTAATCAAAACGCCGCTGTGCATCCCGCTGCTATCATTTTACGCTTTACCTAATTCAATTGCTAGTTTGTTTGGCGCCGACTCAAAATTAGTTACTCACATTAGTTCAGGAGCTCAGTTATCATTAAGACTCGGAAGGTTGATTTTTTCGTCGGTTTAATAAAAAAAAAAATATTTACCTTAGAGATCCTGAAGACTATCAGATATAGCCTCATTGCATCAGAGAGTCCGAATAATGATGGAACATATTATAATATAAAGGCGGAAACAATCATAGTAAAATCGTTATTCAAACTGAAACATTCGTGGTAAATTCTTACATTTCAAATTCAAAGATCAAAAGAGAATGACAGCATTGCATTTTAAACGAAAGCGGTAGAATATTTCCAGATCATTTATCATTTCTTTAAAATATATGAACTAGCTGGTACCCGCCACTTTGTCCGCATAGAATTTGTATGTTTTGCTGTTTTTCTTGTGTTGCTCCATCTTGCTTAACCCTGTGGCTTTCCCTTATCCATATCCCTATCTTCTGCAGACTAAACCATATTCATGGGGGCACATAAATATATTTGAATAACCAATACAATGCCAAAGAAATCAGTAACATAAAACAATTATCAGAGGCGTTTCATTGTGAACTTGCTGCAATATACAGTGCGACTCAAAATTATTTACTCACATTAGTTCAGGAGCTCAGTTATCATTAAGACTCGGAAGGTTGATTTTTTCGTCGGTTTAATAAAAAAAAAATATTTACCTTAAAGATCCTGAAGACTATCAAATATATCCTCATTGCGTCAAAGAGTCCGAATAATAATGGAACATATTATAATATAAAGGCGGAAACAATCATAGTAAAATCGTTATTCAAACTGAAATAAATTCTTACATTTCAAATTCAAAGATCAAAAGAGAATGACAGCATTGCATTTTAAACGAAAGCGGTAGAATATTTTCAGATCATTTATCATTTCCTTAAAATATATGAACTAGCTGGTACCCGCCACTTCGTCCGCATATAATTTGTATGTTTTGCTGTTTTTCTTGTGTTGCTCCATCTTGCTTAACCCTGTGGCTTTCCCCTATCCATATCCCTATCTTCTGCAGACTAAACCATATTCATGGGGGCACATGTATATATTTGATTAACCAATACAATGCCAAAGAAATCAGTAACATAAAACAATTATCAGAGGAGTTTCATTGTGAACTTGCTGCAATATACAGTGCTTCTCAAAAGTCCCTCCCCTCCTCTTATTTTTGGAACTATCATACATAAACAAGTGAAATTTGGAAACTGAATATTAAAGGTTGTAGACTTCCCTACTGGTGATGATAGATGACGAAATCGTCAAAGATGACGACACAAGGCCATTGTGACCAATAATTTTAAAAGGAACCCTACGGCAAGCGATACCTCTTTTGAAAGGTATCGAAAAAACCTATTCAATGATACTGATTTTGTTTGTATTTATGGCAGTTTCAATGGCTTATTAGTGATCATTAAAATTTTAATTCCATTCAGTATGATATTAATTGCAGATTTGAGAATCAGTATCTACTGGAAGAAATTGCTCAAAGTGACTTCCATTTACTTCCTGACAGTAAAATATCCTATTTTTGAACTCTTTTCGTACTTTCGCAAATGTGTCTGCGGAAACAGCCTCACATTCTGCAACAAAATGTTGTTGTGAAACGTCAAGATTGTCAGGTTCAGTGGCGTAAACCTTCGATTTGAGGTTCCCCCACAGAAAAAAATCCAAAGGTGTGAGGTTCGGTGATCGAGCCAGCCATTCCATTGAACCTCGTCGTCCAATGAATCTACCACGATACTCCTCATCCAAATACCGTCTTACTGCACCGTAATAGTGTGGAGAAGCACCATCCTGTTGGAATGTTATTTCCAATTGCCGAATTCATCTGGATTATCTCCCAAAATTTCAAGGATTAACGGTTCTATTGCGTTTTGCAACAGCTCCAGATGAACCTCACCAGTTGGATTAGTATTCGAGGAAAGAGGCCCAACGATGTGGTTTTCCAGGATACCTGCCCAAACATTCACCTTCTGGGGAAATTGGGTATGTGTTTCACGAAACAGGTAAGGATTTGTGTCACTCCAATTCCTCTCATTTTGTGTATTTACATTTCCATTTAGATAGAAAGTACTTTCGTCACTAAAACAAATCGTTTTGACATAGTCTGGCTGTTGGTTGATTTTAGTTTCCATATTTTCACAAAATTCTAGTCTTCGGTCTGGGTTGTTGCCTGAGAGTTGATGAACCATTTTTAATTTGTATGGATTGAATTTGTTTTTTTTCAACACCCTATGTACTGTACTTTTACTGACTCCACAGGTAGATGCAACGTGAGTTGTTGAAGAAGTAGGATTAACTATTACTTCTGCCAGTATATCAATTCTTTTCTCATCAGAAATTTGTGGTCTGCCAGATCGTTTCACATCATTAATACTACCCGTTGTTTCAAACTTACGAAGAAGTTCCCTTAAATAAGTCCTCGAAACGGGGCGATCGGGAAACCCCTCATTAAAAATGCGTTCTGCTGCATGAATATTCTGTCCAGTTTCACCAAGAATTAGGATCGCTGCTACTTTATCCCTAAAGCACGTACCATTCCGCTTCTTGAAGCACTTAAACGTTCGGCTCACAACAGTTTAACAAATTTTCAAAATGTACAAGAATATCAAAACTACCAAAAGCTGCTAAAACAGTTGAACGTTCGATCAACAATACACAAATTATTAAATGTACAAAAACTTGGACAATTACAAAAACGTCGACTTAGGGTGACTAACAAAAACGTCAGCTTATTTGACAACTATCCAGAGGCGGAGCTTGAATTTGGAACTTTAGTATTAACTGATTTAATTCATCACAGCTTTGCGTTTTTTAAAAGGTTTGAAAATGCCATAAACCAAAAAAATTAGTATTATTGAATAGGTTTTTTCGATCCTTTCAAAAGAGGTGTCGCTTGCCGTAGGGTTCCATTTGAAATTATTGATCACAATGGCCTTGTGACGTCATCTTCGACGAGTTCGTCGTCTATCATCACTAGTAGGGAAGTTTACAACCTTTAATATTCAGTTTCCAAATTTCACTTGTTTATGTATAATCGTTCCAAGAATAAGAGGGGTGGAGGGGACTATTGAGAAGCACTGTATATAAAAAATATAAACCTATTAGTAATGAGTGTTTACCGATCACCCTGTGGTAATTCAGATTTTGCCATGTTTCTATTCATAATGACTAAAGCACTATCTTACATGGACAAATATTATAGCAAAGCAAATGTTGTGATATGCGGAGATTATAACGTAAACTTTCTGAAACCAGACAGTAAATCCAATATGGTTCCTGATCTATTCAAGCAATTCAATATGCACCAAAAAGTTCATACAGCTACTAGAAAAACGGAAAAATCCAAAACCAGCCCAGATAATATATTTACAAACATTAAGCACTCATATGCAGAAGTCCTCAGTGCACCACTATAGGACCATGACCCTCAAATATTCAAATATGTAATACAAAGTTCAAAGAAAGATCAACTGCCCCTCAATAGTAAATTAAACTTCTCCAATAATAATCAACATAAGTTCAAATCTTTCCTTAAAGAGGAATCATGGAGTGACATGTACAATCGAATATCTTCCGAAAAAAAGCTCTCTCATTTCATGAGACATTCATCTCACTTTGGACACTGTTTTTCTACAATTGAAACAAAACCTTTGGAAAAGACAAACCAGATCAGCTACTGGAGAACACCTGAAATTGAAATACTCAAACAAAATGTTCAATTTGCATACGAACTGCTTAAAAAAAAGTGCAATACGACTTGATAAAAAAAAATATAACCAAGCTTTGACAGAAGCAAAAAGAACATATTACTCGACTCAAATTTCACTGTTTGACAACAAAAATAAAACAGTTTAGGAAATCATAAATATTGAAAGAGGTAATTCCAACCCAAGAGCTCAACCTGCAATTGACGTAGATATCTTTAACGAATACTTCACCAACCATGCAGATAACATCGTTAAGGATATTCCTGCACACGGAAATCTTCCAATTCATCATAATATCAATGAATCCCCAAATTCATTTTTTTTTGTGATCCTTCAGCGAAGAGGAAATTAGTTCAATTGTCTGAAGACCAAAACAACCCAAGACACATATGGCATCAGTACCAAATTGTTGAAAGAGTGTTTAACATATATCATCAAACCTTTGACTCACGTTGTCAATACGTGTCTCTCTGACGGAATATTTCCTTCCGTGTTCAAGCCGGCCAAAGTTCTTGCCATTCACAAAAAAGATGATGAGGAAATGCCAGAAAAGTATAGACAAATACACATCCTACCTAGAATATCTATAGTAATTGAAAAAGCAATCCTGATACAGTTCAGTAATTATACGGAGAAACTAAATTTATTTGATGGTCATCAATATGGATTTAGAAGTGGGAAAAGCACAATAGATGCTGTTAATAGGTTAGCCATAACATTCTTGACGCTTTTGAAAACGGAAAAATGTGTTCAACCATCTTCATTGATCTACCAAAGGCTTCCGATTGTGTATGTCACGAAAAACTCCTGGAGAAATTAGAATGGTATGGATTACGAGGTGTATCTAGAAACATTATTGAATCATACCTCAAAAATAGAACACAGAGGGTTTATAATAATAACAACATAAGCCATGAACGCCCAATCAAGAGAGGGGTACCACAAGGATCTATACTGGGCCATTTCCTGTTTTTAATTTATGCAAATGATCTATCCTCACATATGTCAATCAAACGTAACTTAATTACGATCTTATATGCCGACGACACGTCCTTTTCCCTTCAAGTTGAACAAAGTGCGGATATTGATGAAATTTCAGCACACACTACTGCTCATGCCAAAGCGTGGTTCAATGACAATGAACTATTTTTGAATGAGGCTAAAACAGAGATATGTTTATTTTCAAACCACCATACTTGTTCCAACACGAAATCAGTTGAATTTCTAGGAATACATCGTGATCCCCCCCTTTCTTGGAACACACATATTAGTCACGTGTGTGGAAGGTTGGCAAGATCTGTGTACGCCATTCGGCGCATAGCATCAACTGTTAGCCAAGAAGCAGACCCAACATCATACTATACGATGTTCCACTCGGTAATGAGCTATGGACTACTGAGTTGGAGAAAGGCAAGTTTCACAAATTTACAGAGAGTTTTCTCATTACAAAAAGCTGCTGTACGTAGCATTGCAAGGGTTAACTATGATGAACACTGCAAACCACTCTTTCAAAAATTCGACATTATGACACTGTTTGCTCAAATCATCTATGAAAATTTGATACACGTTGAAAAAAATATACTTACTTTTACGACACACTCTAATGTTCACACCTTCCACACCCGCAACAAACATACCATCGTGCCTAGTAGGAAGAGATTGGAAAAAGTAAATCTATAGGTATTCCCCTTTTCAATTTGCTCTCTCATGCAACGAGGGAACTACCACTAGAAACTTTCAAAAAGAAATTGGGAAAAATCTTATTAACATGGTTTCCTACAAGATAAACGAGTTTAGTGAATCACTAAGTGATTCGCTCGCTGACAACTTGTGCTATTTTAACTCATATTCGTTGTTGTGTTCTATATACATATGTATGTTCTATATATATATTATATCTATAATAATTGGAATTTACATTATATTATAGTGACCAATTTATGTAACTTTCTGTTCTGTTTTGCGACGTTTTCTTTGTTACATGGCAATGTGTAATATACTCTTATACTTGTATATGTTAAACAAAGAAATAAAATTATCTATCTATCTATCTGTCCTGCTTCCCGTTACGCCGTTATCATGTCATCTCATTATCCCGTTATCCAGTTTCTCATCATCCCGTTTCCTGTCATCCCGTTATCCTGTTATTGCATTATTCCGTAATCTCGGTTGTGTTGCATAATGATGATTAATAATAATATAACTTTATTCGGGATAAATAAATACAGCTAAATGGCTACATGTTAGGAGTGAATAAAGTACTGTAAGGAATAAGTGCGAGCACTTGTTTCCTATGAGTGAGATAAATAAAAAATAGAGATAAATATAATACATATAAATATAAACAAAACAGATGAGATACATAAGTTCCAATGAAAAGAGATGAGATCCAGTTGAATACTAAAATATAATATATAATAAAATACAGTAATAAAAATACAATAAAACACAAAGACCCATAGTTGAATTCTATGAGAAACAATAGAATAAATAGGTTCTATGCTTTTAGGGATGGTGTTATACATTTAAGTGCCAATATAGGAGTAGTTCCTCTGTGACAGTGATCTTGTCAATAACGGGTGTGTAAGTAGTTGGCTCCCTCGAGTCATATACTGATGAGATGAGTGAGGTGTTTTATCTATACTGGAATGATATGTTATAAACGTATTAAAAAAGAAAAGCTGACAAATATCCATAATCTGTGATGTACTGTACAGATCTTCAGTAGTATATCTATATGCGGTTTTGACATTACTATTTTTAGGAATCTTTTTAGTAGGATTTCGAGTGGATTGATGTATGATCGCGCAGCTGCGCCCCATGCCTGTATTCCGTATCTGAGTTGACTCTCTACAAGGGTAAAATACAAGGTTCTCAAGTTTTCCGTTGGTAGGTACTCTTTCATGTGTTTGAGGGTAAATATTATATTTTGTAATTTTTTTATCACGTAGTTGATATGTCTATCACACCTTGGATGCCGATCTAGATATACCACTGGGTATTTTATTCCTTCCACTGATTGGATACTATGTGTCTTACCGTTTATGTTTATATTGATCTGTTGCATATTTGTCATGCTGGCAGCATTACAACTGAATTGCAGAAAGTTAGTTTCTTTGAGATTGATGGTAATGAGTTCGTGATCAAACCAGTCTCTTATTACCTGGAGGTCTTTCTCTACTTTCTTCCTTAGATTTGACCAAATATCTGCTTCATATAAAACGGCAGTGTCGTCTGCAAAACCTATTATTTCCCCACTTATTTCCAAGCTGAATGAGTCATTAAGGTATAGATTGAATAATGTTGGTCCCAAGACCGTTCCTTGTGGTACTCCATATTCAGTGTCTAGTTTTTGACTCATTTTATCCCCCACTCTATCAACTCGATTTCTTGAACTCAAATAGCTTTCAAATAAATTTAGCACCATCCCTCTGATACCCCAGATCTCTAACGCTTGAATTAATAAAGTGTGGCTCACAGTGTCAAAAGCCTTACACAGATCTTTCTAGAGATGTATGGATTTTTTTGTTAGGTTGAGTATGGCATCCACAGTTGAGGTTTTCTCTTTGAAACCGAATGGTTTATCAGACAACAAGCTAAATTTATTTATAAATGAAGTTATTCTGTTTTTTTTTAAAGTTTTTTGAATATTTTTGCCAAGTAGCTAATGAGAGAAATTGGTAAATTGTTGCTCACGGATGTTCTGTCGCCATCTTTGAATACCGGCACTACAATAGATATTTTGAAGGCATCAATCAGTCCAAATTCCCTTTTTAATTCATTATGTATGCTAGTGGGGTAGGGATATGGTATAATATTTCTTTCGAAAGTTCTGTTCGAATGTCATCGAATCCAGGCGATTTATTGTTTAGTAGCATAGTATTTGGCAGGATCTTTGGCGTGCTTTCGAAGTGAGGGTCTCTTTCAATTTTGTCGGCAAGTATTTTCCCAAAACTCACAAAATTTCTATTGAATTCGTCTGCTTTTTTCTCATCGTTTGTTAGTAGAATTCCGTGTTCATTCGCGATGGTGTCAATATTAATTTTTTTCTGTTTCGCCCCACAGAGTTTTTGTACCATGTCCCACGAATACTTTGTGTTCAATTCTTTTTCAGCTGCTGCTCATAATAGTTTTGTTTGTTTTTTTTTAAAAATTTGTTGTTAGTCTATTTTTGTATAAATTATATTTGCTTTTTAAGATTTGGTTTTCAGGATGGATCTCCAGTTCCTCGTGCATTAATTTTTTTGTTACACGCTTTATATTATTATATTATATTATATTAGCTAGTTTATTTGTTTGTTTGTTTGTAACCGACTCCTTTGGGCGCGATTTTGACCCACTTCCAGACATCCGAATGATTTGAAATTTGGCAGGTGTACATAATTCCGGTGACAATACATTAAGAAATTTTTGTGCGAAGATAAAACAAAATGGCGGCTCCAATATGGCGTACGAGTTTTGTGATTATGGTCCGATTCGCTTCAAAATTGGTATCCGAGGGTTTTTGTGGTCGGAAATTATGATTCTTTTGTCAAAATTGAAAAATTCGAAATGGTGGACGAGTTTTGTGATTATGGTCTGATTCCATTCCAAAATTGGTATGTGAGGGTTTTGTGGTCGTAAATTATGATTCTTTTGTCAAAATTGGAAAAATTCAAGATGGCGACTCCAAAATGGTGGACGAGTTTTGTGATTATGGTCTGATTCTATTCAAAATTGGTATGTGCGGGTTTTTGATGTCGAATATTATGGTTCTCTTGTGAAAATTGGAAAATTGAAGATGGCGGCTTTAGAATGGCGGCCGAGTTTTGTGATTATGGTCTGATTCTATTCAAAATTGGTATGTGGGGGTTTTTGGGGTCGAATATTATGATTCTTTTGTAAAATTGAAAAATTAAGATGGCGGTTTAAATGGCGGCCGAGTTTTGTGATTATGGTCTGATTCTATTCAAAATTGGTATGGGGGGGTTTTTGGGGTCGGAGATTATGATTACCTGATTTGGTAAGATTATTAAATTTTTTTATTTGCAAAAAAATAATAAAAATAATAGTTTTTATAAATAAACCACACTAAGAAGTAGGAAATGAATAAACGTTTGAAAAAACTTAAAACACGCTTTTATAGAAAAACAGACTGAAAAAATAGAAAATAAGAAAACAAATTATTTCATTTAAAAAAAAGCGTGGGGTGCATGGTATCAATAATTATATAGTACATTACACACCGAGGCGATACCATGCACAATATATTTTTTCTTATTGTTTATCATCCTCAACAAACTTTTTCTTAGCCACGGTGCAAAGGGCGTAGTTTTGCTCTTAACTAACTTTTATTCAGTGCAATTTTCGATTGCAAGTTTTATTTCATTAATGAAGGCATTCGTTTCAACGTTTGGGTCTTTATGTGTATATTCGTGGTCTCATGAGGTTTCTTGTATAATTTTGGTTAATTTGTCATAGTTCGTGTATTCTTTATACTTGTTTTTGTGTTGGTTTTTTACCTCTCCCAATATAATTTGTAGAATGACAGTATCATGGTCAGTGATTGCAAACTCAAGTGTCCGTGGAATAGTCATATCAACTTTCTGATAGTTTTTTGGTTTGAAAAAAATTTGTTAAGCATGTTTTATGCCTTGTAGGATTGTTAATCATCGAAGTGTATCCGAATTCATTGAGTATGTTTATGTATTCAATTGTATTCACACTGTTCTCTAAGATGTTAATGTTTATGTCCCCAATGAAAATGTTGTACTCATATATTTGTGTTTGATTTTCTCTCAAATATTCCTGTATACTTTGGAGAAAGTTATTTATATCAGAGGTTGGCGAACGGTAGCAATCTGTTCTGATAAGGTCCAACACGATTCCTTTATTTGTGATAGGAAGCCAAGACACCAATTTTCATGGACTCACTTAAAAACTAACGGAACTTCCATACAAACTTTCACCCCTTTAGGGGTTGAATTACTAGAAACCTTGAAACACGTATTTCTACAAATACAAATATTATACCCTAATTTGAAAACAACGAACCCCATACAGATTACCCCTCTTTCCCCTTAACAACGTCAAATACCAATTTTCATAATCCCATCATGGAAATTAACGGTATTCCTATACAAAATTTCAATCAAACCCTATTTCAAACCCTTTACGGCTGAATTTTCAAAAACCCTGCGATACATGTTTCTTTATTGGAAAAGAAAAGCTCAAATACCAATTTTCATTACTCCACCTTCGAAACTACTGGTACTTTCTAACTAACTTTCACTCCCTCCTCAGCCCGATTTCATCACTTCTTTGTGGTTGTCTTTGTCATCATAGAAATACGCTGTCAAAATTTCTGCTCTCAAGGTCCAGTAGTTTGGTCTGGACGTTGATCGTAACTCAGTGGATCAGTCAGTCAGGACATATAATTTTATATAAGTATAGATATATTTTTTGGGGTTATAACCATCAATAATCTGAGAAAACGTCAAATGTATTCCAAAATTTCTAATGACGTAGAAAGACAAGAATATATTTTGTACTGATGAGTTACTGTTTTAGTGTTTTAGTGAATTGGGTACTAACATCGCCTTCTAAATTACGGTATAAACAATGGAAAAGGAAAGGATACCATCTCCGTTAGCCAAAACCTGACATTCCAAATCCAAAGATCGGAAATACATTTATTGTAAATGACAAAATTAATTTTTCAACGAATGCATGTAGAATATACTCAGATCATATGCCGATTATTGTCAACTAACAAAATTGAATAATTGAAATGAATTATGCTAATAATCATACATAACATGGGAAGAGGTCAAATCTATTTCAAAATCTATAATGATTGAAGTAACCGAAATTCGTTCTGGTGAGTTACTGTTTTCATTTTTTTCCTCAGTAGAAAACATTGAATTAGCCACAAACTCACCGCATCCTGAAATTGAGTATCAAACAATTAAAAAAAAAGGATAACGGCTCATATTCAAATTCAAACAAACCAGGGATATGAGGAGTGAAATGGAATTGGGAAGTAGTAAGGGTATCATGCACCCTAAGGGTATATACCTGGACCTAAACGTTCCGTACGCCATGCGAAGGCCAGTTGGGGGTCGCCTCGCTGATATTCGGGATCTGACTCATGCAATAATATTTTATTCAACCTAATTTAAAATGGTTCTCCACCTCCTGCTATTCGCTTTTGTGTTAAATTAGCTTTGCAATTCAATTTCCAATAATTGAGAAAGTTCCCATTTAGTTGTGCAGTTTCAAATTATGTGGATAACTAAGGAAAAGTAAATCGAAAACCCTAGTCATGCATGAAGGAGTTGTTTAGGTAAAACATGTGAACATTTTCGTATTCACATAATCCGTAGTTTATGGTTGGAACGACAATGCTGCAGTTGATATACGACAGAACCACAACATATTCCCTCAGGTGGGTTCATTTCGTGAACGAATTACGGTAAAATATTTATTTAGATAAATTATTTTTTCAATCCGTGCTGAGATTTACACATAAGAGTATTAGTTTCCAAGTGAGATTCTGTCTATATTTTTGGGTTTCCTTTTTTATACAAGCTTTATTAGCTTCACCTAAATGTATTTATGAATGTAGGTAATGGAATCTTTAACATGAATTTTCATCCCTTTCCAAACGTCCGAATCATTTGAAATTTTGTAAACATAATAAGAACCGATGACAATACAATAATTTCATAGCTATGACCTCGTATTCTCACCAAGATCGCCAGAAAAAAATAATTTATATTTCAAAGATATGGGAGTCCGGTCCTGCCTAAAACCTGCACAGCCGTGGGAAAAATCGCTCCAAAGTTGATTAGTAATTTGGAAGATTCATCCAGTACGAAAGAGGTTTTGTACCCCCGGAAAGTGAAGAACGAACCCCCTGTGCATACCCCATTGAAGATTAAACCTACAAACAACCTAGTAGAAATTGAGAACCCGCTGGAAATTGCGATGTGCCTTCGAAAAACCGGCGCTTGCAGGGATCGGTTCTCTCTCGGGAGCCGATCTACTGGAAGTACTGGGCACTTTGCTTGCCTCCATTGGAGATGACCTGATCAAAATCTCAGTCATCAGCTAGAACCAAAGAGAATTATGTCCCAAGTGAGCATGCTATTGCCGAATGACAGAAAAAGGAGTTATTCACTACAGTCCCAGTGCCTGGAGGTAACTTGAACCCAGCTATTCCTCCTACCGCATTTCGTAGAAGTTGAAGATTCGTAGTCCCTTATGCCTCAGCTTGAGGAAATACTCAAAACTAAAAGATTTCGAACAAATTCGAACAACTGTCGTCCATGTCAGGAGGTGAAATACTCGGTATTTTGCTTCAGTTTAGGAGAGAAATCAGCTTATTTTGAAGGTCGGCCCTGAAATTCTAGTAATAGTGATAGGAGAACGCGAGTCAAAGATATGGGGAATGCATTGATGGTTGCGAGCATAATTCACATTCCAAAGATATAGTGAATGCCCTGGTCATTCGCAACACAGTAATCTTGATATAATTTTAAAAAATTAGTGAAGCACCCCACGCTTTTTTACATGAAAGAAAATTTTTTGGTGAATAGAGAGTTATTGCAACGTCCGTTCTATAGTTCTTTTCATGAAGTTTCTTTTATTTTGACATATACGCATGCGCCTTGTGTCCAACTTTGCGGATATCTGTCTGTGAGTATGAGTTTTGTTTTCAGATGGACTGTAACTTTTGTTGGTGGGAAAACTGCTACCGCTCTTGAAGTTTGTACTCAAACCAGGATGGTGACTTCAAGTAGTTTCATTACTTCTAGCTAACAAATCTTGATAATTGGAGGCAAATGTGAATATATAGTTTTTCAAGATGTTGTTGATATTGTTTTTTTTTAGTCGTTCTGAACGACGATACCTGTCATAAATTACTCAAGGGTTGGTGCACAGCAATGTAAAAATGCGTAAAACGCAACAATATCCTCAATCTAAAATTCATGCATTCCTTACTTTATTTGAATCAAAGCCAATAACCTCTAGTCAAAAGTTCCTTCATTTTGTTTTTTTTTCTGTAATATATCTGTCGCCAGTTGAAAATCTGGAGTTTGTTGAGCAGGGCTCGTCTATATAATTTCACAATCAAATAAAGCAGGTTCATTTGGTGGTGGTATATTTTCTACCCCAACAATATTGTGTAGGATCAATTCGTACAAGTGTCCCTTATGCGTCCAACTGACGAAAAATAGTGTGATTCTTTTCAGTAGTTTATTTTTCTAGTAAAACTATGACTGAAGAAAAAAGGAAAAAGTCATTGAGATTCACATTTGAGGACGATATAATTTCATTACGTGAAGTTGTTTCACATAATGACGTCATTGTCAAAATACAACTTGAACATAAGCATCTTGAAAGAAGTTTGTTGTAATAACACCCCTTCGAAATCGCGTTAGAAGATACTTTAGTAGCGGATCTTTTAATAAAGTCAGCGCTCAATTGAAAGTTGCAATAACTCTCTAATGACTTTATTCTTATTGTTTTCACCTTTTTTGTCCCCATTGCTATATAAGCGTGTTTTTTTAGGTTTTTCAAACTATAATTCTATCATATGAAGGGATAACAAGTGCTTTTTTTGATATGTCTGGAAAGTAGCCTAGTGTGAGTGATTTGTTCATTAGGTGGGTTGGTGGATCAATAATGGCAGGGATAATTTTCTTCATTATGACAATTGAGAGTTCATCAAATCCTGCAGATTTGTATTTTTCATTTCAGATAGGGTTTTAGCTATCTCATTTTCAGAAAGGGGTTTAGTTATGAGGATATTTTTTGTAACGGTACAAGGAAGAGCCCAGTTTTGTCCAAAAAACTTTTTAACAAAAAATTAAACCGACGAAAAAATCAACTGAAAAGCAAAAAATAAAATAAACCTCCTTAGTTTAAATGATAATTGAGCTCCTAAACTAATGTAAGTAACTGATTTTGAGTCGGCGCCAAACAAACAATTATCGAAGATCATTATCTATGAAAGAAGTCATCAAAACGCAGCCGTGCATCTCGCTGCCATCATTTTACGCTTCACCTAATTCAATTGCTAGTTTGTTTGGCGCCGACTCAAAATCAGTTACTTACATTAGTTTAGGAGCTCAATTATCATTTAGACTAAGAAGGTTTATTTTATTTTTTGCTTTTCAGTTGATTTTCGTCGGTTTAATTTTTTGTTAAGAAGTTTTATTTTTACTTTTCAGTTCCGTATTTCGTCGGTTTAATTTTTTGTTAAGAAGTTTTTATTTTTCAATTTTTTGTGGCTAAAATCTACCAATTACTACCTACTTGTTTTTTGATTACTTCCAAAATACTTACTTATCCACCTTACTTCAACTATTACCAGTTAAATAATATGATTATCTACTTTTACTATTTGTTGTAATATAAATCATTTTTGTTGTTCTGGATAGTTTGTTTCATCACTTTGTATATCATTTCATCCTCTCATGAAATATACTGATTTTGACGGAACAAGAATAATGTCAGTAGCGATCTGTCATTGTCAACTACGTATGTGTGTGCTAATGTTCACTAGTGAAAAATCAATTATCCCCTATTTTTCTATCCATAAGGGTGGCTAATTCCTCTCTAAATCCAAATATAAGGTATACCCTATCTATTAAAGAACGAATCATCCAAATCGAAGATCCCAGTACAAAGTTATGCCTGATAGAATCGGTTAACGGACCAGAATTCAGAGGGTGAGTTATCAATATCCTTCATTTCGCTACCCTTAGGGGTGGATTTCATCTTTTAAATTCAAATGGGACCAAAGTCGAAGAACACCCTATCCACTGAGAGGAAAATTATCGGAATCGGACGCCTCAGTAAAAAGTTATGCGTGATCATACATAAAAAAATATGATGGAAAAACATAAAATATACGGGTCGAATAGAGAACCTCCTCCTCTTTGGTTTCGTCGGTTAATAATAGCAGTTTTTGCTATATTTGAAAAGTAATCAGCAAACAATTCTGACACTTCATCAGGCTCTGTTATGAGACCAGAGTATTGTTCAAGGGAGATCAAGTCTTTTGATTTGGTTTCATTTTTTCCCAGTTCAATGTTGACGATCCTCCAAGTTTTGTTTTCTGATTTGTGTATTTTTGTGCTATGATAGTTTTTTTGCCAAATCTGTCTTTTACTTGTGTTTTCCTAATCTAGCTTTGTAGCATTCTGTCAGATAAGGTTCAGAATCCTGAGATTCAGAGAGAAAACAAAACATTTTTCTACCTTCGTCAATTATCTTTCCTGGGATGAGTACGTTTATAAGGACAGGATACATCAAAACACCATAATAGTGTGTTGTGGATATATTGGAAAGCTTCGTTCATCTTAAAGTGGTAAATTGGAGACCAATATTCATATAATAACCTACTTTCCAGTTCAATCATATTCTCAAGGTATAACTGACGTTTAATGGTGGGACATATGTTTTTTTTCAATTTTCGAAATATTAGACCTGTTGATATACCAGAATATGTGCCAGATTATCAGCTATGTTAGGTTGCACCAGATAACATTGAGTGTTAGATTGAGAGAGGGTGGTCACCATGTAGTCAATACATGTTGAACTAGTATGTGCATTTTTATTAGTAAGTACTCTAGTCGCACCTGGGGGATTTTTGCTCAACTGGTTTGAATTGGAAACATCCACAAGCAATTTTGTATTCATATGGGTTTTTTCAGGCAATCCCCGCATAGAATAATGAAGTCAGAATGGTCAGATGCTAGGTTGAGTGCCTGTGTTGAACAATCTATAGAGATATCAATTTTGCCGTAACAACAGAGATGTTGAAACCATTTACATTATAGCGAATTACACATATTTCTTCTTCCGTTTCAACTGATAGGTTTCTAATGGCTTCAATTTCAGCAAATTTTTGTCCTTCCTCAACTGAAATGAAACATCCACCATGTTTACAATTTTTTTCACATAGGTATATGCTGTTTCATAGTAACCAAAGTGAATATTGTTAATCGGATAGCTATTTTTCAATCAGTGCTCGGATTTGACAAGAACACCAATATTATATGTATATTCAAGTAGCTGAATTGAGTTAGATTATTAAAAAAACCTGAACGTTTGGATGAGAATTTTTTTGGAATTCCAATGCTAAGATTATATTGTGGCTTTCTAGCGTTGGCATGAGTTTCATATGTTTTTCAAATGTCTAGAAAAAGTCTGGTGAAAAAAAAATCACCTAAGTTGGGATCGGTTGAACTATTCCTTGAATCAATATTGCGTAGTTCTTCAGCTAGTGAGATTGGGTATTTTTGATCAGCATTCGAATAATTTGAATTATCCATGAAAATGATAGCTGATACAATCTGGGATTGTAGACAGTATTTTCTTCACAATTTCTCAGTTGCTTTTTTTCAGATGTTGTTTGGGAAAATTGGCGGTCAGGTTGAACAACTGGGTTTGTTGCTCCGTAGACAGTTTTTTCATTTGTCTTGTCAAACTGAAACGTGATTCAATATGATTAGATAAAACTTTACATAAGAACCATTCTGCTGACTTTTTGAGTGAGTAGCTGTCAGGATTGTCATTTGTTTTTCTGAAGACCCCATTGCATTCTATTATATTGAGTGTTAACTGGGCTTCATCTAGGTATTTTCTCATAGCAAGTTACTGTTCACGTTTCTCAAATCATATCTATAGGGTTCCGTTATGAAAATGAGATGTGGCAAGGCATTATCAATAATTAACTCATTAAGTAACCTTATGCTACCGGACCATAGAATTTTTATATCATTTTTACTATACTGTTTAATGATTTCAAGAGTTGTTCTAATCAGCGCACAGTTGCTGCAGTTAGGTCTCAAAATGGATTGGATAGAAAACTTGTTATCATCAACCCGCCTCCTTAAGAACCTAGCCATGTTTCTTACATTTCGACTCGATAATATAACAATATTTCTTTTCCTAATATTCGAATTTCTCTCAACTCATCATTGGGTTTCATTTCCACACTTCTGTTTGAGACATTAAAGCATCGAGTTGATTTTGTAACAGTATTTTCGGTATTATTTATATGTAGACCACTGGAGTGATGAGGAATTCGGTATGAAAGTGGACTTGTGCAGTATTTTTTCAATAATTTTTGGGTGCTGGAATTTCTGATAAAACTTTATATTCGTCATTTTTTTTCTGGAGTGCAGTGATCTCATCTTGCCTTTCTTCAATGGTAGCTTTTTGTTGCTCTACCAAATAATCAATTTCTGATTCTGATTTGACAGCCTCATGTAGAAATGATTGGTGTTCTTCAGTTTTTTATATACATATATATTCATTTTGCTTAACTGTCCCGATTCATGTCATCAATTGCTTTTTCTAGATCATTCATTTCTTCTTTGTCAGTATCTGAATTGTCATTACATCAGGTGATAATGTTTCAATTCATGAATTGAATTTTCTTTTTCGTCAAACAACTCATGAATACCTGAACATGTTTTACACACATAATAACTGAGTAATTTGGATTCACAACACTTGAAGTAGCTGATTGGAATATACAATTTCACGTGTGCTCTGTTTGACTCACTCACAGAAAATGATCTTTTCAGAATACGAGTAAAAAACAGCTCTTTTATATTTTTGAGATTATTATACGGGAAGTAAACACTCGGTTAGTACAATATTATCAGAAGGATTAATTCAATAATCAGATAACGAATAGAAGCTACCAGTATTCCAAGTAGATTGGTAATTACTCGTTAATATAACTCATTGGGATATTTTCCAGAAATTTTTTTGACAGTTCTAACAACCATTCAAATTTTGTAATTTTTTGTCATATGAAACAATTCCACCCAATCATGTCAATATAACACTGATAATTGCATCAATGATCAATCACTATGACAACACGATCGAGTTTGACAACTTCATTCCAAATAAATTTCAAAATGTCACGTTTTGGCAATGCGAATGTTCAAAGTATAAATGCGATAATCAAAGAAAAAATTTTCAGAAATACAACCTACAGTCACAAATATATTTGGGGCATATTTATGGAATTTTGCTACGAACGAGAATAAGAATTAAATGAACATAGAAGTTCAGAAGAATTGGCGTTGATACTGAAAGATTGGGCGGTCAATATGAGAAAGAAAGACGGGACCGAATTCAAAGAAGCAACGGTGAAGACAATGTGGAACGTTTCGTGCAAATTTTTGCAAGAAAAGTACTATAATGACTATAATATTATGATTGACCCGTTTAACGATACAGTATTCAAACCAGCCCGAGTTGCCCGCGATGCAATCAGGAAGAAACTACAAGCAGATCCATGTAAACGTAAGTTCAGTTTCGTTAAATTTGTCTGAAGTTAACAAAATAATTTTGCTATGGGATGAAAATACTCCTGAAGGTCTTATGCGTAAATTTTACCATACTGCTGCTGTAGAAGTTGTTCGAGAAAAATAACGATTACACTCCAACAAATCGCATTGAATACAATCCGGTGTTCAGAAAAACTTGCCAAGGTAGTTCCAAAAGTTGTACAAGTAGTAATTGGTTGGTTGCCAATAGTGAAAGACAAAGCTGCCCTGTACGTCTTTCTCATAAACTGATATCAAAACGGGGCGACAATATTACCTCACCACGATTTTTCTTAAAACCAAATCGACACTGGAAAACATTACACTGACAGATGGTACGATAATGTATCTGTTGGCAGAAATACGATAAATGGATGTACTAAATCTGCTGCTGAAGCAATTGGCTTGAATGTGAAGGACGAAAAAATAACAAATCACTCGAATAGATCAGCTGCTGCTAGCGAATTGGCAATAAGTGGTGTAGAAGAACAACGATTGCTGAAAATTACTGGTCATAGCAATCAAAATTCTATAAAACCATACTTGCATCTCGATCAAGAACACCACAACAAGATCATAAATATTATGCATGGTAATAGATCTCCTACAGTAGAGAACAGCAACGAATCTAATATTGAGTTAAATTTTAATAATTGTACTTTCACTAACTATACTTTCAATAAATAAATAAATGTTTTATTGTGTTGTAATGAATTTGTCAAAAAAATGTCCTCCGAATATCCCTCGGACATTGACAAATGTTTCACAATTTTATGACTAATTTCTCAAGCTCGTTGCTCGAGCTTCCGATTGTCATAAAGTTATCTCGTCTATTATCAATGTCCTAGGGATAATACTACTGAAAATGAAAAGAAAAAAAAAATAAGGATGAAGAATGACGAAGGTATTAATTCGGGAGCCAACGACCCTGTCACAATAGTAATATAATCAAGGTGTGTGGCCATTTGATTTAGTCGAATTATGTCTTATCTTCTTGTATGAAAGCGAAAGATTAGAAACAATTGGAAATATCCAGGGGAATTATTTCACGCAGTTCTCAAGATATAGCTTCGGAAGTTTCGAAATCATTCGGTTGGTTGTTAACTCAATAATCAATCGGCGCGGTTCATATCATACAAAGTTTTTGAGATTGATTTCAAAATCTGGTTCGAATCATTCGATCAGCAGTCTGAGCAATCGCTTTATTGCGTTGAATAAATTCAGTGCATCCAAGCGGAGTATTTCAGATTGGTTCAAGATGTGATTTTTTTTTTGTAGAATTGCTATTAAGATCCATAAAGGCCGTAACAATGGCGAAAATCATTCTCAATGAAGTTTTTCCGAATGAACGCCTCAAGTATACAAATATGAGATATGGGAGGTCAACATAATTGTTAATGAGCGCTAGTTCAACTGAAAGGTGATAAATGAATAAAATAAGAGTTGAAGCGTTCTGAAATCCTTGGAGGCAGATAGTAACATAATAATCATTGCTATATAAAGTAGGAGTATTGTTGTAATTATATTTGTCAGATGTGTTGTAACAATAATATTAGTTATTATTGGCATTTCACATGTTATCACATATTATATTTCACATCGAAATTTGACTGAAATGGTCAACATATTCTCTATTCGAAGTAGTGGAGAAAAGTTGGTGTCGCAAATTGAACAAATACAAATCAACAAACGAGTGAAGAAGGTGTCTAGCCGCTTAGGTTAATGATTCTATAACATGTATTGTGTGTTCCTAACAACTCAGGTAGATTTATCACTTTCTAGAACTTTTGATCTCAGAGTTCAAACTGTGAAATCATCCTTTTCGACTGGCAGCACCATCAGTATTATTCTTGGTTCATAGGATTATCATCGGGTTGCAGATTTGGAGAGGAATGATGATCAACCACTTTGCACATGCAGACAGAGCACTGTCATCGCTACTGTCATCGCTACTCTCGTTTTCAAAAATGAATAACATTTTATGAAAATTTAAAGAAAAACCCCTTTGGTATGTTTGCACTCGTATTGATGGGACCCAAGACATCTACCAGGATTTCCATGAAGGTAATTTGACAGTTGCCGTCATTCTGTATTATTGTGCCGTTGTGAAACCGGTTAATATTGTATGAGAGATAAATTGGTGACATGATGCCAAATTCTCAGCAGGCTGGGGCGATCCAAAGACTAAGCGGCATTCAAACGGGGGAAGCAACAAATGAAAAGACTACTGAGGAAAGTATTAAAACATTTAAACACAACGTAAAAATAATTGTCCCAAAAATAAACAGAAAAGGAAAGGAGTAGTTGGAGGAATGTCAAAAAAAAAGGAAGAACATTATCATCTTTGAGAATATCTATTCTGCACGGAAACATTTTCCAAAGTTAACAGTGGTGAGAGATGTGTGTATTGTGTATTTGACGATTTCCATGCTTGTAAAAAAGTCTCAGGAAAATAAAGTATTGATTGATTGATAAGATGTTGTGTATGCCAAAAAAGGGGTCATGAAGCTTGTGCAGGGATAGATAGCGAGGATCCTGATGAATTCCCGTGAAATTTGTATACAAGAACACCAGGGAAAAAACTTTCAGAATTAGATAAAAAAAATTAAGTTTGATTTTGATCATTTAATTGGTGAAAATGATTATATGAAATTCTTTCAATTTTATTTTCTTCTCATACCTTTTTTTTTTAATTTCTCCAGTTAATGCTGATTATGGTGGGACTTGTTGATTCAATTATTATAGGAGATCATTCATTGTTATTAGTGATTTTGAGACTGACTATTATTCAAGAAGACTGGCTCATCTCAACTAAGTCAAGGTCTGTAAGATAAAAATAAGGATTATTTGATCTCAAATTGGAGTAATTGCTGTTTTGTGTAAAATCTAATGAGTTAATTTTCTTTTGATTCGAACAAAACCTAGAATATTCCCAAAATAGGGGCAACATGATCCCCAGGATCATTTTGCCCCTACCGTAGGGATGATCTTGGATACCGGGGTGTACAAGATGAACCCCGTGTAGTTTTTTTAAAATTGTGAGTTATAATAATAAAAGATAAAAAATTCAACATTTTAAGTATGACACCAGGTAGACAGATAAATTTACTATCAGTAAACGCTTTTACATCTGCATCAAGTTAAATATCGCTTAACCTACAAGCATTCTTCCTTAAGTGGATCATCTGGTACACTTTTCCCCTACTCCTCCTCTTTACCACCTTTAGGGTTGAATTTACAAAAATCCTGATATACATGTTTCTTTATCTGAAAAGGAGGGCTCAAATACCAATTTATAAAAATCCAACTTCCAAACGGTTTTTTCATACAAACTTAACCCCCGTCCCACCCTTCCAGGGATGCAATATCAGTTGAACCTTTCTTGGTGTCTAAATTCCAACTTTTTAGGTCCAGCGGTTTGGTCTACATGAAAACATTGCAGAGAAGCGTTACGTTTGGAACGTTACATAAAAACGTTGCACTCATATTCAATTTTGAAATTGTATTCTCATCGCACCCAAAGAAGATTCACTTCCAAAAATGACTCAGCAACCTGATACTAGAAATATTTATGTGTAATGGAGGTTAGGCAAGAGGTTTGATTATTTTCGTATATTTATTACTTAAGAAAATTTCAACATGGTCCCTAGCTGGAGTTTTCGAATCAGCCACCTTGCCGATTTATCTCAATTTCTTGAAATATTCCAGTTTTTTTTTATAATGACAGGATACTGAGAAAATTAATGAAGAAACGGCAATTTCAAGTCATTTTGCGACGTGATTTCATGCAGGAAATCCTGTTCCTTTCTGTATTTCAAAGTTTGGGGTAGCAACAGATGAAGATACGTTACGTCCATGGGTCTTATATTTTGACATTGACAGAAATGTTTTTACTAATTCTGAAACTTTGTAACACTTCTGAGCCATCAAAGGAAAATGCTTGAAATGGGAGAGGTTTTCCACAGTAAACACAGTTTGTAATAATTATTAAGTTATCTGGTATATTCAATTTGTAGTTATGGTTTTTCAAAATAATTTGCACATACAATTATTTTTGCTCAGATATAGAAATCGGTCTGGTGATCTTCAAATAGGGGTATAATGTATAACCCTATGTGTACAGCTCATATTATGGGATTTTTACTCCACTTATTCCCAACTATATAGATTGTTTGTAACTCATATTACTGCAACCTTAAAAAAAAATATTTCCTCTTGAACACGGTTAGTTAACCGACTCGGGAAGTGATTTTTCAAGTTTGTGGGCAATTACTTTTGTCTTCCCGAATTCACCCCTTATTTATCCCAAAACAATTGAATAACACGTTCCACTTGGCTATTACCTGAGTTTCACGTTTGCAATAATCTCAGCTGTGATAAATTTTTTCCGATCCTCGAGCTAGGATACGAATTACTTATTGTTTTAACAAGGTTTATATATTTTGGGTGTTTTACAGTTGTTTATGCTTGGCGATTTCCCTGATCTCAAATAACGTGTTGCAGACGACAAAGCATCACGGTGTTTTTCATGAGATGAAGTAAGTAACATCCCCTCAGCGGAGCAATGAAACCAAATCAGCTTCTCGAATCATAAAAATAATATTGTTCCGAAAACTTCTGGAGTAGGACTGTAAAACTCGTGACTGTAAAACTCGTGAACTTTTGCTCTGTACGTATTTTTAGGGACAGTTTCAATTCTCGTTTTATATCTTACGGCCATTGTTCAAATTTGGTTGGGCCATGAATTCGAACAGCGGAAAAAAAACTGTTTTCCCTGAACTCAAGATAATGGAAAACTGAAATTGACCATTAGAAGTGATGTAAACCTTCGCGTCAGTTTTTTGTATTCAGCGTTGTCCCTGAACTCAAACAACTGAGATCATAAACATTCATTCAAAATAACAATGGCAGTGATATAACTACTAATTGAATCAATTTGGACCACTAATTTATGGACCTTGTCCAACTTAGTCCCAACTCCAAGCAAAGTTGTTTCATTCCATAAGTTTTCTGACCTCTATTCTAGGTAGATGAAGTACATGTGTTTTGAATACTTTTTTCAATAGGTCGATGAGTTTATGGTTTTCAAGTTCGTTTTGTATATATTAGGCAATGTACTAAATACTATTGGAGATAAATATAGATAGTATTTCTGTTCTACTGTTTTGTTGGCTAATGGTGTTTTGAGGTTCTCTTCCAGTTTGTTACGTGTCGGATAATTGTGGTCAACTCGTTCAAGTATTGTCCTATAATTGTATAGGTATATTATACATAAAGATCTGTCTTATGTCCATAATTCGTGTCTCTATAAATAATTCATCTGACGGGTAAGTACATTTTTTGAAGGTCATTATTTTCAGTATTTTTTCTTCATAGAACGTCTAGTTGTTCAAGATGCCTGTAGGTTACTCCACCCCAGCACAAGGATTATACTAATGAGTAATAAATTGTTCGCAGGTGGGTGAGATTCATAATGGTACGTAGAAATTTGAATTTTGGCAATAAACATCTGATAATTTTGCATATGTTGGAGACTTGATGATTCCATCTAAGGTGCGAATCAATTCCAACACAAGGTATTTCATTTTATTTGTTTTAGTAATTTCGATTGTTTTGGTTAGATATCAGTAATTTATCGAATTCAGGGAGTCCATTTTTGTAACTAGAGAAGGGTAAGAAATATGTTTTGTCAAAATGTATGGTTAATAATCTGGATTTAAACCAGTCCGCTATGTTCTTGAAGTCATTTTCAACATTTTTTAGGTTCTGCCAAGAGTATGAATAGTATAGGACAGCTGTATCATCGGCGAAGCTTATGATTTCACTGGTTGTTTGCATGGTTAGTGAGCTGTTCATGTAGAGGTTGAATAGTATAGGACCCAGTACGGTACCCTGACGTACTACGTGGCTGATTGTGTTTCCATGACTTATTTTGTCCCTAATTTTGACGACTTGTTTCCGATCATTCAGGTCGAACACCCGCCCTAGCCAATTCCTCCAGTAACTGTGGATGATCAACAGTATCAAAAGCCTTGGCCAGATCGAGAAATACACAGAGCGCCGGCTTTCCAGAGTCTAAAAATTTATGGATTTCAC
Source organism: Gonioctena quinquepunctata (assembly GCA_018342105.1). NCBI lineage: Eukaryota > Metazoa > Arthropoda > Insecta > Coleoptera > Chrysomelidae > Gonioctena > Gonioctena quinquepunctata. The sequence continues at coordinate 1,190,676 of JAFIRS010000092.1, forward strand.
TCATTATATTTGGAATAGCATTGTTCGTGGAGCGTCCCTCTCTGAACCCGTATTGATGGTCAGATATAAGTTATATCATGTTTGTCAAAAAAATCATCATTCAACATTTTGCTGAGACATTTCTCAAATATTTTTGTCATAGAAGATATAACTGATATAAGTCTATAGTTGTTTAGTAGGCATGTTTTTCCTTTTTTCATGGATGGGCGTCACAACCGCTATTTTGAATTCAGAAGGACATACACCTGTGCTGAACATTTGATTATCAGGAAGACTGAAGGCTTCATTATTTGTTCGCGAATTTCCATGAGTGTTTCAGTTTTCAGCTGATCTATGCTGGGAGATTTATTCACCCTTGAGTCATTATTATATTGAAGCTTCTTTCCTAGTTACCGGTTTCGAAAAGAGATAATTTATAATCGGTGTTTTTTTATATCGGGGAGCTTTATTGGTTTAGTCATTTTTTCTGCGGGATTCTTCCCAACATCAATAAAGAAATTGTTAAAAGCATTGGCTCTATCTGTGTGGTCTGTAATAGTTGTTTGGTCTTCTAGAGTTATTTTGTTTATTTCATCTAGCTTAACAGAACCTGTTACATTTGTTATAGCTTTCCACAATTTCTTGGCACTTTCTCTGTTTCCGTTTATCAGTTTAACATGGTAATTGTATTTGGTTGGAAGAGGGATAAAACATTTTATGCACGACCGGGCGTAAAGTAGCACTTTAGCGCCCGGATTTGCGGGCGGGAAGTAGCACTTCAGCGCCCGCGGACTACTTTATCGCCCGGCGGCGATAAAATTGTTGAACAGGCGCTAAAGTGAATTTCAATCTCATATCGATAGAAATCTATATTCCGATGGATCATATAATCAAACCCAAAACATTATTAACAATAATATAACGAAAACAATGAACATAAATTAATTCAAAAAATGAATTATAACTCAATATTGAGAATACAATTAGAACAGTTATTCATGGAAAAATTTGAATTTGTTGTTTTCTGTTGTTGCAGATAGTTACTGATGTCAACTGATTCCTCATTACTAGAAGTCTGAAGAGAATGCATGTTATTATCTGGTGTTTCAGAGTGTGAGCAATATTTCAGATGTCGCAATGGCTAGTAGAAGGCTCATCATTTTCACAATTTTCTTAGCAATCTTCAGCTTATTTGGCAACTGAATTTTCAATATAACTTTTCGCAACAGTCGTCGACTTCCACCCAGCATGTCTTTCAATGTTGATTATATCCTCGCCTGCATCTGCTAACATAGTTGCTGAGGAACGTCTGAAGCAGTGACCAGTTTATTATTTCGCATTAGAAATACCTAGGTAAGTGGCTATTCTGAATGGTATTTGACCGAATGTATTTTTTCCGAAAACCTGTCTCGTACACTTGCCATTTTTATAATATAAAAAAACCGCTTTTGATCTTTCTGATCCCGCGAAGAACAATATTTCCTGTAAATATCCAAATAACTTGGCGATTTCTGTTCTTCATCGATAACAGTAAATACTCGATCTATCTTCGTTTTGGTTTCTCGTACAGTTATGAGTAAGAATGTCTCGAAATCTTGAATGTCGTCCACTGTGATATTTGCCAATTCTTCGCGGCGACATGCTCCACAAATACCAAAAATCAGTGCTACCTACAATGAATCCTCAGATTAACATACTGAACATTGAGAAAACATGAAATTAGAACTTACTTTCATCATAAGATACAAATCGTCTGGTGCTTCCCCCAAAAATAACTCGATTTCTTCTCTGCTTAGAATCTTCGATTTCTTTGGTTTGAAACCATAAAATTTTCGTTTCAAAAAAGCTATCAATCTTGCGTATCTACTGATATCTATATTATCATGTACATTTAAAGTAGCTTTCAGCATGGAATAATATGACCACATGGTAGAGGGCTTACAATATTTAGATTTTTCAAGAAAATAGGCAAGAAGTACAGTGTCTGTGTATTCCTTATTTTTACATTTTTCCCGTTGCACCACCTCACGAATTCTTCATACACCTTGTCGTATATTTTCTTGGATTTACTTGGCAATAAACTCAATTTCGCATCCTCAGCTGCTTTACTTATTTCTGGTGGAGTACAATTCACACTTTCTTCGTCGCTTGAATCCATTTCAAAAACAGTAATAAATTATCTGTGATCACAAATATGGCTACTAGCCTATATAATCTTATTTCGGAAAATTGACTGAGTTGCCATAGTAATATTCATTCCATCACTCCTTGATTTATTCTGTTTCCGATATGATATGAATATACATCCTCAGGGCAGCCTCGATGTATTTTTATCATGTTCTAGATATAAAGAGGTATCTATCTAAATGACATCAAATATACCGATCGTGCATGAAATTTTGTATGTATTTCGGGCGTAATTTGCTTTCATGGACCTAGGCGTGTTAATAGCCGTCGCTATCGCTCGGGCTATTACTTACACGCAGCGGTCCATAAAAGCCTATTTTACGCCCTTGATACATAAATAACTATTGCCAAACCGGAATCAATAGTAACCCCAAATAGTCGTACCAAAGTTATGTCAAAGTTTCTTCAGCCGTTCTTAGTAACGGAGCTCTAAAAAAAATGCTTCGTTAAAATTTTCAGAAAATGTATATATGAAGGTCCAACTTATACAAAACTCTATTGGAATTGAATTCATAACGAATTGAAGGTTTCTGTTCATCTATGTCCATTATACTCAAACCTCACTCAAGACTCAACTGTCGTTAGAGGAGCTTCACTTTGCCAAAAACTGTTCTAACACCCATAATGGAAGTCCGTACATCGATAAAAGTTCGTCAAATTGTTCGAAACTTGTTTTCCTCAAATCCAACTCTCGCGAAAGTGCGAATCAACTCCACAGAAGTTCAACTAACAAAGTTACAATAACTCGTCCATAATGCTCTGAAGTTCTCTCGCCATTAATCAAGCAGTCGTGGCAAATGTCAGGATTTCCCACATTCGATTGCTATCCATCATTTATAAACGGGTCAAGTACTTTTGCGGTGACCACAGCTAGAATTAACGCGTCCCTCTGAAGGACGTTCAACGAGAATGGATTATAATTGACGTGCTCGGCTTTGTGGAAGCTCTGAAGCAGTGGAACGACTGAAATGGTTAATTTGCCCACGAAAATGAATGACGTTCTAACGGAAGCTTTCACGTACAGAATGCAAAGTATTTGCGTTCGTGGAAGACTCCATTCTTTCTCGAACAGCACAACAATTTGTGGGGATTATTGATAGAAGCGGTGATTCACAAATCCTCTTTTCATTCGCGCATTACGAATGCGTGACGTTTTAGAAATCAAGTGTGCTTGCTTTACGGTCGATATTTTCAACATTATTCCATCATCATGAATTCGACCCTTGAAAGTCAATTCACATGTACGTCTGTTTGCTTATCTGTCATCTGTCTATTATAGCCTTGATCTGTTTGATGTAGAAAGTTAAAATTTGGCATAATAAAAAACTAACCGACCCGAATGAATTCACATAGGAAAACTCACAATGAATAAGATATATCTACTCGATTTTCATTGTGTATAATGCATAGAATTCGAATAGAATTCCGGCTTATTTTTTGGGTTCATTACTCTCCGTACCTGACGAATTTAGCTCACGTGAAGGATGGTGATAATCACGAGAAGAAGGCGAATAACATGATCTCCCACAGAAAATTACAATCAAGCAGTATTGATGATATCAAATATAATAGGTTCACTCTTAATTACCATCTCCATAACATCGATTAATCGCAATGGAAATGTTTAAATTCAACCTTGATCAATTCGAAATGCATTCTGAAACGATTTAATTGTTAACATTTTATTTCATTAGCATATAATATCAGAGGGAGATCATTATACCGTGTGTAACAGGATCATGGTACACCCCCCGTATTGCCTTTAGTTTTGGAGGTAATTGATTGAAATTTGGGATATCCCATATACATGATAAGCGGCACTTTTTTACTCACAAATGATTTTTTTCACTTCCGGTTTCGCCGGAAGTGTTAACAACTTTCGATTTTCAAATGGAACACCCTGTATATTATTACATTTCTGAAATCTTCATGATTTTTTTAATCCAATAATATCATATAAGTGATATTTCAAACGTCAATATTTTTGATAATTCAATTTTTAGTTTTCCATTTAAGTGTGCCATGATGGTTCCGATTCATTCCAATTCACCCGTCTACTGCTAGAAAAATCAAAATCCCGTCAAAAATACTAAATTGCGTTTTTTATGAGCAAATAAAGTTCATCGTAATTGATTTTGGGGTAGAACTCAATTTTTCCAAATGGAACCATATTGGTACCGTGTTACCATTTATCAGTACTATTAATAAGGAACTTATTCATACCTGCTAATAAAATGTGCGATGAATACAATCAAAATTACAGCTAAAAGAAAATAACATAATACAATTACTGTGTTCTAATTTAATGCTAAGACGTTACTAAGGAGGCTTTGAAATACAAAAAATGAACACAAAACATTACAACAATTGTTCGAAATGCTGTCCATTAACGTCAATGCACTTCTGAACTCGCATAGCTTCGAATGCCTGTTGAAGGTAATCAGTTACTAGGGAGGCTTTGAAAACAATGAAATTACTTATTCATATTGTCAAATAAATAGGTATTGGTTTATCGGTGTTTTTATTGTGTATTGGAAAAGTCTTTACATTTGTTGTTATTTTTATTCAAAATGCCCCACATTTATACAAGGGATGAAAAAGTAGACATGTTAATTATTTATGGGGAATGTAGAAAAAATGCCGTTGCGGCTAGAAACCTTTATGCCAACCGATATCCTGATAAACAATGTCTAGCGAGAAATTATTTTAATCGTCTTGAAAATCAATTCCGAAGAGAGCCTAATCATGATCCCGAAGAAAACGTTATCATTGACGAAGGAACGGAAATTAATGTTTTAGCTCGAAAAGAGGTTGTTAAGACTGTTTCTTCAAGGCAAATTGGGTTTGAATTGGAAATTAGTCACCAAACGGTAAGCCAAATCTTGCACAAACATAATTATAAATCTTTCAAATATCAATTGCACCAGCACCTGTACGAAAATGATTATGAACGTAGGATGGAATATTGCAATTGGATCTTGCAGAATGATGTGCAGCCAAACAGTGCTTTTTTTGGGAAGGATTTTATTTTCGGACGAGTCTAGGTTTACGAATATGGGATTATTCAACCGACAAAATACCAGGTATTGGTCACAAGAAAATCAAAATTTATTGAGGGAGGGTAACTTTCAAGTGCGGTTCGGTTTCAATGCTTGGCTTGTAATACTCGGTCGTAGAATCATTGATCCAATAATATTTGAAGGACGCTTGACTGGAGATAGATACATAGGATTTCTGCAAAATGGAATTGAGGGCAGGTTAACTGAATTACCTGTCCATCTACGACAGGGAATGTATTTCCAACAAGATGGAGCTCCTCCCCATAATTCAAGAATAGTAACTGATTACCTTCAACAGGCATTCCAAGAAAACGTAATTTCGACAAATGGTCCTGTGCGATGGCCTCCAAGGTCACCTGATTTGACACCTCTTGATTCCTTTGTTTGGGGCCATTTGAAAAATATTGTCCATGCAACCGCTGTTACAACCCGCGAAGACCTGGAGTTGCGAGTAAGACGCGCAATTAATAGTATAACGGCCCAGCAATTAGCGAACGTTCTTCAAGAAACAGCTATGCGAGTTCAGAAGTGCATTGACGTTAATGGACAGCATTTCGAACAATTGTTGTAATGTTTTGTGTTAATTTTTTGTATTTCAAAGCCACTTTAGTAACTTCTTAGCATTAAATTAGAACAAAGTAATTGTATTATCTTATTTTCTTTTAGCTGTAATTTTGATTGTATTTATCGCACATTTCATCAGCAGGTATGAATAAATTCCTTATTAATAGTACTAATAAATGGTACCACGGTACCAATATGCTTCCATTTGAAAAAATGGAGTTTTGCCCCAAAATCGACTACGATGAACTTTATTTGCTCATAAAGAACGCAATTTAGTATTTTTGACGGGATTTCGATTTTTCTAGCATTGGACGGGTGAATTGGAATACATCGGAACCATCATGGCACACTTAAATGGAAAACTAAAAATTGAATTATCAAAAATATTGGCATTTGAAATGTCACTCATGTGGTATCATTGGATTGAGAAAATTATGTAGATTTCAGAAATGTTATAATATACAGGGTGTTCTATTTAAAAATTGAAGGTTGGTATCACTTCCGGCGAAACCGGAAGTGAAAAAAAAAACATGTGGGTCAAAAAGTGCCGCTTATTATGTTTATGGGATATTTTAATTTCAATTGATTACCTTCAAAACTAAAGGAGATACGGGGGGTGTACCATGATCCTGTTACACACGGTATAAGTATTGTGATGAATTGATTATGTAGAGCAAGAATGAAATGGAAATAAACTGAATCGAACTCAATTATGACAGACTGTTACCGCAGTCATCAACAAACGTTCTAGAAAGTAGCTCCTGGAGAAAAGGTTACCTATGAGAAATGAAGAACATGATCAGTGAGGAATAACTACCAATGAAATTGAATTATATGTTATAATTTTGTTTTTATTTCCATACCGAAGAAGATGCATTGAAAATGTTGATGAATTCCTCTCCAATGATATTCAGGACCAGGAGCAAAACGATATTCAGGATTTATCATTCTATCTATATATTCATCCATATAGGCTCCATTATTGCTGGAATTGCAGAAGGGATATATCACGGAGGAAACGAAACTGCATTTCTAATGGGTACCGTAATCTTACTCCCTGTGAGTTCAAACTAAAAAAAATTGTGATGATTTTTTATTGCATTTGAGTTACATTTTTCCCACAACTATGTAAAAAGTGTGTATTGTTGTGTATCTATTTTCTTCCATCGAGTGTCAGAGAGTGATACATTATACCATATTTCTAAAAATAATTGATTCCCGACGTGAGTCCCTTAATTTTTTTAAAATCATTGATTATATCATAGAATCACAAGACAATTTTTTAGTTTGGTACTCAAATTTCACTTTATAGTCATTTACATAAGGTCACACTTGAAAGAGCTGGTTATGAGGTTTCAAAATCCAATTTTTCCAAGAATTTTGTGATCGCAGATTACAGATGAATTGCTGGATAAGTAAAAAGCCGATATTCTGAAAAAATCGCAGTTTCTAGCAATCATCTCAAGAACTATAGCTATGATTTCAAGTTCAATAATCTTGGGGAATTTCAAAAATATTCATATCGTAAGATAAAGGGTAAATATTCGATATCTTGAACACGAATCCGATGTGGAAAGGCAGCGCTCTCTAATACTTCCCGAGATGCGGCCCTCCAGAAGTGAAAATACTGTCATTTCTCAGCTCTGAAAACACTGAAAACACTCAACAATCGTCTTTCTTTCAACCAAAAATATCACACACCTTTTATCACGTGTTCTCAGAACATTTGTTCAACTGCATTTTTCCGATATATTCACCTTTCTTTACAATGTGAAAGAGAGTTGGCGGCGTGCAGACAAGATTTTTCAAATTCGAGAAACAGATATCCTCGGACAGGGATCTAAATTTGTGTCTGTGATTTATAATGTGAAAGAAAGTTGGCGACGTGCAGATCCTCTTAACTTCCAAATTCGGCTCAATTGTTCAATGGTCAGAGATCCAAACCTAACCTTTACTGAAAATCGCAAATTGTCGACGACGCTAGGTGAAAGGTATATTGGATCTTGATGATCATTCGATAGCAAATGAGCTCCCTTTCACCTCATAACTCTCCTAAACGCACTAACATTTAATACTAGAAAGCATATCTCGATCGCGGTTGCGAACCTACGTCTTGGGAAGCTGAGTTGGGAGAGCACTCGACTAGTAATAATGAGGTCGTGGGTTCGATCCCAGCCCGATTATAGTTTTTTCAAGAACTAAAAAATTCTTGTCTGCACGCCGTCAATTCTCTTTCACATTATATAATACAGACACATATTTTCCTTCTTAATTCCTTAACAATATCAACAAATCATATGACATCATCCGATGACCATCAAACACATAGTGATATTTATTTTCACGATATTGACATCCTTAATTCGGACATTATCACAGGTCCAATTGCAGATGCATCCAATCTTCTGGAAAATTTACTTTTTTGTTTCATTAATATATGGCATGTTTCCTTTTTCTACCCAGGTCTATATGACTGCCGATGGTGGTATACTTTTTGAACAAGCGGCTCTTCTGTTGGCTACCAATTGTTTATGAATAAATCGCAAAAACTAAGAAAATTACGACTACCAAAATGCCCGCAAGCGTAGCGGAGCGTTATTGAAAAAAATATGATAAGCTGGCCATCAGTTTGTCACCTTCTTCCACGCAAGTTACTGACTGGGTTTGTAGACCCATAGTGATGAAATTGATTGGCTGGTAAGCAACATGTTAGCTAAATTAGGTTAGGTTTTGTTCCTTTTTTCACGTAAGATATTGAATATGTATGTAGACCCATAGTAATGAAGGTAATTGACTAGCCATCAATTTGCCTAGTAATGTTATCCAATCAGTTGATGTTGTGTTTGCTTCTTCTATGTAATATATTGACTATATTAATAGAGCAGACCAAGACTTTTGGGTGGGAATGACATTAACGTTTTCATTATCAAATAAATGTTGTTATATTTGACAAAAACTGACGTACTCTTTGATTCAAGCTCTTCAGACAACTTTTCCCAATTAAGGTTGAATCAAACAACAAGAAGCAACCATGGATTTTTCTATTCAGAGTAAACGGAGGTTAATGCCAACCTAGATTTTACTTAACCTTCCACTGTGATGTTACAGCATGACCTTGGGGTAGTTGATATGTCACAATATGTGACCTTGAGGTCGATAACATTTCATTGACCTCTATTGATCCTAACGCTTGAAAAACTCTGTGTTGGCCCCCAACAAGATTTGAAGTGGCAATAAATCTCTACTTTTCATATAATCATTTGACATCACTCTGTCCTTGACCTTCTTCCCCTGTTGCATTTTGTTACCATAACTCCTGCCATCGAGTTTCGTGAGTCTTCAATGAACTGTGTTGCTTTCTACACCCTGTCTAGATATTTTGTAGATATTTTTCACATACAGATCATAGTAGGTGGAAGAATTCGATATAACAAATTTTTGATGAGTTTATCATGTCCTCGAGGAAAGTTGGAAATCTGAATGGAACATCATAATTTACGACTATTGAAGTGATTCTGTGACGAAAATTCACAAACTGCGTCTCGTCGGATACCGAGAATATATTTGTTTCAGGATTTTTGGATATCTATGACTGACCCATTTGTGGGATTATTACGATACTTTCAAACAAGCGTTTTCGAATAAGTATTCATCACGCACGTGTGCTGTGGTGATAAAACTAAACATATTAAGGTTTCCTTTTTTAATTTATGCTAGATTTACTACTATGCGATATTATATATCATATATTCGGCCCGATACATCGAAGGTAAAAACAAGTAAATTTTCTGCAATGGTGTTCCTTTCTCCATATTGTTGACCTGAGTTGAAAAAAGGGATTGAAAAAGTTAATGTAAAAAATTGCAGTGTATATAATCTCAATCTACTATCTTCTACCAGAAAATAACTGTCGAAGGAAGATGAATATGGATGAAATTACTTCTATTCATAATTGTACTTACCATACAAACATTTCTATGATAATGACGACCTTTATTCATGTTGAATAAGACCTTCGAAAAGATTCAATTGGAGAGAAATCAGATAAAAAAAGGTGAAATATGCTCACATTATCTCAGTTATGTAACTTATGATTGGTAATCATCAGGATGTGATTATTGTGTGAGAGTTATTGACTTTGGCATTCAATGGCGGGAACAGCGAATGCTAACGAATATGGATTCCGTTTTCACAATCTATGAGTCGATGAAATATCTGTGAGTGAGTTTTCTATTTACCATTATGATAATATCTGAAATGTACATATTTCTCCTATCAATCAAGTTCTTCAGTCCCTGAACATATATGTATGTACCTATATATACTTAGCTGTAAGCTTAATGTATTCTTACCCATCGTTTTGTTTAGTTAAGTTTTCTCTTTTATCTGAATTGCCTTATATAATTATTGTATTGCTCAAACTGAATAAAACACATTATTATTATTATAAGAGAATTCAATGTGATAATTGGGTGCATATTTGTGCAAATAAAAACCAGAAACAACTATGGAACTTAAATGTTACGAATAAAAAACCTTAAGTTACAATACCAGAAAACTTAAACAATGCCAATCATAAAAACTCCCATTTTGTTGATAGTGTCCCAAATTTCAATAATGACAACAAAAGACTCATTGAGTTTTACGAAAACAACTTATCACCAAATGTGGATGGAAATAATTTTGAATTCAACCTTGCATCTGAAGAAGTAAAACAGTAAACTGCCTGAAAACCAATACCATTGAGGTAGATGGTGTTATCATGACATGAAAATATGTTTTCCGATAATAATTTTTTTTACTACATTTAATCAATAGCTGCATTTTTGAAGGATTTTTTCCATCTCAGTGGAAAATTGGGTATGCTATACCTGTTCAGGATTACAAAGATCTCAAACCCATTAGAATTCTTTCCACAATGTCTAAGTTATTGGAACACATTTTAAAACAAACAAATTAGACAATACATTAGTAACCTAAATTTGATGCCAACCTTCCAGTCGGGTTTTAGCCCTGCTCAAAATAATGGATGACGTATTGGCTGCAACATATGAAGGAAACATCTCGTCATTGATCTTACTGTACTACAGTAAAGCGTTCAACTCATCGAATTCAAACATACTGATCTCCATGCTCAACTATATTGGCTTCTCAAAAGCAGTTGTTGAGATGATGCAAGAATACTTCACAAACAGACATCAAATGGTGAAAATCGAAAGCGAATTGTCTGAATAAGTAGAATCAATGCAATGTGTTCTCCAAGGAACTATACTTGGGCCTCTACTGTTTAGTTTATATACTTCAAATATTCTGAATAAGATTGACCTTCGCAAGTACCATGGTTACGCTGATGATAACCAACTTCATATATCGTTCAAACCGGAAATGGTGGATGAAGCTGTTGCTGGTATCAATTCTGATCACCAAAATGATTCTTCCATAAATCATGAACTGCAACTCAATCCGATCGAAACACAGGTTCTCATGTTTGGTCCATAGTTGTTATACCAAAGAATCACCTCAAGTAAATATTTCCCTTAATGGAAAAACTCCAAATATAGTAGTAGTAGTAGTAGTAAGTTTCATCATATATCCAGAGAGCTTACGCGAACCTGAGAGTAATTTAGCCTCACCGAGCATACCTGAATACCAACTTATGTCAAACACTCATCCTTTAGCAATTTACCTATATTATCTCCTTGTCTTGATAATGTAGATTTGTAAAGGATACAAAAAGTCCAAAGTTCCTGTCTACACTATATCTATGGTATTCGTAAGTATCAGCACATTTCTCATAAGCTTACTCAGCTGCAATCTATACCCATTATAATAGTCTTTCCACTTATTTGAAAAAATTTGAACTACCACTTTTCAAGCTATATTCTCGTAACTGGCTATATGAATAACAATTATCGTGCAACTAACGTCTCGCATGAAATATAAAATGTAGAAAGAGTCAATTATTGTTTTTAATCTTTGTCTATTTTCAAGTTTCTTTTTTTTCCTGTCATTTCTTTCTCTGTATTATCTCACCACATAAGCAATATAATTTCAGTATTTTATATAGTTAACCATATAGTTACTATATGAAGAGAAGAATTCTGCGTGTTGAAAACGCATGACTTCTGAATTCCGCTCCGTGACTTTACCAAATTTATTAACCTATTTTTTTGTTGTAACCCTTTAATCCATACGTTGGTGAATGAATGACATTATTATTATAATTATATATACTTAACACCACATATGTTGGTGAATCATGACTTAAAACAATATAGAACAAAAAAAAAATCGGGTGAGCAAAATTGTTCTAAAATAATCAATCGCAATAAAGTAATTTCCTGTATTCATTTTCATACGATTGGTTAACTTGATATTTAAACGAGCAATACCTGTACCTTTCGAAAATCTCTCTTGCTGCTTCATGACTAGTTTGCAGCTTGCAGCCAATTCCCTCAGTAGGAGGTGTAGGAAATATACCCCCAATACCAAAACATTTGATTTATTTCAACAATACCAAAACGTTGATATTTCTCACCTCATCAACGTTGGAAGTTTCATTATTGTGGGGAAATTATTATCCAAGTTGTTTCTTCGTTAATGGCAAAATTGTACGGAACATGCGTTCAAAATCGTTACATTCCTCAATTCATTCTTGCCATCGTCATGAATTACTAACACGTCTTTCATGTCATATTCTTCATCGTTAGAAAATTCGAGAACAAGTGACCCATTGTAGGAACATATTGATTGAAGATACATACAAATTTCTGACTTTTGGAAGTAATTTTTTCCATAGCACACTTTTCATTTGCAATGTGTTCATTATTTAATTGGAATAAGAATGAATTGAAATATTGAAAGGGCTCAAAACTAAAGAATATTGGGCATTTTTTCAATTTCAAAATCAAAAAGGATGTAGTATAATTGTTATTTTATTATTGAATGCATGAGATGAGTGTTTTTTAATGACATATGAGAATATGCCATAACGACAAGAATTTTATAAACGAAACAAAAACAACAGGTTTTGTACAACTGTAAATTTGAATTATTGAATATCGTCTGAAATATGTCATAAATAAATACTTTCTGTACATCTTGACATGGTTAAAATAGTTATTAATGCACCAAGTGTGTTATATACATCCAAAAGCCCGGAGGGTAACATTCAGACTGGCCCGAGAGATAAATGTTACCCGATGAGCGTTAGGATCTAGTAACACTCGTGGTGCATACAAGATTTTATTTTTCACAAAAAATTTACTTTATTTTCAAATGGGTTCATTCGTCCTAGTATTTTCTTTCCACTTTTCTTCTCAAAGTAGGTATGGCATTTGTTGATATTTTGACGTTTGTTGAATATTGTTGTCAGTATTTCATTATATTTAGTGAATGTCATTGCTGCTTTGTGTTATATACGTCTTATAAAAGTAATGGAAATGATTACCGATTAACCAAAAAATATCAAGGAAAATGCAGCTTAAGCAACTAAAAATTTTTGCCGGAGGAATCCAGACCCTTGTACGACAAGAAATACGAACTATTTATTCAATGAAAATTGAAAAATAAAATTATTGCCATGGATGAGACGTGTTATTGGCGTTCTAGCAGGAATTGGTATGTTATTTGATTTTTTTTTCATTTAGTTTATGTTTCTGATTATTTGATTATTTTAGTCCAAAAAATTTGCTCCACATTCATTTGTGGACGAAATATTTTATTTCGAAATATACACCTATAGTCAATGAAATTTTCCATTCTTCACGGTCAATAGCATTTTTTTAAATGAAATCCGATGGATATATTCCGAAAAAATCCAAGGTATTGACAGCAGATCAAGTTCTCACATTTATTAGTGGAGCTTCAGATGAAATTAATATATTACATAAAGTAGTTCTAATAATGGGTGTTTTTGGAGGACTAAGGAGAGATGAACTTGTGAAAGTGACTATAAACGACTCAAAAGATAAGGGAAGCTGTTCACTTGTTAAAATACCGGAAACCAAAACCGGTACGTCAAAAGTCTTTAGTATTGTGGAGGAGAAGAAAATAGGGGCTTTGAGGCTGGTTAGAAAATATCTATCCTTAAGACCCAGTGGAGTGAAAGACCTGTTGGCAAAAATACCATAGGAAGGGTGCCTTCAATTATTGCCAAATACTCAAAATTGGCTAATGCAAATGAATATACTGGACATTGTTTGAAGAGAACTTTGGCGAATCTTTCAATTGAGGCTAGTGCATCGTATGAAACTTTAAAAATGCACGGAAAAGGGAACAGTGCATCTGTGGCGGAAGGTTACATAGAACAGAGCATTTTCTCTAAAAACAAAGTGTCAACAATGTTAGTAAATTCGGTTACAGAATTACATGAATTTCGTAGAGGTTCTTTTATGAAGGAACTTCCAAGTACTAGTTGTCGAATTTTCTCTTCTAAAGTTTCGAAAAAATCCGAAGATTTCGGGTATTTTGGATTGGAAACCTCAAGTGCTCTTGTTTTGAAAAAAATTATAATATCCATTTTTTTTTCTGAAATTATGCTGAGTTGTAATTTCAAAATATTTCTGAGAAGGTGGATTTGTGGTACCAATCAACTTTCACGACATTGTCTGATGTTTGGTATCTAGAAATGGTGAAGAACTGTTTTCTCCTTTTGCTGTGACAATGTCATCTACGAATCTCTTGGAAAAAGGGACTACGAAAGATAATTTTTATATGCATTGTTGTTGAAGTTCAGACATAACTAGGTCAGCGCATATAGGCGACATGCAATTTTCCATTCACAAGCCATACGTCGTGAATTCGGAACCTTTTTTGCACCGTTTTCTGATTATATTCATTCTGATGGAATGTTTGTGAAAAGGAAAACCACGTCAAGAGATATCAATATGTAATTATTGGGAATTTTTATATCACGAATGGGATTACATATGTATATATATATATGTATATATATATGTATATATATATATATATGTATATATATATATATATATATATACATATATATATAATAATAACTTTATTCACTGCAATAATTAAATACAATGATGAGTACATGGTGAAAGTGAATAAAGAACTCACGCGATAAGTGCAAGCACTTGTTTCGCTGAGAAAATATAACATGTGGAAAAAGTGAACTATAAGATATGAAGTGTTAGTTATAAAATGTAAAAATCTAATTAAGTTAATGTAAATATATTAAATATAAAATGTAAAATATAAAATGTAAAATGTAGAATGTAAGAATATAAAATATAAATAAAATGTAGATAATATAATACAAACAATGAACGATGTACATTACAATATTGCAATACAATGAAAAAATTAACAATAAATATCATGAAATATGATACGAAAGGTACGAAAAAATAATAAAAGATAATAATAGCAATAAGAGTGTACAATAACATGTCTAATAGATATAAGATAGGGTACGCATGTGAAAGATACGCAATTGAAACAACACTTTTCTAGTTGGATTTAAATTTTGAAATTATGGATTTATGAATATATATATATATATATATATATATATATATATATATATATATATATATACATCTTGCATACAATACTGCGTCCTTTCAGGAAGCGTACGTTACTGCGTCCACCAGAAATACGCTATCTAGGTCAATTCTGATAGAGTATACTGGTTCTACACAAAAAATCCCACTCAAAGCTGGTTTCAGATTATCAAAAACTCCAAAAATAAAAATAAAGTATTTTTATATGATATTGCGTCCTTTCACCATCATATCATTATCACGTCCGGTGAATAATTTGTTTTCATATTTAGTATGATACTGCGTCCAATTTGCATAATATCTATACTCAGCACGATACGGCATCCAGCGCTGTTGCCATGTTTCATTACACATTTTTATTTAACTCGCTTCGTTCATATGCTGTCATTCTTTCCGGTTCAAAATTTGTAATTAATTTTTGGAAAACTTGCCGACATTCGATTGAGCTGAAATTTGGCAGGTGATCATAATTCCGGTGACAATGCATTATGGAAGTTTCGTTGGAAAAAAAAACATAATGACGGCTCCAAGATGATGGACAAGTTTTGTGATTATGGTACAATTCGATTCAAAATTGGTATGTGGGGGTTTTCAGGGACGGAGAATGTGAAATTTCTGTCAAAATAAAAAAATTCAAGATGGCGGACAAGTTTTATGATTATGGTCCGATTCCAATAAAAAATTGTTTTGAGGATTTCCGGGGTCGGAGATTATTAATTTTTTGTCGAAATTTATTGAATTGAAGATGGCGGCTCCAAAATGGTGAGGAGTTTTGTGATATGGTCAGATTCTATTCAATATTTGTGTGTGGGGGTTTCGGAGTCGAAGATTATGAATTTTTTGTAATTTATGGAATTGAAATGGCAGCTCAGGAGTTACTGTTAAAAAAAAGGCGCTTCAAGATGGCGGACGAGATTCAGGTTTATGGTCCAATTCGATTCAAATTGTATGTGGGAGTTTTCATGGTCGAAGATTAGGAATGTTTCTTCAAAATTCATAAAATCAAAATGGCGGCTCCAAGATGGCCGATAATCTCTGTGTTCATGGTCCGATTCAATTCAAAATTGGTATGTGGGGGTTTTTGGGGTCAGAGATGAAGGATTTCTGATCAACAAACCCAAGATGGCAGGCGAGTTTTGTGATTATGGCCCGATTCGATTCAAAATTGGTATGTCGGCACGACTCGATGTCGGCCCGATCCGATTCAAAATTGGTATGTCGGGGATTTTTGGGTCGGAGATTACGAACTAAGTCGAGATTATTGATTTTTAGTTGAAATTCATGAATTGAAGATGGCAACTCCAAGATGGCGAACGAGTTAATCTCTAGATGGTCTCCTCATTGGAGGACTAGATAGCTCAGAACTTACAGGCAAAAAGGCCTCATGATAACGATGCTTTAACAAAAATGCATAGGTTAGGGCGTACGTATTGAATTGGATCTATAAGTCACGGAATAACCTACGTCACACATCCAAAGCAATTATTTTTTACTTTTTAGTGCATTTGAATATAAGCTTGTCTTCAAAAAAATTTTTTATTAATTATTTTATTTCTGTAATAAATTATGGTGTTTAGGCCGACAGGGGGTGATACTTGTGACGATCCCAGACATAGCTGGGTGAAGTCCATGTCCCCTCTCAGTTAACATCGTAGCATATCTAGTAGCTTTGAAAGAAAGTAAGTGGCGGATAAGGTTGATGCGAGATAAATCTTGCTGATATTGGAATTCTCCTGTTGACATGGGTATGCAGGGGAAGAGGGCCTCCCCATAGGCTTGCCGTTGCCTCGCCACAAGGTGTTGGACTCTGGGGGGCAGGGTGATAGATAGTTGACGAATGAAAAACATACCGTATTCGGTAGAGACGGGGAAGTCCTTTATCTATGGTCACTGATGATTGTATTCTTTGCTGACTTGGCGGGAAGCGGCGCATTTACTCTCTCGGATACTGACATCCCAGAGCCAGTAGACTCATCAGGAGGACCCACCGTGGCTGAAATGATTCGGTAGCAGGATAACCTAGCAGGTTGATCCAGCGTATCCGGATTTCCATAGTGTGGGGAAGGGTCAGGTACTCACCAGCTTGCTGTTGTTACCACTGTACATATTGTTGCTGTGGAAGTAGTGTATTCGTGACAATGAAAACAGACAAGATTTGGGGAAAAAAATGATTGAGCCTACAGAAATACTACGCTGTATATATAAATAAATTAATAATTTTCTAAAGATTCGTAAGTAAATACATTCCAAAAGAGTAGATCATAGGGGGGTTGATATGGCTCTTCAGCCCCTCCGTACCTCGATCTGTGAGGTCTTTTGTACAGTATCCTTCACCCATTCAAGACCCGGGATTCCGAAACTCCCTGCAGAGCGTATCAGTTTCCTGGGAGCTGAGTTCCTGGTGGATAAGGTCGTTAGTATAACTTCTTCGAGGAACTCAAGCCTTTTGCAAAACAGCACTTGGTAGTCGCAAAGCAAGTGTTCTGCAGTTTCAGCGGAATTCTCGCAGTAACGGCACAGTTCACTGTCTGATTTCTCCAGTTTTTTTAAGTGATACCTCAGAGGACAATGTCCGGTGAGAGTAGCAGTTTCAAGTCTTGCTTGTCCAACTCGAGGAGCTGTTCAGCTTTCTTTGGCGATAAGCTCAAAAGATTTTTTGCTTGTCTTTGCCCTGGAACCTTATTCCAGTGGATTTCAATTTTGTCAGCTTCCTAGCGCCGAAACTCTTTTTTGATGTGGGCTGAAAATATCACAGAAGGGTTCTGGGCCAGAAAATTGGGTATTTGCCCCTTCCAAGACTGTTCGCTTCCGCATTGCCTTTGATTTCTTTGCACCCACATCAGAGTAACCTGATTACGTAGCCAGTTGTCTTAGGGAGAGTTTGTAGTCCCAAGTCAGTCAAGACTCACAAGTGTGTGACTTTGGAGCTTTTAGTACTGTTTTTTCAAAGAGTAAAACAGAAATAAATTCTCTGGAATCTTCAAAATACAACAAAATATCACGATCCCTAAATGAATAAACTTGTTTCAGATAGTCATCTGAAAAATAAGGAATAAAATCTCCATATTAGTCAGCTTCAGAATATATTTACACTTTCGCAGAATATGTATTTTGTACAAATACCTTTACCTTCGCTCAGTCTTTGTTTTCTAATAATTGTGAGTATTTCACTTTCGATTCTTCACATTCATATCTCTTCGAGGGAAATATTTTATTTCTATATGTTTTCGAAAATATTCTGTTACAATTTTTTTCTGATCTGCTGTCCATTCCACCAATGTTCTTTTCATTCCTCTTTCAATGTTTTTTTTTCATTTATAGTTTTCTAACGTCAGTCACACTATCGATCTCATTATCTTCTGAAGAGTATTCTCCCATTCCTCCTCACAAAACTAACAGTGAGTAGTATTCTCTCCTTTGTTGATGGATCCTTATGAGGTAATCCAAAAAAAAAATTCTACAGTGAAAAAGAGGGAATTTTTGTGGCATACAGGATAAATTATTAAATTAAAGAAAAAAAAAGTCGAACCCACGACCTTATGATTTCTAGCCATACGCTCTACCATCTAAGCTATTTGAGGACATAGGAATCGACACACACTCGTGAACCCTTTTCTTCCATGATTAATATTATGTGAGAAATGAATCGAAAATCCAAACGTCTTATCACTGGCCGTCGAGATCCATTACCTGTCACTCAACTTCATCGACATTCGAAAATTTCAGAAGCAGATCTAAGCAGATGATATCTAACCACTGATGAGATTTAGCCAAATATATAAGGTGAAAGTGGAAATATTGTGTCCGAAATATATAATGGAAAAGGGGGAATTTTGTGGCATAGAGGACAAATTATTAATTTAAAGAAAAAAGCATCCTTAAGTGGGAGTCGAACCCACGACCTTATGATTTCTATCCATACGCTCTACCATCTGAGCTATTCGAGGACATAGGAATGGACACACACTGGTGAACCTTTTTCATCCATAATTTAATATTCATGTGAGAATTGAATCGAAAATCAAACGTACTTATCACTGGCCGTCGAGATCCATTACCTGTCACTCAACTTCATCGTCATTCGAAAATTTCAGTAGCTGATCTAAGCAGATGATCTCTAACCACTGATGAAATTCAGCCATATGAGGTGAAAGTAGAAATATTGTGTCCCAAATATCTAGTGAAAAAGGGGGAATTTTGTGGCATAGAGGACAAATTATTAAATCAAAGAAAAAAAAGCATCCTATGTCCTCGAATAGCTCAGATGGTAGAGCATATGGCTAGAAATCATAAGGTCACTTGAGGATGCTTTTTTCTTCTTTAATTCAATAATTTGTCCTCTATGCCACAAAATTCCCCCTTTTTCATTATACATTTCGGACACAATATTTCCACTTTCATACTCTACAATATTCAGTTATATTCCTGTAAGTATATATATTCTCATTCGGATTGTTATCTCTGGAGTGGAGGGACGACTGTCAATTTCGTCATTCAGTCTTCCAGTGCTTCTGGGTGTAGAAGGTAGGGTTTCGTTTTGAACCCTTGATATTGGATTCTCGTGGATAGAAGGTAATTTCTCATTGTGTTTGCTAGAGCTGGACGAAATATTCAGAAACTCATTGGTCGTGATTTGAAAGAAGTTGAGAGCAAAGATCGAAAACGATTTTTTTTTCACCTGAAAATAAATGATAGAAGGAAAAATGTGCTTTTTCTGAGATGAGTAGGATCCAAATGAATGCGAATGATACGGAATGAATTGAAATATGAACTTAATAACTTGTCTATCGTATTGGGCTGAATGTTGGATCTGCATCGGAGTCGCCCACATGAGAATAATACTATCCCAAAACTACCGTATGTGGCGTGAAAAGAAAGAGCGTCTGTCCAGTTCACTTTTGGAGCATGCCCGGCCTTGAAAATGAACACTTTGGAATATACTGCAGTCTACATAAAAAGTTGGAGTTACCACCTCACAATGCTGCAATCAGTCAACCAAACTATCGGAAAGCAATTTGTGAATTTTCACACATATGTAAAGGTTCTGATTAACTCAATTTCTTGAAAATTATTAAAAACACTTGCAATTCTCAAAAACTCATAGAAGTTATTTCTGGCGAACAAATGGGGGGAATTGATGTACTTTACTATTGCATTCATATATGATATGTTTTCCTCCTCATAAATTTTGAATTTCTGTAAAAACATATGAAAGTCCGGTAAAAAAAAATTACGAAATAAAAATGCACCAGAACCTAGCACGTGTTTGCACATGAAGACACTGACCAAAATGTATTTTGGTACATGGTTGCCAGACTGAGGACGCATCATCATGCTACAGGTGAAAGGAGTAAATTCAATGTATATTAGCATTCACGATTTAAAGCGCCCCCCAAACAGAAATTGTCTGAACTAAATGTATACTGGAACTTTCAAAGACCGTATAATAGTACGTCCTCCATTATGTTTTTCTGGTGTACATAACTCTCGCATTTGATAATGAATGTTTTCTGTTCTCATATGCCATGGGAGCTGTGGAAGCGGAGTACAATTTGCGAATATATAGTACGAAGGTTCGTTCAAAATAATGGAATTATTGTTAGAAAACAATACTGCGTCCGGTATACGGACGTTGTATCATTCAGGACGCGGTAGTGTATGGTCGGAGGCCCACGTACGGACGTAATATTGTACGCGGGATAAATATATATGTATATATATATATATATATATATATATAAATAGGCCACGAATGTGCAATAAACATAGTTCCACTCATTTCGTCAAATTCTGTGGGGTGAATATTTTTTATAAAAAAAAAATCTCTATTCAATAAATCATCTACCGATGAGAATACTTTTTCGAATTATCATTCCACCGGAAGAAAAACACTGAATGTGTGAATATTTTTATCAACATTGCAATATAAGGTCGGCGTACAGATAAAAATTCGAATGATGATTCAGTTATCATATTTTTTTTTGTCATAAGCGCTCAAGGAGAAAAAGATATACATGAATAAATGTATATATATATGGTTGATCGTGGTTCCCGTTGAGAAACACCTTGTTTCGTTCGGTGCTGTCTTCCAAATCAAATCCAGAAGAGCTACATCCAATTTTCCACTGTAATATTATTCAGCATTAATAAAATTGAATGTGCCTTTAAACTTCATTATACCAAATGTCATACAGTTCTATACGGAGGATAGAACTGAAGAAGTTGAATTGCGAACTAGCATACTACGATCAATATAAAAATGATATATGACCCAGAAATGATATAGTTGATGCCTGAAGAAATGATGTTAAGATTTGATGTAGCCCTCCGGTTCTACTAATTGGATACATGGGTTGAACAACTGATTTATATTCTCTATAGGCACGAGTTTCATTAAGACATGAAGCTGAATACGGAAACCTATGAATAAAATCAGACCAAGCAGATCTCATACTCTGCAGCAGCAAAAAGTAAAACAGCACACTCCGAAAATACGTCACGTAAAATTCCAATCCGGAATAGTCGTTGGAAGGAGTGAACAGGTACACACCGGACATGAAATGAACCCGGAGTAATCCCCGAGGAAAAATTAGACCGGAGAGGTTTTCTAACATTTCAAATGACACAAACAGTGTCGGTCGGCTTTGAAAAGAAAAGATCCCAACCAGCGGGAGCTCGTTACCGTCCTTTGTGTGTGATTTGATTAAAATCCTGGCGTAATGTTTCTTTGTCAGGCGATGATTACTCTGTATGAATCGTTTCAATAACGGGTTATTCAGTGATAGTGATTAGAGACGTCTGGGTGGTTTTGGGCCGAGCGGATGGAACAAGATAAAAAGATTCCCCATTGAAAGTTGAAAAAACGGAATGGAAAATTATCACGATATGTATCAGTTGTAGTTCAACGTCCAGCTTGGGCATAGTGCCAAGGAAGTAGTTTTCCGCCAGATAATAAACCATTCTTAGTTGAATGAGGATGGGGTTTATCATTCACCCCTAATAAAACATAATAAGATTTGCGCTTTGATCGAACCTGCCGACCATAGGCGTAGATTTATTCTTCTACTTCAAATGTAACTTCACCTATTTTTGTTTAAATATATTTTTTCGAAATCAATTGGAGGTACCGAAAAAATCATAATAGAACTGAATTTCTTGTTTTGATTTCCCATCAAATTCTTCTTTTTTTTTAGGTTTCACTAAGCGATCTAAGATATAAAAACTATCAGGAAAGTGTATAATGAAAAATAATAACAAGCATCACTGTTTATTCAGTGTTCTGAAAAATAATAATGTATTCATTTAGTATCAATGCTACATAGACATTACGAGAGTTGACCATCAGGATTTGTTACAAACGTGATAGAACTTAATAAAATGAAATTCAAATTGTGTATGGAATCATAAAAATAAAAGATGACAAACACGCTAACATTTAATCATAAAATTTTCTCAAAAGCTTCCAACTGATTTGAGTTATCACAGTTTTTAATTGTCACATGTAGTTTATCCAGATCAATTTCTGATTTCTATCAAATAGTCTTGAAATCTCATTGTACAAAGTGTTAGGATTAAATATCTCAATAGGAGTAAGTGAATGTTCAACTGACTCATTCGAATCTTCTTACGCTAATATACAATAAAAATGAATTTAAATAACTTTCCTAGTGATTAGGAATTTGAATATTTTTTTTTATCATTTATTTAACGTCGGCCTGATTCTGCGACTAGGCTCAATACCAACGCCGTTGAGCACACTTTCCCCAACCGGAAATTTTGTCGAATCCTCTGTTGTTTTAGAAGTAGGTTTTTTTAACGAGCCCAACATCCTTGAACTCGGGACCGCCATCTTGAGACCCCCTCCAAAGGACGCCATTTCTATCGTCATATCTTGTGCTCACTGATATGACGCCTGCAACTGCGAAAACCCTACTACGCTACAGTTATTCGAGACATTTTCAACGCGCACCTTCCTTGGCAGGTGGTCACTCTACCAAGTACCAGCCGCGCCTGGTATTGCTTGGCTTCAGATCCTGATAAAATTAGCATTTCGGTGATTACCCGTTGTGATCGTCTGTGATGGGGATTATAAAAACAAATTCCAGTAAACTATCCGGAAAAAGAGATTATGAGATAATAAGAAACGCTCCGGAAGTTAATAATAATTATAGTTTTTGTATCTTTGCCAAAACATTGTAAGTAATCGTTTTTAATATCACCCTGGGCTTGGAAGGTAAATTCAGGATAGTCGGTTAATTTCTTGGTAATTGAGTCCAAACTGGGCACTACTCTAGTGGCCTCATAATTTTTTTTTTAATTTTTGATCTTTTTTTTCCAGAGAATAATCTACGACATCTCCTCGTTTTCTCAAGATTCCTTTTGTGTTGATGAACAATTTGATTTCGTCTGCCTACATCATTTCAAAAATTGTTGTTTTTCATAGAGACTGTGTTGGATTCGAAAAAAAAAATAGGATTTCCGCTTCTCCATTTTGCATGAAAAATGAAATATGGAATTCGGGAAAACTCTTCCAGTTGTGGAGTCAATTTATTTCGTTTCATATTGAAGTTTTCCACCAAAGCAGAATTCCAACGTTGATTTCTTTCAAATCCAAAACCATACCGCAGCTTCACATTCAAGAATGAATCATGAAACAATTGCTGTTTGCTACTGAAGTCCGCTGAAATGGTTTCTTAGCCGTGAAACCACTAGGTTGAGCGGAAACCCCTTTTCTATGAATTATATAAACTTGAGTGATTCTTTTGCAACCCGACGCATTTGTGATTTTCTGAATTCAAATTTCATTCGCCATACAAAATTAAATAATAGAAAAAAAAAATCTCAAATCAATGAGAAATAATTGGACTACTTTTTTTTGTTTCAAATATGATAATATTATATTTTTCTCCTTGCACTAATTGTTACTCATGTTCATGTGAATCACTGATTTGGAATAAGGCCGGGTTTTCGAAAAAAGGCTTCGATAAACACTCCGCACTCACTTGTTCGCGTAAAGGAAAGTGGGTATTTCCAATTCGCCAATGTACCCTTTCTGCTTCTTCGTCACAATTGTCATTTTTGAACATTAAAAAAGAGTTTTCCGAACTTTTGTTACATTTTGAGAACTAAGGAGATATCATTCTAAAATCACATCAAAATAGCAAGCAAAATACTTCAACTGTTTATTCATCGGTGAAACATTTCAACAAATAATAATTATTTGAATTAATCTAAGCCAGTATTTCGACTTTTTGTTTTATTGACCTCCAAACTCCTTTGAAGGTCGAGTTTACAAGCTTTCTTTCTCATATGTATTATTTCAAACTCGATAACAACCCTATGTGGTCCATTGAAAAATTCGGCAACTCGCTTTCTGAAATGATTAGTATTAAACACTTTCATTGGTTATTGTTCACATTGCTTAAGCCAGATGGTACAAAATGCAACATAGAGAAACGGTATATATTCAATAGCACAACAAAGTGAAACGATATGAGCTCATTTTTCATATTGTTTTAGTTACGGTAGGTTGAAATTTGGTGCTAAGTTTATGTGAACGAGGGATCAATAAACCGATGTATGTCGAGTCCACCTATTCTTGTAATGAGAAGACACTTCACTTGTTTTTTTAATGGAAATGTGGTCGGTGCGCTTCTAATTTTTAGGGCTGAAAAGTTGTATAGTCGATTAGCAAGGTAACTATAAGTTCTCTGGACTATTGTTTTTGTGGAGAGCATTGTATGGACAGATGCATTCGCCTCATGTCTTGTGTTATACGTGTGATCTACGTACCTTAGGTTTTATCGATTTTTATATTGCTTACTAACCACTTAGAAGAAATATAATTGTCTGAGGTCTAGCATTTCAGATTCTTTGAATAGTACTCAACTGGTTTATTGAAAATAATTTCCAAGAAATGTATCTGAAGGACATCGAGTTTTTCAAGTATGGTGGTGCTACATCACCCCAACTCAACATTCCATATGTCAGATGGGACTTTATCATTTGCGAGGTGTGTAAAATATTTCGTAGATACTCAGGTGTCTGTCGATCACTACTCCAAGATATTCAATGTTTTCTGTTGATTGTATAGCTATGTCATCTGTGATTTCTAGAATATCATATTGTGGTAGTGAGTTGACATAGCATGATAGTAGAACGTTTTGTCATAGTTAGTGAAAGGTAATTTTTTTGAAACAATCGAATAGTTTATTAATGTTTCTTTCCGCTTTAGTTTTCAGTTCGCTTCAGCTCTCAGCACTATACAGTATGGCAGTATCATCAGCGGAGCAAACTAGAATTCCAGTGGTGTCATATTCTAGAATACTGTTGATATAGATTGTGAAGAGAATTGGGCCCAGAACTGTGCACTAGGGTACCCCGCACTCTACAATGAGTTCATTTATAACTCTATCAATTTTGACGCATTGTTCGCTGACATTCAAATAGTTTTCCGTGAGATTACATGCATTTCCTCTTGAAGGGCCTCCAGCAGCTATGAGTGATTCACGGTGTCGAAGGCCGTGGCAAGATCTGAGAATACACATGAAGATGGTCTACTCTTTTCAAGATTCTTGGATATTTTTGAGGTAAGGCAACGTGAAGCATCTTGAGTAGATACTCCTTCTTTGAATCCAAATTGTTGGAGATCAGAGATATTAGTTTGCAGTTCGAGACTTCGTGTTTGGTTCCTTTTTCATAGATTGGTTTGATGACTCCTTTTTTGAATTCTTCGGGGAATTTCCCAACTTCTATTACTTTATTGAATATATTAGTCAATGGAACCGCTATTTCTGTTTTTATTTCTTTCAATGATTCCGCTCTGATGTCATCAACACCAAGGCTTCTCTTTATTTTCAAGGATTCTATTGTTTTGATTATTCCATTTTCTGTTGTAGATTTGAAGAAGATTGATTGTATAGAACAATTTCTCTCAAGGGGGCATTTGCGGGTTGCTGATTTTGGCTTGCGAGATTTCGGCCGACTGATAAGTAATGATTGTTGAAGCAGTCTGCAATTCATTTTTGATTGAAGGTAAGACAATCCGTGTGATTTTTATGGACTTTATTTTGACATCTTTTTTGTTTCCAGATATATCCTTCACAGTTTCCCACAGGGCTTTGGTGTCATTCGCTGATTTATTTACGCGTTTTTTGTAGAAGTTGATTTTATAATTTTTGATGAGCCTTTTCACCATGTTTCTGTGACTGACATATTGTTCTTCCAATACTGGATCATTTGTAGAATTTTTGAGGGTTCTAAATGAATTGTTATGACAAAATGGACCAAATAATATTGGCACTGTAGGATTCCAGTTTTGGTAATATTTCACTGAATTTCGTCAGCTTCAAACTTGTTTTTCTGTCTCACATAACTTCAGTGAACTGGATGTAGTTCAATCAATGCATCATGATGAACAATCTGGAAATTGATGTCGGAGTTAATGCAATAGCCCATAGCCTCGCCAATTTCATTCAATTTGCAATGATTAATGTTCGGTCGGTTTCCGCCGATGATAAAAAGGAATTTCGAATAAAATTCACACCTGGATGTTCGATGTCAATCCCAATTCTGATATAAGGGCGGAAATTTGATGGAGCAATTTGTGCGACATGAATTTATTATTATTTTCCATTTCCAAAATTGACGTTGGCGGTTTGGAATTAGGTTAGCAAGGTGGTCTTGATATTATTATTTTGTAATCATAATATTCATATTTTGAAGGCATATGAAGTGTTTAAGGAGAAAAATGTATACTCCAAATATATTGAGAGAGAATATATCACCGTATCACATACAGTGCGGTTTGGAATAAATTCATTTTTAGCGTCATTATGTAACTGTTTGAAAAAACCTGAAACATGTCGATTTCTATCATATATATGACAATTTGCAGTATACTGAAATATGAAATAGGAAGGTCAAGCCAGGCTAACGAAAACAAAACAAGCCAAAAAACAGGGAACTCCCAAATAAACAAAGACAAGGTAGCGGCTGAGGTCATGAATGTACAGACGACGCTAAAATCATTAGTTTGACGAAAACCAAGAATGGAAGTAGTATCCCGGCACCCACAACGAATCTAATAGCAGGAAAAATAGATGAATGGAAGAAGGTACAACATAAAAACAATTGGAGACGGAGAATTGTCGTTGGAAATAATAAGGACACCTCCATAAAGGGGGTCAAAAAACTCCTAGATCTGCATGTATCAAGAATCGATCGTTCGACATCCACTGATACACTGGTGACAGAGCTCAGAAAACATTTTCTCGAGGTCAGGTGCGAATCAATAACTCCGAGGCATCCTGGTATCTACTCCTCATTCAAAGTGACCATTCACGATGACAACTTCCGAACCGCCATGAATCCCAAGATATGGCCTGACGGGGCGTGTATCAGTTAGCTTTTTCGAAGGTAAACGTCACAACCCCAATAATCTGACAATTTTTAATCCTGACATATATGTTCTGAATGTGCAAAGCCTTGATGAAAAATCAATCGACCTCTTGGAACTTGAAATGAGCGATCTAGACTTGAATTTTATTTGTTTGACAGAGACACATTGTGATAGGCCCTCGCTGGAGAGCAGACACATAGAAGGTTTCCAACTCAGTAGGTACTATTGTAGAATTTTATATCAATAAGGCGGTGTTGCCATTTTTTCGAAAAAGGACTTGAACTGTGAAAAGTTTTTTTTAGAGAAATACTGCATTGACAAGCACATAGAAATTTGCGGTCTCCCAGTTTGCAACAAGAATATTGAAACTGTTCTATTGACATGCTATAGGTCGCCAGATGCCGAATTAGATGTATTTTTTAAAAACATCGTCTCTGTCTTAGAGTCAGTTTACAAACCAGCTATCAATATTATTTTAACTGGAGATCTCAATCTTGACTCATCCAGCAATTCACTTAACAGAAATAATTTCCGTAAATTAAGTGATATTATGAAAGGGTTCAATTTACATTCCAAAATTTATTGGCCAACTAGAGTAACGTCACATTCATCCACGGTGATCGACCATTGCTTCACAAACATACCTCATCCTCTAATATGTGTGCTTAACAATGAGATTTCCGACCATAAGTCAATCTTCATTGAATCTGGAGAAAAAAATGAGGCTAGGAACAACAGTACTTCTCAGACAAGAAGGAGCTTCAATGAGCACTCTCTCACTATTCTTTAATGCATTGGAACTAGCAGAATGGAGTGAATTATATAAAGAAAATGACATAAACGAAGCATTTGACAGCTTCCACAAAACATTTCTCTTCCATTTTAACGAATATTTTCCACTCAAAAAATATTATAATCAGAATAAAAATAGCAAAAATTGGATTTCGGACGAAATCAAAATATCAAGCAGAGGACTAAAGGATCTTTTTATCTTAAAATCGGGTTTTCCGATCTCAACAGAGCAATAAAAAGCTCAAAAAAAGCAACACGAACTTCCTCATAAAGAATACAAAGGAATCGTAGTACCAAAACGAAATAATTAGCTCTCAATATACCTGCAAAGCCATGTGGGAAGTAGTAAATGAGTTATCTAATCGAAAGAAACATCAACAAAATATAAGGATTTTACACGATGGTCATATCATTGACAATCCCATTCAGGTGGCAAATGTTTTGAGAAGTTTTTTCGTGAAC
The DNA here is from genome assembly GCA_018342105.1 of Gonioctena quinquepunctata. Lineage (NCBI taxonomy): Eukaryota > Metazoa > Arthropoda > Insecta > Coleoptera > Chrysomelidae > Gonioctena > Gonioctena quinquepunctata. Next base: position 1,219,649 of record JAFIRS010000092.1, read on the forward strand.
GCACCAAATAACCTAACAAAAAAAATACCAGCTTCTCACAATCAAGTTTATGTGGCAACAAAAAATCCTAATAACACAATTTTTTTGAGGCCTTTTTCCGAACCTGAACTGTCTCTCTTCCGAAGCTTAAATTAAAAAATAAAAATCATCAGGCTTTGATGAAATTCCAGCATTTCTTCTGAAAATATCTATACAATATGTGATTGAACCCATTACCTTCTTAGTTGATCTTTCATTTCGGGAGAGTTTCCACAATCACTGAAGAATGGAGAGATCGTGCCACTTCACGAAAAAAAGGATAGATTTAAGATAGAGAATTATAGATCTGTGACAGTACCCTCAAGTATGTCAAAAATCTTTAAGATTAGTTTTTCGAACCGCCTTTGGAGAGCGAACAAATTTTGACGAACAGCCAACATGGTTTTCGCTCAAAAAGATCCACGAACACCGCTGTTTTAGCATACATTGAAAAATTAGTTGAAATGATCGACGCAGGCGAGTGTCCTGCTGGGATTTTTCGTGATCTCAGCAGGGCATTCGACTGTGTCAGTCATAGTAAACTCTTGTCAAAAATATATCAGTATGGAATTCGTGGAAATGCATGTTATTGGGTGGCTTCCTTCTTAGAAAATAGGCAACAATATGTCAGGTCCAATGTTGTTCCTGTTGTACATTAACGAAATGAATACGATAACCGATGAAGCATTCTTCACCATTTATGCATATGACACCTCTCTATTAATTTCCAATAAAAATGACGATACCCTCATTTCCAAATGTAACAGTGTACTGAATGATATCTCCGAGTGGTGCATGACAAATGAATTCTTTTTCAATATAAAAAAACCCAATTAGTCCGTTTCCACATCCGACAAAAAACATGTTCTCAAATGGAGATTCAACTGAGTGGTTCAGCTATACAGAATACGAAAACAACAAAATTTCTCAGGATAATGATAGATGAAAACCTTGATTGGAGGAGTCATTGTCAAGCCGTCATTAGTGAACTGAATTCATTGGGTTATATGCTTAGGGCCCTAAGACCAATTCTGCGGCAAGATCAGTTACTTCTTGTATATCACAGCCTCGCAGCATCAACTTTGAGATACGGTATATGTTTGTGGGGTAACTCTACGCTATCCAATGATGTATTCATATTCAATACATCAAATGAAACATGTAGAACAATATTCAGAGAGCTACGTATTTTGACTGTAGCGTGTCCTCTGATGATGGAACTTTGCCTATATATTTTCAACAAGAAATTTTTTGAAGAAATGGAAGACATTCATTCAAAAGAATTTAGACAGAAAAATAAGTATTATGTGCCTTACTGTAAATATTAGATAACCTCAAACGCTCCTTCACACCTTGGCCTCCAAATGTTTAATAGGCTTCCATCTGAAATGTAACTCTCATGAGTTCAAAAAGAACCTACAAGAATTTTTAGTAGAAAAAAGTATCTATTCACTGTCCGAGTTTTATGCCGAATGTTCAGATATGTTGTGTTGTTGTATTTGATTTTTTGAGCTTTAGGATTAAGTTAGGTTAAGTTACTGTCCGAGTTTTGTACCGAATGTTCAGGTACATCTTATTTTTGGTGTTAAATCTTCAGAGTGCAGTCACACAATTGACTATTCTCATACAAATTTATATTTGTCTCCAAAGAAAATAAATGTTACTGCTACTACTACTACCCCCTTCTTGCAGCAATATCAAGTTTTCCAAATTTGGTGCAATCATAACTGAGAAAATTCATTTAGAAAATGTAAAATTTCGATTCTCCACGTAGAATGAAGGAAATAATGTCACATAATGCTTATGCAGTACTTCTCAATTTATTTCACGATTAAATTAAATGTTCAAAATGGCCACCATTAACTTCTTGACAATAAGCAAGCCGGTCTTCGAATTCTCGTACAACATTTTGTAGGACCTGTCATATCTAATTTCATAATCATAATCAAAACTTTTCAAAATGTCTGTAGGTAGTGACCTGGTGTTTTATTCCTGACTATGCCTTTTTCTGATTCAATTTTGTCAATTTCCCAGAATGTAATCTTATTTTCGAAATTAAAAACTGATCTCGTCAACCTGGTTACAATTTTATTGGTTCCATGTCTGTATGGTTGGTCTCCAACAATTGGTGTGAATGAATATATACTTGATATTATTTTTTATGTGGCTTGATACAATGTGTTTTGCTCTAGACTGTAGTGAAAATATCATCCCGATTTTGGTTGTAGCAAGTATGGAATCTATGCTTAATCATACCTTCAAAGTCTGCACAGCATCAGTCCCATACTCAAAAGTATAGATATCCAACAATACTGAATGTACATGATAGTGTAGTTCTTTGATCGCAATATTATTCACATTTTCATATGTAGAATTATTGCTTGGACTGCACAAAGAAATCATGATAAAATATATTCACGTATATGTGTTGCTTTCTACTCCACTACCATACGACTTTGGTAACAATCTGAAAACATGTTTTGTACTTCCGAATGGAGTTATTGTGATTTAATTTAATTCCATACTGCTCATGGATCTGTTTCGGTTTGGCACCATGATATACCTTGTGTATCCATGTGAATGAGTTCTGAATTGCTCCTACTGCAAGTCAAAATACTCAAAATTACATCAATATCAACAAGTGGAATACTATTTCTGAAAATTCCAACTAACAAAGATTCCAGAACAGCTGAAATTCTGGATTCAGGTAGTCCAATGTATGAAGTATCTATCCATTGAGTGATTCTTCACCATACCGCGGCCCTTAAAATAAACAAAAAATCATATCTTCAGTTACAACTCCAGAAGTATTGGAGATATGAAAATATGTGCAGCATGAAAGTTGTAGCTTGTAATTTTTTTTACAATAACGTTTCCAATGAATTCTGATATGTTGTTAGGGAAATAAACGCGATTTTCCATTGGTAGTCGAACGTCCGGTTGAAATTGCCTGGGAACGAAAAATGACAGCAATTTTTATATAACCGTCGTTGTTCTTTACTATAGGCCAGTCAAAATAGACCGCCAATTCACAATAATTGACAAACATTTCTTCAGCACTGCCGTATGTTGAGGCATCCAGTATAGACTAAATATAAAAATTTTCACACTCTTCCGGTGACCGGAAATTACTCAAATTGGCATTCGCAATATCTCCTTGGACAAAATTGCAAACATTGTGCAAATTACTAATATATTCCATAACTTCTTTTCTACATCCCTTGTCAAATTTGCACACGCAATTTGTAAGTGGAAATACGAATTATCCTTGATTACGTTGTAATTAGCGCTAACTCTGGTTACAAAATTGCAAACATTGTGCAAATTTGTGGTAAAATCATGGTTTCCTCACCCCTAAAATGCTTCGAATTTGCAAACTCATGTGTACGGAACATCAAAAAATCATCGATAACGCTAAAAGCAGTCTCAGGGGCAAAGTTTTAGGGGTCACGGAATTGCAAACAATGTTTTTGTGCTTGGCAAACTTTGGTGGCATAATTTTAAGTCGCCAATTGAGTTTGCACCTTTTCCAGTATCCCGGAAGATGGCGAAAATGAACATTATTGTTAGAAACAATTTTCGCATATGCCACAAAATTCCGAACTTGGTGCATTTTTTTCTCAAAGTTCTGCTATGGTGAACAAGTCTACGTATAAATTTGCAACCCTATAAAATGTCGGGAAAGCCGGGCAATAAAATATTCCTCTAGAAGAAACTATGCATACATAATATTTCATCACTATATTTCAACTTCAAGCACATATCAAGCAAATTTGTGAGTTTGTGATCTCGCCTATTATCTGTTTTTCAGAGCATTATGGGACAAATAGAATGTAAAAAAATTCTGAGTACAGTTTTCTCTAATCTTAACTCAATGGTTTTATTGAAAAAAACGGTCAAGATTTGCAAAAAACGTTATAAAGACTTGATTCAAGTGTTTCAGACTATAGGTAGGTGCTGATTACTCAATTCCGTGTTCTAGACTCGACTTCATGGGTATAAAGTACGAAACATGCTGAAAGAGTGTCACTCAAAAAAAAAAAATTAATTTCCATAAAACAGACGTTCTGACCAAATGTACAGTGGAATTATAACTCATATGTTACATGATTTTACCAAATTGTAATATCAAATAATTGTGCTGAATGATTTCATTACGTAACATCTACTAAATGAGCATCTGTACGTACAAATACTAGATAGAAGTAGACAATTATGTCTTATTAAGTGGTATTTTCAGATAGAAAACCATCAAGTTGAACTATGTGTTGGAACTATACAGTGTTATCATCTGATAATCATCCGGTGGAATCGACTTATTTCACTATCGGGTATCATGAAACTGACGATATAACTTGACAATTCGCTTGAAAGGACGAAAAAATTTGCGGCTTCGGTAATTTGGTCCTTGAATAATTATCCTCTGATAATTAAAGCCGATTCCACCAGATCGGGTTCAATTATTGAGCAAAAATTGCAATAAGATTAACATTTCGCGGAAATCGCCTCAATTGATAATATTCCATTGCCCTGCTTTGCCGACGTTTTATGGGTTTCCTAATTCATACGTCAACTTGTTCGCCTCTCCAGAACTCTGAGAAAAATTACACAAAGTTTGGAATTTTGTGTCATCCGCGGAAATCGACTCAAGTGACAATATTCCATTGCACTGCTTTCCCGACGGTTTATAGGGTTGCAAATTTATAGGTAGACTTGTTTGCCATTCCAGAACTTGGAGAAAAAATTGGCACAAAATTTGGAATTTTGTGTCATCCGCGAAAACCGACTTAATTGATAATATTCTATTGGCCGGTTTTCCCGACATTTTATAGGGTTGCAAATTTATACGTTGACTCATTTGCCAAAGCAGAACTTCAAGTAGTAAATGCACATAATTTAGAATTTTGTGGCATTTGCGAAAATTACTTCTAACAATAATGTTCATTTTCGCGATACTGAAAAAGGTGGAAACTCAATTGGCGACTTGAAATTATGTCACCAAAGTTTGCACAGCACGAAAACATAGTTTGCAATTGCGTGACCCCTAAAACTTTGTCCCTGACACTGTTTTTAGCGTTATCCATAATTTATGGATGTTCCGTACACATGAAAAGTTTGCAAATTTGAAACATTTTAGGGGTGACGCAACCATGATTTTACCATAAATTTGCACAATGTTTGCAATTTTGTAACCAGAATTAGCACTAATTACAACGTAATCAAGGATTATTCGTATTTCCGGTTGAAAATTCTGTGTGCAAATTTCACAAGGGATGTAAGAAATATGTTAGGGAAAATACCTGCAATTTTCACAATGTTCGCAATTTTGTCCAAGGAGATATTGCTAACTAACATTTCATGCGCATTTGAGTAATTTACGGTTACCGGATGAGTGTGCAAATTTTTATATTTAGTCTCCAACTGGATGCCTCAACATCCAGCAGTGCTAAAGAAATGTTTGTAATTATTGTGAATTGGTGGTCTATTTTGACTGGCGTATACTAGTAGCTGCTTGAATAAAGCCAAAGCACATGAAATATAGGAAAAACTACCATATTTCACATTCTGAAGTCCATACAAAATCCAATCGTGATACTAAGAGTGTTCAAAGATTTCCGATTGAATATCTGGGAGTGAGTATACATTTTGGTTAATAAATTCATAAGGAATGATTGCCACGTTAGTTCCTTGGAGCTTTGTGTTTATTGAGGTTGATAAATTAGCCCTGTTCAACCGGATAACCCTCGGTTTCGTTGGAAAAAAATATTTTGACAAGTAATTCGGGGGTATGTTTCTTGATAAAAGTCGGATTCTGTACATATCTCCAGGAATTTAAAATAATTAAAAAAGAACAATACGTATTCAAAAATTCGAAAGGCCATATTCCAATGTATTCATTAATCATCAAATGTACAAGAAAATTTAAGATTACTCTTTTACATTTCTTATATCTCCAATACTTCTGGTGTTGCAGCTCAAAATATGAAAATTCGGAAAATTTTGACTTTTTAGGGTCGTGGCATGGTAAATAATTGCTTTATAGATACTCCATACATTCAACCACCTGAATTCAGAATTTCAGCGGTTTTGTAATCTTTATTAGATTTTGGTGAAATTTTGTTTCTATTTATTGGTAAGAGAACCAGTGTGAGGACTGAGTTCCTGTATATTTTTCGGTTGGGATTGTAAAATCATCACCAAGGAGTCCTTACACATAAGGTTTGTGGTAGTTTCTTTGTCGATGTCGAATTATTGATGTTTCCATAGTCACTAATTCAGCCCACCCAAATATTTTTTAATTTTTAACATATCTGATTGAACCCAATGAAACGCTGTGATAATCTTCCAATATACATATTATACCAATATTCTCCGTTATCCTATTCTACTTTGATGGCATCTCCACAATATGTACATGAATTATCTCTAAACGACCTTGAAGAGACCCTTCCATCCCCTATCATCACTAATGAAACACACATTATGTGATATAGGTACACAACTGGTTGGGGATTTGATTCCACCCACCATACTCTTCGACGAAATAATCTATGTTCGGCACACAAGTGGAATGTATTATGCAGATGTATCATAGAATCCCACTGCGTTGGAAATGTGTGTATATTTTGGGGACAGCCATGAACACATCGTAAACAGTAATTGTAACTCTAAATGTGAATTGTGACGGGAAATAAATCAGGAGCGCAGGTGGAACATTAATTATTTCGTTGGAGATGTATCCGGCCGTGAAGTTTGCATATGAGGTTTGTTGGAGGCGTTTTCTGAGGCTGATGAAGCAATAATCTTAAGTAAGCTGGTGGGATCTGGAACTCATATACATTCAGATAATGTATGATTGATGATGGTAATTGAGTGCCACAATGGAAATTATTGATATTTCCAAATCATATCAAATTAACGAAATCACCTTTATTACAACAAAAACAGTTTTGTAAAAAAGGTCAAGAACGAATACTACTTTCACCACAAAAAGGTTTGAATTCAACCTTCCTAGGTGAATATGACTAAAAAACTACAAACCCTCCATTTAAGGAGTTGGTCTAGACAAATAAATTACACATAATGCAACAGGCACTCTCTAACGTGAAACTGATTCATAATGTCAACAAGGATCAGGTGACCTGGGATGCATACACTTTCTTTCATCGAAACAGAAAGGTTAGCGTATGAAACTTTTTTGAAAAATTTTTTCGAACATCAGCAGAGACTCCTGGAGATTAATAAACTTCGAGTGTAACAGAAATCCATGGAAAAAAAGGAGTCCGCCATCACGGAATCTGAAATCAATGATTATTTCAGCAATATTGCTAAAAAATTGATCTCGTCTCTACCTGAGACTTACTACGAACCTACAGAATACTTCAAAAATATCAAATCACCTGTGAATTATCTTTTTTTTTCCTGTTACTCCCGAGGAAGTGATGAACACAATTGAATCTTTGAAGGATTCAAGTTGTCCGGATTTCTATGAACTGAACAGCGCCATGATTAAAGCTATAGCCGATATCATTGCTTCTCTACTTTCAATTTTAATCGATGATTGCTTATCTCTGGGAGTTTATCCAGATGCACTGAAGATTTCAGTTGTTTCGCCATTGCTTAAAAAGGGGATCCCCACCTAGCAGAAAAATTTCGCCCCATTTCCATAATTCCAGTTATCGCGAAAATCATAGAGGCGCTAGTCAAAACGAGGTTGATATCCTACCTGGAAAAAAACTCCTTGCTGTGTCCTGAGCAATTTGGCTTTAGAAAAAATGAATCAACTACGACAGCTATTCTGAGCGTTATTTCGAATGTGGTTGATGTACTTGAGAAGGGAGGGCATTCTTTTTTAACGCTTTGTGATCTGACCAGAGCTTTCGATTGTCTATCTCATGATATATTACTTGAGAAGCTTTTCTGTTATAGCATTGGTGGATTTCCATTGGAATGTTTTAGGTCTCATTTGCATAGGCGATATCAGTGTGTTTCGGTTGAAGGTGCCAAATCAGCATTGATGCAAATCGTCCATGGGGTTCCACAAGGCTCTGTTTTGGAACCAACCCTATTCATTACCGAAAAAATTAATTTTCTTGCTGACGACACCACACTGAAAGATCGTAATAGTAAATTAGAGAAACTGATTGACTCTTCCAAACACACCTTGCAAATGACAAATGAGTGGTTCTGTTCGAATAAGCTTCATGGGTGGTTCTGTTTAAATAAGCTTATGCTCAATTCTGCCAAAAATCAGAATCTTATTATATCTTCAAACCCAAAGTGGGGAAATCAAGTTACTTGGTTTATCCATTGATAACAAACTCAACTGGATGTGTCACGTGGAAAATCTGTCGAAAAAATTATCAAGCGTCACGTTCTTGATTCGCAGATTGAAAAACCTTGTTGGTGTAGATACTGTGAGAGCCAGCTATTTTGGACTTTTTCACAGTCATATGACTTATGGAATTGTCTTGTGGGGTAATTCGTCCCATTCAAACAGTTTTTTTTTACAAAAAAAGGGTTATTCGAATAATATCGGGGTTGGCCTACAGAGATCACTGCCATGCTCTATTTATTCGTTACCAGGTCGTGCCTCTTCCTACCGCTTCCATATATTCCACTCTGCTTGAAATACATGAAACAAGATCAGATTTTGCTTGTTCAGCAGACACGCATCAGCACCAAACGAGGTCAGGAAACCTCTTGAGAACACCAAGATATAGACTCTCTGTATAAAAGAAAAATTGATTGAAAATAAACCTATATAATAAATTACCTTTGGGAATAAGAAATATGAAATTTCAAGAGATCAGCGAGATCTGGTCTACTGATGAACTGTTTTTACTCTGTGAAGGACTTGTTGAAGTATAGTTTTAACGTGGATGATGTAAGCTTTCAATGTGTTTGTCAATTCAACTCTTATACCCTCCTGTATTGTTTACAATGACTGAGTTCTGAGTTAACCTTATTTTATTCTGTGTTGTAATGTGATATATCACCGTAAAAATTGTCTTATCTTTAACTTGTAACTTTTTTTTTTTTTTTCTAAGGATTTGCTACAAATGTATTTATTTATATGGACGTAGTTATGAATCTCTCTCTTTCTCTCATTCATTGCTGTTTTGAAAAATGAGTCATGAACTGTAGACATTTGTGAGATATAACAGTTGAAAACAATATATGCTCAAGAAGGATTGACACAAAACACATTTTCTATTTCAATCTGTACAGTGGATTAAATTGGTTAATACATAAAAATGTACGAAAATGTTTAGAATCCCAAAACAACCCTAATGATCACAAACTTTCTGATTTTCAGAATGATTCCCAAGGAATTATTATATAAAACAGCGTGAGGTTATATTGTATGATTTTCATGTTAGAAACCTCATGAAGTTGATATTCTAAACAGAATAATTGATGATCAGATGAGAACAGATATCATAAGTACTTCGTTTTATTCAAACGAATGTAAATTAGAAAAAAACCAAAAGTAATATTTTGGAAGTTAGTTTTCTTTCAACAGAATAAGATATTCCATTTGACTGAGAGTATTTTGATTCAGGCGTAAATGTTAAGGATTTGTAACGTTTTAATTTATTATTTATATGATGCATGATGTGTTTGTAGCACAATATTTCAATTTCAAGATGGTTGGATAAACAAATGAATCAGAAGAATTAACAAGATAGAAAACCGAAATAACGAACCGACAGATCATTTTTATTCAAACAAGGAGATTCCTAGATAGAAAATAATTTTTACATAGTATTTTTTACCTCTTGTTCATCTAAATTACAAAAAACTATCGCGGCTATCAAAAGAATCAGATTTCAGTAGTGATGTTGAAGATTTCAGTAATGATGGATTTATTGGTCAATACAACCTTCATTGTTGAAATTTCTTCAAACAATTGTTAGAGAGGGGATCAAATTTTTAAGGAGTCCAGAAAAGAATGTTGTTAGATATAAATAAGTTTGGAATAACTTGAGGCATTCGGTGGTATTTTGATTCTAATCTGGATATCAATATCCACTGCTCCAGAATATCTCATTATGCCTTCGAAAAGTTCCTGGAAGTTTCTGCATCTAAATAGCAATGAAATGATACCACAGAGGAAACGGCTACTGAAAGAAAACCACTGATATATTTGTTTAGGCTCCTTTTCCAGCAGTTTTTGGGAAATTTTCGGAAATAAATGTATGGGAAGAGGAAGGAAAAATAACCATTTGGAAGGAACAACAATTATCAACTAATCAGTCGGCCAGTCTATCTCGTTTATCTTTATTGAGACTAAAAGTTCCCAAGCATACAAACTCAATTTCTCGATTAAGGGGTTGAAGGCAAAAACATTTACTCGGAGGATCATTTCGAAATGGCCAATTATTATTTAATGTGCTAGCGGACACATTGAGAAATAAATGGCCATTTCAGTTTTTCAACAGAAAAATATACTATTCAACATGACATGCACAAACTGCGATGGACAAAATCACTTCCTGTTTTTTTTTTCCGAAGAGAATGGTTTTCCTGAATGAAGTATTTCAATTTCTAGTTGAAAATCGTTCGATCTACGAATGAACAAACGGTGATCAAATTGGATCATTCAAATGCAAGAGTTGGTAATTTTCCTAAAATAAATGAGAATACCTTCTACGTAGTATCGACATTCTTATTATATGTAGATGTGGGAATTCTAGATCACTTTATACTGCCCTCACGAGTTCAAACTGTATGTATAATTTTGTCCCAATAGATTCCAATGATAGAAATAAAAATTCAATGTAGTTCTCGTGATTGAATATATTTCTGTCAATTCAATTTTTATGAAATACTAGCTGGTACACATTTCTTATATTTTCTTTGTATTGTTCTATCTACCGTTTGCCTGTGGCTTTGTCCGCCTTCCGTTATCCCGTTTCCCGTTACCCAATTATCCCGTTTCACGTTACCGTCCATTGAAAGTATCGAGATTGCTTCATTATTTTTCAAGTTACAAGCGGTGAAATCGCTCGTTTCAAAGACTGGCCCATATTTTCGGTAATCAAAATGGGACCTATCCCAGTCGATTTCTTATTTCATTCCACACAGGGAATGAAAATCTACGACACGCCACCGTGGTCATGACAGAAGTTACATGGAAAAAATGAAAAAAAAAAGAATAATATTCCAAAAATCAAAATGAAGCGCTATAACTCCTAGTATAATAGAGTTATTAAAAAAATATTCCATCGTTCGAACCGCTATCACGTACTTCAAAATGGGTCATCAGAAATTCAAAAAAAAAATGTTTTCCGAAAATGAGAAGTACTTTGTGCTGAGACTAAATTTTCAATATAATGTTATTTTTTCAATACGCTGAAAGTCACCCATAGTTCATCCGACTGAATTTTTTTTTCACCAAAAACTGCACAATTTCTCAAGCAATGTATGAATCTATCTTGGGTGATAAATTGGCTCTGAACATAACAGATATGAGGACCGCATGGCTTTTCGGAATGCGAGCGCTAATAATGTTGCGTCTTACTACCCATGTTTTTATGCAGTTATGGCAGTATTCACCCGCCATTCCAGAGTATTGTTCTAGTGTCTACTAATAAATGTAAAGTGTTTCGTGCTATCTGAGGATTTTGTTTATAATGGAAAATATTGGACATTTTGTTTTCTTTACGCTTGGATTTTTATTTCTAAAAGATTTGGGTTGCGTTCATTTCATTATTATATAAAGTAAAAAAAGCTAAAAAGAGGATAACAATGTGTTGATACCAATATTCATGAGTCGGCCGCAAATGTCAGGAAAATCATAGATCTTCACTGCAATGATGCAAGTTGCAGAAACAATGAGTGTCTATGCAAGGAAGAAGACGTGTTCTGTACGGATGACTGCAATTGCAACCTTGCATGTTCCAATAAAGAAACTGAATATGTGGAAAATAGCGAAGACATAATAATCTTCAAGAAAATCTAACCTATTATAATTTTTGGACCTAACTTCATGTAAGATCTGTGAATTTCTATTTGGACTAAAATCATAATTTTAGTCCAAATAGAAATTCACAGATCTTACATGAAGTTAGGTCGAAAAATTATCATAGGTTAGATTTTCTTGAAGATTTACACATTAGTAAAGAAATACTCAACAATAACCTTTGTCTCAACACGCAAGTCAATTCAAATAGATCCTATATTCCACTTCATAGACGTCTTGATTAAATATTTAACTTCCTTAGCCTTCTGCCCTAATTGACATATTCGTTTTCTTGTTAATTATGGTAATAATTTTCAATTTCCATTCTCTATGATGATTTTACTCATATCTCTTTGCAATTTGCCAGCCTCCTTTTCAGTTTTCTCCATACTGAGAACACAAGTCAGGTTCTGGATTATCACCTTTTAGACTCTTGTTTTACTCCAGCTGTGGGAGTTGTGAAGTTGGGTCTAGTTCCCATTAGACTTGTATCACACTTCTTATCCCCCAGTTGCGGTTCAACTGAGCCATGGTGGACAAGGATTTTTATTATTATTGAGAAAAATTCAAATTCATTGTGCATGGACACTACCATAATGATTCAATTGTTTGTTTTGATTGGGACAGGTCTAATTAGACTTCTCCCTTGAACTTATATTCAATTACGATGACTTAAATGTGAGAATTAGGAGTCTTGTCTGGTCTTCCTTGGAATACTGGAACATATTTGACAGATGACAGTCCTCATTAGATTGATCATCTTCTAGTGTGTTTTCGTATGACAGGAATATTCCTTTCTTGATTCTGATATCTCCATGATTTTTTGTTCCATGTCTTTCTACTTCATCGTTCACTTGTCATTTGTCAATCTTATCACTTGGGTCTAGCTATCACACCAAAATAATGGTTTCTTACAAGAAATTAAAATAAAAGGAAAAATTTTAATCTCTTGTGTTATCCTGGCTTAGAATACTTATTTTAACATGTATGTTATGTAAACCTATACAATTTTCATCGATCATGAGATGTTTTATGGTCTTTTTGGCTTCTTGTACACCTGACGAGTAAGTAACCTCACTTTTAAAATATGTCAATTTTCTTTCTCAAAAATGAAACTTTTCAGTAACTTTTTTCTATCAATAGTACTTACTTTCAGGTACGCACTGATGATGACCTAGCGGTCGAAAGCGCTTTGCTACGAATAAATTCTTTGATGCACGAAATACAATTTCCTTTCATCGATTAATTTCATAAGTTGCTGCTCGCCCACCCCCTTTTTTGCAAGATTGGAGACGGCCGTAGATCGTAACGAATGGTTAGTAAGCTTGATATTCTCTGTTCTGTTTTGTGTTATTTGGTTCGTTTTCCCAACACATTTTCTTCAATAGCTTGTAATGAAGCCCGACCGAAACGAGACATTTTCAATAATAATATTTTTGACATTACTTGTCAAACTGATGTTACTTAAAAATTGTCGCTGTATTATCCAAGTGTACATGGAAATATCCATGGATATGAACAGTGCAATTATCACAGGGCTCTTTCGCTTTCTACAATGCAATTATCGCTGTAATTTTGCGATAATTGCACTCTATTTACATGATATTTTCGACAGGAAAGAAATATTCGATGAAATGTCATCAGCAATTGTGAGCAAACAAACCATGAATTGTCTTGACAACAGTGAAAAAATACCTGATTTTTCCCGTGAAAATGCAGAAGTTTATGTTTTTTCACGAAAAATACATATTTTTTTCACATTCAGACGTTTTTCGATAAAACAACGACGTGATTTATAATTTTTTTTTTATTTACATGGCATAAGTGCATTTGTCACGACAATAGATGCTCCAAAGTCCTAGATACCAACAATAACGAATTGTGACAACTTATTCCTACATTGCTACTCATTCATTCACCATTTATCTGTTTTTGAGTTTATATGTTTGCTAATTCTTGCCGTTTCTTGAATTCCCCAGTCTTTCCATCCAATTCCTTAATAGGTTCAGATCAATTACAAATATATGATGTGATTATACATAATTTCATTCGCAACCCCCCAATATTTTTCATGTCTCACTTCCAGTTTAATTTAAGCTTGAAATATCCATTCTCAGTCCATATTCCAACACTTTTTTTTTAGTTTCGTGACTCATTGCCAGAACATATCGACGTGTCTCGCATTTTGTGTAGAACAAAAAGCCACTATTAGTAAAAACCATCAACTGCAAAAGACTTTGAAACATCAATCAGTTGTAGGTTGACGGCAAAGGGTTTTTGGGTCGTTTTGGATTGAATACCTGTTCGAGAGCACAGTCCATCGTTGATTGTCTTTTACATTCAACAAAAACCCACTATGTATCAGAATTAATGGTTTTCTGCGAAAGCCGTAAAAGCGGTTTTAGTCAAATGGATTTCCCATTAACGATGATTGAAGGTGATACATTTCCAAATGAATGCTGAGGGGTTTAGAAGTAAAGTGAAATGAGTTCCAGACCAGATGAGATATTTTTCTCTTCACAAAGTGAACTGTCATATAAAAATCACAAATAATTTTCAATATGAATAATGGATGGAAAAAGTTTGCGTGCAACTCGGTACACGTGACTGGAGTGAAATTTCTTTGGCGTTCTAAACCTCGATTCGTAAGTATATCGTAGGGGATAAAACGGCAAAGAGGTCTGAAGATCATAATACCATTACGTTTAATTTTTTTCATAAGGATTCCTACGAGCTTGGAGACTAATTGAAATCGACTACAAACATTTTAGAAACCAGATATATATAAAATAATTAAATTTTCCCCACTATTCCACTCCCTTAGGGGTTGAATTTCCAGAAGCACTGGAACGCGTATTTTTTATTTGTAACAGAGACCACAAATACCAATTTTCAACTAAAACCTAACGGTACTATTCAAACTATCAATCCTCATATCATCCCGTTTGGGGTAAAATTTTTCAAAAGCTCTGAAAAACTATTTTTTGAGAAGAAGTGCCCAAATACCAATTTTTATGACATTAACTTCAAAACTAACAGTACTTCCATACAAACTTTCACTCCCTGTTTCACCCCCTTGTGACACCTTCAGAGATGGAATATCAAAGAAACTTCTCTATTAGGCTGAGAGCGGGCTGCAGAAAACCCGGCTAATCGGGTAACAGAATCAAATGTTTTTAAAATGTTACTACTCATACCATATTAGTACTCACAGAAAAATCATTGACTGCCTGGGCAAAAGTGGTGCATATTTTTTTCGGAAAAAGCAACCATACCAATGTAATACATGTTCGAAATACGTTTGACACTCACTATCTCTCCAGTTGGCCGAGCGGTCTAAGGTGCTGGTTCACGAAAGGGAGCGTGGGTGAGAGCGTGAGTCAAACCCCAGCTCAGTCAGCTTTTCTTTCTTTTTTCTTTCGAAATTGAAAAATTATTTGTTTGGGGGCGAATATTTGTCCCAGAAGAAACCATTTCTCATGTCTGATAGAAAACCTGGCCGATCTAGTACACCATGAAATGTTCTCACAAGCCTTCATTTCAATTAATATATGTATGTTCAGTTCAGTTCAGTTCAGCCAGCCCTCAGACATGAGAAAGGATTTCTTTTGAGACGAATATTCGTCCCAAACAAGTAATTTTTCAATTTCGAGATAAAAAATAAAAAAAAAGCTACCTGAGCTGGTGTTTGATCACACCCACGCTCCCTTCCGTAAACTAAATCCTAAATTACTATAATTTTTTCAAAGTACATATCTCAATTAACACATTATACATTTCAACCTTCTTCGGCTCATAGGCCTTCTCGCGTAGAGGGGAACAGATGTCGGAGAGATAGGGTGGGGTAGGTGGGGTGAAGGGGGGATTTTCCATAGATCTCTCTACGTTTCCATAGAGAGAAAACATGTTGCCCTAGTCCCAGGTGTCCCCCACGCCCTGGAGTGGGGATGCCCTCGCGATGTTAACAAAAGCCCTATATAATGATGTTAATTCGAAAAAATATGGAGTGTTTATCATTAGAACTCCTGCTTTTCGCGTATTCATCAGTTTAATATCCATTGATTTCGAGCCTCAAGTGCGAATTAAAATGTTGGTGCCTATTCAGTTTCTAGTCAGAGCCTAGTAAAAGTAAAGGCATAAAACCAGATTTAAAGGAGTTTATTGACGATCAGGACTTGGATGGATCAACTTGCTGTAGGGAATAGGTTGAAATCAATGTACTCACCATTTTATTCTCCCATTACGACTCATGCTATTTCATGGAAGATGTCCAGTTTCTGATATATGAGTCCACCATACTTTCTGGGCTCATTGTGATATGACCTTTATGCAGTGATATCTCTGGTACCAAATTACTGTAGAATTTATACGACAAGCCTTCCATATGATCCTGAATTGGTGGAGCTTTCGCTGACTCCCGCAGTTCATCCAGTCGTATGTATCTGTTGCTTTGTATTACTATACGGAGCTTTCTGTTCTGCATCCTATTCAACCTCAGTGAGTAGTCTTGGGCAGGCTGCAGAACACCGGCCAGGCGTTTGACATTATTGGCCGTATGATTTGCTTATATATTAGGAATTTGTTTTCCATAGATAACTTGGAGTTTCTTGCTATCAATGGGTATGACCTCCTTATGGCCGCAGATGTTCTCTGGATAGCTAGACTGGTATGATTGTTTAATGTTAAACGCTTGTCCAGCTGTACCCCCAGGTATGGCACATCGTCCGATTCATCCACTCAATTTTCTTCAACCCCGAGATTACCAAACACCTCATTGTTAGTAAATTTTCTACTAAAATTTATAACTTTTGTTTTCCTTGAATGTATCTTGATCATATTATTCTCCATATACGGCACGACCTTTTTGTCCAAGTGAGTTTGCACTTGTTGTTTAGCAACTTCAGTTGCAAAGGAATGCGCATATATCAATGGCTACATTCATCTGCCTGATCATCGGAAAGGCGTGCGTATAAAGAAATACAAATGAGGGGACAAATAGAAACCCTGTGGCACACCTGCTTCAGCTGTATAGGCTGAGCTGAGGAGTTGATTTCATGGACTTTAACTGTGAATACCCTATCTATCCAGTACGAGTCTAACAATTTCACCATATGTAACAGCATGCCTACTCTTTGCAATTCACTGATTAATCCCCCTGTCCAGACTTCATCGAAAGCTTTTTTGACGACCAACAGGACCATAACCGTGTTTTGCCATCCCATGAACAATGCGGGCCACTTGTGATATTGGCGAATGTCCCTTTCGGAACCCAAGGTGGGATGAGTTTCATCCTTTCCTTGATTCTGGCAAAACGACGCAGCAGGATCTTATCAATTACCTTAGCAACAGCCTAAGCAGTGAGATGGGCCGGTAACTTTCAATTTTGGTTTTTCTTCTTCCCATTTCTAAAATTGGGATTATTTCAGCTCTTTTGAGCACCTTCGGATACTGCTGCCACTTTCTCATTCCGTTCATTGAGTATGTAAAGTGTATTTCCTTTCCTTCCTTTCCTTTCTTCGGCAGATTCTTGAGCAGAATTGCATCGATTTTATCAAAACCTGGCGCTTTATCATTAGGTGATTTTTTTATTACGTCTGCCTGTTCGTTTGGATATGGCTCGTGAACCAGCACCTTAGACCGCTCGGCCAACTGGAGAGATAGTTAGTCAAACGTATTTCTAACATGTATTACATTGGTATGGTTGGAGACAAAACTCATGCACACCATTTGCCCATACAGTGGGTGATTTTTCTTATGTTTGCTGTGAATACTTACATTTTAAAAACATTCCATTCTGTAACTCGATTGGCTAGGTTTTCTGCAGTCTCCTCTTGGACTTTATGTCATTATAGAAATCTGCTTTAATAATTTCAGCTTTCTAGGTCCAGCAGTTTGGTCTATATGAAAACGTTGTTCAGAAGCGTTTCGTTGAAAACGTTACATGAAGACGTTGTACTCGACTCGACCTTGGAATCCTTCTCTCATCGCGCCCAAAAGAATTTAACTTTGAAGAAACAATCGGGTTGTTGTGAAGTATTGAAAAGCTTCGTAATGTTCAACACATAAAAGAAGGGTATGTCTTATGTACAGTGAGGGAAACTGTTTACATTGATAAATAATATTTCATCAGGAACTAATGATATTTTGAATAATTCCATATAAACATTCAGTTGTATGTGATATTGCCAAACCGTTTCAAAAGGAGCCATTCATGTACAATAAAATTCCAGTATGATCTGATACATCATATAATTATTCTAGCTGAATATTGATAAATTGTAGAAAGATATAGGTGGTTTATTATTTGGAACCCCCAAACGTAAATGGTTGAGGACCTTCCCGTAATTAAGAAAAAAAAAACGTGATATGTTTCTGTAAATGGATTCATACATAACATAACACTCACAGAAAAATGAGATCATTTCAACAAAAAACAGTCTTGCCCTAAAAGGGGTTGAGAGAACTGGAAGAATTATCCCAAAAAAGCGCCTGATCATGACGGTAATACTGATCGAATAATCAAGTATTTTTTGGATAAGCAGGTGCAGTCACTTCTGAATATTTTCAACAATACATGGCGCCTTGAAAGATGTAGAAGCAAGCCATTGTGGTCATGATTCCGAAGGATGAAACACAAAATCATCGACTGATCAGTCTGCCGTGCAGTTTGGCAAAGTCAGCTGAAAAAAATCGTCCTGGAAAGGCTCGACGACGAAATGGGCGACAGGAATATCCTACCATATAAGCAGTTCGGCTTTCGCCGCGCTCACTCTACTGAGCTTCAGATTCTGAGGCTGATGGAAGACACGATGAAGTCTTCAAATAGCGCTCATGTCATACTCGATGACATTATGTAAATTTTTCGATAGAGTATGGCATGGCATGGCAAAATTAATTGACTTTCACTTGTCTCTGAGCCCTTGAAGTGAATAAAATCGTTTCCTAATGGGTAGAACATTCCAATTAGAGGTCGACAATTAACACATGCAATCTGGATGGGTCGTGAGAGGAACAACACGGAGAGAAAACTGGCTGTCTCTGGAAAAAAGAAAGATTGTTCAGAGCAGGTCGAGTACTTGGGAGTTACACTGCATCGTTGAATCAGCTGGAGAAATAAACTCTCTCTAAAAAATAAACCAGAGATTTACAAAATGATGTTCAGACCTGTTATTTTGTACGCCTCAGCCAAACTGCAGAACCAGGATTCGCGTCCAGAAACGGGAGCGAATGAAGGTTCCTCGGATGATAACCCTCCGTGGCAGCAACATAAGAGTATTTGATTGTGCATTGGCCCATGAGAATCCTCTCGTTGGTGATAACATAGACAATTTCCCCGCGTTTTAAACGCCCCAGGCGCTCTCTCTCCTTTGACCGTTCGGTTAAATTTTGTTGAATACCCCTGAGATTTTCAAGAAGTTCATGAGACTCTTAACCACCCCTTTTTCATAAGCCAAAATATTTGCATTAGTTGCCTCCTGGTTGGACTGCCTCCGTGGTATATCGTAGCACCAAATTCTCCTAGGATATGCTGTGGAGTTGAACGAACTTGGCAGCGATGGACGGTGGGCCTGTCTTGTCTAGAGAGTAAATATTCGTGGGTAAGCTTCGAATGACCAATTCGAAGACAGTTGAGCATAACTTGTTTTCGTCTGGCAAACTTGAGAGAGTTAAACCCTCTTCTCGAATAGGAGTTCTACCATTTTCAGTTTCGAGTTATCATTATTCCAGACATTTTTTATGTTCTTTAATTATCTTCCTTTGTTGGCTAATTTCTGGTTGTGTTGGTGTACTGTGAGTTGGCTGCTTTTCTAGCAGCCATGTCGACCGATTAATTTTAATCAGTTGTTGACATGGTATATCAATTAAGATTATTACATTAGTAATTCAAACGTCAACAACTTATTCGTGGTGGAATTACCTATATGGAAGTAGAAGTAACTGGAAGTAGAATACGTGGAAAAAATGATTTTACAAAGAAGATACCAATATAAAAGTTTGAATATAACGTTAATATCATCATCGATAATATCTTGCGTTTTAGCTCACGTTGTACAATCTTTTTATTGATCATCAGATGAGAAAGAATGAGTTCTCAATCAACCGCCAATCAGAATACAATACGCCAAAAGCATTACCTGTCATCTGTTCCATTTGATTTTTTATAACCTAATTTTTTATGAACACGTTCACGAAAATAATCATAACGTGCTTACAACTAAGACGCGGAAATATTTCTGTTGAGAAATCATCCAACAGTGTGGGGGTGTTCAATGGAACAACCAGACGGATATGCGAGTGGGCTTAAACTAAGAAGAATGACTCAGAAATTGTCTCAAACCATCCAAAAACAAAAACTAGGTTCATAGCAAGCAAGGTTGGAGTGTCCAGCGGAAAAATATGAAGAACGATAGAACTAACAATTTCATGCATTTAATCACCATCAAGTGAAAGCCTCACATCCTCAAGACCGTCAGTTGCCTCAGAAGTAACATGGTAATAATCGAGAATTTGATTTTGGGTACAGAGTGAATTATTTTCATAACGTAATTAATTACTTGGGATGTAGAAAATCTCCACGCTGTACGATGAACAATATATATGAAAAAATCCGAACAAGTAATAAAAACATTCGATTGATATATTTCTTGCGGTAATGCACTGTAGAAGGAAAATGATATCAACCTGATATTTATCATTGAAACATTTGTCATGTCAGTCTGAATGAATCATTGTACTCTTTCGATATGTTAAGCATAGCGTATGGATCACTTAATCCGTAGATATTTGGAAAATATTGAACCAATGCACATTGCTCATAAGCTCTTGCATCTTCGCTGGTTATTGTTGTGAAAAAGTCAAGTTTCCATTCAGACACTCAGTTTTTTTAATGGTTTTAAATCCTCTTTCGAAAGAAACTATTGTTGTCTCATTCGTTTGTTGTCGGATTCGTTCGTTTTTTTTTTACTAATATTATGCTCTTAGGAGAGTAGGATACATTTTCAAAGCATCCATGAAACGTGGTGGCTTTATTCTGGCTTTCGAATTGTAGTTTCTCAATCAGATCATCAGATCGGATTACTTGTGAGCAGAACTCGCTACCTTCTGTTTTTCCTCTACGTTTTTTTGTTTAAAAAAGCTACGATTGATAGGGTGACCCAGGGGTGTGTGAAGGTCCTTAACTTATTTTCTATCAAAGCTGTCAACTTGATTTTTTCAACGATAGATTCGACAATAAGGCATATTTTAATATTTCTATTTATATACAGGATGTCCCAAAATAAGATACACAACAACGTTCTGTTTTTTTAAATGGCATTTCCAATTTTCGTTTCATTTCCTAATTTGCCACTGAATTGTCGATATAACGCAACCAGGCTTCTTAGACTCATCTGCAATAGTTTTTGACTTATGGTCAACTTATGTGTCAAAATAGTCCTAAATTCATAACTTCAAACAAGTCAAGATAACTCAACAAAGCTTTTCCAGTTGATTACTTAGGCTTCAGTATTCGATGTTACATCGCCTACTACGATTTTTTTCAAATGACAGAATTACAAATGGAAATAACTCGACTACTTCAATTTCAACACCCTATATTTCATTGCATCATTGCATGGCTTTTTGTAAGAGCTCTTTGTCAAAATAGCGTTTGTGGGGTCTACTTTGTGAAATTTGCATGATTTCTGCAAAATAAGAAATGTTTATAATTTATTCGGAAAAATTAAATCCGAAGGCAGCTGTCGTGAAATTCAACAAAACCATACATTTCTGAGGAAAATATGTTTCATAATATAAAATTGTGATAGAAACAAGGGTACATCACAAAGGAAACAATTCTAGTGATCTTCACAAGAACAAAGGGTTATCAACAGGGAACAATGCAAACATTTTGGGAAAAGGGTACTCATGAATACTTAAATAGGTTACCATTATGTTTCACACAAGCTGCTATTCTGAATGAGCTCCAAACTCTAGCAAGCATTGCCCCTCAATAGAGGAGAAATAGAGCCTATTTTCACACTCAAATGAAGACGCAAATAACCTGTGCTACCTTTCAGTGGATAGTTTGTAAATGGAAACCCCGTAGTCGGCACCAGCAAAATCGCTTTGTGGATTTTTTTAACAAGAAATACAGTGAAAAATTATCACTTTTTTTATTTTTTACAAATATCTCAAAAAGTATTGAAGTATCGTTAGACATTCAGGAAAACTTTCGTAGAGAATTCAAAAACCTACAAAATATTTTTTTGTGCGACCGGATTGGTGCACTTATCACTGAGAAAATCCGGGAAAACCTCTAAAAAGAGACCATTTGTAAAAAATTCATAATTTTTATAAGCTCCAAGCTGGAAAAACAATCTCGCGGAAAATGATAGATAATAACATGTTGTTCAACTGTGCGCAAGATGGTTTCTGTCCGACTTGTAGTTTTTGCACAATCGCGTTTTAAACAATTCAAGGGCATATATTGCGAAATGCACCGATTTAAGGGAAATTGTCGTATTCAAATTCTGTGAACGTCATCTGGAAGTAGAGATCAATATCTACAATTTATCAATTTATGAATTTTCATCCGAGAGATGGAAAATGTGTTGAAAATGTCACTGAAAATTGCTCCAAACGCTTGAAAGTGCGCTCGAGGTAGAGTCGAGTAGCGTTAGTGGGGGAATTAAATTGAACCTTCCCAAACAGATGTGTTCTCGACGTTGAGCGCTTCTTTTTTCGAAAGATTTAGTACTTTAGTGATTAATCGATTCGCATTCATTGAGAAAAAATACAGTACAGTAAATATTGACTCTTTATTTATAAAATTCACAGGAGAGTAATCGTTCACGTGAATATATACAAAACAAATACATTGACCATGAATATTAGCAGTGATGAATTTCAAACCTTGGAAATTTCAAAAATGGAAGTTTAAGATACATTTTAGGTAGTGTTAGTCATCATTAATTGGAAGTTAGAACAAAATACAATATTTTCAATAATTTTTTTTTCAAATGGTATATATTAAAATTCTATCATGTATTTTTTTTTGAAATTGTGAATGCTTTTATGGAAAAAATTGAATTTTTAGTTGATTACTGGAAATGAATCATGCAGAATGAGTATTATTCAATTTTACTTCAGAACTTTCGAATGATAATTATAGATTGTTGTGATACATATTTAATAATTATTTAATGAAAAAAAACTAAATTATTGAATAACTGAAAACATATGCAAAAACACGCAAATAACTAATATGCACTAATATAATATGCGCCAACGTATAAGCATCCCGCCGCGCGGTGATAACACTCTCCTCCGCTGGCTCGTTTTCCCACTACCGCTACTCGACTCTGCATCGAGCGCACTTTCAAGAGTTTGGATCAACTTTCAGTGATATTTTCAACACATTTCACACCTCTTAGGTGGAAATATAGGATATGAAAATTGTACATTTCGATCTCAACTTCCAGATGCCGTTTACACAATTTGAATACGACCATTTCCCTTGAATCGGCGAATTTTGCAAGATAAGCCCTTGAATTGTTTATAACAGATTGTGCAAAAACTACACATCGGATGAAAACCATCTTGCGCGCAGTTGAACAACATGTTATTATCTATCATTTTCTGAAATATTGTTTGGCCAGCTTTAAAATAAAAATTATGTTTTTTTTACGAATGGTCTCTTTTTAGAGGTTTTCCCGGATTTTCTCAGTAGAAAGTGCACCAATCCGGTAGCACAAAAAACATTTTGTTGATTTTTGAATTTTCTACCAAAGTTCCAGTGGTGTCAAACGATTCCCCCAATACTTTTTGAAATACATGTAGAAAACCGAAGAAGTGGTCATTTTTACACTATTTCTCGTTGAAAAAATTCCACAAAGCGATTTTGCTGGAGCCGACAACGGGGTTTTCATCTGCGAACTCTCTTTTGAAAGGTAGTATAGTCTATTTGCGTCATCATTTAAGTGAGGAAAAAACCTCTATTGTTGACCTATGAGTTGGATCTGCAGTTGTTGGACGATCTCTGATTACTTTTTCCTTCACGTACCTCCAGAGGAAGGAATCTATAGAAATAAGGTCTGGGGATCGCGAAGGCACAGGAATAATTCTCCTAAGACACCCATGGAGTTCATGCTTCTGGATATTTTTTATGGTGGATTCTGCTTGCTACTAAGAGGATTTCTGGCAGCTTTGTCAATACAATAGGCCGTCATCACTAGTTTATAGCGAGTCATTAAACAATTAGACGTGTATAATTATTGAAAGTACACATATTTTCCTATCCTCGATTCCTTTTTTGTCGAAAAAACCATCAACATTTCGTACTTTGCAAAAATCGCTCAAATTCAGAAAGAAGACCCCAAATCCTATATCGACAAAAAGCTCTTGGAAATGCCATGCATGAAATAATAGGCGTTCGAAAAAGTCAAGTTCCATTTTCAATTGTCATTACAAAAAATCGTAGTAGGCGATGGAACATCCAATCTGAGTTCAACTGAATTTCAGAATATGCACTGATGCAAAAGGAATCGACTGAAAAAAAATTGATTGAGTTATCTTGAATGGTTTTGAAGTTATGTATTTGTATTGGGACTATGCACGACGCTATTTTTACAAGCTTTTTTAACTTGTTTCGTTCAGTATGTCATTCGTTCGTTCTGTCATTCGTTCGTTCTGTTTCATTTGTTAGTTCTGAATTTGCAGTTTCATTTCCGGTCAAAATTTGTAACCATTTTGGAGGATCGAAATCATTCTAAAATTTGGACGAGTGTTCACTATGTCCGTTGATCAAATTGCTGTGAAATTTTCGATGAGGAATAAACGAAATGAATCTAAATGTGGACGAGTTTTATGATTATGGTACGATTCGATTCAAAATTGGTATGTGGGGGTTTTCGGGGCGAGATTGTGAATTTTCTGTCAAAATTCAAAATTGAGATGGCGGCTCCAAGATGGCGAACAAGTTTAAAATTATGGTCCGATTCGATTCAAAATTGTTATGTGGGTTTTGTCGAGGTCGTAGATTATGAAATTCATAAATTCGAAATGGGGGCTCCAAAATGGCGGAGGATTTTTGTGATTATGGTCCGATTCTATTCAAAATTTGTATGTGGGGTTTTTAGAGTCGGAGATTCATCATATATGGAAATGAAATGAAGGCTCATGGAATTTTTGTTTGTAAGCGAAATTAGGTTTATGGTCCGATTCGATTCAAAATTGGTGTGTGGGGGTTTTCAGGGTCGAAGATTATGATTTCCTCCAAAATTATAAAATTGAAATGCGGTCCAAGATGGACGATGATCTCTGTGTTTATGGTCGATTCCATCCATTTGGGGTTTTCGGGGTCGGAGACTATGAATTCTTCAGCAACCTTATCAAATTCAAGATATTGGATGAGTTTTATAATTATAGCCCGATTTGATTTAAAATTGG
Organism: Gonioctena quinquepunctata; assembly: GCA_018342105.1. NCBI lineage: Eukaryota > Metazoa > Arthropoda > Insecta > Coleoptera > Chrysomelidae > Gonioctena > Gonioctena quinquepunctata. The sequence continues at coordinate 1,245,063 of JAFIRS010000092.1, forward strand.
TATGTCGGGGTTTTTGGGTCGGAGATTATGAATTTAGTCGCAGATTATTGATTTCATTTGAAATTTATAAATTGAAGATGGCTACTGCAAGATGGCGGATGAATTGATCTTTGGATGGTCTCCTCATTGGAGGACTAGAAACTTCAGAACTCACAGCAAAAAAAGGCCTCATAATAACGATGCTTTAGCAAAAATGCATAAATTAAGACCTACTTAAGTACTAAAAAGCACAAAATAAAATAATTAAGATAAAAACCTTTTGAAGACAAGCTTTTATTCAAATGCACTGAAAAGTAAAAAATAATTGCTTTGGATGTGTGATGTAGGTTATTCGCGAGTTATAGATTCAAAAGTTGTCGCTTTTGTATTCGAACTATAGTTTTGCGACAAGCTTTTGAATCCATAACTCACGGAATAACCTACGGCACACATCCAAAGCAATTATTTTTACTTTTAAGTGCATTTGAAAAGTTTTTTCAATAATTATTCATTTACTCGAATTCACAAAAGTCAAAAACTATTTCAGATAAGTATAAGAAACTGAGTGCGTTATATCGACAATTCAGTGGGGAATACAACAATGTAACTAAAATTGGGGGTAACTGTTTATAAAAACAGAATTAAGTTGTGTATCTTATTGTGGGACATCTTGTATATGAATAGAAATATTTTCATAATTTGCCTCATTATCGGACCTATCGTTTGAAGAAAAAGTCGATAGCTGGGATAGACGCATCCCTGGGTCACCCTGTATGTTATTACTTTGGTGTAATGTGGAAAGCTCAACTATCACCAAACTGTTGTTTCTATCATTTTGAGAATAATTAGACTTGTTTCTTTAACTTAGTTCCTGAAAAATATACTCGAAATTATTTTTATCAGAATTGTGTGTATTTCTTAGCAAAAGTTGCTGGCGAACAGATAAACTGTTTATTCGATCAATTTTTCAGGTTTGAATATTGGAGGTCGGTCTATATGTGGAATTGTTGATTATACAGGGTGTCCCAAACTCGATGGCCCATAAGGAGTTTCTGGAGAACGGGGCACAGGATTATTTTGAAAATTTGGTTTCTTGGGTAATTAGTTCTGCTCTATCAAATTTTTTACCCAAGCGGTTTTCGAGCAATTCTAAAGATTTTCCTATTTTTTTTTTAAAGATTTATGATTTTGCTTTGCATTGCTTTACAATTTTTTTGTCCATTTACTATCCCAAGCGGTTTTCGAGAATTCAAGTTTTCCTATTTTGTGCAAAACATAGCTTTAATTGAATGTTTATTACTGCGGTATTTGGACTCATACAAATAGTTTACCAATGTTCTGTACATTAGTTATGTCTAAAATTCGTTCTCCATTATAGGTCGTTAAAATTTGTGATTTTTCCGTAGATACAAAAATGGTGAAAAGTACATTTTTTCAAATAACCCAAAATCCTGGAAGACAATTAAGTTCCTTTCAAATGATGTAATTTCCTTTCCAATTTAAAAAAAGCAAGTTTCCATTAAAATCGTATTATTTTGCCATATTTTGTATTAAATGTCATGGAATACGTCATTATGAAAATTTAACAACTAGTGCAGCAATAATAAAACGTTTGCGCGTTCATCACCAAAAATTTGATAAGAAAAGAATCAAATGGAAGGCAATAACTATTCAAACGAAGTTGTTTATCTTCATGGTCAATATGATCAAATTATAGCAAGAACATGCAGAAGGTTCTGTGGTGTATGAATGATAAGATGACGAACTGATTGTACAAAGAATGATTAATATACAGGTATTCCAAACTTGATGGCCTATTGCACGTTTCTGGAGATCTGAGATATAAATACACGAAATTTTGTATCCCACGATAAGAGACTGCAACCTAGCTCTTAAAAATGTTTTCACAGTGTTGCCACATGTACTCGTAAATAATATCATTTGTTGGTCAAAGTTATTGCTATTATTGGGATTGCTGGAGGTTCTCGCCGGGAAGAAATTGTAATCTATGACTCAATGACATCAAAGGCATGGACACAACTGGGAATCCCGATTCCGCAAACTAGGATTGGTGAAAAACGTGTATTTACTGTCATAAATGAAATAGAAGGAATGAATTTTCTGGAAATATACATGAACTATGAAAAAAAAAATCCTATTTTATAGTTACATAATATTTGTCATTTAAATTTTAAATTCAAATATTTATTGGCTGACTTTTCCAGTACTTACATAAAAATATTAAAAAAACAAAGAGAGGCATTAGACGTTTTTTTTATGAAGGAAAAATTGTAAGGATGACAGTGTCAATTGACATTTTACAAGATGTCGAAAAATATATAGAGATAGAAAAATTCAAAAAGGATTATTATTTTAATTCAGTTCATTTTGTTTGTGAAGAATATGAGTTCAAATAGAACTCTGATCGTCAAAATATGTTTCTTTATTGATGATATTATGTTTATTTTTGTTAATATGTACCATTCCTGAAGAAAACACTCAGGCAAGGCACTTTCAAAATCTAAAATTACTGATTAATTGTAATCTATACGATGATCATCATCAATAGAATGATTGCATAGAGCACGATATCTTACAATCCTCCCAAAATCACTTTTGTGGCCTGTGATTGTATCTTTGAATGATTGTTTCGTTTGACCAATGTAAACTTTATCACAATCAATACATGGTATTTTATAAACAATATTTGATTGGAATTTCTTTGGAATTGGTTTTTCAATTCAGTATGGGATTTGAAATTGTTTTTATATTAGTTTTGCTATTTTTATATTTTTGTTATTAAGACTTAATCAACTTTGGAGTCAGATGTTGATATGAAATAAACTTTATGAGTTATTTATTTATGTTGTTATTTGGTGAATATATGATGTATAGATAAGTACTGAAAAAAATTTCAATTGCTCAAATAATTTGGGTATGAATTTTCGAGAAGTATGGTTTTCAGTTCATTAAAACACTCTATTCTCGAAGAAGGAATGAGTTAATTTATCTACTATTGTTTTCATATTGGCAATAACATTGATTTTATGATTGTTTGGGTATAGGAATGGTATTTATTCGTCTATTGCTATTTATATGATTTTTGTACCACCTTGTGATCAATTTGTTCTGTTCTTATTAGTTTCATGTCAAAGAATGGAACTGAGTATTGGTTTTTTTTCTATTGTGAATTGTATGTTATCATCATATGAATTGAATATATCAAGAGTCTCTTAAATGTTCAGTTGAGGAACAGAAAAAATTAGGTCATCAATATACCTTTCTATGAAGGGGATCTCGAAGTCCAATTTTTTTGAACAGTCATCAAGAAGATCATCTAGTACAAAACTGGACAAAATTGGTGAAATACTTGAACCCAAAGGATTGCCAAAAATTTATTCATAGAATTTCTCATCAAATATCATGTAGGATGAATCAAATATAAAATCAATAACATCCATGAAATATTTTTATCAAAAAGACAGTAACTGGAAATAATATCCCATTTATTTTTTGATAAAAAGGTATATTGATGATCTCATACTCTCTGTTCCTCAACTGGAAATTGAAGAGATTCTTGATATATTTGATCCATATGATGATAACATACAATTCACAGTTGAAAACAAAATCCATAACTCAGTTCTATTCCTTGACATGAAACTAATTAGAACAGAGGATAACAAATTGATCACAGGGTGGTACAGAAAACCCAAAAATAGCAATAGACCAATAAATTACCATTCATATCACCCAAACAATATGAAAATTAATGTTAAAACCAATATAAAAACAAGAGTAGAGAAATTAACTCATCCCTCTTTGAGCATGGAGTGTTTGAATCAACTAAAAATCATACTTCGCGAAAATTCATACCCAAATCCTTTAGCCATTAAAATTATTTTTAGTACTTCATCATATAATATTCCTCCAATTCTAAATTCACGATATATCAACATGAATAGAATAACTTATAAAAGTTTATTTCATATTCAACATCTGACTCCAAAGTTGATTAAAGTCCTTAATAACAAAAATATAACAGTAGCAAAAACTAACATAAAAACAATTTCATATCCCCATACTTCATTGAAAACACCAATTCCAAAGGAATTCCAATCAAATATTGTTTATAAAATATCATGTATTGATTGTGATAAAGTTTACATTGGTAAAAAAAAAAACATTTTTTTTAAGATACAATCACAGGCCACAAGAGTTACTGTAGGAGGTTTATGAGATCTTGTGCTCTATCCAGTTATTCTATTGATGAGGATCATCGTATAGATCACACTAATTAAGAAATTTTTGATTTTGAAAGTGTCTTGTTTAAAATACTTTTTCAGAAATGGTACATATCAACAAAAATAAACATAACATCATTATTGAAAAAACGGATATTGACGATCTGAGTTCTATTCACACTTATAGTTTTCACAAACAAAATGAACTGAATTCAAATAATAATCCTCTTTGAATTTTTCCATCTATATATTTTCTGATATTTTGTAAAAAGTCAATTGACAGTTACTTACAATTTTTCCTTCATAAAAGAAACGTCTAATACCACTCTCTGAAACTAATTTTCAAATATTTTTATGTTAGTAAGCATATTTTGTAATAATATCATTGTGATATTAATCACACATATTTTAGGGACGTTTTGATAAAGATAATAAACATTATCGAAAGCTTTACTGAAAAAACCAAGGATAATCATTGAATTGAACATACATGGCTGCTTCCCAAATAAAAATTATTTCCCCATATATATATATATATATATATATATATATATATATATAAATTTCTGAATAGTTAGGAAAAAGTCTGAGAAATTCTTTGGGACAGCAGCAAACGCAAATGTACTCTTATAACATTATATTTCCAATATTTCGACAATGAATATTGTCACCATCAAGGAGCTACAAAGGTGAAACTACTATAGTATGTTGATAATTATAAAAATAAACTTTACTTACAATGTTAGCGAGAATGGTCGTTTTTCGGTGAAATACAAGTTTATTGCCTTCCTTGTGCAAGTTGTAACCATGAATATATAGGTCAAACAGCTAGGTTACTGAAAGACCGTATAAGTGCCCATGAAAGTGATTGTAGACTTCACCCTGAAAGGTGTGCTCTCAGTGAACATGTGAATAAAGAAGATCACAATATGGATTATAATTCCACAAAAAATTTTAGTAAAAGAAAAGAATGCTTCGAAACGAATCTTTTCGGAAATGGCATTCATTTCTCAATCCAACAATTGTTTAAATAAAAGATCAGATCTCAATCATTTAAGTGAGATCTATTCTTATCAATTAATCTTGGCAAACCCAATAAATAATAATCCATCTTCCTTTTCTAGTTAATACAAACTAACATGGAAGTTTTGTAAAAATCAATAACTAATAAATATATTCATCCAATTTTACCATTAGAAAATCTCATCTTCAGTAGTTATTGCAATTGATGTTTTCCACTTTCATTTGGACAGCTTAGACCAAATGTCTCTTCTTCTTCTTAAAAATTGTACAATTTTTGACGTTGACATTTTAGGTTATGTTAAATTCCAACCTCGATGATGTTATTTTCCCTCACTTTTCACATTCATAACCAAAGAAAGTTCACCACAATGGTTTTCGGCTTTTAATAAAGTTACCAGTAATGTTTTGTGTTACAAATATTATTCCATAAATCTAATTGTTGCTCCATGTTTTTACATGTTTTGATGCTGTCTTTTACATCTTTTTGTATTTCACCGAAAAACGACCATTCTCGCTTACATTGTAAGTAAAGTTTATTTTTATAATTATCAACATACTATAGTAGTTTCACCTTTGTAGCTCCCTGATGATGACAATATTCATTGTCGAAATATTGGAAATATAATGTTATAAGAGTACATTTGCGTTTGCTGCTGTCCCAAAGAATTTCTCAGACTTTTTCCCAACTAGTCAGCAAAGACTACCTCTCCTCTTTCTTCAGATAGGATAATGGGTTTTTATCAAGACATCCAAGCTACTTATGGAATTCCAACAATGGTCACGTATAAAAGTCAAAACTGCCAAAGAATACAACCGTAGATGTTTCCTCCTGAGATGTGGGACCTTAGGGGTCATACCAGAACATATAAGTCATTCAACTAACCATATAGATGACCTCCTACTAAGACAAGACACCACTTTCAGCAATGAATCAAAAAAAATATGTTCAAGGTTAGGAAAAAAACGTTTAAATTATGAAATAAATTTGAATCACAAGTTAATTCCTAAACTTGAAGAACAGTTGGGGTTACTCAAAAGAGAGATTATAAAATTAACAAATGAACTTATTTTTGCAGAGTTCTCGGGCTCTCAACAAAAATCTTACAATAAAATTTTCCATAAAGTCAAAAATAATAATTCAAATAAAATAAAAAACCTTCTTGAAAAAGAATTGAATAATAAATTGAACACACAGCCAGGTTGGATTAAGAATTTATCAGACATCCCTATTCCGGATAATATACTGAAATTCCTGTCATTAGGCCCGAAGCTCAGTATTGAACCCATAATAGGAAAACATTTCCCTATAAAAATCTGTTAGCAGATGTTGATAATTTAACTTCTATAATAACAGACCCAGTCACAAAAAATGCTACTATTGCCCGTTCGACAAATGTCATTACCAATTATGTACAAGCTTCCAAGCATTCTTCCTCAATTCTTCAAAGCCTATACTCAAAAACAAAACAATTTCTCAAACATAATCCTAACCTGATTTTCTCAAAATCTGACAAAGGAAATGTCACTGTGATTATGAATAAAGATCAATATTTCAATTTGTCTTCAGATTTGATCATAACTGATATTCCGAATGGTAAAATCAAATCAAATTGATGAAATTACAAGGAAGAAACTTACTACATATACAGGGGTCATTCCGAAATTTTATGCACTTCCTAAAATCCACAAACCTACGTTATCAGTTAGACCCATCATATCATCGATTAATAATCCCTCAGAATCACTAGCCTCCTTTTTGACAGATGTTTTGACAAAGGCCTATGATTATGATAATCCATATTACATAAAGGACTCTTTTGACCTATCTGCAAATTTCAATAAAATGCAACTTCCTGAAAATTACGTTATAATTTTTTATGATTCTTTACCTTTAATTGCAGAAATCACACCTGAGCTCTCACGAATTTTTAACAATTTTGGCAATATAAAAATAGCCCAAAAACGGTTTTAACCATAAATTCTTTATTTTCTGTGGTCAAGGATAAAACTTCGTTATTTTCACAAACAAAACTAGTTTATTGCATTCCTTGTGCAAGTTGTAACCATGAATATATAGGTCAAGCAGCTAAGTTACTGAAAGACCGTATAAGTGCCCATAAAAGTGATTGTAGACTTCACCCTGAACAGTGAACATGTGAATAAAGAAGATCACAATATGGATTATAATTCCACAAAAATTTTAGTAAAAGAAAAGAATGCTTCGAAACGAATCTTTTTGGAAATGGCATTTATTTCTCAATCCAACAATTGTTTAAATAAAAGAACAGATCTCAATCATTTAAGTGAGATCTATTCTTATCTATTAATCTTGAACAAGAACCCGAATGCTCTAAATAATAATTCCTCTTCCTTTTCTAGTTAATACAAACTAACATAGAAGTTTTGCAAAAATCAATAACTAATAAATATATCAATCCAATTTTACCATTAGAAAATCTCATCTTCAGTAGTAATTGCAATTGATGTTTTCCTCTTTCATTTGGACAGCTTAGACCAAATGTCTCTTCTTCTTCTTAAAAATTGTACAATTTTTGACGCTGACATTTTAGGTTATGTTAAATTCCAACCTCGATGATGTTATTTTCCCTTTTAAAATTAATTGGCTTTCAATAAAGTTACCAGTAATGTTTTGTGTTACAAATATTATTCCATAAATCTAATTGTTGCTCCATGTTTTTACATGTTTTAATGCTGTCTTTTACATCTTTTTGTATTTCACCGAAAAACGACCATTCTCGCTAACATTGTAAGTAAAGTTTATTTTTATAATTATCAACATACTATAGTAGTTTCACCTTTGTAGCTCCCTGATGATAACAATATTCATTGTCGAAATATTGGAAATATAATGTTATAAGAGTACATTTGCGTTTGCTGCTGCCCCAAGGAATTTCTCAGACTTAACTTAACATAAACATAACATCATTATTGAAAAAACAGATATTGACGATCTGCATATATTTCCAGCGTTATCGAGCATTTCCCATAGTGGAGAATTCATAACTTCCAGGAATTTACATATTGCACCATAATCTGAAACCACATGTTGGTTTTCCAGCGAACACAAGAACACATTTGAAAGATGAAGTATGGCGTTTTCGTGAATAAAGATCCGTATTTGAAGCACTCTCCATGGGCGAGTATCACACGGGTAGTCTGATGGAGATGGATTACTTGTTTCATTAGGCGGGATATGTTTGACATACTCTTCGGTAAAAATACTCATTGGAAAATAGTAATCGACCATATATACACAAGTGTATATATACCATATATACACAAGTGTTGAATTATGGAAAACTCTTCAATACGTTGGACCGAGCTTGAAACGTCAAAGCTATAACACCATTCCGACAAATGTTTACATACAGTGCGCGTCAAAATTATGGAACAAATTCGATATTTCGCAAGCCATGTACTTTTGACAAAAATCCTGAAATAGGTCGATTTTTATTTTGAAATGCCAATTTTTTTATGTATATTCTGAAGAGGTTATGTCACTGGTTTTGACATGGTGACGTAATCGATAATTTTTTTAAATTGGTATAGATGTCTTGTGATACCTCATCTGAAAGGCCTTTCAATACTGCATTCAATGATAATCATTAATTAGTTTTTTTTTTGTACAGGGTGAACAAAAATTAATATTTTATTTCAATAAGAGAATAACTTTATATCCAACAAAATAGAACAGTTAAATAAGATGTTCGAAATGCCATCCACCAATCTCTTGATAATAAGCAAATCTACGGACACATTCCTCTTGCACATTGCGAATAACTTCCGGAGTAATCCTGTTAATTTCGATCCTAATTCGGTTTTTCAACTCTTGTAGATTCAGCGGTCTATCTACATAGACCTGCAATTTCAAATAACCCCACAAGAAAAAATCCAGGGGCGTAAGATCTCGAGATCTTGGGGGCAACTCTATCGGTCCGCGTCTACCAATCCACCTTCTAGGAAAACAGTTATTCAAAAACTCGCGAACATCACGTGCATAGTGCGGGGTTGCACCATCTTGTTGCAACCAAATACTTTCATTTGGTGAGTTAGGATTGTTGGCGTTTGGAAAAATATCGGCGAGGCTAGGTATGAGTTCATTTCTTAAAAATTCCAAGTAACGCTCCCCTGTGAGATTTCCTTCGAAAAAATACGGGCCAATAATCCTGTCGTTTATTATCCCTGCCCAAACATTGACTTTCTGAGTGTACATCAACAACTCAATGATGATGTAGCTGTACTTTGTATGGATGGTACTTTTCTGCTTTTAGAATACGTAATACAGAACTTTGGGATATGTCAAGGTCTGATGCAATTTGTCGTGAAGTATTGTGAGGATTATTCTCTACACCCAATAGAACATCAAGTTTCACGTTTTCTTCTATTTTAGGACGTCCAGCATTCGGAATATGCTTGACATGACCAGTTTCTCTTAATTTTTTCTCAATCTTACTGACTGTTGAACGACTGATAAGTCTATTTGGATACTTCGCATTGAACAAGTCGCATACCTCTTGCTGAGTTCTGGTTCTACCTCCGCATCCAATAAAAATTGAAATTTCTATGCGTTGGGTTTCACTTGAAGTAGCCATAGTTCACTTTTAGAACCTTTTCACTTAGAATTTGTGGAAAATATTTGTTGATATTTCAACTGATATTTATTTCACACTAACTTGCCTATTATGGCATTAATTTGTGATTTTCTTTTGTTTCCACTTTAGACTAGGAAAGAGCTAACTATTAATATTTGGAAAAGATCCTTTGGTGTAGTAGAGCACTGACTCACTAGTCTGCCAGGGCAGTCTAAGGGATTAGAGCCTTGGCTCAAAAAAGTGAAATTTTGCATTTTTTAACACGCTTTCATTATCTTTACTTGTAACTAAATAACTCACAATGTAATAAAACCTTGGAAGTAGATATTCACCCACTTCCAATCTTCCGAATTATCTGGAATTTGTCACACATATCAAGGACCGATGACATTACAAAAATTTCAGAATCATAATGTAATAATAATTAAAATATATTTTTCCAAACGCCAACAATCCTAACTCACCAAATGAAAGTATTTGGTTGCAACAAGATGGTGCACCCGCGCACTATGGACGTGATGTTCGCGAGTTTTTGAATAACAGTTTTCCTAGGAGGTGGATTGGTAGACGCGTCCGAAGAGTATGTCAAACATATCCCGCATAATGAAACAAGTAATCCATCTCCACAAGACTACCCGTGTGATACTCGCCCTTGGAGAGTGCTTCAAATATGGATCTTTATTCACGAAAACGCCATACTTCATCTTTCAGATGTGTTCTTGTGTTCGCTGGAAAACCAACATGTGGTTTCAGATTATGGTGCAATATGTAAATTCCTGGAAGTTATGAATTCTCCACTCTGGGAAATGCTCGATAACGCTGGAAATATATGCACGAGAGCCCACGGAATATCTAATGAGATATGTTGGCAGTGGGAATGTATGGAAATGTCTGTTTTAGATTTTCAAAGAATCTTAAGAATTATTCTCCATCGATTTCTTTCCGAAGTTATACCAATTTCAACGTATTTATGTATGTCAAGAATATTTTTTTCGAGCGGTCTGCCTATAAGCTATTTTTCGGAAAGTATGAGTGAAAATTACGTTTTTCTACTTCCGTGACATGGAGCGAAATTTCATATATCAGTGGGATGTATTTCGTACGAGATTTATTCCACTCATGAGAACCAATTCTACTTGTACGCTAAAAATAAATAGTTTGCTGTGCTTATTTTGGGAGTGTTTCGGAATCTCACTGCTGGGATGAACATTAATTTATTGTTATGAATTCAATAAACATGGACTCATTGAACTATGAATCGGAAATGTAAACTTTTTGCTGGAAATAGTGGCAGCAGACAACACTGCAACCGATTTTCTGATTTTTTACTGCCCAGCAAATCTCCTGAAATGTAGGAAAATAAATGAGACCATCTTTGTTGAAAAGAGAAATATTCTCAATATTCAGTATTTTCAACATGAATATCTCCCGAAAGGTTATCTCGAAAGATGGAAGATAGTGAGTCTATCTTTCAGTCACAGATGATTCCACATCAGAGTTCAACACCCTGTTTATATTTTCAAACAATTTGATATTATTATTGTTGTGATAAAATTAAAAAAGTTATATTTAATTTAAGAAAATGCAATACTGTTGTACCTACCTTCCATACTATGGAACAATTACCCCATGCTAAAAAGTACAATCAAAATAAATCTCTCTCTCTATATATATTTATATTGACCGAATAGTTGAAAAAAACATCAAATTTGGCAATGAACCCTAAAGGATATTCTTTGGGGTTGCAGTCATAAACGGCCGATGATGTAGCAAACAATATTTCTGAAATGGGTCAAGCTTTGAAAAAAATATTTTCTCCAAGAAGACATCTGTAAATGAAAATTAATGTGAGTTAAAGAGAACAAAACATGAATATTCTGAAAATAGGACTCAAAACTAAACGGCATGGAATGAAAAGAATTAATGTTTGTGTCAATACCCCTCTGTATGGATAAAACACGTGTTCTATCATTAAAAACTTTTATGAAATTGTGATGGGTAATTTGAAACAGTAGAAATATTAGAAATTCTTTTTATATCTAGTTTGAATAAATAATTATGGATGACACTTGAAAATTGGAGATATCAGACCTAATAATGCTATTGGGTTCATTATTGATGAAAACCATTCCTAAGAAATTCATTCTCAGAAGGTTATCCTCCATTGTTAATTTTGTGAAGTGATAAATTGCTCAAATTGCTAGAGTTAATATCGTGTTCAGCTGAAATACAGCTGTATTTATCAAAATTTCAATCACTCTTATGAGTACTATACGCCAGTTGAGTTCCTACCAGTTTGGCCAACGTAGAATTTGAAGATGTTGGTGAGTTTAATTGATATTCTTATCAATTCTACTTGCACATCACAATGAAACGCGAACAACTTGTTTCAACATTACAAAAAAAATTGTTAATAGACCCAACACTGCTAAACATAACATACACCGTAGCTCCCAGATAAAATTTTCGAGAAGAATTCCCTTAATGGTTCTCTTCAATAACAAACTCAATAGATGAACAAAGGTTTGATATCTCAAACTTAGTGTCATCTATAATTATTTATTCAAATATAATTTTAATATTTCTATCGTTTCAAATTACCCACATTACTGTCATAAAAGTTTGTGATGACATAATACGTATTTCATCCATGACAGTTGGGTTTTGACACATGACGAATTCTTTTCATTCCATGCTTTTATTTATATAAAACCTGACTGAATACCTGCTATTTCAACAAGATAATATAAGCACAGTCGAGGAAAGAATTCACTATATACTGTGTCATCCTCAAAGTATGCACCATATGGGAAACTTATTTATTAAGGGTTTTCCGACAAAAAGTTATTCCTGGTAAAAGTTTGTGCATTTCCAAAAACTGAACATGCACCATCAAAATATAGTAAAACACACGTAATATACGAGGAGCCTTCAAAAATTTGATTTGATAAAGTACCCTTATTTTGGAAAATCTCGGGAAATGATACCTAAAAAAGTTGTTCAACATTGAGAAATACATTCAGATTTGAAGTCATTCTCATCTAAGTGAAGTTTTAGTTTTTTATCCACTTCTTTAAATGGGGACTACGGAAAAAAATAGCCAAAACGATAAAAAGACAATATCCTGTATACAAAGGTTGATTTGAAAAGCCTGTAATATTACAAATTACAAAACTATTGTGTTAACCACGGTACATTTTTTTGGAGAGTAAACAAAGTTTTTCATATAGTTATTTTGATTTTTTGTTAAAACCGAAAATTGCTCAAAATTATACAGTATTGTAACAAGAACTTGATATTCAATAATATCAAATCACAAAACATCAAAATAAAATAAGTATTTCGGCACAAACTAATTACATTTATTCTGTGGAGTTTTTTTTTCCAAAATAATTGTTATAAGTTGGCTTCGAAAACAAAGGAATGTTTGACATTGAGTACTTGACATATTTGCTAAATATTTTTACGTAGTTATTGTTATTGCTTATTTCGTTAACGTTTGATAATAAGTACTATTTGAATAATATTAAGATACTTACAAAAAAGAGAAAGTTGAGATTATATTGTTGTGTGGGGAAAATACTCCAATGCCAGGCATCCTAATCGCAATGTGATTCACACTACAGTAACCCGTATTTTAAATAAATTCAAGAATCGGGCAGTATAAAAAAATTTAAAAAACACACAGCTGCAAAAGTATCTATAGAAGTGGAAGAGGAAATGAGTTTAAAAGTTATCGAAAATGGTAAGACATCAATTGTACAAATATTAACATCTCTTGATGTACCTTTTAATACTGTACACTTTTTCTTAAGAAAAAATTAATTCAAAGCTTACAAACCAAAATTTATAAATACTTTGAAAGAAAGGGATTTTATTCCAAGATTTAAGTTTTTGGCGTGGTATCAGGGAGAATATGAAGAATTGCACGGTTCTCAACAAATTTTATGTACTTGATAAATCGACATTTACAACTAATGGAACAGTAAGTTCACAGCTGTAGATGGTGTCTACAGAACCCTATTTCATTAGGTAGCAAGAACCAATAACATTTGAGAAATGTATGTGGACTGTCTCAGTGATTGTCCCTTCTCCATTGATGGAAACCTGATGCCAACCGATATTTTCAATTTTTACCACAAGATTTATCACCAAATGCCGCGTAGACAAAGAGACATAATTTGGTATCAGCTAGATGGTGCTTGTGTTCAGTGTAGTGTGGCAATATGACGATTTTCAAATAAAACATTTAATTGAAAATTGATAGGACGTCACTCAGAGTATCCAATGCCAGCGCGCTCACCAGATTCAACCCCAATGGGTTTCTTTTGGGTTTATTGGAGAACAAAGTTCACGAACATCGTCCTTCCAGGGATAGATGACATTTGGAAACTGTGATTACTAATTGTGTGAGGGCCATACAACCGGAGCAATTTACGAATGCAGTCAACGATTGTGTTAGAAGAACCCAACTGTGCATGTTGCGCGATGGACATCATACTGATATGTAAAATACTCCTTTCGGACACATGCTTTTGTTTTCAAAGCGAATATAAGAATTATTTCACAAGAAAATCTCCAGAAAATTAATGAGTTTATGCCGATTTATTCTGATGTTAGAAGTTCTTGTTATAATACTGTATAATCTTTGAGAAATGTTTGTTGATTACAAAAAATAAAAATAACTTTGCACCAAAAACTTTGAAAATTATTTTACTATTCAAAAAAATTTACCGTGGTTAACACAATAGTTGTGTAATTTATAATATAACAGACTTCCCAAATGGACCGTCGTATACAGGATGTTGTTTATTTATCATTTATCAATTTTTTTTTCGTAGTCCCCATTTCTGAAAAATGGGTAAATAAATCAAACTCCACTTAGATGGCCATGACTTCAAATCTAGATATATTTTCTAATGCTAACAACTTTTCTAGATAACATTTTCCGACATTTTTCAAAATAAGGTACTTCACTCCTGTCTCAAAATCAAATTTATGAAGGATCCTCGTATATTACGTGTGATTTACAATATTTTGTCGGTGCATATTTCGTTTCAGGGGATGCAAAAACTTTTACCAGGAATAACTTTTTGTCGAAAAACCCTTAATAAATAAGTTTCCCACATGGTGCATACTTTGAGGATGACACATATATATTTGGAGAAGACTTCGTAGGATATTGGATTCTGGATTGAACATATCTAATGTCTCAGTTCATTAGTTTCAACGTTTCGTCCCTGGCCGGAAATTCTTCAGGTTAATGGTATTTTTTTTATGTTTTTGTTTATGATTTCTGGGGACATTTTGTTATATATTCTTTATTGTGACCTGTATGCAGCGGTGTGGAGATGAAACTGTCGACTATTTCGTCTTCCATAGTTTTTCCCATATTGGTAAATCTGACTTAAATATTATGTTAAATTAACCTTCGCCAAATTAGGTGTCGACTCATTCGGAGGTCGAAATATAAATATTACCTATTAGTTTGTTGAGTCAGGACTTTCATATGTATAGATAGATTTCTCGAAAGAAAGTCGACTTGTCAGTAATATTGGAATGAGGAAATAGCTCATGAATATGTTGAATGAAAATCAGAACTCACCACCAACAGGATATACTATAGTTGGTTGCTCGAACTTACCTGAAAAAAAAAGGTGAATATTAGTGTCAACTTCTTTGCGTCAATATTGTGATTCATGAGAGGAATTATATTCATATACATAAAAATATTATGCGAAGGAAATCGTGAAACTATTTTTTCCTCACATACATGGGAACATATTGCTTCATTTCCATGTGAAACCCTTAGAAGCCAAAATATTATTAAGGGTAAAGGTAGACCAATAAGCTTTGAAGTATCTACGCGCTACACTGTTGACGAACGGGGGTTACTGTGGATTCAACATGTAGATGATCGCGAAACATGGAAAATTATATCAGACTTTTTCATAAGGTAACTTCAAAAAATGACCTTGACTCCTTTGTTTATAGAAACTTGCGGACTGAAAAATATTGCAGTTTATGGACATAATTTTCATCACCAACTAGAAAATAAAGCTCGTTTACCTTTTCCAGCCATTTTTGTCATTTGAACGCCTATTATGATCGTCTGGAAAAACTGTTATGATAGCGACCTAGCAAGAGCCAGATATTCTGTATAATATACCATAAGGCCACACCAGTGTATAATGCAACGTCAGAAGATTGAATCTATTCAGTGACGAAAATAAAAAAAAGTGTTATTCGCATAAATTATAATTTCATATCCATTTACAAACACCCAAGAGAGAAACCCAAGAGAATTGAACTTCATATATCTCGAATGTTCATTCGAATATTTGTCATCCAATATTTTTCATGTTGATTCATGGTACGTCAAATTACTGGTAGAATAAAAGTTACTCAAACCAGAAAGTCAGCTTTTTCCTCCAACATATTCTGACAATTCAATCTAACGATCAACGCGATAGTTGTACTCACGATATTCTACTCACGCCCATTTGCAGCGACTTTTTTCTGAAGAACAATTAGGCAGATTTTCCTTCAAAGTACCATTAGCGGTTTTTGTGTGTTGCACCAACTTTATGTGACTCTCAAAGCATCCATTAAAACAGCATCAGCTAACTGACCAAACTCCTTCCCCAAAATATCTTTAAATTGTTCTTTAACCTCAATTATTCGAAAATATTAGATTTTCGTTAATTGACATAGTGCCAGGATATTCGTGATTTGCGAAAATGGAAGATTCTGATGAGGTCCTGGTGGAAGATTTTCTAGAAGTCATTGATTTCGTCGATATGGGCTACAAAAGACGCATTTTTCTTAGACCCAATTACTATGAAGAAATACCCCAGTTGGACTCATTCAGAAGGCTCACAAAGCCTACAGCTATGACCCTTCTAACCCAAATTGAGAATCAATTGGAGTACCCAGATGATAGGTAGGTCAATAGTAAATATAACCATATAGAATACCAGTTTTTATGTCCGTCTACTTTGAAACTACATGGGTATGAGTGTAATATAGGTACTGCTTTCCTGAAACGAAATGATTTTTCCGGCAACCGTCCGGGGTGTACCCACTTCCCGGACGCTATTTCTTTGAGAAAGTAGCATTTTCCGGCCTAGCCCGGGAAGTACGTACTTCTCGGACTAGGCCGGGAAGAATCACGTCGTTGTTGTCATTGTAAATATGAAAATCTTGGTAGATATGGTTTTGATAAATGCAGTTGATCATTACCATAGCAACGAAATAACGGCTGACAGTTCATATGAAATTAGTTGTCAAAAGTTTGAATGTTTTTTTATCGCAATGCGTAATCAAATATGGAAAGCAGCAGCGATAGTGACTTCGAAAATGTGCCTTGGGAAATTAATATAAATATATATAAATATATATATATATATGAATATATATATATATATATATATATATATATATATATATATAAACATTTGAATATATTAATATAAATAAGAATTATAATGTTTCTGTTTATATGGTGTATTTTCTGTTCTGTTCTGTTTAATTCAAATAAGAATTAAAATGTATAATAAAGAAATTAATAAATATGTCGTCTCATTGATTTGTTATTCCTCACGGTTGCTGAAAAAATATTGTACGCAACACGCCCAAAAATAGTTTTTTTGGACTCACAGACTTTCAGGACTCGCCTACGGCTCGTCCTAGAATTTTGTCTATTCGTTCAAAAAAAAACTATTTTCCGGACTTGTTACGTTAATTACCATTATTTCAGGAATAACAGCATCTGGCCGCTGAATCAACTGCTTCTGACACTCAGGCTTTATGCCAGCAGTGGGCACATGATTCAGACGGCGGACTACATGAACGTCCATGTCTAGACAGTGAGTAGAGTAGTAGCTTTATGTTTTACCAATAATTGCATCTTCTACGCCCCAGAGTTGTAAATATGCTCCATCCTCACCCAGGCTCCGGCTCCGTATTTTTGAGAATTTGTTATAGCATTTGTTTGTTTATTCTCCTATATATAATGTATGTAATGTGAAAAGATGACTCACTTTCCTCGGGCTAAAATTCCGCCACTTAATTATTTTCGTGAAAAAATCTATCTTTTCGAAAATCAGTAAAATCACCATGAACATCACATAAAAAATCGAAACATTTGCAAAACTAAACATATTCTGGGGTTGAAAACAGTGTTCCAAAAAATTAAGACAAAAACCACTGGAGCATTGCGACGGTGCCATACTGTAACGAAGATAAAGAACCGTTAGTAAAAGTTTTGAGAAAATTTCTGTGCAAATCATTCGAAACTAAGTGCAATAAAATTAAAGGTCATTTGTTGAAAACATATAAAAAGTCACTCAAATGAGCGTAATTTAATAATTTCATTGTCGATATACACGATATAAACTACTTCCTGATGAGCTTCAAGCTCCAAACATAGCTCGAACTTAGTGACAATGCAATATCAACTCGCTTTCTTGCCACTGTTTGTTTGTTCGCCTGTAATAACAATCATAATTATAATAGTGGCAAGATGCAATCGATGTTTTACTAACTTCCCGATGAGGGACTTGACACTTTGAACATAGCTCAGAGACTTGAAACTTTGAATACAGCTCAGAACTGATAATAACGAACGAATATACATTTATGACCAGGTGAAGAAAACTAAAATGAACCTGAAATTCACCACATGTCTCTGTCACAATTTCATCAAGTTTTTGAAATTGATTGAAAAATTTAACTCACACACACGCACAAGATTAAAAACCGAAAATAATTATTTAATTAAAAACAATTACCCAGGTTCTTAAAACGGGTCAGGAAGTATGAATTAATTTTTCCTAGCCCCATACAGATCAATTAATAACGAATTAGGTTAAATATTCATGCATCAATTATCAAACGTCTGTTTTGACTGGAAGGAAGTTATTGTGGTAGGTCATGAAAGTAACCTAGACTGATTTGTATCGGATGATTATGATTCTACATTTTTCATACCAAGCATTCGAATGACTCAGGTGGAGTTGCATATTATTTTAAGAGGCGACTGGGTTTCCATCTACTGAGAAAATTGCGACATTGTACGCAAAGGCAGCTATCGTTTTGGTGTCTGTTTCAGGCAGGTCATTGGTATAAATTAGTTATGAAAATGGACCTAATATGATCCCTTGAGGCACACCAGATATCATATAGTAACGGTCTGATACTGAATCGTTATATTTAACTCAAGGACATCCTTCGGATAGGTAAGATTTCTGTAGGAAGTCGTAGTTATTGTTCAGTATTTTTTCATTTTATTGAGCAAGCCTACATGCCATACTTTGTCGATAGCCTAGGAGACGTCTAAAAATGAATTCTACGTTACAGTTAAGTTTTTTGGCTGGAGTTTCAGCGGTGGTGTTTACTATACTGGGTTTGATGAATTGTAGATATGTTTTCTCGGCAACCGAACTGATAAGTGGGTAATAGGTTTGTTGAGCCGTATTCGTCTTGGATTCATTTGGGCAAGAGTCTTTCGAATATTTTGCTAGGTATGGGTGATAGGATAATCGTTCTTCATGACGATGTTTCTTGCGTTGGCCATTTTTATTGATTATCATCCTATGAGCATATTTCCATTTAACAGGAAAGTAGCACAAACTGAGCATGCGATTGTAGATCGTTGCAAAAAAGACAGAGCTTTCTTTGGATATTTTTGGAGATTTGCGCAGATATTAAATCAGAGCCAGGTGATTTCATGTTGTTAGTTTTTATTTTTGCTTGACTTCACTGAGCTGATAGGTACGATTGGTAGTGGCATTTGGCACGGCAGTTGGCGAATTAATCAGCTTTTTCTTGAATTGTTCGGACCCATCCGTTGTTGAGGTTGCGCAATAGCGACACTGCTGGTTTGGGCTTCTCTAGGCGTTGTGGAGAGTTCTAGTGATGTATTGATGTGTTGGGTACGTGATCTTTGCCACTTCATGTCCCATATTTGAAGATCCGGATCCCTGTCACGCATTCAATCTCCTTGTGAAGGATACTGAGGTGATGTAAATCCGATTGATATCGAGTATCATTTATTTACTTTCCGGTAACTCAACGTTACGTTTACATACCATTGTAGTTTTCCATGTGACAAATTCAGGCATAATACAGCAAGATCATTCCGCTGATAAATTTGGCACAAATGTTCACGAACAGCACGAAAGCTCGAACTAGAGTTATTATCCTTCAGAAAACTGACTTATTTTTCATACTATGCTGGGAAATTATTAAATGAATAAAAATTACCGGTAACGGAGTGGATAATTTTCAATCAATCCATTACCAAAATATGTCACGATTCAAAAAACCAAGTAATAATAAAATTGAATGAAACATCATTTCTCAAACTCATGTTCACAAACATTTCGTTCATAATCAAAATGATCAAAATACATAATTAATTGGACTAGAAGGTTATCCCTTTTCATTGATAAGTATGGCAATAATAGAGGTTATCCAGTACATTCCTGATAAAAATAAGGTTCCCAATTATCTGTATGGAAATCAATCAGCTTACATTATATAAACAACATTGCATCTGTCCTGCATATAGCAATGCACTTCTGTTTGGTTTTAAGTCTTGAGGGAAAAATTCATATGAAGGAAGGGAAAATATTCCACACGATAAGATTATTTCAACAACTTCCTCAACTTTGCGCCTGGCCTATTAGTCAGTTCATTCCTTCTCCAAAAGGATGATAAGTCGATCTTTGTTGTATGAAGGATCTTCAGCATCTCGCGACCTCTCGAGTGTAAGAGCCTTACGGAACAATTGTTTCGTTATGCCTCCTGGAGAGGTTCATTCATTTCCCAGGAAACCTATTTCTTGAGAGTACTTCAAATATCCTCTCAATTTAGAAAAACTTTATACTTTATATATTTCTCAAACAATTTTTCATATACTGACGTACTGAATTCAATTGATACCGAGGACTATCAAGCAGTCTCCATTTTTTATTTCATTTAAATTAAAATTGCCTGATATCTTACGTAACGGGTAGGTGAAATGAGGCTTCAGAGGATGAATCGGAATGATGGGGATGATGTCCGCTGAAGCCATTTGCGTACGTGTTACGTACACATTTCTACGAGCTTTACTCCAACTTGCTTCGTTCGTATATCATTCTGTCATTATTTCCGGTTCATTTTATTTCATTTCTTTCATTTAGTCCTTTTCTGGAGCACTTGCCGACATCCGAATGAGCTGAAATTTGGCAGAAAAACATAATTCCGGTGTTAATGCATTTTTTTTTGTTGGAGAAGAAACAAAATTGCGGATCCAAGATGGCGGACGAGTTTTGTGATTATGGTCCGATTCTATTCAAAATTTGTATGTGAGGGTTTTCTGAGTCGCAGATTATGAATTTTTCTCAAAATTTATCAACTTGAAATGGTGACTTATGGAATTTTTGTTATAGAAAAAACAAAATGGCGCTCCTAGATGGCAAACGGGATTTAGGTTTCGATCCGATTCGATTCAAAATTGGTATGTGGCAGTTTTCAGGGTCGAAGATTTTGAATTTTCCCTCAAAGTTCATAAAATAGAGATGGCAGCTCCAAGATGGCCGATGATCTTTGTGTTTATGGTCCGATTCTATTCAAAATTGGTATGCGGGGATTTTTGGAGTCAGAGATTATGAATTTAGTCGGACATCATTGATTCCAACTATAAAATTAATGAATTGAAGATGGTAACTCCAAGATGACGGATGAGTTGATCTTAAGATGGTCTCCTCATCGAAGGACTAGATAGCTCAGAACTTACAGGACGAAGGCCTCATAATAACGATGCTTTAACAAAAATCCCTAGATTAAGGCGTACTTGAGAACTCAAAAGCACAAAATAAAATAAAGACAAGCATTTATTCAAATGCACTAAAAAGTGAAAAATTATTGCTTTTAGGTAGGTTTTTCCGTGAGTTACACATGCAAAAGCTTGTCGCTTCTGTATTCGAACTGAAAACTTTGCGCAACAAGCTTTTGAATCTATAACTCACGGGATAACCTACGTCACACATCCAAAGCAATTATTAACGACATTTCAGTGCATTTGAAAAAAGGTTGTCTTTAAAAAGGTTTTCATTGATTTCATTTTTCTATTAGATTACCAAATGAAAAGAACTGAAACGCCTCACATATTTTTTCATCACGTTTACAGATGTTTCCTGATTACACCAGTCGTGAAATATTGTTCATCTTTCAAATAACTACTATATCGAACATTTCAAGAAATGCTGATAGACATTTTGAAAAATCAAGTTTTTGAAGTTTTTTCACCCAATTTTTCTCGAAAAACTGAATATTATATATATATACATATAATATAGTGCTTCTCAAAAGTCCCCTCCCTCCCTCTCAGTTTTGGAACCATTTTACATAAACAAGTGAAATTTGGAAACTGAATATTAAAGGTTGTGAACTTCCCTACTAGTGATGAAAGATGACGAAATCGTCAAAGATGACGTCACAAGGCCATTGTGACCAATAATTTTAAATGGAACCGTACGGCAAACGACACCTCTTTTAGAAGGTATCAAAAAAACCTATTCAATGATACTAATTTTGTTCGTATCTATGGCAGTTTTAATGGCTCATTAGTAAACATTAAAACTTAAATTCCATTCAGTACAGTCTCAAATTCTGCAACAATAACGTCAATATTGTCAGGTTCAGTGGCGTAAACGTTCGATTTGAAGTACCCCACAGAAAAAAAGCCAAAGGTGTGAGGTCCGGTGATCGATCTGGCCATTCCGTTGAACCTTGTCGTCCAATCCATCTGCCACGATACTCCTCAGCCAAATACCGTCTCAGTGCACCGTTATAGTGTGGAGGAGCACCATCCTGTTTTAATGTTATTTCCAAATTGCCGAATTCATCTGGATTAACGGTTCTATTGCGTTTTGCAACAGCTCCAGATAAACCTCACCGGTTAAATTAGTATTTGAAGAAAGAGGCCCAACGATGTGGTTTCCCAGGATACCTGCCCAAACATTCACCTCCTGGGGAAATTGGGTATGTGTTTCACGAAATAGGTGAGGATTTGCGTCACTCTAATACCCCACTTTCTGTGTATTTACATTTCCATTCAAATAGAAAGTACTTTCGTCACTAAAACAAGTTGTTTTGACATAGTATGGCTGTTGGTTAATTTTAGTTTCCATATTTTCACAAAATTCTAGTCTTCGGTCTGGGTCGTCGTCGGAGAGTTGATGAACCATTTCTAATTTGTATGGATGAAATTTGGTTTTTTTCAGCATCCTGTGTACTGTACTTCGACTGACTTCACGGGTAGATGCAACGTGAGTTGTTGAGGAAGTAGGATTATCTATTACTTCTGCCAGTATATCAATTTTTTTCTCATCAGAAATTTGTGGTCTGCCAAATCGTTTCGCATCATTAATACTACACGTTGTTTCGAACTTACGGAGAAGCTCCCTCAAATGAGTCCTCGGAACGGGGCGATCGTGAAACCTCTCATTAAAAATGCGTTCTGCTGCAAGAATATTTTGTCCAGTTCCACCAAGAATTAGGATCGCTGCTACTTCATCACCTCAAGCACGTACAATTTCGCTTCTTGAAGCACTTAAACGTTCGGCCCACAACAGTTTAACAAATTATTAAAATGTACAAAACTATCAAAAGTACCAAAAGCTGCTAAAGCAGTTAAACGTTCGATCAACAATACACAAATTATTGAATGTACAAAAACTTGGACAATTACAAAAACGTCGAATTAGGGAGACTAACAAAAACGTCAGCTTATTTGACAACTATCCAGAGGCGGAGCTTGAATTTGGAATTTTAGTATTAACTGATTCAATTCATCACAGCTTCGCGTTTTTTGAAAGCGAGTTGCCAAAACTGCCATTAACACAAACAAAATTAGTATCATTGAATAGGTTTTTTCGATACCTTTCAGAAGAGGTGTCGCTTGCCGTAGGGTTCCATTCGAAATTATTGGTCACAATGGCCTTGTGACGTCATCTTTGACGATTTCGTCATCTATCATCACTAGTAGTTTACAACCTATAATATTTAGTTTCCAAATTTCACTTGTTTATGTATAATCGTTCCAAAAATAAGAGGGGGGAGGGGACTTTTGAGAAGCACTGTATATGTTGAGAAGAATATCTGCAGACGTTTAAAAAATATGTTCATAAACTTGCTTCCTGTATTATGCTCAATTTTTATGTGAGAAATGTGGAGTGCTTGGAAAATTCGTGGAGAAATACAATATACTTAATTTTCATTGGTCTTCATTTCTGCAGAGATCGGACAGTCAGATGCACACTAAATTTTTTTTTTTTTCATAATTTTATGCTCCATTATTTTTCCCAAAATCGCTGGAGTCAAAATAAATATTACATTGTTTTTCAATTACCATCCACACCGTAATGTTCGGTAGCTTCGCAAAAATGGGGCACGCGATTGTTTATTGATGACACGTTTGTCAAATATGTGAAATATTGGTGTATTTAATCGCAAAATCAGTTTAAAAAAATCGAAGAAAACCTACCTGCCTGCCTACAAAATTTCATTCAATCTATAGTTTATTGCGCCCCCCGAAACATATTTAACCTCCGACGCAAATGGAGGGGGGTGTTATAAGTTCAACATATGCATCTGAATATCTGTCTGTGGCATCGTAGCTCCCAAACGGATGAACCGATATTAATTCAGTCTCTTGTGTTTGATAGGTGACTTTACCGAGAGTGTTCTTAGGAAAATCCATTGAGCCGTTTGAAAATCATCAGCTCTTGTCTAGTTGATGAAGGGATGTGAGCAACTTCCACAAGTCTGATCGATTCGAAATTTGGTATCCTGTAATTCAATGAATTGCAAGAACATGGTATCCTTACCTGATGTGCAGCATCACCTGTAATTGCAGGATATCAACTCATCGCTCACTCACGCAGAGGTATCGTGTTTGAACTCACTGGAATGGTCTCAATGAATGTTGGTATATGATGTAGTACCGTTTGTGCGACAAATACAAAACAATGGTAAAATACGATGATAGGTTTAATACATTTTAAATACTGATAGTATCTTCAAGTGAGAATTACAAAGTATTCCAAAGTAAAAATATCTTTAAATAATAAGTACGACACTCACTACAAAATTGGAGTATTGAAGTATGCTTTTCATCTTTGAAGTTCTGCTAAACGATCTGTCATGAGAATGAATTCGCCAACTTTACTAGTGAATAAAACTAATAAGTATTGTATCATTCACGTTGAGTCGCCTATGGAACTGAATTTGATCACGTTTGTTTATAAAATATCGAAGAAAAGGAAAAAGTCGGACTAATAATCTCAGGTTGAAACTCGAAACCGCACGTGCGATATTGCATTGCCAAGATCTTGCAACTGTAATAATATTCATGAAAATACAATTATTTCAGTGAAGTGGCCCTAGGACATTGATAATAGACGAGATAATTTATGACAATCGAAGCTCGTTCCTTGGTAACAGCCCGGAGCCGAAGGCTGAGGGCTGTTACCAAGCACCGAGCTTGAGAAATTTGTCATGAAATTATGAGGCATTTGTCAATTTCCGAAGGATATTCAGTAGTAATACCACTAGTGACTGAATTTTCGCGATAAGTCTGTCGATTTATTTCTAAACGAAACTGAGTTGTTCGAAAACACCACGAGTCCGCAGGACGAGTGGTGTTTTCTTCAAGCAACTCAGTTGAGTTTAGAAATAAAAGACAGACTTATAAGATGAATCCAATCACGAGTGGTATTTTATTAGACTATTTCACGAACAAAATGAAAGGTCAAAAAATTTAAATTCGGCAGAATGAGAGGAAGAAATTTAATAATAATAAATAATTCAAATTTAATTATAAGCATGAAATATTTATTTGAACTATAAACGATTTGTTTCAATTATAATTTGTTACCTATAACAATAAATAATTTTTTATGAACACGAACATAATATATTATTCTCGACTATAATTATTATAAATGGTGCAATTGAAAAAAATTGAATAGTATGACAGTTATTAGGTGGCTACAATGTATGGTAAATATTTAGTTAATCATCATGCATTCCGATATAGAAAACATTTTGGTAGTTTGCTCCTGACATCGGAATATGGGATCATATGTTTCAGAGTACGCTTTTTCGAAATAATTTCAGCTTTCATTAAAACTCACTAATGCCCTTCTTTTATTAGCATAAATCAATACACTTTAAATCATTTTTCAGCATTGAATATCGTGTTTTATCGAAAATCCTCCTTCTTACACAGTTGCAAATGACTTTCTTTGACAGATGACATTTATTAACTTTTTTAATTTTACATGTTGGTAATAAATGAATCGGACTGTGTAAGAAGGAGGACCTTTTTCGATAAAAACGACGATATTTTGTGCAAAGTTGTGCCGAAAATAAGGGATTAAGGGTGTATTGTTTATGATGGTTAAAAGAAGGAGGCATTTTGAGTGAGTTTTGTGCGAGAAAACGGTACTTGAAATTTATTTCGGAAAAAGCGATGTAACTCTGAAACGGTATGAGACCGCCGCATTTTTCTTCCGGATTAGTGTTCAGGAGGCAAAAACACGTAAGAAAAGTGTTTTCCCCATATTCGGAGTGCATGAGTGATGTAACTAAATACTTACCCAATGTATTGTTGGTATTATTACTTGATGTACTTGAAGTACTCCTGAAAGTATTCACTATATTCTGATGATTTTCAGCACTAAGATGTAAATACGGTTTCATCGAGTTCGAACTTCCATGTCCAGTAATTTCCATAGCTTGTTGTTTACTAACGCCGGATTGTAGTAACTGACTAACTGCAGTGGCACGATTAGAGTGATTTGTTATTTTTAGTTTTCTAGTATCTAATCCTATTTTTTCTGCAGATAGTTTTGATATTGTATTAATACCAATAGGGCAATTCTTGTACCAATTATTATTATTATATTTATTCCACTTGCCATTCACTGTCAGAAAAAGTCTGTCATTGGTAATAATTCCCCTTTTCGATATACGTTTCCGGTATAATCTCACAGGACACATTTCAGGATTTTTCAAATTTTGAGTAAGCCATTTAGTATCTGCACCGTGGCGGGTTTTGGAGAATATCGGGTTATATGCAATTCTGTTTGTTGAACAGCCTTTGTTGTCAGTCTCTCCCTTAAAAAATGTAACTTGGAAAACGTTGCTTCGTTACCTCTCCAAGCTAGTTCTACGCAGCTATGTGAAAAACTTCTTTTGGAGTCCTCTGGCGTGTCTTCGTCCCATTGTAAGCACATATTTCTATATTCATCTGTAGTCATAGCGACAGAACTCATTTTATTTTTTTCGGATACAGCTTGCAACAATTTTCTCTTGCTATCTCGAGCCGCCCTCGCCTCCTTGAACATTATATTTTTGAAGGGATCAATATGTCTCTGATACTCACAAATATATTTTTCTTGTACTAATTTTGCAGTAGTGTTCCATATGGTTTTGATAACACTCTCCTTGTAATCACTACCATCAATTTTTCGCATATTGAATGCCCAGTCTTTTAGAATGAATGCTAATATTTCGTTGCTATTTTCTGCATCTAATTTGTAGTTGCGTTCCGCACAGAACGTCATAAATTGTCTCCATATATAAGATTTTGATTTTTTTGTGTTACTGGGTATATTCACTTCAAAATTTTGGTTTATTACTTCATTTGAAGTAGCACCGAAGCGACTCATTTTGACGTTTGCAGCTACAATTATTTTTGGTCAAACTGTCAAACTTTGCATTGCGATCCGTATCCATGGTTACGTCGTTGAAAACACCATGCTGATAGACCAATCAGAATTGAAAGACAGCTGGTGTTTTCGCGATAATACAAGCTGTCTCTGGTTTTTGATTGGTCAGATTTTGTGAAAATTCCAAGGTGCGTGGAATAGTCAGTGTAATGTTGACATGATTGGGTGGAATTGTTTCATATGAAACAAAATGACAGAATTTGAAAGGTTCTTAGAACTGTCAAAAAAAACAGAATAAGAGAGGCAAGATCTCGTGTCGTAATCCCGTGTTCCGTCCCAGAAAGTATTTTTTTGAATGTGGGGATGAGAGTGTCGATCATAGCCAGTCTACTAGTAATATATGAAAGTTGAAAAGCAAATGAAACTCAAATTGAGAATTAGAAAACCCCCGACACAAAAAAACTCTGAAAAGTAAAAAATAATATAAGTAGTAATATTTTTATCCAAGCGTCGTCGCATATGGGGACCCTGAGTACGTAAAATAAAAACAGAATAGAACTAAACATTATAAAGTAAGGAATTTGAATACAAGTGAGCTACTTGTGTCTAGAGACGAGTGTAGCCTGGAGGCTCTTACTCTTTGGATCCAAATAAGTGGGCAACAGCCATTCACGAATGTGGAATTTCGACTGAACAAGGACTGGAGACCAGTCTATAGCCCTTGCCTTGATGGTATTTCTCAAAAATGGCGGAAAAAGGAATTTTTATATCTAAATTTTGAAAAATAACGTTTCCCATAGAGGATGCAGCTTTCACTACCCAGTATGGATTGGTAAGTAGCCCATCACTCCAGAGAGCTTCTGGGACGTTTAAAGCGCGAGGGGTCGTCTATATTTTAATCAGTGGCTTCCCTAACAAGGGGGTTCTCGTGGGATATTGCACAATCAAATACTTCCTCTAGTGATACTTCTGATGGAAGGCAGATTTAAGTCTTCGAGGATCCGATCGTTTCGCACGTACTACGGAGCGTTCGTTATCATCCGCAGAACCTTAATTTGGGCCCGTTCAAGGACACGAATGCTGGTTCTGCAGGTTTGGCCCCAGGGTGCTGAAGCATAGAAAATGACAGGCTTGAATATCATTCTATAAATCATGACTTTGTTCTTGAGATAAAGTTTGCATTTCCTGTTCATCAGGAGATATAACGAACAAATTTTCTTAGCAATTTTGTTCTTGACGAAATTGATGTGTGATCTCCAGGTGAGCCGGAGATCCACCCTAACTCCCAGGTACTCGACCTGCTCTGACCAGTCTATCCCCTTTCCAGAAATAGACACTCCCCTCTCCAGGTTTTTTCTTCCCGACCCATCGAAATCGCCTGCGTTTTGTAAGGATTCACCTTCATTCTCCACTCCAGGTCGTTCAATGCATTCTGCAAATAAACGATACCCATCGAATGAGCCGTATCATTCAGCGAATAAGGAGATCTCCACATGTTCACTTCTGGGAATATATCAGACGTGTAGAAAGCGTATAATAGGGGAGACAGCACTGCGCCCTGGGGAACTCCAGACTCAATCTATCTCGAATCCGAGAGATGATTTTCTACCTTGATCCGGAACATCCTACCAATGAGAAACAACTTTTTCCCCTTTACCAGGCTCATCGGCAGGTGAAAGTCAATCAGTTCGAAGAGTAGGCTCTCATGCCGAACTCTGTCAAACGCTCCACTGATATCGAGCAGAATGACGTGAGCACTGTTGTTAGTATTCAGCGATTTGATAGTGTCTTCCACCAGCCTTAGAACCTGGAGCTCGATGGAGTGAGCGCGTCGAAAGCCCAACTGGTAGGACATTTATATCCTCCACTTCTTCGTCAATCCTTTCCAGAACAATTTTCCCAGCCAACTTAGTTGAACTGCAAAGAAGACTGATCGGTCGATAATTTCGCGGGAAGGTCTGGTTTTGTTCCTTCTTCAACATCATAACCACGATGGCATGTTTCCACCTTTGTTTGTTAATGATGTTCAAAATTGACTACACCTGGTCATCCGGGGAATTCTTTGTCATACGATTAGTAATACCGTCATCACCAGGTGCTTTTTTTGGATTTATTCCTTCGATATGTGCCTCAAGTTCATCAATCGAAGATTGCTTGATTCTACTGGGATCTCGCTTGTAGATGGAATCATCAACAGGATGGATACAGAGGGTTCTGTCGCCACTTTTTAGGGTACAAGACCGCTTCTGAATGTCAAAAATACCTTACGCTTTTATCAAAATATTACTACTAATATTAAACTTAAAGGGTCAATACATTTTTATTTTTTTTTAAGTTTTTGTCTCGGGGTTTTTTTAAATTTTCAATTTGAGTTTTGTAAGATATTGATTATGAGTTTCCCGAATAAACAAAAAAGTCCACCAAAGTGTTGCCATGACGACTTTAAGTCCGCTAAAGTGGCATTTTGCAGACTTTTCTCAGAATTCAAGGAAGGCATTTTGTGAAGCGTGTATAAAATATATATCATTTCTGGAGGACACCTCATTAGTGTACCAGCAGTTTATTTTGAAAATGCATTTCCAGAGTATATGTTTCATTCAATATTATAGAAGTTTGGTGATCATTTATCAATTGCGCAAAATGAAAAACATACTCTACATTTACCGAATGTTGATATTGTGTTACAAAATTGGAAGGAAATAGACACATTTTTTTCAGTATGTTGAAAAATTTGTCAAAGAGATTGGTCGCCCCAGAAACTTATCAGTGTGAGCTCATTTGTAATTAAGATAAATGGACAATAAGGAATCAATCCCTTAGGGAGATTTGGTGGAATGATAACGTTGATGCAATTGAGTCGTATACAGTTTTTCTTTCAGATAGGATAAAATATGGAGTATTGCCAATTGATAAAGAATATGGAAATTGTATTGGAACAGGAAAAAATATCACATATTTCCAACGGCCAAACATTTTCAACTGCGAGAATGCCACACGGAACAACACTGATATGGATATTGAGTATCTAATCCAGAATTTGTCCATGTCAGTGAAAAGTTAAAGCACTCATTGTGAAAAACCACACCAACAAAAACAATGATAGAATCAAATTAATTTCAATTCATTCGAACAAATTTGTTGTTTAGATATGGCGAAATCAATTCATCATTTCAAAGAAAACAGCCATCTATTTGGTTGTTCAAGTGAACCATTCGTTTGGTTCAAATTTCATCAAAAGTGAAACACAACAACATGACCATTCTGTTGGCAATATGTTGGATTCTCATAGATAATCATTTGAAAAAATTTAAAATGTATTTGGAAAGGGGGAAAAAAAAAGAATATGACTGAAATATCCAATAGTAGTTTCGTATTGAAAAAATGTCGAATGATTATTCTCTAATTAAGGTGAATCGTTAAAGAAAAATAAAATAGTTATATTCCAATTTGTGTGATGTACTGTTAATATATCACATTTTCTCCATGATTTCCAATGCAGAAAACAAAAATATCCCGGAGTATCAGTGCAAATTCACGATTTATATCTCTCTCTTTCTCTTTCTCTCGTAACATATCATCAAGATTTTTTTCTATTGCTGAGGGGAGGCGAAATGGAAATTAACATAATTATTCTTCAAGAGAAAATGTTTCAAATTGCAAAGATGTTGCCCTATAAATTACATCGCAATGCACACATCATAATGTTGGAAACATTCTAATATATCCAAATAGAATAAATGATTGAATACTTTTTCACCGATGTATATTGCTTTTTTTCTTCAACAGATTAAGCAAAGAATGGCACAGATCTTCATTATTCATTTCTGCTTGGAAGCGGAATGGAAAAAAATATGTGAAGGATCACAAGATTTCTAAAGAATACTGCGAACGAAAGTGATTTGAATATATATTATGCATGAGAGCTTAATACTGTTCCCATTCTTTTCTATGCTTCTATTCATTGATGCGTCGACCGGTAGTTCCAGATTATGGTGCAATATGTAAATTTCATCAGAGTTATCGATTCTATGCCTCCGGCATGTGTTTGACAATATGACGTTGAATTTCAATTGCTTTTATTGGGATAATGTGAAATGACGCCAACAATTGATCGATGACTCCCATTGTTACTCTAATAATCGGACAATAACGGATCGTGTTTCGTTGCAAAGGAAATATTATTCTTGTGAAAGATTGCAGATTGAAAACTTGAAGGTGTGAAACGTCAGAAATAGGTTAATTATCCGTTTGAAAGATTCATCATAAGTAATATCACGATGTTCTGAATATTGAGATAATTCTGTAGCTTCACGTAACTGTGTTGCAGAGCTACACCACGAGTCTGCTCGCGGAGAAAAAGTATTGCTGTGGGCAACAAAATTGAGTCAATAATTAGAGACAGAATAATCATGAGAGGACATTCAAAACAGCTATTTAACCGACGAAAAAATGGAGGAGGATCTGTAGTCGACGCGAATATTTTTTTTATGTATGACCACGCAAAACTTTCCACAGAGTAGTCCGATTTCGATGATTCTTTCTACAATGGTAGAATATACTTTGAACTTGTTACCATTTGGATTTGGAAAAAAAACCACTCCTAAGGGTAGGAAAAGGGGGGATTATTGTTGGTTCACCCACTGAATTTTTACTACTTAACCGATTCTACCACGCATAACTTTGTACTGGGTTATTCGATTTAGATGATTTTTTCTTTATTGTATAGGGTGTGCTTCGAAGTGGGTACAATT
The DNA here is from genome assembly GCA_018342105.1 of Gonioctena quinquepunctata. Lineage (NCBI taxonomy): Eukaryota > Metazoa > Arthropoda > Insecta > Coleoptera > Chrysomelidae > Gonioctena > Gonioctena quinquepunctata. The sequence continues at coordinate 1,277,399 of JAFIRS010000092.1, forward strand.
CGAATCTGAAAAAATACCCTTCAGGGAACCAAAATAGGGGATGATTCGTTGATTTTACACCTATTTACCGATACTGTTGGAACGTGGCAAACATGTTATATTTGAATTTTCAACGGGGAAAATTACAACTATTCTTCTCGTTCCAAAATTGAACGAATCGGTCGTGTTTCTGAATGCTCCGTTCTCAAAATCATTCACCACTCTTGAATTCGCCCAAAAACCTGAAATATATGAAAACAAATTATTGTCAAATCAAATTTGTTTGTATCTGAAACCGATGAAAAAAAAACATTGAAATAAAATCGAACCCGAGCCTCCCGGGTGAGAGACTGACGCAAATCAATACAAAAAAAGTATTGTGCCATTTGTCATTTCACATTTCAATTCAAACCTAAATATTTACAATATATACAAATATACAATGTTATAAAATTAGATCCTGACCGGTGAAAGCTTTGATGTAATTGCGGAGTGCGGCCAGAGGTCCCAAGGGGTGTTCGCGCATCTCCTGGCGGCAAATTGGCGAAACACCACAATTACATCCTTTTCGAAATGAAGGAGTGTTGGTTCCAGCCGATCTCAAGCTGACGCGCTAACTACTACTACACGAGAAACTGTTGTTCATATTATGAAAATAACGGATTTCAATGATTCATTGCCTAACTTGAGAATCTGAGGCTTTCAACTAGCTGAAGAAGGTATATTTCAATTGAAATTTCAAATCACTGTGCTAGTGAGTTGAGAATCCCTTATTTGATCAATATTGCATTTTCCGTTTCCTTATATAGGAATTGAATGCGTTGACATATAATTTTGACAGGGCCTGAGTGTCGTTTCATCGCATAACAATATTGAATAGACAGTGGTTGTATCAGTATAAGAGTGCAAGAAGACGTTTTATCACTATGAAACTGATCTGCTCGGTTCCCTGCGAATTAAAATTGAAATTTCAGCCAGTTCATTGGCTCAAATATAATGAGGATAATGATCATCACAAAAAATACAAAGTTCAACGCGGACGAAGTCGCTAGTACTAGCTAGTTATGGTATATAACAGTTAATAGATAAAGTAAGGTGAGAAGTGAGTGAGTATTCCAAAAGTTATACAAATTAAGTACGTAACAATTGGTAGATTTTAGCGTATCAAAAAATTAAAGAATAAAAACGTATTAACAGAGAATTAAACCGACGCAGAAAGAAACCGAAACACAAAAAATAAAACTAACATTTTGAGTCTCAATTACAAAGCTCCAAAACTGATGTAAGTGACTAATTTTGAGTCGACGCCAAACAAACATTCAATGAAGATCATTGAAATACTTTAAAGGAATGGCCAAAACAGGATAACTTGAATGTGCAACGTGAAATCTCCAGCGATAAACAATAGCATTTCAAAAACGCGCTCTCCACACGACCACTCGCCACGACGTGTGCCCTCACGTGTGTGTCCGTTCGGGTAGCTATTTCGCTGATATTGACTAAGAAGAGTACACTCGGCAATTTCCGGCGGAGGGCCGCGCCGCGAACCCTGCTGCCTTCATTTTACGCTTTGAATAATTTATTTTTGTTTGTTTGTTCGGCGTCTACGGAGGCGTAGAAGGGCCACTGAATGTTTTTTCAATATTCCGACTTAGTATCTCGGATTTCCGACTCAATATTTCGGAATTAGCTAATTCCGACTCAACATCTCGGAATTGGCTCTAATTCAGACTTAGCTCATTCCGAGTAATTCGGAATTCCGACTCAACATCTCGGAATTAGCTAATTCCGACTTTGCTCATTCCGAGATACTGAGTCGGAATTCCGACTAACTGAGTCGGAATCAGCGAATTCCAGATACTAACCCGATTTCACACAAGACAGATAAACGGCGTTTACTAAACTCCTCACTAAACTCAGATTTGAATCTTGATAACCTCGATCAGTTTCACCGACACAAACAGACGAAAGCTAAACCGAGTTTATTGAAACTTAGTTTGAGGACAGTCAAAAGCTGGCAACATAGTAAAATATGTACGTTTCTGTCATTTTTGCATAGATTTCGTTGTTTTGTAGAGGAGCCGAAGCCAAGTGACAATATAACCTGAAAATTGAAAACCGATAACTTTCGTGTTTGGCTCATGTTTTGTGAGTGTTTGGTGTTCAAAATTTAGTTTTTGAAGGAACTTGATAAAAGTGACAATATCTTCTACAATGAATTTCAAGTTGGAATGTGAAAATATAATTCATCAAATAAACTCCTTCTTTGGACTTCATTCGGCACCCAGCTTATTGAATAAATTGGTACAACATATTTCCTTTACCAGAGTGAAAATGTCTGGAACAAACTCTACCATATTTCGTTAACTTATCAGACCAGTCTTTTCGTGTGATGGCATGTATCTAGGCTGCTTGCCTTCTCTGGGAGATTTCACAATGTTTTCTATTTCTTACAACAGCAGATGGAATTCTGATAACAGGGTCAAAAATACAAACATGTACAATTCACATGAAAAATCGTATTCGGCCGTCTTTTCATGCATTTTTATTGCATTTCACAACAGAACAATATGAAGGCATGATCATCTACGAATTGAACAATAACACATGTAATCCAACTACTGAATTCTTTCTGAAATAGGTAAAAATGTTCAATTTTCCAACATAAACAAATTGAAAAAGTAAGGTTGTTTCACCTCCAATATCAACCATCTGTCAGACGTGCACGAAACCAATGAACTAAACGTCGTTTAACTTCGTAACTGGCCAAATTCACCCCGTTTTGAGTCGAAACGCCGTTCAGAACTAAACGCGGTTTATAGTTCCTGGTGAAATCCAATATGACGTGTAGAAAGCTTAATCTAAGGCCCGATTTCACCACAAGACAGATAAACGGCGTTTTACTAAGCTCCGTTCTCACTAAACTCAGATTTCAATCTTGATAAACCTCGATCCAGTTTCACCGACACAAACAGACGTAAGCTAAACCGAGTTTGTTGAAACTCAGTTTAAGGACAGTCAAAAGCTGGCAACATAGTGCAATATGTACGTTCCTGTCATTTTTGCATAGATTCCGTTGTTTTGTAGAGGAGCCAAAGCCAAGTGACAATATAACCTAAAAATTGAAAACCGATAACTTTCGTGTTTGGCTCATGTTTTGTGATATTTTTGTGGGTGTTCGGTGTTCAAACTTTAGTTTTTGGAAGAAGTTAATAAAAGTGACAATATCTTCTACAATGAATTTCAAGTTGGAATGTGAAAATATGATTCATCAAATAAATTCCTTCTTTGGACTTCATTCGGCACCCAGCTTATTGAATACATTGGTACGACATATTTCCTTTACCAGAGTGAAAATGTCTGGAACAAACTCTACCATATTTCGTTAACTTATCAGACCAGTCTTCTCGTTTGATGGCATGTATCTAGGCTGCTTTGCCTTCTCTGGGAGATTTCACAATGTTTTCTATTTCTTACAACAGCAGATGGAATTCTGATGACAGGGTCAAAAATACGAACATGTCCAGTTTACCTGAAAAATCGTATTCGGCCGTCTTTTGATGCATTTTTATTGCATTTCACAACAGAACAATATGAAGGCATGATCATCTACGAATTAAACAATAACACATGTAATCCAACTACTGAATTCTTTTTTAAATAGGTAAAAATGTTAAATTCTCCAACATAAACAAATCGGAAAAGTAAGGTTGTTTTACCTCCAATGTCAACCATCTGTCAAACGTGCACGAAACTAATGAACTAAACGTCGTTTAACTTCGTAACTGGCCAAATTCAGCCCGTTTCAAGTGAAAACGCCGTTTAGAACTAAACGCGGTTTATAGTTCCTGGTGAAATCCAATATGACATGTAGAAAGCTTAATCTAAGTTTTATTTGAACAAAACTCGTTTAAAGAGGTTGGTGAAATCGGGCCTGAGTTTAATTTGAACAAAACTCGTTTAAAGAGGTTGGTGAAATCGGGCCTTAGTCGAAATTCCGACTTACTGAGTCGGAATTAGCTAATTCCGAGATACTAAGTCGGAATTCCGGAAAACTATGTCGAAATTCCGACTTACTTAGTCGGAATTAGCTAATTCCGAAATACTAAGTCGGAATTATGAAAAATGCAGTGGCCCTCCTACGCCTCCGTAGGCGTCGACTCAAAATTAGTTACTTATAGTAGTTTTGGTGCTTAGTAATTAGGACAAAATTTTATTTTTGCCCCTCAGTTTCTTGTTTGTCTGTTTACGTTTTGTTGAGTTTTTTTTTTGCTAGACTATTTACGAAGCATGAATGGCAATTATTATAAACAAGAACGATCTATTAAAACCATAAAAATTGATTATAATCATGAAATTGTTTATAAAATCATAAATGAATTGTTGTTCCCTTCTCGATATCACTTTTCGGTATAATCTTGAAGAACACATTCCAGGATTTTTTAATTTTCAGTGAGCCATTCAGTATCTGCAAAAGCTTCCATCACCGCCTTGGCAGGTTTTGGGGAATATTGGGTAATATGCAATCTGGTTTTTTAACAGGCTTCATTGTCAGTTACCTTGAAAAATGTAACATGGAAAAAGTAACTTCGTTACCTCTTCAAGCTATTTACTGCAGCTATGTAAAAAATCTTTTCTGGAGTCCCTGTGACGTGTCTTTGTCCCACTGCACGATCACATATTTCCATATTCGTCTGAAGTCATAGTCAAAACTCATTATCTTTTCGGTACAGCTTGCAATAATTTATTTTTACTATTATGAGCCGCCTTTGCCTCTTTGTCTTTGATACTCACAAAAATATTTTTCTTGGTCTGTTCTTGCAGTAGTATTCCATATGGTTTGACGACACTCTCCTTGTGATCACTAGCATACATTTTCGCGTACTGAATGCCCAGTCTTTCAGAATGAAGTGCAGTCTTTCGGTGCTATTTTCTGCTTCTAATTTGTAGTTGCGTTCCACACGGAACGTCATTAGTCATAAAAAGATAAAGAGGTTCAGATTTTTTTGTATTGATAGATACATTTTCATCAATATTTTGGTTGATAACTTTATTTGGAGTTGCACCGAATCGACTCATTTTGACGTCTACCCGCGAGGCTTATATTTTTTTATGTATGATCACGCATAGTTTTTCACAGAGTATTCCGATTCCGATGATTTTTTTTCCACTGGATAGGGTATACTTTGAAATTGGTCCCATTGAAAAATGTCACCGTTAAGGGTAGTAAAATAGGGGCTATTTATCGTTCATCCACTGATTTTTCACCCATTACTGGGTTATGCGATTTAGATATTTCTTTTTTTATTGGACAGGTTATTCTGCAGAGTTGGCCTCTTTCTGATACAGAAATAATGATCCATCCCTAAGGTTGGAAAAATAGGGGAGTAGGAATTTTTTATCAGTGAACCGATTCTGTTGAAACTTGGCACACATATATGTAGTTCTGGTAACACTACAACATAATAGGTACCTGGAATCAATTGAGTGGGTACTTTTGAATGTACTTCAGTCACAAACATGTAAATATTGAAATTTTTTTTACAACAAATTAAACCGATGAAAAAATAAACTGAAAAGCAAAAAATTATATAAACCTTCCTAATAATAACTGAGCTTTTTTTGTAGAATTACAATTGTTTTAAAATACAACATATGAGTAAAATTATCAATCAGTGTACTGCCAATACAAAATATAATACAATTCGAGTAATATAACAAGACATGTGAGGAAACCTACTAAGATGAGTCATAATCTCACAATCTTCATGTAGAAATCCTACACATGTTGTTGATTCACCGAACTGTTGGTCAGTTTCCAATCAAGAATTTTAAAATTCACAAACATTGTTTGTGACATGATTTACTAAAATTTTTAAAGTTACAAAATATATTGAAACTGAAATTACTCTGAAGTCATTAAAAATATACAAATATTTCCAGTATTTTTATAACTCTTGGAAATTACATGATCTATTGTGATTTAATCAAAAAATTTCATTTTTTTACGCGCTTGCTAATTTTACCGAACTGTTGGTCGGTTTTCATTCCAAAGTTTTTTAAATTTACAATATCATTTGTGATTTGATTTACTTAAATTTTCCGTAATGTTAAAAATCATCAAAAATTTATATTTTTATTTTATTTTCATCACTCTGAAAATGAGCATAATTTTTTGTAATTTCACTAAAAAAATTATTTTTCCTATGCATTTTTTTATTTTTCCGAACTGTTGGTCGGTTTTCAGTCGAAAGTTCTTAAAATGCACAAACACTGTTTATGATTTGATTCCCTACTCAGATTTACGCATCAAACGTTGCTAGCCTCTGCGTGTAGGAACTGTGTCTTTACTATCTCGGCGTTGACACCGACCAGACAATGGCTGCGATCTCGTTACTGAAAACTACTGTATAGTGTTACTTGAATTAGCAGAGCGTTTGGTTATTTTAGAGTCTACAAAAAACAAGCAACTTTAGAATAATATTTTTTTTATCATTCTCATTGTTTGAACTGGTGTTGAAAAAAATCACCTATTTGAATAGAGAGGAGTTAATAATACTTGTGAGACTATTGCTAAAGTAACTGAAAGAAGTTATTGGTTATTGGCCATCTGTTGAAAGTTGAAAGAACATGAATTATTGGTAAGTATTTCAATAATTATTAGTTCTATATTTGATATCAGTAATTATCCATGGTTCTAGCATCTGTAGTCATCTGACCATTAATTCGCATTATTTATCAATTTTCAATAAAAAGTAAATTTGCTAGTGAATTTACGATGCAATTTACTGAAATTGAAAAAGAAAACAATTAAATTATTTAACAAAATTACAACACCTGTGATATTACTAAACAAATTTTTAGTTTGGTAAAAATTCAAAAAATATGTTGTAGTTTTTCAAAACTGGGTTGAATTACATTGTGTAGTGAATTCACAATGCAGCATACTGAAATTACAAAACATTTTCAATTAATTTTTTTAATAAAATTACAAAATTTATATTGTTATTTTACTCAAACAAATTTCCGATAGATGTTTAGAAATTCCAATAAATGTTTTGTAATTTACGAAATGGGGTTGGTAAATTGAAAAAAACCCAATATTATTATTACTATGTTAATGCGGAAATTCCTTTTTTTTAAAAAATTTTAATAAATTTTTTTCACTGTAATTTCAAGTCAGCAAACAAACAATCAACGATGATCATAAATCACTTTGAAGAAAAAAAAATGCCGTGCACCCGTTTTTTTACGCCCCCAAAAAATTTTAAATTTTTTTGGGGCGACTCCAAAAAAATTTTTTTACATTATTTTGGGGGCTTTATTTAAAAAAAAGGGGTTTTTTTATGCTTTTTTAATTTATGCTTCGGTTAAGTTTTTTTAAAAGTTTCATTTAAACTTTTTTCCTCCTGGTTAATTGTTGAAAATAAAAAACCCGATAGACCAATTAGAATTAAAACAGCTTTTTTTCGCCATAGTGAAGTTGTCTTTGGTTTGTGTTTTCGAAATGGATGAGTTCAAGATGGGTATAGTCAGAAAAAAACCAATGAAAACTATATTTGTAAGGGCTAGATCATAATACTAAAAAAAAACCATTGATATATCCCCCGGTTATGATTCCTTTTTGATTTCCATTTTTCTAAAAAATGCAATGGGATAAAAAAGAATTTTTTGTATCCATTACGATTACACATTTCGTATCCAAAATTTAAATATAAAAATGGAAAAAACCCAATAGGGATGGAATAGTATCCGGTTATGTGGTTGAAATGAGTACTAAAATTTTTCATAATATTACTTCATTTCATTCGGTGCTGCTTTCTATATGTGAAACATAATCAGATCTGCTTGATGCTGAGATGGTCGTAAACTGAAATTGAACAAAATTATAGTTGAAAAAAAACCCTTTTATTCATTGACCACATAATTTTTTCTTATGTACAAAATCGTGATTTTGATATAGTTATCTTAATATCATTATGAAAAGTAAATAAAGAGCACCCCACGCTTTTCACATAACAGTTATTTTGTCAATGACTTGTTTTTTATTATTTTTAACTTTTTTTTCTATATTTACAGAAGACTAAAAGAATACGGGGACATACTCTTCGATTGATTCATCCACACGGAATGGAATTTTTTTCTAAATTTTGGTGGAGGTGCCAAGACCACCCCGCACTCGCCATATCTGTAAATTATTTTTTCCGGCGATCTTGGTAAGAACACCAAAACATACTATGCATTATTTAAAGTCATCGGTTTCAATACGTGCGCAGAATTTTAAAAACGGGGCGGGGACAATTAATTTGATTGCATTACGAAAATGCATACAAAATAGATAGATTTATTTGACCAAATTACAAGTATGTTTTTGGGAAGTCATTCGAATATAACATATGACATAGGTATTTAAAAAAAATTTAAGTAACTTTTAATATTGTATCTAGGTGGCCATGATCAGACGTAAACTAATTTGAGGACCTCAAGTGATGTCAAAAAAATTACAATCGCAAAATTTTTGTGACTAGTATATAAAAAAAAACAAGTTATGATTTCATTTTCGTGTCTAACTATTATTTTCAATTGCACCATTTTTTTACAAGCACTTTGAAAAAAAAAAATTTTTCAACAAATCTAACGATACTAATTTTTTGCGATTGGATTTAAAATAATAACATGAATTAAATATAACTAAAGGGGAAAAAACTGGGTAATAATTCATTTACTTTTGTCAAGTTGTCATGGATAGCCATGATGCATGATATTCTCAATTTTTTAGTTTCTTTTAATTTTTAAAAGTGTTACCCCGAAACAAAAAAAATTTTTTTTCAAACGACAGTAAATTTTTCAAATTAAATCCCAATAAGATGTCAAAACCCTGGTGTTCATTTTGTTAAAAATTTTGGGGACAACAAATGAAAACGTTAAATTCTGCTGAACTTCATTAGTAGATGGCGCGGTTAAAAAATGTTTGTTGTTTGTGTCACGCAAAATGACAAACTTCCCAAATCTTTGAAATTTTCTTTTTTCTGTCAACATTGCTTTATGCAAAAATTGTGAATTGATCGTTAACAAAGATTAAAGTCTACGAACAAGATCCCGCTCAGAACAGTTGACGTTAAAATGAGATGAAATCCTCGAAACTTACTACAATGTTTACATCTGTCTGTCAAAAATCAGATACTTCTTGAGGTCCACCTTGATTTTTTCAATGTGATTTCTACTCAAATGGCCTTTTTCGATCATGGAAACTTCTACTGAAGGAATGAGAAAAGGTAGGATAGTGGACTGATGTCTCTAGATGATGAATTAACTTGAAAATAGAGGATTGGAAAATGCCCCCGATGACATTGTTCCACTAAACTTTCCGATAAAAACTATTACCAAGCCATTCACTGCCCATCTCTGCCGGACCATTACCTCTCTAACAACCTTCTGACAAACAAATTCAGAGAGTTCATTGTAGTATCATAAATTTGTTGAAGATGAGAAATCGATGAATCCTGGTGTGCGACAGTCTAGGCTGCTTCCAGCTATCCTAGAATGACTTCCCCGGGAAAAAAGTGACCATAACAAAGATAAGGAGAAAAAATAATCTAAATGCTTTTCTTCATTTTAGTAACACCCGCATGAGATAATCAGGAGGGCGATCTAAACCAAGCAGTTGTTCGAAGAACAAGCCCACTCCCAAGATCGATAAGGCTAATGACTATGATTAGGATGATTACCACTTTTAATAAACACATGAATTTCAAAAGTAAGCGTGGACTTTCCATTCTATGAAGATATATTGAATTTGGCTAGTGAATTCCGAACCGTCCCAGAGGGTCCCATAGCTCTTTGAAAGAGAATATCCACTATATTTACAATTTTCCAATACTTTTAGTCAGAAGACTGTCATCTCATGGGAAAAATTTTATACAAAATATATATAATATAAAAAGTAATGATACAATTATTTGACTTGCTAGTTACTAGATACATTACAATCACAAGTTGAAAAATTATTCCAATGGGCAAAGGTTTATACATATACGAGTCATTTTACTAGTAGTGGAATAATATTAGATTTTAGCTTCAGAAGGTTAGGGGACTGCGGGGGGAACTTTTCACTGTACATTAGTGATGATGTAAGAAACAACATATAAAAAGTTACCAACCGTAAAGTATGTGCTCAATCAATTATTTAACAAATAAGTTGCCAAATTACATTGTATATTGAATATAAAAAAAAATGAATAAATAATGGTGCCACTCGCAAAAATGGAAAAATTTACATCAAAAAGGTGGATAACATTTTTCTTTAAAATAAAAACTGTAGCTGCAGAAAAAAATGTGAGGCAGCGACTCTGAAGTGCAGCGCTGGAGGAGCACACAGCCACGAGCGCTTTACACTAAATTTGTTATAACTTTTGATCTAATTGATTAAATTAAGATAACAAAAATTTTACTGAAAGAAGAAAAATGCAGCTAACGAGAAGTCATGTTGATAAAAGTGAAAAAAATATGTATAGGAATAGTACATAAATGAAATTACGTTTTAGCAGAATCCTGTCTAAAGTCTATTTTTTTTATTTTCAAGATAAACATCTGAAATTTTCACAGATTACTCTCAACATGAAAAATAAAAAAGGACAATAAAAAAAATTTATTTCGAAAAATACACAGCTCAAAATATTGAATAATTTCAGAAAATTACAAATTTGAATTTTGAGGCCATGCTTCAAAATCTCTAGTTTAAAATGTGATATTGAAACTTTTATATATGGGATATAACGAAATTTGTTGAGTGGAGGCCACATTTTTCGAACCAATGAAACAAAAATACTTCTCATGAATACCTCGGCTAATTTCGAAAATGGTCCAATAGTCTCAAAATGGCAGCTGTTGAAAAACTTCGCAATATTTCATTTCCATACCCAATATCTCACAAATTTTACCCGTTTTTTTTTTCTTTTAGATGTACACATAAATAACAAATAGGTAGCTGTAAATTATTATTCATGAAATCTACCTTTACGACTGGCTACGCCATCGTTTTTTCAATGTCATATTCTGGTTCAGCGACCTCAAAAACCCCTATAGCATCAATTTGGGTAAAATTTTCCCAACAAAATTGTTTTTCATTGTTTAAACAATTAATAAACAAGCAGTGTACGAACTTTTTTCTGCAAGCAATTCCTAAGTAATATCAGAAGGTTTTAGGAGAATCCATGGAGTACTCCAGGATTCCAAAATAATGCATGATTTTAAGATATTTTTACTCCGCTATATGAAGGTAATTTGAGTTCTTGCGATAAGATAATCGTGTTCTCTACCAAAATAGTGAACACCTCTTAATTTGTCAAAAAGCTGTGAGGTTCTTTCACTCAGATAGGGTTCGAACCAATTGAAGCTTCGTCCTCTGAAGCTGTAGAGTTGAAGCTTACGTATCAATCAAAAGCTTTAGATATGTCGCAAAACACTTCAGACTAGAATATAGATTGTTCAGAAAGCGAAAGAGATTGCATCTCCCGTACTTTTATTGATTTGAAAGCTCAATTAAGTAATTGTATGTAATTTACAGCACTGCATAAAATCATTATCCGCTCCATAAGATTTTTATCACGAGCAAACAGGGACAGAAATACATAAGTACCAACTCGGTGGAGCTGTATCAATAGAAAATTAACCATACAAAATAAATTGGTACGGTTCATAATTAGAATTATTTCGAAACCTCTCGAAAATTCTATATAACACTCAGGGTTATTATATATATAATACTGACAATATATCATAACCCTGATAACACTGACATAGGTACATGGAATCGATCAATCGATCGATCAACCTCAAAATATTTCACAACGAATTGACATAACCTTAAAGGCGACAAAACCACAATCACAGTACGAATCAGAGACACAAATCACAAAAACACCCTGTGTGGTATGTAAATGCAGTTTACTGAATTATGACAAGAAACGACGTCAGCGCCATCTGAAACTCTAGATAACTCCCTTTATCAAGTGGGCTGGTGTTCCCCAGTTTGTCCCAATATTTTACAGGTATAAGTGAATACACCATGTTTTTAGACATCTCATCCTCAACCCATATTGATTATGATATATAATGTCAGGCACAAAATAAGCGTAGACATGTGTCATTTTATTTTTAACTTCCAATGAACCTCTGTAGAAAATATTTGTTCACAATCCTGTTTTCTCCACAATTTTCCAGATGCGGAACCTCAAAAATGACAAATGAATTAGTATGAACAAATTTCGAAGAACGACCATTATATGATAATTTTTATCCTATCATAGAGCCACTAAAAGAAACAAAGTGGCATATTCGATGTACCAGAAATTATTTCATTGTTTCTAAAACGATGAGGAGAATACTTTTCCGTAGCCATTGTCGATTTCTGATTCACCCTTATATCCATATTTGGATAGATTTTCGAAATGAATTCCACAACTCTATTCAAATTCAGCTCAAAACAGGAATGTATCTGTCAACTCGGCTATTATGTCAATAACTGAGACTTTTACCCTACTCCCTTCTCGGCTAACAAATCCATATGTTTCCACGGATAGTGGGGTAGTATTAGATTTTAGCTTCAGAAAGTTTGGGGACTGCGGTATATTTCTTCTGTGAATGAGTGATGATGTAAGAAACAACATATAAAAAGTTACCAACCGTAAAGTGTGTGCTTAATTTATTATTCTTCAACAAATATATTGCAAAATTACATTGTTTATTGAATATCTTTGAGAAACTGATACCGCCATCCGAAAGAATGGAAGATTTTACATAAACATTGTATTTGAAGTTCTTCCTTAAAATTAAAACTGTAAGCTGCCGATTTTGTTTTTCTAACCTTATGAAGTCCATTGCTCGAGGAGCATGTAGCCACGAGCGCACTTCACTTAATTTGTTAAAACTTTTGATCTAATCTATCAAATTGAGCTGACAAAAATTCAGATGAAAGAAGAAAAAAGTAGTTAATGAGAAGTCATGTTTTCAAATGTGAAAAAAAATATGAATAGGAATAGTACATATATGAAATTACGTCAAAGTAGAATTTTCTATAAAATCAATTAAATATCTTCCATTCTTTGAATTTTCAAGATAAACACCTAAAATTGACACAGTTCACTCCCAAAATGACACTTGAAAAGGTGCGCTGATGGAAAAAAATCTCAAAACTCTATTTCAAAAAATACAGTCGCCAAAATATTGAATAATTTAAAAAAATTACAATTTTAAATTTTTAGGTCATGCTCCAAAAACCAAAAACTCCATTCTGAAATGTGATATTAAGATTTTTCAATAACACTTTCTGAAGCTTGGTATCTGTACTTCAGAAAGGTTTTATTGGTTTCATTGATAATAATAAAATTTCGCCAAAAACAAAATATAAATAAATGTTGCTCCAAAATCCGTGAAATTTGATGTTTGATAATATTTATACAGAGAAGAAATGAAGTTACCTAATAAACATATATTCGCATTATAACCTCAAACAAGGTATACGCGGCGTAAAATATTGTTTTTCTCTGTTAATATAAGTGTAAATTGTATCAAATACGAAAATATAAGTTTTTTTTTGTAAATTCACGAAATATCCATTTTTATAAATGAGTTCCTGCTTGAAATTCTTGTTTAACAGAAATATAAGTTTATCTTCTGATGTTCTTTATATTGGATCGAAAATATCATATTTGAATGTTAGAGAGAGATAGAACACGAGAGAACTCTCTACGTATACTACTGAGATGCGTTTGATTATCAACTCCATCGAGTAGAATTTACTAAATAGCGTTCAAAAAATCGTGAAGTTGTGTATATTTCACTATAAGACTGTCGTTCGAAAATACCCGAGTATTCGCTACCGAGTTAACTCTCGTAACTCTACAAAATAGCTGGGTTTATTTGACTCCACAAAATTGACATAACTCTCGGAGACGGAAAATCTCTTCATGCTTTGTCTCACACTCTCACAGATTGAGATTATTTATGTGTATGTGTTCAATACTGTTCACTGATATTAGTTGTAATCTTGAGGAACATATGGTCTACCAAGTTCATACTGTGTCCTCGAATTCTCAACCTAGGAGCTATTTTTAATTAAACTGCTTTGAAAATATCACATGGCATTCGAATATACCATTGTCATTCCCTACCATAAATACTAACATTTAATTTACAATTGCCGAACAAGATTCTAGAAAAGTTATCTGCTATTGTCAACAATATTTTTCCCCGGTTTTCGTATTTTTTTAACAATAACATAACCTCTATTTCCGATTTCAGAAGCTTCTGTCACTCGGACTTTGTAAACAACTCCAATATATTCCGCACCGTTCGAATATAACATGAATAGTACTCAACTCCAGAGTAAATTTAAGGAACCTTCGAATACTTTACTCTACTCTAGGAGTCTATAATCGAACGCACCTCTGGAGTAATATTAGATTTAAGCTTTCAGTGATGATGTTGAGAACAACATATGCAAAGTTACCAACCGTAAAAAGTGTGCTTAATCAATTATTTAACTAATAAGTTGCTAAATTACATTGTTTAATGTATATTAAAAGAAAATGAATAACTTCTGGTGCCCCTCGCAGGAATGAAAAATTGTAGACTCAAAAAGGTATACAAAATTTTTCTTTAAAATGAAAACTGTAAGTTGCAGAATTTTTTTGCTATCATGCGAAAATGTGAGGCGGCTATTCTGAAGTGCAGCGCTGGAGGAGCACGCAGCCACGAGTGCTCCACACTAAATTTGTTATAACTTTTGATCAAATTGATTAAATTAAGATAGAACTGAAAGCAAAGAAATGCAGCTAACGAGAAATTATGTTCTTGAAACTGAAAAATATGTATAGGAACAGTACGTATATGAAATTACATCTGAAATTTCCACCAATTGCTCACAAAATGACAAAGAAGGGAATTTGAAAAAAAAAATTGAAATTTGATTTCGAAATATATAGATCTAAAATTATTGAATATTTCCAAAAAATTACACAATTGAATTTTGAGGCCATGCTTCACAAACTCAAAATGAGATATTAAAAGTTATATATGAGATATATCAAAATTTGTTAGCGGAGGCCACATTTTTCAACCGAATGACACAAAAATACTTCTCATTAATACGTCGGCTAATTTCCAAAATTGTCCAATAATCTCAAAATGGCAGCTGGTGAAAGATTCAAGAAAATTCGTACTATTTCATTTTTATACCCAATATCGGCAAACTATAGGTCGTTTGATAGAGCTTCATTAGGTCCACAACTTTCACCCGAGAAGTTTTTCTCCGAGATGTACACATAAATAAAAAATATATGAATATATAATAATTTAAATAAATTATCATTCATGAAATCTACCTTTATGACTGACCACGTCACCGTTTTTCAAATATCATACTATTGTTTAGCCACCTCAAAAACCCATGAAGCATCAATTTGGGTAAAATTACTTGGAATTTCATTGAGTTATTCAAAATTTGCCTAACAATTTTTTTAAAATTGTTTAAACAATTAATAAACAATCAGCTTACATATAAGTTTAGGACTTTTTTCTGCGGGTCATTTCTAAGTATTATCAGGAGGTTTTAGGAAAATATATAGAGTCCTCCAGGATTCCGAAATAATGCATAATCTTACCTCATTTTTACTCCACTAGGAATGCAAAAATTCAGAACGTACTTCTTTGCTGCCCGCCTAGGGCGCCCAAACAGTCAGATCCTACAGACAACTATTTTTCTCGCTCTTCTAATATCACTTCAAAGATACAGCAGTATTTCTATGCCACTCCAAACTTCAGTTCAAAACACTCGAAGCGAGCCCCGCTCGTTTGCCGTGAAAGAAAATTCTGAAATCCATTGAATCTTCCATCGAGGCGATGTTAAAGTCAATCTTTGTTCTGGAAAATATCTAGTATCTCTAGAACACTCGAAGACGATGACATTGTTTCGTTGCATTCGCTAGGAAGGGTCATACAATTCACAAGGGTGCTCCAAATATAAATCTCATTTCAGAAAGAGGCTATACTTCATATCTTATAAGTGATTTTGAGTTTTCTAGCTTATCAACCTGTATACTCAGGTAAGTGTGCAATATTTAATTTTTTGAAATTTATATATCAACTACCAATTGTAATCAAATACTGAAGAAACGCATGGATTTATGCTCATTTCTTAGAATATGAATGTTGTGGTATAAGCCGAATGCTCCTTATTAATCTTATCGAGTTTCCTGCGAAAAATAGTTCCAAATCTCCAAAGAATATGAGTTATAGCTCATTCGATTCGGGATGCAATTCTGAGGAAGACCTCATTTGTTTTTTCTGCTGAGAGAAATGCAAGAGTTATTAACAAAAACAAAAAAGGTTCAGTTTTTTGAAATAACTCAGAAACTATAAGAGATAGCAAACAGCGGAAAAAAGATTCTCAAAGAAGACGAAATTTCAACTAGTAAAACTCTATCACCATTATTTATAATTTCAATTTAACGCTTTAAAATAGGCTACGCGCGACCGCTACGGTCTGCGCTCGCCGTCTCTAGAGAGAGTACACAACATACATTAATTTTTTGTAGTATTAAATATCAATTTGGGATTTTTTTTAAATTATGGTATGTTTTCAACACTTCAAAGAATGAGGTCCCGTTAAAAAAATAAAAATTTATTTTTCAACAAGCTAGGCATTTGTTAATTAGTCCTTATTTTCGGACCTCGGTTTTCATTAAAACCTAATAAATTTTAATAAAAGCTCTAAAATTTTTCCGTTCATTGAGCCCTCCTGATATATATATATATATATATATATATATATACTCAACAAAAATACGTTATGAAAGTTTTCAAAAAGTTTTAAATTTTTTATTATAATTTTTCAAAGTTGAATTAAAAATAAAAATAAAATTCAACAAATTTTTTATCTAAATATTTTGCTATTGTTACACAAACGAAGGCATTTGTTCATAAATTGTTCATAAACGAATTGATTAGTTGGATATTTTTGACAAATTTTTTTTGCTATGTTGTAGTCTAGAGAATATAATTATTTTACAAAAAAAACTTCAAAAATTGTTTTTGTTTATAATAATTTTTTTATATTCTAGTATTCAAATTATTAGTTAAAACATTTATTTTCTTTGTAAATAATAATTGACATTTCATTAAAAATTTTGTTATTTATTAAGTTATAAACAGATTTCAAATCTCATTATATTTTTTCTGAAATTACAAAAAATTACAAAAAAAATTTCTTTATATTTTTATAGATTTTTCTAAAATTTCGATATACAAAAGTTGCAATGGCCACTTGATTTTTTGAGTAACAAACAGCTGTAACGTTTGAACCATTGAAGATACAGTTATCAACATTCAAGATGATCTCTCAAATAAACTTCTCACCAAGTATGTATCTGTCATGGTTTCCTGTTTATATGCATTTTTTCATAAAAAAATCCGTCATATACTTCTTACAGGGCTCATTATGTCAAGTGTGAAAAATATTACCCGATATAAATATAGCAATCATTTCTTTTCCAAAATTCAGAATTAATTTATCAGACCTGAAGATAAAATTTAAAGATAATTAAACCCAGAGTTGAAAGTTCCATAGTTCATTTATTCATTGGTAATTCATCATACAGTATCACATTTATTGAAATACAGTATTTCCTGCATATTCAAAGATCATCGCCGTTCATTAACCAGGTATAGGATTTCAAGTCAATTCCTGAGTACTGAATGGCAAGAACGCTGATTCTGCAATAGGCAGCGCAATAAATCATGACTCAACGATATTTTTAATATAAATTGAAATGGTTGTTTTTGCTCGTTTTTTTTTCATTGTGCCTGTTTATGCTGCCAGTCCATGATGACACATCTCCTCCCTGGGTTTTTATTATAATGTTAGTGTTACTTCTAGTCACTTCTTTTGGTCATTGTTCACTTCACTATTTTTGTATTCACCATTGTGTTATTTTTTACCCTATTATAATTTTCAATAAACCATAATAGTTTTCACTCCACTTTTATATTTCACCATACCAGGGTGGTCACAATCACAGATGTAAAATGTTTTAACATCTCGCAAGCCAAGTAAGATAATTAGGGCACCCTAAACAGTTAGTGTAACAGGGGTTTCACAGAGGTCTACCAAAGTAGAGGGTGATGTAAAATGTCAACTTCATTCTAGCGGTGTTTAACTTAGGGCGATTTTGAGGCTAGTATTTGAAATATTCAAAGAATTATGGTTTCAGTCATTAACAATAATTGTTCATGAAATTCACGGATTTATTCAATGTCAACTTCATTCTAGCGGTGTTCAATCACATACCTCTTGATAAATACTCAAGATGTACAGTTTTGTTGTTAAATCATTCATAATCTGTTTTTTCAACTATTTTCGTAAAAAATTATATACCGTTATTTTGGAAAAATCTATAAAAAATAAAAGGTTTCGATACTTTGTTGCATATGGTTGTTTTGTAATTCTCAGTAGTTTCAGAAAAAATATAATAAGATTTGAAATTTGTTAATAACAAATTGTTAAGTTAATAAATAATTGAGTTTTTAATATATACTTTTTATTTTTTGTTATTCTATTGAGGTATGCCAATTATTATTTTCAAAGAAAAAAAATGTTTTTACTGATTATTTAAATAATGGAACTATGAAAAACGACTATAAACAATAACAAAATGACAAAACAAAATTTCAAAATATTCAACCAATCAATTTGTTTATGAACAATTTATAAACAAATGTCCTAAAATCCTAGAACTCTATCATCATTATTTATAATTTTTATTTAACGCTGAAAATAGGGCTTCACATGACGCTACGGCATGCGCGCCGTCTCTACAGATAGTACACCACATGAAACGATTAAAAACAATAAAAAAATTTTTTGAAGAAAAACCACATTCATGAAGGGTTCGCTTAATTTTTGGTACTGGATATATTTTTCAGAGAGTCTATCAACTTCATTGTGTACTTAGAAGAATGGTGTTTGTCCATTTTGATTTCGGAAGTTTCAGTCATGAAATCGAAAGTTTATGATTACCTACTTGGTACGTTGTGATTTGTCGCTAACTGATAAACTTATCTTTGTTTCTAAAAAAGAACAACAAACACTCATATATATATATATATATATATATATATATATTTATATATATTTATATATTCATATATATATATATATATCTATATATATAAATATATATATATATATATAAATATATATATAATATATATATATATATATATATATATATATATATATATATATATATATCTTTATATATATATATATATATACCTGCCTGTGTCAACAATCCAAGCTCCTTAAATTTTTTCAACGAGAGTTTTGTTAACTTGAATTGTACGTGGTTCTACGGCTCTTTTTATTCATTGAATGCTCTACCAACATCATTTCCTCCATTTCCAGAAGATAATACCATATCTGAGCGTTCAGTAGATGCTTGCAAAATGAACAGTTTAGAAGTGTTCCAAGTTTAAATCCTGATGAATAGCATGCATGCTGATTTTTCTGCAATTATCACTCAGGAGCCCAGACCAGTCCAAATGCGGGTCAACGTAGATCCCAAGAATTTTGTATTTGTTTTCAGTGGGACAGTCCGATTGTCTAGTAATATTCCTTCAGGAATCTCCAAATTGTTCTGATTTGTAGGGAAAAAAACACAATTGGTCAATCATTTCTTTTTTGAACCAACCCTTTTCTGCTTTCAAGCGATCTGAAGAAATTCTTAGAAGATCCGACAGTGTTGACGCTAATGTTAACAGGTTTAAGTTGGCAAAATTAACAGGATGAGATCATCATCGTGTATATCGCTTAAAATTTTTAACATAAGAAACAAAAGGATTCGGCCCATGACGCTGCCCCCGGCAATGCCAAGATGTGAGCTTTCCCAAAAAAAAAATGTTGTCCTTTTGAGTTATACAGACTTTCTGCCGCCTATCGGTGTTTTAACATTTTTTCCATTCCAGAGCAGGCCACGGATTCCATATCTGTCCATTTTGTCAATTTAGATCTGATGATCTATACTATCGAAGGCCTTAGATGGCCCGGGAACATTCCGGGAAATTTTCCCCCGTTCTCCCCTCAAAAATTTTACCCCAAAACTCATATGTGGTTTTTCAACAGATTTGCCCTAAGTTTCAGTTTTATCTTCTGTCTTGTGCAAATTCTTTACCAAGACTAACGTTTTTGGTTGGGAAAATCCATATTTCAATGTACTATTGAAAATTGACACGGGGGTACAATTTTCCCCTGCCTTTTTTATTTTCCAGTTTTGAGATATATTTTCAACATAGTTACTTGCGTTCGGATTTGTTGTTATGGGGAATGCTGCGGGAAAAAGGGGTTGGGGGGGTTGAGTTCCTGTTAACTCAGGCCCGTTCGTTTACAAATCTGTTAAATTTCCCGGAACAAATATCTTCAAGTTGCCCGGGAATTTGGCCAGTGTATTCATCAATTTCCCAACAATTCCAGAACATTTTCATCTTTTCCACTATTATTTATGAATTTTATAGAGCCCCCTTCAAATTTTTTGAAAGATTATTGTTTTCCCCTTTTTTTTGCCCATTTTCTCTGTATCCCCTATCAACTCTACTAAGCACTCGAAGAATGTCAAATTTTTACATTAAATACCTTAGACTGGTATTTAAATATTTTTCTTTGGGGACATGTTGAATATGTTTGGAAAACAATTTGAAGACAGACCAAAATTTTTTTTCGAATTATCCCCGCCCTCAGGGTTCAAGGGGGAAAAAAACAGATTCCCAATTTTTTCAAAAAATAATGTTCGAATATATTTTTTTTTTGTACTATAAAATATTCTTTGTTGACTTTTTTTAGGTGATTACTTACAGCAAACAAAAGATATTTTCTGTATGAATTGACCTTGGCCTTTTGGATTAGAACGGGTTCTGAACACCTGGAAAAACCCATTTCGGTTCCCGTCCTTTAAATATCCTCTACCCGAATGAAAAAAAGGAAGTGAGAATTTCATCAACTATCGTGGGCTCAAGTGCTTACCAAAGGGGGAATATCACCCAGTGCCGATATTTCTGACCTGATTCAGAGATATAACTCAGGGAAATGAAGCACTGTTTTCGGCAATTGACGTAGCAAAGGGCCCATCACAAACGACATGGGGCAAAAAAATACCGCTTACGGCTTGGGGCTTTTCAAGGCCACTACCAGTACCAAAATGCCGTTTTTTGTCAATGCTCCATCAATCTTTTAACGGGTTTATGAATATGAATATGGCTGGACTTACGGAGAACTGTGTTGGGGGATATCTAGATGATATTATCATTTTAACTCTGCTGGAAAAAAAAACCACATTGGAAAACTATGATGTATGGGTGCTTTTTACCCTTCATCAGAAACTGGTTTGTAAAACAGCAAAACCCCGTGTTTATTTCAAAACAGGAGGGTTTTACATTGAAAAATAGTAACAACGCAATGGAATCTTCTGCATTATTGTCCCTAACATCCATTTTGTCTAGGTTGAAATCGCCTGTAATGAAACAATTTGTTTTCATTCAGCAGAATATTCAGTACAGATTCGAGTTCTATACATACGTGGATTATGATTTTATTGTGTCCCGTGAAAGCTCTAAAAGCCGGGCAATGGATAATTTTTTCCCA